>CM062818.1:19724155-22124155 GCA_031772625.1 Pinus tabuliformis | reverse complement strand
TTAGATTTCATTTTTATCTTAGATTAGATTTCATTTTTACATAAGCAACGAAACTCTCCCCTCCAAGCCCTGTTATGCTCTTGGCCATTGCAAGCAAAGATTGATCATTGCGCATGATTAGAGAGGTCTTGTTCGTTGGACTAGTTTATCTAGGGAAAACCTCTTAATCTTTATTGTAAGTTTGGGGGAAAAGAAACTATTGACTTGCGAAATCAAGAGAGTGAGTTGAGCATCCGCTTGTTGGATCTTCATGCCACTGTTGACTTACGAAATCAATGGAGTACTCATTGAAGATAAGCTTCCTCTCGTTGGATCTCCTAACGACCTTTACTACCCCATTCAAAGGATAAAGGTGAAAGAGGAAATATATATTAAATTAGATTTATTTTCTTGCAGTTGCATGGGTCACATACCCGCCTCCCCATTTTGCACTCACTTAACTAATAATTCCAAGTGAAATCAATGTTGAGATTTGTAGCTTGGGAGGGACTCCAAACCCTAGGCTTGAGGGTTGTGGAGGAGTTGGCACACAAGTATGCCTTGTGGGCATGAAACCCAAGCTTGGGGTTTTGTACCCATCAATTTTGGGGCCAAAACCAAGACGATATCTCTACATGTGATGATTTTAGTTGATAGAGGACTCTGAGAGTAACTGGACGTGACGAAAATCACTCGAATCCGAGTTATAGAAATGAAGTTAAGAATTTTTGAAGTTATGGTGGGTAAATTTGTCTAGTTGGGCAAGTCGGCTTGAGGTTAAAATAGTGCCCAAAGACAAACTCGTTGGAGCCACTTGATGCATATAAATAGAGGTCAAGTGTGAGGCATAAATGACATCCAAAAAAAGAGCATTCACATCATAGATTAGCTCTGTGATTTAGGATGCGTATTTGAGGCAAGATAAAGGAGACTACACAAGCGAGTTTGGAGAGGATACCTCTAAGGTTTCAGGTGTGAATTCTTCTGAGGAACAAGTCGCAGCTCTAAGGCAACCGAGAGTTGACCTAAGGCCAGTTTTCAAGGGCAGATTTGTGTGTCTCTTATGCCAAATCAGGGCACAGCCAATCAGGTATGTTTAGGGTTGTGTACATGTTTTATTGGTTTATAGAGTATTTTTCTAGGTCGTATATGTATGGTGTTTACAGCAGTGAGTTGGAGGGATAGTTGGATGGCCGAGAGGCCTAGGAATACTCTCCTAACTCAATTGCAGTCAACAGAGGGAGGTCGCAGCCAAAACAAGGATCACTTCCATGGTTTTGGGACTACTGTAGGGTGTTGTTGATAGCAAGCTACTAATGGGTATGTTGAGGAGCAACCTCAAGCCCTAGTTGAGTGGTGGAATGTCTAGAAGGAAGCAACAAGGAAGGAGACCACTGGGAGCAGGATACACCATGTTTGGAGCAAGGGTTGAGAGTTGTCAAGTGTGCCCTAACCAAACTTGCAAGTGCACAGAACCCAAGGACAAGAGGGCAGCAGCGGTATTGTTGAAGATGGTCTCTTGATGATGTGATTTGTTAGGTGGATGGGTATCCTAGGAGAGGACATTTTGTGAAGTTTGTTGGCAACCAAGAGGAAGGGCTTCCTAAGTGTTGGACGCCCTAACCAAGAGCAGATGCTACAACAAGGATTGGACACCTCGAGGTATGGTGGAGGGCAGCATGAGAGGGTCCAAGTGTGGAGCCCTATGTGCAGTGCCTTGATGGATAAAGGTTGCTTGAGAAGCAGTGTGTTGGAGCTCATGGGTCTGATTAGCCAAAGGAGCAGTTTTCCTAGCCCGTGTTCATTGTGAAAGATGGACATCTTGCAATGATAGGTGGAAACCCTCCACGTCCTATGTTAGTCTTCATTGGAGCAACGCAAGAAGACTATAGTGGGTTGAAGTCCCTGAGTAGCTGAGGAGCAGCAGTGAGCAGTTGAGAGTTGTTCACAAACGGAGTTGTGAACAACTCAACAGGAGTCTCAATGTGTTGTGCCATTGATGGGCTAAGGCACAACTTGTGAGTAGATTGGATAGTTGAGATTCAGTGACCAGATGGATTTGGAGCATTGATAGAGGCAGGTGTTGCAGATCGAGAGTCGAAGGACTGAACAAGTATAGGCTACAACCGAGAGGAGTTGAGAGAGCACGCAACATAGGAAGACTATAGCGGGTTGAAGTCCCTGAGTAGCTGAGGAGCAGCAGTGGGCAATTGAAAATTGTTCACAAACAGAGTTGTGAACAACTCGATAGGAGTCTCGATGTGTTGTGCCCTTGATTGACTAAGGCACAACTTGTGAGCAGATTGGATAGTCAAGATTCAGTGACGAGATGGATTTGGAGCATTGATAGAGGCAGGTGTTACAAATCAAGGCAGTTACAAGGTACGACCGAGAGGATTTGAGAGAGTATGCTACATTAGCCAGATGGTCAGAGTATCTTGTTGAGGGTAGATTGGTTGTCGATGGATTGACACCAAGGCACAGTTTTGTGTTGTTGTACTAGTGGATATTTGAGGGCCATTATCCCTGGTAAAGGACCCCTAGACTGTTGTATTATTCAGGTTGATTAATATAACGAAGTTAGGTTGTATATAATTTGTGTAAAAAGTTGTGTATATTTTATGCACTAGTAGATTAACTGTTGTTTATATTCTGTTGTGCAAAGTAGCTTCGGTGTGATTCTTGGTTTGGTAGCGTCAGTGACTTAAGATTCTATCCTAGACACTAGGATCGTGGAAATTCAACAGAATCTTAAGTCACTAATGCTACCAAACCAAGAATCACAATGAAGCTACTTTGCACAGCGGAATATAAACAGCAGTAAATCTTCATGCCATTGTTGACTTGTGAAATCAATGGAGTACTCATTGAAGCTAAGATTCCTCTCGTTGGATCTCCTAGCGACCTTCTCTACCCCATTCGAAGGATAAAGGTGAAAGAGGAAACACACATTAGATTAGATTTATTTTCTTGCAATCACATGGGTCACATACCCGCCTCTCCATTTTGCACTCACTTAACTAATAATTCCAAGTGAAATCAACTTAATAAAATTTACCAAGAGCACTCTCCAAAACATTTCTACAACATACAACATTGGGCTACAATTTCATTTGCCGGATTTATTTTCAAGCAATAAGCATTTACTTTTGGCATTGATCTATCTTGTTATTTAATTTGTCATTTGATTATTTGTTTATCTATCTTTCATATTGTATGTTGATGGTTAATGTACTCCTCTGTAATCTAATTAACTCTTAGATTAATTTCTTGTTTACTATAGCTTAATCAACCTTAGTTGTTTTAGGGACTGCCCCCCTTGGCTTCGCTAGAAGTTAGCCTAGATGGAGGAGTCGAGATTTAGTGTCAGTAACTCGATTCAAGATTTCTTCCAAGTAACCTGAAGGTGTGGATTAGGCAACAACAGAAGGCATCATTGCAACATTAAAAGGAAACTTCCTAAGGGGATGACTCATCTAAAAAAAAGATTTTAGCGCTCCTACTTGGTCACGTGCCCCTTGCAAACTTTGAATAAGCCATCTCAACTTCCTAGACAAACTAGATGGTAAAAAGGCATATATTTCTTCATTAGAATTGTCCTAAACTAAATTTGATTTCTCTTCTTTCATATCAGCGTTTGAAACAACAAACTTTTCTCCCTCCTCACCCTCTATGGGAAGCTCCTAAGCACTAAGGACCATCCATCCTCATCAAATTTAACATCTCAACTTACCATTGTCATCCAATGAGTTGGAATATAGGTTCACTAAATCATGGAGGCCTCATTTTAACTAACAAGTATACCCTTGATGCTCAAGGATTCAAAATCAATCCTCTATTTTTCTAACATGTGAATATAAAGAGGACAACCACCCTACACCAAAAAAGATAAGCGGAAAGGCACAATAACATTGAGAAAGTTATATGAAGTTTGGATGCTAACTAATCCACTTCAACTAAAGCTTCCACACTCCTTGCAAACTATATATATTTGTGATTGATTTTCTTCCTCTCTAGACTCTGAGATGCATAATGTCTCATCTTGTGGTACTTGAAACATTTCACATGACTTAAGTCTTCCTTCCCTTGAATGAAGAACTCGATTCTCCCTCCTTGCACTTTTGACCCCTCTCAAGTCCTCACTACTTACCTCCTCTCTTCACCTTGCCAATGAGAACTAAGTTTTAGATCTCCTCCACTCTAGCTAAAATTGTCTCTAGTCTTACCTCCTCTTGGATGTAATTATCTTAAAGCTTCTCAAAGGTGGGTAGCTTCTCACGAGCATAAACACCATGCAAAAAGGATTTTCAAGTTGAAAAGAACACATTTGATACACCAACTCTATATCCTCAACATTCATCCCAATTGTTGCAAATTGACCTCTCAACTTAGTGATCTTCATCAAGTAGCTAGCCATTGTGTTTGTGTCCCTCGAGTGAGGCGGTGAGCCTGTTCTTAAGAAGCATTTTGCAAAAATATTCAATATAATACAAAGTGAGCAACATGTCCTTATCCAATGACTTCTATGTGATGCTTAGGCTACTAAGCATAAACACCATGCAAAAAGGATTCTCAAGTTGAAAAGAACACATTTGATACACCAACTCTATATCCTCAACCTTCATCTCAATTGTTGCAAATTGACCTCTCAACTTAGTGATCTTCATCAAGTAGCTAGCCATTGTGTTTGTGTCCCTCGAGTGAGGCGATGAGCTTGTTCTTAAGAAGCATTTTGCAAAAATATCCAATCTAATACAAAGTGAGCAACATGTCCTTATCCAATGACTTCTATGTGATGCTTAGGCTCAAGTAGTTCTTCATAAAATCAAATATCTCTTTGCTTTGGTTGCCTTCTCGTTGTGTTCAACAAGCTCTATAGGATCGTAAGGGACTATAACCTTTACTTCGACAAAACTCCAAAGTTCAACCTCCAAGAGCATCAACAATTTGTAAGTCCAAGGTGTAAAGTTGAAAGCACCTTCTAACAGGTCACACTCCTTAAGATTGAAACTAATCATTCCTTGGGGAAATTTTAAGGGTTGAATTTCAAGATTGGGCTAATTTTTCATTTTTCTCCAAAAATCATTCCCCAATTTCCATTATTTTTCCAAAAATTGGTTTGCCCAAATTCTATAGGATAAATTTATTTTACTTAATTTTCACCAAAATTTTCTAAAAACTATATAAAATCACCAATAATTTGAATATGTTTACAAAATATATCACAAATTTTCTAATTGACATTTTACAAATTAGAAAGAATCACTAAGGCTTCTACACTTTAAGAATGGATCCTTAGAAGTTTCCCTTTTCTTGCAGCTTTCAAACATACCTCAAACAAATAGATCCAATAGAAATATAAGTCACCTATCATAGGCACAGATTGCCTCTATCAAGCATAAATAACACACCGACCACTAGAGTCGCACAAGCATGTCACCCACAAACCCTCAAAACTAATTGTACCTATCTCATACATAAATCAGCTTCAATCACTAAAGCCAAGGCATCACACTCATCAAAATACTCTAACAATTTCTCCCACTCACAGGTAACAACTCAATTCATAGAGGGATTTTGGAAGAAGCTTACAGATGCACAACTTTAATATCATGTTAAAATTTTCAATACATGGTAGGTAAATCTGCACTTCGAAATAAAATAGAACCTAAAACTAGGTCTGAATATGTGTAAACACCTCTGAATATAGTCTGGGAATTTCAAAATTGTTAAAATAGCATCTTACTAATTAAGTCAAAAAAAATAGATACATGCCTCTGACAAGTGTTTGTCCTAGATGAAGTACATATACTTTAGGGACAAACTTGGACTTACTAAGATAAGTTCTCTAAGTAAGAGGGAACATTAATAAGATAACAATAGGGGCAGGCATTCTCCAAATTTAAGAAGAATAGCCCAAACTATTGTTGAGGGTAAACACTCTCCTAGTTTAGGAAGAATGGTCCTTAAGGCCCAGATACTCAATACAGTAGGTGCCTTTCTTTCATAGAGTGGGTGCCTTACTCAAGCTCGATTACTTGTTGAGTGAGCTTTTTGGCCTAGAGTGTTGATTTGGGGTAGCATCGGATGTGCACTAGCCACGAAATTTGGTGGAGAGGTTGGGGCACATGAGATCTTCAATACCCAGAAAGGGTTTGGGCAGATTCTAAACAGTTCAGGAGATATTAAAATAATTAATATTTTTAATGGAGTCCCTAAGCTGGTACTGTTGGCCCTGAATCCTATTCGAGAAGGAAGTAAATTGTTCGAGGTCTTTACACCGTTGTGTTGTTGTGAGTCTAAACTTGGGGAAAATAAAATATTAATGTGTATTAATATGAAACTGTGTTAGAATGGTCCAAAAGACATGGATCAAGCCAGATCTAATCTTAGCCGTTGATTAGGGACTTAATCTCGGTGAAGCAAACAAATTTTGTTCTCAGGTTAAATACTCCAAAAGACTTGGTATATAAAGATATCCATGAGGATACAAATATTATATAATAAATGCAAGAATAAGATTGAGAATGAGAACGAGAGGCTTGCTTATATATCAATCAAGTGTCTCTTCATGAAGAGTCATGTCTCATTTAGACATGCCTCTTCAACCTAATTACTAGTTAACTAATCATTATTTACGATTATTATTGTTTACATTATTTATATATATTTTATTCGTTACACTGCCTCCTTCCTCAAAAAGCTTTGTCCTCAAAGCTTGTCGATGAAAAAGGCTTGATCTCTTTTTCAGCTTCAAAAGTCCTTCTCTCTCAGGATAGTCATCCTCATCGATACAAGTTGATATGATCTTCTTAGTGACAAACAGAATTGTCGCACTGAGAAGGGATCAGACCATCCGAGATTAATCTTCTGTATAGCATTCTGATCACTGGAATTTTGTAACGACTTGTCATCGTAGGAATGGATTGAGGTTACATTACTCTTCTCTGGAACATCAGTTTGTTGTTTCTGGTCTGAATGGTTCAGATATGTAGCATGGTTGATTCGTCTATTCTCATGATTCGGATGCCAATATGGGACTTTACTTTCCCTTATTAGGTGTGTGGAAATTTTTTGATTTACTTCAGGGGATGATGTTGTTGAGTTCGTTACCACACCTTCACTTGGGGTGTTTATCATCTGAACTGCAACATCCAAGCGCGTCTTTTCTTCAACTTGCTTGTCTTCTTCCTGAGTTGTGACATTCACTGGATCGGTATTTGTTATTTTGTCATCAACTTGAATTCCTACATTTGATGCTTCCTTCTTGATAAGTTGTTGTACCTAATTTTCTAATGACTTCTTATCCTTCTTAAGTTTCTTAATTTGCGTCAGCAATTTTTCACTATGGTTTTTAAGTCGAGAAACTTCTTCATTTTTGTCAACAGTGATTTTGTCAATTTCTTTTTGCATATTTTGTAATACTTTTTTACTTTCTTGAGAAATTATTTTTGAAATATCTGAGATGTCTTCTGGCGTTACTAAATTTGGTTTCAGTGTAAAATCTTGAAGCGTCATTTTCTTCTTCTTGTAAGAAAATGTTAAAAACTTTTTCTTCGTATTTAAGATGACAGATCCTAGAGTTTTCATCCAGGGTGATCCCAAAACAATGTCATTATCGTCAAGAAATAAGGTTTTCACGATGAATTGCGAAGTAAAAGTGTAATCTCCAATACTTAGGTGTAGATTGCTTATGTCGTATTGTTTGTCATATGTGCCAAAAAATTTCGTTTCAACTATATTTGATTCAGGAATCACCAATTGGTTAGCACATTTAGGACTAACATAATTGCTTTTATCAGCAGGACTGATAGAGATTATGATATCTCTTCCTGCGAGTGATCCTTTGATTTTAAATAGTGTGTAAACACATGTACTAAAGGTTTCAGGAAACCTTTCATTACTAGTCTTCATTTTTGCCTTGATGTTTTTACGTAGACAGTATGTCAACTGGAGCTATTTTTATTATAAAATATCACTTATTTCTTCTATATATATTTTTCAAATATTCTCCTTTAATGTGGATTTTTAAAACTTGAATACCCTTTTATTAAAAAAATACTCCTTTATATTGTTTCCCTCTATATATGTATGTATTTCTTTATATTAAGACCCCTTTTCAAAATAACTTTATTATCTTATAATAATAATAGTTTCACTTCTTTTTTTATAATAAATTGGTCCCTTTTTTTATATACTTAATTACTTCCTTGATAAATTTTTAATGTCACCGCACTTAATAAATATAAAGGTCACGTCTTTTCATATGACACAGTCACGATGTTAAAATACCATGGGCTATTACCATGGTTGTTTAAAATATACTTGGTATGAGATTTTGTATCTGTTTTGTTTTTTCTTTTACTTTTTTTTCTTCTTCTTTTTTTAATTTATTTACTTATATTTTTTTTTTGGTTAATTTTTTTTATGGCCAAAGGCTTAGAAAAACGGAGAAAAGGAGAAACTCCCAAATTCTGAGAAAATGCTTCAATTGTACGACAACACGGTTGACGAATTTCGATAGCCAAGGACCTGGATCGGAGAACGAGCTATGTGCACCTGTTAGGCAACCTAGAGGACCGAACTGCTCTGATACCAAATGAAGCGAACAAAGTTCGTTCTCAGGTTAAACACTCCAGAAGACTTGGTATATAAAGATATCCATGAAGATACAAATATTATATATTAAATGCAAGAATAAGATTGAGAATGAGAGGCTTGCTTTTATATCAAGCAAGTGTCTCTTCATGAAAAGTCATGTCTCATTTAGACATGCCTCTTGAACCTAATTACTAGTTAACTAATCATTATTTACGATTATTATTGTTTACATTATTTTACATTATTTATATATATTTTATTCGTTACACTCGGCCATTGATACGTCAACAGGAAAAGTATAAGAGGACGCTTGAGGGTCACTTGGAGAGTACACTAAAGTGATCAGTCATTCTATTCTTTAGAGCAGGATTTGCTAAGATAGATACAATTAGTGATCGGGAGATGCAGCTGAGGGGCCTTTGAGTACAGAAAGACAGAGAGGCAGAGATAGTGTCAGGAGAGTAACGCAGTAGCCAGAGAGAGTGACGTAGAGCCAGTCAAGGCTCACGCAGGGCCACACAGAGGCAGTTGGGAGTTGCGCAGAGCCTCAAAGAGGCCAGTGTTGCTAACGCAGAGGGCCAGAGGGCTGACGCAGGGCCTCCTAAGGCTGACACAGACCCATCTGGGGTGACGCAGGGCCAACGTGGGGCAAAGGGGGGCTGACGCAGCCAAAGAGAGGCTGACGTTGGGGTTTCTGGGGCAGATTGGTGTTGAGTAGCTGCCGAAAGGATTATCCAGGGTTTCAACGAGGAGATTTGTCAGAAACTGAGAGGTATTACTGCCAAGGAAATTCTTTGTTGGGTAGGCCAGTTTCGGCACCCAGATTGTACTTTGATATTGCTTAATAAGAAAACCCTCAAATAGCTGCATTGGTTTTTCCAGGGCCATTGGTCCAAAAATAATGGTGTCATATGGTGTGATTGTTTCTGTTTTCTTTAGTTGTTGATCAGTAATATGTTGAGCATGCACTAGTGTTTATTTTCAGTATTTACATTGTCAATAACTTGTTAAGAAAATAACATGTAGGTAGGAATAACTCAGATAAAGTGCATGTAGTGTTTCTAAATGAGTAAACTTAGAAACTTCAACATGGAGTGAGGCATGTGATGTTAGGTTTTGACCAAGATAATGGCAACCATGTAATGTAAGTACCCTTTAGGGTTTTGACCCTATGGTGTGAGGAGTTGAAAGTCCTCTAGGGTTTGGCCAACCTTGGCGTGCTTGGAACACGGATGTTCCTAGAGGTTTGACCTTGGTGATGGCAAACCTGTACTAGTTTGTATATCATGAAGTTGAGGCTCCCACTGGATCATGGTGACTAATTGTTGTACCTTAGGTTGGGTAGCTTGTGTGATGGTACATAGGGTTGGTACCTTGGCAGTAGCCTAAATGGTACCTCAATCCCTGTGAGATGTTGGGTTGGTACCTTGAGAGTAGCCTAGATGGTACCTAGATTGTTGTGAGATGTTGGGATAGTACCTTAGCAGTAGCCTAGATGATACATATATCCCTGAAAGATCTTGGGTTGATACCTTGGTAGCAGCCTAGATGGTATCTAGATCCCTGGAATAGTATATGTTGGTTATGATGTTGGTCTTACTCTTCTTATGAAAATATTTCAATTTGAGAAGTATCCTTTACCACTTGTGGAATTATGTGTTTAAAAATCGAGAGGCCTTATAACAAATCAGATTTCCTTTCTTTGATAATTGCTTGTGAAATTTGTTGGTTTCTTATTTATTTAATTATGTTCTTCATCAAACAATTATCAAAACTTAAGCATGAAGATCACAAGAAAACAAAGAACACAAGATATAGGCTCCAAGCCAGGGCAAAACCTCTCCCAGGGAAAAACCCAAAAACTTCTCATCTTATAGAATCATGTCAAATGAGACATCCAATACCCTTCCGCCTTCTAGAAGCCAAGTCAAACCCTCCTTCAACTCAAATTTTGGTCTTCCTCTTTCTCTGCAAAATTTCAAATCATATATTCCAAAATTGTGTGTCCAAAATGAGCTCCAACTTTCTTCTATTTATACTTGTTCAGAGGGGACTGAACAGTCATGACCTTGGGGCAGAGCCTACATGACAAGAAGAGCCGACTTGACTTCTAGAGGGAATTTTTCCCAAAATACATAATTAAAAATTATTTTTCCTTTTTCTTTACAATAGGTCCAAATAGGACTTTGACTCTTTGACTCAAGAAAACCTAGAAGCATGAAGAACATGCTTATCTAAATAAAATAATAATTCTTGAGCATGAAACCCATTCTTGAAATAAAATAATAATTCTTGAGCATGAAACCCATGCTTTAAAAAATATATATATATATTTCTTTTTCTTCTTTTGCATTTTACATAAATTATACAATGATATAAGTACATAGACAATTATGACAACTGAGCATAGTTACATCTTCAACACTACCTCTTAACTAATGAGGTATTCATAATTGTACAAATGGTACAAGGATGGCCTCAAGTTGAAATGTTCTACGAAGAGTATCACAATCAACATATACAATGCTAGGGATCTAGATACCAGCGAGGCAAAAGCCAAGGTATCAACCTAGCAGAGATCTAGGTATCATCTAGGCTACTGCCAAGGTATCAACCCAACAGGAATCTAGGTGTCATCAAGGCTACTACCAAGACACCAACCCTAACAGGGATCTAGGTATCATCTAGGCTATCTACCAAGACACCAACCCTAACAGGGATCTAGGTATCATCTAGGCTATCTGCCAAGACACCAACCCTAACAGGGATCTATGTATCATCTAAGCTACCTGTGAAGACACCAACCCTAACAGGGATCTAGGTATCATCTAGGCTACCTACCAAGATACCAACCCTAGAGATCTTAGTACCATCTAGGCTATTTGCCAAGGAACCAACTCAACAGAGATCTAGGTACCATCTAGGTTGTCTACTAAGGCACCAACTCAACAGAGATCTAGGTACCATCCATGTTATCTGCCAAGGTACCAACTCAACAGCTTGCATGACATCATATGGGCTAGCCTAAGGCACAATAACTAGTTACCATGATATGGTTGGCGCCTTAACATCATGCTATATAGAATGGTACAAGTTTTCTATTACAAGGTCGAACCTCAAAGAACATTCATGTTCCAACTACCCATGGTTGGCCAAACCCTAGGGAACATACAACTCCTCAAACCATAGAGTCAAAAACCTAGAGGATCCTTAGAGATACTATTATTAATGAACAAACCCTAATATTACAGGCTTTACTCTAGGCCAAAAAGGGGTAACATAATAAGTATCTTAGCCTAATAAAGGCACCCACTCTTATAGAGTGAGAAGGTCAATTTGAGAAAGGTGCCTACTCTTTTAAGTAGTGAGACCTAAAGGACTATTCTTTCTTGATAAGGATAGAATGATTGTCCCTTACCGGACTATTCTCCAAGGATAGAATAATTGTCCCACAACTCTCTAATCTGGTTAGACATCACACACATAGAGAAGATGTCTATCTTTCTATAGAGAAAAATTATTTTATCAATCCCAAGCTTGTTTCTGAAGTACAAGTACTTCATCTAGAATGGAGGCTTGTGAAGGCTAATCACAGCTTTGATTATAATGAAAAGACATAACTTAAGACTTGAGAGTTGAACAGCTCCCTCTGAATCAACAACCCTTTTAAGATTCAAAGCTCCCTTTGAAGCTCCCTCTAAATCCAAGACTTGTCACAAACTTTTGTTTTGATATTATAACTTCTTCTAGCTCAGAGAATTATCAGCATGTGCTTTTATTAACAACAACATTTCCCTTTTTCCATTATGTTGATCATTACCAAGAAGTCATCATCAAGCATGAATCTTACATTGCTTTGTCCATCCATTCTTCTCATCTTGCTTCCGCCATTTCCCTGCAATTCTTTAACAAGTACAACTAAGCAAAATATACAAATACAAGAGCATAATGTCAATTTTGTCAATCTAGGGTTTCCATGATTTTTCAAAAGTGTGCTTCTAGGGTTTTGGTTGCAAACCCTAGATATCCCATGACCCAACCCTTATTAGGGATTTACCACAGATCCCAGATTCTTTCCATGAACCCTAGAAATCAAAAGCTAGGGCTTCAACAGAGGGAACAAACAATTAGAGTTTTCACTTTCTTAGGGTTTTCTAATCCAAGTCCCATCTAGGGTTGATAAACCTTAAATACCAAAAACTTTCAAAATTGTAAAGTCTACAAACCTTAGACTCTTACTATGCATAGTATGTTGCAAAACCCTAATGCATTCCATCTCAAGATCTATTATGTCATTACTCTCTCTATAGATTATACAAACCCTAGACATGCATATACATACCTTATAGACAAAGACCACATACCTCTTTTACCTATCCTCTATTATAGAGCCCTGGGTTTGAAAAACTTCCTTCAAAAGAGATAGCATCAGGTCGACGTCATTGATATCACCCTTTCTTGAACTAGGTCATCTTAGAGATTGTCCAACCTATTGTCCATCAACCACTGTTATTACCCATCTAATATTGTCATTCTCATATGAAGCTCTTCCAATGACAAATCTTGATTTTATAATCCAGATCTTGATTTTATAATCCAAAGCATTGTGGAAGTATTTCCATATTACTTGTCACTTCGATTGCTGATACGAGCTTGTATGAAGCTTGTCATTGTTATATTTGCGACTTTCACTCTCGAACCTTTTTACAACCATGACATAAATTGTGCCTAAAGTGATGTAGTTGTTACACATTCCAATCAAATGTGTTGAAATTCAATTATCACCAAAACAAGATTCCATAGCACATGAAATCTTAGTCACACATATTAGAACTTAATCATGTCATGTTCGAAATTTCTTCCACGATCAGTATGTATATATGAGAGTGTATTATTGCACCACTGTCTGTCATTGTAGCAATGATATCAGAACCGAACTCGTGATCGAACCAAAAAACCTTGTGGACCAAGAACCGGTCGAAACCGGTAAAAAAAACGGGACCAAAAAACTGGTTGACCAAAAACACATAAAATATTCAAATTTTAAAGAAAAACATATATATACATGTGTATCCATATGAATCCAAACCATTATACAAAAATGAGCAAAATTTCTCATTTATATAGCATGTAAGGATGCACATAACCAAAATAGCACGAGTGCAATCCATCCCTGAACTGAGAATGCATCAACAAATAGGCTCTAAATGGCCTCTAGCATCCAAAAAAAACATGCTACAAAAAATACATACATATCATCAAAATCATTGTCTATATTGGGATCTTCGTCATTAATATAACCCTCTAAGCATTAAAATAAGATTGAAAAAATGTGGCATGTCAAGTCAAGATTTTCTTTGAGTGATGGGTACATTTTTAGTAGAGTCATGATAGAGGAGTTCGATAACCAATGCCACTAACATCAAAGTACATAGATGGATTGGTGCTCTTTATTAAATACTAGTTCCTTACCTTCGTACATGACAAAATCCAATGGAAACGTTGCAATCCCCTCAATCCTGAAAACTTGTTAAGTCTATTGGAACCACTCTCAAACATCCTAAGTCATTTCATGGTAATGTTAAAAATTGAAGTAAAATGATGGAAATGAAAAAATAGGGAGAATGTCACTTTTACTTTAAGATTTGACATTACTATGAATTGCATAGCAATAATAGGACCATAGGCTTGAATATTAGGCTGGCCTAGAAGAGAAATAGAAGTGGGCCAACCAAACGAAAAAAATCAAAAAATAAAAAATAGGCAAATTTTTATGTTGACCCGAGAAGGTACAAACTGCACGAAACCAATCCCGAATCGGCCAATTCAGTGGAATAGACCGGTTCAGTACCGAACCAACCTATTCCAATTTGGACGGGTTTTGGGCCAAAAACGGTCAGACCGGCCGGTTCCAGTCCAGTTCTGATAACAATGCACTGTAGAAACAAAGCCACTCAGTCACATATCAAGATGTCATATCTAGAGATGTCGATAAACCACTTGTATTATTGCCATTGTAGAGTCCATTGAAGATGCCATAGTGCGAGATATCCACTGAGTAAAAGGTATTCGAGATCATGTATAAAGTGACTATAGTATGATCAATATCGAGACCTTGCCATAAGTGAGACCACAATTATAGTGTGATCTTCTGGACGTATGCAAGTCATTGTGGGATATCGAGCCACAGATAAGAAGATCTGCACTTACTGAATTACAGAGTTGTAGATAAGTCATTGTAATATGAGCCTTTTTCAGAGTACAAGTCAGAAGGTGAATAGACACGGCCCCAGGTGTTGAATGCAAGTCAAATGAAGGTCACCGTGTAGCAAGCCATATAAATGTGACTCTGATCATTGTAAAATACGATGCTCCATGAATAGATCCATCAAGCCCCACAGAGAGTAATATGTGCCATTATGTGACCCAGAGTATACAAGCCATAGGTGCAAGTGTGAGCCATTCGAGCCATGAACCAAAATAACGATATAAGTGAGTTATTATGTAAATTTGATCCATTGAGATTGAGTTGTGTAATTGGTCCATTGGGTGAACGAGCCTTGCATGATCCTTGGATGCCACAGAATGCAATGATAGAGCTTCTAATTAATGCACCATTCTCCATGTTACTTGTATATAAATGATGCCACTGCCCTTGTATATATATTAACGATATCATTGTAATGTAGTGAGCCAAATCACAAATTGATGCGGGCCAATGCTTATAATCACGTCACTGGAATGTGATGCCATGATATAGCATTATGTACAACGATGTTATAAAATTATGAAGCCACTGTAAACGATGTTAATTTAATTCAGACAGTCCCATTGTAGTATTGCACACAGAGATTTATAACCATTCAATTATAGAGATCAAACTTTGGATGTGTGTGAGAGTATTGTAATATAGACAGTGAGCCCTAGAACACAAAATGCAAGCAACGGTATGATAGTGTGCCTCAGAATAGGAACGTGAGCAACGGTATAAGCCACAGAGTATATTCAAAAGCGAGCCAATAGTGTGAATATTTGGGCCACAAGCTCCAAGTGACATTTATTATCAGGTTCTCCAAATCATATAGCGACATTTCTGAAATGCTTCAGAGCATTATCATGATGCGACCATAGGAATGCAAATTTCGGAATGTTAACCATAGAGCACACTAAGATATAATCACACTGCCACGAGAATTACAAATCAAGCCCAGAATTTTATGTTAACCCACGTCAATTATAATGAGCAGAGAATTGAGCCCAAGAATGTAATTTTTTTAATGTCTTAGGAACTTCTTTTAGAGAATGCTAAGGTTACCGCAGATAATGATTTGCTTCAAGTATCAACACAAAGTGATCTAGGGCATCAATAGTTAGGTGATTTCTCTTCTTATGATAATTGCTTGTGATAGTCTTTTTACTTCTTGATTACGATCTTCTCTTCTTGAGTTATTATTGTGTTCTTTTCATCAAGAAAGTTACCAAATCATGAAAAATAAAGAGACAAGAGACACAGTATATAGGCTATCAGCCAAGGCCAAAACCTCTCACTCTTTGAGAGGAAAACCCAAACAAATTCTTCTTGTAGAACCCTTCAATTGATGAATACCATGACCATGACAAGGCCCCTTGACACTAGAGCCCTTCCAAGGCAAAGTCACAAGCCTCCTCTTCTCCCCTAGATCAATGTTGCTCTTCCTCTTCCTCTTCTCGGCTTCCTTCAGAGTTTCAGCCACTTCTTGTAGGTCTACAGTCCCTCTTCTTGACAGCAGAAACCCTAGATCAGATTTGTTCCTTGAATAGTCTCTTCAAGAGAGAGACTCTTTCTCTATCTTACTCAGCTTGCTTCAATGAAGATTTCCACCCAAACAAGAACACCTATGTATGACTGCAATCTTCAACCAACTTCGAATCTGTGATCTTTGCACATGTGAGGGTAGAATAGCCCAAAAACAATCCTCCAACAATGTTACTTCCTTCGCTATCCTTTCCTCCTACTTCGTTGATCTTGTGGCTCTTCTTAGTATGATTTATGCACTTCTTCTTGGAGACTTGCTTCACTGAATTGATATATTCCAAATGAGGTCAAGCATTGCTATATTTAGTCGTTTGTCCATGTCCATTAGGCCGACATGATCTCTAGAATAGGTCGACTTCATCTTCTAGAATTATCCCTTCGTTGTAGGCCAACTTGAGTGAGGGCCAGTGACAAGGTCTTGGAGGGTGACTTACGAAACAGATTTTACTCTTTACAATGTGTAACATGCCTTCATTACATGTCAATGACTCTTCAGACTTTTATGACTAGATGACCAATTCCCTAAGGGCTCACAATGGGAGCCTTAACTAAAAATAAAATCTCTTTCTCATGAAACCCATGATGCAAGCATTACAATAATTTTATTTTTCTTCTTTACATCTTTTACATAAAATCACAATTACATGTCATTATGAAGACCGAACCTAGTTACACTTTTCAACGCTCCCTCTTAACTAGGGAGGTATTCATAATGGTACTTGGTCATTCTCAATCTGAATAATTTCTCATAAGAAGAATTGGATTGGTAACCCATCTGTATAGCATCATATCAACCAACATTGTCACATAGCAAGGCCTTGACTAACAGCTCTATCTCTCCACAAGATCTGAGCTCAATGTTGGCGAGACCAATGATTTATAGACACTCTCATCATTGTCTCTCCCGGAACATACCCCACTCGGGTTCTCAGGGTGTGTTCCATCAGGACTATTCTTATCTTGGATTCCCAATCCTCAAATCAGCCTTTTACAACTACTCTTATCTTGGATGCCCTATCTCATCCTCAAAGAGCATTGGATGCCAAATGATTACCCAATCCTCCATTCTGTCTTCCCAAGTGAAGACCAGAATGATGTGTCTATCTTTCCCTCTCAATTAGGGAGGACATATCTATTCCAATAAAGGAATGTACTCATTCCCACAGAAGGAATGTACCTAAGCTCCCTCTTGGCTTAGGAATTTCCATGTTTCTTCCAAGTAAGAAACTTGTTTCTAGACTCCCTCTTAATTAGGGACCTACAGCAACTCCTCAGGTGGAGATGATGGGACAACCAGCTACTTGAAGAACTCCTTTCTTCAATGTCATGAATTCTTTGTCACGAAGTCTTCATCTTTTGGGACTTATTCATAGGACACAGACCATCCATCACTTTCATCCATGAGTCAATCCTGTCATCATTCCTTTCATCAAAAAGTGATCCATCAATCTATGTCTGGCCTTGCTTCATGTCATGCTATCTTCTTCATACTATCTTCTTTGGAAGGATCTTACATCCTTCTACATAGTCCTCTGGGAAGACATCCACAGTTCTTCCTTTGGCGGTTCTGCATAAGCCCATCCAGATACTTGCTCAATAATAAGAAATGAACACTTAAATCATAGTTACCATAGTGATGGTCTTTCATCATGAAATCTTCCTATAGGCATCAACATCCTACATACATGTTGACACATCTCCTAAAGATATGTATTGTCAAGGGCCTCCATCTTTTCCAAACTTCCATCAAAGCCTTCATATCTTTCTGGGAGATATCATAGTCAAATATTCTTGGTCTTTCAGATGTTGATTGCCTTTACCATTGTTGCATATTCCATGATTTCTTCCTTCCTTTCTTCACAAATTCCATTCCCAGGAGCTTCCAATCAGAGTTCCTCAACTGTAGTCAACCACCTCATACTTCATATGAGGACATATTATGTTGACTTCATCTAGAAAATTTGTGACCCATGCATTCCTACATCCTGTTGAGGGAGGAGATCCTTTCTTTCAATCATGCTCTTAAGATAGAGCATTAGTTCATGATATTTGCAACCATATGACATGACTTCCATAATATCGAATGCAAGCATACATACCTCATCTTTCCTTTCAGTCATCTAGCCTTCCTACAACAGCTTCCTTTGAATGAAGTAGCTTCATTCCCTTGATTTGCTTCTTTTTTATGTCATCATACCATCACCCCATGAATTTCACAAGTTTGAAATTCTTGATAAAACACTTGCTTCCCCTCATGATTGGTGAACCATACAATGAAGATTCCATGAGAGAATATTGAGGATCTTGCATATCCTATCCTACAGATGTCACCTGTTGATTGATGTATGATGAGCCTTGTCCTAGATGACTTCTTTCTTTTTCCATAAGTATCACTTGAGCTTTCAATGAGGTTTCCAAGAGCTATATCCTACATAGTTGACTGCCATAGATTTTGTTCCAGACATCCTTCATGTTACCTATGTCACGAGCTCTTACTTCTAATGCTTCTATCATGATGCCATTTTCTAATATGATGCATCATATCTTATTCACAATGCTTCTTATCTCGATAGTTATAATTTACACAACTGAATAGTACTTGAAGGAGATTATCTCAGTCATAGTAGAGATCTCTCACTTCCTCCTTCTTAGGCTTCTTCATCTCAGGTTCGGTAATATGGGCTTCTTCCTTATTTCTCTTGTCATTGTCCCTTTTAAGTTTAGAACAATCTCTTCTATAGTACCCATATTCTTAACATTCATAGCACTGAACCTTAGCCATGTTTTTTTTCTTTTGAGGAGCAATTTTACCAAAGTTTCTTTTCTTTTAGCACACGTTTGACCCCTTTCACTTGGTCCTTCATCACTTTCTCCCTTCAACCTTTGTTCTTCTATCTTGCATAGAAGCCACAAGTTGTTGAATAGGATAGCTTCCTTTTCATTATGGGCATTAGATACGAGGTTACCTTGTTCATCAACTAATGCATTTAGAACAATGGAGATCATTTCTTTATCAAATATCATCTCTCCTAGATTTTGCATTTGAATTCTTATTTGAGATGCTTTTGAGAGACATTAAGATATCCCTTCATCCTTTGATACCTTCAATTTGTATAGATTAGATCTAAGTGATATGATCTTTCTTATTGCACTCTCAGAGAATAGTTCTACCAACTTATCATATATCTCTTTTGATGTCTCCATCTCTGCTATATAGGGAATGAGGGGATCTTTGACAGATTTCATAAGAATCTTTTGAACCCTTAGATCCCTTTCCATGTATTCAAATAGTGCTTGATCTTCGAATGGTTTGGAGACCTTTCCATGCAAGGAAGTTCGATGACCCAACCAACTTATAGATCTCCTTGCAATATGAAGTCATTTTATTAGTTTATAGAAGAAAAGATACTTACTTGTCAAGTGAAGATAGAATCTTCAGCTTGATCCCTTTGTTGATGATGATTGATGAAGATGTCTTAATGCTTTTCGGATGACCTTCTTTAAGGATAAGGAGGTCCTTGCTTCAATGAGGGGGAGACTGCCTTGGAACCTTTTTGATGACAATGCCTTTAGCCTTCTAGCCTTCAAGATACTTCGACTTCTTCGGTGGTGAATGAGTGCAGATTAGAAATGCTTCTAGGGTTTCGACTTTCTCTCTGCTTCCTCCTTGATGATGATTCCAAGACTCTTGCTGAAGTAGATTTCTTCGATCTAGGGTTTTGGTATGATGTAGATCTTGAACTTTTGTTTTGATAATCTTCGACTCGCTTTGATCCCTTTCTTGAAGCTCGATCCTTGAGTGTCTCTTGATTAGATGCCCTTTTTCTTGACTTTGTCACCTTAGCTCTGATACCATGTTGAGAAATCTAGGGCATCAATAGTTAGGTGATTTCTCTACTTATGATAATTGCTTGTGATAGTATTTTTACTTCTTGATTATGATATTCTCTTCTTGAGTTATTATTGTGTTCTTTTCATCAAGACAATTACCAAATCATGAACAATAAAGAGACAAGAGACAATATATAGGCTATCAGCGAGGGCCAAAACCTCTCACTCTTTGAGAGGAAAACCCAAACAAATTCTTCTTGTAGAACCTTCAATTGATGAATACCAAGACCATGACAAAGACCCTTGACACTAGAGCCCTTCCAAGACCAAGTCACAAGCCTCCTCTTCTCCCCTAGATCAATGTTGCTCTTTCTCTTCCTCTTGTTGACTTCCTTCAGAGTTTCAGCCATTTCTTATAGGTCTGCAATCCCTCTTCTTGACAACAGAAACCCTAGATCAGATTTGTTCCTTGAATAGTGTCTTCAAGAAAGAGACTCTTTCTCTATCTTACTCGGCTTGCTTCAATGAAGATTTCCACCCAAACAAGAACACCTATGTATGACTACAATCTTCGGCCTCCTTCGAATTTGTGATCTTCGCAGATGTGAGGGTAGAATAGCCCAGAAACAGTCCTCCAACAATGTTACTTCCTTCGCTATCCTTCCCTCCTACTTCGCTGATCTTGTGGCTCTTCTTAGTATGATTTTCACACTTCTTCTTGGAGACTTGCTTCACCGAATTGATATATTCCAAATGAGGCTGAGCATTGCTATATTTAGTTGTTTTTCCATGTATATTAGGCCGACATGATCTCTAGAATAGGATGACTTCATCTTCTAGAATTATCCCTTCGTTGTAGGCTGACTTGAGTGAGGGCCAGTGATAAGGCCTTGGAGGGTGACTTACAAAACAAATTTTACTCTTTACAATGTGTAGCACACCTTCATTACATGACAATGACTCTTTAGCCTTTTATGACTCGATGACCAATCCCCCAAGGGCTCACAATGGGAGCCTTAACTAAAAATAAAATCTCTTGCTCATGAAACCCATGATGCAAGCATTACAATAATTTTATTTTTCATCTTTACATCTCTTACATAAAATCACAATTACATGTCATCATGAAGACCGAACCTAGTTACACTTTTCAACAATGGCCTCCCATCCATCAATGGCTACAGATTCATCAATGGTAATCAAGTTTATGGGGGAAAACATATAGGTGTGTTTTGGTTGTCCTATCAAAATTATCACTAACAATGCTCAAGTCTTCAAATCTGCAAAATTCATCAGCTTCTGTCAGAAGTTCAATATCATCATCGGGCACTCCACTACTTACTATCCTCAAGGAAACGGTTTAGCTGAGTCTTCAAACAAAACCGTGGTGAGAGTGTTGAAGAAGACCATCACCAAGAAGCAAAGAAACTGGAACACCCAATTGAAGTTTTCCCTCTAGACCAATCGAGTGACTCCTAAACGTTCCACTAGAAAATCACCTTTTGAGCTGGTGTACAGTAAGGTCGCAGTCTTCCCAATCCAATTAGCAATGCCAGCGATGAAGTTACTACAAGCAGCTGAGGAGGAGCCAAGTGCTTTGACACGAACGAAAAACCAACTGGTTGAGCTTCGTGAAAACAGGGAACAGGTGGGAGTTAAATTGGTAAATTACCAACAAAAGATGAAATCCCTGTTTAACAAAAAGGCCAAGGATTGACCTCTTCAACCGAGAGATTTAGTTCTCCGATGGGACGTCTGACGGGAAGAAAAAGGAAAACACGGAAAGTTTGATTCCCTTTGGTTCGGCCCTTTCAAAAATTTCAAAAGGAAAAAGGAAATAATACGTACCTAATTTAGAAGGTGAATCATTGGAGCTACCAGTAAATGGTCTGTTCGTCAAACTCTATTTCCAGAATTAAAAGGTATTGTCTTGCACTCATTGTAAATACCGATTTGTGTTGTAATTATCATATGAAATTTCCACTTTTCTATTTAAAAGTTCCACTTTCACAAAATTTTCACTTGTTTAAAAAGACTCCATGCCCAAATAAGAGAAGTTCATAGTATGCAGGTTCTCGGCACCTTGCTAGCAAGGCATTGTCCCCAAGTGGAGCCAATGTTGTCACCTTCTAAAAACAGAGTTCCAGTTGTACAAAGAGGACAAAAGAAACGAGAATTTTGCAGCCATCTTCCAAGCCACAGAAGCTCTCAATGCTAAATCGGACCATCTCCACTGGATAGTGCTTGGAATAAGCTTTCCAACGGTACCTAGAAGTCCAAAAATGGACTTCTGGATCAAAAGTTAGAGCAGATTGAAGCTACCCTTTGAAAGCCCAAAAAATAAAGAGAAAAATACCAAGGGTAAGGCTCATCACAAATCGCAATCGGAGTTCCCAGTAGCAGCAGGGGAGGGCAGTGAGATCAGCATTCAGCAGTCGCCGATATCGCAAATCGCATATTGGAAGTTCCAGCGATCTCACATATCGGCGATCGCAAATTTCAGAGGTCCGATGTAAATCGCATATCGGAGGTTCCAGCGATCCCGCATATTGGCAATCGTGCTCAGAGTTGTATCGCAGAGTAGCGATCGGCATTTTCAAAAGCTACGAACAAATATAGTGCCATGAAACCGCCGAACGCCAATAACATTAAAAGTGTTGGGACTTGAGCCTATAGTGTAAATCACCGGGGAAGGGCCGATTGCGATTAACAAAGAAATTCAGCAAAAAACCAAAGGCAAGCAAGCTCTTTCTCTCTCCTCCAATAGGACCACGTGGCAACACAAGATTCGTCCCGATAAAGACACATGGCAACTGACATCAGCATGACATGGTGGTACGGAGAACACGTGGCATGCGGATTTAGCGTTTTAAGGGGTCATAAGGGGCCAAAACAGGGTGACATGTGGTAAAGGATGACGTCATCTCACAAATCAGCGATTGCAACCATGAGCAGCATGTAATCGACGTTTTATAAAAGTGCATATCGGGGAAGCCCCCGATATTGTGGGCCCGAAGCGAGGGGGACAGGTGGCATAAGACGAGTCGCATGATTATATGCGCTTTATGTATCAATTAAATGGTTGGGCGGAGACGTTATTACAGGTTATTATGTGCTAAAGCCTTCGCGTTGGCCCTCCCTTATCCTTTTCCCACATGGACCAAACCACGTCGCATATCACAATCGCAAGTTTTGGGAGGGTGCAACCGGAGGCAAAGATTAGAGATTCCTGATCCCCGAGCTCCGATATTGAAAATGGGTCCCAGGCGCATATGTAGTATGGTCCCACGTATTATGCGTTGGACCTGTTACAATGCAATATATCAAAGAATCGGCCCCCGTCCCAGCTAAAGGCTTTTAGCTCCAAAAGGCTTAGGCCTTGAGTCTCCAGGTTTCCACCATGCAGTTTTCACCTAAGCCCCTGGGGCTAAGGCATAAGGGGCCAAAGGAAATCGACAATCGCAACTTTATGAATCCCATTCTGTTTAAAGTTCCTAAATGGCCTGAGTCTCGATACACTTGTATGATTTGTTCTACGGGGCACGATTGGTTCTGTTGGCTTAATCAAGATTGTAAGAAGGGACGGATGAGTCGGCAGCTGTGTTCAGAGTTCGTTATGGCCATTACGCGTGTCATTCCTGGTTCCTGCAAAAGAAGAATTAAACTTGTAAAGGCCGAAAGCGACAAGGAACCTATGCAGAGAGTATGAGGCGTAATTTAGCAGAGACATGTTTGGACCAGAGGCCAACAAAGAAGAGTGGCGTGGAGATATTTACAGGACCATCATTTCAGTTCATTTGCGAATTATGTTTTGTTGTTTTTGATTGATATTGTTACATTGTTTTATTTCTAAGAAAGGTATCTTTCTGTTGTAATAATTGGAGGCGACAAAGCCAACACTTCGAGACAGCTAATCATGTAGGCAGCGGGAAGTTTAGCCTGAGATATTTTGTAATTTTCTTGTTCTCCCTCTCCTTATAAAAGGGAGGAAGAAACACTTAGAAATGGTTCTGAATTCTAAAGAATAACCACATCATATTTCTGAGACTGTATCATTTCCAGATTTGCATCTTTTGGAATATTAATGAAATGGTGGTGATTCCAACCTTCGAGTACTACAGTATGTAACCCCTCTATTAAATTCCATTATGTTCATATTTCCTCTCTGATTTCATGTAATTGTAGCTGCCAGAAATGTTTCATATGTTCTTACAAATTCATTTGTGTTGACTGGTTAATGCACATGCATGTATGTAGCTTTGAGATTATATCTTTAAATTGCACTCCATGAATCATTGCATCCAATTCTCCTTCATCCATTATGTCTACCTATAATTCAGATAAGTGTAGAACTCTTGACGCTCCAAGCTCTATGTGATGAATGTAGAATTCTTGAGGTTTCAAGCTCTATATGATGAGTTATTCTATCTCACTTCCTTCTTTCATTTCTCTGCTAAAGTTAATTAAACTGTAGGTCCTTGAACTACTTGGCCTCCACTAGTTCATACATATATTCCTGTGAGCTGTATATGTGAAAGAGCACCAGTAATACATGGCTTATGTCCTTGGATGAATGAACCAATCCATGTTGTTTATTGTATGTATTTACATGTGTATAAAATGTATATGATGTCTCCGGTTTCTTGAAAATCATATGAGACACATAAAATCTAGATGTTACCAGGCACTGGTCTTGTAAGCAATTTGAGGCTGTCTCTGGAAGCGACAACATCTTTTGGCGTCATTGCCAGGGAACGTATTGAAGGATTTTTCCCCTGGGATACGACAAGTTAAGCACTCTTTGTGTAGGTGAGCAAAGACGTTCTAATTGCATCCTCATCACCTTGGCGACTCCACAAATCTCATTATCATTTATCATCTTGGCTTTTAGAAAGCCTCACACTCACTCAGATACCTCTCAGCAGAAAACCCCTTTTGTATCTGACCCAGAGAAATTAATTTTCAGGAGAGTCTGGAAGGAGAAAACTCCTACTACCTGTGCTATTGTCTCATCATTCTTTGAAGCTTCCTCCTCCATCTCCCAACACGTTGTCATCCACTACTCAGATTTTACTCCTAAGGTCCTTACATACCCTGCAGAAGATGAGCTAGAGCATCGTGCCCCAAATCAAAGATCGAAGAGAAAGAAATCTCAGTTATGACTCCTTTCATTTCATTTCCTCCTCCTCCTGAGATTGAAAAAGGTAAAGCTATCCTCAATAATAGCAATATCCATTATACACTCAGTCACACTACTCTCAGCCTAGTTACTCCAACCACTGTGGTTTTGGCCCAAGTTCCTCTTGTAAATCTTAATCCTCCCCATTAATCCAGATGGTTGTTTCGGGTTTCTTACTGAATAAATATGCCCCTCTTGATTTACTCCAACCCTTAAGTGCTATGCCTCAGAACTACCTAAAGCTTTTGCCTAGGTTCAATGGGGAAAACAAAAACACTACACAAAGACATATTGAAACCTTCCGTGCTTTTGCTAAGAATCTAAATGTAGAACAGTTGGATGTGGTCTTGAGACTCTTTGTGCAATCCCTTGATGGAGAAGCCAGAAAGTGGTTTAAAGCCCTGCCCAATGCATCCATCACCACCTGGGAATAACTCAAAAACTCTTTCACACAAAAGTGGGGTGAACAGAGGGATCATGAGTATGTCTTCACAAAGTTCAATGCTATAAGGAAGAAGCCTGAAGAGGATATATCAGAATTCATAAAAAGATTCAATAAGCAATATAATAACCTGCCTGTTGAGATAAAGCTTCTTCAAGTTGTTGCTCATGTAGTATTTGTGGGAGCACTTGAGTCAGAATTTGACTTTACCCTGAGGGAGAAGACGTCTTGTAACTTTAGATCAACTCCAAGTGGATGCTCTTGAGGTGGAAGCAAATTTCACCTCGGCAGGGAAGTGAAGAGGAAAGAATAATCCTCATGAGAAGAAAAGGGGAAAGAAGAAGCATCCTCCTCTGGTCAAGGTAAAGAATTACCAGATCTGAAGTGGGAAGAAATGGATAAGCTCATTAAGATTTTATCGCACAAAGTGGTGAAGCTTGAGCTTGAGAACAAGAGTCTCCCTAAACAAAATGCTCAAGGTAACAACCGAGGTTACAACCCACAATACCGAAGGCCACCATTGCAGATACTTCAAAGGGAAAGAAAAGATCAACTCAATCAAATCCCTCCTCCTTTGTATTTAGAAGATGATCCAAATGAACAAACACCAGATACACATGAGACACAGGGAAGCTTGTATTCCTCCTTCTCTGAAGAGGAACAGGAAAACATGGCTCACCATGAGATGTGCCTTAATAAAGAAGCAACAATAAATGAGGAGGTCATAGGGGATTATTGTAAACAATTTGCAGATTTCATGCAAGCACAGATACATTGAGAGTATGATCTTAGATCTTCAAAAAAGAGGTCGAGGGAACCTGAACAGCAAGAGGAAATTGCTCCCCAAAATATTCCCCCAGTATTAAATAAAGGAAAAGGGAAGTTGAACCCTGACTCATCCAAAGTAAAAGCCTCCTTAAATAAGGAATGCAATAGCTCTGAGGAACATACAAAAGAGAAGGCACCCATTCTGATGAAAACTATCGGTGATAAAGAAAGAGAGGTAGAGCTAGGAGGCGTAGAAAAGGGCCAGTCTACATTCAATCTTCAAAAAGAACTCGAGAAGGTAAAGATCCATGTTCCCCTAACTAAACTTCTAAAACAGCCCACTTATAAAGCTCAAGTCTCCCAGTTCATGCTTCCATCCACCTCAGTACAGACCCATGATTGTTTAAACCTTCAAGAAGAAAGACCAATGGTTGTTTTTGGGCCTCATGTTGAAGAACTTGATTCTTCCACTGCACCCTTCTATGTGACCCTGGTAATCCATGACCTCTTATTGCATAACTATATGTTGGACTTTGGAGCCTCACATAACCTCATGCCTTTAGCCGTGATGGAACAACTTGGCTTGTAAATCACCAGACCCTACAAGGACCTATACTCCTTTGACTCTAAGAGAGTCAAATGCTTGGGAATGATAAAAGATCTGGTGGTAAACCTAGCTCAGATCCCTATGAAGAGTGTAGTGATGGACATAGTAGTGGCAGATATTCCCCCTAGATTTGGCATGCTCCTATCTAGGTCCTGGGGTTCCAAGGTGGGGGGCTCTATCAAATTAGATCTAACTTATGCCACTATTCCCACTTTTGGAGGCGAAGAAAGGAGGTTGTACAAAGAGTCTAGATTTGTAAAAACTGTGACCCCAACTGAAGGTTCTAGGAATTCTCCTGTATATGGAAAAGAAAGTGACCTCTCCTGCCTGGTCCTAGAAGAAGATGAGACCATCTTAGAAGAAACCCAAGTACATCTAACGATGCAGTTAGACGACCAGCACACAGATACAAACAAAGTATGAAATTATACTTTGATGGAGTTAATTCCAAAGAGGGAAATGGGGCAGGAGTATTGTTGGTAAGTCCTAAGGGTAGCTTGATACCCCTCTCATTCAAGTTGGAGTTTGAGGCAACCAACAACGTGGCAGAGTATGAAGCATTGCTCCTTGGGCTACAAATAGCGAGGAATATGAATATTGAATGCTTAATTGTGCATGGAGACTCTGAGCTAATTGTAAAGCAGATCTGAAATCAGTGCCATGCTAAACACCCCAGATTGAGGACTTACGAAATGAAGTATGGGATTTAATTGATAACTTCTTCCTGGCCTTTAATATCCAATTTCTACCTAGAGAAGAAAACAAAATGGCTGATTCCCTTGTTGTAGCAGCAAGCAACTTCAAATCTCCTCAAAATCCGCTTCTCAGGTACAAGGTGGAGGTCAGACATAGACCCTCTATACCTGATAATGTCAAGCACTGGTAGGTATTCGAGGACGATGAGCAGGTCAAACGGTTTATAGAAGTAGTTGGGGAGTTCACTAGCTCGACTATTGATCAGGAAGAGGAAAAAGAGGCAGATCAAGAACCAACTTCGTGGGAGAACATGGTGGCTGGATAGAAAATTCTACAGCTAGAAGGGAATACTATTCCTCGTGGGCTAGTTCCACTGGAAAAATTATTTAACCAAAATGATGTAGCCCCAAAACAATGGATCCGGAGATGGACGAACAAGTAGAAGATTGCAATATCGGCCCAGAAGATGAACCCCAGATGGTCAGGTTATCAAAGGGAATCCCCTCACGATACAAACAAAGGTATTTAAATCTTTTCAAAATCTATAAGGATGTTTTTGCTTGGTCTTATGAGGATTTAAAAGCATTTGATACTAACATCATACAACATAAGATTCCTTTGAAGAGTGGAATAAAACCATGCAAGCAGAAGCTCAGGCATATTAATCCACTCTTACTCCCCTCTATTGAAAAAGAAGTGAGGAAACTTCTACAAGCTAAAATCATAGTGCCTTTAAGGTACTCAGAGTGGGTGGCCAACCTAGTCCTAGTCCGAAAAAAAGAATGGGGAAATAAGGTTATGTGTAGATTTTTGTAACCTTAACAAGGCATCTTTGAAAGACAATTACCCACTGCCCAAGATGGATTATATATTACAGAAGGTGGTGGGATCAATTAGAATGTCCATGATGGATGGTTTCTTTGGTTACAACCAAGTGGCAATCCACCCTGATGATCAAAAGAAGACTGCTTTCACCACCCCTTGGGGAACTTTCATGTATGCTCGCATGCCTTTTGGTCTTGTGAATGCAGGGGCCACTTTTCAAAGAGATATGGATATAGCTTTTGTAGGGGAGCAAGACAAGTTTGTAGTAGTATATTTGGACAATATCCAGTCTTCTCTAAGACCGATGAAGAGCACATCCTCCACTTGAAGCTCACCTTTCAGAAATGCAGGAGGTATGGACTATCTTTGAATCCCAAGAAATCTCAGTTTGCCCTGAGTGAGGGGAAGCTACTAGGACACATAGTAGCACAAGAGGGAGTGAAAATTGATCCTAAGCGAGTTGAAGCTATCAGTCACATTCCTCTACCCAAAAATAAGAAAGAGGTCCAAGTCTTTTTAGGGAGAATCAATTTCTTGAGAAGGTTCATACCCAACTATGCTGAAATAGTGAAGGGTATTATAGATATGCTTAAAAAAGAAAATGAAGTCAAATGGAGCCCTACCTCTCGAGATTCTTTTACTAGAATCAAAGAAGCTTTTGTTGAAGCACCGATACTAGTCAGCCCTGACTACTCAATGCCTTTCTATATCTTTTCTTTTGCTTCTCCACATACTATTGCTGCAGTTTTGCTACAGAAAAATAAAGATGGTTATGAGCAGCCCATCACCTTCTTCAACCAAGTCCTGAGGGATGTTGAGCTAAAATATAACATCTTGGAGAAACAAGCATATGCACTAGTCAAAGCTTTGAAAGCATTTTGAGTGTATGTGTTATAGTCAGAAATTACAGCATTTGTCCCAACGACAGCAGTCAAGGACATCCTTGTGCAAGGAGACAATGAAGGAAAAAGGGGTAGGTGGATAGCAAAGATACAGGAATATGAGTTAGACATAAAGCCCACTAAGCTCATAAAAGGCCAAGGGTTGGCTAAGATTTTATCAGAATCTAACTGCCAAGCTTTGGGAATAAACCTGATAATAGAGGAAGACAGAACAGAAGTTCAGCAGAGTGGGATTAAAACAGCAGAGCAAAAGATCTATGCTAAATATGAGGGATCACCCTGGTATAAGAATATCATCCATTATCTCTTATTCCTGAGGTGCCCACTAGGGCTGGACAAATCCAAATATAGAACGTTGAGACTGCAAGCTCAAAAGTATATCATATCCAATGGTCAACTCTACTGGAAAGACTCGGTGGGAGTTTTGTTATTATGCTTGGTAGAAGGCGAAACTCATAAAGTAATTGAAGAATTTCATGGGGGATTTTGTGGAGGTCATTACAGCTGGAAGACCACAACTCACAAAATCCTCAAAGTGGGATTCTACTGGCCTACACTATTTGGAAATGTGCATTTACAAGTCAGGTCGTGTCAGAAGTGCCAAGTCTTTGCTAAGAGACAAAAACTTTCTCCTCTTCCCCTGATCCCAATGCATGTGGACGAACCCTTCAGACAATGGGGACTAGACTTCATAGGAGAGATAAACCCACCTTCCAATGGCCAGCATAAGTGGATATTAATAGCCATTGATTATTTCACCAAGTGGGTAGAGGCCATCCCAACCAGAAACGCTACAGATTCAGTGGTAATCAAGTTTATGGAGGAAAACATATTAGCTCGTTTTGGTTGTCCTATCAAAATTATCACTGACAATGCTCAAGTCTTCAAATCTGCAAAATTCACCAACTTCTGTCAGAAGTTCAATATCATCATCGGGCACTCCACTACCTACTATCCTCAAGGAAATGGTTTAGTTGAGTCTTCAAACAAAACCGTGGTGAGAGTGTTGAAGAAGACCATCACCGAGAATCAAAGAAACTGGGACACCCAATTGAAGTTTTCCCTCTGGGCCAACCGAGTGACTCCTAAACGTTCCACTGGAAAATCGCCTTTCGAGCTAGTGTATGGTAAGGCCGTAGTCTTCCCAATCCAATTAGCAATGCTAGTGGCGAAGTTACTACAAGAAGTTGAGGAGGAGCCAAGTGCTTTGACACGAAGGATAAACCAACTGGTTGAGCTTCATGAAAACAGGGAACAGGTGGGGGTTAAATTGGCAAATTACCAACAAAAGATGAAATCCTTGTTTGACAAAAAGGCCAAGGATCGACCTCTTCAACCGGGAGATTTAGTTCTTCGATGGGATGTCCGATGGGAAGAAAAAGGTAAACACAGAAAGTTTGATTCCCTTTGGTTCGGCCCTTTCAAAATTTCAAAAGAAAAAGGAAATAATATGTACCTACTCGAAAATCTAGAAGGTGAATCGTTGGAGCTACCAGTAAATGGTCAATTCCTCAAACTCTATTTCCAAAATTAAAAGGTATTGTCTTGCACTCATTGTAAATACCGATGTGTGTTGTAATTATCATATGAAATTTCCAATTTTCTATTTAAAAGTTCCATTTTCACAAAATTTTCACTTGTTTAAAAAGACTCCATGCCCAAAAAAGAGAAGTTCACAGTATGCAGGTTCTCAGCACCTTGCTAGCAAGGCATTGTCCCCAGGTGGAGCCAATGTTGTCACCTTCTAAAAACAGAGTTCCAGTTGTACAAAGAGGACAAAAGAAACGAGAAGTTTGCAGCCATCTTCCAAGCCACAAAAGCTCTCAATGCTAAATCGGACCCTCTCCACTAGATAGTGCTCAGAATAAGCTTTCCAACGGTACCTAGAAGTCCAAAAATGGACTTCTAGATCAGAAGTTAGAGCAGATTGAAGCTACCCTTTGAAAGCCCGAAAAACAAAGAGAAAAAGACCAAGGGTAAGGCTCATCGCAAATCGCAATTGGAGTTCCCAACAGCAGCAGGGGAGGGCAATGAGATCAACGATCAGCTATCGTCGATATCACGAATCGTATATCGAAAGTTCCAGCCATCCCACATATCGGTGATCGCAAATTTCATAGGTTCGTGTAAATCGCATATTGGAGGTTCCAGTGATCCCACATATCGACAATCGCACTCAGAGTTGTATCGCAGATCGGCGATCAGCGATCGGCGTTTTCAAAGGTTGCGATAACATTAAAAGTGTTGAGACTTGAGCCTATAGTGTAAATCACCAGGGAAGGGTCGATTGTGATTAACAAAGAAATTCAACGAAAAACCAAAGGCAAGTGGGCTCTTTCTCTCTCCTCCAGTAGGGCCACGTGGCAGCACAGGATTGGTCTCGATAAAGACACATGGCAGCTGACGTCAACATGACGTGGTGGTACGGAGGACATGTGGCATGCAGATTTGGCATTTTAAGGGGTCATAAGGGGCCAAAACAGGGTGACACGTGTCACCACTCACAAGGTGACATGTGGCAAAGGATGATGTCATCTCGCAGATCGGCGATCGCAACCATGGAGCAAGCATGTAATCGATGTTTTATAAAGGTGCATATCAGGGAAGCCCCCGATATTGTGGGCCCGAAGCGAGGGGGACAGGTGGCATAAGGCAGGTCACATGATTATATGCGCTTTATGTATCAATCAAATGGTTGGGGGAGAAGTTATTAAAGGTTTTTATGTGCTAAAGCCTTCACGTTGGCCCTCCCTTATCCTCTTCCCACGTGGACCAAACCACGTCGCATATCGCAATCGCAAGTTTTGGGAGGATGAAACCGAAGGCACAGATTAGAGATTCTCGATCCCCGGGCTCCGATATTGAAAATGGGTCCCATGCGCATATGTAGTATGGTTCTACGTATTATACGTTGGACCTGTTACAATGCAATATATCAAAGAATTGGCCCCCATCCCAGCTAAAGGCTTTTAGCTCAAGAAGGCTTAGGCCTTGAGTCTCCAGGTTTCCACCATGCAGTTTTCACCTAAGCCCCCAGGGCTAAGGCATAAGGGGCCAAAGGAAATCAGCAATCATAGCTTTATGAATCCCATTTTGTTTAAAGTTCCTAAATGGCCTAAGTCTCGATACACTTGTATGATTTGTTCCGCGGGGCACGATTGGTTTTGTTGGCTTAATCAAGATTGTAAGAAGGGACGGATGAGTCAACAACTGTGTTCAGAGTCTGTTATGGCCATTACGCATGTCACTCCCGGTTCCTGCAAAAGAAGAATTAAAGTTGTTAAGGCCGAAAGCAATAGGGAACCTGCCGAGAGAGTATGAGGTGTAATTTAGCAGAGACATGTTTAGACCAGAGGCCAACAAAGAAGAGTGGTGTGGAGATATTTACAGGACCATCATTTTAGTTCATTTGCAAATTATGTTTTGTTGTTTTTTATTGATATTGTTATGTTGTTTTATTTCCAAGAAAGGTATCTTTATGTTGTAATAATTGGAGGCGACAGAGCCAACATGCCGAGATAGCTAGTCATGTAGGCAACTGGAAGTTCAGCCTGAGATATTTTGTAATTTTCTTGTTCTCCCTCTCCTTATAAAAGGGAGGAAGAAACACTTAGAAATGGTTCTGAATTCTGAAGAATAACCACATGTTATTTCTGAGACTGTATCATTTCCAGATTTGCATCTTTCGGAATATTAATGAAATGGTGGTGATTTGTTATGAACTTAAAATCATAACAAATTAGATAAAATATTAAAAGTATTATTTAATTAAATAAATTATTAATTATAATCAGTTAATTAGAAAATAATTAGTTAAGTGAAGAGACATCAGTCCCAAGGGACATGTCTCTCTGATTAGGTGTGGCCAGTCAACTCCTATTTAAGGAGCTCCGCCTCAGTCTTGTAATCGTCATTCAATTTTTATCAAATATATATATATAAATATTACATTCAGAATCTTATCTGAAATCTTATTATCAGTTACAGCAAATTAAATATTGCTAACAATCGTATCACAGGCAGCATTAGACTGGTGACACCCACAAGTTCTGTTGGCCATCAAGCCCTACGGGTTTTCCATAGACAGCAGCTGCGTTCGTGGCTGTGCATGTTCTGGCCAGTGCATGTGGCTGTGTGTGTTATGACCAGTGTTCGTGGTTGTGCGTGTTCTACCTAGTGTCGTCGCTGGAGTGTGTGGTCACGGGCTTTGCGGCTAAACAGCAGCCAGTCGCAGGTTTTTTAGGACGTAGCTACGCCGAGCCGTAGCACAACCCCACGAACAACTTCACACCACGACTAACCACGCTACGATTGTGGGAGGTTGGTACGTTGAACCGTCGGCGGAAGTCTGCGTCGTGGTGATCTCTGGGGTGACCTGCGACTGTCGTCTTGGTGATCTCTGGGGTGACCTGCGACTGCCGTCGTGGTGATCTCCGCGGTGATATCCGCACTAAGGGTCAACCGTCAGACCAAGTACGTGATCATTCATAGAGTAACATGACCGTTTAGTGAAGCGATTAAAAGGGTACGTTATGGTATGATATAACATACTTATAGATTAAGCATATAAAAACTATATACATATATAACTTTAATTTAATTAATTAAATTTTTTTAATTAATTAATTTACCAAAAAAAAAAAATTGGGTCTTCAAAAAAAATCGAAACAAAATGACGAGGACAACAATGACATTATGAAGAAGATCCAAGAGGACATCAGTAAGATATGTAAACGCATGGATAACATCGAAAATTCAGTTAGTAAGCAAGACCATATGGTCGACGAGATCCCCTTCTTACAAAGCTTGATGAGTCGGCACTCCAGAGAGACCGATCCACCTTCAGCTACACAAAGTCCCAAGACTCTAGAAGGGGAGACTTCCCTAGAGCAGGACTTCATGAGGCATGAGAAGCAACAAATACCCCAAATTCACTTCGAAGGGAGCCAATATTATACGCATTCTCCCGGAAAGAACCATCTTAAAATCAAAAATGAATTACCAAAGTATGATGGAAAGAACTTTAAAGGCATCGTCGTATGGGTAAATAAGATGGATGCAATTTTTTTAGCAAACCCTCTGCTCGGTGAACAAGAAAAAGTCGTCACTACATCCAATTACTTAGAAGCAAAAGCATACGATTGGTTTTTGTGGTGGTCATTTAAATGCACGGGTTGCTCATTCAATTGGCAAAACCTTAAAAGCGCTCTGTTAAAAAGGTTTCATGACGAAGAGGAGGATGATGTCTATGAGAGATTTGTTCACCTGAAGCAAAAAGGATTAGTGAGTGAATACACTCACGATTGGGAAGTGTTAGCAGTAAGGCAGAGAGGGTTTTCAGATGAGGAGCTGCTAAAAATGTACCGTTGTGGCTTTAAAGATTATATCCGCGAAGAATTAAAATTGCATAAACCTAAAACTATTGAGGAGGCCAGACATGCAGCCATAATTATCGAGCGAAAATATAAACTTCACAAACCACCATATGTCACTAACGACAGGACTAACAGCCAATTCAAAGGAAGGGTGGGTAAAACCTTGTCAGAGAATACTAGTAAGTACGTTCCACCACCCTTACGAAGTGAAGGAAAACAACAATTTAATGTCGAAAGAAAAAAAGATGGCAAATGCTGGAAGTGCGGAGACAAGTATCATCCAGGACACAAATGCGCAACACAAAAATTGTACAACTGTGAAGCTAAGCAAGAAGAGGAATCCTCAGAAGATAGCTCCGACGAAGAGGAAAATGAAGAAAATGCAAACCCTAGTCCAGAATCAGAAGACGAGATGCCACGAATTTCCATAGCAACCATCACAAGGATAGCTCAACCACAAACACTGAAGCTTAAAGGTTACATCAAGAAGCAAAGCGTTATTGTGATGGTGGACTCAGGAAGTACGCACAACTTTGTAGATGTCAATGTTGCAAAAAGATTGAACATCTTTGCTTACCCAGTAGCAGACTTAAAAGTTATGGTAGCAGATGGAAAACAAATAGATGGAGTTGGCAAGTGCCATAAAGTTAAGTTGCAATTAAGCGACTATGCAATAGAGTCCAGTTTTTATACGGTTCCCCTAGGAGGAGTAGATGTTGTTTTAGGTGTACAATGGTTAAGAACACTAGGCACTTATTCAGCAAATCACATAAAACAATTCATTAGATTCAAATGGGATGGACGGAAATATCAGTTGTTTGGTTTTCAGGCACCACCAACACAAGTCATCTCTGCTCAACAGATGAAGAAGCTTATTCGCAAGGGGGCACCAACATTTGTTGCGCAATGTCAACACTTGGAATTATTATCAACAGAAGGGACTCATCAAACATCATAGATTTCATCCTTGATCTAGAGATACAAGAAGGTTTTCCAAGATCTACCAATGAAGTTACCCCAGAAAGGCAAATTGAACACATTATCGAAGTCAAAACCGACTCAACTCCAGTTAATGTCAAGCCATACCATTATCCCCATCACCACAAGACAAAAATAGAGCGCTTAATTCAAGACCTGTTAAAGCATGGAATCATTACAAAGAGTTTTAGTCCATACGCTGCACCCGTAGTATTGATCAGAAAGGAGGACGGATCCTTCCGATTATGTATAGATTACAGAGGCTTAAATAAAATCACTATTAAGCATAAGTTTCCGATTCCGTTCATTGATGAAATGTTAGATGAATTACACAGTGCAGAATATTTTTCCAAGTTAGATCTAAGATCAGGTTACTACCAAATACGAGTAAGGTTAGAAGACATCGAAAAGACAGCATTCAGGACTCATGAAGGGCATTACGAATTCAAGGTCATGCCATTTGAATTAACAAATGCACCAGCCACCTTCCAAGCCACCATGAATGAGCTCTTTCATCCTTACCTTAGGAAGTTCGTATTAGTTTTCTTCGATGATATTTTAGTGTACAATAAGACGTGGGAAGAACATCTCAAACACCTAGAAGAAGTATTGTCTGTTTTGGAAAAAAACCAATTTTACGCCAAGCTATCAAAATGTACGTTTGGGCATAAGGAAGTTGAATACCTAGGTCATATTATATCAAGGGAAGGAGTCCAAGTGGATCCCAACAAAATCAAGGCAATCAAAGAGTGGCTGAAACCCAAGAAAATATCTAAGCTAAGGGGATTTTTGGGTTTAACAAGGTATTACAGAAGAAGTATAAAAAACTACGCACACCTGACAGCACCCCTGACGAATTTGTTAAAGAAAAATGCTTTTAAATGGGATGACCAAACCGACAAGCGTATTGAGAAATTAAAGGAAGTGATGTCAACCACACCAGTACAAGCAACTCCTGATTTCTCCAAACGTTCGTGGTCGAATGTGATGCTTCTGGGTTTGGAATTGGAGCTGTACTGATGCAGGACAACCACCCTATAGCATTTGAGAGCAGGAAACTTAATAAACAAGAAGGCTTAAAATCAACATACCAAAAGGAGATGCTCGCCATCATACACGCTTTGACGAAATGGCGCCAGTATTTGCTTGGAAGTAAATTCTCAATCTGAACCGACCACAACAGTGTTCAATACTTACTTCAGCAAAAGACATTATCAACAGAACAACAGAAGTGGATGGAGAAGTTGTCAGCGTTCGATTTAGAAATATTACACAAGAAGGGAAAGGAGAATGTCGTAGCTGATGCACTCTCACGTAAGGATGATGATCACACAACATGTGCCGCCATGATAGTCGTTCTGGAATGGTTGGACGAAATACGAGCCGAATATGCCAAGGATAAGGATTGTGACTCCATGATCAACAATATCAGTGGAAAAATGACATCTTATGGTACAAGGGTAGAATTTATCTAACCCCTACATCCAAATTTAAGGTAAAAATACTAAAGGAGTCTCACAATTCACCAGCAGCTGGACATGTCAGATTCTACAAGACTTACTACAACATCCGACAGTCATTCTATTGGAACGGTATGAGTGAAAATGTTTCAACTCCAGGGTTGCTACATCCACTATACATTCCAAATCAGAAATGGGAGGAGATTTCGATGGATTTTATTGAAGGATTACCTGCATCTAACAAAAAGGATAAAATATTTGTAGTAGTCGACAGGCTCACTAAATATGCCCACTTTATGGCTATTAAAAACACTGACACAACCAAACAAATCGCTGATGTGTTTTGTAAAAACATTTACAAACTACACGGGTTTCCTAAGGTCATAGTCAGCGATAGAGATGTAAGGTTTAAAGGGAAATTTTGGAAGGATTTCTGTCATCAAGCAGGAATATCACTTAATATGAGTTCAGCCTATCACCCCCAAACTGATGGGCAAACCGAAATCGTTAATAAATGCTTGGAAACATATCTTCGTTGTTTCGTTACAGATAAACAAAACAGATGGACACAGTGGCTACACCTGGCCGAATGGTGGTATAATACCGCATACCACACGTCAGCTAAGATGACACCCTTCCAAGCCCTATATGGTTACAAACCACCCAGGTGGAAAGACTTTGCATTCCTTGATTCTAGGGTACCAGCTGTTAAAGACCACTTAGGAGAAAGTCAAAGAATCATCAACTTACTAAAAGAAAATCTAACCATGGCCCGTAATAGAATGAAACAACAAGCCGACCAACACCGTTCTGAAAGAGAGTTCGAGGAGGGAGATTGGGTCTTTGTTAGACTCCAACCTTATAAGCAACTATCACTAAAACAACAAGGGAAGAATAAATTGTCACCTAAATATTATGGACCATACCAAATAATTAAAAAGATAAGTAGTGTAGCTTATGGGTTAAAGTTACTAGATAATTGTCGAATCCATAATACCTTTCATGTATCAAGTCTCAAAAAAGTATTAGGGCAAAATCAAACAGCACAAACAGAAATACCAGAGACCAATGAAGAAGGAAGAATAATCCTTGAACCTGAGGGTATACTTGCTACCCAAGAAAAAGTTTTACGATCTAAGACAATAAAGGAATACCTCATCAAGTGGAAGAGGTTACCAGAGGAAGATTCGTCTTGGGAATCAGAACGTTTCATGCATCAACACCCAAGCCTACCTATGCTTTGAGGACAAAGCATCTTAAGGGGAAGGCAATACAAATTAAATAAAATATTAAAATATTAAAAGTATCATTTAATTAAATAAATTATTAATTATAATCAGTTAATTAGCAAATAATTAGTTAAATGAAGAGACATCAGTCCCAAGGGACATGTCTCTCTGATTAGGTGTGGCCAGTCAACTCCTATTTAAGGAGCATCGCCTCAGCCTTGTAATCATCATTCATTTTTGATCAAATATATATATATATGACACTCAAAATCTTATTTGAAATCTTATTATCAGTTACAGCAAATTAAATATTGCTAACATGATTCCAACCTTCAAGTACTACAATATGTTACCCCTCTGTTAAATTCCATTATGTTCATATTTCCTCTCTGTTTTCATGTAATTATAGCTGCCAGAAATGTTTCATATGTTCTTACAAATTCATTTGTGTTGACTGGTTAATGCACATGCCTGTATGTAACTTTGAGACTATATCTTTAAATTGCGCTCTATGAATCATTGCATCCAATTCTCCTTCATCCATTATGTCTACCTATAATTTAGATAAGTGTAGAACTCTTGACGCTCCAAGCTCTATGTGATGAATGTAGAATTCTTGAGGTTTCAAGCTCTATATGATGAGTTATTCTATCTCACTTCCTTCTTTCATTTCTCTGCTAAAGTTGATTAAACTGTAGGTCCTTGAACTACTCGGCCTCCACTAGTTCATACATATATTCTTGTGAGTTGTATATGTGAAAGAGCACCAGAAATACATGGCTTATGTCCTTGGATGAATGAACCAACCCATGTTGTTTATTGTATGTATTTACATATGTGTATAAAATGTATATGATGTCTCCGGTTTCTTGAAGATCATATGAGACACATAAAATCTAGATGTTACCAAGCACTGGTCTTGTAAGCAATCTGAGGCTATCTCTGGAAACAACAACAGAGTCAAAGTCCTATTTGGACCTATTGTAAAGTAAAAGGAAAAATATTTTTTTAATATGTAATTTGGGTCAAAAACCCCTCTAGATGCCAAGTCAGCCTACCTGTCTAATCGGCCCAGCCCCAATGGACATATCTATTCGCACCCCTCTGGATTGTATAAATAGAGGGAAGATGGAGCTCATTCAGACATACACACTTGAATGTTTTTTTTTCCGATATATTGCAGAAAGGACACAAATGAAGAGGAGGGCCGAAGTATGAAAGGAGTTTCTTCTTGAGCTTAAAGTTTGTGAAATTTTGCCTCAATACATCTCTTGTTGCTAGTCTCTTAATGATGGATTTGCCATGATAAGGAAGGTTTGACTTGGCATCTAGAGGGTGAAGTTTTCTATGGTCATAGGTCTTGGATATCTCACTTTGATTTGATTCTATAAGAAGAGAATTTTTTTGGATTTTCCCCTTGGAGGGGTTTTGCCCTGGCTTGGAGCTTATATTTTGTGTTCTTTGTTCTCTTGTGATCGTCATGTTTAAGTTTTGATAATTGTTTGATGAAGAACATAATTAAATAGATAAGAAGCCAACAAATTTCACAAGAAGTTATCAAAGAAAGGAAAATATAATCTAATTGTAAAGCCTCTGCATACAAAGCACTAAAAATTATAATAAGGCATGTAAATTGCAGCTCCAATCACGTCTCTCTATGAAACTAAAATATTGAAAAGATAAATTACAAAACAAAGTAAATCAAAATCTCTTGTTTCTCTACACTAACTAATGCATCCTGCCTTTCGTTTATAGAATAAGAAGAGGCTAGAGTTACAATGAATCTAAGCACCCCAAGTGCTACACCTCCTAGATTAGGTAATATTCTAACTCTTAATGCCTAGGAGAGTGCAACATGCATGAGGTATTTCTTGGAATAGAATGCTGACATGGATCTTCTCATGTAGTACACCCAATCAGCCTTGGGTTTATGGATAAGCACCTTCCCTAAATAGAAAACCTAACATGCACCCTATCTCCCTCAAGGTATGCACCCTCCCTAAACCTAGAAATATTCATGTGCCTAATTTAAAGATAGCATGCATGCACCATATCCAATAGATCTCTACAACTAAAGATGGATCACACATCCACCACCATAAAACTATACCTTCCTAAAGATAGCAAGCAAACTATGGATGCATATGCCTTTAACCACTACCCGTCTATAATTGTTGTGACTAAACTAAAGTCACACTAGTGTGCCTCTTTCATCAACAGCAATCACTATTACAAGAAATCTAGCGCTGGACATCAATTTTCCCATTACTGAAGTGCCAATCTTGAAGTAGAACAACTACTAAGCAACCAAATAAAGTTAACAGGCCCTCTCCATAAAAATATTATCCTAAAAACCTTATTCACAAGAGCTCTCAGAATTTCAATTCCCACAACTTTGCACCAGGAAAAGGCCCACCTAAAGTTAACTCTCCGAGCTGATAACCCAAATTAATAATAATGTCTTTCATGAAACCCTCAAACCAAATCCTACAATCCCTCTAGAACCTAGGCTACAGTTGCCCAAACTGTTAGAAAAACATGGTATCAAACGTCCTATGGACATCCACTCATTTTGTTGATCAAGATACTGAACCTATGCCATTGCATGCAACAAAGGACTTCTAGATTTTGTTGTTTCCAAGCATTTTTGGGCTATGTGAACCGTTCAAATAGATTTGGTGCATTGTTTCCAATTGGAAACCCTTTTCTTTTCAGCAGAAAGGGTTTCCTTATGCCCAGAATACAAGCATTTATCTCAAATTCAAAGGTATATAGCTTCATTTTTAAGCTTTTCTAAAAACTTCTTTTACGCTGTTTTAATTTATAATTTTAGTTTTCTATGTTTATATCTGATTCGCTTCATTTCCAATTTGTGTCTGCTCTTTGTCGTACACCTGCTGCAATCTTCACAAATCAAAAACAGAGGGAAAAGTATTTCCTAATCTACATATGCTCTTTGTTGTGCACCTCATGCAATCTTGGCCAATAAATCATCAAGAGGAACAGTTGCATTTTCCTATTAGACTAACCAAAAAATCTAACCCCAAGCATACAAGGTTTCAAAATAGTTTTTAAATTTTTTGAGGAAATGTTTAGTTGCTTTTGTGCATGGTACAATGAGAAGTTGTTTGCAAGCAAAAACAAGGGTTTTTGGGGTAAGGACACACTTCAAGGAGGTCGAGAGTGAAAAAAGCCCCTTTTTTGCTTTCTAACACTTTTTGTAATAGCTCACGTAATTGGGAGTTACTTTTTAACTTTATTGTAAAGAGCATCTCACTTATTTTATAAAAGTAGGTTACTTAAGTTATAAAAGTAACTATTTGCAAAAGTAAGCTTATAAAATAAAGTTCGAGGAGGGCAAATATTTTAGCTCTTTACAACTCCACAACCTCATTCTGCACCCATCACCACATGGGCCAACCTCCACCTACCACATGGCAACTTAGTGACCATTTTGAACTTTTATGCCTTTCTTTAAATAAGAATTAACTTATCATCCGAGCTCCATTTTCAATGTTGTTTTCCTGAAGCTACCTTTTTTCCCAAATTTTTTCCATCTGACCAGTCAATATCTACTTTTGGAGCCATCTTACTTTCAATTGTAATATAGCTAGTCCAAGTGAGACCTTGCTTACCAATTCAAACTACTACTCATGGAGGATTTACTGAAAGGAATTTACCAAGTTACCTTGTGAATAGAAATTGTCTCTCTTCAATTATTAAATAAATCCAGATGGAAAAATGAAAATGATGAAGCACATGTATTGATAGGGATGTCAATTTCTAGTGATTTATACTTTCACCCTCAAGAGATTGAAGCTATATATGCATCTTCACTAAAGCTAGAGACCATGTTTGGTAAGCACAACAAGATTTGATCCCACCAACTTGAAAATCAACTGATTGCTTTGAGTCCTAGTGACTCCTCTTGCATTGAGGATTTTCTATCTAGGTTTAAGACACTTGACTTTTACTTGCAAAATGTCAGAAAAGTTTGAAAAAAAAAGAGAGATAATAAACTCATATATGTTATTCTTGCTATGCTAAATTTGGAAATGCCTATTCTATTTCTGTATGTACTTTTCATTCCACCAAAGAAGCACTTATTAGTTAATGGAGCTACTAACAAAATGTCCTTCTTTGAATATTTTTGTGAATCTCTCCTTGGAGAGCAAGATAATCACTTGCATCTTGGATTGATAAACAATGTACGTACATCTAACAAAGCCTTAGTGGCACAAAATAAACAAATCCTCAGTGGCACAACATAAACAAAGCCTCAAGCATCTAAAGAAGCTATATCCTCACAACAATAAACAAAACAAGGGTCCCAAACCTTCTCAGCAAACTCCTAGTCCCAATTATGATAAAGGAACTAAATCAGAAGGCAAGAAAACTAAAAGACAATGCAATTTTTGTGGGCAAGATGGTCATATGAAGTCTAAATGTTTCAAGAAAATGGAAACCTTAGAAGCGACAATAAAGAAGAACATCATCAATCTTGATACTCCTCCTTCCAACTCTTATTTTCATGGACATGATCTTTCAGCTTCTAGTTTTTCTTTCAATGTAACATCTACTTCTAATGAGTGGCTTATTAATTCTAGAGCAATTTATCGTATGGCTAAAGGATAAAGCCATAATTTTTGTTCTTAATGAATGCAACACCAAACAAACAGTTGTATTTGCTGATAGATCTCCAGGAGTTGTAGGTACTATTACTCACCAAAATGTGGGTAAACCCATAGGAGAAAATTTCTCCTTCTTCGGACAGCCAGTCAGCCAGCAGCCCTACATTGCTTAGTACAGGACATTGTGCTAGGATCCTCCACCATTTGCCCCGGTAAGATACCTCTCACCCATCCGGCATTCCCCTTGAAGGAAGGTGGGTCATCCTTCAGTGGGTACTTTAACCATCTTGCAATCATGTGCTTTTACTTAACATTTCAGGCATCCTAATATGAATAAAGAGGTGATCTAGATGATTGACCAATATTGACTGAAAACTTGTTCTCTCACTTCACCAAGGTTAGTTTTTTACCCTAGTCCAATGGGACCTCCTCTAAGGCCTTAGGGTTATAGGAGGGGCACTACTTGGAAGACTTGAATTGAAGTAGTTTGTACATGATATTCCATACTTGCCACTTTCCATCATTCCCTAGATTTCATCTCCATTCTTCCAGTTTTTGATCATTGGTTCATTGGGATTGGCACTTTTTTATCCTCATCCTTGAGTCTGGGTTGAAAACTTCAACCTAGACATTAATGCAGCGAAAATAACGTTAAAAGCATAAAATGCCCACAATGAAAGAAAAAGAAAGTCAAAATGCAAAATATGGTCCGGACATTAATTAGTGCATGGCAAAACTCCTAGCATGAGCTCTACCCCCATCATTAAGGGATAAATAAATAAATCATTAAAAGCATGTTTGGGCTCCTAAGCTATGCTCCCAATCAAAACATTATCAAAACAAGTAAAAGGTGCACCAAAGGGGTGAAAAAACCAAACCAATAAAAGGGGTAACTCATGCCTCCATGATTGCTCCCTCCTTATGTCAGATTTTTGGTAGCATCAGAGAGGGGTTCTAGTCTCTAAGGTGACAGAGAGACTAAGGAACATGAGATACCAATACCGAAAAATGGTTTCACGAGATATGGCTCTGAAACACCTTAATTAAATTAATTGACTGGATAATTAATACTGGGTTAACTAAAGTGTATTAATTAAAGAGATTGACTTATGCTCTAGAGACTTCCAAAAGTGACTTGGATCATGTCTAAGATGATCTTAGCCATTGATCACGATTAGATCTTGGCCATTGGTGCTCCAGCGAGACATTATAAGAGAAAGTCGATGGGGCTTGGAGAAGAGTCAGAAGACACATCGAATGAGCAAGGGAGCAAGGTAGTGCAAGTTTCCAAGTGCGCAGTATTCATCGAGGGAAAAGCTCAAGCCAGCAAAGCGTCAGTGAGAAGGTTTCTACAAAAATTGGAGAGAGATTTCTAGGGGAGATTTCCACAGATTTCCAAAGTCAGTGGGAAGGTTGATTTCTACTGTAGGAAAGTCGTACCAATGGGTGCGAGTTTCCAGTGCATTGATTGGGGCAGCAAATCGTATTTCCAGTTGTCGGAGATTAATTCCATAGGATAGAGCGAGTTGCCTAGTGCAGTACTGTTAATTTTAGGTATGTTCTATGCTTAGAGCAATTTATTTCAATTTTCACAATTAGCTCAATATATTTTCCAGATTAGCAATCACATTAGCATAATAGTAAATTGTAGATAGAACATAAACATAAATCGCAAAAGACAAGCCAAGACAAGGGGACACAAGATGTAGCACTAGCCAGGGACAAACTCCAATGTGGGGAAACCCTTGATCAATTCTTCTTATATGTTCTTCAATAGTTCAACAAAGAGAGAGATAGTACATTTACAACAAAAGTCAACACTTTGACTTATCTGAATAAGAGCATAGATCATCTCTAAGAAGATGATACATGAGGTAGTTGAACTCAGTTGAAGACATGTTGCTTCAACTAATTCTCCCAGGTGACTCTATCACCAAGCTGCACCTATCATTGTGTTGCTCCTCATTGTCATGTTGCACCCATGTGCCACTGCTGCACCATGTTGCCACACTGCTGTCCCATGTGGTATGTTGAACCATGTTGTCATATAATATGTCTCATGTGCTTGCAGCACCATGCTTGCCACTACTATCCCATGTGTTTGTTGCACCATGCTTGCTGTTGTCCCATGTGGCATGTTGTACCTTGTTGTTGTCCTATTGAGTTTGCAACATCATGCTTTGCTGCTGTCCCATTGTAGCCTTGCTGCCGCATGTCATTACAACTGTCCCGACTCCCAATTGTGCCTTTGCTTCCATGTCATAGCTACTGTCCCAATTGTGCCTTTGCTGCCATGTCATAGTTGTCCCAATTGTGTCTTTGCTGCCATGTCATAGCTGTTGTCCCAATTGTGCCTTTGTTGCACCATGCTAGCCATCCATTGTTGCTCCTATGATTGCTTGTTGTCCCACTGTTTGTTGCACCAAATGTCATGCCTAGTTGTCCCATTTATCTAGCTGCCAACATACCATACATGTATGTACTAGCTAACTATTTTGAGGTCAGTTTGGTTGCAGCAAACTAGGTCCGGTTAGGGCACACAATAGTCCTTAACCAGCCTTCTTTTTGTGCCCAAAAATACTCCCAAGAGATGTGGTTGCCCTTCTTGGAGGGGCCGAGGGTGGCTGCTTCAATTTTGGGCTGCCCTAGCCCATGTCTATCCTTCGGCCTGCCTGTAATTTACAGCGGCACCCTACAGCAAGACTGTGTAGGGTTGCGGCTTCCTTTCCATGGATCTGCACCCCTCCAATGTGCCCTCAAAACAGTCCTATGATTGCGGCTCTTCTAGCAAGGGAACTCAACCCTCCTTCACCCAGAAACAGGCCTTAAACTAATAGCGTTTAGCCCTTAAGGGCTTGGCCTAGCACACCGCATACTTGACCTCCATTAGGGCAACTCGGACCCCAAAACAGTCCTCCTATTCCATGTTGTTCCAGCCTCCTAATGTTGCGGCTAGGGCATGTTATATCCCTCCTTGACTGCGGGTAGGTACAGCTCATTTAGGGCCTCCTCTATAGCGTTATTTCTCCATCCTAGAACTATGTTAGGGCATCCTCCTTAGGACTGCATTAGGGCTCGTAGAGGACAGCATGTAGACCTCCTTCCCTCCTGCGTTTTAGGGCTACCCCATTTCCCGGCTCATTGGCCAGATGAGAGGTACTTCCCATGAGTCCCAGACTGCATGGGTAGGATGCCTCGACAGGAGAACCACTCATCTTGTCCCTAAGTCGCCACGGGGTATCACAGGGGAAGGTTGAGCCATTCACCCTGTACACAACGCATCATTAGGGGAGGGTGAGTCGCCCTATGGTCGCTTGTTGCTCCAAGAAGTACCCCAAGCCCCGCGGAGCTCCCAAAGCTCAATGCATGCATCATGCAGGACCCTCATAAGAAGGTCTCTCAACGACTCCAAGTCGTTCGAGAAAGTCACAAATTTGACCTTTCCCGGGGCTTTGACAGAATGTCTGCGACCTGTACATCAGTCTCAATAAGATGGAGCCTCCTCGCTCATCAACGTACCATATCCCAGATAAGGTAGTATCTAATGTCTATATGTTGGGGCAATTATAGAATACGAGATTCTTCATTAGTCAAATCCCCCTCTGGTTGACAGAAAAGATCACGGTGGTATCCATCATATGTACAAACAACTCACTAAAGAGCTTCCGCAACCAGGCAGCTTCACACGAGGTCATACTCTTAGCTATGTATTCGGTCTCATCGGTGCTCAAAGCAACCGTCTTCTGCTTCCTGCTCATCCAGGATATCGAGTAGAACCCAAAGAGAATCAACACTCAGAAGTGCTCTCCACACTGCCTACCCAGTCAGCATTCAAATAATCATGCAGCTTCATATTTCCGGCAGTGTATCTCAATCCATGAGAGATTGTGCCCCAAAGATATCTGAGAAGATTCTTGGCACCAATCTAGTGAGGCTCAACCAAAAATATGAGCCCAACATGCTAACTGCAAAACATATATCTAGACGGAAGTTCACCAAGAACATCAATGTGAATGAGTTTATGAAACTCAAAGGCATTTCCCAAATCTAGTCCGACATCACTACCACATTAATTTTGAAAGTTAAGCTCCATCGAGGTAATCATGGGCTTGCAGTTCACCATTCCAAATCCAGAATCCAACTCCCTCTTACTTTTGCAAATGAGAGGGTCTGCACCTGTCAAAAAGAGGTCATCCTCATAAGGCGCCAATATAAGAGGTCTATCATCCACAACCTTCAAGCATTGGTTTGGATCGGCTTCACTCCTAGTGAATCTCAGCTTAATTAGACAGGTATCAATCCTCTCATACTACGCCCGGGGTGTTTTGCTTCAAGCCATAGAGGGCTTTCTTCGACCTGCATACATGAGATTTTCGATCATGAATCTCAAACCCCTCGAGTTGTTCCGAACCTGTGGACCTGCTCCATGAGGGGAATGGTCCCCTTGTAAAATTTTCCTTCGGTACATCTCAGACGTGTACCTTCATGCTCCTTTTGAATTCAGGCATCCTGTCACCATCTGACTCACATCGTGTAGGGCCCCATAAAGTAGATCTTCGGTGCGATAAATGAGATATGTCAATTGACATGATCCCCAATGGACCATCCTGCAACTTGATACAAATTGCCAACCCTGAACCCATGAGCAAAATCATCTTTGAAATTTTCATTTTCAAACATGTACCTTTCCATTGATGAATGCCACCCTGAAACCTTTGACTTCCATTGCCGAAATGGACACCAGGTTCTTCTTGCGATCAGGTACACAAAAGAGATTCTTGTAAATGAATCGAGTTACCCTCATTCAATTGAGGGGTAACATTCCCTACACCCTTTCCGGGATAGGTGGCATCAGCTCCAAGTATCATCCCACGATTGTTTCCATCTCTACTAAATTAGAGAGAGCACCCTTCTATCTGATGAAGTGCCTTGAAGCACTACAATCAATAAGCCAGATTCCCAAAGAATTTGAAGGAGAGGGCCAATACAAGATAACGCTTCTTTATCTTATCAGAAACAACATTTGATTCTTCATACCTAGGGTTCCCTGCTTTCTTTGAAGATTCGGTTGTTTCCTTGATGACCTGCATTACCTATCATTCCTCTAATCATTGAAGATGTCCCTGGAATGATTGTTATCTTCATCAAGTGATGTGTCCATACCATTTGGACACTCCTTCGTATAATGGTTGAACTTATTGTAAGCAAGGCATCTGCCTTTCCTTCCACCCTTAGATTCGGACTTCTCATTGAAGTATCTTTAGGTAGGCCATCAGAAGCCTCCACTGCGCCATTCTGATAATATTCTCTGCTGCGGCTTCACACTTGATGAATTTGAAGAGGGATGAGGAATCCATTAAGCCTTTTGTCCTTTCACAACTATCTTCAGTGATTGCTCTTTCACTCTTGCTTGGGCTTTGTCTTCACCTCAGCTCTGATACCATGTTAATTTTAGGTATGTTCTATGCTTAGAGCAATTTATTTCAATTTTCACAATTAGCTCAATATATTTTCCAGATTAGCAATCACATTAGCATAATAGTAAATTGCAAATAGAACATAAACATAAATCGCAAAAGACAAGCCAAGACAAGAAGACACAATATGTGGCACTAGCCAGGGACAAACCCCAATGTGGGGAAACCCTTGATCAATTCTTTTTATATGTTCTTCAATAGTTCAGCAGAGAGAGAGAGATAGAGATAGTACATTTACAACAAAAGTCAACACTTTGACTTATCTAAATAAGAGCACAGATCATCTGTAAGAAAATGATACATGAGGTAGTTGAACTCAGTTGAAGACACATTGCTTCAACTGATTCACCCAAGTGACTCCATCACTAAGCTGCACTTATCATTGTGTTGCTCCTCATCGTCATGCTACACCTCATCGTGCTGCACCATGCTACACCCATGTGCCACTATTGCACCATGTTGCCACACTGTTGTCCCATGTGGTATGTTGAACCACGTTGTCATACAACATGTCTCATGTGCTTGCAGCACCATGCTTGCCACTACTATCCCATGTGCCTGCTGCACCATGCTTGTCATGCTTTCCCAATGTGCTTACAGCACCATGCTTGCTACTGTCCCATGTGGCATGTTGTACCTTGCTGTTGTCCTATTGAGTTTACAGCATCATGCTTTGTTGTTGTCCCATTGTAGCCTTGTTGCCCCTGTCCCAATGGTGCCTTTGTTGCCATGTCATAGCTGCTATCCCAATGGTGCTATTATAGATCTAACCCAAAATATATGTGAAATAAAAATAAACCCAAGAATAACAAAATCTGAATATAGAAATTATTCACTTTATTGATCAAAACCCTTAAGGTAGAGCAACACCATACACTCACTCCTTAAGGAAGGAGAACACTCCACAAGCCATATTCCCGTTCATACAATAATTCCTTGACATCCCTCCATGTGGAGTCTCTAGCCTCTATATAGGCCTCATACATACAATACCATGGGTCATTACCATGATTCTCTCATACCATCGAACTAATACCATGGGCCCATTACATTATTACTAACTACTTGTGGTCCCTTACATGATATGGGTTAACCACTTTATTTATTACTATGGCTCATCCCATTATTACATTATTCCCTTGGGTACCTCCCTTTGTACCCCATATTATCCCCCCTAGGTATATAACATTCCACCCCCCTTAGCATGTTTCGTCCCCGAAACATGGGAAGAACACAAATAATAAGATCTACTCAAAAAAGTAGTCCACTGGTACCATGCACGTGCATCTAGCCATCCAAGAGAAAGGTGAACCCTCGATCTTGCTAGTGCCTCGCTCGCTTGAGATGGAAGTTGACCGTGGCAGCTCTTCTGTGTTGATATGTAGTAGGTGGATCTTCGCTCTTCTCTATCTGTCCTGCAGGGGTTGTTGTCCTTGTGGCTAACTGGTTGCCATCTTGTTGGTTGTTGTTTTCTTGCAGGGTGATGTGGGTGATGATATGTTGAAGTTTTAACCCACGGTGTCTTTTTCTTTAATTCACCCCTTACTGGAGCCTAACTGTTATCTGGTGCATGTTGTGGTGCCTGTTGTGGTATCTTATCTTCCAATATTACTTCAACCACTGAGCCCTCATCTGATGTATCAGCACCGATAACCTTTTATGCTTCAGCCTCTGTTTGTGTTTGATTGTCGATCATCACTGGCTCATCATCTGATATGTCAGTCCCTGGAACATCTTCTGCTTCAGCCTCCTTGGACTCTACCTGTTTATTAATGGAAATATCCTGTAATGTAATTTTCTTCTTTTTATACCAAAGCTTTAGGAATTGCTTCTGCACATTAATATTGATAGTACCCACTAATTCCATCCAAGGGTATCCCAAAACAACATCCATGTTATCCATATCTGAAGTATAAAAATCACCATGCAACACATACTTATCCATTGAAAGCTTCAAATCTTTATAAACTTGCACATCTTGTGTGTTTTCAATGTGTTTTGCTGGCACTTGTAATTTTTTTGCCAAGTTGACATTTATGAGATTTTGCTTGCAACTCGGATTTATAGACACAATGATTTTCTCCTTCTAAATCAATCCATGAACCTGCAATAAGGATATACCAGTAGGAAATAACCCCACATGTTTCCCCTTATCTTGTTTTCTAACCTAGGACCATTTTTCTAAAAGAAGTTCTTCTAGTTTTTCGTGAGGAAGTTTCGCCACTGAATCAGCAACTGAGTCCCATCATGTAGCAGCTTCATCTTTTAGATTAAATAGCAGGCGACTTACCCAAAATTGTTTGCGTCGAGATTTGTGATATTCTATAAATTCTTCAATATTAGGACCTTTATCATTCCCTGTAAAAAAATTCCTTGCTAGAAGCCATCAAAGTTTCGAAAAAAATTCACTTACTTGGCGAAAATTTGAAATTGTCACAGTTTAGTCAATATTGCTCAGAATCCCTATTATGCCCTGTTTTCGAAAATGGAACAACCCTTCTACATCTGCCCATGTGATAGAAATCTCGATCCAGGCACTGGAATTTCAGATCTCCACTACAACTCTACCGCCGTCACCAAAAATTATGAAAAAAAAGAGCTGATTTTAAATTAGCGATATCTCCCTCATCCGGACTCCGATTCTACTGATTTTTTTTAAATTGGGTATTTTTTCACAAAGAATCCAGATCTACAATTAGATTTTGCAGATCTTGCACTTGGACGTCCAGATTTGTGCCGCAAACTCGCTGGCCCGAAAAATTGTCTGCAACACCACTGATTTTTAAATCAGCGATATCTCCTTCATCCGAACTCCGATTCGGCCAATTTTTTTTGAAATCGGGTATTTTTCACAAAGAATCCAGACATGCAATTAGATTTTGCAAATTTTGCCCCAAAACATACAGATCTAATCTGCAAACTCACTGCCCCAGAAAGTTCCTGCAAGCAAAAAAAAAAATCTCCACTTTTTCCCAAGAAAGTGCTCTAATGCCACTTGTTATAGATCTAACCCAAAATATACGTGAAATAGAAATAAACCCAAGAATAACAAGATCTGAATATAGAAATTATTCACTTTATTGATCAAAACCCTTAAGGTAGGGCAACACCATACATTCACTCATTAAGGAAGGAGAACACTCGACAAGCCATATGCCCGTTCATACAATAATTCCTTGACATCCCTCCATGCGGAGTCTCTAGCCTCTATATAGGCCTCATATATAATACCATGGGTCATTACCATGGTTCCCTCATACCATCGAACTAATACCATGGGCCCATTACATTATTACTAACTACTTGTGGTCCCTTACATGATACGGGTTAACCACCTTATTTATTACTATGGCCCATCCCATTATTACATTATTCCCTTGGGTACCTCCCTTTGTACCCCATATTATTCCCCCTAGGTATATAACAGGTGCCTTTGTTGCCATGTCATAACTACTATCCCAATGGTGCCTTTGTTGCCGTGTCATAGCTGCTATCCCAATTGTGTCTTTGCTACCATGTCATAGTTGTTGTCCCAATTGTGCCTTTGATGCACCATGCTAGCCATCCATTGTTTCTCCTATGATTGCTTGTTGTCCCACTGTTTGCTGCACCAAACACCATGCCTAGCTGTCCCATTTATCTAGTTGCCAACATACCATACATGTATGTACTAGCTCACTGTTTTGAGGTCAGTTTGGTTGCAGCAAACTAGGTCTGGTTAGGGCACACAACAGTCCTTAACCAGCGTTTTTTTTGTGCCCAAAAATACTCCCAAGAGATGCAGTTGCCCTTCTTTGAGGGGCCGAGGGTGGCTACTTCAATTCTGGGCTGCCCTAGCCCATGTCTATCCTTCGGCCTGCCTGTAATTTATAGCGGCACCCTACAGCAAGACTGTGTAGGGTTGCGACTGCCTTTCCATGGATCTGCACCCCTCCAAAGTGCCCTCAAAACAGTCCTATGATTGCGGCTCTTCCAGCAAGGGAACTCAGCCCTCCTTCACCCAGAAACAGGCCTTAAACTAACAGCGTTTAGCCCTTAAGGGCTTGGCCTAGCACACCGCATACTCGGCCTCCATTAGGGCAACTCGGACCCCAAAACAGTCCTCCTATTCCACATTGTTCCAGCCTCCTAATGTTGCGGCTAGGGCATGTTATATCCCTCCTTGACTGCGGCTAGGTACAGCTCGTTTAGGGCCTCCTCTATAGCGTTATTTCTCCATCCTAGAATTGCGTTAGGGCTTGTTGAGGGCAGCGTGTAGGTCTCCTTCCCTCCTACGTTTTAGGGCTACTTCCTCCTAGATTTCTCTCACACTAAAACCCAAGACAAGTGGAGAGAAATCAAGAGAGAAGTGTGTGTGAAATGACTCTCAAGTCATCTCCTTTTATACTAAAACGTTGAGCACATGTGGGGTTTATCTGGTTGCTAGCCAACCTTGACGAATTGTCTATTAACACAAATAAATTCATAACTCCGTGAACACTTATCGAAATCGGATGATCTTTAGATCAATCCTACACCTCTTGATGGGAGAGATCCAAGAAAACTAACAGCTTCCATAAATAAGATGACCCGCATGGAGTTTGGCCCTAGTTGCCAATTTTAACAAGTACAAAATCCCCAAAGGAATGCAAGATCAACAAAATCTTAATTTCCAGCTAGTGTGTATTTCCCGCGACAACATTTTTTGTACACATTTACTGGAGGAGGCCGAGTTTGATTTTGCAGGGGAAACAGACAGTTTCCAAGTCAATCTGCTAGTTAGAGTGGAGGAAAATTTTACAGAGCTTTGCCTACTATGTACACTCTAACTTGTTGAAGATAATAAAATATAAACCCTCTTCTGCTGCAGCGGTTTTCCCTTCGAGGTTTTTCCGGAGATGTTAGTCCAAATCATTGGTGTCATTTTACGTGTGCATTATTTCTCAGTTCCTGATTTATTTTCCGCAACGTTTATTTTAATTGTGAAGATTACAGTAGTGCTCTATTTGTTATTTGCCATTAATTAATAACAGAAGACAAATAAACTGCACCAATTAGAACAATAGTTTCCAGTTTATTGCAATCATGGATTTTTCACACATTATATCTATACACTCAAGATGATTGACCTCCATTAGTTGCTTTCATGGTTGTGGCACACCTTGTCTCGAAGTCCTTCCCCTCTATTGCCACTATTGTCACAAGCACCTATGGATTGAAGAGTTGACCTAGTACCTATCACTTCCCTTTAGGGGCTAGAAGCACCTAATAGGGTTGACCATCTAGCTATCCCTAGCACAAGAAGTGAACACTTTTACGAGACTTGGTCTAGTTAGATATTTGAAGGTGATCTTAGTTTGAAATGTTATTATCCCCCAAGCCATTTTCCACCTTCCAAAGAACAATGATGACCTCACATATGCAAGATTGCCCCTCCAGACCAGAGCGTTGGGCACTTTGTAAACTCCACAGGATGATTAACACCCTAGAGCACCCTCAGATGTTGAAATGATGAGCTCCCCTTGCTTGGTGTGTGGATTTGCTTGATGTTGAACCCAGCAGGCACAGGACGCCTCCAGGTTGGCCTTGACATTGTTTGATGGGTGTTACTTATTTATTTCGGAGTCCAAATGATGATGGCCATCCCTATGATGACAAGGGAAGACTTGTACTCAGCCTTAGAGCCCCAAGCTAGAGAGAGTACATACCACATCACCCATCTAGCCCTTGAGAGCGTGACATAAGGCACCTAGAGCATGGTGTTTGGACATGGAGGCACTTTGGGGCACTTCTTGAGGCTTTTTCTCAAGATTTGGAGTCGATTATGGTAATGGAGCATCTCCTTAGCCCATTACACAGTTTATTGTGGCATTTATTACTCAAAAAGGAGATGATGTCATGCTTGTGGAGGAAATCAACCCACAGATGTGGGCATTTAAGGCATTATTTTATGGTTTTGAGCTATGAGGTTGACTTGTAACCTCTTGTCTTGTCAAACACTCAAAAGTAAACTTGTTTTAGGGCTTGTAGACTTATTTATTTTGTAAAAGTAAGGGGATAGACCTCATATAAGTAGATCCCTCCATTCCATTTTATTATCATCATAGGTGAATTTGGCTTCCTTAGAGGAACTGGGATTTGCCTTTGTTTAACTAGCTACTTGGCACAATGTCATTTTTATGAAGCATTTTTATATTAGAGATTGATTTTTGCATTGGAAAAGCCTTTTGGAATTGAAAGAAGAGTATCTTGGTGAAATTTGTAAGTTTATTCTTGATTTTGCTATATTTTGCATGTCGATGAATTTATACTAGGGGTTCTTAAGTGTTCCATGTCTAAATACATATTGTTTATTGGAAATCTTGGTGAAATTTTGCATGCTAAAAATTATTCTTCCTTGAAACTTATAGAAGAACTCCTAGGGGACATCCCCTGGGAGTTTCACAAAAAGGAAAATAATTTTCCCCCTTACTCCAATCAAATTTCATCTTCCTTTTAAATTTGTTCTAAATTCCATTAGCCCTTGTAGGATTAGGCACTGGCCAAGGTTGTGTTGATCAAAATCCATCAAAACTTAAATTTTTCCTTTTCTTTACGTCTCCTAGGCTTTTTAAGGCAAGCTGCTAGGGTTTCCTAGGGCCAAATTGTCACAAAGTTGAGCTTCAATGGATCGTTGTCGATGAAAGTCCAAGGTTTAGCCTCTTAAACTCTTAAATCACAAAATATAGCATTTATAACAATTAAACTTCCCTACTTGGGGTTGATGTCTTTTCTTAGCTCATTTCTACCGTTGAAACCCTAGTCCTTAGCCAAGCTTCAACTTGACGCCTATCTAAGGATTCCCATATCCCTTTGCTGACTGAAATTATTGAGGTAACCCTTCTTTGACTTTTGCAAGTTTGGATATTCCTTATCATTGCCTATCAATAAGCCCTAACTTGTAGTAGTCCTTAGCTAGTCCAAGTTTAGAACATGTGTTCCTTTATAAAGAAGATTTGAGTCTATTTTAGCTTTAAAGTATCTTTCCCTAGGCCATTCTTATAGGTGAATACAAGGAAGTCTCCCTTGTGAAATTCCACTAAACAACAAGAGGAAGGTTGCTTACGACCTAGGTGACAGAGGCAATCCTTCCTCATTGTTGCCATAGTGTCTAGTCCTTTCTCGGTGAGTCCCCTCCCTAGGCCTATGAGATTCTACAACAACAGGTACAAGGCTCCAGAACAATTTACCTAGATAATAACCACTTTAATAATGTATTATGTCGCCCTAGTGTTTCCTACAACCTTCATCCATTCACATGAAACCAAAATAACTTCACCAAGTTTAATCAAAGACTTAAAGAATCCTAAGCATATATTAGCCACTAGAATTGTTGATTATATTACCAAGTCATATAGATTTAACAACTTTGGGTCATCATCTCTTCAATTTTTATTGTTCATATCAATGACATGAGAAAACTTAGAGACATGCAGTTTGGTCATTTAAACTACTGCTCATTGCAACAACTATGTGAAAAGAATACGGTGATTGGTCTTCCTGTCGTTTCTTCCAAAGATTGTGTTCGTTCTAACTCTGTTCTTGACAAACTTCATGGAGTCAATTTTGATGAATGTGCCTCTTGGCAACCACCAACCCCTTTGCAACTTATTCATAGTGATTTGTGTCGTCCACTAACACTTCCTTTGGCTTTTTTAATGTGGATATTTTTGTTGTATCATTTTGTAATCATATCTATATTGATATACGGTAGCTATAGTTTCAAGCTTTGTTTCACAAGTACCAGTCCCAAGGGTTGGAAATCCATAACCATCATTTCCCTTACCTTGGAAAATTTTGGAGCATATACAAACACTCGAGTACCAGGAGCTTCACAAGGGCATTCCCATTGAGGGGTAGTTGCTCCCAATACTATTTTGGTGGCACTACAAGAGCTCACAAAAGCTCCTTGCCTGATGAAGAGCAACTGCAATATCCCAAAGGAGAAAGAGGATGAAGATGATGCCTTCAAAGTCTTTGAAATACTCTATTTCTGCTTATATTTTATTATGCCACATTTTCTCATTCTATCACTTCTTTGCCCTTTACTTGTTGGAAGTTGTTTTAAATGCAGCAGGTATTTATTTTAACCGCATCAAACTGTCTGTTCGTAGTTTCTCACTGAATCATGGATGTTCTAACAGTTGTTAATGTTTATTGAATAATGGATGGCAACATAATTAGTTAGTTGGTATTAGCATTATATATAAGTTATTATATTATCTTCTATTTCAATTTTTTTTTTATTTCCCTCATTTCCTTTTCTTTTCTTTTTTTGGTTTGAATTTTCTTTAAAATATAATGTTGCTGCTTCCTGCAAATTTGGGCAAAGCTTTTAGCTGAATACCCACGCTTTGGACGTTCCTGCATTCCAGAATTTGGTGCAATATAGGTTGAAAACGAAGCATTTACAGACCAGCTTAAAAAAATACACAGATTTCCACGAATTTATGAACTGCACAGAGTTCGAGATAAAGCGAGTGCTGCATCACTAAATCTTCTCTGATAAAAGGTTCTTTTTCATTTATGCTCTTAGGTATCTAGGGTTTTGCAGGTTCATTTTTGGTATTTGAAATCGTTGTCATATTTTGCAAAAATTTTGTGGAATCATGGTGTTTATCATAGTTTTGAGGTTCTCGGTTTTCCAGGTTCGTTTTCTGTATTTCAAATCGTTGCCTTATCTTTTAATATTTTTGCGAAATCACGGTGTTTATCATAGTTTTAAGTTTCTCCAAATTAGACAGCACAGCTAGACCTTCTCCCGTATAAACACCATTGCTTATTCAATAACTACAACCATGAGTGGATGCCATATTCCGCGGTGTAAACCACTGGGCATTGTAATATTTTTCCTACATGAAGAATACGCAGCAGCAACAAACGAAATCAAACCCTAGCTTCCTGATTTAAAATCAACACCTAGAAAACTGTCTGCGGTACAAGTAAGGTTTCTTCATTCACTGTGGAAAGAGGTGAGAGAGGTCACGATATCGAACCTTGGGAACGCCGCCATGAGTAAATGCTTCGGCATCCAATACAGTGGGCTCGCTTGACGTGGCTGCTGCTGCTACTGCTGGTTGTGGTGCTTTAACAGCTGTCCTTGTGCGAGCTGTTCTACCTTTGGGAGGATTGTCCGACATTATAATACCTCTGTCACTCCGATTTTCTTTTTTGCTTAACTCGTGATAAACCCTCGGCTGGCTTCTACGCAATTGATCAACTGTAGTTTGGCTATAACGAGCTATAGTAAAAACGCAGTGTTAAGGCCAACTCGAACTCCTTGCGATATTTTCTGTAACTATCCTTAGTTTTAAAGTGAAAGGCAATGATAAAATTCGAGACTGCGGTGCCTTCGAGAGGCTGCTCAACCCTAGTCCTGCACATGAAATATATAGTAGAAACTATGAATTCTCTAACGAACAATTTTAAATTCCCGAAAAATACAAAGCAAAAAGTATAGAATCGATTTAAATAATTGCATTACTTCGTCGTGTTCAACGTGAATTCGCTAGACTTGCTGAACACTGAAATCGCAAATGGAAATAAGTCTACAAACAGTTACATAATTAGACGTTTCTGGTTTGGATTGTTCAGTTCCATCTATGATGTAATTGAAGTAAAGAAATACCTTGCAGAGATATCTCTGGACAATCAGCGACCGTATCCTCCTCCACATCCGAAAATTCGGCAAAGGCAAATAGCCTGTGTCGATGCAGAACCTTCAAATTTACCTTAAAAATCCCGCGAGACCGGTTTCGATCCCCACGTCCGCCACAAACGTGTTTACCATTCGTATGAGATTATAATATGATAAAAATAGTTAATTATTATTATTATCTAATTTTAATGTGATGGTTAAGTCAGTAAAATTGGTGTATAAGATCTTCTAATTTTTTGTGGGACAATCATCTCATTTGCTAAGTCTACGACTTAGGTGTATATATTTTATTTCTCTGGTTTTGAACCTGTGACCTATTAGCAGGAAACACATGCTCTTAACCATTAGCCCCACTCAACATGCTCTTAACCATTAGCCCCACTCAAGTTGTGTAAATTTACTAATCATATACTAGTGGGGACTCTCATAATCAAATAAGTTTACTAGTCATGGTGGGGACAATTTTAGCTATTACAACGCAGTATAGTATAGTGTAGTTGAGAGAGATTAAAAAAATTATTTAATTTATTACTATACAAAGTTGGAGTGTTGTGTCAAAAATTCAATCCAACATGCAAATTAAGGTAAAGTCAAAAGTAAATTGATTGTTATATGTTTTAGGAAAACAAGTATAATAATCTATTCAATCTTAAATCTTTCAATAAAATAAAATTAAAACACATTTAATTTAGATATGCCTAATCTAGATTGAGTTTCATGGTTTCCTAATCAATTCTAATATGTTCTCAAGCAAATCTTAAGTTGTATTAATTGCTTTCTTTATTATAAGATTGAGCATCGCTTTAACTATAGGGTTCACAGTAGACTTATAAAGTAAGAGTACTTTTTAGGTATCAATTTGACAAAAATATTTCTCGTGCCTAAGCCTAGATTACCATGTCCATAATTCTATATTAATGGCATAGTCTAACTCCCTAGTGGCCCCAACCACTACATTACCTCAAGTATAAACGGGGTCTCAACCCAATAATGTTAGGAAGGTGGAGGGATGCACATAATGTGTCACAACAAGGACAATAACCCTCGAAAGGTCTTGGCACAAATATTGTAGAAGTAGTTGGACCTAGTAGGTCTTAAGGTCTTTTAGTTGACAAGTGAGTGATGCACCAATGTTTAATGTATGCCATGTGAAATAGAGGTTGTAGGGCACGTTAACTACTTTCATTGCTCAATCATTAAGTGGATGATTTGGTTGATGCTCGGTAAAAGAGGCTAAGGCCCATTACTTTGGACAACTCACCTGTCCGATGGTATGTTATAGACATTTCAAACTCTTGTGCTCTTAAAGGCCTTAAGGGGAATCAAGTAGAAGAGATGCATGACATTGCAAGATCCCAATGAAAATTATCTTGTTGAATGTTGGGGATCTAATTAATCTTCCTCAAAACCATATACTCTAATAAATAAGGACTTTGATTTGTGGAGTGGACATTTTACAATGCAAGTGGTTTAAAATATTGGGTATATACTAAATATGTCATTATCTATTATTTGGTAAGGTGTTACTTATTGTTCACTTCATCATGATGATGGGAAGAGTGGCGTTACAACCTTCGTGTATTCTAGGATAGCGTGTGTTGTAATTGGTGGGGCATGGCCCCTACTCAGTACTCAAAGTCTAGTTTTATATTTAAGAGTTTACATGGTTGTTTGTTAGGGTAAGCCAACATATAGTTTTCTAATAATACAATTAAGAGAAAAATATTTTGGAGATGGATGCTCGATAAATCACCAAAAGCTTCTTTACTAGTTCATGGAAATTTTAGGATGGTATAAAATCAAGAGAACAAGGAATATGCCTCGATGGTGTGAAATCTTCCCAGAGAGAAAGAAGCCTAGGTAATTCTAAAGATTCAACTAGGGCTTTGTGATCCCAAGAGATTCTAACACCATGAGTATGTGGAGTTTTGGTTTACCTATAAAGTTTTTTGGAATAGTTGCAAATGATTCCTCAAAGACCTGACAAAATTATGCTTTATAAATGTAACTACTTTGACATTGACTTCTTGCATGGAAGGTTAATCTATGTAGGGGATGACCAACTCAGAGCACTAAACTATTTAGAGCACTTTATCATGGGATGTTGACATGATGTGCATGGATAAAACCTATGTCATTGTGAATTTTTCATACCATCAAAACTATATTTATATGGTGTACATGGAAACTGTTTGGAATCTATTGCCCAATTCTTAAGGTAAATACAAATGGATTATCTAGCAAGAATAAATTATGTCTAATGTGGTGGCCTTTCTTAGAGGCTATGGTCGACAAACAATAATGGTCTCATATAATCAAAGAAGGATCATATGACATGAATTTCAGGTTATTTTTGCAACCTGGTTCTGACAACCAACACAAAATATGAGGGGAAGAGTTCCCACCCTCATGTCTCCTAACTTAGCTTTTCTTGTGGTTGGGTGGGGCATAGCCCCTACTTAGATACCAGTTTGGATACTTTTTAATTTATATGGTTGTTTGTTAGAGTTGGCTAACATTATGCTTCTCATTCCTTGGATGAGGTGATCAACTGAGGGCACTACGAGGTGGACAAGGATGAGCACATTGTTGGCACAAATGTTAACAATGGATTGTTGGTTAATTTAATTATGAGTTAAATTACTTAGCATTAACTTATCAATCCAGGTCTGTACACTTGTGAAGCACACTTGCACAATATATGTGTGACATCGCCTAGTTAATATTTCTTTGTTGTAGATAATTGAAATTATTTTAAATGGTTGAGTGAGGGACACAAATTCCATTGTTTGAGGTAGGAGATTGTTTGAGGGAACTGTTGTTTTAAATATCAATCTTGGTAGGTTGAGCGGGTTGATTATGCCATAAATTAACTAGTGAAATAAGGAAAGGTTCAAGTGTCCTTTACTCTAACCACAAGTAAGAACATGACAAAGCATTGAAGGCAACATGGATTGAGTTGTCCATGAGGTCGACTATTGTGCAATCATGGAAAAGAACGGGTAGTTAGTTTGTTGGGGAGAGGAAGGATGTCACAGACTTGGTTAAAAATCCATGTAAAAATATATAATACCACAGTCATGGGACACGTATTCCAAGCTGAATGGTGGGAAAAACATCCTAGTGGGTGTTCATTTAGGTTATTATGGCTAAAGGAAATTGGCAAAGGCAATGGCAAAGGCTTTGGAAAGGCAAGAGGCATTAATTGGCATTTTATTTATGAAAATAATGGAAATTATGTGGAAAAGGAAGGTGAAAGGTCACAGGTTGCATATGAAGAGGAAAATGAAGGAAAATAATGGGAAAGGAAGAAAATAGAGGCCTTATTGATAAAAAGGCTTTTGAGGATCAGTGGGAAGGTTTGGTCAGTGTAACATTTTGTCAGTTTAGTTTTGGAGCTCTCATTATATTCTCTCTCTCTCATACTCTTGGAAACTTAGAGCTTTCTTGGAGCACTCTTAGAGAGTGTGACATACTTGGATTCTTGGAGCAAGAATGCAAAGGAAGAGTAGAAAGCGCAAGAGGACATCGGGATCAGCAGCTACAACGGGTTTTTCTTGCAAGTACCAAGTTGCATGTATGTTTTCCTCGCTAGTTTTGGCATGCATGGCATATGTGTGTGGTTTATTGGTCATGATCTGTCATTAACATGGAGGATTGCCTAGATTGATAGTGGATTTGCCTAGCCTTGCCATTTCCTAGATAGCCATGGTGTTGTGGGTTTTACTTGTGTTTTCTGGTTGGTTTTCTTGTGCCTTTGGTTGTGGGTTGAGTTATTAGTTCCTGGAAGCCTTGGTTGGACAAATGCTTTGGAAGCCCTATAACAACTTGGGTTTAGTTACTAGTCCTAGAACTCTTGGTTGGAAAAACGCTCAGAAAGCCCTGTAACAACTTGGGTTGAGTTACTAGTCCCAGAAGCCTTGGTTGGACAAACGCTCTAGAAGCCCTTGGTGGGTTGAGTTACTAGTCCTAGAAGCCTTGGTTGGACAAACGCTCTGGAAGCCTGGCGGCAGCTGTGGGCTGAGTTACTAATCTTGGAAGCCTTGGTTGGACAAAGGCTTTGGAAGTCAGCAACAGTTGTGGATTGAGTTACTAGTCCTGGAATCCGGGTTGGAACAAACGCTTTGGAGCCTTGGACAACTTCAGTAGAGACCGATCTGGTGATGGTTAATGATGTCCGGCCCTAAGGTGGAATCATTGGTTGAGGGTTGAGGTGGTTTGGCCTCTAGAAGCCCTGGTGCGGTTTTGATGGATTTGTTTCATGATATCCCACATTCATGCTTGGAATATGGCACGGGGGTGACTGGCTGAAGAGACATTTGGCTCAACCATGTCTATGGTCGGGTGGTTCATGGAAATCCGAAACCTGGTTGGCCTTTGCATCATTAATATGAGGTTATTTCTCCTTGTTAATTCATGAGTATTATATTGGTTTATATGTGGATTACATGGATGTTATCTCCTTGGTATTTTTGTTGTTATTATGTTGGTTATGAACGCGTATTATGGCAGTGGCTATGTATGGCTCTCATCGTGTTTTTAGTTGTAAATGAATGAACAATGTATCTATGGCCTAATATATGAAATTTTAGCTAATTTGTTGAGGCATCAATGCTTCTTAGTGATTCTCAGATAAGTATGAGACCCCTATGCTCAGTTATGTTGTTAAGACCTGTAGCTTTCATGTTTGTGACATGTTTGATGAAATGCTTGTCATGGCTAGTAGGGGTCCAGTCTAGCCCTTATTAATGTTTTTGCAAATGTATCATTGTTCTGTTGTGTAAATTCATCTCTGAAGGTGTCATTAAGTTCTGGGCAGTGACTTGGGCTCTGGGCCTGAAAAAGTGGCACAAATCCTGAAGTCGTAGGCACAAAACTAGGGAAAAAAGTCCCCAAACGCTCCCTTGCCCTTGTTGTGGGAGCACCTGGAGCCTCCTAGATGATCCCTTGTCCATATCAAGGGAGCATCAAGGGGTTTGAGGCACTAAAACTTCAGTTGGTCTCAGGGGTTGGTTACCTGAGTGGTTGGGATGGCTTATGGGAGCTTTGTTGCTATGTGGAAGGTCTGTGTGATGTGTTCCATGTGTTCCACTTCCTTATTGTGACTTAGGAGGTTGAATCCCATTATAATGGCCTCTCGTCGCATATTTACCCCGTCATTCGGGTATTTGGGTAAATGTGGGGTGAGGGTGTTACATAGTGGTATCAGAGCGGGTTGCGCTCTCTTTGGGTCATATCTGATACCACAGAGTGGTATCAGAGTAGGTTTCATTCTCTTTGGGTGACATCAGAGAGTGGTTTCGTTATCTTTGGGTGGTATCTAGTTTTTGGTCTCTTTGTGTGATATATGATACCACGGAGTGAAATCTGATACGACTGATTGATATCTGATACCACATAGTGGTATCAGATTGATTTGCGCTCGCTTTGGGTCATATCTAATACCAAAGAGTGGTATCAGAGCATGGTTCAATCCTTGGAATATATGGATAGAATGTGTTTATCATGCATGCATGTAGGTTGTATATGTGCTTGCTATGTATAGCATGATAGTGGTCATTGTTTTCGTTGTGTCACCATGTAGGAGTCGATGATGTTGTTGTTGGGATATGTTTGTCATGAATGCATGTTGATTGTATATGCATATCAACATCTATATGTTGTAATGCATGCATTGTCATGGTTATGGTTATGCATGTATAGTAGGTTAGACATGCATTGTGAGGTCATTATATGCAATCAGGTCATCATGATGATATTGGTATGTTATGATGCTAATGTGGTTGTTGAGATGGAGCAGGAGATGCAGATTATCATACATGTTTGTATGGTGGGCATGTAGGTATGTTGGTTAATGTTTGTTATAAGCATTAGGGTTACTGATATGCTTGTCATTATATTATTATTATGGTTACATGTATGATAAATGTTGGTTGATTAGTGTAGTCATATGTGCATGTGCTGGATAGTCATGAATGATAATAACCTGTGGTTGTATGCATTGTTTTTGTTGTTTTATGTTAGTTAACTTTAAGATTATGTTATATGTCATTAATGAATATGTTATATGTTAACTTGTAGTTAGCTTGATGATTATATTATATGTTGCTGATGAGCATGTTATATGTTAGTTAACTTGATGATTAGGGACATAACATTAATATCTTGATGTTATATGTATCATGCTAAATTGGATTGGCCTATGCAGATGGTTAGGGTTATGACATTCAGGTATGAGTCGACTTATTTGTGACATTGTGTTGCACTAATCTAAACTGATCGTTCATATGTGATTGCTATGCATGAACGACAAATGTTTATGTGCTTATGATGTGAACATGTTATTTAGTTATTGTTATGGATATCATAATCTTATTTGTGTTTGAGTTGATGTGTTGTGGAGTTATATCATGCTAGCTAAATTGATTGTGCAGATGAGATAGCCTTCCCTAAGATACATTAAGGTATGAGCTTACTTATGTCGTCTGCTTTGTGCTTGAATGTTTGAATATGTCGTCTATTTGGTGTTTGAGTGTTGGTGTCTATTAGGTCGTCTATCTGTTGTTGAATGTTTGATTAATCGCATGATATGAGTATGTCTATAAGATTGCATCAAGAAATGATCTTATTTTAAGATGGTTTTACTCACACGTGTGTTGAGATAGTTGACATGTACTTGAGTGTAATAGGTGGCAGTGATAGCATTATGTCTAATGACTATGAGTTGGTTATGGATTATGACATGATTGTTAGTCTTGGTAAAGGTTGATTTCAAATTGATGGATATGAATGTCTTGATATTTGGAACATGCGGTTGACATGTGTGAGCAGTTGCAGGGTAACATGCTTGGCATTATTATGACAAGGTAAGGTAACTAGTATGTCGTTATGTTTACTTATGCACTGACAGTTATGTGTTTATGGTAGTATGATACAGGGGATTACATGGCAAAAGAGATTGCCATGAAATCTTAAAGAAGGTTTGGGTTGAGCTTTCACTTGGAGGCACTGGGAACCACGGGGATGGAGTCATGGTGTTTGTTGCTAGTCTTGTGCTTTTGGTCTTTTGTCATTTGTTGAGTTTGATTTGTGGTTTCATTTATGTCTGGTGTAAGGCCTTTCCACTTTGTTGTGGTGTCATGTTGTTATTGATTTTCATGGTCTTCTTCTTGTTTGTTTCTTGTGCTTGCCTTTTAAGTTTTGAGTCTTGGGAATTGATTGGGAAAGAGGAAAGTTAATGGAGCTTGGGAGAAGCTGAATGTGTTAAACACACATGGGCAGCAACATAATCTGAAAGATAAAACATGAGAATACATTTTTTTATTAACAAGTGATATACATTTATAGTACATGTTGTGACCGTTGGGTTCCACATCCCAAGGTCTCTTGGACTCCTTTTGTCTATTCGGCTTCCACACTAACCCATTGAGGCTTAGGTGTCCAACATTCCCCCTCTTAATCTGAAGGGTTATGTATGAGTCCAAGAAGAGAGTTGTAATATAAAATGTGCAAAAATGCATGGCAGCACTAGGCTGAATGTGCTCTCAGAAATGTTGGTATAAAGGGCGGTGGTTTAAGGATGACCACCAACACTGGAATGCTTAGTGCAGTTCCCAGAACTCTTCCAAAACTGGCAAGAAGTTGAAGTCTTCTGCTAGAGGAAGTGCTCCTACTATTTTGAAGAGGGAAACCTTCAACCATGAAAGGGAGGTCTCACCCCGCATAAAAGGGAGAACTTTAACCTGAAAAGGGAAGTCTCAACCTATGATGATTTAAGGATGACCAACAACTCTGGAATGCTTAATGTAATTCCTAGAACTCTTCCAAATCTGGCGAGAAGATGAAGTCTTCTGCTAGAGGAAGTGTTCTCAATTTTGTTCCTGGAATAGTTCTGAAACTGGCAAGAAGCTGAAGTCTTCTGCTAGAGGAAGTGTCCCAGATTACCAACTGAAGGCTTGCTCAGGGGCATCTTTGTTTCTGGCTACAACTCTGAAACTGGTGTGGTAGGTTGTGGCTCAGGCTCGCTTGATGTGACTTTGAAGCTTGTAGATGACCATCATCCCCCCCCCCGTTAGATACAAGGTGAGATGATGGAGAAAACTCAACTGCAAGATTGTTCAATACTCTAGAACAAGTTCTGACATGTGATTGGAATATCTTCTTGGTTATTGATGCCCATTGCCAAGAAGCGATCCATCCAAGATGAATCTTTGTTCTTGCAAGACGTTTGTTTCTAAAGCATCTGTGTGAAGAATGACTGGTTTTATGACAATGCTTACATGGATGAAGATTAAAACAATGATCTTTCAAATGGCCAACTCGGTCACAATGTTGGCATTTCACAATCTGTTGTTGTTGCTGTTGCTGTGGAAGAGAACCAGAATCTAAAATAGCTGAAGGTGAACTGTCATGAAGAACAGGTGAAGATGAATCATCCTCAAGAAATCCAACAGTTTGAAATTGAATTGGCTTTGAGTAGTCTGGAATATGAAAGGACAAGTCCTTGTCATATCCAAGACCAGTTATGTGCTTGTTATGGACATGATGTTCCCAAGGTCCGATGATGGGCTTGGGAAGTGCAAACTAAGTTTTTGCATTTGCATGTACAACTGCTGCTTTATTGGGTACTTAATCTGAACCAACTGTAACATTATTGACTTGCTTCTGATGGGTTGCAGTCTCAATGTTCTGAACAGAAACATGTTCAAAATGACTCCTCTGTTTTAATTCTTCTTGTTGTAGCTGAGATTCGAGCTGCAAAAAATAAAAATTTTCTTGTGCATTTTGTAGACAGACCTGAATGTCTATGAGAGAAACTTTGCTGACTTTTAATGCATCATGATTAGTAGACAATATCAGAGTTTTGAGGAACTCTAATACTTCATTGATTCTGGTCATTTTTTTCTTCAATGTCAGAATTACACCTTAAAAATTGATCACAACTACTACTCAATGCAGAAAATTAATACCCACTCACAGTACACAAAAATATCCTTTATAAATGGCAGCAAATGATCAGTGTGCAACCAACAAGCACCAATTACAATCCATATAAAAAATAAGAGTTTACTCATGACCATCATTATGTTCCGACAATACAACTGACTAAAATTTTCTCCACAAAAGATTATTTTAATTTGTCAAAACAATCATTGCCTTTATACATCCCACCAAACTCTTATGTAGCAGTCGAATCAAGGAATCAATGCATATATATGTAGACAAAAATGAGTTTTAAATACAATGCCACACTGGGGCAGCAATAACTACAAACTTGCTTGGATCCTTCAAATACTCCTTCACTAGAACATATTTCAATATAAAGAATCTGTCTTCATTATTGGAAACTGCAGCAAGCGATGGATAGCGTTAAGATTTCAACTAAATAGAACAATTGTGTTTTTAAACAAACTCTATCTCATATGGTGAGAAGTTACAAAATATGTGTATCAGCCGGTGAAATTCGAAGGCGTTTGGAAGTTGTCGTCATAGATTACATTAATGAATGGTGCAAACTTGCAACCATCCCTCGCTGAAAATGGAGAGTCAATGTTGAAGGTCTGCACGTTGGAGTATGGAGTACAAGATAATAACTCAACGCACAGGTCACGACCTTCATAGAAAATTATATACCCTTAAACGCACAATTCATTCTCTTTTTTTTTTAATAAATGAAACATACATACTAGAGATGAGTGCACGATAGAATACCCATAGAACGTTCAACGCAGTTCACTGTAGCAGAGTCGATTCACACAGGCATATTCAATGCAGAGTCGTTCGGTCTTCCACTAGTGATCAACATTCCAACGACATCCACAGTCTCCAAGAAAGGAAAACCAACATTGTCATAAAATTTTACCGAACAACACTCGATCAAACTACACAAATATACCACCTTTTTTTTTACTACAAATTATACACAAGGGGCAGTGCACCAGCACACCAGGGAGTAATTCTATGAATCAGTTCTTTCTTTTCTTTTAACACTCAGCGATTAATAAAATGAGTTCTAATTCAAACGCGAAGTCCACGCTCTAAGAGTTATATCCATTCAATACAACAACAATGATTCCAAGCTCTGGTGTCAAGTTACCTTCTACCAAATTCTAAGAGAGCATATTGTCAGCATTTCAAGGATCGACGACAGTCATAAGAGAGTTCACAAATCACATTAAATAAATCAAGTCCTTATGAATATGTCTACTATAATAACACCTCCTGCGGTGCACTTTGAACTTGAAGCCATCAAACAGAATGATAACTAGTGGATCATTGGCATACGACATGAGAATAAATCTTTGACAGAATCGATCCCCCTCTAAACAACACCATTGTTCAAATGCTTCTCTCTGAAAAACTCGAGAACCCGCAGTTAAAGCCGAAACGAACCCAAGCGACGTCGTCAACATACACTTCTTAGGCCGAGAATCATCTGCAGAACGATACTTGTTCTCAAGATAGCTCCGGTAGGAAAATGGGCAGACCCACTTAAACAGAGGTTGAGAAACCAGATAGACAGGGAAAAAATGCTTACTACAACTACTAGTAAACAACATGTGCACAAAACCGATTCAGGTTCAGAGAAAGAAACTGGTAAACCCAAATGATAGAGCTGATACAAGTACCCAGCCAGAGAAGGAACTGGTAATAACCCAAATGATAGGGCTGATACAAGTGCCAAGTACTCAAGGTTTCGGAGGCACGGAGCTGCACAGGGCGAGGAGAGGAAAGAAACTATGACCCAACAAAAAGCCTTGAGTTATACACAATAGCATTTAAGCTGAGATAAACAGAGGCATGACACATATCCAGATGGTTGGCAGAATGAGAGATAGCAAGGGATGACTATGAAACTTCCCTTGATGGTTAAGAGCACTAGTTGTCGTAGCCCATTGGGTCCTTCATCATTCGGCACCATATCTCATTGGTAGCGAGGACGGATGAATCGTTGGTTCACGCGGGTTTGCTAGTTCTAGGAAGAATTCCAGGAACATAGAGAACGTTCAAATTCAGGAATGTGCAGAGGTTGTAGTCAGGAATACATTACAGTTAGAGAAGAATATGAACAACCCTTACAACACAATCAAGTACCCGACGGGCATTTCTGAGGCAGAGAGGAGTAACTTATGATGAAGGGAATGTTGATGCGTTATGCATACAATGCTCTGTTCTGATAGATGCTCTGAAACTGGCATAAAAACTTATTAAACACATATGATAGGTATGACAACATATGGCAGAGGTGAGCAGCGTAGCCTGAGCATAGGGAGAGTAATGCTTATTTATGTAATAATGGCAAACAGACTTCCGTTGTCAAACCTCACACTACACCGAAACGTTGGCAGCATTGTAGGGACGCTGGCAATGGAATGCTAATAACACTGTAGGAGCAGGTATTCAATGGGAATACCAAGCGTTACCCATATTATCATGCAAAGAGCAGACCCAGATTATCACACAGAGAAGAATGAGAAGAATATGGCAGATATAGGCCAAAAATGGCGTTGGAGAAATGACAGGTTGTAGCTAAAATTTCGCTGAGAAAATATTCATGAGAAAATATTCATGAAATGCAGAATTGATGGCAGAAATGATCTGCACATAAAGGCCATAAAACAAATGGCTCAAAGTAATTATGCAGGGCAAGAACACGCCTACTATGATACCATGTTAAACACACATGGGCAACAACATAATCTGAAAGATAAAACAAGAGAATACATTTTTTTATTAACAAGTGATATACATTTATAGTACATGTTGTGACCGTTGGGTTCCACATCCCAAGGTCTCTTGGACTCCTTTTGTCTATTCGGCTTCCACACTAACCCATTGAGGATTAGGTGTCCAACAAAATGAAACCCATCATGTAATATGAGACTCGGATGAAACTCAGTGCATGAGTAAAGGGCAGTTGAAGGAAGGAATATGACAACCCATTGGATTGGTTTGGTCCATTGGGATAATAAATGGTGGCAGGATAGTCATGAGAAAGGTAAAGTAAATGGGCTTAAGGTAACAAAATCCTTGGCTATCTTGGGAACTGTTGTGCATGAATAAAGAAATTTATCTTAACCTTGACCTTGAGATCTAGTAATTATGTTGTGATCGTGATTGCTTTATGCTAATGTTTATATGTGTATATGCATGTATGTACGTTGTTATCTGATTGGGTCCTTAGAGATCATGATTGTTTTATGTTGATGTTTATATGTATACATGTATGTATATATGTTGTTGTCTGACAAGGTCACCAAGGATCATTCTTATGGAGGAATGATTTCTTATGTAGGTGAATGGCATGAAGAGGTTCCTGGTTTATGAGAAATCAAGTGAGAAGCGTAAACATGACAAATATATGACGTCAGTATCATGTGGATATGAATTGATATTGTATGCATGTATTATGTCTATGTTTATGTTATGATAGGTAACATTGAAAGATACATCAGCAGAATGAAAACAATGTGCTTTGCGGCATGTTAGGATAAGCATGGATGGCGCAGAGACATTGGAAACAAGGTTTCTTAGTAGAGGCAGTGTGGTTTTGGATGTGCAATGCTACTATTATGTATATGTTGTGCATGTTGTATATTCAATGATTGTACCTATGGTGATGTGTAATGTTGTATATGTAGTATTGTGTACATATGATGTTGTATGCCTATTGTATATATGGTGTTGTGTGTATATTACATATGCAATGTTGGGTATAGATGGTGCTATGTACATGTTGGATATGCGGTGCTATGTACATATTGTATTGTGCGCATGTTGGATACGCAGTGTTGTGTGCATTGGTGTTGTCCGCATGTTGGATATGCGGTGATGTGTACATATGATGCTATGTACATGTTGTATATGCAGTGTTATGTACATATGGTGTTGTATGCATGTTGTACATATGGTGTTGTGTGCATGATTGTGCACATGGCGTTGTGTACATGTTGTACATGCGGTGTTGTGTGTAGGTGGTGATGTGTGCATGTCGTGCATGTGGCATTGTGTATATATGGTGTCGTGCATGTGGTGTTGTGTACATGTGGTATTATGTACACATTGTATAGGTGGTGCGCTGTACATATGGTGTTGTGTACATGTTGTGCAGATGATGTCATGTACATGTGATGCTATGTACACGTTCTGTAGGTGGCATTGTGTATAGGTGGTACTGTGTAAATGTTGTACATATATACTGGTGTACATGTGGTATTGTGTGCATGTCATACATGCTATGTTGCAGGCATGCGGTACTATGTATTTGCATTATGTAGTCGTGGTATCGTGACATGTGTATTCGTTGTTTTGTACTATGTGTACGTATGTATATTGTGTTGTACATCGAATGTAGGAGTATGTATTGTGTTGTGTTGTACACCAGGTGTAGGTGTATGTGTCGTGATGTATATCAGGTGTAGGTGTATGCATTGTGTGATGTCGTATGTTGTGTGTGGATGTATGTGTTGTGATGTACATTGTGTATGTGTACGTGATTGAAGAGAAGCAAAGGCACTAGGTGCTTGTCGGGTGTGGCAACCGATCCGGTGTGCGTACAAAATAAGGACAAAGGTAGAAGCTAAGGGTTGATTAAAGGATAAGTATCAATATTTTATTTCAGTTTTATTATGCATGTGATTTATGATTATGGTCTATGATGATTACATGTGATCTATGACTCTGGTTTATGATGGTTACATGTGATTTATGATTTTGATCTATGATTGTTGTGTTTTGAGCTAACTTGATGTGATATGTTTATACATAATGATTTGATCAAAGTTGTTAGTTTGACTTGTTTTGACAGGAAGCGAACAGAATTGCAAGTGTACCTTATTAACGGACCACCAATGAGTTATGATTTGAAGTTATTCAATTTATTTTGAATCTACTGGAAATTATGTACTTGGTATAGGAAAACATGAAATGCCCAGTTGGGTGGTGGAAACCAATGACAAGCATTAGTAACAACAACAAAAGGAATTGGAATAGGCAACAGTATGTTGGTGAAGCACTTCAGGCGCAAGGATATTGTCACACACTGGTACCCAATAGTGTCCATTGATTTCCATGAGCAAATGCGAGGAAACTTTGTCGAGGGATGGACTGCCCGAGATGGGGGTGCCAACAGAACTTGGAAGGTGTGTGACTGCATGGAAGGGGGTGACCAGATTACCCAAGGGATTGTGTAGCAGAGAAGGGAAGGCCAAGGATGGATTTGTTTTGATCATTAGTATTGCTAGATGGAATCAAATGCACATTAGGAGTGTTCCCTAGAACAATGAGTCGGTAATTGTTCACTGAGGGTATAATGGCGCATGATTAGCACTACACATTGGATGTTGCTTTGACTTTGGCAATGGATTCTGGACTTCATGGAAAGGAGGTGAATCCTGGTACTACTTTTGAGCATGGAGGTATGAGCCTCTGGATTCCCTTGTTGATTGATATGAGAATCGTATCCTTTTATTTATTGGTTGAGAAAATGTGTAAATGTGTATATTATTGTAAATACTATATCAAGATGGTTTATAACTCTCCACAAACATTACGGTTATTTGTTGGTTGAAGAAAATGTGCTTAAGTATATGTGGTTGTTATTGTAAATACTGTAATGAGTTGTGTTATAAAGCTCTAGTAAACGATATGATTGTCATGTTTCAACAGTGGTCATTGTTAATATTGCAACAAGCTAAGTTATAAAGCTCCATGGGTAGTATGTTTTGTTTTTAATGGTCATGTTGATTATAGGTGTCATTGAACACCGAGGACGGTGTTCCCCCAAGGGGGAGGGTTCTATAACAACCCTGGTTAAAAATCCATGTATATATATATATATATATATATATATATATATATATATATATATATGACCATGGTTATGGCACACATATTCCAAGCTGAATGGTGGGAAAAACATCCTAACAGGTGTTCATTTTGGTTATTATGGGTAAAGGAAATTGGCAAAGGCAATGGCAAAGGCTTTGGAAAGGAAAGAGGCATTAATTGGAATTTTATTTATGAAAATAATGGAAATTAAGAGAAAAGGAAGGTGAAAGGTCACAGGTTGCATGTGAGGAGGAAAATGAAGGAAAATAATGGAAAATGAAGAAAATAGAGGTCTCATTAATAAAAAGGCTTATGAGGATCAGTGGGCAGGCTTGGTTAGTGTAACCTTTTGTCAGTTTAGTTTTGAAGCTCTCATTCTATTCTCTCTCTCTCATACTCTTGGATACTTTGAGTTTTATTGGAGAACTCTTGGAGAGTGTGGCATACTTGGATGCTTGGACCAAGAAGGCAAAGGAATAGAAGGAAAGCACAAGAGGACATCGGGATCAACAACTACAATAGGTTTTTCTTGCAAGTACCGAGTTGCATGTATGTTTTCCTCACTAGTTTTGCCACACATGTGGTTTATTGGTCATGATCTGTCATTGGCATAGAGGATTTCCTTGATTGATAGTGGATTTTCCTAGCCTTTCCATTTCCTGGATAGTCATGGTGTTGTGGGTTTTACTTTTGTTTTCTGGTTGGTTTTCTTATGCCTTTGGCTATGCGTTGAGTTATTAGTTCATGGAAGCCTTAGTTGGACAAACGCTTTGGAAGCCTCGTAACAACTTGTGTTGAGTTACTAGTCCTAGAAGCCTTGGTTGGAAAAACGCTCTAGAAGCCCTGTAACAACTTGGGTTGAGTTACTAGTCCTGGAAGCCTTAGTTGGACAAATGCTTTGGAAGCCCTTGGTGGGTTGAGTTACTAGTCTTGGAAGCCTTGGTTGGACAAATGATATGAAAGCCCGACGACAACTATGGGTTGAGTTAATAGTCCTGGAAGCCGGGTTGGAACAAATGCTCTAGATCCCTGGACAGCTTGGGTAGGGACCGATCTGGTGATGGTTAGTGATGTCCGACTGTGAGGTGGAATCACTAGTTGAGGGTTGAGGGTTGAGGTGGTTTGGCCTCTGGAAGCACTTGTTCAGTTTTGATGGATTTGTTTCATGATATCCCACATTCATGCTTGGAATATGGCACATTGGTGACTGAATGAAGGGATATTTGGCTCAACCATGTCTATGGTTGGGTGGTTTATGGAAGTCCCAAAATTGGTTGGCCTCTGTATTATTAATATGCGGTTATTTCTCCTTGTTAATTCATGAGTATTATATTGGTTTATATGTGGATTATATTGTTGGTATTTCTGTTGTTATTATGCTGGTTATGAACATTTATTATGACAGTGGCTATGTATGGCTCTCATCATGTTTTTACTTGTAAATGAATGAACAATGCATCTATGTCCTAATAGATGAAATTGTAGCTAATGTGTTGAGGCATCAATGCTTCTTAGCGATTCTCATATAAGTATGAGACCCCTATGCTCAGTTTTTTTGTTAAGACATGTAGCTTTCATGTTTTTGACATGTTTGATGAAATACCTGTCATGGCTAGTAAGGGTCCACTCTATTCCTTGTTAATGTTTTTGCAAATGTACCAATGTTCTTTTGTGTAAATTCATCTCTGAAGGTGTCATTGAGTTATGGGCAGTGACTTGGACCCTGTGCTTGAAGAAGTGGCACAAATCCTGGAGTCGTGAGCACAACATTGGGTAAAAAAGTTCTTAGGTGCTCCCTTGCCCTTCTTATGGGAGTGTCTTGAGCCTCCCATACGCACCTTTTTCCATATCAAGGGAGCATCTAGGGGTTTGATGCACTATAACTTCAGTTGGTATCAGGGGCTGGTTATGTGAGTGGTTGGGATGGCTCCTGGGAGTTATGTTGCTGATGTGGAAGGTTTGTTTGATGTGTTCCATCGATTCCACTTCCTTAGGGTCACTTAGGACGTTGAATCCCATTATAGTGGCCTCTCATCGCATATTTACCTCGGTTGGCCAGTTACTTGGGTAGATGTGGATGGGGGTGTTACAAAGGAAGAGCTTCAAACGGGGGGGCACCCATTGATACATGCTCTCTCTCTCTCTCTTAGACACACACACATGACATACGTAGAGAGGAGGAGATTTATGGGCACACAGAAGTTGTGGAATAGGCAGAGAAGGTAGCATCTCGAGCGGTGTTCCTGAGTGATGGAGAAAGTTAACACCAGCTAAGAACCATCTTAAAAGATTGTTGGGCATAAGAAACACAATGAGAGCAAGGGCTTGCCTTTGGTGGACGAAGGCAATGTGGCTTTGTGGCATCCCGTTTCAGCTGATTTGTTGGTTAAAATCCCAAAGAAGCACTCTACCTCAAGCTTTGAAATCTGGCTCGGGGGTGACAGTTGCAAGTAAGACTTGGCTGCAACTATCTATGGTTTGGTGGAGAGTTAGAGTCACACTCTCACTTTCCAACACTTTTATAAAAAAATATAACCTTATGTTTATACTTGTGATTACTATATTCCCTCTATTGTTTGTACGAGGAGAATGTCATGCTAATGTTAAGGAGTGTTAGTTCTTGCGCACATCAATTATATAAATGTTGTGTGACCTATAGGCCTATAGTGATGTTAAGTTTAATGCTCTAATGTGTGATTCATTCCTGTGAATCAAACTAGGACTAGGATTTCCAGTCTATTCGTGGAAAGTGATTTCCTATAGGATTTTGGGCTTTGTATGATACTTGCTCGCTTTCATGAGTCTGTTGCGTGTTTACTAATAGCCATGGGACCAGTGGATCTTAGCGATGAGATGAACTTCATTGTTGTCTATTATTAGGAGCATAAGAAGTTTGTGGACTTCAGAGTTGTTATGAGTTGCAATTTGTATGATGGGCCTTAGTAATTATGAAGGGGAAAAGTCTTGTTCTGTTTATTGTATTGCTTACATATTTGGCTATTAAGCCTTGTTCCCTTAATTTAATCTTAGGAAGGGCAGCGTTCACGGGTGTATGGTTTATATATACTGTCATGATTAACACAGGTATTCCCATGATCAGGTGAAGGAAACGCCTGCATAAAATCATATACATACATACATACATATGTATGTATATGATTTTATGTAGGCACTTCCTTCACCCGATTGTGGGATTGAATCCCGCCTATAACTGTGTTAATCATGACTATGAAATGGCGAAGACACTCACATGAGAGTGCGGGAAAAGAATCCCTTTATGTCTGTTAATTATTGTGTGGGCTTAAGCATTACGCCTTCTCCCTTTTCTCTTAGATAAGTTTTCTTTTGATGTGTTTTTCAACTGAAGAAAAAATCTCGATGTTTAAGCTCCAACTCGTGTGGCCTTCCTTTGTGACAGAGACCTCGGAATCTCAAAACTTTAATGTTTTCACAACACTGCTTCTCTCAAATCTATGAGAAAGTTTCCTCTAAGGTCTGGGTTTCTTTCGAGAAGAAGACACTTCTAAGACATATATCTCTGGGAAGATGTGGCTTTGGGAGTAGTGTTACTGAATATTAACCATGGATTGAATGGAAACAACTTGGACCATTGGATTGGTGGCGGGAAACACTGAGGTGGAACCAGGATCACGGGGGTTGCATGGATAGCACCCACTGTTGATTAAATGGCGTGTGGGTTGTTATATATATATATATATATATATATAAAGTTACAATGGCTAAAGGGTCTTAGAATCTTGAGTCTCGTCGTTTACACATAAGGTCTCTCGGAGAAATCACCAAAAGCTTTATTACTAGTTCATGGAAATTTTAAGATGGTATAAAATCAAGAGGACAAGGAATGTGTGTCGATGATGTGAAATATTCCCAGAGAGAAAGAAGCCTAGGTAATTCTAAAGACACAACTAGGGATTTGTGATCCCAAGAGATTCTAACACCATGAGTATGTGGAGTTTTGGTTTACCTACAACAATTTTTGGAATAGTTGCAAATGATTCCTCGAAGACTTGACAAATTATGCTTTCTAAACATAACTACTTTGACTTTGACTTCTTGCATGGAAGGTTAATCTATGTAGGGAATGACCAACCTAGAGCATTAACCTACTTATCATGGGGTGTTGACATTATGTGCATGGATAGAACCTACGTCATTGTGAATTTTTAATACTTCCAAAATTAGATCTATATGGTGTACATTAAAACCATTTGGAATCTATTGCTCTGTTCTCAAGGTAAATACAGTTGGATTATCTGGTAAGAATAATTTATCTCAAATGTTGTGGCCTTCCTTAGAGGCTATGGTTGACAAACAATAATGGTTTCATATAACCAAAGAAGGATCATATGAGAAGAATTTTAGGTTATTTTGCAACCTAGTTCTCACAACCAACACAAAATACGAGTGGAAGAGTTCCCACTTTCAGGTATCCTAACTTAGCTTTTGTTGTGATTGGGTGGGGCATAGCCCCTATTTAGATACTAGTTTGGATACTTTTTAATTTATATGGTTGTTTGTTGGGGTTCGCTAACATTATGCTTCTCATTCCTTGGATGAGGTGATCAACTGAGGGCACTATCAGGTGGACAAGGATTAGCACATTGTTAGCACAAATGTTAATAATGGATTGTTGGTTAATTTAATTTTGAGTTAAATTACTTAGCATTAAATTATCAATCTAGTTTTGTATACTTGTGAATCACACTTGCACAATATATGTGTGACATCCCCTGGTTAATATTCCTCTCTTGTAGACAACTAAAATTATTTTAAATGGTCGAGAGAGGGACATGGATTCCATTGTTTGATGTAGGAGATTGCTTGAGGTAATTTTTGTTTTAAACATCAATCCCAGTAGGTTGAGTGGATTGACTGTGCCATAAATTAGCTGATGGAAAAAGGAAAGGTCTAGGTTTCCTTTAGCTCTAACCACAAGCAAGAACAAGACAAAGCATTGGAGGCAACATGAGTTGTGTTGTCCATGAGGTTCATTGTTGTGCAACCATGGAAAAGAATGGGCAGTTAATTTGTTGGGGAGAGGAAGGAGGAGTTTCAGATTGGGGGGGGGGGGGGGGGGGGGGTGGGCACCCATTGATACATGTGCTCTTGAAGAAGAAGAAGAAGAAGACGCACACAAGGTCTTGGAGAAAGCATCAAAAGCTTCATTACTAGTTCATGGAATTTTTAAGATGGTATAAATATAGAGAACAAGGAATGTACCTCGATGACGTGAAATCTTCCGAGAGAGAAAGAAGGCTAGGTAATTATAAAGACCCAACTAGGGATTTGCGATCCTAGGAGATTCTAACACCATAAGTATGTGGAGTTTTGGTTTACCTAGAGCAATTTTTGGAATGGTTGCAAATGATTCCTCGAAGACTTGATAAAATTATGCTTTCTAAACATAACTACTTTGACTTTGACTTCTTGCATGGGAGGTTGATCTATGTAGGGGATGACCAACCTAGAGCACTAACCTATTTAGAGCATTTTTGTGTTGATGTTTCGAGTATATAATAAGACTCATAAAATGGCTACTGTGCATTTTCATAATTCTCAAAACTCTCGAGATTCTCACCACAGAAATCTTCAAACACTATTTAGAGCACTTTATCATGGGGTGTTGACATGATGTGCATGGATAGAACCTATGACATTGTGAATTTTTCTGTTATGTCCCTATAATACTAGTGTAGCCCCCTTATTGTTATTGTTAGTGTAGCCCCCTATTGTTATTATTGTGCCCATGTAGCCTCCTTATTGTTATTATTGTGTCCTTGCATTATTATTGTTACATATGCTTTGATTATATTGTGTATAAATTAATAGAAATTTGCTACTATTGATGAAATCAAACTGAAATGAAGAGATTACAAATTTCCTCTACTATTCTACAAAATGGAAATAATAATTTAGAAACACATGCATTTACATGCAACAATTAAAACACCATAAGAACACAATGATTTATAGGGGAACCCAACTGGGAAAAACCCCTCCGTTGCTTTTCATTAATCATATGAGGATAAGAAACTATTACAATGTCTTGCTTTGAATCTGAAGCACACCCTGCATTGTAAACTCGTTCTCCTACTGATTATCATGCTCTGGCCAACATTTAACCAATTAAAGGCCCCAACTAGCTCCTATTTCCTTGCATAATCTTGGAGGAAATTATCTCCTAAAATGTAGGAATTTTATCTTATCTGCTTGTGCAATTCCCAAGGAATGATTCACCTGCTTAACTGCCAATCCTATGCACTCGACTAGTATACAATTGATAATTACAAGGTGCCTTTTCCTCCACTCCAACTAGGCAATTTAAATTCTATGCATGTTTAGGCTATTTTTAGTTGATTGACTAGTTTAATTGAGAGATGACTAAGTTAACAACAATTCTACTACTCAACTAGGTATTTGAGCTTAGTTAATTGAGTTCAATTGAAAATAATTGGACTAGATTACTAAATTTTAGCATTCATCACGTGCACAACTCTACTTCTAGCCTATAACTTGAATTTACTGAGTAAACTAGTAGACAAAGCAATGTCACACAAGTTAACTGCCATCCAAGTCATCCTACTGACGTGGAAAATCGAATTATTAAATTTGACTAAGGCACAAGTCAAATTTAGCCTTTCTTGCTACAATTTCTAACACTCCCTCTTACCAAGAAAGGGATTTTGCGATGATTTTGCACCACCCCTATCCTGCACCTATGGAATTCGAATTTGCCTCTTAACAATGCCTTTGTCAAGATATCTGCATCTTGCTCCTCAGTTTGAATGTATTGTAGCGTCATAATTCTCCTATGCACACAATTCCGCAAGTGATGGTACCTGATATTAATGTGTTGTGACCTATCATGAAATATTGGATTCTTAGAGAATTTAATATAGCTATGATTATCACAATAAATCACTGTCAGATTCATCTCCTGACTAAAAAGACCCACAAGTATTTTCCTCATCCATATGGCCACACATGTTGTTTGACTTGCAACCATGTATTTAGCCTTTGCTAAGCTGAGTGCCACAAACCTCTATTTCCTGCTATACTAGGAAATGGTTGCAGACCTCTGAAGATAGCTCCTGAAGTATTGTTCCTATCTGATGGACTCCCTTCCCAATCTCATCGGTGAAGCCTTGGAGCTTCACTCCCTCTGTCCTCCTATACCATAACTCATACTCGGTTGTGCCTATGAGGTACCTCAACACATGCTTTTCTACCTTCCAATGCAACTTGTTAGGCTTCACCATGGCTCGACTCAAATGATTATGTCGAGCCTTATATTCACCAAATACATCAAGGATCCCACAAGCTTCCTGTAGATGGTGGCATCTACTGCTTGAAGAAGCATTATCCTTCCCCCAGTTTGTAGTTAGAGGTGTGTCCATAGGCTTTCAGTTTTCCATGTGAAGCCTCTGAAGCATTTTAGAGGCATACTTCCCCTGACTCACAAATAGTTCACCATCACCCTCCCATACATCTATCCCAAGGAAGTAATGCATCAAGCCCATGTATTTCATCTTAAATTCTCTTACAAGGTCCTCTTTGCAAGAGCGGATCAATTGCTCATCCATCATAAGTATCAAGTCATCAACATACAATACCAATATGAGCAACTTGCCATCTACCACATATTTGGTCAATTTAGTGTGTCCTAAATTGCTATATAAATTGTCAATCTAGGAGTCGTAAACTGCAGAAGTGAAGTGCACTATATATGCAAGATAACCTGATTTCTTACTTCTTTGTCGTTTTTGATTTTTGGTTTGTTTTTGGGTTTATCTTTTGTTGATTCCCTAATGTGAGATGGCAAAATTAAAGTCAAGTATGGATATAAGTGTTCAAGGCAATGGTGACCTCTACAATGATTTCCAAACTTCAAAGTTCTCAAAAAGGTTTTAAAACTTGCAATGATGAAACCAATTCTTAAGAGAAAATAAAAATGTACCAAACAGTGAGCTAGTGACTATGAAACCCAGTATCCTTGTTGTTGTATAAAAAGAAAAAAACTGAACTCAAAGCAATTCAAAAACTGTAAGCAAAGTAAACTAAATCATATTACATCAACTCATATTCTGACCCCTCACCATTCGACTCACTCTGGCTATAGGAGGTAATCATAAACAAATTGAGTAATCTAATATCTAAATTGCATAAAATGAAACTAAGATCAAAATACGCATTCATACTTCAATCCCTCACCATTCGACTCACTTTGGCTATAGGAGGTAACTAAAAATGACATGAGTAATCTAATCACTAACTTGCAAAAAAGTAAACTAAATCATATTACATCAACTCATATTCTGACCCCTCACCATTCGACTCGCTCTGGCTATAGGAGGTAATCATAAACAAATTGAGTAATCTGATATCTAAATTGCATAAAAGTAAATGAGCAAAACAAAACTGAAAGAAATAACAGTGCTGGAATTAGAACTAAGAAAATAAATCAACAGAAGGACAAGATAATTTGATGTCATTAGTCATTAAAAAGCTATGTGCAATTGCCCGGGTTGTCTACTAGAACCTGAAAGAAAAACACTATCGGTTAACAATCATTAGAAAGCATAAAAAAAACTATGGACAACAGCTAACATGAATACCATAAACAGTGTAATATATACAAGCAAACGATTATGGCATCAGTAACATAAAGGAAGAAAGCATGAAATTATACAGTAATTACAGAACCTTGGTGTACAGGGGCCCTCTGCAACCTCGGCCAATCAGCAATCAGTCACAAATTGAGCTTAAAAACACTGTCTTCTCATATATTAAAATGCAGTCATGATATAAAGATAGAGTCACGGCACAATGGGCTCGTAAAACAGTCAAAATTACATATACAAAGCTAGCTAATATGCGTGTGATAACGCGTTATTTATAACTGAGGATGATACAACTACTTCCTAAATTCTGTGCTGCTAAACAGACACGTGAATAACCACGTCCAGAAATCTAGCAATATGGTAGCCGTGACAATTAAATCCAAGGAGTGGTGGCTGTTAGATTTGGTTCACGGAACAGTCCACAGGTGTTAGCACACCTCCTGAGATTGAGGAATTTGCCACGCAAGTCTTCACGTGGTGAAAAACAGAGTCCTGCCACCGCAAAACTCTTAGGTTGACCACCGCTTTGATTGTCCTTGACCATGGCCTTTTGTGAGTGATTCAGCTGAACCAAGGGGACACGTTCCATGTCCACATCATTTGCAGCTTGCCCATGTGGCCGGATTCTCCAGTAGACACCTGTAACATAGACTTCAACAAAAAGGCTGCGAAAAGTTGAGCTGGCTGCGGAAACTGACAAGATTCTGCAGCTGACTGAGCAAAAATCTAGATCAAACAGCAGTCACAAGACATAGTTAGGAAACCATTTTATATGCTCTTTTTAAACTAATATGCAATGATTTGACAGCTTGGTGGTTCAGGTAACTGGAAAAAAAGGCTAAAAAGGTGTATAGGGAAGATGCAGGTTTGGGACTCAACATACCCCCACTGTGAAGGTGTTGCATGTCCTCATGCAACCAAAATTTTAGTCATTCCCCTTTAGTCCATATGTTCTGAAGCCTCTGCTAGTACATCCAGTCCTCTTCTCTTCTTTCTTGGTGCTACCACCATCCTGGGTTTCCTTATCAAACATCTGAATTTGAGATTGATTAATTCCCTGCTCAACTTTCTGCACTTTTTCTTTAGTTTCTTGTTCTTCTTCTGCCATAGTCCCAAATGTAGCATAGTATTATCATGAATGATTTTGTCCACTTTGCTCTGCTCCTTTAATGCTTCATTCTCTTGTTTAATGTGCCTGTTTAGAACCTCTAATTCAAACACTTCTTGTTTTAAGGATTGGACTTGTGCATCTTGTGTTATGTGGGGTAGAGTGGATGATGTGCTCGGGCCTGCAGCTGTCTTTTCTAAGGATTCGAGGTAATCATACACCTCCTGCTGACTTGGATCTATTTCGGGTGTTTTCCTTGGACTGACTTCAAAGTCTTGTTGAGGAGGAGGACTGCTTTCTAATTCTGGCCGAGAAGGACTTACATCAACATCTAGAGGACTGGTTTCAATATTTGGCTGAGGATGAGGTGGACTATGGCCAGCTGGAGGTTTCTCGGGTGTTTCCCCACCCAAGTCGATGAAGTGGGGTCCTTTTACTTGTGTTTTTCTCCACTTTCCTCTAAGCCTGCTGCTTCTTCTTAAACACTGTGGGCTAGTACTCCCTTCTTCCATGCTCTGTTTTCCTTTTTCTTTCTTCTTGGCTGTAGTAGCTTGTTTTTGAAGATGCACTAGTCTCTCAGACAATGTTTGATAGTCTTCCTCTATAGATGGCTCTGGAGATTGGTTGACATCTTCTATGTTCCTTTTTCATTTCAATTTCCTCTGTTTTCTATTCTTATTTCTTTCCTCCTTTTCTTTTTGACCAACTTCTTTAGTTTTGCTAATAGGAGAGTCTTGGATTATGGCACTCTTTTCTTTTCTCCTACTCCTTCTTGGTGTCTTTGGTGTACTGCTTTCAGGTGCCTCAGATGGCTCTTGAAAGTAATTTCTTACTAAGAATCGTTCCCAGGTATCTTTGTTTTTCTTTAGTTGGTCTTCAATGAGAATCCTTACAAGTCCATGATGATATAAATGAGGTTCTATGTCTCCTATGTTCTTTTGGACTGTGGTGCTCATCTTTTTCAAGCTCAGCAGTAAGAAATAAGGCAGATTAAGGGTTTGATTCTCTAAGAAGTTCATCAATAACCTAGCATGATACATGTACATTGCTCCAAAGCGTCCTTCGCAAGTGATGAACTTTTGAATGATTAACAGTAAGCTGGCCCATTCTTCTTTTAATGCATGAACAAGAATTCCTTTTGTAAATACAGTAACGTCCATACCTGGGTTACGTAATATGATTCTCCATGCCTGCTCGTCCACACTTTTGTTTTTAAACCAACGCTCACCTTCCTGGGGCAGGTCTGTGGCAGCTGCTATTGATGCTTCAGTGACCGTGAACTTCAGGTCTCCAATTTCCACCATCTGGCCGTTGAAAGACCGTGCAAAGGCTTTTGTTACCTCCTTATTATGGCCTTTAAATTTTTGAATGAAGCGTAGCCATTTTGCTTTCTTCAGCAAATCTTTTACTTGAGGGTAACCTTCTAAGTACTTAGGTCCTTCCGGTTCTGCCCTTAATAATCATCCCATCCTTTCCTCTGTTTGAAATTCAACTGAAATTCAACTGCATGTGAGGGTTTAGCAGAGGTAAGATGGCTAGGTTGCAGGGTTTATGGCAAAAAAAACAGTGGCTGCAATTGGAAGATGGATAACAGGTAACGGGAGTGTTCAGGAACTGCAAGCGGAAACAGAGGATGAGCAGCCGAGGTGAGTTCACAAAATGGAGTGGAGACGTATATGAATGAGGTGGTAATGTAGCCGTGGCTTTAACAAAATGGCAGGGTAGTGAAGTGAAGTCAGAATTTTGAATTGAACGACTGCGTATGAGATGTTACACGTTTATGGAATGGCTGCGAAAAATGCGGTGGAGAGGAGCCGTAATGAAATAGGTCACATCTCATGATTACAAGTGGAGTATGAAAGTGCAGTCATCTACGAGTTAAACCCGAAAATTAATCATGAGACCGTTTAGGGAATAAATGCATGGTTTATGGAATAATGTCATGGAATGGTAATGGGTAATGGAGCTATCGTGATAATCATTGCACATAGTGGAGATTTAAGGTTTAATAACTATGCAAAATTGTGCCTTTGATTGCTATTTGAAAGAAATTTTTGCTCATACCTTGGAATCCTTGTCTTTTTTTGTCCATTAGCCTTTAATCAACTGCTCCTTATTGATGTCTGTAGATGCTCCATGTCTTCATATCATATGCTTAGTCATACCTGTATTTTCATGATTATTGCACTAACATTTTGACTGTAAATTTGAAAAAACAAAGTGGTGGCTGCGGAAACTGCTTCTGGCTACAGAAACTGATTCCAGCTGCGGAAATTGATAAAGCACCCACTTGGCTGAATAAATATAGTTAGATAATAACTAACTGAATGGAAATGGTCATAAAAGAGACATTTATTGATGAAATGGAATGAAATGGATGGAATGAAGTGGAGTGAAGTGAAATGAAAATGAAATGGAGATGGAGTGGGATGGAAATGAAGTGAAGTGAAAATGGGAAAGAAGGAGAGATTTTTTTTTTGGAAAATATAGAGTGTCAGGTGTCCTTGATTTTCACTCTACATTTTCTGTATAAGACTGCCAATCAGTGATTGGTTTTCAGACTCATACAATATATATATATATATATATATATATATATATATTTTTTTTAACTGAAAGAAACAAAGGCTAGGCTGGTGGGGAAGAAGGATTCTTCTTCACCAGTCTTATTGCAGAATTCTCTTGAAACATTTTGACAAATTCCTCTTTTGAGAGTGGCTTATGATAAATTTTCAATCTGTGGCCATTCACAATAAGAGGAGTTTGAAATTCATCAATGGTCTTGATTCTTACCGCTCCATTGCTAAAGACCTTGTCAATCTCATATGGCCCAAGCCAATGGGTATGAAATTTACCTTTGAAGTCTTTAAACTTGGAATCAAATAGTATTGCCCAATCTCCCTCTTGAAACTTTTTCTCTTTGATGTATCTGTCATGCCACTTAGCTCTTTGATGTTGAACTAGATCAGTTCTTAGGATTGCTTCTTGTCTGATCTCATCTAGCTCATTCAACTGCTCCATTCTGTGCTTTTGGGCTTCTGATAGATCCATCCCCAACTGAACTGCCATCTTGAAAGTTTTGACTTGAAACTCAATGGGGAGCAAGACTTCTTTCCCATAAACAAGTTCATAGGGAGAATGTCATGTTGTATTCCTCCATGTAGTTCTGTAGGCCCATAAGGCTTCAGGAAGCCTTTCTGCCCAATCTCTTTTGTGTAGATGAACAGTTTTGGTGATGATGCTTTCAATAACTTTGTTCGTAGACTCCACTTGGCCATTTGCTTGCGGATGGTAAGGAGTAGATTTTCTGTGCTTAATTTTTTTATTCTTCCATTAGCTTCTCCATCATGTTGGATGTAAATTGACTTCCCTGATCTGTCACAATTTCTCTTGGGACACCAAAGCGAGTAAAAATATCCTCATAAAGAAAATTAACAACTGAATTTTCAGTAGCAGAAAGTAATGCTTTGGCTTCTACCCATTTAGTGACATAATCAATGCATACCAATATATACTTCTTCTATTTAGATGGTGGATTAATGGGTCCAATGAAATTTAAAGCCCATTTTTCAAAGGGTTCAATGAGTATCTGTGGTTGTAATGGCATTTCATTTGAAAGAGTCGGTTTCCCTACTCTTTGGCAGCTGTCACACCTTCTGACATATTCTTTTGTATCTTTGAAGAGGGAAGGCCAATAATATCCTAAAGAAAGGATTTTATAGGCTGTCCTTTTGTCAGCAAAGTGTCCACCGCATGGTTCATCATGACATGCCTTAAGGATGTCAGGCATTTCATTTTCCCGAACACATCTTTTGATCACACAATCTGGCCCTGTTTTAAACAATTCGTTAGAAATCCATGAATATTTTGAACTCTCCTGAATAATTCTTCTTTTTTCACTAGGAAATAGATGTGGAGGTAGCTTCCCTGTAACCAAATAGTTAGCAATATCTGCATACCAGAGAGTCTTAGTAGTTACTGCAAATAAATATTCATCTGGAAACTTATCCTCTACAGAAGAATCTTCGTTAGTATTTTGGATCCTAGACAAGAAATCAACTACTGTATTTTGTTTCCCTGGTCTATCCAACACAGTAATATTGAATTCCTGTAAAAGTAAGAGCCATCTTGTAACTCTACCATTAGTAACAGGTTTGTTCATTAAATATCTAATCGCAGAATGATCAGTATGGACAAAAGTTTCATAGCCTGTTATATAATGTCTAAACTTATTGATTGCATGAACAACAGCTAAGAACTCTTTTTCAGTCACAGTATAGTTCAACTCAGTGGGAGTTAAATTTTTACTGGTATAGTAAATGGCATAAGGAACTAAATCCTTTTGACTCAGCATAGCTCCTAGAGCTGTATCTGAAGCATCTGTAGAAATATGGAAAGGAAGTTTCCAATTTGGTCCTCTCAAAATGGGTGCTTCAGATATTATTGTTTTCAAAGTTTCAAATGCTGATTGACAATCAGGATCCCATTTGAATTCACAGTCTTTTGTAAGTAATTTGAAGAGTGGAGATGTAATTTTGGTGAAGTTTTCTATAAATCTTCTATAGTACCAGTGAATCCCAAAAAACTTCTAACATCTTTTTGACAATTTGGAATAGGCAACTTGGAGATGACTTCAACTTTTGATCTATCAACTTCAATCCCATCCCCTAAAATATGATGTCCCAAAACAATACCTTCAGTAAACATCATAAAGCATTTTTCATGACTCAATGAAAGGTTTGTTTCTTTACATCTTATAAGGACTTTTTCCAAGTTCTCTAATGCCTCTTCAAATGAATCACCATAAACTGTAAAATCATCCATATAAACCTCTACACAATCATGGATTAGATCAGAAAAGATTCCTAGTACTGCCCTTTGAAATGTTGTGGGTGCATTACATAATCCAAAAGGAAGCACTCGGTAAGCAAAAGTTCCCCATGGACAGGTAAATGTGGTCTTATCTTGATCTTCAGGTGCTACCTGAATTTGGTTATAGCCACTAAAACCATCCAAAAATGAAAAGTACTTTTTGCCTGCTAGAGTATCTAATACCTGATCGATAAAGGGTAAAGGAAAGTGATCCTTCAAAGTTGCTTTATTCAATTCCCTGTAATCAATGCATACCCTCCATTTACCATTCTTTTTAGGTACTATAACCAAAGGAGAAACCCATCGGCTATCTGAAATTGGATAAATGAAGTTTACATTGAGTAGTTTTTGGAGCTCTTCTTTCACTATCTCCCTAAGGTTTGGATTCATCCTTCTCTGAGGTTGTCTGATTGGTCTACTATTTTCCTCGATGTAGATGTGATGAATGCAAGTCTTAGGGTCAATACCTTTCATATCCGTATACTCCCATGCAAATGCAGTAGAATGTTTTTGCAAGATTTTGGTTAGCTCTCCCTGTTGTGATTTTTCCAAGTTTTTGTTGATATTCAATGTTTTACCTAGAAAGATCTCAATGGCGGAACTACCAAACTCTTCCATAAAGTAAAGAGACATTTGTCTAGATGATAGACAGTCAATGTCAGAATCTAACTGAAATTGTGTGTGTTCATATTCTGAAGATGTTTCAAAGTTTTCTAATGTGTTCAGAATTTGACTATCTTCACTGATTTCAGAAATGGTAAAGACAGGTTGTATAGTGTCCTCATCATCGACCCATTCACTATCTCCTACTTCTGTAATTGCTTTTGCTGGAGGATACAAATTGAATTTATTTGTCGAATTACCATAAAAAATATACATATCCCCAGATCTACAACTGATAAAAGCATCAGCTGTGGCTAACAAAGGTCTTTCTAAGATGAGTGGGTGCCCTCCTAGATTACTCTTGGGAGTTAAAATCATGAAATCTACTGGATATTCCCAAGAATCTAAGGAGACCGAAATGTCTTCTAATACACCATCTGGTTTGATAATTGATCGATCTGCAAGTTGCAGTAGTGTAGGTGTAAAAAGAAGATTAGGAAGTTTTAGCTGTTCCATAGTCTGTCTACTCATAATGTTGATAGCAACCTCTAAATCAATCAAAGTATTTGGAATTTCTACCCCATTGATATGTGTTTTGACAACTGGACTACCGGGATCTACATACTTCTGCATGGTAATTTTTCCCATCATGATATCTGCAATTTTTCCTACCAGGTGGATTCTTCTTGTATCTCTTGGTTTCCTTCCTGGTCTTTTGAGACTCAACTCCTTTATTGTTTTTGCTAGAATAGGAATTTCTCTAATGGCTTGTAACAAGGGAATCTTGATACAAACATTCTTTAATTCATCTAGGAAATCATAGTCAGGCAACAAGATTTGTTTTTCCACCCCTTTGTCAATTTGTAATCTTTCAGGAAAATGAGGTGTGGATGAAGATGCAGGTTGCTCAACTATAGGAGTTGTGGGGGTTGACTCTTTTCCTTTTCCTTTTTGTGTGCTTGGGTTTTGAAGAGATGCTTCAGAACCTTTATTGGCTTCAAGAGAATCTTCCTTAGAAATTCTTTGCTTTTGAGCATCTATAGAAGGCTTGCCTAAAACTCTACCAGATTTGAGTTGTACATCATTGAGAGGGACAATCATATAGGTAGGAAATTGTTGTCCTTCTACCATGTAAACATTTTGAGGGTTTTTATTATTGGGGTTTGGCAATGGCTGGGAAGGTAGTTGATTTGTATTTTGTTGGAATGGAAGCAAGAGTTGGGAATTTGGATTCTGTTGAGAAGGTTGTTGTCTTTGTGGAAATGGCAATGAAAGTTGTGGATTTTGATTTGGAAGTTGTGGAGCTTGTTGGTTTTGAAAAGATGGAGGATATTGATAAAATTGAGCAAATCTCCCATAAGGATTTTGCATACCTTGTACCCATGATTGAAATGGATTTTGAGGTTGGGACCAAGGTTGTTGCCAAGGATTCCAATTTGGTGGGGGTTGAAAGTTCGTGGGGTTGTTAAACCCTTGATTTTGTTCCCCCTGCCAAGGTCTCTTTGAAACAAAATAGAGAGACTCAATTGAATTTGGGTCTTCTTGAAAGACAACTTTGAGCCCAGGAATTGAAGGACAATCCTTGGTCTCATGGCTTTCTGAACAAATCACACATGTTTCTACAACTTCAGCTACTGCCTCTTGAATTCCAGGAATCCTAAGGCTAGGAGTGTGAGTTGGAGATGATGGAGGTGTATCTTGTCTATACCTTGAAGTAGATGGAGTTGTAAAAATCGAACTCTTGGCCCTAGCTATAAACCTTCCCCTAGAATCTCTTGCTCTATGCATGTCATTTTTTTATTTTTCTTCAAGTCGGGCTAATAATTCTTTTTATGATCTTCCAGATCACTCTAGGTGCAAGAAGAGAGCATACTCAAGAAATTATTGAACCAATAGCTCTCTTTTCTGATCCTCCAGATCACACTAGGTGCAAGAGGAGAGCATACTTTGATAAGTTATCAATTTTTACCTTCCTTGAAATTTTCTTGTTTGTTTGTTTTTTTTTTTTTTTTTTTTAAGAAATTGGCTACCTAGTTTCACTTCTCCGGCAACGGCGCCAAAATGTTTGGTCAATTTAGTGTGTCCTAAATTGCTATATAAATTGTCAATCCGGGAGTCATAAACTACTGAAGTGAAGTGCACTATATATGTAAGATAACCTGATTTCTTACTTCTTTGTCGTTTTTGATTTTTGGTTTGTTTTTGGGTTTATCTTTTGTTGATTCCCTAATGTGAGATGGCAAATTAAAAGTCAAGTATAGATATAAGTGTTCAAGGCAATGGTGACCTCTACAATGATTTCCAAACTTCAAAGTTCTCAAAAAGATTTTAAAACTTGCAATGATGAAACCAATTCCTAAGAGAAAATAAAAATGTACCAAACAGTGAGCTAGTGACTATGAAAGCCAGTATCCTTGCTGTTGTATAAAAAGAAGAAAACTGAACTCAAAGCAATTCAAAAACTGTAAGCAAAGTAAACTAAATCATATTACATCAACTCATATTCTGACCCCTCACCATTCGACTCGCTCTGGCTATAGGAGGTAATCATAAACAAATTGAGTAATCTGATATCTAAATTGCATAAAATGAAACTAAGATCAAACTACGCATTCATACTTCAATCCCTCACCATTTGACTCGCTCTGGCTATAGGAGGTAATCATACACAAATTGAGTAATCTGATATCTAAATTGCATAAAAGTAAATGAGCAAAACAAAACTGAAAGAAATAACAGTGCTAGAATTAGAACTAAAAAAATAAATCAGCAGAAGGACAAGATAATTTCATGTCATTAGTCATTAAAAAGCTATGTGCAATTTCCCGGGCTGTCTACTAGAACCTGAAAGAAAAACACTGATCAATTAACAGTCATTAGAAAGCATAAAAGAAACTATGGACAACAGCTAACATGAATACCATAAACAATGTAATATATACAAGCAAACGATTATGGCATCAGTAACATAAAGGAAGAAAGCATGAAATTATATAGTAATTACAGAACCTTGGTGTACAGGGGCCCTCTGCAACCTCGGCCAATTAGCAATCAGTCACAAATTGAGCTTAAAAACACTGTCTTCTCATATATTAAAATGCAATCATGATATAAGGATAGAGTCACGGCACAGTGGGCTCGTAAAACAGTCAAAATTACATATACAAAGCTAGCTAATATGCGTGTGATAACGCATTATTTATAACTGAGGATGATACAACTACTTCCTAAATTCTGCGCTGCTAAACAGACATGTGAATAACCACGTCCGGAAATCTAGTAATATGGTAGCCGTGACAATTAAATCCAAGGAGTGGTGGCTGTTAGATTTGGTTCACGGAACAGTCCACAGGTGTTAGCACACCTCCTGAGATTGAGGAATTTTCCACGCAAGTCTTCACGTGGTGAAAAATAGAGTCCTGCCACCGCAAAACTCTTAGGTTGACCACCACTTTAACTGTCCTTGACCATGGCCTTTTGTGAGTGATTCGGCTGAACCAAGGGGACACGTTCCATGTCCACATCATTTGCAGCTTGCCCATGTGGCCGGATTCTCCAGTAGACACCTGTAACATAGACTTCAACAAAAAGGCTGCGGAAACTGACAAGATTGCACAACTGACTGAGCAAAAATCTAGATCAAACAACAGTCACAAGACATAGTTAGGAAACCATTTTATATGCTCTTTTTAAACTAATATGCAATGATTTGACAGCTTGGTGGTTCAGGTAACTGGAAAAAAAGGCTAAAAAGGTGTAAAGGGAAGATGCAATTTTTGGGACTCAACACCACAATGTGATAGAGGTTGGCATTTGCTTCACTTTTGGTGAAGCCCGATCCACTAAGATATGTGTTGATCTGAGTGTACCATGCTCAGGGTGCCTATTTGAGACCATACAAGGATCTCTTGAGTCTACACACATGTGTCTCTCTGTCATATGTCTCAAATCCCTCTGGCTTCTCTATGTAAATTTGTTCCTCAATTACACCATTGAGAAAGGTGGTCTTCACATCCATCGGGTGGATCTTCCACTCCATTTGCGCAGTCAATGCTACAATGGTCCTGATTGAGGAATATCTTTCCATTGGGGAAAATGTCTCCTCATATTCCACTCCCCCTACCTAAGAGAAGCCTATAGCCACAAATTTGGCCTTGTACTTCTCGATGCTCCCACCAGTTGCATGCTTCACCTTGTAGATCCATATGGAGCCAACCATTGGATTGTTATCTAGTCTCGACACCACCTCCCATAGATTGTTCTTCATGATGGAGTCACACTCCTCCACCATGGCATCAACCCAAACTGATTGAGAAACTTCTTCCTCAAATGGAGAAGGCTATGTCTCAATGAGTTCTTTCATGAGAGCCATATACCTAGTGTACATGTTTGGTGATCTCCTCTATCTGTTGAGATGCAGGAGCTCCCACATGCTCCCATGCATCATGTAACAATCTGTCAGCTTCTCTGGTTCTCTTCCTCCCCTCCTTAGAATATTTTCGTTGAGTGGGTGCCTCAACTCGACTTTCTATTTGCTCCTCCACAAGTGGCTTCTCCATAACATCCTCAAGCTTTGCATGAGGATCCTCCTTCGGAACTAACAACTCCTCCTCCAGTGGGATACTCAACTCTCACTCTAAAGAGCATCTTGTAGCCTTATCCTCATCAAATTTGACATCTCACCTCACTATTGTCACCTCGAGTGAGGGAAAATACACCCTATAGTTATGTGGTGTCTTTGTGTATCCTACAAAGACTCCCATCTCAACTGTAGGCTCAAGTTTCTTCCTGCTATCCTTGGAGACATGAAAATACACAATAGCTCCAAAAATTTTGAAATGAGATACATCTAGCTTCCTCCCAGAGAAAGCTTCTTCAGGTGTGATCATGCCAAGTATTCTATGAGGACTTTGGTTCTACAAATAAACTGTGGTGTTGCATGCTTCTTCCCATAGATGCAATGGCATCCCCTAATCATGCAACATGGCTTTTGCTACTCCCACTATGCCTCTGTTTTTCCTTTGAGCCACCCAATTTTGTTGTGGGTTATGGGGTGCTATCAATTCTTTTCTAATACCATCTTTGGCACAAAGGTCCTTGAACGTGCTAGAAATATATTCACCTACATTATCAGTCCTCAAGGATTTCAATTTCTGACCAGACTCCTTTTCAACTAATTCTTTGAACTCAACAAATTTTGAGAAAACTCCATCGTTCTTTCGCATGAAGAAGATCCAACATTTTCTTGAAAAGTCATCAACAAAATCACATAATACATGTGTTTTTCTATAGAGGCCATAGAAAATGGTCCACATAAATCAGAGTGTACTCGCTCCAAGTTTTCTCTAGCTCTGCTATCTTAGTCATGGAAGGTAAATTTGACATATTTCCCCAATGTGCATCCCTTGCATACATCATGTTGGTCAAGGGTGCATTTCGGGAGATCGGTGGTAATCTGCTACAGGATTTTTAAGGCCCCATGGTGTGAGTGTTCCATGTGCTTGTGCTAGAGTTCTCAACATCTTGACTTTGCACTTCTCTTGCCTTTCTACTTAGTGCAGCGCAAGCTCCCTGGTAGTTACATGTCTTTGAAAGTATTTCCCTTTATTGAAAACAACATCATAGCCACGATCCTCCAATACAAATACAAAGATCGGGTTCTTCTTCATCCCAAGTACATACATGACATCTTTCAGATGAATATGGGAGCCTGACTTCATCTTAAAGGTTACGATACCAACTCCTTTGGTATTGTACCACCTATCACGCCCAAGTTCTATGTGCATCTAGAGATCCTTCTCCTCTATGCTACTGAATAAATGCTTACATCTCATCATATGGAATGAGGCACCTAAATCTAGATACCACACACTCCCTGTTACAGTGCTCTCCATGCATACAATGAGAGTAAAGTCTATTTCGAATTGTGAGGCAAGTGCTTTAGCTCTCACTTCTCTTGAAGGCTTCTTGTTATCGTGCAGACACTTTATTGCATAATGCCCAAATTAATGGTAGTGAAAACATTTTATCTTGCTTAATTCCTTCTTACCATTGTTCTAGCTAGTCTCTGGTTTACTTTGGGCCTTATTTCCCTTATCTTTCTTGCCCTTCCCAACCAAGGAAAAATTGTATTCCTCCTCAGATTTGGATGTTCCTCCATCTTTAATGTTTCGTGAATTTCTTCCTGCACCAGATCGAACCCCAATCTCTCCTAATTTGGCAATTTGTCCCTTCCATTTACAGAGTCCTGGTAGATGTGCTAGGATTTTGGAAGGCCTGGGAGAGTTAGTCTCATTAGTTCTAAAGAGGGAATATTTTTTCCAATTCCTCCAAGCTCATCTTGACACTAAGTGAATCTGGAGAGGTAATGTGGAATGGTTTATCCTTTCTGCATGAAGATGTATTTGAGCTTGTCCCTTAATGCCAAATTATTGGCATCACAGTGAGGGTATTCCACATAGCAAAGGGAGTCTCTTTTCCATGTAAATTTGAGACAATGTGGTCTCTCACACCCTCCAGGATGATCTTCCCGGCTTTTGCGGTGTCCTTCTTCCACTGGGTTAACTGTTGTGCATCCGATATTGTTGGCTTTGGAATGTTAGTTTTGGTGTACTCCAACACACCATTATCCTCTAGCACTGCGTCCATCCTATCCTTCCAACTTATGAAATATGAGGTTCCCTCAAGGGCATACTCCAATCTCAATCCGTTGAAAGACATTTTCTTCCACGGAAGAAAACTGCTTTACTGAATATGCAAATCAAAATCTCTAAAGAATAAGCTTTATTCACTGGTTTCTAGTGTTTATGCTCTAATACGATGTGGAAATTTGATACTACTGATGAAATTGAACTGAAATCAAGACATTACAAATTTCCTCTACTATTATGCGGAATAGAAATCACAATTTAGAAACATGTGCAATGACATGCAACCATTAAAACGCTACAAGAACACAATCATGTAAAGGGGAACCCAATTGGGAAGAACCCCTTTGTTTATTTTCACTAATAAGATGAGAATGAAAAACTATTAAAATGTCTTGCTTTGCATTTGAAGCACACATTGCACTGTAAACCTGTTGTCCTACTGACTGTCCTGCTCTGGCCAACACTTAGCCAATTCAATGCCCTAGCTAGCTCCTATTTATTTGTGCAATATTGGAGGACATTAGGTCCTAAAAATGAGGAATTTCTCCTATTTTATTGTGCAATTCCCAAGGAATGATTCACCTGCTTAACTCCCAAGCCTGTACACTCAAATATTATACAATTTATAATTATAATGTGACTTTTCCTCCACTTCAACTAGGCTATTCGAATTCCATGCATGTCTGGGCTATTTCTAGTTGATTGACTAGTTTAACTAAGAGATAATTAAGTTAACAAAAGTTCTACTACTCAATTGACCTTCAACTAACTCAACTAGGTACTTGAGCTCAGTTACTGATTTCAACTGAAAATAACTAGACTAGATTACTAAATTTTAGCAATCGTCACATGTACAACTCTACTTCTAGCCTATAACTCAAATTTATTGAGTAAACTAGTAGACAAGGTCCATGTCACACAAGTTAATTTCCATCCAAGTCATCTTGTTGATGTGCAAAATTGAATTACTAAATTTGACTAAGGCACAAGTCAAATTTAGCCTTTCTTGCTACAATTTCTAACATATTTTGACCCCTTATACTCCTATTTATACTAAGGAGGTGTTTTCATTTGTATCATCCAAGAATCATTCATTTATTTGATGTAAAGGAGGTTCCCCCTCGAAGAGGCTAATTTTCGAGTCATTGATCTATCTTTTCCTCTGTTTTGTGATCTGGTTGCTTAACATTTGGTATCAAAGCTTTGGATTCTAGGGTATCGTTGCTTTAAACAAGTCATCTTGGAATTTTCGTTATAAATTTTTTTCTACGAAGCTTTAGAAGTTGAAATTTAGATCACGCAGAGCTGAAATATTGGTGAACTTATTATAGAAATTTTAGATATTGGTTCACTATATTTTATGAGATATGGTCCAAAGAAGTTAGGGTTTCTTCATGCTCCAAAATTCAGTCGCAAAAAGGTGACCTAGGGATAATTGTCATAACTTTCTTTTCAGGCATTGGATTTGAATTATGTAAAAAGTGGATGAAAGCCCATAAAATATAGTTTCTTTTATATCAATTTCAGGACCGAAGGTTGAAATGGTGACACGTGGCATCCCATACAAGTTCACTCTATTGAAATAGTCCACAATCAGGCCATCATGGGAGATTTGGCGTAACTTGATATTGATGAATCCAATATTGGTATGAATTTTGTCATTAGAAAAAATAATTAGAGTGCTACCACAAGACCAAATTTCAGACCTTGGGAGGTTGAAATTACATAGACACAACAGTTTTGATATCAGTCTCCAAAAAGCAAGAAAAAAATGTGTGTATTCTTTTGAAATTTGCATAAGTTTTGTTTGAAAAATCAGTTTGAAGTGATTCAAAGGGCATAGTGAAGCATAAATACCATTGTTTGATTCCAAAATGTCTCAAAACAAAAAAATGGAAACACCTAGTAAGCAACAAGAAAGCTCTACTATGACACATGAAGAAGATGAAGAAATGCAACATGATATATCAAAATTATGAGACCAAGTGTAAAAAATTTCGCTCTCGCAAAGAGTACCAAAAAATGAAATGGAAGCCAAGATGGATGGTTTTAAGAATGGTTTAAAATAAGACATGGAAGGTTTGAAGGATGTCATGGAAGCTAAAATGGATGGTTTGAAGGATGTCATGGAAGCTAAAATGGATGGTTTGAATAATGGTTTAAAGGTTTGACAAAATTGTTACAAGAAATGTTTCCTAGTGGTGAAAAGGTACTCCATAAAAATCAGGACGAGGAAAAAAGGAATATGAAATATGATTTTAGAGACTCCAACATTGGGTTTAAGACCCACCACATTCCAAAGATTGATATGAGGAAGTTTGATGGAAAGGATCTCGTAACATGGATACTACAGATAGAGCAATACTTTGATCTACACGATGTAGAACACACACAAAAGGTACACATTGCATCTTTATATTTATAACCTAATCAATTTTTATGGTATCGATGGCTTTGCTGTCGTAAATCACTTATAACATGGTCAATTTTTATGGAAGAATTGATAACACATTATGAGGATACAAAGAGGATTACCTTCTTTAGCCAATTGATAAATCTCAAACAAAATGGTTCAGTGGCAGAGCACATTGAGGACTTTCAAAAATTGAATATCAAGCTAAATGATATTCTAGAGGAGCATAGGATTCATGTCTTCATAGGGACTTTAAAGGATAACATCGTGCATGAGGTTCACCTTTAGGAACCTGATTCATTGGAGAAGGCATTCAGGGTGGCAAGAAAAGTTGAAAGCAAAATTATAGCAACAAGGAATAGTACTACTCACAACTATAAAGATGGAAGTGTTGTTGCTCCTAGCCTTCCACAACCTACAAGATTGACACCATAATAAATGGAGGAAAAAAGAGCAAAAGGGATTTGTTACAGTTGTGATAGAAAATACACTAAAGGTCATAAGTGTGTTGAGAATAAATTATTTTACATAGATTGTTAAGAGGAGGAAAAAAATGATAATAAACGTCAAATTAAGAGGATATACACGAGGTACCAACCCTAGAGAAATAAGAAATGAATCCAACCATATCTTGTAATGCATTGACAAGAATTACCACTCCTTAAACTCTCAAGATAGAAAGAAATATCAAGAACAAAAAAAGTAATAGTGTTGATTGATTTAGGTAGTACCCATAATTTTATTCATTATAAGATAACCAAGGAATTGAATTGCTTTTTATATCCAACATCAAAGTGTCAAGTGATGTTAAATTATTAAACTATGGTCAAATTCCACATTGGATAACTCATTTGATGGAGATAATGATTACATTGAATTATGGGCCCACATGTGCATATTTGATCAGGTCGGCCCTAAAGCAAAGTAGACACCCTTGGAAGGCAATAAATACAAGTGACATCTACCTCATTTGGACACCATCATGAGACACTCTTCTTTCTTGGTTTTGGCTCACACAGGTCTGAGTCACATCCGCGGAGGAATGGGTTAGATCGAAGATAAAATTGCAGGGTCTTAAGCTCTCATCTCTATTTTAGAGTTTTGGGCCTCAATCACATCCATGAAACATGAAGAACTCGACCACAATCATAGGCATGACACAAAAAGAACTCGACCACAATTGCAGGCATGACACAGGAAGAACTCGACCACAATCACAGGCATGACATAGGAAGAACTCGACCACAATCGCTCGCTAACTAGCTCATCCATGTGACAATATCATCTTAATCACACGCACAGCCTCCACGCGACTGGCATCTAGGGTTTTAGAATCACAGTCGTAGGCTCTCCAAAGGTTGAATTCGACCATAGTCACTGGCTTATAGGCCCAAGAGAGTGACTTGACCTTTCCAGTCACACGCATGAATCCTCCTTCATGCGGTCGGGAATTAAATGTTGGTTTTTCATTTATTCGAAGTTTTTTCTCATTGACTGCAGTGTTCGATAGTTGATCGCAAACAATGACTGTTCATTACAGGCTTCAAAATTAGGGTTTTCAGTATAAGCATTGTTGGGTTCATTTCATAGTTCTTGTTTAGTTGTTTTTTGTTGGATAGTTGTATGGATGAAGATATGGATCATTGTACTCTCTTTTGTTGAATCATTCAATGACAATATAATAAGAAGAAGAATTTGAAAGGGTTTTCCCCATAGTGGGTTTTGCCTTGGTCTCTGACCAATCCTGGTGTCTCTATGTGTGAATGATTTTCTTCTATTGTTCCTTTATGTTCAACTGCATTAATGATGATTTTATTGTTCTTTCTACATAGTTGCATATTTTGTTGAATAATGATGCAAATTTGAATAATGTTATGATGTTATGGGGTGAATTTAATCTGTAAATGAAAAAAATGCAATTATCAAATAAAATAATAATATAGCCCTAAGAAAAATTAACATGATATCGCAGCTAGGTTGAAGAAAAGTCATGGAGTTCATCCCTATGATGACACCATTTAAAGGATGCAAGATAGGATGGTGGAGACCTAAAAGAATACTAGGGTTTGAAGGTAACCTTAGGTAATTTATGTAGAAATTCCTTTTAGATTCAAACCGCTTATGTAATATGCTAAAACAAAAGACTTGAATCTACTCTACTCATTAACAGAAACAATTAATCGATCGAGAAATCACAACATAAACATGAGACAAGATTCAATCACATATGCTCATAGATTTATCTAAGGGGAAAGATTGATGCTCAATACCCCTTCCTATTTGTATTTCATTAGATCAACAAACAGATAAGAAATACAATGCTTGTTCAAGCTTGAACAATCTTTGCACAAGTATAATCTATCTCACTGCCTCACAAGTTGACTTTGGCCAATACTTAACCAATTTTGTTGCCTGCCAAGCTCCTATTTTCTTCCACTATTTCTCAAGGAAATAACCCTTTAATAATTAGGGAAATCCCCATCCTGAATTGTGCAATCCCTATAGGTCCTTCTTTGACTGCATGAACCACCTATACAACTCGGAAAATTATACAATTGACTGTACATTGCCCTTGAACTCCAATCTCAACTGGGAAACTCGAACGTCATGCATGCATGAGTTAATTGTGGTTGATTTATTAGTTAACTAGTTGAAAAACAAAGCTTCACCCCACTGCTAGACCTCCTACTAGTTCCTCCAACAATTGGAACTAATTTATCTAACATTAACTCAGTTTAACTGAATTAAATTATTACAACTCAAATTAAACTCAACCTAGGCTCCTAAAATTTAGGAACCACTCTACATGACTCAAGTTAGTGTAATGTCCCTTAATAAATAATAATAATAATAATAATAATAAATAAATAATATAATATAATATAATATTAAAATACAAGAAAATAAATAATAAACAACAAATAAAAAATAGTAATAGTAAATAAATAATAAATAATAATACTAAAGCTTTAAATAAATATAAATAAAAATAAACAGAAAAATAGTAAAAATCAGTAAAGCTATCAAAAAGTAAAAACAAAATATATAAAACAAGAAAGCAGTAAAAATCAGTAAAGCTATCAAAAAGTAAAAACAAAAAAGAAATAAAACAAGAATGTAGTAAAGTTGCATGTTGACACATGGAGTGTGTGCATGTGGTTCCCCTTCCAATGTTTGCTCTATTTAATAGATGGTGAGGAAGATGAGAGGCATTCCATCATCCATTCTCTTGGGAGAATAGTGTTGTGAGACAAAGGAGTCCCTGGCAGTAGTGCGATGATTGAGGGCTTGGGGGTGGCCAGTTGTAGCAAGATTTTGTGCAATTTAGCCTACGGTTGGGTGGAGAGTCGTCCCCAAGACTTTATTTCAGTTAGTAGAATTCAACTAGCGTTCAACCTTGAAATCACAAGTGAGAAACATCATCGCCACAGGTAAGTTGTCTCTACTCATATTTTTGAAATTTGATGTTAATTAGTTGATAAATTGCGTGTTTATTATAAATCACATGATTAATCTAATTAATTACATGTTTTTATTTCGGGGTTGTTACAATTAGGCCCTCAACTTGAATTAACTAAGCCAACTAAGTGAAATTAACTTAGTTAACTCATTCTTGTTGTCTTGTGATGTGGAATTACAATTTTCTCCTAATTTAATTCAAGGGAAAATTAAATCAAGATTTTCTTGTTGCCATTTTCAACACTCCCTCTCAACAAGAAAGGGATTATCAGATACCCCAATCCTATCTCTATGGAACTCAAATTTTCCTCTTGACAATGCCTTTGTCAAAATATCTACATCATGTTCCTCTGTAGGAATGTATTCCAACAACATGATCCACCTCTGCACACAATCTCGTAGATGGTGATACCGAATGTTGATATGCTTCGATCGATCCTGAAAAATGAATTTTCAGAGAGTTTGATACAACTCTGGTTGTTACAATAAATCACAGTGGAATCCATCATCTAACTAAATAACCCAACAAGAATCTTCCTCATCCAGATAGCTTCACAAGCTGCTTGACTAGCAGCCATGTACTCTAGTTCTGCTGAATTGAGTGTAATTGATCTCTGCTTCCTACTCTACCAAGAAACTATTGCTGACCCAATGTTGAAGATGTCTCCTGATGTGCTCTTCCTGTCTGATGACTACCCGCCCAATCTGCATCCATGAAGCCTTGCAGCTTCACTCCCTCTATCCGCCTGTATTGAAGACCAAACTGAGTGGTGCCTCTGAGGTATCCCAACACATGTATGGCTTCCTTCTAATACAGTTTGGTTGGATTAACCATTGCTTGACTAAGCTGGTTAAATTCATAACACATGTTTGGTCGTGTGTTCACCAAATACATAAGTGAACCGACAAGCTGCCTGTAAATAGTGGTCTCCACCTCCTCACCTTAAGTAACATCCTCTTTCCTCCAACTGCATGCTAGAGTAGTGTCCTTGGGTTTGCTTCTCTCCATGTGAAACTTCTTTAATATCTCGTTGGCATACTTGCCTGAAAGACAAACAGTTCCCCATCTCCTTACCAGACTTCCAAACTATGGAAATAATGCATAGGTCCCATGTCTTTCAACTCAAATTATCTTCCAATATCCTCTTTTCTAGACTTGATCAACTTCTGATCACTGGTTAAAATTAAATCATCGACATATAATACTATAATCAATAATTTACCTTCAGCCACAATATGGTAAAGGTTTGCATCTGCTTCACTTTTGATGAAGCCCAACCTGGTGAAATAACTGTCAATCCTGGTGTACCAAGCATAGGGTGTTTGTTTCAATCCATACAACGCTCACTTGAGTTTGCACACACGCAACTCTTTGTCGAAGGTATCAAATCCTTCCGGCTGCTCAATATACACCTCCTCCTCAATCACTCCATTGAGGAAATTTGTCATCACATCCATATGGTGGAGCTTCCATCTCATCTTCTCTACAAGTGCTAGAACCGATCTGATAGAAAAGAACCTTGCTACTGGAGCAAAGGTCTCCTTGTAATCAATTCCCTCCACCTAAGAGAACCCCTTGGCCACAAATCTAGCCTTGTGTTTCTCGATGCTTCCATCTGCTTCTTGCTTCACCTTGTAGATCCACCTCAAACCTACCATTGACTTGTTCTCTGGTCTTGGGACAACTTCCCAAACACTGTTTCTGACTATGGAATCATATTCCTCTACCATGGCATCAACCCATACTGGCTTCTGCACTGCTTCCTCAAATGAGGATGGTTTTGTCTCAACTAGCTCACTCATTAGAGCCATGTACCCAGTGTACCGATTTGGTGACCTCCTCTGCCTGCGCTATGATGTGGGTCCTGCCACGTTATCTGCAGCAACATGCAATAATCTATCAGCTTCCCTAGTGCGCTTCCTTCCATCTCTGGATGTCTTTGCATTAGTGGGTGCTTCCACTCTCTTCTCCTCTTCTTGTGGTTGCTCCACAACATCTTGAGGTTCTTCCATTGAAGCCAAAATATCCTCCTTTGCATGCAACTGAAGCTTCCTCTAAAGGGAACATATCATGGCCTTCTCTTCACATCTCTACGAACAACTATCATCCTGTGAGATGGCAGGTACACTTGATAGTTGTGACATGTATCAATGTACCCCACAAATATGCCCAACTCAATTATCGACTCTATATTTTTCCTTGCATCCTTGGAAACATGAAAATAAGTTGATGAACCAAAGATCCTTAAGTGTGACACATCTGCTTTCTTGCCTGAAAAATCTTCTTCTAGTGTACTCATCCTGAGAATCCGATGAGGACTCGTTCTGCACATACACTGATGTGTTACATGCTTCAGCCCACAAGTGCAACGGTAGGCCTTGATCATGCAACATCGCCCGTGAAACTCCCACAATACGTATGTTGTTCCTCTCAGCCACCCCATTATGTTGTGAGTTATGAGGTTTTATTAACTCTCGTCGAATGCCTTCTTCTACACAGAAGTTCTTGAACTCATTCGACACATATTCACCACCGTTATCACTCCTGAGAGCCTTCACTTCTTACCAATTTCTTTATCAACAAGTGATTTAAATTCACAAAATTTGGAGAATGTCTGGTCTTTCTTCTGCATGAAGAAAACCCAACACTTGCTTGAGAAGTCATCTACAAATATAACATAATACATGTGCTTGGTCGTGGAGGTTGTTGAGAAAGGTCCACACACATCTAAGTAAACTCCTTCAAGGACTGCTTGCGCTCTACTGTCCTTATCATGAAAGGTGGCTTTGGTGTACTTCCCTAGTGTACACCCTTTGCATGTAACTCACTGGTCTAGTGCACCCTTAGGAAGTCTTGTAGAAATATGTTGCATGATCTTCAAAGCTCCATGGTGCAAATGGCTAAGTCTCTTATGCGATAATTCATCGATGTCTCAGCTTTGCACCTTCTCTACTTTCGTGCTCAAAGCAGCAAAATCTTCTACATCCAATTTGTAGAGGTTATTCACCCAACCCCGATCCACTTCAATTGTCCTGTGGCGATATGTCTAAGGAAAGCCTTTCCTTTTCTAAATATCACATCATAGCCATGATCTTCTAACGTAGCAACTGAAACTAATTTCTTCTTCAGACCCATAACATACATGACATATTTTAATGTGAGAGGAGAACCAAACTCGCTCTGAAAAGTAAGTATACTGATACTGGTCGCGCTATACCTTCCATCATCTCCCATCTCAATGTGCATCTAGAGGTCCTTCTCCTCCAAGTCACTGAAAAATTCTTTGTTTCCCGTTATATGGAATGAGGCTCAACTATCCAGATACCACACATTTCCCATCACCGATGTCACCATGCATGCAATGAGTGTGAATCCAACTCGAATTGTGAAGCTAGAGCTTCGCCTGCTGCTCCTCTTGAGAGCTTCTTACTGGCCTTCTTTTGTAGACACTTCATGGAATAATGTCCCAGCTCATGACAATGAAAACATTTAATCTTCGACAAGTCTTTCTTCTTGCCTACCTGACTAGAATCTCCTTTGGATTGGGATTTCTTCCCTTTCCCTTTCTTTGCCTTTCTAGCCAAGGCACAATTCTCCTCATCCTCAACCTTGGATGAAGTTCCATCTATGTTGCTTTGCTTGATCTCTTCCTGCACGAGATCAAACCATAATTGCTACCAACTTGGTAGTTTTTCTCTACCATTCACGAAATCTTGATAATTTTCTAGCTCTTGGGAAGACCCAACAGAGCTAGAGATACCATATCTTCTTCTGGAACAGTAATATTAACCCCGCCAAGTTCATCACAACACTATGTGAATTTGCTTAGATACTGCGAAATTGATTCAATTTTATGCATCTTGATGCTATGAGTCTTGTCCTTCAGTGCCAACTTCCTGTGGTCATTGTTGTTCTCAAACAAGTTGGTTAGTTTTTTCCACATCACAAATAGAGTTTCTTTCCCATGGAGATTCAAGACAATATGATCTCGAACTCCCTCCAATATGATCCTCCTCTCTTTAGCCACATCATTCTTCCATTGAGAAAGATCCTTGGCATTGACTGCTGGGGGTTTAACTACATCTGTCTTGGTGTAATCTAATATCATGTTAACATGTAATACTGCCTCCTTACGGACCTTCCATGCCATAAAATTTTTGGTTCCTTCCAGAGCATACTCAAGCTTGAGTCTGATGGAAGTCATCTTCTCTGTCCTTGAGAAAACCTGCAACATAAATCTTGTAATTCAAACCCCCTACACAAACTTCAAATTCTCTTATCTTCTATTTTGATTCCGCTCTCATACCATGTAGAAATTCCTCGTAGATTCAAACTGCTTATGTAATATGTTAAAACAAAAGACTTAAATCTAATCTACTCATCAGCGGAAACAATTAATCGATTGAGAAATCACAACATAAACATGAGACAAGATTCAATCACAAATGCTGAGAGATTTATCTAAGGGGAAATCTTGCTACTCAAAGCCCCTTCCTATATGTATTGCATTAGATCAAAAAATAGAGAAGAAATACAATGCTTGTTCAAGCCTGAACAATCTTTGCACAAGTATAATATATCTCACTGCCTCACAAGATTACTCTGGCCAATTCGTAGCCAATTTTGGTGCCCGCTAAGCTCCTACTACCTTGCATTCTTTCTCAAGGAATTATCCCCCTATTAATTGGGGAAATCCCCATCCTGAATTGCACAATCCCAATAGGTCCTTCTCTAACTGCATGCACCACTTGTACAACTCGGAAAATTATATAAATGATAGTAAACTTCCCTTGAACTCCAATCTCAATTGGGTAACTCAAATTTCATGCATGCATGAGTTAATTATGGCCGATTTATCAGTTAATTGGTTAAACACCGAAGCTTGACCCCACTGCTAGACCTCCTACTAGTTCCTCCAACAATTGAAACTAGTTTAATTGACATTAACTCAATTTAGCTGAATTAAATTATTACAACTCAAATTAAAATCAACCTAGGCTCCTAAAATTTAGGAACCACTCTACATGACTCAAGTTAGGCCCTCAACTCGAATTAACTTATCCAACTAAGTGAAAATAACTTAATTAACTCATTCTTGTTGCCTTGTGATGAGGAATTACAATTTTCTTCTAATTTAATTCAAGGGAAAATTAAATCAAAATTTTCTTGTTTCCATTTTCAACAATTTATGTATTAAGGTTTGATGGATATTATCAGGTTATGGTTTGAGAGAAACGTTGGTTTATGGCAAAATATTTGAGATACGAAATCTAGAAACCCTAGCATGGTCAATGTAAATATACTCAAACACTTGTGTCAGATTTGATGAAGCACTAGATGGGATAGTTTCTATTAGGCCTGATTGTTGATGAATATATATTGATGGAAACAAGTGGAAAATGGACAGTGATGGCTCTTAAAGGATGACTCCAGATGGAGATGATCAACTCTCATTTAAGATGAGTACTTTCCGATTGATGATGTCCCTTTTTGTGTTTACTTTTGGTTAAACTTATAGATCTGATTATTGTTTTGATTATTACTTATACTTCCTGGATGTATATTTGAGTATTTGGATGCCTCTAACCTCCTGATGAGTTGTGATAATTAGATTCTTCTTGAGGATCATGGCTAGTGTAGGAAGAGAAGAGCCATAGTAGCTCAAAGTGCTCCCACTGCCTATGTCAAATAAGAAGGTGCACAGGTATTTGAATAATACAAGATATGCAAGGTATATTGTTTCAATGTTATGTTTCAGGTGCAATATTGATGGCAATGCAAGCCCTAAGGTTTGATGAGAATTTCCCCTTCTCAAATGGCTCATACATACATATGAAAATGATTTGGATTCATGATACATATGATGAAATGATGCACTTGGTAGTAAACAAGTATCTTACATTCTAGTCATGGTAGGCTACATTGATTTTTGATATATTTCTATACTTGATATTTGGCATGCATCCGTCATTACAGACATGATGGATTTCATATAGAAGTCTAGTTCCTTGATTCTTATATAAGGTAACTTGATTCGATTATTAATGAGTGTGATGATGATAGAAGTGTAACAATGAGATTGATATTTATGATTTTCTTGTTGACCATGGTTAAGTTTTAATGAGCTTAGTAATTATGGCATATGGTGAAATTGAATGCCTTGACTTGATGGATTGAGTTGTGTAATGTTGTGATCTATACTCCTATTAGATATTAGACACTAACCCTTGATGAATGATTGATGTCATGATGTAATGATAAAGTAATTGATGCTAACATATGACCATGATAAATATGTGATATAGTCTGACTTTATGATCTAACATATCTGCTGATGCATGACAGTATTATAGATAGGTTGATGACTTGAATGAAAATGACTAAAGTGGCTTCCCATTCAAAGGGAGAATCTCTCCATAAGATCCTTACTCCTATTATCATTTGCATTATATGTATATTCCTTACTGATCTATGGGCATGAATAGACAAATATCTGATATTGTTGGTTTGCAACAAAGTTTTGATTTGAGAAGAGAGAGTTTTCCCTTACTCTAAGCCTCAGTCGCACGGAAGCAAGCCTAAGGATGCGACTATAGCCTCCCAAATGCACAGAGGAAGGCCTATGGGGGCGACTATGCCTATAAGACACAAAAATGAAGCTTTGTGCATAAAATCAGAAGTACACCTTAAGGATGACTGTCCTACAGACATGGAGTAGACAATAGAATATCCTATGAGCAGGGAAGTTTGAATGTTTGATTTACTATAATGTGAATATGTTGACTAAACTTGTGTTTGTAGGTGACCGTGATATGCATATAAATATGTCATTTTGATTTAACCATTGAATCTTGTGTATGATAATATTTGATAATAGTTGCAAGGGTTTGACTAGATTTGGTTGATTGATATAGATAATAAATGTTTGTACTTTTGACATGATGCTTGATAATGATTTACTACTTTGACTTGACGTTGAGATATTCTTTGGGCTATATATCTCACTGTTTTAACAAATTTGGGTTTTGATATGATGACTAATGGTTTGATCTAACAACTGATGATTTTCCTTGATGAAAAGTGCTATGTGGGCATACTAAACTTTTGTGATTGATGTTGATTTTGTATTGGTCTCATTATCTTTGGCACATTGGTTGAAGTATAACAATTGTGATTTAGTATGCAACAATCTCACTATGAATGGATGAAACTTGTATGACTCATTCTTGGTACATGCATGAAATTTATATGATTTGTACCTAATGTATCCATTCATGTTTAGTAGCAGAAATGGTTCATGTTATGATCATGAGGATGGCTTAATAATGATCGTGATATGCATATAAATATGTCATTGTGATTTAACCATTGAATCTTGTGTATGATAGTATTTGATAACAGTTGCAAGGGTTTGACTAGATTTGGTTGATTGATATAGATAATAAATGTTTGGATTTTTGACATGATGCTTGATAATGATTTACAACTTTGACTTGATGTTGAGATATGCTTTGGGCTATAGATCTCACCGTTTTAACAAATTTGGGTTTTGATATGATGACTAATGATTTGATCTAACAACTGATAATTTGCCTTGATGAAAAGTGCTATGTGGGCATACTAAAATTTTGTGATTGATGTTGATTTTGCATTGGTCTCATTATCTTTGGCACATTGGTTGAAGTATAACAATTGTGATTCAGTATGCAATAATCTCACTATGAATGGATGAAACTTGTATGACCCATTCTTGGTATATGCATGAAACTTATATGATTTGTCCCTAATGTATCCATTCATGTTTAGTAGCAGAAAGGGTTCATGTTAAGATCATGAGGATGGCTTGATAATGACCGTGCTATGCATATAAATATGTCATTGTGATTTAACCATTGAATCTTGTGTATGATGGTATTTGATAGCAGTTGCAAGGGTTTGACTAGATTTGGTTGACTGATATAGATAATAAATATTTTGATTTTTGACATGATGCTTGATAATGATTTACAACTTTGACTTGATGTTGAGATATGCTTTGGGCTATAGATCTCACTGTTTTAACAAATTTGGGTTTTGATATGATGACTAATGATTTGATCTAACAACTGACGATTTGCCTTGATGAAAAGTGCTATGTGGGCATACTAAACTTTTTGTGATTGATGTTGATTTTGCATTGGTCTCATTATCTTTGGCACATTGGTTGAAGTATAACCATTGTGATTCAGTATGCAACAATCTCACTATGAATGGATGAAACTTGTATGACTCATTCTTGGTATATGCATGAAATTTATATGATTTGTCCCTAATGTATCCATTCATGTTTAGTAGCATAAATGGTTCATGTTATGATCATGAGGATGGCTTGATAATGCTTGATACATAAAGGTTGTTCTAACTTGATATTTGATGTGAGCTCTATACGTCACCTGAGAATTTGTTACGGTAATACTAATGATTTTGATCTAACATCTAAGGCTTGATAAGCTGACTTAGTTGATTTGATTGCACAATGTTGATTTGTTTAAGGCTAAGCATATTGGTTTGGTAAAGTGATATGTTTGCAGAAAACATTATATAAAGAAAGCTATTCGAGCCTGATATGTCCACATTGATCTGAAGAGGCCAGGATGATGTGCCGATCCAAACTTATACTTCAAAAAGTGGTCCAAGATATGGCTTTGATTTTGGTTTTATATACTGGTGGTCTATTCTTGATAGGTAATGAGCATCTGATGATCAAATTAAGAGGGAGATGGCATTTGAAGTTCGAAATGAAGAATCATGGCATGATGTATCTCGTCTTAGAGTTTGGAAAAGGAATTTGCATTCCAAATATATTGAAGAGTTTTTGGAAAATAGAAATGCAAATCCTTGGACACTCGATTGAATTTCAAGAAGTTGTGAAGAGATATTGTTGAACCTGACTTGGCAACTGATAGTTGATTGAAGCATTGATGTTCCAACACTTGTTCATTTATATATATGTGTGTGTGTGTGTGTGTTGTGCATAACCTTAGTGAATTCATGATTGAGTTGCTTCATACACATTGAGTTGTTGCCAAGCACCCTTCGAGATATTTGCATGGGATGATCTATATTTGACATTGTTCCTATGATATGTGATTGCATGGATGTACTAATGATGTTTAGATCGTTATTGATGAGTACTTTTGGGTGTTGTCTTAGTATGAGATTTGCCCTGATGTTTTGAATGAGAAGTCTGTAGCTTTAAGCACGACCAAGGTTGAGTAAAATGGTTGCTAACATGACTAGCCATGAGGCAGGATGAAGAAGCTTTTTGGAGAGATGTTTGAGCAGGTTCTGGATATGACATGGATACATTATGATGACAAATAATGGGAACCAATTGGCAGAGAATCCTGTATATAGATGGGAATGATATATCTTCATTGAGACAACGTTCTTGTACGAAACAAGCTTAGGCTTGTAGTTGGCACCTCCTTGTGAGGGAGGATGACTATGGTATCCTTTTTGTGATATGTATATTTTGCTCTAATATGATATTTAATTTGATGTCTTATATGAATAGAATACAACTTCTATTGAGACACGATGATTACCAAATATGAGCATGATTATATGTTGCTTATCTACAAAGAGCATTGTTGATCAAGGACACTAAGCCAACTCTTCCTCCTATTTGAGCTCCCAGGGTGCGGAATTAAGATGGAGGGTTCCTAGGGTTGAGGTATCTTTGTACAATAGGGTATCACCTATATTTGTTACCCGTAGGGTTGGAGATGTTGCTCCCATATCTTGGTCTTTGCAGGGTATACCCAATTGGCATATACCCACAAGTTGGGCTTGTTGGGATTGTCCCTCCGTGTCTGACCAACGGGTTGAGGAGGCTTGGGGGCATGTGATCCTTACCTTTTGGTAAATTGGGTATCTCACCCAAGCTCAGATTATGATGCATGTGTTCTACCACATGACTCTTGAGGGTCATTGATGGGAAGATCAACATGCAATAAGATGGGTTAAGATGTGCTCCCCTATATCACCTATTGCTCGATATCAGGTCATAGATGTTTGGCTCCCCATTAGATTCTGGGTTGAGATGTGCTCCCCAATGTGGTTCTAGGTTGAGACGTGCTCTCTGATGATATGCTCCATGATGATGATACAGGTCATAGAATTGGCTCCCCATTGATGTTTCCCAGGTGGTAGCATTGGGCTCCTTACTGGTAGTGATTCTGGGTGGTAGCAGTGGCTCCTTGATGAATAGAGGGTGGTAGCTCAGGCTCCCCTCCGATGTCGAATTCTCTTCTTTTAGATTCAATAATGTTCAACATATGCGCAAGGACAATCAAGAGATAAGCATGAATAAACAATAGGTAAATCAATATGAACAATGACGATACATAATGTTGAGATACTTGAGATTGAACATGACATGTTGATCGACGGTCAGATATTGACAGGTGGAATTCTCGCTAGTTGAGAGGGAGTGTTCAATTATGAAACTATGGTCAAATTCCACATTGGACACCTCATTTCATGGAGATAATGATTGCATTGAATTCCTCTTTTAGAGAGGACCAAAATCTACCCAAATATCATCTAATTTGGACAAGGGAAAGTGTATTTTTGAATTATGAGCCCACATGTGCATATTTGATTAGGTCGGACCTAAATAAAAGTGGACACCTTGGAAGGATATACATACAAGTGACCTCTACCTCATTTGGATATCATCATGAGACACTCTCCTTTCTTGGTTTTGGCTCGCACAAGTCTAAGGCACATCTGCGGAGGAAGGGGTTCGCTCAAAGATGAAATTGCAAGATCTGAAGCTCGCATCTCTGTTTTAGGGTTTTGGGCCTCACTCACGAGAATGACACAGGAAGACTTCGACCATATTCGCTCGCTAATTGGCTCATCTGTGTGACCAAATCATCTTAGTTTTATGCACAACTCGCCATCCATGCGACTGACATATAGGGTTTCACAATCACAATCACAATCTCTCCAAAGGTTGAATTTGACCGTAGTTGCTAGCTTACATGCTCAAGAGAGAGACTTGACCTTTCTAGTCGCACACATGACTCCTCCTCCATGTTACTGAGAACCAAGTATTGGTTTTTAATTTATCTGAAGTTTTCTCTCATTGATCGCAGTGTTAGGTAGTTGACCATAGACAATGACAATTCATTATAGGCTTCAAAATTAGGGTTTTCAGTATAAGCATTGTTGAGTTCATTTCATAGTTGTTTTTTAGTCAATTTTTTGTTGGATAGTTGTATGGATGAAAATATGGATCAATGTACTCTCTTTCTCTGAATCGTTCAATGAAAATCTAATAAGAAGAATAATTTGAAAGGGTTTTCCCCATAGTGGGTTTTGCCATGGTCTCTGACCAATCCTGGTGTCTCTATGTGTGAATGCTTTTATGCTTTTGTTCCCTTATGTTTTGCTGCTTTGATGATGATGTCATTGTTCTGTCTACATAGTTTCATATGCTGTTAAATAATTATTCAAATCTGAATAATGTTATGGGGTGAACTTAATGTGTAAATGAAGAAATGCAATTATCAAAGCAAAGAACAATATAACCCTAATAAAAATTAACAAGTGATGGTTGCAAGTGGAGGAACTATAAATTGCTATGGAAAGTGCCACAATATCAAGGACCATGGGGGGATATGTATTGAATAATATAATGCTTTCCATTCCAATGGGTGGTGTTGATGTTGTACTTGAGTCCAATGGTTACAATTTTTGGGGACGATAACTTTTAATTTTAAATGAATTTTCTTGAATTTTTTTGGGAAGGAAAGGAAATTGAATTAAGGGGTATCACAGGGAAACCACGGAACATAATAAGATCTAATGGCATGACAAATATTTTGAATAAAGAACAATGAGGTGTAATTGTAGAATCATGCTCACTAGAGGTTCAAACATCGAAATCATTTATTTCTCTAGATCTCCAAAAAGTCTTAGACAATCATTCCAAGATATTTGAGACTCCCAAAGGCCTTCCACCTATTCGTGATTATGATCATGCTATTCACTTGATTCCAGGAAGTGTTCCACCAAACATTAGGCCTTAAAAATATCCCTATGCCCAAAAGAGTGAAATTGAACGTATGGTTGCAAAAATGTTAGAGGTCGGTATAATTCAACCTAGTCAAAGTTCTTTCTCTACTCCAGTAGTATTGGTGGACAAGAAGGATGGATCATGGTGTATGTGTTCAAATTATGGGGTGCTCAACAAGCTCACTATTAAAGATAAATTTTCCATTCCTGTCCTTGATGAATTGTTGGATGAATTACATGCATCAATTTTCTTCACCAAGTTGGATCTTCGTTCAGGATATCATCAAATTAGAATGAAGACTGAAGACATTCTGAAAACAACATTTCAAACTCATGAAGGTCATTATGAATTTTTGGTCATGCCTTTTCGCGTTACTAATGCACCTTCCACATTTCAAGATTTGATGAATTCCATTTTCAAACCCTTCCTTGGAAATTTTGTGTTAGTATTTTTTGATGATATATTAATCTACAACAAGTCTTGGAAGGATGATGTTCAACATGTTAATAGGGTGCTCAAACTATTGGAGGAGAAAAGATTATACGCAAAAACCTCCAAATGCTTATTTGGAGTACAAAATGTGGAATAATTGGGTCATATTGTATCTCATGGGAGTGTTAAGGTAGACCCTAACAAAATTAAAGCCACTAAGGAATAAAAAATCCCAACATCCCTAAATAATCTTCGAGGATTTCTCGGGTTGATAGGGTTTTATCGCAAGATTGTTAAGAATTATGGGAAAATAACAACGCCTCTAACAACATTATTGAAGAAAGATGCATTTTCTTGGACTCCAAAAGCAATTAAGGCCTTTGAACATCTTAAAGAGGAAATGTTCCTAGCATCGGTCTTAGTTACACCAGACTTCACAAAAAACTTTATTTTGGAATATGATGCCTCAGGAAATGGAATTGGTGTTGTTTTAATGCAAAAAGGAAAACCCATTTCTTTTGAAAGTCGTCTAATCAAGGGAAAGTATTTACAAAAACCTATTAGAAGGAAATGTTGGCAATACTACATGCACTAAAGCAATGACGACCTTACCTAATGGGAAGACACTGTTGATTTTGGGTAGCATAGGATGTGCTCTAGCTTTGGTGGAGGGGATAGAACACGTTAGATCTCCAGAACCCAGAAATCATTTAGAGAAATTCCATCCAGATGAGGAGTTATTAAAATAATTAATTTTTTTAATGGGTTCTTAAGTCTAAACTTAGGAAAATAAAAATATGAATGGGTATTAATAAAGATATGGGTGAGAAGTTTCTAAAAGATGAGGATCAAGTTTGTTTTAATCTTAACCGTTGATTAGAGATTAGATCACGGTCGTTGATTCATCAACTAAGAAAAGTATAAGAGGAGGTTTGAGGGTTAGTTGGAGATACACTGAATAGATCAACGAGTTAAATTTTTTTAGGGCGAGGTTTGCTGAGAAAATCAAGCTAATGATTTGAGTTGCAGTGAGGGGAAATTTGGAAAGGGAAATTCAGTCTGAGGCCGAAGAATACATAGTAGAGAGGCAGAGCAACACTAGGAGAGACAACACAGTCCTAGAGAGGATGACGTAAAGGCCGTAGGGGCTGATGCAGGTGACGCATAAGCCATAGGGGCTGACGCAGGCCCTTAGAGGCAGTGCTGGGGCGATTATATGGGGTAGAGAAGGAGCAATTCAACAAACGACTTTCTGAGCAAGGGAGACCCATTGTGGGGGTGACACAACTCCTAGAGGAGGTGACGCAGTTCCAACGCAGAGCTTGTAGCAGCCATCACTGCCCAACACTGGGAACAACTGGGTCATCCGTGGGGTTTGATCATCCAGTTGTTGAATTTTTCGGAATATTTTCCTCCGGATAGAGGTACTTCTGCTAGGATTTTTCTCTGTTGGATGAGCCATATCTGGCACCCTAGTTGTATTCAAGAATCTGCTTAATAATACAAACCCTCTATATGTTTCACCGGTTTTCCCGAATTGGGTTTTTCCGCGGACAATTTTCCAAAAATAATGGTGTCCCTTGTGTGATTGTCTCTGTGTATTTTAGTTCATGATTTGTATGTATGCGTCGGCTGCAATAGTGTTTTACATCGATAATTATGTAATTAAATAACTTTTTATTGCGAAGAACAAGTAGCAGATGTTAAACTAGTAATTGCAGTAGGGGTTTCTGATGTGTAGATTTAGAAATTTTCATATGGTATCAGAGCGATTGCAGATCATAGGAAACTGAAGACACCAGCCAAGAAATCTGAAAAATTTGTAGCAGAAAAGTAGCTCTCTCGAGTGACAAAAGTTGTTCCAGAGCTAGTGACGCAGATGCTCACACAGTGCCTGTGTTAGCACTTTGAGCCAGGTGGAGGTGACGCAGTAGCTGGCAGGAGTTCACATAGTAGCTGCGTTAGTCGTCAATGCCAACACAGAGGCAGAGGGGGGCACATCAGGCTCACGTAGAGCCACATCATCTTTTGGAGCCAGGAAGGATTGACACAGTTGGCCAAGAGGAGTTGATTTGGCCCGTGCAGTGATTATGCAGAGCCCGAAGGGCTTAGATTCTTCAAGTTGTCAGAGCTAAGGAAGCTAAGAAGATTTTCGGTTTGAGGAGCTGGTGGGACATTGCTTCTTTTGGTGCAGAACAATGCCTAAGGAGTCTGAACCAAGGTAGAGGGAATCACTGCCTTGACAAATTTCTAGGCAAGAAATCTAGATCCAGGTTTCAACAGTAAAGGAGGATTGGAAAGGAGAAATTTGACAGTTGGCCAGGGGATTTCCGAGAGGTAAATCAAGACTCAGAGGGAGTCTAGAGAGGAGTTGTTCCTTAGAGGGTTTCTCGTGCCCAAGGAATCCAAATGCAAGTCTTTCTAGATTGTTAGTAGGAGAGGGAGAAGAGAACCAATTCTATTTTTGAGCAGAGATGACAATGAATGGGTTGAGGGATCAAGACATATTGGACAGAGCTTCCAATTTTTTCACTTGGAAAGCCAGGATCCTGGAAATCCTAGATAAACATTGCATCAAGGAATATGCCTTGAAAGTGGTTGTTGTTCCAGTTGATGTTGATGCGGCATAGAAGTATGAGGAGGCCTAACCGAAAGACAAGTGCATGATCCTAGACGAGGTTAAAGATCATGTAGCACCACACATTGCTAAGAAGGACACAACAAGAGAGATGTGGGAGTACAGGATGTAGTGGTGCTGTGGATGAATGGCAGTAGTCCAAGCATTAGCAACACAGAGGACCGATGCAGTGGATCAATGTAATGCTTATATATGGAAGTATTGCTAGAGCATATTCCTCACTAAGAGGGAGTGTTGATTTTGGGTAGCATCGTATGTGCTCTAGCTTCGAAATTTGGTGGAGTGGCTAGAACACGTAGCATCTCCAGAACCCAGAAATTGTTTGGAGAAATTCCACCAGGATGAGAAGTTATTAAAATAATTAATATTTTTAATGGGTTCTTAAGTCTAAACTTAGGAAAATAAAAATATTAATGGGTATTAATAAAGATATGGGTGAGAAGCTTCTAAGAGAGGAGGATCAAGTCTATTTCAATCTTAGCTGTTGATTAGAGATTAAATCACGACCGTTGATTCATCAACATGAAAAGTATAAGAGGAGGCTTAAGGGTTAGTTGGAGATACACTGAATAGATCAAAGAGTTTGATTTTTCTGGTGCAAGGTTTGCTGAGAAAATCGAGCTAGTGATCTTAGTTACAATGAGATGCAGTTCAGAAAGGGAACTTTAGTTCGAGGCCGAAGGATACATAGCAGAGAGGCATAGCAGCACCGGGAGAGACAACGCAGTCCCAGAGAGGGTGATGCAGAGGCTGTAGGGGTTGACGCAGGTGACGCAAAAGCTGTAGGGGCTGATGCAGGCCCTTAGAGGCAGCGCTGGGGAGATTCTATGGGGCAGAGAGGGAGAAATTAAAAAAAATGAATTTTTGAGAAAGGAAGGCTCAATGTGGGGGTGATGCAGCTCCTAGAGGAGGTGACGCGATTCAAGCGCAGAGCTTGGAGCAGCCATCACTACCCCAGTACTGGGAACAATCGGGTCATCCATAGGGTTTGATCATCTAGGCACTGAATTTGTTGGAATATCTTTCTCCAGATAGAGGTATTTCTGCCAGGATTTTTCTCTGTTGGATGAGCCATATCTAGCACCCTAGTTGTATTCAAGAATTTGCTTAATAATACAAACCCTCTATATGCTTAACTGATTTTCTTGAATTGGGTTTTTTTTGAGGACGATTGTCCAAAAATAATAGTGTCCCTTGTCTAATTGTCTTAGTGTATTTCATTTCATGATTTGTATGTATGTGTAGGCTGCAATATTGTTTTACATCGATATTTATGTAATTAAATAACTTGTTAATGTAAAGAACAAGTAGGAGATGTTAAACCAATAATTGCAACAGGGGTTTATGATGTGTAGATTCATAAATTTTCACAGACACTTCAAGGTAAAAATAGATCACGATAGTCTTAAATACTTTTTGGAAAAAAGATTATCTTCATAAGAGTACCAAAAATGGGTCATAAAGATCTTGGGTGATGACTTTGAAATCATCTACAAAAAAGGGAAGAAAAATGTTGTTGCAGATGCACTCTTAAGAAAGGATGAGGATGTGGAAGCTTTGATTAGTGCCATTTCTATTATCCAGATTGATTGGATAACCGAAGCAAGGGATGAATGGAAGAATGACAAAGAGGCGTGGACACTCATTAAAAAATTGCAACAAGATCCTAGTACATCATATATATTTATTTGGAAAAATGATTCATTATGGTACACAAATTGCTTATATCTTTATAAGAATTCCCAACTCAAACAAAATATTCTTTTGGAATTGTACACCTCCCCCTTAGGAGGGCACTCGGGATTTTTAAAAACTTACTAGAGGGTCAAGAATGTTTTTCTTTTGGGGTGGCCTTAAATTTAATATTCAGAAGTTTGTGGCAGAATGTTTCATTTGCCAACAAAATAAAGTTGAGACAATTAAGACCCCAGGTCTGTTACAACTTTTAGCCATTCCAAGTCAACATTGGGAGGGGGTCTCAATGGATTTTATCATAGGTTTATCCAAGTTTGAAGGAAAGAGTGTCATCATGGTGGTAGTTGATAGGCTTACCAAGTATGCACAATTTTGTGCATTATCTAATCCTTTTAAATCTAGTACGATTTCCAGTGCATCTATGGAAACAATTCAAAAACTACATGGAAACCCAAATATTATTGTAAGTGACAAAGATCCCATTTTCACTGGTAATTTTAGGACAAAATTATTTTCTTGCCTTGGTTCTCAATTAGCTCATAGCTCATCTTATCATCCTCAATCTGATGGGAAAATTGAGATAGTAAACAAATGTTTAGAAGGATCTCTTCATTGCTTTGTATCTAATAAACAAACACAATGGGTCAAGTGGTCACCTCTAGTTGAATGGTGATATAACACTTCCTTTCATACTGCAACAAAAATGAACCCATATATGGCACGTTATGAATATCATCCAACGTCCGTTGCATCATCTTTAATAAAAAATTCTAAGGTTCAAGCAGTGGAAAATCACGTCAAGCGTCAATAACAAGTTCTCTAACTCTTTAAGGATAACCTCACTTTGGAGCAAAATCAAATGAAGCAACATGCAAATCAACATCGCAGTGAAAGAAGTTTTGATGTAGGCGATGGGTATTTTTATGGCTACAACAATACAAACAAATGTCCCTCAAGCAAACTAAGAAGGATAATAAATTATCACCTAGTACTATGGTCCTTACCAGGTGTTGCAAAAAATTATTACTATGGCATGCAAATTGGAGTTGCCGACATATTCCCGAGTACACCCAATTTTCCATGTTTCATGCTTAAAGAAGGTTATTAGTGACAAGCTCCTAGTTCAAACAGTATTGCCAAAACATGACGAAGAAGGAAAAATCATATTGGAGCCTGAAGCAGTCATAGAAACAAGAACCCAACAACTACAAAATTGAACAATTTTAGAGTATCCCATTAACTAGAAGAACTTATCCACTGAAGATTCCACATGGGAGGATAAGAAATTTATATAGAAGCATCCAAAACTACTCAAACATTGAGGACAACATTTTTTTTGAAGGAGAGGGGCACGTTGGATCCCTATAATACTAGTGTGTCCCCCTTATTGTTATTGTTAGTGTAGTACCCTTATTGTTATTGTTAAGGTAGCCACCTATTGTTATTGTTGTGCTCATGTAGCCCCCATATTGTTATTGTTGTCCCACATAGAAGCCCACTATTGTTATTGTTGTGCGCTTACATTATTATTGTTATGTAGGATTTGATTATATTTTGACCCCTTAGACTCCTATATATACCAAGGAGGTCTTGTCATTTGTATCATCCAAGAATTGTTCATTTATGAGATGTAAAGGAGGTTTCCCCATCGAAGAGGCAACTTTTCAAGTTGTTGATCTATATTTTCTTCTGTTTTTTGATATGGTTGCATAACATTTTCATACTTCCAAAACTAGATTTATATGGTGTACATAAAAACCATTGGAATCTATTGCCCAGTTCTCAAGGTAAATATAGCAAGCATAGATTATCTCCAATGTGGTGGCCTTTCTTAGAGGCTATGGTCAACAAACAATAGCGATATCATATAACCAAAGAAGGACCATATGAGAATAATTTCAAGTTATTTTTGCAACCTAGTTCTCACAACTAACACATAATACAAGGGGAAGAGCTCCCACCCTCATGTCTTCTAACTTAGCTTAATTAGGTGTGGCATAGCTCCTACTTAGATACTAGTTTGGATACTTTTTAATTTATATGGTTGTTTGTTGGGGTTGGCTAACATTATGCTTCTCATTCCTTGGAAGAGGTGATCAACCAAGGGCACTACGAGGTGGACAAGTATGAGCACATTGTTGGCTCAAACGTTAATATTGGATTGTTGGTTAATTTAATTATGAGTTAAATTACTTAACAATAAATTATCAATATGGGTTTGTATAGATGTGAACCATATTTGCACAATATATGTGTGACATATCTTGGTTAATATTTCTCCCTTGTACATAATTGAAGTTATTTTAAATAGCTTAGAGATAGACACAAATTCCATTGTTTGAGGTAGGAAATTGATTGAGGGAATTGTTGTTTTAAATATCAATTCTGGTAGGTTGAGTGGGTTGACTATGCCATAAATTAACTGATGAAATAAGGAAATGTCCAGGTGTCCTTTAACTCTAGCCACAAGCAAGAACAAGACAAAGCATTAAAGGCAACATGGGTTGTGTTGTCCACAAGGTTGACTATCGTGTAATCATGGAAAATAATGGGCAGTTAGTTTGTTGGGGAGAGGAAGGAGGAGCTCCATACAAGGAGGGAACCCATTGATACATGCTTTTTTTTTTTTCTCTCTCTCTCACTCAGACACACACACAAGACATACGTAGAGAAGAGGAGATTTTTGGGAACACAAAAGCTATGGAAGAGGAAGAGAAGGTAGCAACTCGAGTGATGTTACTTAATGAAAACTTAATACCAACTAAGAGCCCTCTTAAAATCTTGTTGGGCATAAGCAACACAGAGACAACATGGGCTTGCCTCTAGTGGATGAAGGTAGTGTGGCCTGGTGACATCCTGTTTCACCTATTTTACTAGTTAAAAGCCCTCAAAGGCACTCTACCCCAAGCTTTGGAATTTGGCTCGGGGTGACACTTGCAAGTGAGACTTGGTTGCAATTGTCTATGGTTGGGTGCAGAGTTAGAGTCACACTCTCAGTTGCCAAAACTTTTATAAGATACATATAACCTTATGTTTATGCTTGTGATTACTATATTATCTCTATTATTTGTATCAGGAGTATGTCATGCTAATATTAAGGAGTTCTAGTTCTTGCACACATAAATTATATAGGTGTCATGTGCCTACGGGCCTACAGTAATGTTAAGTTTAATGCTCGAATGTGTGATTCATGCCTATGAATTGAACTAGGACTAGGATTTCTAATCTACCTGTGGAATGTGATTTCCTATAGGATTTTGGGTTTTGTATGATTCCTGCTCGCTTTCGTGAGTGTTTTGTGTGTGTTTACTATTAGCCACAGGACCAGTGGATCTCAGAAATGAGATAAGATTGATTGTTGTCTACTATTAGCAGTCTCAGAGGCCTATAGACTTCTGAGTTCTTATGAGTTACAATTTGTTCTATGGGCCTTAGTAAATATGAAGGGGAAAATTCATGTTCTATTTATTGTATTGCTTACAGATTTGGATATTAAGCATTGTTCCCTTAATTTAAGCTCAAGAAGGGTAGTGTTCATAGGTTTATGGGTTACGCGCACACAGATATACATATACATACATATATACATATATATATATATATATATATATATATATATATATATATATATATATATATATATATATATATATATATATATATATATATATATAGTCATGATTGACGAAGGTATAGGCAGGATTCAATCCCACAATTGAGTGAAGGAAGTGCTTGGGTAAAAGCATATACATACATACATAAAAGCATATACAATGATTTTGTGTATGTATGTATATGATTTTACCTAGGCACTTCCTTCACCCAATTGTGGGATTGAATCTTGCCTATATCTGCGTTAATCATGATTATGGAACGGGGAAGACACTCACATGAGAGCATGGGTAAAATATATCTTTATGTCTGTTAATTATTGTGTGGTCTTAAGCATTACACCTTCTCCCTTTTCCCTTAGCTAAGTTTTCTTTTGATGGCATTTTTTCAACCGGAGAACAAATCTTGACATTTTAGCTCCTGCTCGCGCGACCTTCCTTTGTGACAAAGACCTCAAAATCTTAGAATTCGAAAGTTTTCACAGCGTTGCTCCTCTCAAATCCCTAAGAAAGTTTCCTCTGAGGTGAAAGTTTCTTTTTATAAGAAGAATCTTCCAAGACATATATCTCTAGGAAGATGTGGCTTTGAGGGTGGCACTATTGAATATTAGCCATGGATTAATTGTAAACAATTTGGACCATCAGATTGGTGGTGGGAAACACTAAGCTGGAACCACAATCATGGGGGTGGCGTGGATAACACCCATCGTTGATTAAATGGTGTGTGGTTTGTTGGATGTCGAAGACACACACACACATACATACAATGGCCAAAGGGTCTCAGAACGTTGAGTCTTGACATTTACACATAAGCTCTAAGAGAAATCTCCAAAAGGTTTCCTTTGAGATTTCGTCCTGAGACAAAAAGTTCCCTCCAAGAATCTATCTCGAGATGGAAAGCTCCCTCTGAGAGTCTATTTCAAGACATAAAAAAGTCCCTATCTTCTGCAACACCTTTGTTTCCGTCTTTGTGCCTTAACTTATCAAACCTTCGAGATGGCGAGTGATCTCCATTTTTTAAAGATCACTCCTCTATTAATTATGACAAAACCTTGCTCCTAGTGAATTGGAGCATGGTCTCTCGGAGAAATGTCTGAGATAGTTTTCTCCAAGAAAGGGTTTTCAGTGAGATTAGTTTCCTTTGCGATAGAGTTTTCTCAGAGAGGAGTTTCCTTGCTATGAGTTTATTTAGAGATGACTCGATGGGCCAAGGTAAACATTTGAGAAGGATAACTCTGGGATGACATGATAGGAGTGGGAATGTTTCCACTCAAACCAACAGGGGACCTAGAAGGGGTTCCTATGAGGGAAACTGCTAGGTTAAGGGCAACGGTGGAGTCGTAGCCCACTATCACCAAAACTAAGTCTCCCTTCTCTTTATAAACTTTCATCGATTGGAGGAGTCCGAGTAGTGTAGGGATCACTTGTAAAGTATATGTTAGTGGATAGGTGAGAATTGACCCTAGAAACCCTTTCCCAAGGATGGAGTGACAAATGGAACTTGCTTGCTCTTTAAGCAAGGGACTTGCTCCATTAGGGGTAAGTGGTGAGGTTTCGAGGGTTGAGGGAGAAGGAATAGGCTTATAGACGAGGTTCTCAATCCCTATAATCCTTGGGAAACTTAGATTCCAAAATGGTCCTTGACAATAATCTTTATTGAGAAGTGGGATCACACGGGGCCAAGTGGACCCAGCCTAGGTTCGGGGATGGAGTGCAACAACCAATGATGTTCCTATCCTAGACAAGGTGAAGGGAAAGGACCAAACAAGAATATTTACTTCAAAAGGTTGAATTGATCTTGTTGAGGTCTAGTCTTGGGGGTTCTTAGGAAAAATTCGATCATAGAGCTAAGGCTTGGGATTCCCAAAGATTCCACCATAAGAATTACCTCAAATTTGGAGGAGAGGGAGGGGACCCACCAACGCAGTAGCCTACAAGAAATCATAATTTTTCCTTGGGTCAATTCCTAGGAAATTGATGCCCTAGGTGACCTAATGGGGCTAAACCTAGGTAAAAAGAGGAAAAAGGTAAAATAGGGTTAAAATGATCACCCTTTTGAGGGATCGGTGCCTAGCTCACTTTGGGATATGGAGTCAAGCATAATGATGAGAAAGAATTTGGTTTCTTGATCAAGGAGGCCTGGAAAGTCAACTTCATCCAATGTCGAGAGAGAAAAGAAAGGTGACCTTCAAGCATTTATACTTCAAAGAAAATGATTCAATCTTCTCGAGATATATAATCTCTAGTACATTTCATTCATATAACATTGGCACGTACATTAAAATAGCTAAAACATGCTCAATTCCACATTTCAATAATGCAACAACTAGCCCTATTTTTAGTAGTATGCAACAAGAAGAATAATAGCATTAAAATTTACTTACAACGTTTTAGAGTATATCCAACTAGAATTTTTTTTTCACAATAAAACTCCAAGACAAGATAAATAGTCCTAATCCATACATCAAAATTCATCCATCTCCAAAAAATATCCACTAAGGAAAAGTGTGAAATTCTCTATGATTAGAGAGATCCCAAGTCAAGTGATGATACAAATGAATGTATCTAACATAAATATGTAGCCTACTAAGGAGTTTGAATTAACCTATGGGTCTACATTAGCCCATAATGACAAAATAATGTGCAAATAAAATTGCTATTAGTGAGAAGCCCACCAAACTAGCTCACAAGTGTAAAAATAAGCCTCACAAGGGGCCAAATAATAATATGTACATATTGTAGGGCCCTACAAAGGCTCAACAATATCCTAAAGTGCCATATTGAGGAACAAATTACCCAGAATATGATGGACAAGGGGGTGGCCCCTTGTTCTCCAAGTAGTAGACCTGTGGGTCTGAGGGCACATAAATGACCCCATGGGTCTCCATATGAATCAGAGATGCCTGTAGATCCTCTGAAAAGGGCGAAGTGGTGGAATGAATGTTTCTATGACATTGTACAGGTACTCGGACACCTTCCAAGAGTGTGGGGTTCATATGGGAACCTACTGGGCATAATGTACCAAGCATATCACCATCATCCCAAAAGTGGATCGCTAGTAGTCTTTGAGAATTAATGAAGATCCATGGAGTGTTGTCTGCTACCGTGGAGGCCCATGGATCTCTATACACACCCTACATGTGCCAATGTAGACCTATGGGGGTTAGCTTCCCATATAGGGGGGACCAAACCCAGATGGAAACAACCTGTAATCTTGCATAAGATCTAATACGTCCCCTAGTGTTGAGTAGGTAAATCCTCTCTCCGGACATAGATGATCCCTCTAGCCCAATGAGTGGGTCTAGCAACAAACAAGACAAACTACAAGACACTTTCCTAGATTTCAATCGAAACAAGAGAAGAGAAAGGAGACCTACCTCGCTCTGATGCTATAATGCACTCCTTTCTTGAAGATCTTGATCACTTGCTCCTTAGGGTCAGTCCTTGCTATTCATAGCGTTTGAATACTTACACAAGAGGCTAAAGACATGACAAAGCATAAAAGTGCAACAAGCATAATAAAATGTAATCCACTTAATAGATCAAGGAGCATTAAGATAAATTAATTATTGACACACACATTTATGGAAAGTGAACCAACAGTTGTGTATATTAATAAACAAAATATGAAGCATACAAACTAGACCTTGATTTTAGTAGCCCTCCTTGAGTGCATGTCCAAGTCCAAGATCAAGCTCTCCAAGCAGTCCTTCTCCAAGCCAAAATGAATAGCATGTAGGCACTATCTCAGCATAAGGGTGCAAATAATCAGAGACCATCCATTTGGGAATGGAGGGGGACAAATTTATAGGCAGGGAGAGGGAGTTAGGATCTCACCAAAGATAGGGGAAGGTATTCATCTCAAGGATGAAGCTCATAGGGATAATATCAAAGGGTAATATTGGGAGAATTTGACCACATCCACAATGAGAATCATCCAACTCGTCGTTCTGGAAGCCTCTCGATCACGAAGCTTCTCCTCCACTTTGGATTTTGGGGTTCAACGCGAGTATCCAGAAAAAATCCATGCTGGCAGCGCGAGGCTCATATGGTGCAACCTGCCATCAACTCAAGAGGGCAGTGTCACAGTCGCCCTGACCCAGAAATTATGGTTTTGAGCTCATTTTTCTTATGAAGGGCTCAAGGCAACATTTCATTATTTCTTTAGGGAGGATCTGGATTGGATATCAGGATCGGTACACTGCATAGCTGTCAAGGTTTTGGCACTCTGGGGTATAACTAAGGGAAGTGCATGAGGTGTGACAAAATACTGTGTAATAGATGCCCCCTAAAGCATGAAGGCAGAACAGGGAGTGATAACTGAGATGATTGACAAGCTAGTGCAAGGACTATATCAAACACCGTTAGGAGACCTACAAATCAAGGACACATATACATATACATATATGATACCTCTGTCATATATGTCAAAACATAAATCCACGGTATGGAGGCAACCATCCGAATAGAAAGGAGCATGTGAAAATATCCACGGTATGGGCACAACCATCCGAATTAAAAGGATCGTCTGGAAATATAAGATCCACAATATAGACGCAACCACCCGATATGGAAGGATCATCATCATCATAGATATAAGGTCCCATGGTATGGTCACAACCATCCGTATAGAAGAAAAATGTATACATTCATGAATAATACATAACTCCACATAGCCTAAGTTATATCAGATAAAACTCAGGGTCTTGCGCTCCATCCCAACCCGATCGAAGTAGGAATTCTAACATGTGAATGAATGTGTCAAAGTCGAACATGTTAGAAAACCACCTGATTACCGACCAATGATGTGAACCCTTAATAGGCACGAGAGAAACCACCAATAATGACAATGGCTCTCCAGGTACAATAGTACAATCCATGAATGTGAAAATGAAGCTGAAGTCAAACACTCGTGGAATCATCCAATCAAAGGCCAATGATGAACACCTATTGTCGAATGCGAAGAACTTGGCATTTAGGCATGTAAGCTCTAAGGTACTTAAAGGGAGTTTCTAAGTCATCTTCCTGGATAATGAGCTGAAGTCGATAGGAAATGACCCATTAAAGGAGGGCCATAATGATTCCCTCATCATCGACACGAAACAAGGAATAAAGCGGAATAAACGAGTACGATCCAGGACTGAGGCAAAAGGTCAGACAATGTATAGGCAGTAAACTACAGACAGGATTTCTCTTGAACATATCGGTGACACAAATCTGGAGTATGGAAACGTTTGACTCAACATAGGACGAAGGGTCATGAAGACGAAGTGGAATAATGGGAGGCAAAATGGATCACCCAAAGCCGAAAGGACAAGTGATTGAGTGAGGATATCCCAAACTTGACACGAGAAACAACTGAGTGTCAAGTGTTATCCTCCTAATGCAATAGGTGTTCATATTTCATGATTGACAGTTGAAAGTTCCAAATATGTCATTTTTTCATGCTGCAAGGTTCCATATTTCCAGAAAGAGGCCAAAGAAGAGGCCATGAAAGTGTGCCAGTCTAAATGCCACTGCTGTATTCCAATTTTGATGAAGTTATTCCAATTTTGAAGAATTTTTCAGTTAAAGGAAAGCCAAACAGCTTAATCTTGGCTTCCCTAGGTTTCAATTGCTTGTTTTAGAATATAGAGAATGAATATCTGTCCAAACTGCTTAAATCTTGGCAGATCAGTAGCTAAGTAGAGAAATAAAGGAGCCCAACTGCTTAATCTGGGCCCTTGGAAGATATAAGGGTAAGTTTAGATAGGAGGGCAGTCAAAGAAAAAAAAGATAATCAGGGTCTGCAATTCCAAGTGCACCCATGCAAAAAGAAGAAAAAATGCTAGGTAAGTAGGCTGGGTAAGTAGTTTTGTGGTTGCAGAATCAAGCTATGTGATCCATTTCATGTTTTTTAGTGTTATATCTATTCAGATCACAATTATGAGGCACTTTTTCATTTGGAGAAGCTCAAGAGATGCATGTCTAACTCCCCTTTCTTCTCATTCCCCAAATCACTCACTAACATCCCCTTGAGGACCTTGGGATCTGCCCAACCAGTCCTGTTACCACTTCATTTTTTGTAAAAATACTAAGTCAAGCTTTGACTTTCTTCACTGAAAAGAAGCCACATTTCTTGTGTAAAAATCATTTCTCCACAGTCCATTCACTTCCTATGCCTAAGTTTCAGTTCACAAACTTAGCCCCCTACACTTCACCTCACAAACTCATATTAACTTCTAAAAATTATTATATAAATCCCTATCTATTTCCCCTTCCCCTTACTAAAAGCACTAAATAGATCCCCTATGTACATATTCCCATCCCCTGGCACTATAGCCCTATAATATCTGTATGGGGAAATGCTAAGTTCATTTGGGGCTTAACATTAGCCTTCCGCGTCCTAACCCTGGGATTAACTTAACATTTGGTTAAAGTTAATAACCTCTTTCCTCACCCCTCTACCCATAAACCTTAAATATTTTACCCTGCGCGATCACATTTTCGGGTTTGGTTTAAATATTTTGATTAAACTTTACCCCCGGCATGCAAACCATGTATAAAACCCACAAACCTAAAGTCTAAACCCCCGCAGCATTGTATAAATATTCGAATATTCCAGCGGGCCCCCGCACAAACTTGCCGCCAGCTCCGCGCTCCGTCAGCCCTCCGATCCGCCCTCCCAGATCCGACAGCTCTCGGCGATTTTGGAGCCGCCCCGTCACTCGACAGTTAGCGTCCGATAGCCTGGCGGTTTTGCCATCGTACAGAGGGACGCGTGTCCACCCCTGATTGCATCTGAGCCCCTCTGACATTTACCACCCTCGCACAAAGGGTGGTCCGGCGAAACCACAAACCACCTTCTGTCTCTCCTCCTCTGACGATAGCAACAGGTCACCCTGCCACGTCACTGTCGTACCGGGACCCACTGCTGACGTAATGCTTATGTCATGCTGACGTCATCATCGAAAAAGGCGCGAAGGGCAAAATCGCAGCGAAGGATGCCCAAAATAAAAAACTGAGGCAATTTTTGATGCGCGATTAGCGCTTAGTGCTAATCACGCATCGCTAAGAAAAAATGGTCAAAATGGAAAGCTGCCTGTGGCCAGGCTACCAGCAGGCCCGAAAATGCGCAGTTTGACAGAATTTCTTCATGAAGGTTTAGAAAAGGGGCGATTTGACAAATTCAAGAGTATCAGAGGAAAGACGAAGCCCAGATTAAATTAAAAGAGTATCAGTGAAGCGAAAAAGACTATCAGATCGACAATACCAAAGCAGGTGAACATTAAAGACCCCCATAGCAAAGTCAAAGAAAACAGTAAAGCCATCTAAGGCTTTCAGATCACAATTAATGCACATCAAAACCACTTGAGAGCAGGGGATCAAAGCCTAATGCACAGTTATGGCTAAATGAACAGCACAGAGCCAAAAGGACAGCATATTAACTCATTTTGATTCTGCTGCCTCCGGCGTAGCTCAAAGATATTTTCTTGCATTAATTCCAGGACAAAATTAGGTTAAAGAAGTTATGTCCCTCATACCCGTTTTAGGTCTGTTGTAATAGATATTTTAGATATTTTCCCTATATAAACCACCCTAATTCATTGTTTAAAGGGTGGGTTGGCTGATATTCCTCATGTTGGACTTGCGCTGTATTTTTGAGAAGCTCTGTAATCAAAGACTGCTGGAATGCTTTGGATGAAGAAATGACTGTTGTGTTATTAATGGTTAAAGAGTGACTGTGGAATTCCTGTGCTACTACATGGCTCAATAAGTTTTTCTACCTCTGTTTACAGTTTTATTATGTTCATGCACAATTGTGTTACCATCTAAATAGCAAGAAAAAAGAATAGCTTAGGTTTTGCTTGACTGCACCTTATGCTTAGTTCTTGTTATTTCTATATGTTTTCCTCAGAAATGGTTATGAATATACATACTTAAATGATCATATTTACCCTGTTTCTTTCATATATGACTGTTTTTTAGGAATTATTTACTGCTCCTGGACAAACTTTCATCCACCTTCCCTCTATGTTAGCTAATGAAATATTCTTAGTTGCCTTTCATTTCTGACCTTCATTCCATCTTTATTCTAGCCTGATATTGTTCCATGTGTAGCTATCCTGCTCTATATTCCTCTTGTGACCAAGAAAACGCAACAGCAAGCCCTAATCCATGACTCCATGCCCAATGGTTTGAACTTCTCACAGTATGCATCCCAACTCTACTTGAAAACATCTCCTTCCCACCAAAAACAAAACAAAACCCTTGTACACCATAACTAGCCTAAAATCAACCCAAAATAAAGTTAAATCATAAAGAGAGAGCCCTCTCTGACTGCAGGTAGGCTAGGACCTGCAGCCCAAAGATTGGTTTGTGGTTACCTCGGTCATATCCCTTAAGGAGCTTAGGGACAACCTGAGTGTTAACATAATGGTGACTCCACTGGGGAGAATCTTCAGATAATTTCATAAATCAAGTTGGAAAGCTCCACTGAGGAAGAATCTGTCCTTCTAAAGTTTCTTTCTAACCCATTTTTCTTAGAAAAATCCCCCAAAAACAAGTTAGAAGCTGAATCCCAAAAGGAATTCACATTATACAAGGTCAAATCTAGATCCAAATCCCCGAGCTGCTTCTGAAAATCCCAATATAATCCCAAGGAACCTCAGGAAGCTAGAGCGAAGAGAAGATTTTGCTGATTCTAGTCCTGAAACAGTCCAGCCAAGCTGTGTTCCAACCCATGTCAAAGTTTTATTTCCTTCAACCACTACTTCCCCTTGTCCATCATCCACCTCTCCCAGCACCTTTTCCACACCTCCATTCATTGCGCATACTCCCGTTACCACTGTTATTACCGCTGTTCCAGTCGTTCCATTTATCCCTGCTGTTCAACTTATACCTGTTAATGTGGCTAATAGATATGCACCGTTGCAGCTACCTGGAAATCCTGGGGCTATGCCTCAGGATTATCAAGCTAAAATCACATATTTTGATGGTACTGGTTCTTGCACAGCACTGCAACATACCAAGAAGATGAAAGACTATTTTGAGAACTACGAGATAGATGATGACAGTGTAAGAATGAAGACAGTGTAAGAATGAAGATTTTTGTCCAAAGTTTAATAGGAGATGTAAGGCCCTGGTTTAGAAGCCTTGCTGCAAATTCCATAGCTAACCCAGAGGCCCTTTACCAAACATTTCTTAACATATGGGAGAAAAAGAAAGATCCCTTGCACATATTATCTGAATATGACACCATCAAAAGAGGCCCTCAAGAGGCTGCCTTAGACTATTGTGCAAGATTTAACAGTGTTTATAATGCAATACCGCAGAACCTCAGGCCTCCACCTGATCTTGCTTTGTATAAATTCCCCGATGGTTTTGATACTGATATGGCTTATCAATTGAGGGAAAGAGCTCCTCAAAGCCTCGCAGACATGCAAAATGTTGCTGTTAGTGTGGAGGCAAACCTAATTGCCAAAAGAAATAGAGCTAGAACTGAGAGAAGAATCACCTTTAAGGAAGAACCCTCAGCCTTAGACCAAAAGCTGGATGCTATTATCAGTGGCATGCACAGGCTGGGAGATAGAGTGGAAAGCGTTGAAAGGAAGTCTACATGGGAAGGACAACAGCCCAATACCATAAGGAACCCAAATTTCAGGAAAACTCAGAACACAAACGCTGGTAGGTCTAGCCCAGACCAGGATATAAGGCCTCCTTTCCAAGAAAACTATACAGAAGCATCCATGTCTAGTGAGCAGACAGAAGACACTCATATGAACTTGATGGATTTGAAGGGTGAGCAACAAATTTTTCTAAACCAACAGGACCAAGATGAGCATGACTTTAATCAATTTCAGACTCAATCTGGTGAGTCTTTTGACTTTAAACAAGGTTATGATTCAGCTGTGTATGAGGTCCACAAACAGTATAAACTGAGAACTAGAACAATTGATGTGCCCGAGGCCATCAAACAAAAGGAATCAAAGCAGCCTAAGAAGATCAAAGAAAAGGCTGCCCTCATAGAAACTGCTGATAAAACAGTCCCAAATCCAAAATAAGTGGCCATAGAGGATATCACAGATATTCAGCCCTATGAGAATCAACCTTTTGTATCTTTTCCCTCAAGGGAAAACATAAACAACACTCCTGAAAGCCTTTCCAAATTAGAAATAGTTCGAAAAATCAATGAAGAACAAGAGCTAATTGCTGATACTCCCATGGAAAAAGGGAAGCCTGCCTATCACAACACTAAATCCCAATCAGAGAGAACATTTGATTTAGAGGCAGAAATAGGTAAACTTAAGATATCCATCCCTCTATCTGAACTTGCTAAGCATGATGTATATAGGCAACAAATCCAAAGATCACTTCAAATGCCAGAGACCAAGGATGATGTGAATGTTTTAGATGATACACCTGAGCCGTTGTTCGGTAACATACGGATCTGTTCTGCCCTTTTACGTAAGCCTGCACATACATGATAAAGTCTTTCACAATGCTATGTTCGATTCAGGAGCATCGCACAATCCTATGCCCAAAGCAGTTATGGAGAAGCTAAACCTTGATGTCACAAGACCCTACAAAGATATATTCTCTTTTGACTCAAGTCAGGTCAATTGTTTAGGCTTAATCAAGGACTTATGTGTCTCCTTAGTCCAATACCCAAACAAGACAATCCTCATGGATGTGGTGGTTGCTGACATTCCACCAAAGTATGGCATGCTATTATCAAGATCTTGGGGAGCGAAACTCCAAGGATCTCTCCAATTAGACCTCTCTTATGCCACTATATCTGTCTTTGGACAACCAAAGAGACTATATAGAGAAACACTCATGAAATATATGGTAAGTAGTGAGGATAAGCCACAAAACTTCCCAATCTATGCAATCCATTCTGATATGGATTCCTTCATATTGATCAATGATGATAGCTGCCCACCCACTGATGAGAAGCCTTTGCTTTTGGAACAAGAAACATGCATCAATGAAGAATCGGTTGCCCATACTTATGAAACTGTCAAAACGATCAATGCAACCAGCATACTAGAAGATCCTCCCCAAACAGAAATTTCAAATCTACCCAAACCTAAAAAGGCTGAAACTCTTAATACTAACCACAAGCAAGAAATCACGTGGTATTTAGAGTTTGATGGCTCTGTTAACAAGTTAGGAGCAGGGGCATGGGTATGGATTCACAATGCACATAACAACTATGCAGAGGGTCATGCTTACAGACTAAACTTCAAATGCACCAACAACATGGCAGAATATGAGGCTCTCCTTTTAGGCCTTAAACTGCTCAAAACTCTAGGAGCTTCAAAAGTTTCCATTCTAGGTGACTCCGACCTCATCATCCAACAAATAAAAGGCAAATTTGTCACAAATGACAATAGGCTGAGAGCCTATAGGTCTGCTGCTACAGAAATACTCAATTCCTTCACTGAAACCAAGCTTGCCAAAATTTCTAGAAGCCATAACATACATGCCCATAGTCTTGCTACTTTTGCTAGCACTTGCAAGCTGCCCTTTGAGCCTAATCACCATTTTACTGCTGAGATAAAGCACAGGCCTGCTCTCCCTAACAATATCAAAGATTGGAAAGTGTTTGAGGACGATGCTCAAATCAACAATTTTCTTACCTTACAACATGAGTTTTCAGGCCTAAACATTGACATGGATGCCATGGATGATTCCTTACAGCGAACAAACGAAAATCAGCAGGCTGTAACAACTGTAATAGCCAAACAAATGCTAAACCCAACTGTTTTTGACAAAGCAAACATGGAAGAGCTGAAACAGATGAATTTGGAGGAAATAGCCAAAGCAGAGGCCGAGATCATTGATTTAAAGGACAACTTTTTGCCCGCTGGCCTCACTCCATTAGAAGACATGTTTGATGCTAATGATGTCCCCAAAAAGCGTAAGATGCAGCCCTTAAACGCTGCCATAGAAGAATACAACATTGGGACAACAGAGAAGCCCAAAATGATTAAATTTTCCAAAAATCTACCACCTGATCAAAAACCAAAGTATGTGGACCTGTTCAAAGAGTTCCAAGATGTATTTGCATGGAGTTATGAGGACTTGAAGTCCTATGACACCTCAGTTATTCAACATACCATCCCTATAAAACCAAATCAAAAGCCCTTCAAGCAAAAACTAAGGACAATCAATCCTGTGCTTCTCCCTTTGATTGAAAAGGAAGTGAAAAGAATGTTTGAAGCATGTATCATAGCACCCATTAGACTTTCAGAATGGGTATCAAATCTTGTTCCCACAAGAAAGAAAACAGGTGAGATTAGACTTTGTGTAGATTTGAGAAACTTAAACCAAGTCTCCCTTAAAGACCATTACCCCTTACCAAAAATGGACCACATCCTACAAAGAGTAGTGGGGTCATCTAGAATCTCTTTGCTAGATGGCTTTTCAGGTTTCAATCAAATACTTGTTCACCCGGATGACCAAGACAAGACAGCCTTTACAACACCGTGGGGAACATTTAAATATGTGAAGATGCCTTTCGGACTTAAAAACGCTGGTGCTACCTTTCAAAGGGCAATGGACATTGCCTTCGCCAAAGAAATCCATGATTTCCTGGTTGTCTATCTTGATGACCTTACTCCTTTCTCCAAATCTGATCAAGAGCACCTAAAACATTTGAGACAAGTGTTCCTAACATGTAGGAAATATGGCATTTCCTTGAACCCCAAGAAGTCTTTATTTGGCCTTGAAGAAGGCAAATTACTAGGCCATATCATTTCAAAAGATGGCATTAGGATTGATCCGGAAAGAATTCAAGCCATCCTTCAAATCCCATATCCAAGAAACATAAAAGAGTTGCAAGCATTCCTTGGAAAGATCAATTTCCTAAGGAGATTTATCCCAAATCTAGCCGAGCTGATAAGACTGTTAAGCAACATGTTAAAAAAGGATGCCAAGGTAAAATGGTCTCTTGAAACCAAGCAAGCCTTTGAGAGTATCAAAGCTGCCTTAACCCAAGCCCCTGTCCTCACAAGCCCTCAATTTGATAAGGATTTTATCATATTTTCATTTGCATCTGAACATACCATAGCTGCTGTTCTTTTGCAAAAGGATGACCAAGGAAATGAAAAGCCAATTGCATTTTTTAGCCAAGCCTTAAGAGATGCCCCTTTAAAGTACCAGATCATGGAGAAGCAGGCCTATGCCCTTGTTAAAGCAATCAAAGACTTCAGAGTTTACATTTTATATTCACATGTGATTACTTATGTGCCAAATGCTATTGTAAAAGACATATTAACTCAAGAAGGATTAGAAGGCAAAAGAGGCAAGTGGATTGCTAGCATCCTTGAATATGACATTGAAATAAAACCAACCAAGCTGATAAAGGGACAAGGTTTAGCCAAACTGATGTCCGAAACAAACTTTCAAGCCTTAGACATTAACCAGCTGGACAATGAACAGGAGCTAGCGACTCCACAGATCAGTGAAACCTTTTTGCAATCCCCATGGTATGCTGATGTATGCTTTGTATCGTTAAACCTGTTTTCTCCCCCAGGATTGTCCAGGACCAAAAAAAGGTTTTTAAAAATGAAGGCTTCAAAGTTTTGTGTTGTAGATGGTGCATTATTTTGGAAAAATCATGAAGGCGTATTGCTTAATTGTTTAACCATGAATGAAACTAACAACGTCATGAAAGAATTCCATGCAGGGGACTGTGGAGGACATCTATATTGGAAATCAACAGCTGATAAAATCCTAAGGGCTGGATTTTATTGGCCCTCCTTTTTTACTGATGTGAAAAAATTTGTAATATCTTATCACAAATGCCAAATTTTTGAAGGCAAATGAAAGTTGTTACCTTTACCACTCAAGCCTATTTCAACTGACAGACCATTCCAGCAATGGGGCTTAGACTTCATTGGAGAAATCTATCCCTCTTCCTCAGGCCAACACAAATGGATTCTAACAGCCACAGACTATTTCACCAAGTGGATTGAGGCCATCCCATGTAGGCAAGCCAATGACTCCATCATTATCCAATTCCTTGAGTGCAATATCCTTTCTAGATTTGGCTGCCCTGAGAAGATCATCACTGACAACGCTGCTGCCTTCAAATCCAAAAAGATGATCGATTTTTTCCATAAATTTCATATCACCTTAGTTCACTCCACAGCCTATTACCCTCAAGGCAATGGCTTGGCTGAATCATCCAACAAAAGCCTGATAAACATCATTAAGAAAGTGCTGGAGGAAAACAAGAAGATCTGGCACAAAAAGCTGGTAAAAGCCCTATGGGCAGACAGACTCTCAACCAAGAGATCCATTGGGATGAGCCCTTATGAGCTAGTATATGGTATGGAGGCCAGATTTCCCGCATCCCTGGGCATCCCTGTTATCAAGCTGTTACAGGAGATTCAAGCTGAGCCAAATGATATACAAAGGAGGATAAATCAAACAATTCATTTGCAACAAACACGAGAGCAGGTCTATGACAGAGCTCAAATTTTGCAAGAGAATCTCAAAAGGATGTTTGATAAAAGAACAAAGGCTGAAGATTTCTATGTTGGCAACAAAGTTCTAAGGTGGGACTCACGAAGGGAAGACAAGGGAAAGCATGCAAAATTCGATTTCCTTTGGAAAGGGCCATTTGTTATCTCTACTGTTCAGGGCAATAACACATATTTCCTCAAATCTACAGATGGCAGCACAATTGAAGAAGGCCCTGTTAATGGCCGAATGTTAAAGCATTATCATGATCCCTTTTCTTGAATATAACGTAGCTCTGTATATATCCCTTTGTATATTGATATTTGTGTATTATCAACACTTTTATTTTTTGTACACCAGGCAGAATATTAGAACATCATAGAAAAGTTCTTTAAAGGCAGGTTCTCAGGAAGAAGTGCATGTAATGATAGAGAACGCAGAAGAAAGCAGGCGGTGCTGCTATGGTATAAAAATTCAGTTCATGAGAATGCTGTGTTCAAGTTTCAAAGTTTCAATCATTTGACAGCCAGCACAAGGGAAGTTTCAGTCTACAGCAACAATAGAAGATCAAGGCAGTCTGACCTGCTGTTCTTGGATTTTCACAAGGAAAAGCCATCCCCAAGTGGAGCCACTGTTATCCTCCTATTGCAATAGGTGTTCATATTTCATGATTGACAGTTGAAAGTGCCAAATATGTCATCTTTTCATGCTGCAAGGTTCCATATTTCCAAAAAGAGGCCAAAGAAGAGGCCATGAAAGTGTGCCAGTCTAAATGCCACTGTTGTATTCCAATTTTGATGAAGTTATTCCAATTTTGAAGAATTTTCCAGTTAAAGGAAAGCCAAACAGCTTAATCTTGGCTTCCCTAGGTTTCAATTGCTTGTTTTAGAATATAGAGAATGAATATCTGTCCAAACTGCTTAAATCTTGGCAGATCAGTAGCTAAGTAGAGAAATAAAGGAGCCCAACTGCTTAATCTGGGCCCTTGGAAGATATAAGGGTAAGTTTAGATAGGAGGGCAGTCAAAGAAAAAAAGATAATCAGGGTCTGCAATTCCAAGTGCACCCATGCAAAAAGAAGAAAAAATGCTAGGTAAGTAGGCTGGGTAAGTAGTTTTGTGGTTGCAGAATCAAGCTATGTGATCCATTTCATGTTTTTTAGTGTTATATCTATTCAGATCACAATTATGAGGCACTTTTTCATTTGGAGGAGCTCAAGCGATGCATGTCTAACTCCCCTTTCTTCTCATTCCCCAAATCACTCACTAACATCCCCTTGAGGACCTTGGGATCTGCCCAACCAGTCCTGTTACCACTTCATTTTTTGTAAAAATACTAAGTCAAGCTTTGACTTTCTTCACTGAAAAGAAGCCACATTTCTTGTGTTAAAATCATTTCTCCACAGTCCATTCACTTCCTATGCCTAAGTTTCAGTTCACAAACTTAGCCCCCTACACTTCACCTCACAAACTCATATTAACTTCTAAAAATTATTATATAAATCCCTATCTATTTCCCCCTCCCCTTACTAAAAGCACTAAAAAGATCCCCTATGTACATATTCCCATCCCCTGTAGAAATTTTGAATAATTTAACACATATTCAACATAGATTATCCTGATCATGTACTATTGCGGAATACATACACAATACATAAGCTCCTCTATGTTGATCATCAATATAGCAGCATCAATAACAATAAAACATCAAGAGCATTCACACATTAACACAGTATGTAACCCGGGGAAAGCATCTCGCTAAAAACCCCACACTATCTGTATATTAATGATTGAGACCATGTAACATTACAAAGTACAATGCTTATCACAAGCAATCCAGTACCAGCTCCACCTGTTACACGCAATACAACTCAGATCTGATCTCCAAATCTATTCCACTGCTTGCCTGCCTCCACTGCTCAATACCTGCTCAAGAATGATGAGAATGGTCTACCAAACTCGTATTTCACCTCCAAAGAATCACTCACAATGTGTAAGACGTGAGCAGAAGCTACAAACTAGGCAAATACATGAGCAAACTCATTGGCATACTCAATCCCTTGATTGTGCGAGATCTGATGCACAACTATAGTCACAACTGATAGCAATCTGATTCTCTAACACCTGTCGCTGCTGAACTGAACATGCACTGACATGAAACTGAGTTAACTGATGTATTCTATAGTTGTATTATGAGTTAATAATTAGTTTAATAACCCATCATTAGTCTATTTGCAGTTAGACTAACTACAACTAGTTTAGCCAAGTCAAACTGAACACAACTCCATCAACTCCACCAAACTCAACTGATTGAGTTCTAACTGAAGTCATGCATGCAACAACTCAACTGAAAAAGCGTACTTCCCTCTGACAGCTGCATGGGAAACATCTGTAGCTCAAACTGAAGTGCTCCAAGAGAATAAGATCAAGTTTATAGTCCAAATATTATTATGAGACAATAATATTTGACTTTTCTATTTTTTACAGCCAGTCTAAAAATAGAGTTTGATCACCCACACTGTGGTCACCCACACTTTGGTCACCCACATTGTGATCACTCACACTGTGATCAAAAATAGAACTTGTGCCATAATTTGCCTGCGGGCCCACTTAGTGAAGGCGACTCTTTTCACTAAGCTCCATCATCTTGTTGCAATCTCAACACTCCCTCTCGACAAGATATGGATTATCAGCAACCCCTATCCTTCCTCGGTGGTACTCGAATTTTCTCCTGGTGAGAGCCTTCGTCAGAATATCAACATCCTGATCCTCCATTGGAATGTATGAAAGCAACATGATCCTCCGCTGCACACAATCTTTGATATGATGGTACCTGATGTCAATATGCTTAGATCTATCATGAAATACAGGATTAGCCGAGAGTTTAATGCAACTCTGGTTATCACAGTAAATCACAGTAGGATCCAAACGAGAACCGAACAAACCAACCAGGATCTTCCTCATCCATATAGCCTCGCATGCAGCCAAACTTGTTGCCATATACTCGGCCTCCGTTGAACTGAGTGCCACGGATCTCTGCTTCCTGCTATACCAAGAAACTGTTGTCGATCCAATACTGAAGACCCCTCCTGATGTGCTCTTTCTGTCCGTTGGGCTCCCTGCCCAATCTGCATCCGTGAAGCCACATAGCTTCACCTCATCCTCCCTTCTATACCACAAACCATATCCCGATGTGCCTCTCAAGTAGCGCAATACATGCTTGCCCGCCTTCTAGAAGAGCTTGGTAGGCTTAACCATAGCTTGTGAAAGCTGGTTAACTGCATAGCATATATTAGGTCGTGTATTGACCAAATACATCAGCGACCCCACCAACTGTCGATAAATAGTGGCATCTACTTCTTCTCCCGAAGTGGCATCCTCCTTCCTCCAACCTCCAGGAAGAGGAGTATCAACAGGCTTGCAGCCATGCATGTTGAACTTCTCCAGTATCTCCCGAGCATACTTTCCCTGAGAAACAAACAGTCCACCACTGTGCTGCCATATTTCCAATCCTAGGAAATAGTGAAGGAGGCCCAAGTCCTTCATCTCAAACTCTGTAGCAAGATCCTTCTTGCATGACAGTATCAATAGCTCATCACCCGTTAGAATCAAATCATCAACATACAGTACAATGATAAGCAACTTACCCTCCACCACAATCTGGTATAGGTTAGGATCCACCTCACTCTTGGAGAATCCAAGTCATGTGAAATAGCTGTCTATCCGTGTGTACCAAGCACGTGGTGCTTTCTTCAACCCATACAGCGCTCTCTTGAGCCTGCACACATGCGACTCGCTGCTGAAGACCTCAAAGCCTTCGGGCTGCTCAATGTACACCTCCTCCTCAATGACTCCATTGAGGAACGCAGTCTTCACATCCATCTGATGAATGTGCCATCCCATCTGCGCTGAGAGAGCAAGAATTGTCCGTATGGAAGAATACCTTGCGACAGGTGCAAAGGTCTCCTCATAATCGATCCCCTCTATCTGTGAAAAGCCTCGGGCAACAAATCTTGCCTTGTACTTCTCCACTCTCCCGTCAGCTGCCTGCTTGACCTTGTAGATCCATCTCGAACCCACCACTGATTTCCCTTCCAGTCTAGGAACAATCTCCCATGCACTGTTTCTGACAATAGAATCATACTCTTCCACCATGGCATCTACCCATGCGGGATCCTCCACAACTTCCTCGAAAGAGGATGGCTCAGTCACAACACACTTGCTCATCAGAGCCATGTATCCAGTGTACTGATCAGGTGACTGTCTCTGCCTACGTTGGGCTGTAGGTGGTCCTACAACTTTCTCTGCATCTTGAGCCAGTCGCTTAGCTTCTGTCAAGCGCTTTCGACCTCTGATGGTTGGCGCTGCATGAGTGGTCTCTTCCACTCCATGAACCTCGTCCTGTGGTTGATCCACGTCCTGAAGCTCATCCTTAGGAACTAATAGCTCCTCATCTGCATGCAAGTGTAGCTCCCTCTCAAGCGAACACTTCATGGCTTTCTCCTCCTGAAATTTTATATCTCACAGCACAACATTTTTACCACTGTCTGGAAAATACACACGATAGCTGTGGGGCGTATCAGTGTACCCCACAAATATCCCAACCTCTGCGGTCGGCTCCAACTTCTTCCTGGCATCCTTCGTCACATGCATGTAAACGTTAGCACCAAAAATCCTCAAATGAGAAAGATCAGGCTTCTTACCAGAATAAGTCTCCTCAGGTGTACTCATGCCAAGAATCCTATGAGGACAACGGTTCTGCACATAAACTGTTGTATTGCATGCTTCCGCCCACAAGTGAAGGGTTAGGCCCTGATCATGCAACATTGCCCGTGCAACACCCACAATCGTTCTGTTCTTCCGCTCAGATACCCCGTTCTGCTGTGGGTTATGGGGAGCTATGAGCTCTCTACGAATCCCTTCTGTCTTGCAGAAATCCTTGAACTTGTCCGAGATGTATTCACCACCATTATCGCTCCTAAGAGCCTTCACCTTCTTCCCCAACTCCTTCTCGACCAATGCTTTGAATTCATAGAACTTTGAATATGTCTCGCTCTTCTTCTGCATGAAGAAGATCCAGCACTTACGAGAGAAATCATCAACAAAAATCACATAATACCTGTGTTTTGCTGTCGAAGCAACTGAGAAAGGTCCACACACGTCTGTGTGAATTCTCTCAAGGATCGTCGTGGCGCAACTATCCTTCTCGTGAAAGGTGGCTTTCACAAACTTCCCCAAAGTACACCCCTTGCACTGATCTGACTGCGCAAGTGTGCCTTTAGGAAGTCCTGTAGTGATCTGCTGCAGTATCTTTAAGGCTCCATGGTGAAGGTGACCCAATCTCCTGTGCCACAACTCGCCATCATCCCGGCTCACCAATCCTTCTGCCTTGCCCGCCATTACTGCGCATCCATCTACATGCAACTGATAAAGGTTCCTCACTCAAACCCCTATCTTCCGGGTCTCACCAGTTGTCTTGTTGCGCAGGAAAGCCTTTCCCTCGCTGAAAACAACATCATACCCCTTGTCTTCTAACATCGCCACTGAGATGAGATTCTTCGTCAATCCTGGAACATGCATGACTTCCTTCAATACAAAGGGTTTACCAGACTCCCTCTCAAAGGAAATGGTACCGATACCGGTCGCACTGTATCTACCATCATCGCCCATCTCGATGTGCACTCCAAGATCTTTGTCCTCCAGATCAGAGAACAAATCTCTATCTCCCATCATGTGAAAAGGTGCACCATTGTCCAAGAACCACACCGATCCAATCACACTTGAAACCAAGCATGCGATCAATGAAAAATCAAGCTCAAACTGTGAGGCTAGAGCCTCTCCTGCTGAAGATCCAGCAACCTGCTTGTTCTTCTTTTTCTGCAGACAATTAGTGGCATAGTGTCCGTGCTGGTGACAGTGAAAACACTTCACCTTGGACATGTCTTGCTTCTTGCCTTTCGCACCGGAATGAGAAGCTTTCTTGTTCTTCCCCTTCTTTGCTTTGGCAGCTAAAGCACAATTCTCTTCATCAGATACCTTTGATGAAGATCCATTCTCATACTTATTGTTACTGAGTTTATCCTTAAGCGCCAGGTCACTCTTGCTTTGGAATAACATTCGCAATCCGTTGAAAGACATTTCAACAACACTGCTGCAAATTCGAATTCCACCAGCTCCAACTCAATTGCCTCGGATCTAAGATTCGTGAGAACAAAATATTTCTCGTACAGAGATTGACTGTATGGGCATTCACCGGATATCTCACCTTCCAAAGGAAGGATGAATCCAGAGGCTACCTGGCCCGATTACAGACTTTGCCTGAAGAAATAGAATGTAAACACTTCCTGAATAGTAGATCTGATGATCAATCCTCGCTTGATATCCTGTAAAAATCTCTTCTACAAATCAAGCAGCTCCAATACCATGTAGAAACTTTTTCTACAATTATCTAGCTCTGATACCATGTAGAAATTTTGAATAATTTAACACATATTCAACAAAGATTATCCTGATCATGTACTATTGCGGAATACATACACAATACATAAGCTCCTCTACGTTGATCATCAATATAACAGCATCAATAACAATAAAACATCAAGAGCATTCACACATTAACACAATATGTAACCCGGGGAAAGCATCTCGCTAAAAACCCCACACTATCTGTATATTAATGATTGAGACCATGTAACATTACAAAGTACAATGCTTATCACAAGCAATCCAGTACCAGCTCCACCTGTTACACACAATACAACTCAGATCTGATCTCCAAATCTATTCCACTGCTTGCCTGCCTCCACTGCTCAATACCTGCTCAAGAATGATGAGAATGGTCTACCAAACTCGTATTTCACCTCCAAAGAATCACTCACAATGTGTAAGACATGAGCAGAAGCTACAAACTAGGCAAATACATGAGCAAACTCATTGGCATACTCAATCCCTTGATTGTGCAAGATCTGATGCACAATTATAGTCACAACTGATAGCAATCTGATTCTCTAACACCTGTCCCTGCTGAACTGAACATGCACTGACATGCAACTGAGTTAACTGATGTATTCTATAGTTGTATTATGAGTTAATAATTAGTTTAACAACCCATCATTAGTCTATTTGCAGTTAGACTAACTACAACTAGTTTAACCAAGTCAAACTGAACACAACTCCATCAACTCCACAATCAACTCCACCAAACTCAACTGATTGAGTTCTAACTGAAGTCATGCATGCAACAACTCAACTGAAAAAGCGTACTTCCCTCTGATAGCTACATGGGCCAATTTGTAGCTCAAACTGAAGTGCTCCAAGACAATAAGATCAAGTTTATAGTCGAAATATTATTATGAGACAATAATATTTGACTTTTCTATTTTTGACAGCCAGTCTAAAAATAGACTTTGATCACCCACACTGTGGTCACCCACACTTTGGTCACCCACATTGTGATCACTCACACTGTGATCACTCACACTGTGATCACTCACACTGTGATAAAAAATAGAACTTGCGCCATAATTTGCCTGCGGGCCCACTTAGTGAAGGCGACTCTTTTCACTAAGCTCCATCATCTTGTTGCAATGTCAACATCCCCTGGCACTATAGCCCTATAATATATGTCTGGGGAAATGCTAAGTTCATTTGGGGCTTAGCATTAGCCTTCCGCGTCCTAACCCTGGGATTAACTTAACATTTGGTTAAATTTAATAACCTCTTTCCTCACCCCTCTACCCATAAACCTTAAATATTTTACCCTGCGCGCTCACATTTTCGGGTTTGGTTTAAATATTTTGATTAAACTTTACCCCCGGCGCGCAAACCATGTATAAAACCCACAAACCCAAAGTCTAAACCCCCGCAACATTGTATAAATATTCGAATATTCCAGCGGGCCCCGCGCACAAACCTGCCGCCAGCTCCGCGCTCCGTCAGCCCTCCGATCCGCCCTCCCAGATCCGACGGCTCTCGGCGATTTCGGAGCCGCCCCGTCACTCGACAGTTAGCGTCCGATAGCCTGGCAGTTTTGCCATCGTACAGAGGGACGCGTGTCCGCCCTTGATTACATCGGAGCCCCTCTGACATTTACCACCCTTGTACAGAGGGCGGTCCGACGAAACCACAAACCACCTTCTGTCTCTCCTCCTCTAACGACAGCACCAGGTCACCCTGCCACGTCACTGCCGTACCGGGACCCAATGCTGATGTAATGCTTACATCATGCTGACGTCATCACCGAAAAGGCGCGAAGGGAAAAATCGCAGCGAAGGATGCCCACACTAAGAAAAAATGGTCAAAATGGAAAGCTGCCTGTGGCCAGGCTACCAGCAGGCTCGAAAATGCGCAGTTTGACAAAATTTCTTCATGAAGGTTCAGAAAAGGGGCGATTTGACAAATTCAAGTGTATCAGAGGAAAGACGAAGCCCAGATTAAATTAAAAGAGTATTAGTGAAGCGGCAAAGAGTATCAGATCGGCAATACCAAAGCAGGTGAACATTAAAGACCCCCAGAGCAAAGTCAAAGAAAACGGTAAAGCCATCTAAGGCTTTAAGATCACAATTAATGCACATCAAAACCACTTGAGAGCAGGGGATCAAAGCCCAATGCACAGTTATGGCTAAATGAACAACATAGAGCCAAAAGGACATCATATTAACTCATTTTGATTCCGCTGCCTCCGGCGCAGCTCAAAGATATTTTCCTGCATTAATTCCAGGACAAAATTAGGTTAAAGAAGTTATGTCCCTCAGACCTATTTTAGGTCTGTTGTAATAGATATTTTAGATATTTTCCCTATATAAACCACCCTAATTCATTGTTTAAAGGGTGGGTTGGCTGATATTCCTCATGCTGGACTTGCGCTGTATTTTTGAGAAGCTCTGTAATCAAAGACTGTTGGAATGCTTTGGATGAAGAAATGACTGTTGTGCTATTAATGGTTAAAGAGTGACTGTGGAATTCCTGTGCTACTACATGGCTCAATAAGTTTTTCTACCTCTGTTTACAGTTTTATTATGTTCATGCACAATTGTGTTACCATCTAAATAGCAAGAAAAAAGAATAGCTTAGGTTTTGCTTGACTGCACCTTATGCTTAGTTCTTGTTATTTCTATATGTTTTCCTCAGAAATGGTTATGAATATGCATACTTAAATGATCATATTTACCCTGTTTCTTTCATATATGACTGTTTTTTAGGAATTCTTTACTGCTCCTGGACAAACTTTCATCCACCTTCCCTCTATGTTAGCTAATGAAAGATTCTTAGTTGCCTTTCATTTCCGACCTTCATTCCATCTTTATTCCAACCTGATATTGTTCCATGTGTAGCTATCCTGCCAAATATTCCTCTTGTGACCAAGAAAACGCAACAACAAGCCCTAATCCATGACTCCATGCCCAATGGTTTGAACTTCTCACAGTATGCATCCCAACTCTGCTTGAAAACATCTCCTTCCCACCAAAAACAAAACAAAACCCTTGTACACCATAACTAGCCTAAAATCAACCCAAAACAAAGTTAAATCATAAAGAGAGAGCCCTCTCTGACTGCAGGTAGGCTAGGACCTACAGCCCAAAGATTGGTTTGTGGTTACCTCAGCCGTATCCCTTAAGGAGCTTAGGGAGAACCTGAGTGTTAACATCAGGTTCAAGAGCGACATGCTGCCTATACAAGAGATGTTTCACTTTCACTTTTTCCCCACTATTTCTAATGAGTACCCCTATTTTTTTTAATCACAAGCTTGAAGGGGATAACATATGCTTGTTGTATAAGTTCATTCTTTGAATGAATCCATCCTAGTAAGTTTTACGAGCTCTAGGAATGAGAAACTTGGTCTCGTCATGGTGACAAGTCTTTTGTCGTTTAATTTTTACGAGTCCAACGGAAGAGTAACTCGGTGTATTTTTCATAGTTAGAGAGTTTTAAAAGAGATGAGAAAGAAAACTCCATCAGGTCCCTTTTCGTAATTTGTCTCTAGAATCTGAAAAGGTAGAAAACAATATTCGAGAGAACCTCTTGACCATGTCGACCAAGGTGTTCCTTTTTCGAAAATTGGTATAGGATTAAATGCACGGTGTATGGAGAATGAATAAAACCTCAAGGGTCTTCTTGAGACCCTTGGAAGACTGTAATATTATCTGAAACTTTCACAAAGCTACATGCATGTCCATACTCAATAACTAACTATCAAAGCAAAACAGATTCATTACCTCAAGCCTCCGTGTAGATTTTCTAGAGAGCACAATGCAGCTAGGTGGAAGTCCCCTGAGTTGGCTCTAGATCAAGTCCTGCACATTGAAGAGACAATCATAATTACAACATAAAACCTTGATAACTAATACATGAATATACAAAAGACATCTAATTACACATAACTAAGCTACTCATGCTAAAAGGTATTGGACAAACAAATAAATGAATGATAGTACCAACACCACGGAGTAGACAATACAACTGCAGTTCTATATTAATGTCGGAAGAGTGATTACAACCATCTGTTGCATCAACCTTCCCTTAGCCATCCAACTCCTCTCTCTCTCTCTCCCTTCTTACAAACTTCTTATGCTTAGATTTGAGACTATGCTCGACAATCAAGTAAGTTATCCTTTCAAATGATCAGACCTCTATTACAATAGCCCTAGCTCTGCTTATGTAGCATTCGAGATTAGGGTTACCAAGTTTCTCCATGATTTTCCCTAGTTAAAAGCAATGATGTTTCCATTCTTTTGAGCTCTTTCCCATTGCCTCCTTCATTAAGATTAGAAATCCCACAAATAGGTCGAACTTTGATGTTTCCTTTCTTTTATGAGTAGATTTAGGAGAGAATATAGAGATATTTCTGAGTCAATTCGCTCCTTTGACCTTTAGATACTCATTAGGTTTCACTAACGCTATCATTGAACTAACAAGTAGAGTTAGCGGGGTCACTAACGCTCCCTTAGGCTTACAGAGAAGCTTTATAAAGCATGTTGGCAGTGTATAGGCAACGTTAGTGTGGAAATAAGGCCTGTGAATTTGGTTATTGCTTCAACCATCATGTCTTTCCCCTCTGGGCGGATGAGGAGGTCATTTTGTTGTATAACATAAATAGTCAATCCCAGCCTGAAAAATGGGTAAACGTATACTGAGATGACATCAATTCATTTAATTTAACGAGTTCAAAAAGACAAGTACTTGACAATCTTTTCATCTTCTAAGGGTTAGAAAAGAGCTTAAAGATGATTCCAGGGGGCTTCCTTTTTTGTTTATTTTTAATGAGTCTGAAAAAGAGGTAAAACAAAACTCGTTGAATCGGTAAAAAATGATCACTGTTACCACCAAAATATCCTGTAACTGCACAAAGACAACCACACATCACCAATATCAAGAAAAATAATAAAATATTGGTAAAAATGTATTTGAAAACTTATAAATAGACAAAAAGTAAAAACATTTTACCATTTCACTTTGGGTAATTTGGAGAGTGCATTTTACCCTATTTTCTCTAATTCTTCAGGCAAGCGGTGTGGCAGATTTGTGACACCATTTTGTGAACTATCAGTTGCAGGTAAGATCTCTTCCCTTTCTCTTGTTTTTCATACCATTTTTATACAATTTCATAGAAGGTTTCACTGTTTAAGAGGAGGTTTTTCGTTTTTATTCTCGGGGGCGATCAGTGCGACTCTAATAATTAGATCCACGCTGATCACCCCATAGCCTAAAAGACCATTGCACTGTTAGCATGAAAAAAATTCGAACATTTGCGCTGGGTGCAGAGAAAAGAATAAAGCGAGAAATACTCGTTCTTAATTGATTTTTTCAAAATTTTAATCCATTGAAAAACTTCTAAATATTATTTATGGATTATTTGGAGGAGATTTCAATGAATATGCCCATCGAATGGAAAGAGAGAGTCCATGAGGCAGAAGACCACCAAGCTACTCAAAGCGCAACATGTGTTAACACTTTGAGGGACTATGGATTACTTAAGTTCTTTCAGACCCCGAGACTCAGAGCTCAGAATGAGATGCTAGAGCATCTCATAGGATTATGGGATTTCGGTCACGAGATCTTCATTATTGGAGATCAATAACTTGAAATATAGGTATATTCATCACTAGACTGTCCAGGAGAGGAGATAGGATATAACTCTCCGGAGCACGTACTGGAGAGAGCACTAGCACACTGATCATAAGGCATTGCCAAAATGCAGAAACAACCATGAGTGGAAAGGTTAAGATAGAAACCATTGACAACCTACCCTTGAGGAATATTCTACATACCATGGCCTGTGTAGTTGGGGCTCAAGTGTTTCATGAGACAATGAAATCTTAGTTCCAATACGCAGTGGAATGTGTCACTCCAACTGTTTTTAATTGGTGCAAAGGATTGCCGGTTAACATGAAAAGACAATTGACTAGGTGCAAAACAAATCGTTTGAAGTAGTTTGGGAATGGATCGATCTTAGCCACATTCTCCTTGGAGAGTGTGCCTTTGTTTCATTACTAGTGGATAGAGGTGGATGATCTAGCTCTGAGAGATTCGAGGTTACTCAGATGGTGTGAGATTATGCCTCGAGCTGGAGGAGCTCAATGGATGCATTTCCCTCTAACGTTCTTTGATTGGTTATGCCAACAATTGATCGTGGTAGATGACTATGCCTATGGGGGCACAAACTTCATAGGATACTTAGATCTTCCTCTACCACCTGGTGTACAATGGATCGATGTAGGTCAAAACTTGTTTTTTGGAAATTTTCAAGTTTTATGATTTTTTTTTTGAAGTGTATTTGAGAGTTTACTTATGATAATTTTGCAGATGTGGGATCGGAAAGACCTCCCAGAATGTCTCTGATATCTCAGCGAGTAGCACCCAAATAGAAGAAGAAGCTCCGTATGAGGAACAAGCAGACCCTGTAGTGGAGATGGAGCAAAACTTGGAAGTCCTTACTCTACTATACATGACGTGTTGTTGCGGTACCAGAGGCACATAGTGGGAGTATCCGTGAGACTTCTTCGATTGTTAGGACGAGTCATTAGAACTGTCTCATGCTATCATGAGCATCATGTGGGCGTATAGCCTAGTCCTAGTCGTATTATCTGCACTATTGTAGGCTTTTAAAGCCATGTGCCTCATAACACTATTTTTTGAGATTTTGACATAACAAACTTTGACAGACTCGATATATATATATATATATATATATATATATATATATATATAGATAGATAGATAGATATATATATATAGATAGATAGAATATATATCTATATATATATATATATATATATAGATATATATTCTATCTATCTATATATATATATATCTATATATATATATATATATATGCATGTGATTAGCCTCATCATTGGGTAACTATATGGACCTTAATCCAACTCATAGCTTAGTCAAATAAACTATTCTAACAATTTATTACATGTTTTGATTATATTTTGTTTAATGAGATGAGTCAAAGTGAGATATTATGCCTAGTGGACTAATATGCATTAAATGCAGGTTTGGGAGAGAAAATCAGGGAATTTTGGCAAGATTAAGGGCTGAAACTTGAATGGGACAAGGAAGAGAGATTGTAGGAGGTAAATCCTCCTCATTTACTCCTCCCTCATTCGAATATTCCTCCATCAATCACACTAGCTCGGAGTATAAGCAGCCAAGTCATGAAGATCAAAAGGTAGCCGAGCAAGTGACAGTCAAAGAGTTAGTTTATCTTGAGTTTGGGAGACGAACCTCCCTAGATTTAAGGAAGTCATTGGAGACTTCAGTTGTATAAATAAAGAGGCCTAGAGCCTCATTAGGATTCGAATTTTTGCTGTAAAAACACTAGTTATTTTCGAGCTCCAGACTTGTGGTAGACATTGTTATGTAATTTTCTGTTTTGATAATGAGAATGAGATTTTTATTGATCCAGCACTGAGTTAACTCAGAGGGTTGAAGCTCTTGGGTTAGGGCCCAACCCTAACATCAAAGAATCCTCTTCTTGTATATGTATGCTTAGATTGATTTCATAGGTTCATGGTTAAATTGTCCTTAGAAGTATTTCATTGCAAGTAGTGTAGATTTGATTAGTTTGTTTATTAGTTTGGTTCCATTTGTGCTTTACTTCAATAGTAGTTTAGAAGAGATAAAGGACCATCAAAAAGATGTCAATAGGTGTTTTGGTCTCACCTCTTTCTTTAGGGATCATGATTTGAGGAAAGGAATCCTATGTAGCCCCAAAAAGACAGAATTCTACTTTCTCATAGAATTTAGAGTTTTCTGTACTTAAGCCAACATTTGATCAATTTGCAAGAGTAGGACCTAGTCATAATTTCTTCCATCTTCAGCCTTACACTAGATGTCATCAACGATTCCATCTTATTCTGCAAGTTTTCCTCATGCATGAAGTAGACAACTAGCTCATTAAACTATGTTTTCCCAGCTTATTGAAATTCTCCTTGTTTACATAAATTTTGGGAAAATATCAATGTTTGATGTAGTGCAAGTGCCTCAGAAGTAAAGAGAGATCTCATAGCTGACAACCTCCTTCAAACTTCATCCATCCATGATCATTCCTTTCTTTCACTAAGACCCTCACCAATTTCATCATTTTACAAGGAAACTTCTCCAAGCATGTTGAGCAAATCCAACCATCTCCCAACCTTAGTTTTCAATTTTGAGTGATCCTAGGCATTTTAATGCTTCATTCCATCCCCCAACCACCTTCTCTAAGGCTTCCATCACCTTCAGTACCCATTATTTTTCTCTCAGCTGTATCCTATAGAAATATAGGGAATCCTGTAGGTTTTTAGGACATCATGTAGGTTTTCCTATAGTGGCTTGTTTTGAGGCCAAATTGAGGGAAAAGTGTCTAGGAAGCCAGAAAAGGTCACCTAAGGGTCTCCCAAACCTTCCAACCATCCACCAACATTCCTAAGCCACCTACCACATAACCAAAAGAGATTAGCTTTCACACTTTTCCATAAAAAAGACAAAAGGAAAAACAGATTTATTTTAGCCATTTACATGCACAGTAGTAGAATGTTTGATGCTTTGAGCTTACATTCTTAGGAGAAAAGAATTTCATAAATGTTAACTTAGCATTCTTGTTGAAGCATAGTCTCTTAGCAGTTAGTTAGGAAATGGTGTGTTTTTAGCATTGGATTTCAGTCTTTTTCCTTACTGCAGTAGACAAGCTTTCTCTTAGAGTAGATTTCTCTTTCCCTCATCAGTAATCAAGCTTCTTCTAAATCCATAGAAGTCTGGTTTGAAGAACCCTAGTGGTCTCTCACTAGCTAAATAGTGACAAGGGGCAGAATCATCACTTTTACTTGTGTATACAACACTATCACCTCCAAGTTTGTATGAACCCCGGGTTGATAAAGTAAAGTTGGTAGACCCAGGAGTTGCAACATTCTTGCTGCAATATTGGTGCTCATCACTTTTTGGCGTCATTGCCGGGGAGGTTTCTGAGTAATATGTGATTATTGCTTCTTTTCATCCATTTCTTGTTTATGACATTATTCTATTAGTTTCATTTCTGCAAGAGTAATTTAGTTACTTTCTTTTCCATTCTGCATTCTTTGTTTTCCTTTCCATTCTGCAAGTAAGATTTCATTCAGGTAGTTAGTTTTCATTAAGTCAATTAATTTTCATTACGTCTGCAATTTGAATTCTGCAATCCCTTTCAAAGTTTGAAAAAAAAACTCAAAACAAAACGAAAACATTTTTTTCATGCCTCGTAGGAATAGGGATAACTTAGGGAAATTTTTGCCAAATACTCCCACTGCTTCAAACATCCAACCTTCCCTCTTCTTTGGTGGCTGTGAAATGGAGGAGCCCTTAGGTGAGCAACCTGAAATATTTGAAAAACATATAGGGGAAGAAGAAGAATAAGAACCCATTCCTACTGATCCAATGGCTGAAAATAGAAATGACAAAGGAAATAGAGAAATAGTTGAGGGTGCCTTCCCCATCAGGGAAACCAATGGGGATACTAAGATGAAGAATATAAGCCCCTCCGCCCTTCCTCATTTCCATGGACTGACCACATAATATCCAGACACTTTATTATTTAAATTTGCTGTCATATGCCAAACCTATGACTACACCAATGATGAGCAGAAGTTGAAACTATTCCCATCCACTCTCAAGGATGCAGCTTTGCGCTGGTTCATGGGTTTACTTGGGGATAGCATCACCACATGGGCTCAGATGTAGTAAGCCTTCAACAACAAGTATCGAGACTACTATAGGTCTAAAGACACTAAAGAGGAAATTTTTAGGATGACCTTAGGGCATGATGAATCCCTAGAGGATTATGAAGAAAGATTCTAGCTTAGCTACAAAAGAGCCAGGTGCACACTTGACCCTGAATCACTGAAGCTAGTCCTTCTTAGAGGAGTAAACTTGTTAGCAGGAGGGGACATCTACGAGTTATCCTATGAGGATATCAAGATTGTCTTTAGAAACCATACTAGGGTAGCTAAGAAAAAGGGTAGGGGTAGTCAACCTATGGTCAGTCCATCCTCTTCCAAATCATCCATCAAGGGTGAAATTGGAAACATGTTGGAGGATTTCAAGAGTGAGATGCTGCAAACCCTCGCCCTACAGATGGACACTATGCACATTAAGAGAAAACAGGAGGAAGCAGAGAGAGCCTTAGCCATTTTCTTCCCTAGATGCACCAGGAGGCACCCTAGGAATGAATTTCCATTGAATTCAATTGAAATTTTCTCAGTCTGTGAAGAAAACCACTCCACAGACAAGTTCCCTTCTCTACCTGGACTAAAAGCTGTATATCAAGGAGTTGAAGGGGTGACTGAACAACTCTGCTACATAAATCAAAGGAGACCCCATGGGCCTAGGCCATACCAGCAGGGCATGCAAGGGTCATCCCATGCATATTACAACCCCAACCAAACCACATCCATTCCCTCTTGGGCCCCCTTGCTCATCCTTCCTGGTCTACACCTCCTCCTTGGTCCTTTGCACCTCAGTATCATTCCCAACCAACCAGCCAGTCATTTCAACCATATGCTCTGCCACAACCTCAGTGGAATGCACTGCCCCAGGGGTGGAGGCCCCCATACAAAAATTCTCTAGCTTTATTTCCTTGACCAATTGCTCAACCACAACTTTTACACCTTTCTCCACTGAAACACCCAGCCAAATCTGAACCCAAAAAACAGACAGGCACAACCAATATACAGTGGAGAGAAATTGTATCCTGCTTATGCTGTGGAAATTCAGGAAATCAACCCGAGATCTGAGATAGTGCTCTCGGTACCTCCACCTAGGGAGGTTGATGAAGAAAGAGAAGAAAGCACGCCTAAAGTAAATCCATCACCCTTTCTTGAGAGATTAACCTAACCACTCCAGCCTACCACAGAAGAGATTGAACTTCTGGGAGAATTGAAAAATCTATGTGTCAAAATTCCACTTCTCTAAGCTATAAAAGATGTGCTTATTTACAACAAGTTGATTAAGGAGAAGTGATTCAAGCATCTAGGGAGGCGAAGAAGAGATGCCCCTACCATTAATGTCATTGGACAAATGTCCGACCTAATGTTGGGGCAGGTAATCTGTCCAAAGTATTTGGACCCTCAAACCCATATAATAGATGTGCACATCAATGGCACCATTTTACTACACACTTTGATTGATCTTGGGGCTGCCATTAATGTGATGACGAAGGACACCATGCTCAAGCTCAACCTCCAGGGTTCATTAAGAAAGACCACAACAATCCTGCAAGTTGCAGACTGCTCCACAGTGACCCCTAAGGGGATTGTTCTATGCTTAGCCGATTCCAACCCTATCCATGTCAAAACCATAGAATTTGGCCCTGAGAGAACTTTGAAAATCAACCCATCTCTTTCTGCTCACCAAGAAGAAAAGTTGTGCAACATGCTAAAGGAACATATGGATGCGTTTTCCTGGAGTTACAAAGAAATGAAGGGAGTGCACCCCTCGGTGTGTACTCACCACATTTATATCAAAGAAGGGTGCAAACCAGTTGGACAACCCTAAAGGAGGATGAATCCAACTCTCAAATATATAGTCAAAGAAGAACTGCAAAAGCTGCTAGATGCAGGATTCATTTACCCTATCTTAGACAGTGAGTGGGTCTCTCCTTTGGTGTTGGTTCCAAAGAAAAATGGTAAGTGGAGGATTTGTGTCGACTACAAAGAATTAAACAAAGTCAAAAAGAAGGACCACTTCCCTCTAACCTTCATCGACCAAGTGCTAGATGGCCTGGCAGGGATTTTTTTTTTCTCTTTCCTAGATGGATTCAGCGGGTACAACCAAATCCAGATCAGCCCGAAAGACCAAGATAAAACCACCTTCACTTGTCCTTGGGGTACGTTTGCCTATAAGGTCCTTCCTTTTGGCCTATGCAATGCTCCTGCCACTTTCCAGAGAGCAGTCCTGGGTATCTTTTCCGAGTTAGTCCATGGTGCAGTAGAGATTTATATGGATGATTTTACACCTTATGGATATGATTTTGAGGAGGCCTTGTCCAACTTAGGTAAGGTGTTGAACAAATGCATTGAAATGAACCTGTCTCTTAGTCCCGAAAATTGTGAGTTCTTGATGACGGCAGGGACTGTGCTAGGTCATTCAATATCCCAGCAAGGACTGCAGGTGGACCCAAACAAAATAGCTATCATCCAAAGGGTCCCACCTCCACAAAATCAGAGAGATGTCAAGAAGTTTCCTAGGGTTATCTAGATACTATCAAGGGTTTATAAAAGACTTCAGCAAGTTAGCTTCTCCTTTACTTGGGTTGTTGGCCCGAAGACTCTGAGTTTGTATGGTCAAAAAGTTGTCAAGAGGCCCTGGACACCCTGAAGGACAAGTTAACCACTGCATTGATTCTCCGAGGCCCAAATTGGGCCCTTCCTTTTCATATACATGCTGATGCCTCACACAAAGCCATAGGAGCAGTTGTAGGCCAGATAGATGAAAAATTGCCTCATGCCATTTACTTTATCAGTAAGAATCTGTCAAAGGCCAAACTGAACTACACAGTGACCGAAAAGGAGCTCCTGGCTATTGTGCATTCATTGAAAAAATTTAGGCATTACATTATAGGTTATCAAACATTTTTACATATTGACCATGTTGCAATAAAATATTTAATGAATAAACTTGATGTGAATGCCCAGATTATTAGATGGTTACTTTTATTACAGTAGTTTGATCTAACTATTGTTGATAAGCCTGGAAAGGAAAATGTTGTTGCAGATTTTTTTGTCCAGATTAACTTTGCCTACAGGTGAGGAAGGGATGGTTGATGATTAGTTACTAGATGAACACTTATTCGCCATTTCAGTTCTCTCTCCATGGTTTGTTGACATAGCAAACTATTTGGTATCTACATAGTTCCCACTAAATTTGTCCTCCAAAGATAAAAGAAAGATTGTGAGGAAAAGCACCCCATTCACTTGGATTGGGGGCAACCTCTTCAAACTAGGCCCAGATCAAATTTTGAGAAGATGTGTCAGGGAGGAGGAAGTCTTTGACATCCTTCTGACTTGTCATGATGGGCCTTGTGGAGGTCACTTTGCAGCAAAGAGGACATAGTTCAAGGTGTTACAAGCTGGTTATTATTGGCCCACTCTTCATCAGGATGTGAAAATATATACTAGTCAATGTTATCGGTGCCAAAGGATGGGAAAGCCTACTCCAAGGGATGAAATGCCTCTAGAACCTCAAGTGACTTTCTAACATTAGACAAGTGGGGCATGTATTTCATTAGACCTATTGACCCTCCTTCCAAGCAAAAGAAGTATATCATTGTGTGCACTGACTATCTGACTAAGTGGGATGAAACCAAGGCAATCAAGGAAACAACAGAGGAGAAGGTGGCTAAGTTCTTAAGGGAAAGTGCCTTTTACAAGTTTGGGTACCCTAGAGAACTGGTCACTGATCAAGGTAGGGAGTTTACCTCAAACATGATTCAAGACTTGTTAAGACAACACAAGATCAAGCATAGAACATCCACTCCCTATCACCCACAAGCTAATGGGCAAGTGGAGGTGACCAACATAGCGCTGGAAGGCATTTTGACCAAAGTGGTTAGAAACAACAAAAAAGATTGGGCAGATATACTAATTGAGGCCACCTGGGCCTACAATACCATCTGGAAGACCACCATTGGATTCACACCCTATGAGTTGGTCCATGGGAAAAAGGCCCTACTGTCCATTGAATTTGAGTACAATACATTGAGGATGGTAGCCCAACTAGATCTAGATCTCAACAGTGCACAAACCCCTATACCTCCTCTCTACCCATGCTAATCATCCTCAGGTCCCAACAGTAGAATATGATTAAATTTTTTGAGGGAGAAGTAGCTACAAGACATCCTGTGGGAAATCCTATAGCATCCTATCCCACAAAACAGAAATCATAGGATGCAGCAAGTTTCAAGCATGGAGATCAAAAGGTAGAAGAAGCTCCTCCAGAGCCCGGTAGCAACAACATCATCATCATCATCAACACCAAGTACCTGCACATCAAAGAAAATCATCAAAGGACAATAAAAAAGAGAGAGGAGAAATCACATGCAACCAACACATAGCAAAGACCTCATTTCTTTAACAACTACAACAAGGTATTGTTATCACAGGTAAGTATCTCGCTTCCACTCTCTCATTTTGATAATGTGATCAAAAGATGTAAATATTGTTAATGAGTTGGTTTATAAGCGAAAGGTGGCCAGTTAACTTGGCCACCTTCGTTTAGTCCATGAGGACAAAACAATTAGTCCTCACACACGTGGCATTAATCAAGTTAAAGAAAAGGAGGATGAGGTCGAAAGCAGTTAAGCTACAGATGCTCGAAGTGGGATTTGATTATGAGGTGAGGAGAATGAAGATGTGGTAGTGGGACCAATGGTCCAAAAATAGATATTCGCACCTCAGCTGCCAGCACACCACCTCACTCAAATCAACCATAAGAGGAAATAAGCATTGATCGCCATGCATAGATGCATTCACATGCTCGAGGCTCACATGAGCAAAGTCACTCTCAGCCCTCAAAGTAGCCTACAGGAGAGGAAAATTTCATTTTTTTCTTGTGCAGGACCACCTACAGGATACAGTCAAGTGATCTACAAGATTGGTAGTGAGAAATTTCAGAGGGAGAAAAATGGGGGTTGGCTACATCAAACATTGTAAGGAGGTAGGCTCTACATTTCCTCCTATTTTTCCAAGTGAAAGGAACAAAATCCCCTCTAGTTTGTTGAAATTGATTGTAGTATAAGGGAATTGTATCCACAAAAAATTTAGTTCAATTTCCTCCTTCATTAAAATTTCGTATCAGACATCTTTGCTCCTCCATCCATAAAACAAAATGACAGGGGGGTTTAATAGAAGGGAGCCCATCAACACCGTGAGGATTCACCAACACCCTCATGTGCTAGAAATATTCACAAGGCATAATTGGATGGGTTTCTTTAAGAAATTGAAGGGGTATGATGATGAAGTAGCTAGATATTTTGCTCTCTCCCTCATTCCACTAACTAGGACCCATGCCATTATTGTGGTGAGAGGCCTCTCCATAGAGCTCACCCATGAACTCATAAGTAGAATTACCACACTCCCCTTAGGAGTGCCTTGGAGAAAGGAAGACAATGGAAATAGCCAAACTACAAAGAAGAAATTATTTTTAGAGGGAGAGGAGGCCATGGAAGACAAAAATGGAGTAAGAAGAGCAAGCCTACCATACCCCTGGAATGAAATAAGCTACCACCTTATAAAATATATATCATGTGAAGGTAGGTATAGTGTGGTATATGGATACCACTTTAGGCTTCTTGAAGAATTGAGGTTTGGAGCAGATACACCTCCTCACCACAGACTCAGCATACCCTACTTCCTTCTTCAATCACTAATAGATATGAGCATGAAGGTGCAGGAAGGAAACTACCAACAATTGGCCCATCATGGGTTAATTAGACTCATCATAGAAGATTCCCTCCAAAACCTTAGAATTCCTATCACATGGGCAATTTTCAGAGACATGCAGACAGAGGAGGATATAAAATCCCTCGAATATGACAAGAGCCCTACTGCTAGTGAAAGGGATGAAGAAGAAATTGAAATAGATGAAGAAGAAGTAGAGAGGGATGAAGAGGAAATAGATGAGGAATAAGAGGAAGATAAAGAGAAGGAAAGTGGTGAAGAAACATAAGAAGATGCCAAGGAGGAAACTAATGAACAAGGTGAGGATCTAGAGGGAGAAGAAGAGGAGAAAGACAAAGATGAAAAGGGCAATGGAAAAGAGGAGGAAGAAGACAAGGAGGAGTCACCCAGGGTGTCTCCAGAACCCACTGAGAAAGAGGCAACAACTGCCCTCACTGCCCTTAGCACCCCTATCAAACAAAAAGGCAAAAGACAGAGACAAACTCCTTTGTACTTCAGAACGAGAAAAAGTACAAGAATAAGGTAGGTAAAACCTCAAACTCCCCCCAAGGTCCCTATTGTTATTGAAGACTCACCTAAATAGCAGGAGAAGATGGCTCCTCTTATGAAAAATCAAGGAGAAGGATCCTCAGGACAAGCCTCCCCTAAGTCTCCTATCACTTATGTGAGAAGGCCTGTGACTAGATCTGCCTCATCCAAGGGAAAAGACATCCTACATGATACACAACAAGACCTACAGGAAGTAGAGGAAATCCTACAAGAAACTCTACTAAACCTACAGGAAACTCAAAAATTAGATAAGGAAGGGAGTATGCAGTAAGAAACAAAGAAGGAGGACCCAGAGCTAAGGGAACCTAGTCCTCAACCTAACCTTGACTCCTACTACAGATTTATTGAAGGGGGTAGGGTCATTCCACAAAAAATTGCCATCCCATTATTCTTTGAGCTTGAGAAAGAAAGAGCAAGAACACATAGATGGATGCAGATTGCCAAGTCCAAGGGAGTGGAGGACATAGGTCACATGGAGGAAAAGCTCAAAGAGATGGACAAAGAACTAAGTAGCTTGAGGGACAGAGAGGCCATAATGAAAGATCAGTTGGAGGCAAAAAATGCATGGTTGAGAGGACAACTGCAAGAAAGAGAGATTCAATTGGCATCCATGGCCAATCCATCTTTAGAGGCAATCTAGTGCAGGATGCCAGCTAAGTCCTATGCATTATACCTTAAGGAACAGTGGTTGTAGTTCCAAATCAAGACCCTAGCATAGAGAGGCACTATGCCATTCCAGGATTATAAACAGTTCATTGATCTTTGTGATCAAAGCACATTGGAGGATAGGGCTAAGATGTTTGAGTTCTACTTGCATAACATGGCCTTGACAGATCTGAATATGTGGGACCCTAATGAAAAACTAGGGGATTTACAGTTGATGGACTTGGCATCATGGATGAACCATGAGGAAGCAAGGGATGTAGAAATGAAGAAGATATTGGAAAGGGAACAAACAAAGACTCTCATGATAAGAGCTAAGCAATCAAATCCAATGGCTGTCATTAGCACACATAATTTAATTGCAAATGATCCTCAACTTGCACCCAGGTATCTTGCTACCCAAGAGCAAGCAATTACACATTTTGAGGATATGTTCAGGCTATTAGGGGATGACAACATGCAAGCTTGCCAAAGGAGATGGAATACTTTGCCATACAGTTTGAAAATCATAGAGTACCATTCTCCTCAAGGAATGAGAGAGCACTGAACAGGACACCCATGTACAAGCAAACCATCCAAAGGCTCAAAGTCAATTTGATTGGCTTGAGACTCGGTCCACCACTTCTCTTGGGGATGTTAGAAGGAAGGAAGTAAGAGGAAGAAAGAAATCAGGGGGAGGAGATAGAAAGGAAGTCAAGATTCTATTCTCAAGAAGAGGAAACTAGAAAAGAAGCATGGGATGTTAGGGAGGCCACTAGGGCTATAAAGGATATGGATATTGATTGAGTTGCTAAGAGGATGAGCAACACTTTTAGTATGGGGGTGATGATGAGCCTCTTCATTGGGTAACTATATGGACCTTAATTCACCTCCTAGCTTAGTGAAATCAACACTTCTCACAATTTATTAAATGTTATGATTATATTTTGTTTAATGAGATGAGTCAAAGTGAGATATTATGCCTAGTGGACTAATGTGCATTGAATGCAGGTTTTAGAGAGAAAATTAGGGAATTTTGGCAAGATTAAGGGTTGAAATTGGAATGGGACAAGGAAGAGAGATTATAGGAGGTAAATCCTCCTCATTTACTCCTCCCTCATTCAAATATTCCTCCATCAATCACACTAGCTCGGAATACAAGCAGCCAAGTCACGGAGATCAAAAGGTAGCCGAGCAAGTGACAGTCAAAGAGTTAGTTTATCTCAAGTTTGGGAGCCGACCCTCCCTAGATTTAAGGAAGTCATTGGAGACTTCAGTTGTATAAATAAATAGGCCTAGAGCCTCATTAGGTTTCAAATTTTTGTTGTCAAAACACTAGTTATTTTCGAGCTCCAGACTTCTGGAAGATATTGCCATGTAATTTTCTGTTTTGATAATGAGAATGAGGATTTTCTTGATCCAGAAATGAGTAAACTTAGAGGGATGAATCTCTACGGTTATGGCCCAACCCTAGCAGAAAAGGCTCCTCTTCTTGTATCTGTATGCTTAGATTGATTTCATAGATTCATGGTTAAATTGTCCTTCGAAGTATTGAATTGCAAGTAGTGTAGATTTGATTAGTTTGTTTATTAGTTTGCTTCCATTTGTGCATTAATTTAGCAATAGTTTAGAAGAGAAAAAATACCATCAAAAAGCTGTCAATAGGTGTTTTGGCCTCACTTCTTCCTTTAGGGATCATGATTTGAGGAAAGGACTCCTATGCAGCCCCAAGAAGACAAAATTCTACTTTCTCATAGAATTTAGAGTTTTCTATACTTAAGCTAGATTCTGATCAATTTGTAAGAGTAGGAGCTAGTCATCATTTCTTCCATCTTCAGCCTTACACTAGATCTCATCAATGGTTCCATCTTATTCTGCAATTTTTCCTCATGCATGAAGTAGACAACTAGCTCATTAAACTCTGTTTTCCTAGCTTATTGAAATTCTCCTTGTTGCGTGATTTTTGGGCAAATATCAATCTTTGATGCAGTGCAAGCGCCTCAAAAGTAAAGAGAGATCTCATAGCCAGCGACCTCCTTCAAACTTCATCAATCCATGATCATTCCTTGCTTTCACTAAGACCCTCACCAATTTCATCATTTTATAAGGAAACTTCTCCAAGCATGTTGAGCAAATCCAACCATCTCCCAACCTTGGTTTTGAGTTCTGGGTGATCCTAGGAATTTTCTTGCTTCATTCCATTCACCAACCACCTTCCCTAAGCATTCCATCACCTTCAACACTCATCATTTTTCTCTTGGCTGCATCCTGTAGAAATACAGGGAATCCTGTAGGTTTTCATATAGTGGCCTGTTTTGAGGCCGAATTGAGGGAAAAGCCTCTAGGAAGATAGAAAAGGTCACTTAAGGGTCTCCCAAGCCTTCCAACCATCCACCAACATTCCTAAGCCCCCTGCCACATCACCAAAAGCGATTAGCTTTCACCCTTTTCCATAAAAAAGACAAGGAAAAATAGATTTATTTTAGCCAATTACATGCACAGTAGTAGAATGTTTGATGCTTTTAACTTACATGCTTAGGACAGTAGAATTTCATACATATTAACTTAACATTCTTGTTGAAGCATAGTCTCTTAGAAGTTAGTTAGGAAACAATGTGTTTTTAGCATTGGATTTCAGTCTTTTTCCTTGCTGTAGCAGACAAGCTTTCTCTCAAGTGATACTCACATGGCTTTCTGCTTGTCAAACTTTAGATCCCTACGTACCACTATCCTCTGACTGTTAGGAAGGTACACTTGATAGTTTTGGGGTGTATTCGTGTACCCCACAACTATTCCCAACTCATCTGTTGGATCTAGCTTCTTCCGGGCATCTTTGGTCACATGATAGTAAACTGATGATCCAAAGGTTCAGAAGTGACTCACATCTGCTCGCTTCCTGTAAAAGGCCTCTATAGGTGTCTTCTTTCCCAGTATATGGTGTGGGCTTCTATTCTGCAAGTATACTGCTGTATTGCATGCCTCAACCTACAAATGCACTGGTAGGCTTTGGTCATGCAACATCGCTCGAGATGCTCCCACAATCGATCTGTTCTTCCTTTTGACCACCCCATTTTGCTATGGGTTATGGGGTGCTGTCAACTCCTGTTTAATTCCTTCTGTGGCATAGAAATCCTTAAACTATTGGGAGACATACTCTCCACCATTATTTCTACGTAAGGCTTTTATTTTCTTTCCAATTCTTTCTCTGCCAAGGCTTTAAAATCTCAAAACCTCAAGAAGGTCTGATCCTTCTTTTGCGTAAAGTAGATCCAGCATCTACGAGAAAAATCATCAATAAAAATAACATATTACCTTTGTTTAGCGATGGAGGCTGTAGAGAATGGTCCACAAACATCTGAGTGAACTCATTCCAGGATTTCTCCAACTCTACTGTCTCGATCCGGAAAGGAAGATTTCGCATACTTACCCAAGGTACAAGCTTTGCATTTATTCATCTGCTCCAGTTTTCCCTTGGGTAGCCCGGTAGAAATTTGTTGCATGATCTTCAGGGATCCATGGTGTAAGTGGCCCAATCTTCTATGCCATAGCTCGCCAACATCTTGGCTCTGCACCATCTCAGCTTTGGAACTTAATGCAACATAGTCGTCTACCTCCAGCTTGTAGAGATTCCTTACTCGAATCCCGATTCGCTTTATCTGTCCAATACCGATATGCCTTAGGAATACCTTTCCTTTACTAAATACTACATCATAGCCTTTATCTTTTAGTATAGCGACAGACACAATATTATTCTTTAGACCTGGTACATACTTTACATCAGTCAGGGTGAGAGGAGCTCCATGCTCCCTTTGAAACACAACCATACCTTCACTTGAAACACGGTACTTTCCATCATCGCCCATCTCGATCCACATCTGGAGATCCTTCTCCTCCAAGGTACTGAAAAGATTCTTGTCACCTGACATGTGGAATGAAGCTCCACTGTCCAGGTACCACACACATCCCACCATGGATGAAACCATGCATGCGATAAGAGAAAAATCCAACTCAAACTGTGATGCCAGTGCCTCACCATCAGATCCCTTCAAGGAACCTTTCTTGGATTTCTTCTGTGGACAATTCGTAGCATAATGGCCCACTTCATGAAAATGAAAGCATTGCACTTTCGATTTGTCAAACTTCTTCCCACCATGGGAAGAACTGGATTTGGAATGGGACGCCTTCCCTTTCCCCTTCCTCGCCTTACTTGCTAAGGCTATATTTTTCCTCATCATCTTGCTTTGATGAGGATCCATCTCTGGTGCTTCTTCTTATCTCCTCCTGCATAAGATCTGACTAAAGTCATTCCCAATCTGGTAGTTTTTCTCTTCCATTAACCGAGTCTTGGTAGCTATGCCAGCTCTTAGAAAGACTGAGGAGTGCAAGACTCACCATGTCATCATCGGTTGTCGTGATCCCTACACTTCCAATCTCATCCTTGCAGGTGGTGAGCTTGTTCAAAAATGTAGAGATCTTTCGCCCTTTTCACACTTGATTTTCCGAAGCTTGTCTTTCAACACCAACTTCCTCTGATCGCTACTATTCTGATATAGATCTTTCAATGTTTTCCACATCAAAAATAGTGTCTCCTTCCCATGGAGACTCGAGACTATGTGGTCTCAAACTCCCTCCAGAAGGATTCTCCTTGCTCTAGCCACACATTTCTTCCATTCTGCCAATTCTGTAGCATCACTTGGCTTGGGGACTTCTTGATCAATGAAGTCCTTTAGATCGTTATCCTCTAATACTACTTCCATGCGATCCTTCCAGGCCATATAATTCAAGCTTCCATCAAGGGCATACTCAAGTCTTAAACCGTTGAACGCCATTGGTGAAATTGAGATGTGATAAGAACTCGATTTCTTTATTCAGGAACCTCAAACTTCTCCCTTCTCCCTTCTTGTATATTGTTCTTCGCTTTGATCACCTTTGCTTTGATACCATGTAGAAATTCTCACTGTAGATCAACAGATTATGCAATATACCAAAGCAAAATAAAAGATCTACTTCTACATCAAACTTTGCGGAAGCTTAATCGAATATGAGCAAGATCAAATAGAACACATATAACAGATGAAGAGAATTCAAACACACATAAACACAAAATAATAACCCGGGGAAAGCCTCAGCCTAAAACCCCAATCTCTGTATTATCATACAAGTGGAAATATCTTCAAGTTACAAAAAGAATAAGCTCTCAAGCTATCTTACTCTCTCTGCAATCAAACAATACAGCTCACAGAATGAGTAGACACAAGATATGCCTTTCCTCAGCCCTTCAAGCCTCCTATTTCCTTGCGCAATTTTTCTTTGGGTCTAATGATGCCACCTGTGTGATTGGCCTCATCACACACTCACTAAACTGAAGAAGTAACTGCACAATCTCCAAGGAATGAATTCCTTCTACATGCAAGAGATATTCACAATGGAATATTCTTGCAATTGATAGTACACTATCCCTCCATCTGATCTCAACTAGGTATCTGTCTGAACTGACATGCATGAGTTATTTATGAGAGAATATTCAGTTATCTGAAGTGCAGCAATTGCATGCATGCATGCATTAACTAACTGAACTCAATTAATTCAAAAAACTGTTTGAACTAATCTAACTGGACTTGACTCAGTTAACTGAGCCAACTAATTACAACTCAATATTACAACTCATCCTTATCTCTTTAATTGATGGATAAATTTCTCAATCAATGGAGAAACTATTGCATGTCCCCACATAGACTTCATGTTTGATTTTCTACAACTAATTAACTCAAGATGAATTAATTAATTATTTTACAAACAGCTGCTAAGATCAAATTCAATTTTTTACTTCTCTATTTTAGTTCAGGGACTAACTAAAATAGGAAGGTATCCTGAAATGCTATTTATAGCAGTACTAAATTTAGCACTTCTATATTTAGCATTTCTTCTTGCTATTTTCAACACTCCCTCTCAACAAGAAATGGATTATCAGTAACCCCAATCCTGTGTCTGTGGAACTCAAACTTTCATTTTGACAATGCCTTCGTCAAAATATCTACATCCTGTTCCTCGGTTGAAACATTTAGCAACAACATGATCCTCTTGACCACACAGTATCAAAGATGGTGATACCGGTTATCAATGTGCTTGGACCTGTCATGAAAAACTGGATTCTCAAGAGAGTTTGATATAAATCTGATTATCGCAGTAGATCATGGTTGGATCCATCCTCTGACCAAACAATCCCACTAGAATATTCAGCATCCAAATGGCCTCACATGCAACTTGATTAGCAACCATGTATTCAGCCTCTGCTGAGCTAAGTGCAATTGATCTCTATTTCCTACTGTACCAGGAAACTGCAGCTGAACCAAGTTTGAAGATTCCTCTAGAAGTGCTCTTCTGGTCTGATGGACTCCATGCTCAATCCACATCTGTGAATCCCTGAATCTTCACTCCCTCTGTTCGTTTGTACCACAATCCAAACTGAGATGTGCCTCTGAGGTATCTCAGCACATGCTTCGTTGACTTCCAAAACAACTTAGTAAGCTGAACCATAACTTGATTCAGCTGGTTCATTGCAAAGCATAAGTCGGGTCGTGTGTTCACCAGATACATAAGTGAACCCATCAGCTGCCAATAAACAATAGCAGCTACTATCTCACCTAAAGTAGCATCCTCCTTCCAATTCCTAACTAGAGGAGTTTGCATGGGCTTGCACTTCTCCATGTGAAAGCGCCTGAGTATCTCATTGGCATACTTGCCTTGAGACACAAATACTTCACCATCTTTCTGCCACACCTCCATGCCTAGAAAGCAGTGCATAAGACCCATGTCTTTCATTTCAAACTCTCTTGCAAGGTCCTCCTTGCAAGACTGAATCAATTGATCATCACCTGTCAAAATCAGATCATTGACATAAAGAACAATGACCAATGGCTTACCTTCTACCATGATGTGGTAAAGGTTCACATCTGCTTCACTCTTGGTGAAGCCCAACCCGGTGAAATAGCTGTCGATCCTGGTGTACCAAGCACGGGGTGCTTGCTTCAGCCCATACAAAGCCCTCTTGAGTCAGCACACATGCGACTCACGATTGAAGGTCTCGAAACCTTCTGGCTACTCAATGTACACCTCCTCCTCAATCTTCCCATTGAGGAATGTTGTCTTCACGTCCATCTGATGGATCCTCCAACCCATCTGAGCTGATAGTGCCAACATCGATCTGATAGATGAGTACCATGCTACAGGAGCAAAGGTTTCATCGTAATCGATCCCCTTGACCTATGAGAAACCACGAGCAACAAACCTTGCCTTATGTTTCTCAACGTTGCCATTAGCTGCCTGCTTTACCTTGTAAATCCATCTAGAACTCACCATTGACTTGCCCTGAGGTCTTGGGACAACATCCCACACACTGTTCCAAATGATAGAGTCGTACTCCTCTACCATTGCATTAACCCAGACTGGTTGCTGCACTCCCTCCTCGAATGAAGAAGGTTCGGTATCTACACACTCCCCAACCAGGCCATGTACCCAGTGTACCACTCGGGCAACCTCCTTTGTCTGTGCTGAGAATATGGCTGTCCCACATTCTCTCGTGCATCTAGCATCAACCTGTCAGCTTCCGTTGAGCATTTTCGCCCATCTCTGGAAATCTCAGCATGAGTGGATGTCTCCACTCCTGGATCCTCTACATGCGGCTGCTCTGCATCAATCTGAGGCTCCTCCTCTGCATGAAACTTGAGCTCCCTCTCAAGTGATACTCGCATGGATTTCTGCTCGTCGAACTTCAGATCCCTGCGTACCACTATCCACTAACTGGTAGGTAGGTACACCCGATAGTTGTGGGGTGTATCCATGTACCCTACAAGTATTCCCAACTCAGTTGTTGGATCTTGCTTCTTCCGGCATCTTTGGTCACATGACAGTAAATTGATGATCCAAAGATTCGAAAGTGACTCACATCTGGTCGCTTCCCGGAAAAGGCCTCCAAAGGTGTCTTCATTCCCAGTATATGGTGCGGGCCTCTGTTCTGCAAGTATACTGATGTATTGCATGCCTCAGTCCACAAATGCAGTGGTAGGCTTTGGTCATGCAACATCGCTCGAGCTGCTCCCACAATCGATCTATTCTTCCTTTCGGCCACCCCATTCTGCTGTGGGTTATGGGGTGCCTTCAACTCTCGTTTAATTCCTTCTGCAGCGCAGAAGTCCTTAAACTATTGGGAGACATACTCTCCACCATTGTGGCTACGCAAGGCTTTTATTTTCTTTCCAAATTCTTTCTCTGCCAAGGATTTAAACTCACAAAACCTCAAGAAGGTTTGATCCTTCTTTCGCATAAAGTAGATCCAGCATCTACGAGAAAAATCATCAATAAAAATAACATAGTACCTTTGTTTAGCGGTGGAGGCTGTAGAGAATGGTCCACAAACATCTGAGTGAACTCGCACCAGGATTTCTCCAACTCTACTATCTCGATCTAGAAAGGAATGTTTCACATACTTACCTAAGGTACTACCTTTGCATGTATTCGTCTCCTCCAGTTTTCCCTTGGGTAGCTTGGTAGAAATCTGCTGCATGATCTTCAGTGCTCCATGGTGTAAGTGGTCCAATCTTCTATGCCATAACTCGCCAACATCTTGGCTCTGCACCATCTCAACTTTGGAACTTAATGCAGCACAGTCGTCTACCTCCAGCTTGTAGAGATTCTTTACTCGAATCCCGATTCACTTTTTCTATCTAGTACCGATATGCCTTAGGAATACCTTTCCTTTACTAAAGACTACATCATAGCCTTTATCTTCTAGCATAGTGACAGACATAAGATTATTCTTTAGACCTGTTACATACATTACATCAGTCAGGGTGAGAGGAGCTCCATGCTCCCTCTAAAACACAACCGTACCTTCACCTGAAACATGGTACTTTCCATCATCTCCCATCTCGATCCGCATCTGGAGATCCTTCTCCTCCAAGGTATTAAAAATATTCTTGTCACCCGACATGTGGAATGAAGCTCCACTGTCCAGGTACCACACACATCCCACCATGGATGAAACCATGCATGCGATAAGAAAGAAATCCAACTCAAACTATGAGGCTAGTGCCTCACCATCAGATCCCTTCGAGGAACCTTTCTTGGATTTCTTCTGTGGACAATTTATAGCATAATGGCCCACTTCATGACAATGAAAGCATCAAACTTTTGATTTGTCAAACTTCTTCCCACCATGGGAAGAACTGGATTTGGAATGGGACGCCTTCCCTTCCCCTTCCTTGCCTTACTCACTAAGGCTAGATTTTCCTCATCATCTTGCTTTGATGAGGATCCATCTCTGGTGCTTCTTCTTATCTCCTCTTGCATCAGATCTGACCAAAGTCGTTCCCAATCTGGAAGTTTTTCTCTTCCATTAACCGAGTATTGGTAGCTATGCCAGCTCTTAGGAAGACCGAGGAGTGCAAGACTCACCATGTCATCATCGGCTTTCGTGATCCCTACACTTCCAATCTCATCCCTGCAGGTGGTGAGTTTGTTCAAATATGTAGAGATCGTGTCACCCCTTTCACACTTGATTTTCTGAAGCTTGTCTTTTAGTGCCAGCTTCCTCTGATCGTTGCTATTATGATATAGATCTTTCAATGTTTTCCACATCGAAAACGGTGTCTCCTTCCCATGGAGACTCTAGACTATGTGGTCTCAAACTCCCTCCAAAAGGATTCTCCTTGCTCTAGCCACACATTTCTTCCATTCCACCAATTCTGTAGCATCGGTCGGCTTGGGGACTTCTTGATCAATGAAGTGCTTTAGACTGTTATCCTCTAATACTGCTTCCATGTGATCCTTCCAGGCTATATAATTCGAGCTTCCATCAAGGGCATACTCGAGTCTTAAACCGCTGAACGCCACTGGTGAAATTGAGATGTGATAAGAACTCGATTTCTATATTCAGGAACCTCAAACTTCTCCCTTCTCTCTTCTTGTACACTGTTCTTCACTTTGATCACCTTTGCTTTGATACCATGTAGAAATTCTCACTGTAGATCAACAGATTATGCAATATACTAAAGCAAAATAAAAGATCTACTTCTACATCAAACTTTGCGGAAGCTTAATCTCATATGAGCAAGATCAAATAGAACACATATAATAGATGAAGAGAATTCAAACACACATGAACACTCGGGGAAAGCCTCAGCCTAAAACCCCAATCTCTGTATTATCATACAAGTGGAAATATGTTCAAGTTACAAAAAGAATTAGCTCTCAAGCTATCCTGCTCTCTCTACAATCAAACAATACAACTCACAGACTGAGTAGACACAAGCACAAGATATGCCTTTCCTTAGCCCTCCAAGCCTCCTATTTCCTTGCGAAACTTTTCTTGGTGTACAATGATGCCACGTGTGTGATTGGCCTCATCACACACTCACTAAACTGAAGAAGTAACTGCGCAATCTCCAAGGAATGAATTCCTTCTGCATGTAAGGGATATTCACAATGGAATATTCCTGCAACTGATAGTACACTGTCCATCCATCTGATCTCAACTGGGTCTCTATCTTAACTGACATGCATGAGTTTTTTATGAGAGAATATTTGGTTATCTGAAGTGCAGCATTTACATGCATGCATGCATGAACTAAATTAACTCACAATTAATTCAACAAATTGTTTGAACTAATCTAACTGGACTTGACTTAGTTAACTGAGCCAACTAATTACAACTCAATATTACAACTCATCCTTATCTCTTTAACTGATGGATAAATTCCTCAATAAATGGAGAAACTGTTGCATGTTTCCACATAGACTTCATGTTTGATTTTCTACAACTAATTAACTCAAGATGAATTAATTAATTATTTTACAAACAACTGCTAATATCAAATTCAAATTTTTACTTCTCTATTTTAGTTCAAGGACTAACTAAAATAGGAAGGTATCCCGAAATGCTATTTATAGCAGTACTAAATTTAGCACTGTTGCTATTTTTAGCACTCCCTCTCAACAAGAAAGGGATTATTAGTAACCCCAATCCTGTCTCTGTGGAACCCGAACTTCCATTTTGACAATGCCTTCATCAAAATATCTACATCTTGTTCCTCGGTCGAAACATACAACAACAACATGATCCTGTTGACCACACAGTATCGAAGATGGTGATACCGGATATCAATGTGCTTGGACCTGTCATGAAAAAATGGACTCTTAGAGAGTTTGATACAACTCTGATTATCGCAGTAGATCATGGTTGGATCCATCCTCTGACCAAATAATCCCACTAGATTCTTCCGCATCCAAATGGCCTCACATGCAACTTGACTAGCAGCCATGTATTCAGCCTCTGCTGAGCTAAGTGCAACTGATCTCTGTTTCCTACTGTACCAGGAAATTGCAGTTGAACCAAGGTTGAAGATTTCTCCAGAAGTGGTCTTCTTGTCTGATGGACTCCCTGCCCAATCCGCATCTGCGAAGCCTTGAATCTTCACTCCCTCTGTCCATCTGTACCACAATCCGAACTGAGATGTGCCTCTGAGGTATCTCAGCACATGCTTTGCTGTCTTCCAAAACAGCTTGGTAGGCTGAACCACAGCTTGACTCAGCTGGTTCACCGCAAAGCATAAGTTGGGTCGTGTGTTCACCAGATACATAAGTGAACCCACCAGTTGCCGATAAATAGTAGCAGCTAGTGCCTCATGTGAAGTAGCATCCTCCTTATTCCAGTTCCCAGCTAGAGGAGTTTGCATGGGCTTGCACTTCTCCATGTGAAAGTGCCTGAGTATCTCATTGGCATACTTGCCTTGAGACACAAATACTTCACCATCTTTATGCCACACCTCCATGCCTAGAAAGTAGTGCATAAGACCCATGTCTTTCATTTCGAACTCTCTTGCAAGGTCCTCCTTGAAAGACTGAATCAATTGATCATCATCTATCAAAATCAGATCATTGACATAAAGAACAATGATCAATAGCTTACCTTCTACCATGATGTGGTAAAGGTTCGCATCTGCTTCACTCTTGGTGAAGCCCAACCGGGTGAAATAGCTGTCGATCCTAGTGTACCAAGCACGGGGTTCTTGCATCAACCCATACAAAGCCCTCTTGATTCGGCACACATGCAACTCACCGTCGAAGGTCTCGAAACCCTCTGGCTGCTCAATGTACACCTCCTCTTCAATCTTCCCATTGAGGAATGTTGTCTTCACATCCATCTGATGGATCTTCCAACCCATCTGAGCTGATAGTGCCAACATCGATCTGATAGATGAGTACCTTGCTACAGGAGCAAAGGTCTCATCGTAGTCGATCCCCTTGACCTGTGAGAAACCACGAGCAAAAAACCTTGCCTTATGTTTCTCAACACTGCCATCAGCTACCTGCTTTACCTTGTAAAGCCATTTGGAACTCACCACTGACTTGCCCCGAGGTCTTGGGACAACATCCCGCACACTGTTTCAAATGATAGAGTCGTACTCCTCTACCATTGCATCAACCTAGAATGGTTGCTGCACTGCTTCCTCAAATGAAGAAGGTTCGGTATCTACACACTCCCCAACCAGGGCCATGTACCTAGTGTACCGCTCAGGCGACCTCCTCTACTTGCGCTGAGAAGATGGTTGTCCCACATTCTACCGCGCATCCAACATCAACCTTTCAGCTTCCCTTGAGTGTTTCCGCTCATCTCTGGAAGTCTCAGCATGAGTGGATGTCGCCACTCCTAGATCCTCTGCATGTAGCTGCTCCACATCAATATGAGGCTCTTCCTCCTTAGGAGCTGAACGTTCCTCCTCTACATGCAACTTGAGCTCCCTCTCAAGTGGTACTCACATGTATTTTTTCTCATCGAACTTCAGAGCCCTGCGTACCACTGTCCTCTGACTGGTAGGCAGGTACACCCGATAGTTGTGGGGTGTATTTGTGTACCCCACAAGTATTCCCAACTTAGCTATTGGATCTAGCTTCTTCTGGGCATCTTTGGTCACATGACAGTAAAATGATGATCCAAAGATTCGGAAGTGACTCACATATGGTTGATTCCCAGAAATGGCCTCCATAGGTGTCTTCATTCCCAGTATATGGTGCGGGCTTTTGTTCTGCAAGTATACTGTTGTATTGCATGCCTCAGCCCACAAATGCAGTGGTAGGCTTTAGTCATGCAACATCACTTGAGCTTCTCCCACAATCGATCTGTTCTTCCTTTCGGCCTCCCCATTCTGTTGTGGGTTATGTGGTGCCGTCAACTCCCGTTTAATTCCTTCTGCAATGAAGAAGTCCTTAAACTGTTGGGAGACATACTCTTGACCATTGTCACTACTCAAGGCTTTTATTTTCTTTCTAGATTCTTTCTCTGCCAAGGCTTTAAACTCACAAAACCTCAAGAAGGTTTGATCCTTATTTTGCATAAAGTAGATCCAGCATCTATGAGAAAAATCATTAATAAAAATAACATAGTACCTTTGTTTAGTGGTGGAGGTTGTAGAGAATGGTCCACAACCATCTGAGTGAACTCACTCCAGGATTTCTCCAGCTCTACTGTCTCGATCCAAAAAGGAAGATTTCGCATACTTACCCAAGGTACAACCTTTGCATGTATTCTTCTGCTCCAGTTTTCCCTTGGGTAGCCAAGTAGAAATCTGCTGCATGATCTTCAGGGCTCCATGGTGTAAGTGGCCCAATCTTATATGCCATAGCTCACTAACATCTTGGCTTTGCACCATCTCAGCTTTGGAACTCAATGAAACACATTCATCTACCTCCAACGTGTAGATATTCTTTACTCGAATCTTGATTCGCTTTGTCTGTCCAGTACCAATATGCCTCAGGAATACCTTTCCTTTACTAAAGACTACATCATAGCCTTTACCTTCTAGCATAGTGACAGACACAAGATTATTCTTCAGACCTGGTACATACTTTACATCAGTCAGGGTGAGAGGAGCTCCATGCTCCCTTTGAAACACAACCGTACCTTCACTTGAAACACGGTACTTTCAATCATCGCCCATCTCGATCCGCATCTGGAGATCCTTCTCCTTCAAGGTACTGAAAATATTCTTGTCACCTGACATGTGGAATGAAGCTCCAATGTCCAGGTACCACACACATCCCACCATGGATGAAACCATGCATGCGATAAGAGAGAAATCCAACTCAAACTGTGAGGCCAGTGCCTCACCATTAGATCCTTTCGAGGAACCTTTCTTGGATTTCTTCTGTGGACAATTTGTAGCATAATGGCCCACTTCAAGACAATGAAAGCATCACACTTTCAATTTGTCAAACTTCTTCCCACCATGGGAAGAACTAGATTTGGAATGGGACACCTTCCCTTTCCCCTTCCTCGCCTTACTTGCTAAGGCTAGATTTTCCTCATCATCTTTCTTTGATGAGGATCCATCTCTGGTGCTTCTTCTTATCTCCTCCTGCATCAGATCCGACCAAATTCGTTCCAAATCTGGCTATTTTTCTCTTCCATTAACTGAGTCTTGGTAGCTATGCCAGCTCATAGGAAGACCGAGAAGTGCAAGATTCACCATGGCATCATCAAATGTCGTGATCCCTACACTTCCAAGCTCATCTCCGCAGGTGGTGAGCTTGTTCAGATATGTAGAGATCGTGTCGCCCTTTTCACACTTGATTTTCCGAAGCTTGACTTTCAGGGCCAGCTTCCTCTAATCGTTGCTGTTCTGATATATAACTTTCAATGTTTTCCACATCGAAAATAGTGTCTCCTTCCCATGGAGACTTGAGACTATGTGGTCTCAAAATCCCTCCAGAAGGATTCTCCTTGCTCTATCCACACATTTCTTCCATTCCGCCAATTCTGTAGCATCAGTCACCTTGGGGACTTCTCTATTAATGAAGTCCTTTAGACCGTTATCCTTTAATAGTGCTTCCATGCGATCCTTCCAGGCTATATAATTCGAGCTTCCATCAAGGGCATACTCGAGTTTTAAACCGTTGAATGCCATTAGTGAAATTGAGATGTGATAAGAACTCGATTTCTATATTCAAGAACCTCAAACTTCAAACTTATCCCTTCTTGTATACTGTTCTTCACTTGATCACCTTTGCTCTGATACTATGTAGAAATTCTCACTGTGGATCAATAGATTATGCAATATACTAAAGCAAAATACAAGATCTACTTCTACGTCAAAGTTTGCGGAAGCTTAATCGAATATGAGCAAGATCAAATAGAACACATATAACAGATGAAGAGAATTCAAACACACATGAACATAGAAGAATAACCCGTGGAAAGCCTTAGCCTAAAACCCCAATCTCTATATTATCATACAAGTGGAAATATGTTCAATTTACAAAAAGAATCAGCTCTCAAGCTATTTAGCTCTCTCTACAATCAAACAATACAACTCACAGACTGAGTAGACACAATATATGCCTTTCCTCAACCCTCAAAGCCTCTTATTTCCTTGCGCAATTTTTCTTGGGGTCCAATGATGCCACCTGTGTGATTGGCCTCATCACACACTCACTAAACTGAAGAAGTAACTGCGTAATCTCCAAGGAATGAATTCCTTCTGCATGCAAGAGATATTCAAAATGGAATATTCCTGCAACTGATGGTACACTGTCCCTCCATCTGATCTCAACTGGGTCTCTGTCTGAACTGACATGCATGAGCTATTTATGAGAGAATATTTAGTTATCTGAAGTGCAGCAGTTACATGCATGCATGCATTAACTAATTGAACTCACAATTAATTCAATAAACTGTTTGAACTAATCTAACTGGAGTTCACTCAGTTAACTAAGCCAACTAAATACAACTCATCCTTATCTCTTTAACTGATGGATAAATTCCTCAATCAATGGAGAAACTGTTGCATGTCCCCACATAGAATTCGTGTTTGATTTTCTACAACTAATTAACTCAAGATGTATTAATTAATTATTTTACAAACAACTGCTAAGATCAAATTCGAATTTTTACTTTTCTATTTTAGTTCATGGATTAACTAAAATGGGAAGGTATCCCAAAATGCTATTTATAGCAGTACTAAATTTAGCACTTCTATATTTAGCATTTCTTGTTGCTATTTTCAACAGAACCATCATCTTTACTTGTGTATACAACACTTTCAACTCCAAGTTTTTATGAACCCCGGGTTGATAAAGTAAAGTTGGTAGCCCTAGGAGTTGCAGCATTCTTGCTGCAATACTAGTGCTCATCAGCATGTTGCTATTGCTTACTTATGTGTTCATATATCATGATGATGTGTTCGATTTTTTACAAGTGACGCAAATTTCTATCTAAAACATAATTTTCCATTGCATCTGTTAATGTATTCAAATTTCGTGGAATGTGTTGATATGTAATGTAATCAAAGTTTCTTTCCAGTAATCGAACACATAGATACATGCACAAAATTTGTGGATTTCTTACTGAATAATGACCATTTAATTGTAGCACAACGAGTTGTGAATCTAACTTAACAACCAAATTTCTAATTCCGAGAGCAATTGCTTCTGATAACAGTTCGATAACTGCAATGCAATCGTCAATAGTATTTGTTTTTCTTCCCAGGAAAATACCTTGTAAATTGATCAACTCGCCATTAGGGGCAAGGAGTGACCAAACCGCGGAAGATAAGTTCTATGTGCTACGACAAGCACCATCAGAAAAATCAACATAATGGTTTGCTGACATTTGCGAATCAAGTGGAACATAAGGTAAGGAAAGGAAACATGTCTGGCAAGCAAACAATCACACCAAAAAAATCAAAATGCACACTAATGAATTCACACATTAATGTACATAAGTATCTACAAAGATGATCATGCGTAATTTTTTTTTGGTTTTTTGTTTTTGGTTTTTTGTTTTTTTGTTTTTTGTTTTTTGTTTTTTGTTTTTTGTTTTTTGTTTTTTGTTTTTGTTGTTTTTGTTTTTGTTGTTTTTGTTTTGTTGTTTTTGTTTGTTTGTTTGTTTGTTTTTGTTTGTTTTTTTGTTTGTTTGTTTTTTTGTCTTTTGTTTATTTGTTTGTTTTTGTTTGTTTGTTTTTTTGTCTTTTGTTTATTTGTTTGTTTTTGTTTTTGTTGTTGTTGTTGTTTTTTTTTTTTAGTTGGAGCCCATTTGTAGACTTGGGTAATGAATCAACAAAGAATGAAACCAAAGTTTCACCATTGGCATGACGTGTAAACATCGACTTGGCCAAATAGTGGAATAACACACATAAATACCCCATTGCGATAATGGGTGAACAATAGAGATTCGGTGAGGAGATCTCATGAAAGAAGGCAAGAAAATCTTAAGCTCATGGCGAGGAAAAGATGCCTCTAGTTGAAATATTTTGACAATTTCAGGTTGGATTGAAATGTCAATGGGCAAGGTAGAAATGATATCCTCCATGTTTCCTTCAGACAAAACTTCATGCACCAAGATGGGTTTTTGAAGTGGATGCGTCGAGTTATGAGAAACAAAAGTCTTAAGACACGAAAGAATCTCGCTATGACTTGGAAGAAACAGGGAATGATGATGATCATCATTCCAGGGAGTTTCGTCAAGAGTCATAACCTCAACAATACTCTCGTCGGCGGGAAATATCTCATTCAAGGGATCCGAAGAATCCCAAGACCCAAGCCAAGGAGATTGCGAATACATGTCTAAGTGCATACTAAGAGTAGTATGACTTTCAGAAGTAGCCACTAAAGCCAAAATAACCTGTTGATAAGCTTGTTCTAAAGGACTTAGCAACATAGCATCACCGAAAGAATCAACCTGATCCAGAGTAGGGATGATCCATGGATCACATGAGGTTGAGATCATGTTGACTGAGGCGACATGTGGAGGTGGGAGAGAAAAATTTCCCATTAAAGCAGAATATTTGAAAAGACCTGCCCCCACACACTCATAAGGAATATCGATATCTCCCACATATGGGACATTGCCATTGAAGAACTGGAAGAGAAAAAGGCCAATTGATCGACGGTGATGATTTTCCCTTCATGAGGAAAACAGAGCACCATAACAAAGAGGAAACCACACAAAACATGGCATGAGTCCAACTTCTTCCAAGTAGAAGATTGTAATTCAGATTGGCATCTATGAATTCTACTTCTAATTCGACATTTTTTCCTTCCAAGGTGATGGGAAAAATTGTGAGAATACCATAAGGACGGGATCCTCTGCCATCAAAGGCTTCTAAGGTGTTCAGAGACTGATTGAGAGGTGGAGAGTCGATGGATTTCCAACATGAAATATACATGATGTGGGTGGAAGCACCCTAATCAATGGCAATCCGATGAATCGTGTTCCATTTTATAATGACTTAGGTTAAATACCCAATTTGATGGGGAAGAAGAGGAACATGGTTTTTCGTATCAAAAGTGATAAAATTCAAACCTGTAGGATCAATTCCTCCTATAGAAGATAATAATGATTTTTGTTACGTTGGACAAGTTTGGAGAACTTCCAAGGGAGACATCGCCGAAGGCGCTTGAGCTAGATCTTCGACAATACTGTAATGTTGAGCAGTTCTAGCGTTCAAATTATAAGATGACTTCCAGAACACACCTTTAGGAGGTAGTTGGATGACAAATTCATTATTAGGTCTCTCAATATGAAGAGGACCAAAACTGGGTGGAGCAGAAGTAGAAGGTGTATCAGTGACTTATTTTTCCACTGTCTGCTTTTGAGGAGTTTGCTAATCTTTTGATCGAGTGGCAACAACAATAGGCACTGTTCCACTCATGTAAACTTGAGAACCCGAAGAGACAGAGGGTTGTGGTTGTTCTACCAATTGGGTCAGCTGTGATGGGAATGGCTCTTTTAGTACAATCGTTGTCCCTTGAGTGCCTTTCAATAAGCGACTAACTTCTGAATAACGGGGATGATCCTTGGTATAATGATCTTCCTCACAAATGAGGCAAGGATACTTAGGCTTACGTTTGGAGACATCATCAGCTGATGACTTAGGAGAATCTTGTTTTGGGGTATCAGATTTTTCTTTTCCTTTACCCCTATTTTTACCTTTTGAGGTTTTGTCTATTGTGGTAAACTGAACAACATTAACATCAAAGGTTTTACCAGGATTCAAAGAGGATTTCAAACGGGGATTGGATGCAATATGCAAAACAAATTTTTTCTTTGAAGAAGCTTTATTGGAAGTTTGAGACACTGATCCAATAATACCATCAACAAGCGGTACGTCTAGAGATTTAGAAGATGCTAGATTCGTAAATGGCCCTGGAGCATCGAGAAAGAGATAACGTACCAGATTGGGAATATACCAAATCTAAATATTGGGCACACGCAATAGCTTGATCTTTAGTAACACAACCTCCCATTCCTATGTCGGCACCAATTTTGTTGACGAATGATTTGGTAAACCGTTCGGTTAACAACTCATCAAGTATTTAAAACTTGATGAGGTGACGCCAACGTCTCCATTCATGGATGTGATCAGAGATGTGGGTAGCAATATCCGGTTTTAGAGTTGTAAGCAAATGGGTACCAGTTTCATAATGAACCAGTAACTAGAAGTGAGTGAGGAAGGCCATGGCCAAAGAATTGAAGTTTGAATAGGCACCTTGAGTTTACTCGATGTACCATTTCATGGAAACACCCATCAAGGTTCGTTGAAAGAGACGTAGACGAACAAAGTTGTCAACCCAGGAATTAGATGAAAACCATAAGTGGTAAGTCATAACATGGGTGGGGGGTCTTCTTTAGATTTCCTTCAAATTTTGGGCAATCGCTAGGAATCTTAGTGGGAACTGGAAGCTAATAAGGTGAATTAAGTGTTGGATCATTAGTGAGCCTTAACACATCCGGTAGTTCCAAGGTGGCTAGAAATGGTAATACAGGTTGAAAGGCATGGGAGGCCTTTGATAAGGCCCATTTTGCGGAGTTCATCCTTGTTGGTATGGGTTTTGCCCCAAAAGTGTTGGATTTTGACCATAAGGAGCTTGATATTGCCCCCACTGAGGGGTACCCTGACCATAAGGTGGATTCTGCCCCCACAAAGGTGGGTTTTGACCAGGGTAAGGTTGATACTGACCTATTATAGGCCGTTGAGAACCATAAGGTGGATAAACATTTTGTGCGACATATGGATTATAGGTTTGTCGTACAATTGCTGGCCATGGTGAGAAAATTGTTGGCCTTGTGGTTGCAAGGGTTGACCCTGTTGATATAAAGGTTGGTTTTGTTGTTGCAAGAGCTGACCTTGCTACTGCAATGGTTTTTGATACTATTGAAAAGGTTTCTCTTGCTGTTGCAAAGGTTGCCCCCGTTGTTGTAAGGGTTGTTTTTGAACAGTCCCTTGAGGAATTCCTTGTTGGCACTGATAAGTTCCAGTTGGGAATTGACCATATGCACTGAAAACAAGATTTTGACCAGGTTTCATATGAGGACCTACTTATGGAATATAAGGTGGATTTTGAAGTGCTTATGAACCATATGGAACATAAGACTATTGGTGGGGTATCTAGGCCGAATAAGGTTGTTGATACTGGACATTACTTACTCCAGCTGGAATAGATGATCCAACGGGATTAGGAATACCACTAACAGGTTGACTCACTCCAACCATGTGAGGTTGTGATCCACTCACATGGGTTCCACTTGAGACAAGAGGGATATTTGGAAATTCCCCCCCATGCTGCGAATGAGGTGGTGGCACATTTTTTCCACTTGATGGGGGAATCGAGGAACTTATAGACGTATAAATTGAAACTGTCGGTTGCACCAGAATTGTAGGTTGGAATAAAAGTAACGGTTGTGTCGGAATAGTCAATTGAACCGGAACTGAAGTAACGACAATTTGCACAGGGATATGAGAGGTCACATTAGGGATAAACGGACCCGATGTAGGCATATAATTCGATGACCAAAATGGATTTTAGTATAACGAAGAAGCACTGGGAGTTTCTGAAACTAGTTGAGCCAAGGTCGTATAACCAAGTGGAAGCATAGGCCCACTGTTTATAGGAGGTGGTTGAGATGGAACTCTTCCTACATAAGGAAAACCTTTTGGTGGAAAGTCATATTTAGAATCATTATCAACACTAGGAGTGTGAGTAGTTGAGACTTTTGGAGGACCTCGAGGGGAGGTTGGAAACTCACCTTCTAATGCCATAGGTGGAAACAGTTGGCGAGGGGGAATCTGAGATGATGGAGCTAAATCCAAAGGTATACCAGGGGTATCATATGGACTATCAGGTTGTTGAGGAGATATCACCAACAGGTAAAAAAGCAGATTTAGAGGGAATAAAACAAACCTCTGCAGACTCTCAAGAGTTTCTGTATCAGACTCCTGAGACGATGATGAGTCTCAAGGTGGAGGACGAGAAGCAAGGGGTTGGATACTTGGGACAATTCCAAGTTCAATGATTCGGATTTAAAAAGGAACACAACAAATTATAGATATAACCATAAATATAGAGATGCAACAAAAATAATTCTTCATTTCATTAATGTAAAATACTGAAATATGCTTACAAACAGAAATGGAAATAAACCAGCTAGGGCGATGGTAGCATACCTCACAGAAGAGATGTGGTGGCTACATGCCTCTGAATTGTGTTACAATGAGGCTCGAAGGCCTATTTATTGTTGATAAACAATGGAAAACTCTAAACATCCAAAAACCTAACCCTAGAAGATGAAACGCCAAACTATGGGCCCCGTTTGGGTAAATTGGTACATCAACTTCCCGGGGTCGTAACTTTGGCATATGATCTCCGTTTGACACGCATAATATCTCGTTAGAAAGATCTATTCGAGAACTACCACTTTAGCAAGAGAAATATTAGTTTATGGACCCATGTTGCTCCTAGATTTCCCAAAAAAACGTTGTTTAGGGCCTCAAAACGACTCCAGAAGTTCAAGACCCGAAAAAATGCTAAAAATAGTAAATTGTGCTATAATTAAGGAAATTGAAAAACTGAAAGAGACAATTGTGGGGGTCTAAGTGGAATAGGTGGGTGGACAACAACATCCACCTGGATCATTCCTCCCCCCTTAGGAAGCAATGGTCCCCATTACATTGAGTTCCGCCATCTATTGAACTTGGTCCCTGGTGAGCTGTTCTGTAATCTTTGATGTGTCCAATAATGGTGGGAAGCATGGTAGAGGGCGGTCCACATTGAACACTCGGTGCAAGCGAAGGAATGGGGGAATGCTATGCTCCAAATCATTATTCCCCACAACCTTGGTACTGGTGTAAGGACCATGTCGCTTCTTGTACTTGTCATCTTTCAGAATGGAGCGATGATATATCAACTCGTTGGGTAGAGGTGCTCTGGGAGTCAGATCGAATGAATGCTTGACTTGACAGTGCAACTGTACCCCTGTGGGTTAGGAGAAGTTGTTCCTGTGTTCTTTCATGACCATATCGCTCTGTTGCTGCTGCTGCCTGGAGGAACCCTTCACGGGGTTCATGGATGTGGTGATGATCTTCCCCTTACTTTGGGAGCAAACCAGATAGAAAATGAATTTCCTGGTTTGGGAGATGAGCTTGTTGCATTTCTTAGCAGTGATCAAAGAGGTGGCGATAGGTGGGGCTACCTCTGGTATCCTGTATAATGAACTATCCAAAGTAATAATAATAACGCGAGGCTTTGACTCATACACAGCATGTCGCCTCCATAAGTATGGTTGGCCTAATAGTACATCACAAAAATCAAGAGGTGCAACATCACATAATACCTCATCTGTAAAGGGCTTGATGTTGTAGGGAAGGTGACACTGCTGGCAGACTCGGAGATCTCGTCCTTGGTGAAGCCACCCGATACTGTATGGTTGTGGGTGTGGTGTAGTTGGTAGGCCCAACCGCTTCATGACCTCTACTGAAATGAGGTTCTTTTGGCTCCCACTGTCAACAATGAATTGCAGCAACGAACCCTTCATCCACACCTATGAGTGGAAAAGGCGCTCCTCGTCTTCTAGTTCTTCAGGCTCATTCTTCTAGATATTGGCGGTGGCAATAGTGGCACTGGGCTCCGCATCAATGATATTCTTCCCTTTTCCATTCCCCTTGTCGAGTTCTGACTCAGGTTCGGAACATGCATCTGATTCTGAAGCCTTCAACTCAGCCACCAACAACTGCTTCGTCCGACACTCACTTGTGTTGTGATGGGGCTATTATGGAACTCATACCACTTTCCTATGTCCTTCTTCAACTTCGTGGTGTTGTTCTTTTCTTGTGGCTTTGACGGGTTGTCTTGGTTCACCTCGCCTTGGCTTTGTCCTTTAGTCTTCGGATTCGTAGATCCAAAGTCTTGCTTCTTCTGTTTAAACTTCTACTTGATCTTGACAACGTATCGGTATGCCTTGCTAAGTGAGGAGATGTTTAGGAACTCCATCTCGTCCTAGATGTACCTATGTAGGCAGCCACGTATTTGAGTACCAAATGCAGCTCAGAATCCTTGTTACCCAACTATGTGCGAAGGGTATGAAAAATGTTTGTGAACTCCAACACATCTTGGTCCCTTCCCTGTCATGGCATGGTCCACTTTATGTATTTGTCCTCATAGCTTTTGACAGGGTAATACTGCTACTTAATGGCATCCCGTAATGAATTCCAAGTGGGTGTAGCTGAAAATTAGTGAGCTCGTACTTTCATCCTTCTGCTCGTAGTAGGTTTCCCACCAATCCTTGACGTGGGGGGCTGCTTTGAGAAGAACAAACATAATCTTTTCACGACTGGAAAAATCATGAATAGAAAAATACCCATCTAGAAAATTTAACCATTTATCTACGACATCTGCATTTATTTGACCCTCGAAGATGGGGATTTCAAAATTAACTTGTACCTTAAAGGGTGTGGCGTTTCTAGAGTAGCTGTTGGAGGCCGATGTGTCGCCTTTGGGTAGCCGCTGAAGGATCTAGGCAAAGCTGTCCATCATTGCGTTCCTTTGTCGCTCGAGGGCTTCTTCGAGCAGGATTTTGATAGGATCTCCTACCCCCTCGTCTTTATTTTCATCTGCCATGGGAGGCCGTCGGGATTTGAGAGGCTGGTCTTGGAAAGGTTCGATTAGTTCAAGCCCTAACTCCTTATATCCCGACCTCGTTGGGGACATGCAAAGAAAAATAGAGAAAAAGCAAACCGCTCTAATACCACTGATCCAGATTTAGACAAGAACACAACAAATTACAGATATAACCATAAATATAGAGATGCAACGGAAATAATTTTTCATTTCATTAATGTAAAATACTAAAATATGCTTACAAACAGAAATGGAAATAAACCAGTTAGGGCAATGGTAGCTTATCTCTGAGAAGAGATGTGGCGGCTACATGCCTCTGAATTATGTTACACTGAGGCTCGAAGGCCTATTTATTGTTTAGAGACAATGGAAAACCCTAAACATCCAAAAACCTAACCCTAGAAGATGAAACGCCAAACTGTGGGCTCCGTTTGGGTAAATTGTTACATCAACTTCCCGGGGTCGTAACTTTGGCATATGATCTCCATTTGACCTGCAAAATATCTTATTAGAAAGATCTATCTGAGAAATACCACTTTGGGAAGAGAAACATTAGTTCGTGGAGCCATGTTGCTCCCAGATTTCCCAAAAAACATTGTTTAGGGCCTCAAAATGACTCCGGAAGTTCAGGACTTGAAAAACTGCTAAAAATAGTAAATTGTGCTATAATTAAGGAAACTGAAAAACTGAAAGAGACAGTTGTGGGGGTCCAAGTGGGATAGGTTGTTGGCCACCAACATCCACATGGATTATTCAAGAACTTGAGCTTCAAGTGATTGTGAAAGTTTAAGAAGAGCTCCTTGTGATGACCCTTCAATATCAGATAATGAAGGGGAACGGTGAGGTGAACGCATGGTTCAACCATGATGACTTTCTCTCAAATGAAAAAAGAGAAGAGATGATTTCGTTGAGGGCTTTAAAATTAAAATTTATAAGGAATTACTGAATATGAGGTCAAGAAGCAATCACATGGGCTTGACATATTATCATTGGTAATTAATTTTATAACTTAAAGCAAAAAATAAATAAAAAAGGTTATACTAGGCAAGAGGGTTTACCAAGTATCCATGAACCGCTATATACTCCTTAGTCAAAACCAAGGATTTGATGTACGATGGCCAATCTCCCTGAATGTTGTGTTCAATGTATCATGTTTACAAGGTGGCATATTCGGTTACCTGTGGCTAAAAGATAGAAACCTAGTGGGGTCTTCCACTATATACTCGACGGTATGACTAGCACAAGTCCGTGTCAGCGTTGTCTAATGCATAACCATTTGGTGAGAGCTTTCTGATATACTTGCCATACTGAAGTGCCTATGATATACCCGAAAGTACTAGAGAATCTTCAATATACTTCTGTATTGGAACGAGATTTCACCCTTGGATATAATGTAGGCAATTAACGACAATTGCTATGTTTAAAGACACTAGAACACGTCTTTAGCCTAGACCTCTAGATATGTGCATTAGGTTACAAATACTCAGGTTAATTGAGGTAAATTTTAAGTTTATCTTGAATTAGGTTTCAATTTTATGGCTCAACGATGTAACCTGAATTCTTATGATGCAACTAAATGAGAAAAATGAAAACTTTTCATTCGATGAAAGCTAAACTAATGAGGGAAGAGAGACAACCAAACAATGCATCAATCAATCAAAATGCATCAAAACATATCTCCGTAACTTTTTGAATGTAAGATGTAAAAAAATGAAAACTACTCTTTCACTTTCACTAATGAATGCAATGCCAAAATGCAATCTTATGAGAAACAAAATCACTTTCTTTCACTAATATGCACTAATATTTTTGTTATTTTTCTTTCACTTTGATTCAAAATGCAAACTAATGCATAAGCAAAGGAAAAATGGATTTCAAAACAACTAAAATGAAGATTTCATTCACTTTGGTTTCGAATATAATAAAATTCATTTCAAAAAATACTTTAATAAAGAGATCCTTTCACTTTTCTTTTCCAAACAACGAAATCAAAATAAGCATATACTTTCAGTTTCACCAAAGCAAACAATTGTAATCTACATTTGACAATGGAGAAAAAGTAATTTTCAAAGTACAAATATGATCCAATACTAATGAAAACAACTTCGCAAATATGAACCGAAAGCAACTTGAAAATGGTGTCCTGATCGCAGTAAAACTCCTAAATGGAGACAATCGATCTCACAAAGACAAGCCAAGTGATGAGTGAAGGGTAACCTAGACCTAGAAACCCTAGAAGACAACCTAACTTCAATCACACGCCAACAGAAGAAAAAATACAAAAAGGACAACAATCAAGACAACCATAATGAGATCACACTGGAAAAACACTGAAAATGAGAAGAAACCCTAATTTTTCTCTAGCCTTTTGGATCAACGTGCTTGTAAAAGGCAAAGCAACACAACCGTTAATCCAAAATCAGTGTTGGCAGTGCTTATTTAAAACCAGAAAATGTGATGGACGAGGAAAATAAGGAAAAAAAAGTTTTAATAAATCACACTAGACTCAACAGTCTCAAGCAAAAACCAGTGACTGTATAAGCCTACAGTGATGCACACAAGTTGAGAAATCGACGGTTGGTCAAACTAATCAGAGGATCAAATCGAAGAAATGGATGGAAAAGTCATAGCTTCCCTAGTGGAGTTGCCTGTTTGTTGAGTAGGTAAATCCTCTCTATGGATAGAGACAATCCCTCTAGCCCAATGAGTGGGTCTGGCAACAAACGAGACAATCTACGAGACACTTTCCTAGATTACAATCGAAACAAGAGAAGAGGAAGGAGACCTACCTGCCTCTGATGCTACAATGCACTCCTTTGTTGAAGATCTTGGTCACTTGCTCCTCAGGCTTAGTCCTTGCTACTCATAGCGTTTGAATACCTGCACAAGAGGTCAAATACACGACAAAGCATAAAAGTGCAACAAGCATAATCAAATGTAATCCACTTAACATATCAAGGAGCATTAAGATAAATGAAGCATTGACCCAAGCATTTATGGAGAGTGAACCAACAATGGTATATTTTAATAAACAAAAGAGGAAGCATACAACTCTGGCCTTGATGTTAGTAGCTCTCCTTGAGTGAATGTGCAAGTCCAAGCTCAAGCTCTCCAAACACTCTTTCTCCAAGCCAAAGTGAATAGCATGTAGGCACTATCTCAGCATAAGGGTGCAAATAATCAGAGACCAACCATTTGGGAATGGAGGGGGATGAATTTATAGGTAGGGAGAGGGAGTTAGGATCTCACTAAAGATAGGGGAAGGTCCTCATCTCAAGGAGGAAGTTCATAGGGATAAGATCAAAGGGTAATATTGGGAGGATTAGATCACATGCAGAACGAACATCATCCAACTCGACATTCTGGAAGCCTCTATATCATGAAGCTTCTCCTCCACTTTGGGAAAACTTTTATTTTAGGATTCAGCGCGAGTATCTAGGCAAAATCTACACTGGCAGCGCGAGGCTCATATGGTGCAACCTACCATTAGCACGAGAAGGCAGTGTCACAGTTGCACTGACCTAGAAATTAGGGTTTTGAGCTCCTTTTTCGTAGGAAAGGCTCAAGGAAACTTTTCATTAGTTCTTCAGGGAGGATCTAGACTGGATATAAAGATTGGTATACTACATAGTTGTCAAGATTTTGGCACTCGGGGGTATAACTCAGGGAAGTGTAGGAGGTGTAACAAAAATACTGTGTAATACATAGGCTTCATGTACAACCAATCATTAAAATAATCGGGTAAAAGAGCTTAAAAATCATGGATAAGAAAGTGGGCACTTCATAATGATAGTGGGCTTTGGCATGTGCTAGTGTTTGCAAGCTCTAAAGGGGGTTAACCAAGTACCTTATTAGGTGATTTCAACCCTTAAAGGGGATATTATGTCCAAGGTACATCCCTATAATGGGGGTGGCAAGTGACAAATATGTGGAATGTAATAGGGAATGAGAGGGGAAATCCTGGGCCAGATAGTGGGCCGTAGGGGTAGCTATATAAGGGGAATCCTACACCTGGGTATGTAATGTGTAGGAAGGAGTAATCATGGTACATGAGGTGCCCTTATCTTGATTTTTACACCCTTCTTTATACGCCTTTTTCCTTTTATGAATTTCTTTAATTAACTGCTCCAGGCTCAAAGGACAAGAGCATGATATGTAAGATATAACAATGATTACCACCTTTTAGGTAGGGTGGTTCATTGGCCTCAAGGGGTTGGAACAATCATGGGTTCCTGAATGATAAAGGAGGTTCATCTAGGTCCTATGGAACCAGGGTGATGGCCATGGATTGGGGTAGAGCTCATGCATTGGCTTTTGCCCACCTGCTGATTATTTTGTCCCGACCATCTTTTGCATTTTGTGGTACAATTTATTGTTAAATGTGGCCAATTATGCTTTTCACCTTTTCTTTTAATTGCTTCAACCTTCGGGGCATCATTTTAAGCCTAACCCAATGTGGGGGCAAGGGGATAGGGAGGCTAGCCCTATGTGGACCCAAAATGTAAATGTGGACCCAAGTGGGAGAAAAGATGAATGGGAGTGTAATGAGTGGAAATGGCGTAATATGTGAAGGTAAAGGAGTGGGACGACACACCCAAAGTTGGGGTTTCCCAAGTAGTACCACCCTAGAACCAAATGGTTAATAAAGAAGATCCCACGAGACTAAGATCCAAGTGTAGCAACCAAAAGAGATCAAGGGGACAAGAGCACAAACTAAGCCTACTCTTTTCGCCAAATCCCCCCATCAAACCATACCCAGAAGTACCCATGATAAGTAAACCCAATACTCAATTACCAAATGACAAGATATACCTTTAGATTAGAGAGGCTCACCTTTAAATATATGATCAATACAGGTGGGTGAAGGACCACATGGCTGTCTCAGGTGGCAGAGAAATGGCACAATGAGCTAGTAGGAGGCATCAAGGGGCTGCTGGCTGCCAATTGAGGTTCATCATGGAGAAAAAATTCTCCTAGGGATATCACCCACAAAGTGGTGGGTAACATATGGCTCCAACTGGGATGTGATCTCTCGAAGAAGTGGATGAGGCTACTCGAACGGGAGGTCACGAGAACTCCAACAATCTCTTGGTCACTATAGACCTGTTATCTGCACATGTAAAAGATCAAATCCACATGGCAACATGTTTTTCATGATGTCTTATGATCACCCATGCTTAATGTCAACCCATAAACCAATAAGAAATATAATATGCAATTTATTATTATTATTATTTTTTAATCTAAATGAAATCTAATCTATCATGAGAAACATCATATGTTGTTAGTTCTAATGCAAAAATCATCATGCACTGCATTCTACCCTAACATGCATATAGCAATTTTACTACTAAGTGTAATCATAAAGCAAGTGCAACTAACATATCACCATATCAATATACATATGACTACCATATGATTACTCATGTAGTAACTCCCAAGTTGAATGTGGAGATAGTCACATGGCAGATGAAGTAGGTGGGAGGCAGGTAACTATGATCTCCATCTGAGATAAAGGGAAGTCCTAGGGGAAAGAAAACAGGTCAATCTAGAGGTCCCGACCTTTCCTTCTAGGTACATAATGGTGGAACGAATGATCACTCTGAAGAACTCTTCATCACAATCACTATTTGAAATATCATGCTTCGAATATGTCACATGATTGTGATGAGGGGAATGAAGGATGAGAGAAAGAAGTAGTGCAACAAACAAGTAGCTCAATGTGATGGTCACATAGAAGAGGGGAGGTCGTGGAGTGATCATAATCCTAAGGATGGGTCAAAGGGGATAAAGTATATTCAATTTAGGGCTATTTCTTGACACCAATTTCAGAAAAGGGAAAAGGGGCATGGTCAATCAAGGTGATATCAAAGGGATGAGGGACTTACTTGAGGAAGACTCAAGGTGATGAACAAGAGGGAAAGTCAAAGGGGAGGGTAAAGTGTCATATTCATCGAGTTTTCCTTCCCCACAATATAAAGGATCAAGTGATTTGAATACATAATCGTAAGGTGGGTAGCTAAGAGCCTTGTTGCTTTCTTCATTATAAGTATCAAATATTGGGTCTTCATTAAAAGGAGAGTCAATCACTTCCATCAAATATTTCCCTTCTTTATGCAAGGGAGAATAATTATCCTTCCTAAGGGTATCAATGGGTAGGTCATCATAAATAGCATGTGAGGGGAAGGGAAGACCAATCTCATCCTCATCTTCCTTATCGGTGTCATAAATGGGAGCACAATCAAATTGAGGACCAACAATTTCCCATTTCTCCTTTTCAATGTGTAAATAATCTTCAATATCATTTTTCAAGGGGCTAATGGCATCACCTCTCTCAAGGTTTTCCAAAGAGGATTCATCGGGAGTAATATCCTTGAGAAAGGTAGTGTTGGTCTCAATTTCACTTTCCATAAATTCATCCTTCCCAGCACATGTGTCCTCAAAATCATCATTTTTGTCATGTGGACCCAAGGAGGACTTGTCTTCTTTCTCATTACCTAAATTATCAATGTCTTGATTATTGTCAATGAAAGCTTCCTCTTGGATGCTTAATGCAGGGTGTACTTGAAAATGTCTAAGAAAGCCCTCAACAAAATCTTCAATAGATGAAATGCTCCTAGGTTCATGATCATGTAGCCATGAGTTATGACCACCAAGCGACTCCATGAACAAAAACATAAGGACATCTTGGTGGACAAGCTTCTCTCTTGAAGCATGTACATTAAATATTTCTACGTGGTTAATTGTGGAGAATGGATCACCATCAAACATGAGCATCCCACGTAACATCGTTCCTGTGACATATTAGGATGTCCAGGGATACTAGCAATGTCTAAAGCGGGAAATTTATGAAATAATGACAACCTATTGGAGGTATACATGAAACATATGTAGGAGTTTCCAGGGTAAAATTAAAGATGCCTAGAAAAATGCTTGTTTCACACTACAAGCATTGACCTTAGAGTTCAATGAAGGACTAGGGCTTTGTTCTTGCAATGGAGTCGCCAATAATGATACGCAATATGTTGTAAGGGGAACAAAACACACGCTTCGGTCCCCAGTAGTGACGCCATAAATTTTACCACTCAAACCAGCGGGGGACCTAAAAGGAGTTCCTAAGAGGGACACTGCTAGGTTAAGGGCAACGGGGGAGGGTTAGCCCATTGTCACCACGGCTAAGTCTCCCTACTCTTTACATACTTTCACCAGTGGGAAGAGTCCCAATAGTGTAGGGATCACTTGTAAAGTATATATTAGTGGATAGGTGAGAAGTGACCTTAGAAACCCTTAGCCAAGGATGGAGTGAAGAATGGAATTTGCTTGCTCTTTAAGCAAGTGAATTGGTCGACTAGGGGTAAGGGGTGAGGTTTGGAGGGATGAGGGAGAAGGAATGGGCTTATAAATGAGGTTCTCAATCCTTACAATCCTTGGGAAACTTGGATTCCCAAATGGTCCTTGACAAATAATCTTTATTGAGAAGTGGGACCACACGGGGCCAAGTTGACCCAGCCCAAGTTCGGGGATGGAATGCATCAACCAATGATGTTCTTATCCTGGACAAGGTGAAGGGAAAGGACCAAACAAGAATATTTACTTCAAAAGATTAAATTGATCCTATTAAGGTCTAGCCTTGGGGACGCCTATGCAAAATTCGATCCTACAACTATGGCTTGGGATTCCTAGAGATTCCATGGTTAGAATTGCCTTAAATTTGGAGGAGAGGGAGGGGACCCACCAACACAGTAGCCTACACGAGATTGAAATTTCCCTTGGCTGAATTCCTTGGAAATTGATGCCCTATGTGACCTAATGGGGCTAGACCTAGGGAAAAAGTTAAAAAGAGGGTTAAAATAATCACCCTTTTGAGGGATCAATGCATAGTTCACTTGGGGATATGGAGTCAAGGATAATGATGAGTAAGAATTTGGTTTCTTGATCAAGGAGGCCTGAAAAGTCAACTTCATCCAATTTTGAGAAAAAGAAAAGAAAAGTGACCTTCAAGCATATATACTTCAAATAAAATGATGCAAGCTTCTTGAGATAAATAATCTCTAGGACATTTCATTCACATAACATTGGCTCATACATTAAATTAGCTAAAACATGCTCAATTCACATTTCAATAATGCAACAACTAGCCCTAATTTTAGAAGTATGCAACAAAAAATATAATAACATTAAAAATTATTTACAACGTTATAGAGTATATCCAACAAGAGAAATGACCCTAATCCATACATCAATATTCATCCATCTCCAAAAAATATCCACCAAGGAAAAATTGTGAAATTCTCTATGATTAGAGAGATCCCAAGTCAAGTGATGATACATATGAATGTATCTAACATCAATATATAGCCTCCTAAGGAGTTCGAATTAACCTATGGGCCTATATTAGCCCCTAATGACAAAATAATGTGCAAATAAAATTCCTATTGGTGACAAGCCCACCAAACTAGCTCACAAGTGTAAAAATAAGCCTCACAAGGGGCCAAATAATAATAGGTGCATCTTTTAGGGCCCTCCAAAGGCTCAATAATATTCTGAAGTGCCATATCAAGGAACAAATTCCTCAGAATGTGATGGACAAGGGGGTGGCCCCTTGTTCTCCAAGTAGTAGACCTGTGGTGCTCCTAGTGGGTGTGAGGGCACATAAATGACTCCATGGGTCTCCATATGAATTAGAGATGCCAATAGATCCTCCGAAAAGGGCTAAGTGGTGGAATGAATGATTCCATGACATCATACAAGTCTTGGGACACCTACCAAGAGTGTGGAGCTCCTGTGGGAGCCTGCTGGGCATGATGTACTAAGCATATCACCATCATCCCAAAAGTGGATCGCTAGTAGTTTTTGAGCATCCATGAAGATCCGTGGAGTGCGGTCTGCGGCTGTAGATGCCCATGGCTCTCTATGCACACCCTACATGTGCCAATGTAGACCTCTGGGGTTAGGATCCCATATAGGGAGACCAAACCCAATTGGAAACCACCTATAATACTGCATAAGATCCAATGCATCCCCTAGGCTTCCAGTACAACCAGTCATTAAAATAATTGGGTAAAAGAGCTTACAAATCATGGATAACAAAGTGGGCACTTCATATTGGAATTCCCTTTTGTAGTGGGCTTTGGCATGTACTAGTGTCTCCAAGCTCCAAAGGGGGTGAGCCAAGTACCTTATTAGGTGATTTCAGCCCTTAAAGGGGATTGTATGTTCAAGATACATCCCTCTAATGGGGGTGGCAAGTGACAAATAAGTGGAATAGAATATGGAATGAGAGGGGCAATCCTGGGCCACATAATGGGGCATAGGGGTAGATAGATAAGAGGAATCCCACACTTGGGTATGTAATGTGTAGGAGGGAGCAATCATGGTACATGAGGTGCCCCAACCTTGTTTTTTCCACCCTTCTTTATACACCTTTTTCCTTTTTTGAATTTCGTTAATTAATTGCTCGAGGCTCAAAGGACAAGAGCATGATATGTAAGATATAGCAGTGATTACCCCCTTTTAGGTAGGGCGGTTCATTGCCTTCCAGGGGTTGGGATAATCATGGGTTCCTGAATGATAAATGAGGCTCATCTAGGGTCTATGGAACCAGGCTGATGACCATGGATTGGGGTAGAGCTCATGCATTGGCTTTTGCCCATTTGTTGATTATTTTGTCTTGACCATCTTTTGCATTTTGTGGTACAATTTCTTGTTAAATGTGGCCAATTATGATTTTCAAATTTTCTTTTAATTGCTTCAACCTCTGGGGCATCATTTTAAGCCTAACCCAATGTGGGGGCAAGGGGATAGGGAGGCTAGCCCTATGTGGACCCAAAATGTAAATGTGGACCCAAGTGGGAGAAAAGATGAATGGGTTTATAGTGAGTTGAAAGGGAGTAATATGTGCGAGTAAAGGAGCAGGACCACACACCCAAAGTCAGGGTTTCCCAAGTAGTACCACCTTATAACCAAATGATCAATAAAGGAGATCCCACAAGTCTAAGGTCCAAGTGTAACAACCAAAGGAGATGAAGGGGACAAGAGCACAAACTAAGCCCACTCTTTTTGCCAAATCCCCCCATCAATCCATACCCAAAAGTATCCATGATAAGTAAACCCAATACTCGATTACCAAATGACAAGACATACCTTTAGATTCAGGAGACCCACCTTCAAACATATGATCAATACAGGTGGGTGAGGGACCACATATCTGGCTCAAGTGCTAGAGAAATGGCACAACGTGCTAGTAGGAGGCATCAAGGGGCTGTTGGTTGCCATATGAGGTTCATCATTGAGAAAAATTTCTCATGGGGATATCACCCACAAAGTGGTGGGTAACAGGGCCCAAGGGTGTTGTTGCTTGTTATGCTTGTGTAGGAGAGGGAGCAAAAAAGTTCTTGACGGTAATCATTTTCACTGATAATAATCACAATTCACTCATAGTTAGAGTTCTTGAGAGGTGAGGTTTTTTTTGTGGCTAGTGTGAATAGGTTGACAACCAATACACCACTGTTAAGTGGCGGTGAGGGGCTGAAAAGGACAACCACCTGGGCACCACGTGGCAGGCTGGTGTTGTTACAATACCACGGTACGATACCATGTCTTATGAATATGACATGTGTTGATATGATATTTTGTTCAATTAATTAATTTGAACAAAATTATTTAAAAGAGCTTAACTAACTTGGAGATAAATCTTAAACCCTTGGTCTGTGGATACTACTATGAATATTCCATGCATTCGATGAGGGGGCCGACAAGGACAACCACCTGGGCGCCATGTAGTGGTGAGGGGGCCGACAAGGAAAACCACCTGGGCACCACATGGTGGGTTGATGTTGTTACGATACCATGAATTATCAATATCACATGCGTAACATGACACATGTTCATATTATATTTTGTTCAATTAATTAATTTAAACAAAATTTATTAAAAGAGCATAACTAACTTTGAGATAAAACTTAAACCCTTGGTTTGTGGATACTACTATGAATATTCCAAGTATTCTATGGAGTTTAAATCTCTATCATCCACCTAATAATTACTAATAATTAAATTATAATTATGTTGATAGGCCTATCTATTTCATGGAGTTTAAATCTCTATCATCCACATAATAATTAGTAATAATTAAATTAAAATTCTGGAAGGCCTATATTTTGAAACAAAGAGGCCTATCAACGTAATTATAATTTAATTAATATGTAATATATTCAATTTTCTAGGTTATTTTAAAGATGTGGGTATTATAGTAAATTTGCTTTCTTTACTCAATTTACATTCCATTTTTGAGGCCATTATCCTATTTTGCTCATTAGAAGTTTTATGACAATACAAATTTCATCTCAATATGAGCTTGAGGCACAAAGTTATAACCCTTGTAAGATTTTGTGACAGTTCCACATCAACATGCCTACACAACTAACATGTTGTTGATAACACAACACCCTAGGACCACTTGTCATTTTTGGGGTGGTGCTTAATTGTGTCTGACATATCCATAAGTTCAAATCCATTTAACTTCATGATTATTTAATTAGCATTCATTCTACGCTAATTAACCATTATATATATATATGAATGTCATTATGTGTGGTTATTATGGGCCTAATGATTAAGAACATGTGTTTCCTCATAAGAGGTCACAAGTACTCCAAAGCGGGGTAGGGTATGTACACCTTCGTAGACTTTACCTTGGTAAATTTTAGAAATCAAATCAATACACGAAGGTGAGTCCCTTGTCCCATAAACTAAAGAGTAATCTATAGTAGACATCAAGACACTTCATGATACATTTTTTTTTAATTAAATTGAAAAAAATGGCATAACTACCTTTGAGATAAATCTCAACCATCTACTCTCGCTACTAAAAATATTCCATGAAGGTTAAATTCTTACCATCCATCTAATAACTATTGATAATTGAATTAAAATTCATGTCAATTGAGTTTAGCTTAGGTGGTTGGGTGGAATAGTTTTTATCCTCCCCACCCAAGTTCAGGTATTGTATGTTGACATGTTTATGCTTTGAAATAGAGTAACTTATTGTGCTCTTAAGTGAGTCTAAATTGATTCACTGACGCCCAACAATTTTTGAGCCCTAAAAGTTAGCTCAATTGATACCAAATTAAAATAACTTCGAGAGTTATCTCAAATGGTACCAAATGGTACCAAATCAAAAGAACTTCGACAAGTTAGCTCAAGTGATACCAAATCAAAATAACTCCGAGAGTTATCTCAAATGGTACCAAATCAAAAGAACTTCGACAAGTGACACGATCTCCATCACATAATGCTTATGTGGTACCAAATCAAATTTTTGAGCCCCAAAAGTTAGCTCAAGTGATACCAAATCAAAATAACTCCGAAAGTTATCTCAAATGGTACCAAATCAAGAGAACTAATGCTCAAGTGGACCAAATCAAAATAACTCCGAGAGTTAACTCAAATGGTACCAAATCAAGAGAACTAATGCTCAAGTGGACCAAATCAAAATAACTCGAGAGTTAACTCAAATGGTACCAAAGGAAAAGAACTCCGAAAAGTGACATGATCACCCTGACATAATGCTCAAGTGCTACCAAATCAAAAGAACTTGAAAAAATGGCATGATCTCCATGACAAATGGCTCAAGTGGTACCAAATAAAAAAAACTTAGACAAGTGGCATGATCGGCTACCAAATCAAAAAAACTCGGACAAGCAGCATGATCTCCTTGATAAAACACTCAAGTGGTACCAAATCAATAGAACTCTGACATAATTTGCTACCAAATCAAGAGAACTCGAACAAGTGACATGATCTCATGACAAAACACTCAAGTGGTACTAAATCAAAACAACTCACAGGTGGCATGATCTACAAAACCATGGCTCACACACCAGCCTACCCACATATCATCATGTTATCAACCTGGCACATCACACGAGATTTGATGGTCGACATTTAATTGAAGTTGGTCGGAGGGTGTTTGGATGTTATGGTGAGAGAGAGTTAATTTTTTCCAACAATCCAAAAACGATAAACCATCAGAAAAAACTTAATGTCCCTGAAAACTGCCATTGGATGCTAAGGTGGTTTTCATCCACGCTTACATATCAATTCAGCGCACTCCTTGCAATGTCCTATTGCTGTCCAAGTAAGCTAGCACGCCTTTCTCGATTTCCCTCTGAAATTTCAATCAGACGAGGATTTGATGGTTGGATTTTCATGGGTCTAACAGGGCCACAAATTCGGTGTACCTCTGATATATTTCGGCCCTCTCATCCTTAATGTGAGGGCACCCACTCAATTGGAAAGCTGCAGTACCTCTCCTCGCTGGATCCATGACACATATATGTTTTGCATTCATACATTCAATGGTCTGGTATGGATTCCGCACTGCACGAAGTATATTTATACCTATGGATATAGAAAAAAGAAAGAAAAAAAGAAATTATTTTAATGTCCACAAGGTTAAAGATAGCTTATGGGACAGATTGCATGATACAACAGCAGTGAAATTTACACATGGAGGTGGTTACTCGTGGTGTCCAGAGGTGTTTTAGAGGTGTCGAGAGGTGTTTTAGAGGGTACATGTATGCCTTACATTTAAAAATAATAAGATAATATTTACATTAATAAATTGAAAAATATATTAATATTATTTTAAAATCAATATAAATAAAATATTTCAATTTTTATCTTAATTTGATATCAATTTTGGATCGAGAGAAAGAAAAAAAAATCTAATTTCATTTATGATTATTTTTTAAGATGTATAATTTCTTAGTTTCTTATAAAAAATTGAAGTTGACACATAACATCTAAATTGATATTATATATATATATATATATATATATATATATATTTTGATTACAGAGGAATCGACAACTGGGACAACCTCGCAACTCGCGTGACATGGGGTCGATTCTGGCCACCGCCACTATAACCCCTGGGATCCGCGCCTGCCCGCTATAACGCATCTCCAAAGTAAGTCCGGGGATTTGAACTCGTGACCTCAAATACGGAGTCCGCTTTACAGAGGAACTACACCGCAGTGCGATTACCAACTCGCCTACCCCGTGGGGCTCTCTAAAATTGATATTATAACTATGTGATTCATTTTATGTTAAATGGATATTAAAAAAATTATATTGATAATAAAATAAAATTTAGTGTCAATCATAAATAAAATATTTGAATACTCACATTAAGTAAAATAATTTTATATTAACTTTACATATAAAGATATTCAAGAATTGAAATTATTTTTTGTATGTGTAATTTATTTAATTTTTAATATTTCAATTTCATATATAGAGAGAGAATTTGGGCTCTTATTGCATTGATGTTTGTTTTCTAATTCAGTGTATGACTTGAAAGGGCGTGACAATGTAGTAGTTGATGCTTTATCGCACCAATTTGAGGATAAAAGCACCCTGTTATCAATCTCTCTTCCCACACAAGATTGGATTGAAGAGGCCCACAACGAATGGTTCTCACACCCCTCTCTCTCCCAACTTATTAATAACTTGAGAGAAGATCCTAATTCCTCAGCCCACTACTCTTGGAAGGATGATATTCTTCGCTACAAGGACCGAGTAGTTATATCACCGACATCCACCCTCAAACCCACATTTTGGAAGAATGACACTCATCTCCAACTGTAGGGAATTTAGGCTTTCATAGGACTTATGGTCATGCTCGTCGTTTTTTTTTTTTGGACTGGCCTGAAAAACAACATTCTTAATTTTGTAGCCGAATGTGATGTGTGTCAACGCAACAAAGGAGAAACAATCAAATCACTGGGAACCTTACAACCATTTCCACTCCCTGCCTCTATCTGGATGGATGTTTCCATGGATTTCATCATTCGTCTCCCAAAGTTGGGCAACAAATCCATCATCATGGTGATTGTGGAAAATTTTTCTAAATATGCTCATTTTTGCACTCTACCCCACCCATTTACTCCCACTTTGGTGGCTCAAGCTTTCATCGACTAGATCTTCAAACTGCATGGCATGTCGAATTCCATTGTGTCTGATCATAACCCCACTTTCACCAACAAATTTTGGCAAGAAATTTTCAAGCTACAAGGCATGCAACTCCAACTAAGTACCGCCTATCATCCCCAGACTGATGGTCAAACAAAAGAAATCAACAAATGTTTGAAGGCATATCTAAAGTGCTTCACTTCAAACAAGAAGCATCAATGGGTATAGTGACTACCTTTAGCTGAATGGTGGTATAATACTAACTATCATGAAGCCAACAAGATTACTCCATACTAGGCAGTGTATGGCCAACTCCCACCTTCACCTATTTCTTATATCCCTGGATGTTCTAAGGTGCAGGAAGTTGATCAACTCCTACAGAACTGTGCTGCCATGATAGATTATCTTAAGGATAATTCACATCAAGCTGAGAATCGAATGAAGCAACATGCAGACCAACATCGTTCCGAGCGCACATTTCAAGAAGGGGATCAGGTATTCGAACGATTGCAACCATATAAGAAAACATCTCTAAAAGAAAAGGGCTACCAGAAACTAGCACCACAATTATATGGACCTTATTAGATACTTCAGTGCATTGGAGCAGTCGCCTACAAATTGGCCTTGCCACTAACTTCAAAAATCCATCCGATATTCCATGTATCATGCCTCAAGAAAGTGGTGGGGAACAATTGGAGAATTCAAACTAGTCTACCTGATTTGGATGAGGAAGGCTCACTCTGGCTCCAACCAAAACAGGCCCTCGATACCCGTGAAAGACATCTCTACGGCCAATACATCTCTATGGCTGCACGATCAAGGAAGACCTCGTCAAGTGGAAAGAATGCGACCTGGGAACCAACCACTATTCTTTAGCAATTTTTGTAGCTTCATCCTTGAGGACAAGGCTTCTTTTGATGAGGGAGGGAATGGTAGGGTCCAACCCAAACCCCTTTATTAATGTAATAAGCCCAATGGGTTGAGTCATAGTTATAGTTAGTTAGAGAGTAAATAAATCCCACATTAATAATTGTAAGTGGTTGACCCGCATTAGATAAAAGGGACCACAATTAGTTGTAAACGGATCATAGTTAATAAATAAAGTGGTTAACCCGTGTTATGCAAGGGATGACTAGTAGTTAGGTTTTGGATGTTATTTAACTATAAATAGTCTTAGTTAGTAAAGGAAAGATCATCAAGTTTTATTGTAATCGAGCTCTGATCTGGTGGAGGTTGTCCCCTCGAAGAGGCAAGTAAACATTGAATCTATTTTTGAATAATAAAATACTTTCTATTTTTCTCATTTTATTATGTGTTCTGGGTTATATTTCTTCGCATTTCTGGTATTCTAGAATTTCTCACAGGTCAAGAGCATAACACTTCTTTTGTATGCTCGATTTCTCTTCTAGGAGGCATCTTCATTAGAATGTCTTGGAAAATTTTTCGTGCTTTTGAATTAGCTCTTGGACTTCTGGTGCTTCTTCATTGACCATATTTGAAGTTAACATTTATAATTGATGACACTGTACTACATAAGCTAACGCTCCCTTTCGAATCATTTTCATCATCTGTGATGATGATACAATTTGGTTCTCAGGTGGCTGGAACCCATATAATTTTTATTTATTCCCTTCCCATTTAAATTTATAAATTTCTTTTGATGGTTGGCAGAGTAAGTACCAAGGGTTTGTAGCCATTGGATACCTAAGACCACATCCACTCCACCTAATGGTACAATGTAGAATAGGGATTCTAAATTAAAGTTATGAATCTGCAATTTGACTTTATGGCATTTCCCTATCTTTTCAATTTTCTTACCATCAACTACCATAACCTTCATGTTGGGCACGGGAAATGTGAAAATGTTGAGTCTTTTCGCCATGGTTGAGTCCAAAAAATTATGGGTGCTACCGGTATCAATCAAAACCTTTACATTATTCTTCTTGATATGTCCTTTTAATTTTAATTTCTGGGGCTATGATATACCTGTCATAGCCAATAATGATACTTGCGGGATGCTCTCGTCAACTAGTTTTGGACAGAATTTTAGGAAATCTTCGATTTCTTCTATGTCTGATTCATCGTTGTGTTTGGCCAATTTAATGTCTTTAAATTGTCAATCATAAATTGTCAACCAGGGTACGTGTACTAATGAAGTACAGGTGCACTATATGTGCTAGAAGTTATTCCTTATGTCGTTATGTTCTTGTTGGGGTCTAAGCTTAAGATTAGTATGGAGATGGTGTCATTAATTATATTAATGCCTCAATCCCTAAAGTTATCAGCTAATTTCTTAGGAGTTATTTTCTATTGAATTAGTTTATGGATGATATGAGAGTGATTCTAAATTATATTTGTGTTAGATTATTTTTGATTTTTGTCTTGAATCTTTATGCTGCAGCTCTAATTCACTAAGTGCAAGAGAAATCTATTCTACCAAACTGTAAAGAAGCACTGTCTGAATTCAATTTTTAAGGAGAAGACTCTCACACTTTTACTTATTCAATTTCATTCAAACAAGATATTCTGAACAACATCTACACTATGAAGTAAACACAATTGGACTACTCTAGATAAAAAGCAAATGAAAGAACCATGTTGTACCAGGTAAAAAGCAATTCAAATAGCAGATTAAACTAGGTATAAAGTAGATGGAAGTACTCATGCATATAACGATTCACTGGCGAACTCATCATACTGCATTTCTCACACAAAAACAGAGTATTCAAAGGAATGAAAATAAATCTAATTGCATTTGGTTAAAGATCTGTCACTGGTCATAGGGGGCCCTCCATAGATCAATCCAAAATATCCAATCAACACAGCACATACACACACAAAACTAGTTCTATTGCTTGCAAATGAAATTTAACAAACTGTTTCAAAATTACATCATCCGGCGCACACCAAATCATAGTGCGGCCATAGTTTTTATAACAAGTCTTTGGCATAACAATCATGAGTAATTTAAGCCTAAATATCTTTATTCTAACTAACTATATCGCTAAAACTTTGATTTTCTATTCCGAAAGCAAATCGCTAAGGTTTTGATGAAACTCGGATTTCGTTCCAGCGACAATCCTGTGGTTGACTTTGGAGTTTTACTGTGATATCCTGCTCTCATATTGATGAACTGGTTCAAGGGGATAGGAAGGGATCCATGAGGGGACAATTCCTTATCCATCCGTATACTTCGTCGCTGACCTAGAGCTTCTGAACCTTGCAAACAATGGAGACAACTGCAGAAATCTGGATTAGCTGCGGAAACGGACCAATTCTGTAGCCAATTGCATTCTTTAACAAAAAAATAGGGTATATATTCTGATTCAAGCTTCTGTGATCCCTAACTTGTTAAAGACCTAGTGAACCCTATGGATTTGAAAGGTGTTTATGTCATCCCGTGTTCATGTGGGACCTCATACATTGGCGAAACAGGTTGGTCTATTAACCAAAGGATTAAGGAACATGCTATTGATATCAAGCATGGGAGGACCAAATCTTCTGCTTTGGCAGAGCATGCAGTGAAGACCAATCATCATATATGCATTGAGGAGGCTAAGGTTGTCGCAAAGGTTTCTCATTTTCATCACCGCAAGTTTAGGGAAGCCATCGAAATTGAGAGGTCCTCTAATAATATTTATAGGGATGACCGTTGGAAAATTAGTAGTTGTTGGATTCTCGCCTTCTCTTCTTAGTTTTTTTCTCTTCTCCTCTTTGTCTAATCCTTTTATCCCCTTTAATTCCCTCTTTATTCTTCCTTTTAGTGATTTTCATTAGAGAGGATTACCCTCTCTTTTTATTCATTTTATTAATTTTTATTAGTAATATTATTCATTTATTCATTATTAGTTTTTATCATCAATATTGTTAATTTTTATACTTTTTATTATTATTATTTTAGAACCCCCCTCTTGTTATTTTCTTATATATTTTAGTATATTTTTTGGTACTATTATTTATTTATTCTTTTTTAATATATATTTTTAAAATTTATTATCCTTGTTTTTTTCCTAGTTAGTTAATCAATTAAATAATTAAATAATAATAATAGGTAAATAAAGAAGGGAAGGAATAGATAAATAAATAATTATTAATTATTAATTATTTGGACATTTTAAATAATTCCCTCCCCTAGTAAAAAATAACCATTTAGTCATATTATAATAATAATATTTTATAAACAAACAAATAAATAAATTAATAAACAATATAATTCTCCCTCCCTGGTCAAAAATAGTTGTTTTCATCTAACCGTTAGGTTGACCTTTCTTCTTATTTAGCCTGCTTGTGAGATCTATCTCTTCATCTTGTCCTGAAGACGAACCACACTCGCTGGTTCGAAATGCATCGACCAAATATATTCAATGTGAATAATTATATATATATATATATATATATATATATATATATATATATATATATTTTTAATTTAATTTTATTTTATTTTTCCGAAAATCTTCATATATTAATAGGGTATATAGTCAAACATGGAGAAGAAGACATATTATTACTTACCTTTATCAAAACTTGGTGGATATGGCATTATTTAGGTGGTAAATGTAGGAAAAGAGAGGAAACATAGGCAAAAAGGGGTGTCATGGTAAGACAATCTTTGGACTCTACATTCCCCTAGGCTGGAGGTTTTGTATGTCCTCATACACTTCATCTTTGTCAGTCACTTGTGCTTTCTGTTCATCACCTCCAAGTTTCACTATTTTCTTCTTTTTGGCAACTACTGGCATCCTAGGTTTTCTCATGAGAATTTTGTATTTTAAGCTGATAATCTCTCTTTGCATTATCCTGTTTTCCTTCTTCAAATTTTTGTTCTTTTTATACCACAAGCTCAAATGAAGGATGAGATTGTCATTTTTTGCAATCTGGATCTCACTTTGTGCCTTCAATGCTTGATTCTCATTCTTGAGATACCTGTTCAATGTTTCTAATTCAAAAATCTCCCGCTTTAAAATGTTTGAGGCTGAGTGTTATTGTGGTTCATTTAACTGGTTGCTCGCTTCTCCAGGACTCTGAATTGTTTCCTTAGTTGCTGTCTCTTTTCTTTCAAATGACTCTATATAGTCATATATCTCCTGTTGGACAGGGTCAATACCCAGGCTATGCACTAGGCTTCTCAGAGGTGAGTTGCAAGGTGGTGGTGATACCTTCGATGATAATTCTGGTGACCCTTTGGGAGGACTTTCAGGGTTTTCAGTTGGCTCGTTTCCCTCGAGATCAATGTACTCTGTAGCTTTCAGGATTGTCTATTGGACTGTGCTCAACCTTGTGCTCCTCCTCAGTCCTGAGGTTTGTACTCCCTGTACCTTCTTTCTTTTAGTCTCTGGTTTTTCTTCTTGAGGAAGGGTCCTAGTTTGTGGTATTTCCTTTGCTCTTTTGCTAACTTTTTTCCTTTTAAGATTCCCCTTCTTCATTCTCTGTAATATGTCTACTATGGACAACTCTTCTTCTGATAATTCTGGGTGAGTCTGGGGTTCCTGCTCTTTTACCCCTTCTATGGTTCTCTTCCTTCCTCTGAGGGTCCTTGGCTTGTTCTGGGGATATTTCTTCAAAATGGTTCCTAACCAGGAAACTCTCCCAGTTATCCCCTATACTCTGAAGATGGAACTCAACCAATATTTTTATCAGTCCATGATGATACATGGTGTTTTCTATAAACTAAATTCTCTTTTGAATGTTTGTAGACATTTTCCTGAGACTATTTAAGAGAAAGTAAGGAAGATTCATATGTTGATCTTCAAGAAAATGCATCATCATCCTAACATGGTAAAAATACATATACCCAAAACTACCCTCATAGATGACAAATTTTTGAAGTATAAGCAATAAATTTCTCGATTTTCTCTTAAGGGTTGTGCTGAGAATACCTTTCTTGAAGACAATGGTGTCCATATTTGGATTTTGAGGAAGACCTTCCAATATTCTCCATTAATTCCCCTGTTCTTGAATCATTTTTCCTCGCTCCTTGGTAATTCAGTAGCCTCTGCTATCATGGATTATGTTATGGTGATCTTAATGTCTCCTATTTCGGCTTCAGTTCCATCAAATGAGCGTGAAAATGTCTTGGTCACTTCCTTGTGAAAACCGTTGAATTTTTCAATGAACTACAACCATTATTTCTTTTGCAACAACTCCTTGGTCTGAGGGTATCCCTCCAGGAATTTCTTCCCTGCTGGCTTAGTTTGAACAATTATCCCCATTATGGAGGATGCTTTGCCTCAAAGACTGGTTACCTTGATAAGAGAATTGTGTTGGTAAGGTTTTTCTAAGTGGCAGAAGGATGGAGTGGCTATGAAAGTTTAGAGGAGTGTAAGAACATGTGGATTATAATAAGGGTTATAGGAATGAATTAGACCGTTAGGCGCATTTAAAATGATGATTTGGTAATTACTTCGGCGGATTTGGAATGAGGACGTGACATGACTTTTAAGTGGTGGCTTATGATATTTTGTTAGGCAGTCATCAGCCTTAAGTTATAATGATTTTGTTTTAATTTTCGGCAGTACTATGTCTTCTTAGTCATATATGCAATATATCAATCGCTATTGCTAAATTAAAGTAGCATATGCCTTTGATCCATTTTTGCTAACCTTGTTTGTTGTTCTGAGCTCTCCTACAGGTACTTTGCTTTTTCAGTTTTCTTTCGATTCAAATCACCAAGTGTCCTTGTAGGCTAAAGAAATTATTAGGCTGCAGAAACTTGTCGTAGCTACAAAAACTTGTCCAAGCTGCGGAAAGTTGTTGATTCTGCAGCTGAGAAAGAAAAACTTTTTAATAAAGGAACTTTATTATTTTCTTTTTGAAAGGAAAATTTGAAGTGCCAACAAAAATTGGTTTTCACTCTAAATTTTTTGTATAAATCTTCCAACATCATGTTGATTTTCATGTTTATATTATTATTATTATAAATATATGCATATATATACATATAATTTACTTATTTTGTTATTATTATTATTATTTTTAGAGAGTAAACTGAGTAAAAATTTCTAAGGTGGAAAAGAAGAAGAATTCTTCTTGATCATTTCCAGTTCTGAATTATCTTGGAGCATTTTAACAAACTCCTCTTTTTTTAATGGCTTCTGGTACAATATGAGTCGATGTCCATTTACTAATAGAGGAATTTTCTCGTCATCAATAATCCTGATTCTAACTGCACCATTGTCAAAAACACTTTCAACTTCATAAGGTCCAAGCCAGTGGGTTTGGAATTTCCCTTGAAAATTCATGAATTTTGAATCAAAGAGTAATGCCCAATCTCCTAGATGAAATTTACTTTCCTTAATTTACTTATCATGCCGTCTAGATCTCTGTTATTGAACTAGGCTAGTTCTCTGGAAGGCTTCTTGTCTGATTTCATAAAGTTCATTTAGTTGTCTCATCCCTTGCTTCTATGCTTCTTATAAGTCAAGATCTAATTGGACTGTTGTCTTATAGGTCTGGATCCGGAACTCTATCGAAAGTAAGACTTGCTTGCCATAAACAAGTTCATAGGGAGTATGTCCTGTAGTATTTCTCCATGTACTTTTGTAAGCCCATAAAGATTCTGGAAGCTTTTCCACCCAGTCCTTCTTGTGTAGATGTACAGTGTTGGTAAGGATAACTTCAATCACCTTATTTGTGGACTCAACTTGTCCATTGGCTTGTGGATGGTATGGAGTGGACTTCCGATGTTTGATTTTGTATTGATCCACAAGCTTCTGCACTAATATGGATGTGAACTGTGTTCCTTGATCTATTACAATTTCTCTTGGAACACCAAAATGAGTAAAAATATCCTCAAAAAGAAATGAAACTACAACATTTTCAGTAGCAAAAGGAAGTGCTTTAGCTTCTAGCCATTTAGTGACATAATCAATACATACCAGAATATACTTCTTTTTCTTTGAAGGTGGGTTGATTGGTCCAACAAAATCTAGTGCCCACTTCTCAAATGGTTTGATGAGTACCTGTGGTTACAGTGGAATTTCATTTGAAAGAGTGGGTTTGCCCATTCTTTGACAACTGTCGCATCTTTTAACATATTCTTTGGTGTCCCTGAAAATGGAAGGCCAATAATATCCTAAAAGCAAGATTTTGTAAGCAGTCCTTTTGTCAGAAAAATGTCCCCCACATGGCTCATCGTGGCAAGCTTTAAGTATTTCTGGTATTTTGTCCTCTCGAACACATCTTCTGATGATGAGATCTGGTCCTGTCTTGTATAACTCTTCATTTATCCATGAATAAGATGTGCTATTGTGGACTATTCTTCTCTTTTCTCTAGGAGATAAATGAAATTGCATTTTTCCTGTGGCTAAATAGTTAGTAATATCTGCATACCAAGGTGATTTAGTAGATACTGCAAAAAGATATTCATCAGGAAATTTATCCTCTACGGGTTGATCATTATTTTCATTTTGTATTCTAGATAAAAAGTCGGCAATTGTATTCTATTTTCCTGGCCTATCTAGAATGGTTATGTTGAATTCTTGTAACAGTAAGAGCCATCTGGTTATTCTCCCATTAGTGACTGGTTTATTCATTAGGTATCTAATGATAGAATGGTCTGTGCGAACAAAATTTTCATAGCCAATTATGTAATGTATGACTTGTTAATGGCATGAAATACAACTAAAAACTCCTTTTCAGTTACAGTATAATTTAACTCTGTAGGAGTTAAATTTTTACTGGTATAATATATTGCATAAGGAGTAAGATCTTTTTGTCCCAACACAGCTCCTAAGGCTGAATCTGAAGCATATGTCGAGATATGGAAAGGAAATTTCCAGTTAGGTCCTTTTAAGATAGGCGCTTCAGAAATTCTTTTTTTTCAAAGTTTCAAAGGCAGCTTGACATTCAGAATCCCAATTGAATTCACAGTCCTTGGTGAACAATTGAAAGAGTAAGGATGCAATTTTTGTGAAGTTTTCTATGAATCTTCTATAATATCCAGTAAAACCAAGAAAAATTCTGACATATTTTTGACAACTTGGCACTGATAACTTAGAAATGACTTCAACTTTAGATGAGTCTACCTTGATTCCATCTCCTGAAATATGATGACCTAAAACAATTCCTTTGTTAAACATCATGGAACATTTTTCATGGCTTAACGAGAGATTTGTTTCTTTATATCTTATTAATACTTTTTCCATTTTTTTGGTGCTTCATTGAAAGAATCTCCATAAACTGTGAAATCATCCATGTACAATTCCACACAATCATGAATAAGATCAGAGAAAATTCCGAGGACTGCTCTTTGGAATGTTGTTGGAGCATTGCATAATCTAGAGGGAAGTACTTGGTAAGCATAAGTTCCCCATGAACAAGTGAATGTGGTTTTATCTTGATCTTCAAGGGCTACCTGAATCTGGTTATATCCACTGAACCCGTCCAAGAAGGAAAAATATTTTTTTTGCTAATGCGTCTAAGACCTAACCTATAAAAGGTAGTGGAAAGTGGTCTTTTAATGTTGCTTTATTTAGTTCCATGTAATCGATGCATACTCTCCATTTTCCGTTTTTCTTAGGAATGATTACTAGGGGTGAAACCCACTGACTATCAGGAATTGGATAGATGAAATTTACATTTAACAATTTCTACAACTCCTCCTTAACAATTTCTTTTAAATTTGGGTTCATTCTCCGTTGAGGCTATCTAACCGGTCTTGCATTCTGTTCAATGTAGATATGATGTATGAAAGTTTTAGGATCAATCCCTCTCATGTCAGTGTATTCCCATGCAAAAGCAGAAGAATGTTTCTGTAAAATTTCTATCAATTGATTCTTTTGCACTTCTTCCAGGTTTTCATTGACACTCAAGGTTTTTCAATAATAGAGTTTAGGCTTCTGTGATCCATATTAATTTAGAGAAAGATTTCGGCGAAAATCACATGGAATGACATTTGTCGACGCGTTTCGAACCAACCAGTGTGGTTCATCGTCAGGACAAGTTGAAGAACAGATCTAGCGTAGCATGTTATATAGACCGAGTAGAGCCTCCAACGGTTAGTTTGACCAGCCGCTAATAAAGACCAATAGTCAAAACAAATAAATTAATTAATTAATTAATAAAAATTAAAGTATAGTAATTAAAAATAATAATAAACCCTAAAAATAATAAAAGAGAATAAAATAAAATAATCCAATAAAACCCAACTGAATGACCAAAGGTAAAGAATAAATACCTAAATGAAAAATAAATAATAAGAATAGAAATAGAAATAAAATAATTAATAAAAAGTAATAGTAATAATAGTAATAATAATAATAAATTAATTAATTAAAACTAAAAATTAATAATAAAATACTAAGTGACTTAAAATAATAACCAAAATAGTACGAAAAATAATAAAAAATAAAAAGAATAAAATGAGGATAAACAAAACTGAAAGAAAAATATAAAAATAATAGTATAAATAGATAAATAAATAAATAAATAAAAATAAATTAAAATAACTAAATTAATAATTTTTTTTTTTTTTACTAATAATAATAAAAATAATAATAAAATAAAGTAATCAAGTAATAAATAAAGGAATAAAACCCAACTGAATGACCAAAGGTAAAGGATAAATACCTAAATGAAAATAAAAAATATATAAGAATAGAAATACAAATAAATTAATTAGTAATAAAAATATTAAAATAATAATAAATTAATTAAAACTACCAATTAGTAATAATAGGAGAATTAAAATAATAATACGAGAAATAATAAAATAAAAAGAATAAAATTAAATTGAATAACCAAATAAGGATAAAACAGAAAGAAAAATAAAAATAATAGTATAAATAAATAAATAAATAAAAATAAATAAATAAAAATAAAAAAAATAATAAATTAAAATAACTAAATTAATAAAATTTTTACTAATAATAATAATAATAATAATAATAAAAACAAATAAAGTAAGAAAATAAAAGGGAAAAAAGGTGTATAGAGTTGTATACAGTTAAATACAATCAAAATAGCGAGTTAAATAGTAAAATAGAAAAGCAATATAAGAAGAAAAGCTACACCGAGGCCTATAAAAATAATGAGGGGCGAAATAATGACGATAACATAAAAAAGAGAACAATATAAAAACCAACGAGGACGGAAAACACTAGGAGGAGAGGGCAGGGACCCAACACCTACTGACTTTCCAACCATCATCCCTATTGAGATTACTAGGTCTCTTTTCAATCTCTAGCGCTTCCCTGAATTTACGATGATGGAAATGCGGAATCCTAGCAATAACACTCGCTTCTTCGATACAAACATGATGATTGGTTTTCTCCGCATGTTCAGCCAAAGCGGAAGACTTAAATCTCCTATGCCTCAGATCCGCTGCGTGCTCACTAATCCTCTGATTAATGGAACGACCAGTCTCCCCAATATAGGGGGTCCCGCACGAACAAGGGATCAAATAAACACCTTTCATATCCTTAGGTTCGATGGGATCCTTCACCGATCTGAGAGACGAACGGATGGTGTTCAGGGGCCTGAAGGATACCGGGATACTATGTCTCCTGAGAATCCTAACAATTCTATCCGTGGTCCCTTGAACATAAGGAAGAAGGACACCAGGAACACGATCTCTTGGCTCTCTTTTCACCAGAGAATTCTTGGAAGCTTTAAGGAAAGCCCTATGACCCAGGTATCTACTGTAACCATTCTCCACAAAGACATCCAGCAGATGGGATTTTTCTTTCTCAAAGCTCTTCTTGTCCGAGATCCTCAGGGCCCGAGTAGCAAGGGTACTGAGAACCCCCATCTTCTGAGCTGGGAAATGGTGGGAACTGGCATGAAGATACTGCTCCGTATGAGTTTTCTTCCGAAAAACTTGATGGGCCAGGGAGCCATCCTCATTCCTAGAAATAAGAATATCAAGGAAAGGAAGGCATCCATCAACCTCCTGTTCCTTAGTGAACTTAATGGCTGAGGACTGCTTGTTAAGATGATCAAAGAAGAGATCAAGCTCATCCTGGCCATGAGACCAAATGACATTGGTGTCATCCACAAACCTCTTCCAAAGCTTAGGAAGGAGCCGGGAAGAGTTCAAAGCCTTGGACTCAAAATCTTCCATAAACAGATTAGCCACAACAGGGGAAAGGGGGGATCCCATAGCAACCCCACAAGTTTGCTCAAAGAACTCCCCTTCAAAACTGAAAAAGGTTGAGGTGAGACAGATCTCGACCAGCCTAGCCGTGTCAGGATCCGTAAGGCGGTTGATCACAATCAAGGCCTCATTAATAGGGATGCAAGTGAACAAGGAGACAACATCAAAACTAACCAGGATGTCCCCAGGATCAAGCTTAATGTCCTTGAGCTCGTCGATAAAGGATGCAGAGTCTTTTACGAAGGACTCAGACTGACCAACGAGGGGCTTAAGCTTTAAAGCCAGGAACTTCGCGAGAAGATAAGTAGGACCTCCAATGGTGTTGACGATGGGCCTTAAGGGGGCACCCTCCTTGTGGATCTTAGGGAGGCCATAGATTCTCGGAGTAATAGGGTTACTTTCAATGAGCTTATGGTGTAAGGAACTCAACGAGCTAATGGATTTAATAGCCATAGCCACATTTCTAGCAACCTTCTTCAAGGGATTTTTGGAAAGCTTTTTGTAGCTTCCACTATTATGAAGATGGTCTAACATCTTGCTGCGGTAATCAACCTTGTCAAGAATCACGGCGGCACCACCCTTGTCAGCCTTCAGGACAATGATATCCTTGTTCTGGTTTAAGGATCTGAGAGCTAAAGATTCATCCCTGCTGAGGTTACTCTTGGGCGGCTTAGCCTTCCTCAAGGCCACAGCACAATCCTGCCTGATAGTATCCTTGATCCTATCGGGTAGACCTCTGATACCAAACTCAATATCACAGATAATATCCTCCACAGGGATTTTCCTAGGGGCTAAGGCAAAATTTAAGCCTTTGCTCAAGACTCTAAAAACAGCAGGGGGAAAAACGAAACTAGAGAGATTAATGACCTTGTTACTAGAACAAGAAGAGGGGGTCAAAGCAGAAGACCGATTTTTCCTCTTAATTTCCAAGCCAGAAAGCCTATTAAAATTATCACTATTTTTATAATTAAAGCTAGAACTAATGCTATTATTTGGACCAGACCCATTATTATAATAATCGTAATTATCAACATCTAAATTAAAGCCAAGCGGAGAATTATCATTCTCTAGGTTATTATTATCATTATCTAGGCTATTATTATTATTAGCTAAAGTATTATTATTATCGTAATTATCAACATCTAAATTAAAGCCAAGCGGAGAATTATCATTCTCTAGGTTATTATTATCATTATCTAGGCTATTATTATTATTATAAATACAACGGTTATCATTAATTAAGTCCCCAATCCCATGCGAATCAACATCTAGCTTACCGAGCTGATTGGGATTAGAAGCACCAAAACCAAGTCGGTGGTTAACGCTGGAACCATAAGGGAAAGCCGTTAAACCTGATCTCTCAACGCTGTCACTGTCGAGGGAACGGTTATTCGAAACGCCGCAGTCCAATGAAGCCACGCCATCGAATGAGGGGAGGGGGGCGGAGTTAGAACTTCCGCTGGCCTCACCAGCTCTGTCAACCGAAACACCTGCTGAAGTGCTAACTGATGCCGAGAACGGATTTTCGCAGATCGACAGGTCTGTCAACACATCAGCTAACATCTCATGCCGCGTTGAAGCAACCGAATGTCGTGCTGATGCATCAGCCCCTCCGGGCGAGCGAGAAATAACCGAAGCCGACTGGAAACCTGCAGTAGGATCTGGAACGCCAAGATCTAGAGAGACACCGCCACTGAGATCAACAGAATTGCGAGCTGAAATCATGGGAACCGGCAGGGAGCAAACGACGCTTTCAGGGTCCATGATCCGTTGAGAGCCCAACGCCAATTCCTCTTCTGCGCAAGGATATCCTCGAATACCTCCAACCTGTAGACCAGAACCCAAGGAAGAAGAACGAAGGCTTGAGGAGGAATCATCCTGGAGACCAGAGATCCTTTCAGAATTACCAGAAAGCCAGTCATTCAAGGCAGAGATTTGCCCCGAGGAGACGCGGCTATGGGAAGAAGCTCCAAAAGCGCTAATCAGACCCTCAGAGTCCCGAGCTAACTTAAGAAACTTGGAGGCTTGTTTCTGATTACGAATCTCCTCAACCCTAAGATACTTCAAAGCAGAACAAGCATCTATCCTGGCCCAAAGGGAAGCCGAAAATAGGTTTCCAAGATCCAAGTGCAGATCTAAAAGGACTCGAGAAAGCTAACTCAAGGAAGACCTGACCCGACCTATCTCCGCTCTTATTAAAGCCAGACTCGCCTTAATGAAAACCTGATGGTTTCGTGGAGTGTGAAGTCGGTGCTTAATCCGGGCGAAGACAGGAATAACAGAGGAGTCTCTACAACGTTTAAGAAAAGCTAGATCTGATTTCAACCTTGAAACCTGCAAGCGAGCCCGTTCAAACTGACGAACCTTGATAGCAATGGCTTCCCCGTGCAAGGATTCAATAATAGAGTTTAGGCTTCTGTGATCCATATTAAGTTAGAGAAAGATTTCGGCGAAAATCACATGGAATGTCATTTGTCGACGCGTTTCGAACCAACCAGTGTGGTTCATCGTCAGGACAAGTTGAAGAACAGATCTAGCGTAGCATGTTATATAGACCGAGTAGAGCCTCCAACGGCTAGTTTGACCAGCCGCTAATAAGCGGCTGGTCAAACTAGCCGTTGGAGGCTCTACTCGGTCTATATAACATGCTACGCTAGATCTGTTCTTCAACTTGTCCTGACGATGAACCACACTGGTTGGTTCGAAACGCGTCGACAAATGTCATTCCATGTGATTTTCGCCGAAATCTTTCTCTAAACTCAAGGTTTTTCCTGGAAAGATTTCTATCAAGTAATTCCCAATTTTTTCCATGGAGAGCAATGATACTTGTTTAGATGAGAGATACTCATTGTGACTATGGTCATAATGTGAGGAAGACTCATTATTTTCTAGTAAATCTAGAATTTGGTCTTCCTCTTTTACTTGTTTAGTAGTAAAAATAGGTTGTATATCTTCTTCATCTTCTACCCATTCTTTAGTTTCTGTATCTATTATTGTTCTTTCAGGAGGATATAATGTAAAGTTCTTTGTAGAATTTCCATATGAGATAAACATGTCACCTGATATACAACCGATGAAAGTATCAGCTGTAGCTAACCAAGGGCTTCCTAGAATTAATGGATGTCCTCCTAAATTATTCTTGGGTGTTAAGACCATGAAATCAATAGGATATTCCCAAGAATCTAAGGATACACAAACATCTTCCAACACACCATCAGGTTTAATCACAGACCTATATGCTAATTGCAATAAGGTTGGTGTGTATTGAACGTTAGGAAGCCTAAGTGTGTCCATAACTTGTTTGCTCATTATGTTTAGGGCAGCTCCTAGATCAATTAGTGTGTTTGGTATTTCAGTTCCATTGATGTGAATTTTTACAATGGGGCTTCCTGGATCTAAGTATTTTTGAATTGTCGCCTTCCCCATCATAATGTTTGCAATTTTTCCAACTAACTGAATTCTTTTTATGTCTTTTCTTTTTCTCCCTGATCTTTGTGTACTTGGTTCCTTAATTGTTTTTGCAAAAAATGGTATTTCTTTTATGGCTTGTAATAAAGGAATTTTAATACAAACATTTTTCAATTCATCCATCATATTGTAATTAGGCAAGATAATTTGTTTTTCTACTCCTTCATCAATTTTCAACCGTTCAGGGAAAGGTGGTCTAATTCAGATCAAGGTTTGTTCTATGATGGGAGTGTTTAGCAGAACTTATTCTGTTTGTTTATTCTCCTTCTGAGGGAGAGAGGTCTCCCTTTCTTCTAATTGGTTTTTGTGTTTTTGAAGATCAGATCTTGTTTCTTGCATGACAACGAGGTTTTTTCTTGGTAATACTCTTCCAGACCTTAATTGGTGTTATAAGCATAGAACATACCATAACTTAACATGGTATCAGAGCTGAGGTGAAGACAAAGCCCGAGCAAGAGCAAGAGCAATCATTGAAGAGAAGATTGGCAAGGCTATCCTAAAAGAACTATGGGGTCCTCAACACTCTTTCCTGCTGAAGACAAGCTCCGTGAGAAAGATGACTATCATGGATGGAAGATGTCTATCGATCTAACCCTTGAAGATCAAGTAGTGCTGGAACATGTAAGAGGAAATATTGTTGAGCCTTCATCAAATGCATCTGCTGCTGCCTGGAACAAATGGAAAAATGGAGAAGTCAAAACAAAGAAGATCATCCGGGACTCTATCGATAAGCGCTTGGTGGCCTACATCTCTGATCTAGACACCTCCAAGGAAATCTACGATAGACTGGTGAGTTTATTTAAAGTTAATGATGCAAATCAAGTTTTGTTTCTTATAAATAAGCCGAGGGAAATCAAGAAGGGTAAAGATGAAATTCCAGGTATGAATCTAACACTGTTGATGATAAGCAGGCTGAATATTATCTACCAGCTGCTCTATCTACCTCCGCTCCTTCGGACTCAATGGGAATTTGGCTCATTGATAGTGGTGCCTCAAGACACTTCACTGGTTACAAAGAAGTACTCTATAATCTGGTAGAGAAAGAAACTAACCTAGAAATTGTCCTTGGAGATGACATGAAATACCTAGTGAAAGGTGTAGGCAATGTTTCTCTTAAACTGAATACGATTCACTTACAAGATGTATTATATGTACTTGATCTCAAAAAGAACCTGGTATCCATCTCGGCAATGGAAGACAAAGGCTATAAGGTAACCTTCAGTGATGGCAAGGTATGTATATGGAAAAATAATGTTAAAGATGCCTTTACTCTTGGGTTTAGTGTTGATTCATTATATCAGGTCGATGGAAGTCCGCTAGGTGTCATGTCTTGTGACACAACTCTTTAGTCCGAACTTTGGCATCGGAGGTTTGCCCATCTTCATTACAAAGCTCTACCCGATGTAATACAGATCGTAACATGTATGCCCGAATTCCAAGTAGAGAAAGAAGGTGTATGTCTGGGATGTGCCAAAGGAAAGCTTAAAAGGGGACCATTCCCCTCAAGCCAAAGCAAGACCTCCGATATATTACAATTGGTTTACTCAGGCATACTTGAGGTTGGCATTAAGAGGAAGGCTACTACATCACATACTCCTGAGCAGAATGATGTGGTGGGAAGGAAGAACCACACGATGATGGAAGCTGTCCGGGCCATGCTACATGATCAAAGTCTTCCAAAGTTTCTATGGGCTGAAGCTGAAAACACTGCCGTATATGTACAAAATCGATGCCCTCATCAAGCATTGGGTTCCAAGACTCCTGAAGAAAAATTCACCGGTAAGAAACCTGATGTTTCTCATTTTAAAATTTTTGGAAGCCCTGTATACTTTCATGTGCCGAAAGAGAAAAGAAATAAATTGGGAGCATCTGGAAAGAAGGGAATTTTCGTGGGCTATGGTGAAAATACTAAAGGCTATAGAATCTATGTAGCCGGTCAAAGGGAAGTCATAATTAGTCATGATGTCACCTTTGACGAAGATATGGCTCTCAGCAAGGTGATCAATCTTCCGACTTTGAGGAGCTCTCAAGAAGCCGACACCAGGGAACCGAAAGAAAATGATGATGAATCAATGCCTGATGTAGAAGAACCCATGGATCCGATTGATCCTCCTCCATATGAGCCTTCCTCTTCTAGGAAGAGGCATTCATGGCTTAAGGGGTTACTTGATGATGCTGAAGGACATGATGCACCCCGAGGAACCTTTCGTGAAAGTAAGAAACCTAATAGGTATCAAGGATACCTGACCATCATGAGCACGATCATACAAAATGAACCTTCATCATTCTCAGATGTCATCTAGCATTAACTATGGAAGGATTCTATGACCATAGAATATGAGTCTATCATAAAGAATGATGTTTGGGAAGTAGTTCCCAAACCCCAGGACAAGACTGTTGTTACTTCCAAATGGCTTTACAAGATAAAGCATGCAACAGATGGAAGCACGGAAAAGTATAAGGCTCGCTTTGTTGCTCGAGGTTTCTCCCAAAAGGAAGGTATAGACTATGATGAGATATTTGCACCTGTTTCCAGATAGACGACCATCCGCTCGATCATAGCCCTTGCCGCTTCACAAGGATGGAACCTACATCAGATGGATGTCAAGACTGTGTTCTTGCATGGCTCGATCAAAGAAGAGGTCTACGTGGAGAAACCCAAAGGATTTGAGATTTATGATCGAAAATCTCATGTATGTAGGTTGAAGAAAGCTCTCTATGCGCTGAAGGAAGCACCCCGAGCATGGTATGAGAGGATCGATAGCTACTTGATGAAGCTGGGATTCACTAGGAGTGAAGCCGATCCTAACCTTTACTTTAAGGTTGAAGATGACAAGCCTCTCATACTGGTGTTGTATGTGGATGACCTCTTTCTAACGTGTGCAAACCCTCTCATTCACAAATGTAAGAGGGAGATGGCTTCTGAATTTGAAATGAAGGACCAAGGACTTGAGGTGTGGCAGAAGCCAAGGGAAATTTTCCTATCTCAAGGGAAATATGTGGTAAATATATTGGAAAGATTCGGTATAATGGACTGCAAGCCTGTGACTACCTCGAGGATATTAACTTTTAGAAGTTATATGGTAGTGATGTCGGACCAGACTTGGGAAATGCCTTTGAGTTTCAAAAACTCATTCGCATTGATGTTCTTGGTGAACCTCCGTCTGAACATATGTTTTGCAGTTAGCATTGTGAGCTCATATTTGGTTGAGCCTCACTGGATTGATGCCAGGAATCTTCTGAGATGTCTTCAGGACACAATCTCTCATGGATTAAGATACACTGCCGGAGATGTGAGACTATTTGGATACACAGATGCTGACTGGGCAGGCAATGTGGAGGACCGTAAGAGCACTTCCGGGTGTTGTTTCTCCTTGGGATCTGCTTCGATATCCTGGATGAGCAGGAAACAAAAGTCGGTGGCTTTGAGCACCGCCGAAGCAGAGTATATTGCTGCTAGCATGGCTTCTTGTGAGGCAGTTTGGTTGCGAAAGCTCTTCAGTGAGTTGTTTGGATTCACATTGGATACCACTGTGATCCTTTGTGACAACCAAAGTGGGATTCGTTTGTCAGAGAATCCCGTATTCCATGATCGCTCCAAGCATATTGATATCAGATACCATTATGTTCGAGATATGGTGCAACAGGGAGCTATAAGGCTCCATCATATCGCATGGATGTTCTTGGATGTATTTGGATACACAGATGCTGACTGGGCAGGCAATGTGGAGGACCGTAAGAGAACTTCTGGGTGTTGTTTCTCCTTGGGATTTGCTTCGATATCCTGGATGAGCAGGAAACAAAAGTCGGTGGCTTTGAGCACCGCCGAAGCAGAGTATATTGCTGCTAGCATGGCTTCTTGTGAGGCAGTTTGGTTGCGAAAGCTCTTCAGTGAGTTGTTTGGATTCACATTGGATACCACTGTGATCCTTTGTGACAACCAAAGTGGGATTCGTTTGTCAGAGAATCCCGTATTCCATGATCGCTCCAAGCATATTGATATCAGATACCATTATGTTCGAGATATGGTGCAACAGGGAGCTATAAGTTTCAAAAACTCATTCGCATTGATGTTCTTGGTGAACCTCCGTCTGAACATATGTTTTGCAGTTAGCATTGTGAGCTCATATTTGGTTGAGCCTCACTGGATTGATGCCAGGAATCTTCTGAGATGTCTTCAGGACACAATCTCTCATGGATTAAGATACACTGCCGGAGATGTGAGACTATTTGGATACACAGATTCTGACTGGGCAGGCAATGTGGAGGACCGTAAGAGAACTTCTGGGTGTTGTTTCTCCTTGGGATTTGCTTCGATATCCTGGATGAGCAGGAAACAAAAGTCGGTGGCTTTGAGCACCGCCGAAGCAGAGTATATTGCTGCTAGCATGGCTTCTTGTGAGGCAGTTTGGTTGCGAAAGCTCTTCAGTGAGTTGTTTGGATTCACATTGGATACCACTGTGATCCTTTGTGACAACCAAAGTGGGATTCGTTTGTCAGAGAATCCCGTATTCCATGATCGCTCCAAGCATATTGATATCAGATACCATTATGTTCGAGATATGGTGCAACAGGGAGCTATAAGGCTCCATCATATCGGTACAGATGAACAGGTCGCCGACATTCTGACAAAACCCCTTGGGAAAGTAAAATTTTTGACTTTCCGTGAACAACTTGGAGTTGTTCAAAGACCCTCCAATGAGGGTCATGTATGATGCATTGAGCTCTGAGAGCTCCAGGGGGGTGCGGGGTGCTTCTTGGAGCAGCATATGACCACAGGATTATTCACTATCCCCTGGTGGAATACATGTACACCCCGTGGCGACATTGTAGCAGGATTGATGTGTTCTCCTGTGAGGCCTGGATTGATGTGTTCTCCATGGCAGCCTGGATTGATGTGTTCTCCATCGCAATTGTAGCAGGATTGATGCGTTCTACTGTGAGGCCTGGATTGATGTGTTCTCCATGGCAATTGTAGCAAGATTGATGTGTTCTCCTGTGAGACCTGGATTGATGTGTTCTCCATGGAAATTGTAGCAGGATTGATGTGTTCTCCTATGAGGACAGGATTGATTAGTTCTCCTGTCGAGGCATCCTACCCATGCAGTCTGGGACTCATGGGAAGTACCTCTCATCTGATCAATGAGTAGGGAAATGAAGTTAGGGACCATAGTAGTACCGATGGACGCATCGTTGTAACTACCGTACTCCCTACGCTAGGATGACCTCCATTGATCTGGGATCAATGATACTGGTCTGGGACCATTGGTAGGAGTTGTACCATACTATGACGCTGACTTCGGGTTGGTTGAGACTGGTCTGGGATCAGTGGTACATACTCTGAGATTGACTTTGAGTCAGTGGAGGATGATATTGGTCTGGGACCATTGGAGTTGTACTCACTATGACGCTGACTTTGGGTTGGTTGACACTGGTCTGGGACCAGCGGTACATACTCTGAGACTGACTTTGAGTCAGTATGATACATCCTCGATCATTTCTTCTTCTTCATAATTCAGACAAAAGCAGAGTAGAACAGAACAATGCAAGAGCAGAGCAGAACAGAACAAAACAGTACAGATCAGTGCAGGGCAGAACAAGACAAAGCAGAACAGGCAGAATAGAGTAGAGCAGGGCAAGGGTCAGGCTGTACAGGGCAGTGCATTTGATGGACGAACAGTAACGACCGATAGACAGATTGCAGATGAAGTTCTCCATGGTTGAGAGGGAGTGTTAAAATTGGCAACCAGGGCAAAAATTCATGTGGGTCATCTTGTTCATGGCTAATAATATTTTTATTAGATTCCTCTCGTCGAGAGTTGTAGGATTGATATAAATATCATCCACTTCCGATAAGTATTCATGGAGATATGAATTTATTTTGATTATGGAATTATTATCAAGCCGACCTACAACTCATGTAGGTTTAGAAGCCCAACAGTCGCATCTATTCACCCACCAATGTTGTGTATAAATATAAGAAGACTTTTCCTCATTTGGACTCACTCATCTCATCACATCTCTCTCTCTCTACTGCGCAGATATGAGTCTCTTCTCTACTGCGCTGAAATGGGTCTCTCTCTCTCACACATGTGAAGCCGGAAGCTGTTGAATTTGAAGCTGAAACAACAGAAGTAAAGATTGACTTGCGTGGCCTAGAAGATATCCTATTTGGAACTGCACTGTAGGTTCATCTGAACCTACTTTGAAAGCCGCAACTTTTGGTGGTGGAATGAAGTCAATCCGATGAACGGTTTGCAAGATATCGACTGCCCTAGTTTGAAGCCGGAAACTACTGAAACTGAAGCTGCAACTACAGAAGTAAAGATTGACTTGCGTGGCCTAGAATATCTCCTCATCTGAACTGCGCTGTAGGTTCATCTGAACCTCCTCTGGAAGCCGAAACTTTTGGTGGTGGAATGAAGTCAATCCGACAGTCGGTTTGTGAGATATGGTCTGCCCTAGTTTGATAATGAAGCCGCTAATGCTGATGCTACTGATCTAGGGTTTGCTACTGCTGATATGAATTAGATTTATTGTACTATTTCTCTCTGCTGAATTATTGAAGATAAAAGAAGATTTGATCAAAGGGTTTCCCCACACATTGTGGGGTTTGTCCCTGGCTAGCCGCCACATCTTGTGTCTCTTGTCTTGGCTTGTTTTCTGTCGATCGTTTAATGTTCTATCTGCACTTTACTTTATGTACATGTGATTGCTATTCGGTGGAATATAATAAGAAAAAGAAGTAAACTGTTATAAGCATAGAACATACCATAACTTAACAATTGGACATTATTTAGGTCTAGTGGAGTTATTACATAAGTTTGAGGATTCTGTCTCTCCATGTTGTACACCGGTTGTTGTGGTATTTTATTATTAGGATTCGAGAGTGGTTTAGCAGGTAATTGATTTGGTTTTTGTGGAAATGGTAGGGAGAGATGTGGGTTTTTATTATGAACTGGAATTTGTGGTAATTGGTTAGGTTGAGGAATTTGATTAGATTGTGGTGGAAGGTAAGATGGCGAGTATTGTTGACATTGAGCATAGTCTCCGTAGGGATTTTTCCATCCTTGATTCCAAGGCTGTGACTGTGGTTGAGCCCAAGGCTGCCAGGATGAATTCCAATTATTTTGTGAAGACTGGGCAAATTGTTGTGGTCTAAATCCTTGTGATTGATTTGGTTGGGGATTTTGCCATGGTCTTTTAGCTATAAAGTAGAGAGGGTCTACTGGTTCTGATATTCCTTCATCATTAAATACAACCTTGAGACCTGGTAAGGATGGACATTCCTTCGTATCATGATTATCTGCACATATGACACAGGTTTCTATGGCTTTTGAATTTAAGGGACACTCTCTTAGAGCATGTTTCTTCCGACATTTGGGACAGAAGATAGATAATGCAGCATTTTTGGAAATTTTCTTGTTTTGTATTTTAAGGGTGTCTATTTGCTCACTTAGGCTCCCTAAAATATCTGTTTTAAAGGTATCAAGAAAATTTCCTAATTCTGCCTTGCTGATTGTCCCAGCTGCAGATTTGTTAATTCTTGACAAGAGAGGGTCTCTAGGACTCCTTCCAACTCGTGCTTTACCCCTTGAGATATGTACATATAAATAAAAAATATCCACAAATGGTAGTTGGGAAATATCTCCCTTCCCAGTTAGGTTAAGGAGATCAATCCACTCATCTTTAATAGCTCTGAGTAAGAGGGATTTTAAGGTTTCTTCATCCAAATTATCCATTTTTTCTCTTTTAACATTGTAAACAAACCTTTCTACTAAGTCTTCAAGAGTTTCATCTTATTTTTGTGTCATTTTGAGGACTTGATATTTAAGGTTACTAGGCATACAATAATCTCTATATTTGCCTAAGAAAGCCTCTTTCATTTGTCCCCATGTTGTTATAGAATGCACTCCTAGACTCATGAACCATTTTAATGTTGAGTCTTTTAATGTAGCAGGGAACAATTTTAACTTTTGAGCATCATGCAGATAGTCATACGATCTGCATAATACTTCAAATTCAAAGAGAAATGTCTCTGGATCTTCGTTTCTTTTTCTGTGGAAATTAGGAAGAATTGAGGGTGATATATTTTTCATTGTGAGGGTTGTATCTTCATCAAGAATAGGAAATCCAAAAGGATCTTGGTTTCCTCTGCCTCTACCCCCTCCTCTATTCCTATCTCCACCTCTACCTCTACCTCTTCCTCCAATCCTATTTTCTTCGCCATGGACATTGTGTACTTCTCCTTCCCCTTCTTCAGCCATGATAGATTCTTCAAAACTAATATAGTGTTCTTCTAATCTTTCTAGTTCCTTTATCAATGGTTGCTCAAAATAAGTTTCTGATTCCTCTTCTTCACTCGGAACTTCTAATTTTTCTCCCAAAATTTTCTCACCAATGGAGGATAGAAAAATTACTCCTGTAATTGGGGATGTAGGATTTTCTTCAATTACAACTTCAGTAGAGGAAGTGGGTGAAGTTCTGGATTGGATTTATGATCTTGAGATTTCAGGAAGCCTTTGTCGACCTCTAAAAGGAATTCAGGTTTGAGTAGGTGGTGTGGATTCTTGAAATCTAGGTGAAGTGAGTGGATTTGTGGGAATTAAACTTCTTCCTCACCCTACAAATCTACCTCTAGAGTCTCTATCCCTATGCATATCATGTTTTGATTTTTTTTTCTTAACTTCTCTTTGTATTTCCTCGACAATGACGCAAAAATGTTTGGCCAATTTAATGTCTTTAAATTGTCAATCATAAATTGTCAAATAGGGTATGTGTACTGAAGAAGTACAGGTGCACTATATGTGCTAGAAGTTATTCCTTATGTTGTTATGTTCTTGTTAGGGTCTAAACTCAAGATTAGTATGGAGATGGTGTAGTTAATTATATTAATGTCTCAATCCCTAAAGTTATCAGCTAATTTATTAGGATTTATTTTCTATTGAATTAGTTTATGGATGATATGAGAGTGATTCTAAATTCTATTTGTGTTAAATTATTTTGGATTTTTGTCTTGAATATTTATGTTGCAGCTATAATTCACTAAGTGCAAGAGAAATCTATTCTGCCAAACTATAAAGAAGTATTGTCTGAATTCAATTGTTAAGGAGAAGACTCTCACATTTTTACTTATTCAATTTCATTCAAACACGATACTCTGAACAACATCTACACTATGAAGTAAACACAATTAGACTACTCTAGATAAAAAAGAAAATGAAAGAACCATGCTGTACCAGGTAAAAATCAATTCAAATAGTAGATTAAACTAAGTATAAAACAGATGGAAGTACTCATGCATATAACGATTCACTAACGAACTCATCATATTGCATTTCTCACACAAAAACAGAGTATTCAAAGGAATGAAAAGAAATCTAATTGCATTTGGTTAAAGACCTGTCACTGGTCGTAGGGGGCCCTCCACAGATCAGTCAAAAATCTCCAATCAATATAGCGCACACACACACAAAACCAATTCTATTGCTTGCAAACGAAATTTAACAAACTATTTCAAAATTACATCATCCGGCGCGCACCAAATCACAGTGTGGCCATAGTTTTTATAACAAGTCTTTGGCATAACAATCATGAGTAATTTAAGCCTAAATATCTTTATTCTAACTAACTATATCGCTAAACCTTTGATTTGCTATTCCGAAAGCAAATTGATAAGGTTTTGATGAAACTAGGATTTCGTTCCGGCGACAATCCTGTGGTTGACTTTGGGGTTTGACCGTGATATCCTACGCTCATCTTGATGAACTGGTTCAAGGGGATAAGAAGGGATCCATGAGGGGACCATTCCTTATCCATCCGTATACTTTGTCGCTGACCTGGACCTTCTGAACCTTGCAAACAATGGAGACAGTTGTAGAAATTTGGATTAGTTGTGGAAACAAACCAATTCTGTAGCCAATTGCATCCTTTAACAAAACAATAGGGTATATAGTCAAACATGAAGAAGAAGACATATTATTTCTTACCTTTATCAAAACCTGGTGGATATGGCATTATTTAGGTGGTAAATGTAGGAAAAGAGAGGAAACATAGGCAAAAAGGGGTGTCATGGTAAGACAATCTTTGGACTCTACACATTGTATGAATCATTAGTTGCTTCACATTTATACAGGTTCTTGGTCTCTTTTCCTTTAGCACACTTATGTTTAGGGTCCCATTTTTTGCCACAATGTTTTCACTTGCCCTCTTTCATTCTTTGCATTTCCACATTAGTTTTTTCTTCTTCACAAAGATGTGGTGGAACATATTTTATGTTATCCGTGATCGCTGTTTGGGAAAATCTTCGTCTCGAATATACTCTTTCAACCTTTAGCCATTGCATTTTTTCATGCTTCTTTTCAACAAATTTTGCCTTATTTCTGGTTACCTCTATAGAAGTGATGTCATGAAGCTCAAGATCAACCTGGATATAGGGTTTAAGTCCTGTGATGTACGAATGAATCAAACGAATTTATGATAATCCAGGCACTCGTGTGGTCAAAGTTTCCCATTCTTGAGGGTATTTGTCCACATCTCCTTTTTGTTGCAATCTGGTGAGTGCTGAGAAAAAGTCTTCTTCTTGACAAATTGGAACCTTTTAAAGAACACATTTTTGAATTTCCTCCAATTGATAGCAAGTGTCGTCTTTTTCCACCACATATACCAATTATAAGATTCATCTTCCATTTTCATGGAATCACGACTAGTTTTTTTGTCATCATTATCAATACTGTAAATCTCGAAATATCCTTATGCTTTATTGAACCAAGAAACACTGCATTTTTCATTACCGTCAAATTTAGATAGCTCAAGTTTTGCTCTTTGTTGATATGTAGCTATCGACGGGGCGAAGAAAGGGTGTTGATTTGAACACGACATATTGGTGTATGGATTCCAGAGCTGCTTATTTTGAACATTTGTGTTACTATTTTCTTGATTAAGCGTGGAAGATGTCTTTGGAGACTCAGGTTTCTCATGTCAGTGACGTTTCATGAATCTGGAGAATTGAGATGTTGAGTGGCCTCATTATTATGGGGTATTTGATTGGGCGTAATCTTAATATTGTTACAAATATCAATATCACCATCGCTTGATCCACCTTAACTGAAAGGTCTACCTGATCCTTTTTAAATTCATTCTTGTTCTGCTCAAGCTGACTCTCTATTCTCTTTGTTGTGTCTTCGAGTGCTTTGATTTTTTCTCCATGTCCAGTCACCTTACCCTCAAGATCTATAATTTTTTTACTAAAGTCGGCCATTGTCATAGATGACAAAATCGAACAGGTATGCAGTGGTGTATATTTATCCAGCTTTAACCCTTTTTTAACAGTAATTATATATATATAATTATTGACTTATACTATCTAATTGTATATAGCTTCATGGTGGCGCCAAGGGTCGGTGGACAGTTGAATGTATAATACTATATAATTGGAATGTTCCATCTAGTTCCACGAAGCTAACATGCCAGGGGTTGATCGATTGGTGGACTGTTCACTTGCGAGCAGTGGACAGGAATATCAGAAATGTCGGCGGTGTGTTGATAGTGGATGGAGCGACATGTATAGAGAGGGTGTGGTGCGAGAGGACATTAGATAGGGAAATCGGGAATAACAGAGTGGATGCTGCGAACATATGAAGAAATGTACAACAGAGGAAGAATTGAGACAGGGACGTGATCGATGTAGCAGTAGACAGACTGGGGACTGCTAAGCTCTGATACTAGATGGAGTAGAAATACTCAACAATTATCAACAATTATATATATTTTATTAATAATGATTGAATGATTTACAATGAGAGAGGCCTTGGCTTAAATACAACCCTAGGTGCCTCTTGGTGAATGGGCATGATCTTTGATCATGCCCTTTTGCCTAATTAATTAATAGTTATGGATTATTTTTTTACATAATATACACAAAGGTAAATGAACATGGACATATTTTGATTGTTTGCTTATATGTAGATGACATGATTTATACTGGTGATCTTGAATTGGATGAATTTAAAGCAGCCATGAAGAAATAATTTGAGATGACAGATCTTGGTCTTATGAAATATTTTGTTGGCATAGAAGTTGAGCAATTAGAAAAAAATATCTTTATTTGTCAAAATAAATATGCTAAAGATTTGTTGAAAATATATAGAATGGAGAATTGCAGACCTGCTCCTACACCAGTTGCAACAGGTACAAAGTTAAGTAAGGATGACAAAGGATCATATGTTAATCCAACTCTATTCAAAATATTGGTTGGCAACCTCATGTATCTCACAACTACAAGACCAAATATTATGCAAGGAGTGAGTTTGATTTCCAGATTTATGGAGTCTCCAAAAGACTCACATTGAAGAGCAGGTAAGAGAATTCTGAGATACATAGTAGGAACTACAGATTGTGGCATATTTTATGCAAGCACAGAGAAGAAGGATTTGATTGGGTACACCGACAGTGATTTTGCAGGCAATTTGGATGATAGGAAGAGCACTTCTGGTTATGTGTTCCATCTTGGTTCAGGTGTGATTTCATGGGCATCTAAGAAGCAACATATTGTGACACTTTCGTCAGCAGAAGTAGAATATGTATCAACAACATCAACAACATGCCAAGCAATATGGTTACGAAGAGTTTTGGTTTGGCATGTTGTCATATTCTTTGCTCATATTCTTTAGAAACATAATCCTCCCCTAGGCTAGGCATCTCTGCCTTCCTCTCCTTCACCACCTTCACCAATGTTTACATTGGTATTCAGTCCCTGTATACAAATTCACTCCATACAAAGAAAAATTATATAAGGGAAATCATTGTTCGGAAATGAACAAAAGTTAATCTAGACAAATTTGTGAGAGGGAAAGAAGGTTCCATTTCTAGCTGAAGTTAGAGTCGAATAGGTTAAAACAATTGCAATTGCATGCATGTATAAATTACAAATTGTAACCAATTTTCTTTGCGAACAATTTGTCATGAGGCTTTTCCTTCGGGTTGTTTTTTAAAGTTAAGACTTCTTCACATAACAGGTTAATTTTCTGGTTTTCTCTATATTGAAACTTGAGTAATAGATTAACTATAGTCTACTAAACAGGTTGGGTATGGATTATGTAGAAATTCTCACTGTATATCACTTGATAATGCAATATACTTGTTATCACTCAGGTTGTTTCCTTTGACTCCTAAGGGAATACGGCCGAGGTAACCACAAACCAATCTTTGGACTGCAGGTCCTAGCCTACCTGCAGTCAGAGAGGGCTCTCTCTTTAGGATTTAGCTTTGTTTAAGGGATGATTTTAGGCTAGATATGATGCACATGGGTTTTGTTTGAGTTTGGTGGGATGGTTGATGCTTCAGACAGAGTTGGCATGCAAAGGATGAGAAGTTCAGACCATTGGGCATGGAGTCAATGAATGTGAACTGAAGGGTGCGTTTTCCTTGGCAGAAGAGGGGAATATGGAGCAGGATAGCTACGCATGGCACAATGATTAAATGCTGGAACAAGGATGAAATGGAGGTTAGGGGATGAGAGGCAAATAAGGATCTCGCATCCAGCCAAAGAGGGAAAGTGGATGAAGACTATATAGGAGCAATGAAGGATTCCTAAACAGCATTCAGAAATGAGAAATAACTTAAACATGATCAATTAAGTATGCATATTTATCACTAATTCAGAGGAAAACAAAGAAAAGTTACAAGAATTGAGCACAGAGGGCATAAAAGCCAGCTCTGAACTATTCCTTCTTCCTGCAACTTAGATTATGATATACAGATGATACAGATACATATAAACTGATAAACAGAGGGAGGAAAGACTTATTGAACCATGAGCAAGCATATGAATTCCACATCAAGCTCTTCAGCCATTGAAAGCACAACTAGCCAGTTCAGATGCAAATATTCCAGTAATCTTTGATTACAGAAGTTCTTAAGCTTATAGCACAAGTCTGGAATGAGAAATACAACCAACCAACCCTTTACATAATATAGAGGGTTGTTTAAATAGAAAATATTTACAAACATCCCTTGAACATGTGTCAAGGGAGAAAATATCTCAAAATATCTATCAAAACAGAGCCAAAAGAGATCTGTGCAATAACTGCTTCTAATGCTAAGTTGTGCTGGAAATAAATGCAATAAAATATCTAAAACAACTGCACATGAGGCAGCAGCCTCATACAAATGTCTTTCTAAGGCTGCGCATGGTCCTGCAGCTTCATAAATGGACTGAAAGAATTCCTTGAGCCACGCGCTGTCCTCTGTGTGATAACTATGCATTTAAGGAAGCAGCGCTGCTCCAAAAATATGACTGGGAACAATGTCTCTGCAATAACTCTGCCTTGAAAGCCTTCATCTATGCCTTTAGGTGGCTTTAAAGCAAAAAAAGAAGTGTTGGTGAGCCTTAATGGCTGAATGATGCTTTGTTGACTTTGCTGGGCTTGCTTTGCTTTCATCTGCTTTGAAAAACTGGACTGATACTCTTTGCCGCTTCTGGAGATGCTATGGCACGCCTCTGGGCCCCTCCTGGCTTGAAAAGGCCTTTAACTACTAAATCGCCCATCATGGCCGCTGTTCGGCCCCAAAAAACTTGCTGCGAAGTCCTCCAGCTGCCTATGGGAGCTTATCGGCCCTTGCCGATCCAAAAACCGCCTTTAATCTGATAAATCGCTACAAAAATGATGAAAAGGGGGCTCTGTAGGTATGCCGAAGAGAAAACCCTGTACTGGGTGCGCTCTGGGCAACGAGCGATTCCAAAAATGCCAAGGAAACCATCGTTTCCTTTAAACCATGGGCGGGCGCGGGCACTGCATGAATAACACTGCAATACTGCCTTCTTCTCTTAATACGCAGAACGCATCAAAAACATGATTTTTAACAAAAATGGTGCTTTTAGCGAACACTGTTCAAAACCTTAAATTCTGGCCGTTGGATCCAGCGCGGGCCGATCCAACGGCTGGCGCTAAATCGCATATCGGCGAACCGACGATCCCAAAACACAATACCTTCGAAATGCCGCGGACCCGAAATGCTATAGGCTCCTTCTTGATGGATTTCGGGTCCGGCCCATCGGCGATGTCATATCGGCGGATTTACAAAAATTTGGTTTGCGGACCCGAAATGCTAATATACCATGCTTTAATGTTATTTCGGCTCCGCCATATCGGAGCAGTCCCGCTCAGCTGCACAAAGGGCCTTTCGGACCCGAAATCCCTATATGCCGAGCTATATAATATTTCGGCTCCGCTAGTAGGACATGGGGAGAGCCGCGAACAAATCATGACCATTGATCTGGGAGGGCGATCCGACGGCCGGCGCTAAATCGCATCGGGGCGGACCATTGGTCCCAACACATAAAACTTCCGATGGAGCAATATAGCTTGCGGACCCGAAATGCCTTTGTGCCCATTTTTAATGGAGATCGGGTCTGAACCATCAGAACCCATCATATTGGCGGATTTACATTTGAAATGGGTCCAACGGACCCGAAATCCCTTTCAAAACTGCCCTTTATAAATTATCGGCTTCGGAATATCGGAGACCTCCCTTTTCGCTGTGCCCGGGGACCTTACGGACCCGATAGCTTTTATAAGACCCGCCTTTATAATATTTCGGCTCCGGAATATCGGAGCCAAACATAAGGGGTGTTTCTCCGATCAAACATGGGCCATTGATTTGGTGAAGGCGATGGACGGCAGAGATTACGTCGGCATTTCGCTATCGGCGGGGTCATGGGGTTGCCATATATGTGATTGTCGAAATGGGCGATCGCCGAAATGATCCGGGCCATTGGATCGGCGGGGGCGATGGACGGCTGAGATTTGGTTGCTGTATCGGCGATCGGCGGCCCATTATAACCCATGCCTTGAGACTTAGCCATTTTCGCTTATAATATGCCACTGCCCCCTCCCGATAGCGATATCGCATCGGAGGGGGACCAAATAAATTCTTTTCTCATCGGAGCATGCATTTTATTAAAATGCAAAGGAAAAATGAATTCGGAGGGGTCTCCTTTGGCATGTTAAATGGTTTATAAGGCATCGGAAGGGGTCCGATGGCCCAAAAAGGAGGAATTCATGCCTTGGAAGGATTCCAAAGGCACTTGGGAGGATTTCAATGGATTTGAGAAGGATTTTAGGCCTTTAAAAGGGTTTGTGCCTTGGAAAAGGTAGAAACAAGGCCAAAAGATGGTTTTTTATACATATGAAGGGAATTTATGCTTTGTGAAGGAATCAAAAAGCATTAGAGGGGTTTTATGGAGTGATGAAGGGCTTTATGCATCGGAAGGAGTCCGAAATGCATCTGGAAGATGGTTAGAGGGGGGCAGTGTGGGTTCTTGCTGAGTTTCTGATAAACTTAGCAATTCCCAAGGATGTATATGGTTATTTTTCAACCAGGGGGAAGGGATAAGTATATAGGGGAGTTATATACATAGTTTAAGTAGGGGAAGGGTAAAGAGATAGGGAGTTACATAATAAAGTTAGTAGTTAATATGATAATGATGAGAAAAAGCGCTAAGAATGATGTCTTAGGCTATCAATGGGGGAAAATGACTGATAGAAGAAGTGTGAACATTCCTTGAGTGAAGCAGATCTCCACCAAGGCAAATGCTATGGAGAATGATGAATCTAAGAGATATCAAGCAGATCTTGACCTCTTTAGGGGAAGTTAGTGACTGATTTGGGGAAAGAGGAAGAAGGGGAAGTTAGACATGCCTCGCTTGAAATCCTCCAACTGAAAAAACTGCCTCAAACTAAAAATGAATTGCTTACCAAAAATTGGAACACAACAGTGGAATTTAGACTAGCACGCTTTCATGGACAGTTCTTTGGCCATCTGTAGCAAATATGGAGCATTGCAGCATGCATAGAACGACATATTTGGCATGTAAAAATGTCGATCATGAAAGATGATTAACCTGCTACAGCAGGAGGCTAACAATACTAAAGCAAAATACTTGATCTACTTCTACAAACAAACTTGCGGAAGTGTCATGCGGAAAGAGTCAATTTTGCAGACAAAACCGACCTCCCTAGAAGCTAAGGCTTTCTAGTGACAAACAAAACAATCAAGCACTATCTTTCCCTAAATATGCATTTAAAATACAAGCAACCAGGTGTTCAAGTCTTACCTTTAGTCCAACGCTGTTTGTAGCAGCCAAGCCTCTCCGATCCAGATGAGCTCCTTCTCCTTGAAGCCTGCATTCACTAACAAGCAAACGATTACATAGCACCTGAATAACTCATATAATAAAACATATTCATCATAAAGACCAAGGAGTTTATGAAACAAATTATATATAACAACTTGTTGAGAAAAATGAACTTAATTGTATTAATTGGAAACAAAAGAAACCTTACAACCAGTGCCTTGGTGTTGTGCAGGTCCCTCCCAGGGTCCAGCAAGAGTTCTCCTCTACTTTGATCAGCTCACCCACTTCCAAATGAAGCTAAGAAAGGATTGGAATCTCTCCTCTCAAGCTCTATAAGGGAGTCCTAATTTCAGCAGCATCTACCCTTAGGAATGTTCAGCTTTCAACCTCCCCTCCCTCTGGCCCAATGCCTGTATTTATAATGCTTTGGAGGAAGTTAAACAGGTCCACCATCAATGGGATAAGCCCCTCTTTAGAAGGGATATCTCCCCTCTTCATGGGATAAGTTCCTCTTTCATTGGGATGCATGAACCATCTGGAGGCGCTCAATCCACGTCAAACCATCTTCTAGAATGCTCTAGAATCGACCGCAAGTAAGTTTTTTGAAGTAAAACTTGCGCCTTTTGACTTTTACAGGGGTACGCACCCACCCCTTTACAGACAGAGCGTACAAGTACGCAGGTATTATGTACTTGAGGTGCGTATACGCAGGTAAGAGTAAGAGAAACTGCGTAACCAGAGTTATATTGACTTTTAAAGGCTTTCTCTCTTTTTTGGAATTTGACATGAGGAGCAGAGGTATAAGACTTGCCAAGGAGGACAATATGGTTATTGATGGAGCCATACTGACTGCAAATAGTCATGGTGACAAATTTTAGTGTAACAGATTTCCCACTAAAGTGCGAGGTCTGTAGTAGATTAGGGTTTCATATCATCTAGGAAGGGTGAAGCACTTTATCATTTCGAGGATTATCTTGTGGAGAGCCCAGTCGGAACCTGCAAATATTCAACACAAAATACATATATGAGATCATATCATCGCTGAGGTAGGCATTCCCATACTCAGATCAAAAACTTAACTAACAAACTAACTACTGCTCTGATACAGGAATGATTTCGCAGTACATCATAATCATAGACTCATGTAGACACAGTATGGACACATCCATCTGTTTATAATTAGTCTACTATATAATGAATACAAAACTCCTCGCAACTTGGATGGCGGAAACTAGATCCAGGGTCTTCATTTCTACTTCCCGAAATAGTACGATTCTATCCATGCGAATAAATGAGTTGATGTTGAACATGGTAGAAACCACTTGATTACCAGTCAATGATGTAAACTGTTAACAAGTGTGAGAGAGACCACCAGTGATGTCAATGGTTCTCAAAGTACCCAGTACAATCCATGAGATGTGAATGAATGTGTTGATGTCGAACATGTCACAGAATCCCTTGATCGAAAGTCAATGATGCAAACTGTCGTCAAAGGCGAGAAACCTGCCCTTGAGGCATGCAGATTTCAAGGTATTGACGATTCCTAGATCATCTTTCTAGATAATGTGCTGATGTCGATAGAAAGCGACCCGTTGCAAGCAAGCCCACAACACGAAATCATAGATCAAGTTGAAGAAATGTAGCTGTAAGGACTGACTCAGGGATGGTCAAGATGGATGACAAATATTTTGCAGATGAAAGGTTTATTTGCAGTGATCTCTTGAACACATAACGACACAACAGATGGCTTGGTGACAATTGACCCAAAGTTAATACCCAGAAACCGGCTGAAGACTTTCAATGTGGTTTGATCAACTGTTAGGTAAAGGATTTCCCAACCCAGGTGAATGAAAAGTGTCGTGTTCAAGAGTGGTGATAAGGTTTTTCCGAGACAAAGGATAACAAATAGGCTCATTTTTCTCTCTTTTCCCCCACCATTTCTGGCAAGTACCTCTTTATTTTTTACAAACTTGAGGAGGATAACATTTGCTTGATTATAAGCTCATCCTTCGGATGAGTCCAACTTAGTTTAGATTCGAACCCTAAGAAGGAGTGGTCCGTTCTTGTTTGTAATCGAACAGGTCCTTTACTGTGAAATTTTAACGAGTCCAATATAGGAGAAACTCGGCGTTTTTCAATTTTAGAGAGTCTGAAAAACTTAAGAAGACTCCAGGGTTGACCTTTTTCGTAAATTTGTGTCTCCCAAGCCCGAAAAAGTATAAAATAATACTTGAGAGAACCGCTTGATCTTTACGACCAAGGAGTACTTTCATGATTAGTGTCTCTGATCTGAAAAGTAAAAAGCGATCAAGGACACATCGTTTTATTTCCAATATCGAATTTGAAACGACAAAAATCCGGTAATCTTTTCATGTTTTTACGGTCAGAAAAGGGTTGTAAGAGGACCGTCTTTTAATTCCATTTTAACGAGTGTAAAAGAAACGCTCGGCAATCTTTTCATGTTTTAGGAGTCAGAAAAGGGCTTAAAGATGACTCTGATGTTTTTGCTTGTAAAAAATGACAATTTTCCCTGAAAATCCTTTATCCTGCACAAAAACCAACACATTACTCATACCTGTTTAAAGATAGATAAAAATACTTTGAAAAATACCTTTTCATGGTGAAAAATAAACAAATTTACCATTTATTTACCCAAAAAACCTATAAAAGGGCTTTTACCAATTCATTTTTACCATTTTACTGTTGAGGAGAGAAAAAGGGCTTTTGGCAAGAAACTTCCCGTGGACATTGCGGAGAATCCGACCGTCGAAATCGAACGCCGTCTCTTCCAAGTAATCTACAACATCCTCCTCTTCAATTTCATCCATTTAGAATTCTTTTTAAGGCCCCATATTTCATTTTTGGGAGGTTTTGGGGTTTCAAAAACCGCCTCTCGGCGTACGCAGGCACCACACTAGGGACCCGCGTACCCCGACATTTTCTCAGTTGGAAAAATGTCAGGGGCATGCACCCTGCCTTCAGGAACCCTGCGTACCTACCCTCTGTTCCTAAAGGCGGGGTGCGTACTCTGCGCAACGAGGTTTTAAAACCCTAACTCTCCAAAATGGACCAAATTTTTTTGATTTCATGGAATCTAATGGATGTTTTTTGGCTTGTAGATTTTTCACCATGCTTGATTGGCGCGAGAGAGAGCACGAAGATGTTGATTTGGCCGCCATTAATCATCAACCGTCAATTGATGCTTTGAAGGCATGCGACCTTTATAAATACTGGGCCATACCTGGCATGAGGGCCCAAGTGGGCTTTCTAGAGTGGCTGGTAGAAAGATGGAACGTTCAGGACCAGTGTTTTTATATTGGAGGGAACTAGCTCGAGATGGAGCCCGCATATATCTACTTTCTCACTGGTTTGCCCAAGAGAGGCGAACACTTGACTCTGTTCGGGACTAGGCCAGGTGGCCAGTCCATCGCTAGTCTCGACTAGAGTGGTGTAACACTCAGACTCAGGAGAAGGGGATAGAGATCAAAACTATATCCCGTCCTGAACTTATAGTGACTGCCTTTACAGTTACCAGACTTTGCGGGGCTGCTGCTTTACACATTGCCACTGGATCCCAGATGCGGATGGCTATTGATTGCTATCGAGGTACCATTTTCAACTGGTGTGATGCTGTGTTGGCCAATGTAAAGGGCCAACTGACTAGAGCCAAAAACGGACAACTAAAGATCTTTGGTTATGGGGCTTTAGTTGTGAGTTTTGGCTTAGAGAGGGTTCCGATGCTGATCCCACAACAGCTCACTGTTGAGGCTGGGCTTCCCTGAGAGCCCAAATTGATGCGATGGGTTGTGGTTATGGCCCGTCATCCTGATGAGGGGACGGAGGATGTCCGATTTACTCTGGAGTACTTTAACTGGTTAGAAGACCAGGTCTTTTCTATACAGGATTTTCCTTATGCCGGAGTTGATTTTCGTGGAGATCCGGACATGGTTCTTCCACCGGGAGAACAATGGGATGATACAGGTAATTCATTTTTCACAAGTTTTTTAAACTATCTATTTTTTTTTGTTTGTTTTATATCATCTCAAAACTGATAGTAATAATTTTCAAAATGCAGATGTAGGCCCACGTCGTCCAGCCAATCTCCGGCCTTACGAGAGGAGACTACTAGTTGCAGCGGCACCGGCCCCACAGGATGAGGCCACAGAGACTTTGGCTGAGTTGGAAAGTGACCTGGAGCGTCTTACAGCAGATATACCGGAGACTACCATAGATGACATTCCAATCCGGCTTCAGCGCTATGTAGTCGGGGTCCCAGGACCTTTTAGGAGGTTCTTGTGTAGGGTGGCCCGTGCAGTGGTGTCATATAGAGATCATCACCAGTGATTGGATGGTTGTTTTGTAGACACATGTGACATTTTGGTTTTTTGTACTTATCATTTTTGCTGATCATAAGGTGTTTTTCAACCTATGATCGAAGACGATGTATTTTTTGACACACTCCTATATATATATATATCATTATTACCGGCTTATCTTGTAAATCATGTTATGGAATGGTTTTAAATTTACATGTATGATTATTGCAAATGTCTATTTAACATTCGAGAAGCAATTGCATCTGCTAATGTATTTAAAGACCTTGGAATATGTTGATATTCAATGTAATCAAACTCACGTTCCAAGAGACGCACTCTAAAAAATAACCTTAATAACACTGGATTTCTAATGGCATACACTCTATTAAGCTGTAATACAACGAGTTCAGAATCTAACCTCACAATCAAACTCCGAATCCCAAATGAAATAGATCCAGGCAATAACTCAATCACTGCACTGTATTCGGCAATGTTTTTTGTTGTTTGACCGAGGCTCACCCCATGCATAGAAACTAACTCGTCAGAGGGTGAATAGATAACCCAAGCTGCGGAAGAGATATTCCGTGTACTACGACAAGCACCATCAGCGAAACCAATGTATGTTTGGAGAGGCATCGACATCTGCAATATCAAGAGTAAAACCAAGATAAGCCAGAATAATGACGAAAAACACACTCTCTAAGCTAAGCACACTGTCTAAACTAACAAACACACCAGCTAGAAAGAAAAACTAACCTAACTAAAAATTCTCCATACCCATCTTTTAAGCATAATACCTCTTCAAGTAAAGACCATTTCTGGGTTTACCTAAAGAGTCCCCGTCAAAGTCTACCAACTCATAGGCCCCTTTTGCTAGCTTTCGCTTGATAATATAGGGCCCATGCCACATAGGAATGAATTTTCCAGCACCTAATTTATCATTAGCTTAATCATACAATAACACTAGGTCTCATTTCGAAAAATTTCGAGGGGTCACATTTCGATCATACTGAGCTTTCATACGTTTTGCGTGAGTCTCGATCGCCAATGCAGCATCAAGTCGATTCTCATCTAATTGAGCTAAGTATAATAAACGCTTTTCCTCTTCGGAAGTAGCTGGAAGTAACTCGATGGCCATTTGCAGTGACGGGATTTCGCATTCAATGGGTAGCACAGCTTCCAAACCATAAACTAGTTGGAAAGGAGTGAACCCTGTTGATGTTTTCACTGAGGTTCGGTACGCCCAAAGCGCTGAAAATAACATGTTGTGCCAATTCGACCGATGAATACCAATGATTCGTTGGATCATGATGACTAAAACTTTGTTGATGGACTCAACCAGACCATTTGCTTGTGGATAATAAGGAGTTGAACTATCGTGACGCAAACCAAGCTGGCCTGTAAGTTCTGTCATCATGACGTTTTGAAAATGGCGCCCATGGTCAGTGATTATTGCTTGTGGGACACCAAACCTAGCAATTATATGATTGAACACGAAAATTGCAGCTGTCCTGCTGTCTGCCTCGAATGTAGGCATCGCCTCGGCCCACTTAGTAAAATAATCTACCGCAAGGATGATATACGCATGCCCCCCAGCCGAGTGAGGGTTACATGTAATAAAATCGATACCCCATTTGGAAAAAGGACCAACGGCAATTATAGGGTGGAGAGGAGTAGGTGGAGCGCGCATCTTTCGATCAAACACTTGACAGTTGTGGCATTTTCGGACCGCAGTAATACAATCTTTAAACAAGGACGACCAGAAGTAGCCAGCGCGCAATATCTTTTGGGCTGTGGCATACCCAGACATATGACCGCCACACGCTCCAGAGTGATAGTCATTTAGAACCCTTTCAGCCTCTTCGTGAGTTAAGCAACGTCGAAAAATAGAGTCCGCCCCACGACGATAAAGAGTATCTCCAATAATTTTGTATTGTTGGGACTGGAATCGAATTTTCCGACGTTCCGACTTTGAAACTTCGGGCCGAAAGGATTGGGTCTGGAGATAGACAATGATATCCCCATACCACAGATCTAAAGTGCTGATTAGAAACAAAGATTCGTCCGCAATGGGCTCCTCTGCCACAGTTTCCGTGTCAGCACGCGGGAAGTCACACATTAACTCTGCAAAAACTAAAGATTTCTTAGACTTAGATTTTTCAAACTCCAAGTCGAACTCCTGCAGGATAACAATCCATTTAGAGTACTTGCCCCCTAGCAATTGTTTGGTCAAAATGTAAATCATAGGGTTGCAATCCGAAATGACTGTAGTTTTACGTAGTAAAATGTAGTGACGAAAACGTTGGACAGCTTGAACGGCTGCCAATACCAATTTATCCACATGTGAATATTTGAGCTCAGTTGGATTTAACGTCCGACTAAGGTAATATATCACATGTTCCGTTCCGAATTCATCTTCCTGAACTAAGACCATTCCAATGGTGGAATGGGAGGCGGCGAGATACAAAAAGTAATCTTGGTTGTAGTTGGGAGGATGCAGCAACGGTGCATGGGTCAACGCGTGCTTGAGTGCATCAAAAGATTTCTGAGCTATCTCATTCCAAGAGAATTGAGCATTCTGTTTCAACAACCGTGTAAAACCCTTTGTAACCTCGGCGTAGTTAGGAATGAATCGTCGTAAAAAGTTTGCTTTCCCCTGCAAACTTTGGAGTTGGCGAAGACTCGAAGGAGGAGGAAATTTGATGATAGCTTCAACCTTCGAGGGATCAACGCGAATGCCGGCTTTCGAAACTACAAATCCCAGTAATTGACCCGTTTCTATACAGAAGACACATTTGTGTGGGTTCAACCGAATACGATAATGCCTACACCTCATAAAGATTGCTCGTAAATGGATAAGGTGATCAGCTCGATGTAATGAATGAGCAGGCAAATCATCGAGATAGGGTTGCACAACGTGCTTGATGTCATGAAACGCATAAGACATCGCCCTTTGAAAAGTTGCTCCGGCATTCTTAAGCCCAAAAGGTAATTTTCAATAAGCAAATGTCCCCCATGGACAAATGAAAGCCGTTTTTGGTTGATCAGCAGGTAGAATATTGATTTGATTGTAACTGGAAAAACCGTCCATAAAGGAAAATATTTCACTGCCGGCACAATCATCAATTATTTGATCGATATAGGGAGTTGGGTAGTTGTCTTTTGGACAAGCTCGATTAATGTCCCTATAGTCAATGAATATTCTTATTGTTCCTTGTTTTTGGTTAACCGGAACAATATTCGATACCCAATCTGTTAACGGGATCGGATAAATGAAACCTTCTTTCAACAGTTTTTCAACTTCTGCTTTAATTGCAGCAGCTTTTCGTGGGTGAATCTGACGCAAACGTTGCCGGATGGGTTTAGCATCCGGGTAAGTCTTGATCTCATGAACAACAATCGCGGGATCAATTCCTGGCATTTCCTCATAGGACCAGGCAAACACGTCGCAGAATTCTTGAAATAGGGCCTTGTATGTCTGAATTTCGTCATCTGTACACGAGGCACCTATATGAATGTTCTCAACAATTCCAGGCTTAACCAAAATGTCAATGGGAATAGTTCGAGAGATATTTCCCAAATTCAGCTCTGAATCAGGATGTTTCATGGGATTCTGAGCTTCCTTGACATATTCAGCTGTAAAAATTGATGAGAAATCATTTTCAAAACGATCATCCTCGGGTAAAAACGAAGATCTATGATGGAGATCGTCCCATGGTAAATCATCTATACACAGGACTTCACGAAGTTGCTCGTCAGATGAAACAACTTCGGGAAACGCTATTAACTCCGAGGTTGATGTGAAAAGTGATTCCTCACAGACCACATTCATTTGGTCGATTTTGGTTGAACACGGGTCGGTAAAAGACTGCACGGCTTCATAGGCAATCTCATATGGACTCAAAGGCATAGCATTACCAAATGAGTCTATCTCAGATTCAGAAGGAACGATCCAAGGATCATCATAAACAATGGTGTCTGATGTAATCATATGAATGGATGCAAACGAAGACAATGCGTTGATTGGAGGAAAAGGAAAAGTTCCCAGTAAACCGACATCTTTAACTAATCCTACTCCAACATCCTTATATGGGATAGTCGTTTTACCGACATGCTGAATACTCTCTGAAGAGGCTGGGTCGGATGAAAAGTAAGCCAGCTGGTCTATTGTTATGATCTTTCCATTATGTGGGAACTTTATTACTCGAAAGACCGATGAAACGACCGCTGTCATAGCGTAAGATCAACTTCGACCCAAGAGAAGGTTGTAGTCTAGAGGGGCATCAACCACCTCCACATCTAGACTAACGGTCTTTCCTTCAACCCCTATAGGCAAATGTTGTAGAATGCCAAAAGGATGAAACCCACGGCCATCAAAGGCCTTAAGAATTGTCGGGGATTGATTTAGTGAAGGAGAGCCAAGCGATCTCCAACATTGTATCGACATAATACACGTCGAAGCTCCCTCATCAATTACAGTCCGATGAATAGGCCTGTTTTTGACTATCATTGGGATCTGGAAAGCCATTTGATGAGGTAAACTCGGTGTACTATTTTCTAGATCAAAGATTATTAGGTTCGGGTCCTGAACATCAACAGCTCCTATAGCCGGCAAAAGTAATTTACGCTGTGCTGGGCATGATTGTAGCACTTCCAAAGCCGACATTGCTGAGGGTGAAACAACTAAGTCCTCAACAATGTTATAATTCTGGGCCGCTCTCGCATGTGGATTGAAAGCAGACTTTTGAAGTATACCCTTGGTGGGCAGTTTCATTACTAAGTCTAGATTAGGCTTCTCGATCTGTAGCGGATCGGAACCGGGAGCTGAGGTTGATGGATTAGAATGAGAAGATTCTGCTTCTTTGCCATCAACAAGACTTTTACTACCATAATCTTGCGATCGAGTCGCAATCCTTACATGGGACATCATCAATATTGGTTCTTCATTGGCACTCGAGGAAGAACCTATCATTTTACTATCCTACTTTGGAAATGGATCCTTCAAAACAGCAGGAGTTTGGGAACCTTTGACAATCTTCGCAACCTCTGCTCAATGAGGGCAGTCTCTTGTAAAGTGTTCCTCTTCACAAATAAGACAAGGATATCGAGGTTTGCGTTTTTTGTCATTGGTTTCTGATTTTTCAGTTTTCTCCTTTGGAGTTTTGTCTGCTTTATTCTTCTTCTTACCTTTCTTCTTCCCACCGGATTTTGATTTAGCTGTAGATGACTCTACAGCGTGAATATCGGCGGAAATCTCAGCAGAAGAATCTCCTGTCAGGGAATCAGGCAAGGTTATGATAGGAGAAGAATTCTTGGAGGATTTCTTCTTACTTTTAGTGTTCACCATACCAATCATGCCATCAGCAGCATGAGACCCTGACGGAGCAGCAGCTATTTGATTTGACTTAGGAAGATCAGGGATCTTTTCGTGTAACATACCTGACTGAGTATAAACTAAGTCAAGGTACTGTGCTTGAGCAATCACTTGCTCCTCAGTAACTACTCCGGCCTTAGCTACGTCTTCAGTAATCTTCGGTAACAATGATTTAACAAACCATTCAGCTAAGATCTGGTCCAGGATAAAAACTTTCACTAACCGCCTTCGACGTCTCCATTCATGAATATGATCGGAAATATAGGTGGACGTCGATTGCTTTAACGAAGTTAGTAACTCCGTGCCATTATCATATCTGACCGGCAACTGAAAATGAGTTAAAAACGAGGTAGCTAACTGGCTAAAATTATAAAAAGAGGCCCGTGGTAACTTAATATACCACTTGGCCGCGAGACCAATGAGAGTGCGTTGGAAAAGACGTAAACGGATCGAATCATCCGAGATGGAATTAGAGGCACACCAGAGGTGGTAAGTCATCGCATGATTCGACGGGTCCTCTCCAGACTTACCTTCGAACTTGGGAATGTCACTGGGCAACTTATTTGGCATTAGTGGCCAAAACGGAAAATAATTAATTGGATCGTTCGTTAGGCGCGACAAGTCTGGTAAGTCCAAAGTTGAGATAAACGGTAGCTGCCGATTAGGATCCCTAAAACTCTGAGTCATTATACCAGCCCTAGGAGGAGGATATCCAGGATAACTAGGAATGGGAATCGCGTTCGGGATATTCTCCTGGAAAACCAGGATTAACCGGACGTACTGGGGTTGCTGTGGTTGTTGATAAGTATACCCAGGATACGGTTGATACTGGTAAACTGGTTGCTGGACAACAGGACCGAATTGGTACTGTCCCTGGTACGGTTGATAAGTGAATTGTGGTTGACTTGTGACAACCGTACTTAAACCAGGTTGTCCTACAGGCATCTGAACCATAGTTTGAATCATGGATCCAGACGGTGGTAAAGATGTCTGAGGAGTAGATATAGGGACAGTAGAAACCGGAGCTGTCGATACTCCAGAAGTAAGTGGGGTAGATTGAACAGATGTTGCGGCAGTTGCAACAGTCGTTTGAGATGGAGTACGAGGCGAAATAGGCCCAGACTGAGAAACTACCGAAGGTACAGAAGTTTGAATATTAGACTGGACTGGTTGCTGGGGTGAACCAGAAACTAAGGGTTGTCTAGTTTGAGATGACAACTGTACATTTGGCTGCAACACCCGTTGAATTTGCGATGGATCCCACACTATGTTCATTCCGGGGTATTGACCCATAACAGGTTGAGGATATTGAGATCCATAACCGGATTGAGGGTAGGATTGATAATTGAAAGGTACATTTCCCGTTCCTTGAACATAAGATTGACCTTGGGGTGGTTGGAAACCTTGGTTCAAGTACTGACCTTGGGGTAGATACCCTTGAGGCATGTACTGATACTGGGGTTGACCTTGAGGTATAAATTGATACTGAGGTTGACCTTGGGGTACATATTGAGGCTGGGGTTGACCTTGAGGAATGTACTGCACCATGGGTACATACTGTCCTTGAGGTTGCCCCCCAGACACAATTTGTGTACCTTGAGGTTGCCCCCCAGGCGTTAATTGAGGCTGCCCCCCAGGCGGTAACTGGCCACCTTGAGGTTGAGAATTGGGAATAGAACCTGACATCATAAGAATGTTTTCTACGCTCAACGGTTTATTACCATTGTTTCCAGTTAATAACCCATGTTCAATGGGTTGAGGAGATGCTCCCGCAAAAGTACCAGAAAGTGACTGATACCCAGAGGGAACAGAAGGACCGCCGTACAAAAAGGATTCAGGCGATTGAGTAAACATGGACGACTGACCTGACATATTTACGGGAGTATAAAAACCCCTAGGTGGATAAGGAGCACGAGGTGGTGAAAAACTTAACCCTGAGTTGTCCAAATAATTAGTTAAAGAAAGATACCAAGTAGTACTTCTAGGTGGACTGTAAAAAATTGATTCACGCTCCCTTAGATCAATAACAGGTTGATTTTCAGGGATAGGGATGCCTATTTCTTCTTCTGGAGCAAGTTCTTCAATAGCTATCAAACCAGAAGGAAGATTTTCGGTGATGACTCTTTCTACCCTAGGTGAATCAGGAGCACTAGAAGTTGGAGAGACTAACCCCGATGTTGGAGTAACAGGTTCAGATATCTCAGGTTCTTCGCCTATATCACTAGTAGATGAAAAACTACCAGCAAGTTCGGAAACCGAAATAGCTTCAGGATTATAACCTGTTTCTAGAGTTTGGTAATCAAGATGAACAACCAACGAAGACTCTCCTTCTTTAGGTGAACCTAATTCACTGCCACTAGGAGTTACGAGGACTTTCAAACCTTCATAATGACCCGGGACGTCTTCAGGAGGTTGGCCCCGAAGTCTATGGGAATTCCTCAACAAATCGGCCACGGTTACAATCTCAGGAGACTGGCCCCGAAGTCTACGGGACTGTCTCGGTAATTCAGCCACAGTTAAAACTTTTAACTACTGCACACGCAAACAAAGTAAAATCTCAAAGCAAACCGCCTAAAGTCTCTAAAGAACCAAACAAATTCGAATCACACGCCTAAAGAATCTAGGGTGTCAAACCACACACAAACAGTAAATTTCCGGACCGAAAACACTAGTTGGTGATGAAATCCAACATCGCAGAATTCAGTACAGAAATGGCGGGTGGAACAGTTACCCCGGCAACCTGCTTAATGAATAGACTGGCACAAGTTCCTCCACTTTAACCATCTCGAGTGAAGTTAACCCCCCAGAAAATCCAAGTGAGTCTAGCCGACGTCTGCTCCAGGTACAGTGGGATCTTCCCTCCACCGTCACCTTAGGAAGAATCCTAAAGATAATAGTCACTAAGGTCACCAGCAGCAACAAATATACCTGGGGGAACAGTCTACGATCCGATACACACGCAAGGGCAAAGTAACAAGCTCAATCCCCTTGCCGACTCCTTGACAATAATCCAAGGTTTACCGACAAGTGACCCCAGGCTCCTTGACAATGGTTAATCCGAGGTTTACCGTTTGTAGTTCGTGCATATCTGGCATCGTTCCCAATGAAGGAGGATTGATTCCCTCACTGGTTCGGACACGATCTCGTGCTTCTCCTTTAAGAGGAGCTTTCCCAGAGCATAAATGTAACAATTGGATTTATCCTACCGCAAGATAAGCTACTTGTTTGTTTTTACTGTCTTGGAGAGTTAATTACTCTCCTACTCCAAGACACTAGCCTGATCTATGTTGGTGTATCAGAGCCCTAGTAAATAAAAAGTTACTAAGTTAATTTTACTTTAAGCGTTAATTTTTATGGCTTTTCTTTAGGACAAAAGGTAGCGGAGATGAAACTTATGATGTGTAGACTCGACTCAAATCCACTAAAAAGATGCACCTAAGATGATTTAAACTATCTTTCCTTTTCAATGAATTCCCTAGCTAAGAGAGTTGGAGAATGCAAAATTTATAAAGACAACTTTCTTGGCAATGAAAATCAAAGAAACAATCTCTTTATCTTTTCCAAAGAACACAACACAAGACCACTAATTATTTCACGAAAACTTCCTTTCTCTTTTCAAAGCCTTCAAACGCTACTAAAACAAACTTTTTTTTTCAAAAGAGATTTTGTATTTTTCCTATTTTAACAAAGCATGAAAAACTACTTAACAAAAATCAATTTTAAGATCTGTGAAAATCTAAGAGAAATTTACCTAAAAGCAAATCTAATGAGGTAAAAGCCTACAAAAAATAATTCCAGGATGTTTTACTCGGTTACAATTCAACCAAGGACTAATTCATGCAGAATCCTAAATCAGTCAAAAACAAAAATAAAAAGCTTTTGTTCTTTTTCTTAAGAATGAAATTCACAGCTTAACAAACAAGCCTTCTCGAAATTCCGCAAAGAGACAACACAACGGTAGGTTTCTCATACAGAGGTGGATTTTACGAATGGTCTAACTCCTAAGAAGACTGAAAAGACCAGGGATATCCAAGGTTTTTACAACTTCTAAAGCCAGAGTCACTACAAGACCAATACAAAAATCAAAACTAGGGCTAGAATTTCTATGAACTTCACTAAAACCCTTGATGCTAATGAAACAAGCTTAGATGAAAACTTCTGACAGGTAACCAGTGGATCTGGGCAACAATAAACAAACTATAAACAAAATCTAATAGGTAAAAAGGAAAAAATGGAAATTTTCTAAACTTTTGACAGGGTACGTAGGCAGCCTGTTTGCACAGGTGCGGCCACGCTCTGTGTACGAAGCAGAAGTGCGTACAGGTATGCACTGTGTTTAACGCAGAGGGTGCATACTGCTCTCAAAAACAAGGAAAATAAAAACTAACTCAATCCTAAGCTATTCCACCCAAATTCACAGTCAATCAGTCAAAAACTAGAAAGAAATCAACGTTTCTCAAATCAAAGTATCAATCAAAAGAGAAATCATTCAAATCCATGGATTCCCCAGTGGAGTTGCCATTTTGTCATGCGGAAAGAGTCAATTTTGCGGACAAAACCGACCTCCCTAGAAGCTAAGGCTTTCTAGTGACAAACAAAACAATCAAGCACTATCTTTCCTTAAATATGCATTTAAAATACAAGCAACCAGGTGTTCAAGTCTTACCTTTAGTCCAACGCTGTTTGTAGCAGCCAAGCCTCTCCGATCCAGATGAGCTCCTTCTCCTTGAAGCCTGCATTCACTAACAAGCAAACGATTACATAGCACCTGAATAACTCATATAATAAAACATATTCATCATAAAGACCAAGGAGTTTATGAAACAAATTATATATAACAACTTGTTGAGAAAAATGAACTTAATTGTATTAATTGGAAACAAAAGAAACCTTACAACCAGTGCCTTGGTGTTGTGCAGGTCCCTCCCAGGGTCCAGCAAGAGTTCTCCTCTACTTTGATCAGCTCACCCACTTCCAAATGAAGCTAAGAAAGGATTGGAATCTCTCCTCTCAAGCTCTATAAGGGAGTCCTAATTTCAGCAGCATCTACCCTTAGGAATGTTCAGCTTTCAACCTCCCCTCCCTCTGGCCCAATGCCTATATTTATAATGCTTTGGAGGAAGTTAAACAGGTCCACCATCAATGGGATAAGCCCCTCTTTAGAAGGGATAGCTCCCCTCTTCATGGGATAAGTTCCTCTTTCATTGGGATGCATGAACCATCTGGAGGCGCTCAATCCACGTCAAACCATCTTCTAGAATGCTCTAGAATCGACCGCAAGTAAGTTTTTTGAAGTAAAACTTGCGCCTTTTGACTTTTACAGGGGTACGCACCCACCCCTTTACAGACAGAGCGTACAAGTACGCAGGTATTATGTACTTGAGGTGCGTATACGCAGGTAAGAGTAAGAGAAACTGCGTAACTAGAGTTATATTGACTTTTAAAGGCTTTCTCTCTTTTTTGGAGTTTGACATGAGGAGCAGAGGTATAAGACTTGCCAAGGAGGACAGTATGGTTATTGATGGAGCCATACTGACTGCAAATAGTCATGGTGACAAATTTTAGTGTAACAGGAAGCTTAATCGATTTTGAGCAAGATCAAATAGAATACATATAATTGATGAATAAGAAATCAATCACACATGAACACAGAAGAATACTTTGGGGAAAGCCTTAGCTAAAAACCCCAATCTCTGTATTATCATACAAGTGGAAATATCTTCGGATTACACAAAGCTTTAGCTCACAAGCTATCCATCTCTCAGTACAATCTCTCACTGCTGCTCATAGACAGAATAGACAACACATATGCCTTCCTTTAGTCCTCCAAGCTTCCTATTTCCTTCTGCAGTTTCTCCTGGGTCCTCAAGCTGCCACTTATGTGTAATTACTTCACACACTTCTCACCAACCTCATAAATAATTGCAAAATCCTCAAGGAAATAATTCCTTCTGCATGCAAGAGATATCCTCATGGGAATATTCCTACAACTAATAGTACATTGTCCCATCCTTTGAGCTCAACTGGTTCTCTATCTGAACTGACATGCATGAGTTATTTATGAGAAAATATTCAGTTATCTTAAGTACACTAGTTGCATGCATGCATGCATGGACTAACTGAACTCACAATAAGTTCCACAAACTGTTGGAACTAATCTAACTAGACTTATTTCAGTTAACTGAGCTAACTAATTACAACTCAAAGTACAACTCATCTTGATCTCCTTAATTAAGGGATAACTTCCTCAATCAAAGGGATAACTGTTGCATGTCTTCACATAGACTTCATGTTTTATTTTCTCTAACTAATTAACTCAAGATGAATTAATTAATTATTTTACAAACAGCTGCTGAGCTCAAATTCGAATTTTAATTCACAATTTTAATTTAGGGACTAATTAAAATTGGAATGTATCCTGAAATGCTATTTATAGCAATGCTATTTTTAGCATTTCTATATTTAGAATTTCTTGTTGCTATTTTCAACACTCCCTCTCAACAAGAAAGGGATTATCTGTCACCTTGATCCTGTCTATGTGGAACTTGAATTTGCATTTTGACAATGCTTTAGTCAAAATATTTGCATCCTGCTCCTCGATCGAAACATACTGCAACAACATGATCCTATTGACCGCATAGTCTCGAAGATGATGATACCAGATATCGATGTGCTTGGACCTGTCATGAAATACTGGATTCTCAGAGAGTTTGATACAACTCTGATTATCACAATAGATCATAGTTGGATCCATCCTTTGATCAAACAACCCAACTAGAATTTTCCGCATCCAAATGGCTTCACATTCTGCGTGGCTTGCAGCCATGTATTCAGCCTCTGTTGAGCTAAGTGCAACTGACCTCTGTTTCCTGTTGTACCAAGAAACTGTAGCTAAACCAAGGTTGAAAATTCCTCTTGAGGTGCTCTTCCGATCTGATGGACTCCCTGCCCAATCTGCATCTTTGAAGACCTGAAGCTTCACTCCCTCTATCTGGTTGTACCATAATCCATATTGAGATGTGCCTCTGAGGTATCTTAGCACATGCTTCGCTACCTTCCAAAATATCTTGGTAGACTAAACCGTAGCTTTACTTAGCTGGTTCACGCAAAGCACAAATCTGGTCGTGTGTTCACTAAATACATCAATGAACCCACAAGCTGCCGATACACAGTAGTAGCTACTACCTCACCTGAAGTAGCATCCTCCTTTCTCCAGTTACCTGCTAGAGGAGTCTGCATGGGCTTGCACTTCTCCATGTGGAATCTCCTGAGTATCTCATTGGCATACCTTCCTTGAGACACAAACACTCCCCCATCCTTGTGCCACACTTCCATGCCTAGAAAGTAGTGCATGAGACCCATGTCTTTCACCTCGAACTCTCTTGCAAGGTCCTCCTTGCAAGACTTGATCAACTGATCATCACCTGTTAATATTAGTTCATCAACATAAAGAACAATGATCAATGGCTTACCTTCTACCATGATGTGGTATAGGCTCACATCCCCTTGACTCTTTGTGAAGCCCAACCCGGTGAAATAGCTGTCGATCCTGGTGTACCAAGCATGAGGTGCTTGCTTCAACCCGTACAAAGCTCTCTTGAGTCGGCACACATGCGACTCACGATTGAAGGTCTCAAATCCTTCCGGCTACTCTATGTACACCTCTTCCTCAATCTTGCCATTGAGGAATGCAGTATTCACATCCATCTAATGGATCTTCCAACCCATCTGTGCTGATAGTGCCAACATCGATCTGATAGATGAGTACCTTGCTACAGGAGCAAAAGTCTCATCATAGTCGATCCCCTCGACCTGTGAGAAACCACGGGCAACAAACCTTGCCTTATGTTTCTCCACACTACCATCAGTTGCTTGCTTTACTTTGTAAAGCCATTGGGAACTCACCACTGACTTGTTCTCCGGTCTTGGAACAACATCCTAAACACTGTTCTGAACTATGGAGTCATACTCCTCCACCATAGCATCAACCTAGACTGGCTGCTGCACTGCTTCCTCGAAGGAAGATGGTTTGGTCTCTATACATTCCCCAATAAGGGCCATGTAACCAATGTATCGCTCAGGTGACCTCCTCTATCTACGCTGAGAAGATGGCTGTCCCACATTCTCTCTCGCATCCATCAACAATTTGTCATCTTCCCTTGAGCGTTTCCGCCCATCTCTGGAAGACTTTGCATGAGTGGATGTCTCCACTTCTGGATCCTCTGCATGCGGCTGCTCTGCGTCATTCTAAGGCTTCTTCTCCTTAGGAACCAAAAGTTCCTCCTCTACATGCAACTTGAGCTCCCTCGCAAGGGATACTCGCATGGCCTTCTGCTAGTCGAAATTTAGATCTTTGTGTACCATTGTCCTCTGACTGGTAGGAAAAAACACCCGATAGTTGTGGGGTGTATCAGTGTACCCCATAAGTATCCCCAACTCAGCTGTTGGCTCTAGCTTTTTCCAGGCATCTTTGGTCACATGGAAAAATACCGATGAGCCAAAGATCCTAAGGTGACTCACATCTGGTTTCTTCTCGGAGAAAGCCTCCTTTGGTGTCTTCATCCCCAGTATGCGATGTGGGTTTCTATTTTGTAAGTATACCGCTGTATTGCATGCCTCAACCCACAAATGAAGTGGTAGGCCTTGATCATGCAACATCGCCCGAGCTGCTCCCACAATCGTTCTGTTCTTCCTTTCGGCCACCCCATTTTGCTGTGGGTTATGGGGTGCCGTCAACTCCCGTTTAATTCCTTCCGCTACACAAAAGTCCTTAAACTCTTGAGATACATACTCTCCACCATTGTCGCTTCACAAGACCCTTCTCTTCTTTCCTGATTCTTTCTCAACCAAGGCTTTGAACTCACAAAACCTTGAGAAGGTTTGATCATTCTTTTGCATGAAATAGATCCAGCATCTACGAGAAAAATCATCAGTGAAAATAACATAGTACCTTTGTTTAGCGGTGGAGGTTGTCGAGAATGGTCGACACACATCTGTATGAACTCGCTCCAAGATTACTTCAGCTCGATTGTTTTGATCCTGAAAGGGAGATTTTGCATACTTACCCAAGGTGAAACCTTTGCATGTATCCATTTGCTCAAGTTTACCCTTGGGAAGTCCGGTAGAAATCTGTTGCATGATCTTCAAGGCCCCATGGTGCAAGTGGCCCAATCTTCTATGCCATAGCTTGCCAATATCTTGGCTTTGCACCAACTCTGCTTTGGAACTCAATGCAACACTGTCATCTACCTCCAGCTTGTAGATATTCTTCACTCGAATCCTAATCCTCTTGGTCTGTCTCGTGCCGATGTGTCTCAGGAATGCCTTTCCTTTACTAAAGACTACATCATATCCTTTGTCTTCCAACATTGTGATGGATAATAGGTTCTTCTTCAGTCTAGGCACATACTTTACTCAGTCAGGGTGAGAGGAGATCCATGCTCCCTTTGAAACACAACCGTGCCTTCACATGAAACACGGTACTTTCCATCATCACCCATCTCTATGCGCATCTGGAGGTCCTTCTCCTCCAAGGCACTAAATAAACTCTTGTCACCGTTCATGTGGAATGAGGCTCCACTGTCCAGGTACCAAACACAACCCACCATTGATGAAACCATGCATGCGATGAGGGTGAAATCCAATTTGAACTGTGAGGTCAGTGCCTCACCATCTGATCCTTTTGAGGATCCCTTCTTGGATTTCTTCTGTGGACAATTTGTTGCATAATGGCCCACCTCATGAGAATTAAAGCATCGCACTTTAGATTTTTCAATCTTCTTCCCACCATGGGAAGAACTCGATTTGGAATGGGAAGCCTTCCCTTTCCCTTTCCTCGCCTTACTTGCTAAGGCTAGATTTTCTTCATCACCATGCTTTGATGAAGAAACATCTTTGGTGCTTCTCTTGATCTCCTCCTGCATCAGATCCAACCACAATCGTTCCCAATCTAGCAGTTTTTCTCTTCCATTTATTAAGTCTTGGTAGCTATGCCAGCTCTTAGGAAGACTGAGGATAGCAAGACTCACCATGTCATCATCGGCTGTCGTGATTCCTACACTTCCAAGCTCATCCCTGTAGGTGGTGAGCTTGTTCAGATATGTAGAGATCTTGTCGCCCTTTTCACACTTGATTTTCCGAAGCTTGTCTTTCAACGCCAGCTTCCTTTGATCGCTGCTGTTCTGATATAGATCCTTCAATGTTTTCCACATTGAAAACGATTCTCCTTCCCATGGAGACTTGAGACAATATGGTCTCGAACTCCCTCCAGAAGGATCCTCCTCACTCTAGCCACACATTTCTTCCATTCCGCCAATACTTGGGCATTAGTTGCTACTAGCTTAGGGACTTCTTGATCAAGGAAGTCCTTCAAACCGTTGTCCTCCAATACCGCTTCCATGCGATCCTTCCAGGCTATATAATTCGAGCTGCCATCTAGGGCATACTTGAGTCTCAAACCATTGAACGCCATTGGTGAAATTTGAGATGTGATAAGAATTCGATTTCTATAATCAAGAACTTCAAACTTCTCCCTTCTCCCTTCTTTGTATAATATTCTCCGCTTTGATCACCTTTGCTCCGATACTATGTAGAAATTCTCACTGTAGATCACCTGATAATGCAATATACTAAAGCAAAATACTTGATCTACTTCTACAAACAAACTTGTAGAAGCTTAATTGATTTTGAGCAAGATCAAATAGAACACGTATAACAGATGAAAAAGAAATCAATCACACATGAACACAGAAGAATACTTTGGGGAAGCCTCCGCTAAAAACCCCGATCTCTGTATTATCATACAAGTGGAAATATCTCCGGATTACACAAAGATTTAGCTCACAAGCTATCCAGCACTCAGTACAATCCCTCACTGCTGCTCATAGACAGAACAGACAACACATATGCCTTCCTTCAGTTTTCCAAGCTTCATATTTCCTTGCGCAGTTTCTCCTGTGTCCTGAAGCTGCCACCTGTGTGTAATTACCTCACACACCGCTCACCAACCTCAGAAATAACTGCACAATCCTCAAGGAAAGAATTCCTTCTGCATGTAAGAGATATCCTCATGGGAATATTCTTGCAACTAATAGTACACTGTCCCATCCTTTGATCTCAACTGGGTCTCTGTTTGAACTGACATGCATGAGTTATTTATGAGAGAATATTTAGTTATCTGAAGTACACTAGTTGCATGCATGCATGCATTGACTAACTGAACTCACAATCAGTTCCACAAACTGTTGGAACTAATCTAATTGGACTTAACTCAGTTAACTGAGCTAACTAATTACAACTTAAAGTACAACTCATCCTGATCTCCTTAATTAAGGGATAACTTCTTCAATTAAATGGATAATTGTTGCATGTCTTCACATAGACTTCATGTTTGATTTTCTCTAGCTAATTAACTCAAGATGAATTAAGTAATTATTTTACAAATTGTTGCTGAGCTCAAATTCAAATTTTAATTCACAATTTTAATTTAGGGACTAATTAAAATTGGAATGTATCCCAATATGCTATTTATAGCAATGCTATTTTTAGCATTTCTATATTTAGCATTTCTTGTTGCTATTTTCAAGAGATTCCACTATCATAATCCAAGTAAAACATTGTTCTAAAAATGCACAATAATAATGGCTATTTTTCCCAATCATGATGTAACTCATTTGTCAAGATAAAAAAAATAATTGAATCTTATTTGCTCAACATCAACACAAAAGTAAAGTATTATTTGTGTAATTTGACATAACATGAAAGATTGCCCATTAACCAATTCAACAAAGAGGTGATGATAAAGTAAACTCAAAAACCTAATTAATGTTTTTACTTTTGACACTGAAGCAATGGAAAATTAGGTTTTAACTTTTGACAATAAAACAATGGAAAATTAGTATGATTTTGATTTTGAATATTGTTAAGGCACTCTTTATGACAAGTGATTCAAATTCTAATATAACTTATCATAATAGAGAATTAGTATGATTAAGTTGATTTGGTTTTTACTTTTGACATTGAAACAATGGAAAATTAGGATGATTTTGATTTTGAATATTGTTAAGGCACTCTTTATGACAACTGATTCAAATTCTAATATAACTTAAAATAATAGAAAATTAGTATGATTAAGTTGATTTGGACAAATCTTAGATATCATTTTTTGGGATATCATTTCCATGAGAAGTAGTCGTAAGTGAAGAAGTGGGATTGAAACTAGTGAAGTGAATCACATAGCGTCATTCATCACTTGGGATTGAAACTAGTGAAGTGAATCACATAGCATCATTCATCACTTCCGGGGCTTGTCACCGAGACTTCTCGGGAGGTCACCCATCTTAGATCCCCTCTGGTTCAAGCACACTTAACTGTGGAGTTTTCCCCACAATCAAGCCCACTTAGCTTGCTACCCCATTTGCAAAATCTTAAGTGGGATTGAAACTAGTGAAATGAATCACATAGCGTCAATCATCACTTTCGGGGCTTGCACCCAGTAACTACTTCCTTCGGGGCTTGCACCCAATAACCACTTCCAGGCCTTGCACCCAGTAACCAGGACTTCCTGGGAGGTCACCCATCCCAGATGGTCAAATCGTCTCATCTCACCATAATCAAGCCCACTTAGCTTCAAATAGATTCACAATAAATAAATATATTATTAAGATACGAAAAATTAGTATGATTAAATAAATATATTGTTAAGATACTCATTATAAAAATGTCATTAATTCAAATGGATTCACAATAACATTCACAATAAATGAATATATTATTAGTATGGTTAAGTTGATTTAAATAAATATATTGTTAAAATACTCATTATAAAAATGTCATTGATTCAAATGGATTCACCCCACCCCATTTGCAAAATCTTAAGTGGGATTGAAACTAGTGAAATGAATCACATAGCGCCAATCATCACCTTTCACTTCCTTTGGGCTTGCATCGAGTAATCACTCCATTTGCAAAATCTTAAGTGGGTTTGAAACTAGTGAAATGAATCACATAGCGCCAATCATCACTTTCACTTCCTTTGGGGCTTGCACCTTCCGAGCCTTGCACCCAATAATTCCGAGCCTTGCACCCAATAACCAAGACTTCCTGGGAGGAATGGATTCACCCCACCCCATTTGCAAAATCTTAAGTGGGACCACTTCCGAGCCTTGCACCCAATAACCAAGACTTCCTGGGAGGAATAGATTCACCCCACCCCATTTGCAAAATCTTAAGTGGGATTGAAACTAGTGAAATGAATCACATAGCGCCAATCATCACTTTCACTTCCTTCAGGGCTTGCACCGAGTAACCACTTCTAGGCCTTGCACCCAATAACTAGGAGGACTTCCCGGGAGGTCACCCATCCTAGATTCAGAGGTCACCCATCCCAGATCATTAGATCATCTCATCTTTGGCCCATCCCAAATCATCATATCGTCTCGTCTTTGGCCCATCCAAGATCATCATATTGTCTCGTCTTTGGCTAAGGCTTAAGCGAGATCATCATATTGTCTCATCTTTGGCTAAGGCTTAAGCGTGATCATCATATCGTCTTGTCTTTGGCTAAGGCAACTCAAGCATGTCTTTGGCTAAGGCTCAAGCATGTCTTTGGCTTGTCTTTGGCTAAGGCTCAAGCATGCTTAACTGTGGAGTTTTCCCCACAATCAAGCCCATTTAGCTTCAAATGGATTCACAATAAATGAATATATCTCATCATATCGTCTCGCTCATCTTTGACTAAGGCTGGAGTTTTCCCCACAATCAAGCCCACTTAACTTCAAATGGATTCACAATAAATAAATATATTATTAAGATACGAAAAATTAGTATATATTGTTAAGATACTCATTATAAAAAAAATGTTACTAATTCAAATGAATTCACAATAACATTCACAATAAATGAATATATTATTAAGATAAAAAATTAGTATATATTGTTAAGATACTCATTATAAAAAAAATGTTCATTATAAAAATGTTACTTATTTAAATAGATTCATAATAAATGAAAATCTTACTAAATTTACTAAATTTTAGATTTATATAGTCAAGATACTCATTATAAAAATATCATAATTCAATTAAATTTACAATAAATGAATATATTGTTAAGATACTCATTATAAAAAAATGTGACTAATTCAAATAAATTCACAATATATACTCATTACCAAAATATCACTGATTCAAATTCACTATGATAAAAAAAAATTGATACTCTTACGAAAATTTCACCGATTCAAAATAAAATTATTTTAACAATGATTTGGATGAAATCAATATTATTTTGTTCCATAAACCTGCAAAAGCAGGATTTTTTACAACGTCTCCCGTTTTTTGGAATGGAGTTTTTGTTCCCAGCATGCCCACATATAATTATGGGACGTATGATGTATAAATAATGTTTTATGATGTAACATCTCTGTACATGAATGGAGTTTTTGTTCCCAGCATGCCCACATATAAATAATGTTTTATGATGTAACATCTCTGTACATGAGGAGGAGGCATCTCATCATCATGGTAATTTAAGTGCCTTTCACCATTATAAGAAATGAAGATCCATAATTTGCCGACAGATTTGACTAGCAATAGATCATGAACAATTGCAAGAAGATCATAAACAACTGCAAATTGGTTAATTGTTCAACAATGCAGGGACTCGCTGATTTGCAGAAATCTGCCTTCTTTTATTCATGCCAGTAAACTCTGCATATAAAAGCTTTAACATACACAGTACTTCAAAAAAAAATGAATGTACGAATTTACAGGCATAGACCTGTATCACGACCACAATCCCATGATACATGTTGTGATGCAATGCGAGGGGGCGCTATGAACTTGTCTCGAAAAATTGGCGGTGGGTATTCTTCCATTGCTGAAAGCATGGAGGCAGCTCAAATTCAGAGAGCTGAGATCTCTTAAGTGGATGTTGGTTGAAATAAAAGTAGCACAATACGACGTCATTCACTGCGTCGCACACGCAATCGTGAGCAAAATGATAATGTGTTGAAGTCCTCACTCCGTGTGTGTCACATTTTGTTTCAACCTCCAGAATCAGATAAGGTCCTCCTGAAACAATTCGCCTTTCACTGGTACTAGCTTTTCCATAGCCTATTTCATCTCCCGTACTGGCAATTCCTTTTCCCTTAACATCTCTCGTATTGCTGGTTCCGTTAGTGGCAATTGCTTTTCCCTTAGCATCTCTCGTATTGCTTCTGGTTCTCCTAGCAGCTCCTGTACTGGTTGTGGTAGTGGCAATTGCTTTTCCCTTATCATCTCTCTTGCGTTTGCGTACATTCCGTAATTCTGGTACTCCTTCCCCCTTCTCCACATCCCCAGTCTCTGTACTCTTTTCATTTTCTTCAGCTCCAGAAGGTGGCGATGGTGGTGCTTGTGCTGCTGGTGATTCGGGTATTGACAGAGCATCCAAGCCACCAGCTTCCGCCACATTCATATCAGGATTGGTGGGTCTTCGGCCTCTGCCTCGCCCTGGCGTTCGTTCTCGGCCAGGGGTTCGGCCTCGACCAGGGGGTCGGCCTCGACCAGGGGGTCGGCCTCGGCGTCCGGGTTGGCCTCCGCTTCGGCCTTGGCCCTCGCTTTCGCTTCTACCCGTATCTTTGCCGCTGCCTCTGCCGCTGTCTCTGCCTTGACTTTTACCCCTACCGCTGCCTCTGGGTCTTCCTCTGCCTCTGCCTCTGCCCAATCCATGTTCAGCAACAGACTGCACATCACCTTCTGTCTGAGGAAGAGAAAGGACTCCAGAAGCCGGTTCCGCCATCGCCGCTGCTACATCAGCTTGTGTCTGAGGAGGAAGCTGACCAGAAAACGCTTCTGCCACTGGTGCTGCTACCTCGCCTTGTGTAAGGTCTCCAGAAGCCGCTTCCGCCACCGCTGCTGCTAGATCAGCTTGTGTCCGAGGAAGGTGACCAGAAAATGCTTCTTCATCTGCTGCTACTACCTCACCTTGTGTTTGAGGAGGAAGGTTACCCGTATCTTTGCCGCTGCCTCTGCCTTGACTTTTAGCCCTACCGCTGCCTCTGGGTCTTCCTCTGCCTCTGCCTCTGCCTCTGCCCAATCCATGTTCAGCTACAGAATGCACATGAGAAAGGTCTCCAGAAGCCGGTTTCGCCACCACCGCTGCTACATCAGCTTGTGTCTGAGGACCAGAAAACGCTTCTGCCACTGGTGCTGCTACCTCGCCTTGTGTAAGGTCTCCAGAAGCCGCTTCCGCCACCGCTGCTGCTACATCAGCTTGTGTCTGAGGAAGGTGACCAGAAAACGCTTCTGCATTTTCTGCCACTGGTGCTGCTATCTTGCCTTGTGTCTGAGGAGGAGGAATGTGACCAGAAAATGCTTCTTCATCTGCTGCTACTACCTCACCTTGTGTTTGAGGAGGAAGGTTACCCGTATCTTTGCCTCTGCCTCTGCCTTGACTTTTAGCCCTACCGCTGCCTCTGGGTCTTCCTCTGCCTCTGCCCAATCGATGTTCAGCTACAGAATGCACATGAGAAAGGTCTCCAGAAGCCGGTTTCGCCACCACCGCTGCTACATCAGCTTGTGTCTGATGACCAGAAAACGCTTCTGCCACTGGTGCTGCTACCTCGCCTTGTGTAAGGTCTCCAGAAGCCGGTTCCGCCACCGCTGCTGCTACATCAGCTTGTGTCTGAGGAGGAAGGTGACCAGGAAATGCTTCTTCATCTGCTGTTACTACCTCACCTTGTGTTTGAGGAGGAGGAGGAAGGTTACCCGTATCTTTGCCGCTGCCTCTGCCTTGACTTTTACCCCTACCGCTGCCTCTGGGTCTTCCTCTGCCTCTGCCTCTGCCTCTGCCCAATCCATATTCAGCAACAGACTGCACATCACCTTCTGTCTGAGGAAGAGAAAGGACTCCAGAAGCCGGTTCCGCCACCACCGCTGCTACATCAGCTTGTGTCTGAGGAGGAAGCTGACCAGAAAACGCTTCTGCCACTGGTGCTGCTACCTCGCCTTGTGTAAGGTCTCCAGAAGCCGCTTCCGCCACCGCTGCTGCTACATCAGCTTGTGTCTGAGGAGGAAGGTGACCAGAAAACGCTTCTGCCACTGGTTCTGCTATCTCGCCTTCTCTCTGAGGACGAGGAAGGTGACCAGAAAATGCTTCTTCATCTGCTGTTACTACCTCACCTTGTTTTTTCCTCCCCCGTGCAGATTTCCCCCTTGCTGGTGTAGTAGAGGCACGGAGGCTGGCAGACGCGTTTGTTTTGGTGTCCGTGTCTGGTTGTCCCTATATTCAAATTCAACAGCATGGCCATTTTTTTCAGCCAAAAAGAGTATTTGGGGGATTTCTTATATGTAAGCAGGCATTTAAAGAGTGACTTCTGATAGAATGTAAAATAAAATGTATTTCAAATTTTAAACAGTGAAATATAGACTGTGAAATCAATTGAATTTTGAATTCTAGTTGTAGAATTTTTAGTTCAACCAAAGTGGGTCCTCAAATTTCAACAGTAAGGTGATAGTGGTACCTCCTGCACCCTTTTGAGTGGGGGGCGTCCGCGCCGACCGGGAATGAAAAGCTTACGGCTATCGTGGTATTCCTTGATGTTTTGCAGTCCAGGGACCTGGTCGATGCTCATCTGTCGGAAATTCCCAGAGTCCCGGAAGCAGAATTTGACCTTCTGATCATAGTCTTCCTCTTGAGCAGGAAACAGGGGAGCCTGTTCGTGCCTTTCCAAAAATACATCCAACATCCTGCCCACGTGCTTGACTACCAAGAGGACTTGATCTCTGTCTTTCACGGTTTGTGTATCCACCAAGTGTTCCAGAAATTCCTGGGACGCTGGATTAAAATTGAACCCCTTCTTCGGTTCGGGCTTGAGGAAGCCCGTCTTCATTGCCAATATGCGGGAAACGTCGTAGGCCACGGCCGCTGCCGTGCCACTATGGAACAAATGGTCCACCGGGGTCTTCAATCCCGCAGCCTTTACCGTGTATTCGCCCGTTCCTTGCCCTGTCTCTTCTACCCCAGTGGGCGCCATTTTTGTACTGGGCCAGAGTCGATCTGATTACCTGCATCCTCCCCGCAGGCAATCAGATGACTTGTGGGTTAACCCAAAACAGGCATAATAAGAAACTAGACACTCAACTGATTCCGCGTAACTAATCCCAATCGTTATAATTAAGTTTGGTGCCCTAGGAAGGCAGTTGCTGTGAAAGAAAGAAACAGTTGGACAACTTAACTGCTCCTCCTTCCTCTGCCTCTGCTTCAATTTTATTTGTTTTTTAATGTGTCCATTTCTTTCATCCTCCTGATGGACAGAGGAAAAACTGTGTTGCCAGGTTTTGTTTGCTCCTTCCCCTGAAGGCAGCATGAAATCGCGGGGTTTAACATTCACCATATATGCATTCACCGCTGCCTGAAGAACCTGTAATGTCTGCCCAGTGCCAACCTTTTTTCTATTTTTTTTTTTTAAACTAGATGAAGTTACGGAGGTGAGACAATCTCAGTGATTCCCTATGAGAGCTTTGGCAAGAAACTTTAGGTTGAAAATTCATCGTTGTGCCTCCAGTGATCGTTGGCTATATATTGATGTATTAAACTTTCCTATATATATTTAAAACGATATTATGGCTTGCTTCACAGGTATAGCGAATATGAAAACGACAATTTAAAAAATATCAGAAATCCGGTCCACATCTGGTAATGAAAATTGTAATTTTGCAAGAGAGAAAAATATAGTTTTTCTTTAGTTCTTTTTTAAATTTAATTTATATTAGATTGTTTATTTTTTTTTATTACAGTGGAATCTGCAACAGGGGCAGCTTCGCGACCCGCGTTACATGGGTTATGGTTAAATAAATTTTAAATTTAAATTAAAACTACTCAAACAACCCATAATTGATAACTTAAGCAATGGAATTTGTGTCTCTCTCAACCATTTTAATTTATAATTAGATGATTATAAGAACATTTTTTTACAAAAAGAATTAACCCGCAGTAGATGTCACAACATGGATTTAGTCCCAACAAATAAAATTGGTGCAATTTTGCTTAGTTCAAGATAGGTAGGAAAAGAAGTAACTCTTTGGTTTAGATTATACATTTTTTCACTGGTTTTCCATTATTTTCAAGGAATAACCCTAATCTATAGGGATGCATATATCAAGAAGAGGACAAAGCCTTTATAATTTATTCTTATTTTTAAATTCACATATTGTTGGAAATGCTCTCAAGAAAATGTTGTGGAAGTAATGGGGCCACTTTAGCGATCTGCATTTGTTGAATAATTAAAAGGGTTTTAATGTGTCTGCAATATGTTTTTCTATAAAAATAAGGGAAGTTGTGACATGGCACTAGGAATGAACTCTTTATACTATTCGATCATTTCTTTTCAGTTGCAATACCTGGTAAATAATTTCACGTTGTAATTTGTAGGCTCTTAGTTTTGTTTTATGTATAGTTTGGGTTAATGTTTAACATCTTGCAAGACCAAAAGTATGTGCGGATTGTTTATTAGTTTTTCATGCACTCACTCTAGGCAAGCTCTTGGTTTAATTAAGATATTGCCATTATTTACTTACATTTTTCTTAATCGGTATCCAACGTGGCCCTTAGTTAGATATATAAAGTTTACAAAGGTGGCGTTTGCTTGTTATGTAGCCTCAAGGTTCAAGGTTGGATAAGGATGGATGGTTGGCTACACTGCCAGAGACTCTTTCATTTCTCCATGAATATAAGTAAGATATAATGGGTCTTTGAAATTGCGTGCAATTTCAAAGGACCCTTTCATCGAACATCAGAGGAAGTTGAGTTGCGAACTTCCATCATACAAATCATCAAAGCAATTCAAGCGCCCCGTCGACTAGCTTTCATGAGCCATAGTGGTTGATTTCTCCCTTTCTACCTAATCATGGTGGAAACTCGTTAATACTCTCACTCTCTCAGGTAGGCAATTGAAAAAACCATTGTGTGATAATTTTTTCCATGTATTGCACATGCAAATCAAAATGATTTTTTTACTTGGATCCATTGTTTGACCTTGAGAAATTCAATTTTGAGGTTGTTGCAAAATTATTTTGAGTTTGAAATGCTTTCTTACATTTATCATAGGTTTCAAAGCAAAACTACGTTACAACCCTCCTTTAAAATTGAAATTTAATATTTAATTCATTGCAAGCGTATTTGAAATCATAACACTATCTGATAGTTGTTAAAAGTTCATTAATTTTGTATAACAATAATGCCCATTGATTTCATACTTAAAACTTTTATAGCTAAATGTATTTCCCTCTCTTGATGTTGTTGTGTTCCCTTTTTGATACCATTTTTTTTAAGCTTTATGAATTGATAACTATCTCATTCATCTATTAGTAACCGTTTTTATTAGCCATATATGGAGTAGGCTTACATCTCAACGTAAAGTGGTTACTTCCACAGTCCCACTATTATCATGGCTATAATATACTAATGAAACCAATCCTAATGTCAACAAGAGGTGTTGCAAGGCAACTAGTCCCTGCCTAGGGGTGGGCTCATATGGAGCAGAGCCGACGTCCTCTCCTCAATCAGTGGCATGTGTCCCACGTCTAATTCTGGGAGAGACTGTTTCTAGCTGTTTGCCTTCACTGAAGTGTCCAGTCGCCTCTGCTAAACAATTCTGTTGGCTGACAGATGTACGGGATCACAACGTGTCGAGTAAAATGTTCGACAGCATGTGCTACCAATTATTTTGTAATTAACAACAAGAGACTTCCATATTAGGACTACATATCTTCAAAGAGATCATTTGCAAAGGCTAGGGGAAAGGTTAGTGCATGGTTTTATGTAGTGGACTGCTAAAATAAAAGAATAGAGGCCTCTCAAAATTTTCTAGTCAGCTTTTGTCAAACGATAGCAATATATTTAAATAAAATTATAAAATTATTTGCCAAAGGCGAGAGATTAGAAATGGCAAGCTATATATTTAAATAAAATTAATTGCCAAATACAAGACTAATGAAAAAACTTTCAAGGAGCTTAGCCATCATATGCAGGGAAACATCGAGAGTAATTGGCAGTCACAAACAAGTTTGCCTGTGTGAATTTTCTCTCGAAAATTTGAGGTATCACTATCTTCTAAGTTCTTCTTTCGATGTTAATTTATGTTAAATATCGTTTGCAAATTCTAATAGACCAACAATTATTTTGCGAAGTGTTTATAAATTCCCCCTATCAAGCTCCGGATGGGACTAATTAGACCAAGTAAGTGAAGGTGACCTAATTCGTCCAAGCCAGTGACAGCGGAGAAGTCGAAGTGGACCGAGAGGTGAGAAGATGGTGGGGTGCTGGGAGCTGTGTAACAACTACCTGTGGAGATACCAAATTCTGTTAATCAAATATGCAAACCTCAGCAACAAATCCTGTTTTGACCAAGGACCGAAGACAGTATCTGCAGCACAACAATTTCTAAATCAAATATATTATAGTAACAACAGCATTTCGGCACAATTAGAGCATCATGCCAATTCAATTAAATTGTAAGTGAACCATGATTCGAATAATTGGACTGAGAGGTTAATACATTAGTGATGAAAATTCTTAAAATAATATCATATACACCTTAAATAATAGCTGTCATCCCATGTGATTATCGTTTGTTCAATTAAGTACAATTCGTAACGAATAATCAATTATTTCAAACCTGAACCGTAATCTTTTCGTTATATGCTCTGCACTTTCGTGATCTAAGATGACCTTTCACAGTCATCAGTGAACCGTTGCAACATTAAAGAGAGAGAGCGTTATTTGAAAAACAAGTCTTTGAGAACCAGTTGGATGTACGCGTCGAAACCTCCATGAAGTTGGCGATCAATAAAATAAATAACGTAACATATTTCAGCGAGAGGACGGAGTGACTAAAATATTAAAGCCACTAATAAAATAAATAAATTAACGTGCGTCACTGAAAGGAAGGTGGGAGTGACTAGCCCGAGTGGCGCTGGTTGGCCAGCCGAACCCACTGTAAAGGTGTTCCTGCTGTGCACGTACTTATTAGTGCCCCAATCTCGATAGTTACAATTTAATGAAATCAACGAACCAAGTTTTGGGTCGAAACTTTAAGTATAATGCAAATTGGCAACTGATCTAAGATCTTAGCGTCTCCTGGTGAAGAAACATGCAGAATACCCGACGCGTGTCAAATTATCATGTTTTTCTACAGCATAAGACCTGTGCACATAAATCATTGGGTGCATGCACAGATAGTGTAACATGTCAAACCGGCTTTATCGCCTTCGCGTTGCCATATCGCCTTCGCTGTAAGTTGTCGGCCGCATTGCCATTATCGCCGTCGCTGTAAGCAACCTATTCTGGTCTGGTACGTTAGGCAGCCATTAACAGATCATTAAATGTTTGTGTTTTTCAAATTGAAAGTTATGGCTGATAACGCGTGACCTGGATGTTTCAGGGCAGCAGTTATGCCAAGCTAGCTAGCTTGCCACCCATCATCGGGCTGTGTGAGTGTTCCAGCCTGTGAACCTTGAACTATGATGAATAATTTGTTAAAAAATATTTCTTTCTCACATAATTCTCTCGTTTTGGGGCAGATTCAAGCTTCGTTCCACCCTTAATCTATTCGGCACTTGGTAGCTCCAGGGATCTTGCAGTTGGGCCCGTGTCTATTGCTTCTCTGCTTCTCGGAGCCATGCTCAGAGAGGAGGTTTCTCCAACCAGAGAGCCTGTGTTGTACTTGCAACTTGCATTCACTGCAACTTTCTTTGCTGGTGTTTTCCAGGCTTCTTTAGGGATTCTCAGGTAGGAGATTCTCTAATTGATATGGCTGGATTCTATGATAAGATAAATGGGTTTATTGACATGAATGATTCATGTGTCGCAACAGGCTGGGATTTATAATCGACTTTCTGTCACGGGCAACGCTTATTGGATTCATGGCAGGTGCAGCAACGAGAATTTGTTGGAACTGTGCAAATTTAGTTAGTCCCGACTTGTTTAAGCTGTTGTTGTAAGGTGTATTTGAGCAGGTCTGTTATAAGCATTTGCCCTGTTCTTTTTACAGGATCGGAGAAAGCCTGGCAGCGAAGTGAAATATGGAGGAGAAACCTTCGGAAGCGTCCCTGCAAACAGTGGCTGCACGGGCGCCTGTCACTGCACAAAGAAGATTGAACACCCGGCTGCAGGAACAAATGCCAGTGCCTTGTATGTAACACAATTACCTAGTTAGAGTTATCTCGTTTGGCCTAGTTTAATTAGATTGTAAATTCAAGCGAATTTTGATCGTAGAGTTCTGAAATTCAAATGGACAAAATATGAATCTATAATTTGTAAATTTGAAGATTGACAATTAAGTTATTCGTTAGAAATAGTCTTATTTATTAGTTACAGGGAAACCTAACCGAGCTGCAAATTTGAAATATTCCAAAATTAAAAATCATACATAATGTTGCATCCTGAGTAATTTCACGTGAAAATAGAGAATTGGATTTCATATCAAAAGTGAAAAATATAGAAATTAGGCTGAATGGGTAATGATTTGTATATAATTTTCCTATACCTAGAAAATAAAATTCGCTGAATGGACTTACTGGTATCGCAAGTAGGAGAATGGAGAATGGACGAGGCTCCTGTTCAGCTAAAACTCCCAGGCTCGCTGCTGCTTCAAAGTTCAGGTATGCATACCTGGTCCTGGATCAAAGTTGTGTTTGATCCGATTGTGTTTGATTCACATGCCTCTGATCGGTGTTCCGCCAAGTGGTCAACATGCAGATATGATGTGGTAAAGGCAGTTAGCGACGAGTCGGCAACATGCAAATACCAGCCATAGCGAAGTTATATGGTTTAAACAATGTATGAGATAACATTTAATGCTGTCGAGTAATGCTAACATTAGTTTAGGTTGCAGGGACTGACAATTTGAAAATATCGGACAAACAAAAATATAACCTATGCTTTTCGCCTCAGATCAGCTTTGGTTTTTGCCGTCTAGCTTCGATTTTTTGGAAAAAGGCCAAATAAGATGAAAAAGCAGGGTCGGGAATAAAACTTTGGTTAATTGCTGATGACCGGGGACTAATCGCAGGTCAACTAATGCTATATCCGCCGCGAACGATTACTATAGTCCATGCCTGGAGAGCAGGGACTAATAAGGAATAAAATAATTGAAATAAGTGTAGTTGGTGGAGAGCAGGGACTAATAAGGAATAAAATAATTGAAATAAGTGTAGTTGGTGGGTAATCTTTCAAGTTTATAAAAGGTGAAATATGTATGTTCCACGTATTTATTTATCAAAACGTAATAATTTACTCCTAGTTCCTCTAAAATTTGTCATATATTGCAAGTTTTATATAAGATTGAAATTTGTGCAAATATTCCAGAGAGATTTGATAAATGTTGTGAGAACTATAAAAAAAAGAAGTCATTTGGATAAAAAATAGTTTAAACTATTGTTTTGATAAATGTTGTGAGAACTATAAAAAAAAAGAAGTCATTTGGATAAAAAATAGTTTAAACTATTGTTTCATCTTTGGTACGCAAATAACATGGATAGATGTTATGTTCTTTTTATTATGAAAAATTTCAAGATGTTTGGTTACCACTGTCGTTTTTCGTTTATAGATGATTCATAGGAAATGATCAATGAGATACGAGAATGTATGAAACTTTTTTTCCTCAGTAGTAAAAGAGAGACATTTCCATTTTAAATTACAATATTGTAAATCATTATAATTTATTTAATAAAGTAAATTTATAAATAATAGAATTTGGAGTTATCGAATATCATTTTACTTATCTAGTTTTTAATGACTACTTATAATATCTTATTTTATATAGATGTATTTTTTGCATGTAGCATGTAGAAAATACATCTATACAAAAAAAGCAACATTGCCACCACATGGTTCTTGTTGGCAGAATGTACATTTTAGTACAATTAAGTATATACTCAATATGTCAACATTATATTTTATCATTATTATTTTTTGTCAATTAATAATTATGGTATCATGGACAAACATAACACATCTCCTCTACATGTAGCTATAGAATATATCCTTCAATACAATGAAGTATGTACTTATATAATTATTATTATAATTTATCTTTTAAGCAATATTTTCAATTATCATGTCAAGTCTCACTAGCACAACCAATTGAAGATGGGCCTCGTCAGCAAGGCGACCCATGATCAAACCTCACGGGGGGTGTTTGTGCCTTGTGGTAAGGGGAGGAGACATGCTAAAAATTCCACTCAGCTAAGGGCTAGTGTGGCCCAGGCCGGGTGTGATCCTCGGGTGACTTTGACGGCTTAGATGTCCTTGGTTCGTGACTCCTCAAGCCACAAGTCAAGCATGGAGGATCACAGATAACTTGACAAAAAAAAAAAAAAATTCAATTATCATTTATTATTTTATTGATAAATGTCATATTTTTTTATTCTAAGTTATTATTTCAATATAATAAATTATTTTAAGAGAAAGATTTATCATTATAATTTTGTATCTTTTTTTATTCTAAGTTATTATTTCAGTAAAATAAATTATTTTTAAGAGAAAGATTTATCATTATAATTTTGTATCTTTTTTTATTCTAAGCTATTATTGCAATATAATAAATTATTTTTAAGAGAGATTTATCATTATAATCAAATAGTAATGGCGATAGCCACCTTTTATTGTTATTTAAGGATCAACATAGATCCATCTCAATTTGAGTGCTAAACTTCCAAAGAAATATTTACATTTCGAGAGATGTGATTCCTCTAAACACTTAATATATGTGGAGTTAAAATGAATATATGCTTGTTCCTAATAATATTATTTTTATTTATATAAATTTCACATCTCTATATATAAAAATACTCTTATTTTTAATTTTATTAAAACCCTCATACATATAATCTCATATTTATGCACTTATCATTTTTCTTTGACACTTTTTATAATAATAATAAATTAATTTATTTTTTAATGTGATATACATAACATTAACATATAGATAAAGATGAAGTTAACTTAGAAAAAATGTTTATTGTAAGCACTAAGTTTTTATATACATATTAATTAAATCTAAATATGGAGATATGAAACAACCATAAATTAACATATCTTTGGATTTGGGACTTGGTCATGATAAGGTGTATGACCGAGATAGCCATGTGGGTGCCACATGGTAAATGACGTGACATCTTTGATAGGCCAATCTTTGAATGACCATATCTTTTTGATCCGGGAGTTGGATTATAGCAAATTTTATATCAATGGAAAGGTCTCGACGAGATGAACACAATAATGTCATTGATTATAAGTTTTGAGAAAGTAAGAAAAAAAGGTCAAAAAATTTAGACCCCATTTCCATAATTGGACTTTGGAGGTTTGGTCAACTTAGTAACTACCTCCTTCTACCCTTAGTTGGGGTTAGGGTTAGTAGGGGGTATGTTACATAGTGGTATTAGAGCTTCCAGGTTTAACACTTGGATTGGATGGGCACTATTGTAGAAGAAAAGGAAGACATGATATTTTGTGACTCTATGAGAGAGTAATGTGTCTAGATGACTACTTATGCAAATTGTAGCATCGAGGTTATTGATTATATGATAATTATTTGCCGTAAGTGGTGGTCACAACACTATAATCATGGCCTGTATATCAATTGTTTGCTTGTCCAAGTGAATGTTGGGTGTACCATAGTGATAGAATGGTCTTAAGTTGATTGCATGCATAACCATGATACATTTATAAATGTGACATATGTTTTTCTAACTAACCCTGTTATATGGAATTTATACCTACGGATAAGTACATCTTCCCTAAGTGGGTAGTTACACTTAGAACAACAGAAAGAAAGTGGTTTGACCTTTTCCTACAATAGATAAATGAGATGAAGGAACCTACTTGTGATCTTTTGCTTCCTTTGATCTCCTTTGAATTGCTCCTGTTGCTCCTGCTCGAACTGAATTTGCTTAATTAGTACCTGCCAACATAAACAGAAGACGACAACGATCAAAACATATGATCTATCTACTATAAACAAATGGAATCGACAACATTTGAACATATATTCATCATAGATATAAACAAGAATATGGGAAAAGGAACAAACAACTTTATTGATTGATAGAAGGAGGAGTTACACCCAATGTGGTTCGATCCCGTGTCACTCATCCAACTTAGTCCAAACCCTCATCACACCAATAGCACATCAATCCAACAACATAACATTACTTAACAATGATTTCAAGTCTCAAACCAACAATATTTCACTACAATATCCAAATTCTAGCCCTTGATCACTATGATGAGTGGTCAATTTATAGGGAAATGCAAGTGGTTTTGTCATAAATTGGGCATTGAATGGTTTTCCAAAATTGGATTTAGTTTCCATGGAGAAAGGGATGATAGGATAGAGGGCTAATTGATCCATAGCCTATCCAAAGTCGAGCTCATAGGATGAGATAAGAACTGGGCATCCTTCTAGAATGATCTAGAATCAAATAATATTCCTAGAATCCTATGTCAATTTCACTCATCCTCGCCCAGCACAGGTCAAAGTGGGCCTAAGTGCACTGCAGTGTAGGTTTGAATGGGCCTACCTGCTCTGCAGCGCAATTATCCCTAACCAAGGCTGCACTGGTGTCCCAAGGAGGTATTTCAACAAGGTTTCAAGTTAGGAAACTTTCATTGATGAAAGCATTCAATTTGATGACTGGTCTAGGGCATGTAGCAACTGAATTAGGGTTTGATGAGCCCTAATTGTACTGATCTGATCGTCGAGAGTGATATGCCCAATAGACCTGTAACAGTTGCCCCCTAAAGCATGAAGTAAAAAATGATAATGTTGAGTGATATGCTTTATGATGTGATGGGAAGGATCTGAAGCGGATGGTGACCTGCATCAATTACAATACATAATACCATGATATTTTTTAATTTTTCATGAATTGCTGAGGGAAGGCATACCCATACTCAGTATATAAACTTTTCATTACATGTACATAAATTATATAGTCGTCTACAGATAGAGACCCATGATAGGATAACCATCTGTGTAAAGCCATCGTACATATGATTTAGTACTCCCTTGAATTCACAGCTCGAATAGATGAAACTAGATTCGGGGTCTTCTATATCATCCAATCGTTTGCTCAAGTACGAGTCTAACCATGTGAAAATGTGATCTGAAGTCGAACATGGGAAGACATTGTCTGATTACCAACCAATGATGTAAGCTGTTAACAGACACGAGAGAAATCACAGATAATGATAATGATTATCAAGGTACTACAGTACATTCTGCATGGTGTGAATATATGTTTTGATGTTGAACACCATACAAAGTCTTTCGATCAAAGGCCTGTGATGTCAACCTATCACTGGAAGCGAGAAACTTTCCATTGATGTACACCCAATGTAACGAATAAAATATATAAATAATATAAATATAATGTAAAAGATAATAATCATAAATAATAGTTAGTTAAACTAGTAATTAGGTTGAAGAGGCATGTCTAATAGGACATGACTCTTCATGAAGAGACACTTGCTTGGTATATAAGCAAGCCTCTCGTTCTCATTTGTAAATCATCATTCTTATTCTTATTCACATATTTAATATAATATTTATATCCTTAATGGATAATTTGATATTCCAAGTTTTTTGGAATAATTAATTAGTAGAAGGAACTTTGTTCACTTCATTTGGTATCAGAGCCACGTTTGGCTGATCAACAGGCCTTTGGCTATCAACCTATCATCAACCTTGTTGCTGTCATAATTGAAGCGTTTCGCTATATATTGGGATTCTCCATTTTTTAGGCCTTTGGTCATTAAAAAAAAATTAACCAAAAAAGAAATATAAGTAAATAAATTAAAAAAAAAAGAAGAAAATAAAAAGTAAAAAAACAAAAAACAAAATGGATACAAAATCTCATACCAAGTATATTTAAAGCTTTTTACGTGGAGAAGCCCGTGGTTTTAAAAACAACCCATGGTAATTGCCCATGATATTTTAAAAAGTTAAAGGAAAAAAAAAAGAAAAACAAAAAACAAAAGGAATACGTTTTACTTTTTACGTGGAGAACATTTTAACGGAGGTTTTAAAAACAACCCATGGTAATAGCCCATGGTATTTTAAAAGTTAAAGAAAAAACAAGGATACAAAAGCTCTTACGTGAAACGTAAATATTACTATTACTTTTTACATGAGGTTTTAAAAACAACCCATGGTATTTTAAAAGTTAAAGAAAAAACAAGGATACAAAAGCTCTTACATGAAACGTAAATATTACTATTACTTTTTACATGAGGTTTTAAAAACAACCCATGGTATTTTAAAAGTAAAAGATATTTTGATAACATTGGAGAAAAAAGGTATGATCTAAATAATTTAAATCGTTTAAATATAAAGATTGTGACTGTACCAAGAGTCACGTCTCATCCAAATTAGTCACAACTCATCCAAATTTTCGAAAAAAAAATATTATTATAATTATAAAAAAATACTATATAAGCCTTATATAGTTACATATAAAAGGAAAAGTGGGTCTCAAAAAAGTATATATAGTTTTATATAATTATAATTTTATAATATATATAAATTAAAATTATATAATATATATAATTTATAATTATATATATTAAAAAAAAAATTATTGTTATATAAAATTTTATTAATAGATTAAAAGAATATATACCAAAAAAAAAGAAGAAGAAATTATATAAAAAGAGAGGGAAAAAAAAAAGAGAGAGAATATATCATAATAAAAAAAAATAATAGAAAAAAATAAATAAATAAATTCTTGAAAAAAAATTATTAAAAAAAAAATATTTAATATTCAAGAAGCAAAAATAGAGTCTAATACAAAAATGAAGGCCATAAGATTCCCAGAAACCGCACCCAGAGATGGTAAAGCGTTATTTAACATTAAAGGAACTCTCGCAGGAAAAGATGTTATTATTTCTATTTCTCCGGCAGAAGATGCAAATTATATAACACCTAAAATCGCAAACCAACTAGTGATTCCAGAGTCAAATATAACTGAAAAATTAGAATTAGACCTTTTTCGCAATAAAATATATGACATAGCCAATTTACCGTTAAACATTGAAGATTATACATTTGTATCACAATTCTCAGTTCAGACCCTATGGAACAATCAAGGGGACATTATTTTGGGTTTACCTTGGATGGAAACTTTAGGTTCCTTTATTCTAAATACTAAGAAAAAGTTTTTAACATTTTCTTACAAGAAGAAGAAAATAACGCTCCAAGATTTTACACTAAAACCAAATTCAGTAACACCAGAAGATATCTTAGATATTTCAAAAGTAATGTCTCAAGAAGGTAAAAAGGTATTACAAAATATGCAAAAAGAAATTGACAAAATCAATGTTGACAAAAATGAAGAAGTTTCTCGATTTAAAAACCATAGCGAAAAATTGCTGACACAAATTAAGAAACTTAAGAAGGATAAGAAGTCATTAGAAAGCCAGGTCCAACAACTTATCAAGAAGGAAGCATCAAATGTAGGAATTCAAGTAGATGACAAAACAACAAATATCGATTCAGTGAATGTCACAACTCAGGAAGAAGATGAGCAAGTTGAAGAAAACACGCGCTTGGATGTTGCAGTTCAAACAATGAACATCCCCAGTGAACGTTTCATAACCAACTCAACAACATCTTCACCAGAAGAAAATATAAAAATTGGCACATGCCCAGTAAGGAAAAATCAAGCAAAAAAGGTTCCATATCGGCATCCAAATCATGAGAACAGACAAATCAACTATGCTACATATTTGAACCAATCAGAACCGAAACAACAAACTAATGTTCCAAAAAAGAGTAATGTAACCTCAACCCAGTGCTACGAGGACAAGTCGTTAAAAAGTTTTAGTGATCAGAATGCTACACAAAAGATTAATCTAGGATGGTCTGATCCCTTCTCAGTGCGACAATTTTGTTTGTCACTAAGAAGATCATATCAGCTTGTATCGACGAAGATGACTGTTCCAAGAGAGAGAGACTTTCGAAGCCGAAAAAGAGATCAAGCCTTTTTCATCGACAAGCTTTGAGGACAAAGCTTTTTGAGGAAGGAGGCAATGTAACGAATAAAATATATAAATAATATAAATATAATGTAAAAGATAATAATCATAAATAATAGTTAGTTAAGCTAGTAATTAGGTTGAAGAGGCATGTCTAATAGGACATGACTCTTCATGAAGAGACACTTGCTTGGTATATAAGCAAGCCTCTCGTTCTCATTTGTAAATCATCATTCTTATTCTTATTCACATATTTAATATAATATTTATATCCTTAATGGATAATTTGATATTCCAAGTTTTCTGGAATAATTAATTAGTAGAAGGAACTTTGTTCGCTTCATTTGACCTTTTCCTACAATAGATAGATGAGATGAAGGAACCTACTTGTGAACTTTTGCTTCCTTTGATCTCCTTTGAATTTCTCCTATCGCTCCTACTCGAACTGAATTTGCTTAATTAGTACCTGCCAACATAAACAGAAGACGACAACGATCAAAACATATGATCTATCTACTATAAACAAATGGAATCGACAACATTTGAACATATATTCATCATAGATATAAACAAGAATATGGGAAAAGGAACAAACAACTTTATTGATTGATAGAAGGAGGAGTTACACCCAATGTGGTTCGATCCCGTGTCACTCATCCAACTTAGTCCAAACCCTCATCACACCAATAGCACATCAATCCAACAACACAACATTACTTAACAATTATTTCAAGTCTCAAACCAACAACATTTCACTACAATATCCAAATTCTAGCCCCTGATCACTATGACGAGTGGTCAATTTATAGGGAAATGCAAATGATTTTGTCATAAATTGAGCATTGAATGGTTTTCCAAAATTGGATTTAGTTTCCATGGAGAAAGGGATGATAGGATAGAGGGCTAATTGATCCATATCCTATCCAAAGTCGAGCTCATAGGATGAGATAAGAGCTGGGCATCCTTCTAGAATGATCTAGAATCAAGGAATATTCCTAGAATCCTATGTCAATTTCACTCATCCTCACCCAGCGCAGGTCAAAGTGGGCCTAAGTGCACTGCAGTGTAGGTTTGAATGGGCCTACCTGCTTTGCAGCGCAATTATCCCTAACCAAGGCTGCGCTGGTGTCCCAAGGAGGCATTTCAACAAGGTTTTAAGCTAGGAAACTTTCATTGATGAAAGCATTCAATTTGATGACTGGTCTAGGGCATGTAGCAACTGAATTAGGGTTTGATGAGCCCTAATTGTACTGATCTGATCGTCGAGAGTGATGTGCCCAAATAGACCTGTAACAGTTGCCCCCTAAAGCATGAAGTAAAAAATGATAATGTTGAGTGATATGCTTTCTGATGTGATGGGAAGGATCTGAAGTGGATGGTGACCTGCATCAATTACAATACATAATATCATGATATTTTTGAATTTTTTATGAATTGCTGAGGGAAGGCATACCCATACTCAGCATATAAACTTTTCATTACATGTACATAAATTAGATAGTCATCTACAGATGGAGACCCATGATAGGATGACCATCTGTGTAAAGCCATCGTACATATGATTTAGTACTCTCTTGAATTCACAGCCCGAATAGATGAAACTAGATCTGGGGTCTTCTATATCGTCCAATCGTTCGCTCAAGTACGAGTCTAACCATGTGAAAATGTGATCTGAAGTCGAACATGGGAAGACATTGTCTGATTACCAACCAATGATGTAAGCTGTTAACGGACACGAGAGAAATCACAGATAATGATAATGATTATCAAGGTACTACAGTACATTCTGCATGGTGTGAATATATGTTTTGATGTTGAACACCATACAAAGTCTTTCGATCAAAGGCCTGTGATGTCAACCTGTCACCGGAAGCGAGAAACTTTCCATTGATGTATGCAAGCCTCAAGGTACTGGAAGGGTGTTTCTAAGTCAACTTCCTGGATAATGTGCTGATGTCAACAAGAAGCGACTTGTTGCAGGAGGGCCTTGATGTATCCCCCATCAAGAAACGAAACAAGTGTAATTATTTTGAAGACAAAATATGACTGATGGCATAATGTTCAGGAATGGCGATCATGAAAATGAAGGTTTATGAATATTGCAAAGGATGAATTTTACTGAGTGACTTCTCTTGAACATGTTGGCGACACTGAATGAATTGGCAGCATTGACCCAAAACCAAAGTGATGGATGGTGTGATAGACCATAGGTATGATAACCATCAAGCAGATAACCCAACCCAAATAGTCATAGAGATGAAGTGAAAGTGTCATGTTCAAGAGCGACTTGCTACCATAAAGTGATTTATCCCTTTTCCCATTTTCCCCAGTCATTGTTGACCAATACCTCTTTATTTTTTAACAAGATTGAGGAGGATAACATATGCTTGTAGTATAATTCCACCCTTCGGGTGAATCCATCGCTATGTGATGTTTTAATGAGCCTAGCGAAGGTGAAACTCGGTCTTGTCATGATGGACAAGTTTGTCACTATTTGATGTTTTAATGAGTTTAACGACAATGAGAACTCGGTCCTTTTCATGTTTAGAGAGTTTGAAAAGGGACAAAAAGAAAACTCCACAAGTTCTTTTTCGTAAATTTGTCTCTCAAGTCTGAAAAAGCGTAAAATAATACAAGAGAGAACCTATTGACCATGTTCGATCAATGTATTCCTTTTTCATAAGTAATCTATCTTAGTCTGGAAAAGGGTTAAACTTATACTAAGTAGATGTCGTTCCAATCTGTTTACGAGCTGAAAATGACAAGCGCTCGACAACCGCCCTGTTTTTATTTTCTTTTAACGAGTCAAAAAGGAAAATACTCGGCAATATTTTCATGTTTCAAGAGTTTGAAAAGAGTTTAAAGAGGACTCCACTTAAAGGAACGAGTGGTGTCTAGGATAACAACTGGTTCCGGTGATGTTGGAACTTCCCAAAACATGTTGATTTATGTGAATAGGCTGGCTAATAAGACTGCTCATTGCAACTGTTCCTCAAAAATGGTAAAACAACCAAGTGAAAGCATATGATCAGCCAAGAAGATAGTGACGATGGAAGGAGAAAAACCAAGGCTCATATGACAGAAGAGGCTGATAGAATGACAATCACGAGGGTTAAAATGGAGGTGGGTTCATTTTTACACAAGCTTGAACCATAGGGAACTATGCTTGGATTCAGTTTCATGTTTACACAAGATTGAAACGAAACACTATGCTTGGATTCAGTTTGATTTTTGCATAAGCTGGGTTCATTTTTACACAAGCTTGAATCATAGGGAACTGTGATTGGATTCAGTTTCATGTTTACACAAGCTTGAAACAATGAAAAACTATGCTTGAGATTGGTTTACATGCCCCCAACATGATGACTCGATTCTAGGTGCATGCCCCCCAAGCTTCATTGCATTCATCTAAGTAGACTACTCGTGGCTATTAGGTGGATGGAATGAAGGTTCATTTACGAGATCAAGTGAAAGATTCGACTGGGATTTTACAAGATCTAATCAAAGACTCAAATTGAAACTTTTCTACAGGGGACCTTGTTTCATTTTTTAATCAGGTTGACACAGTAAAATAACTATCCTCATATTCCTTGTTTCATTTTTTAACGAGCTTGACACAAGACAAGGAACCATGCTCATGGGACCTGTTTCATTTTTTTAATGGGGTTGAAACAGTAAAAGAACTATCCTCATATTCCTTGTTTCATTTTTTAACGAGCTTGACACAAGACAAGGAACTATGCTCATATTCCTTGATCACGACCCATAAGAGGTCATGAATTCCAAGAGGTTCTCATCAGATGGGAGAACAATGCTCTGGAAGGGATACGTAGCAAGGAATCCATTAGAGAGATCTGGTTCCAATACCCCCAGTGCATAATGCTCAACATCACGGAATTGATCATCAGTTGATGTAGGCATGGAACGAGTTTCCACATAATTGACCTATGGCAGTGAAGATACCATTGGTACAAAAGGACCATTTTGGAAAGATGGTTGAATGGAAGCCATATTTGGGTCGGAAATGATATCTGGTCAACGGTGACAATTCTGCCTTCATGCGGGAAACACATCACTTGAAAAAGTGTTGAAACAATAGCTCCCATGTCATAAACATAGTCGCGCCCAAGAAGTAAATTATAATCTAAAGGGCCTAGGACTACCATCACATTGAGATAAACAAATTTTCCTCCCAAAGTAATAGGCAATTGAGGAAGGATCCATAATGGTTGACTGGTTCCTTTATTAAAAGCCAATATATTCTGGGTAACAGGCACAAGTGGCAACGACCCGAGCACCTTCCAAGTAGTGGAGGAAAGGATACTCACAGATGCACCTTCATTTATAATAGTGCTAGATACAATCATATTATAAACCTGTACTATGATCTAGAAAGGCACATAAGAAGGAAGACGACATCCTGCCAGTCGATTCCAATCAAAGGAAGTGACTAGACTACTTTGAGGGGGTACCCTAAGAATGTAATAATTACCCCCTTGAGTTACGAGAACGGGAGGATTTTCCTCTTGTCTTGATGGAACAGGAGGGTTGCTTCCAAGCTCATTGGAATCTAAAGACACGAAAAGAACCTAAGTGGTATCATACTCACTCTCTATGGGAAAGGTACGATTAACTGAAGGTGAAATCGGGTCGACTGTTTCCTTGACCTATGATTGGTCAAGTATAGACTCATAGGATTCACATTCAAAGAGAGTGGCTTTGATCGACTGTTGATTTGGGTCAGTCACTTCATCAACTAGTGAAGGATTAAGGGAGAGTCTCCTGTAACTAGATGGAAGTCGATGAGGAGAAGCAGGACGGTTATCCAACAATTTTTTGGCTTCATCCAGATAGGGACAAAGGTGAATGGGGTGATTCCCTTCTCATAACCTACATGGAAACTTAACTTTACCCTTCTTTCCATGAAATTTACTACCACTAGTTGGTGGTGTGTCACCAGCATGATCTCCAGAAGTTGATGACATAGGATGATGTGAACGAGAAGAACATTCTTCTAAGATCTGAGGAATACCAAAGCAATTTCAAAGAAGATGGTTTCCCATACAAAGTTTACAAGGATATCGAAGTTTGTGAGGCTTATTAGATGGTTTCTCATCAAAAGTTGCATTTGAAGAAATGGTTTCTTGGTTGGCCCCCTGTTGAATTTTCTTCTTCTTCTTCTTATCCACCTAGTTACTAGTGTTAATACTTTCACCAGGCGAAGAGGAAGAAGGGGAGGAAGAAACAACCGACGAAGAAGGTAAAGGGTCAACTTTAGGATCAACTGGAGGTTGATTTTGTCCAGTTGTAGGAATATTCAGTTGCGGGGCCAAGGAGGTTGAGAACAACCATAATGGCAAGCCAATGGTAAGTCCCGGAAGGGATAATGTAGCCATATAAGGAGCACTAATATTTCCGAAAGGAGGAAAAGGACTAGGATTCCCATCAAAAGGAATTCCTTGATCTGTGGATTCCAGAGTTATTTCCATATGTCTCAATCTAAGATCAACTAAGGAGCGACGTGGAGGATGTTATCCGTGATCAGTTAATTTTATTTTAATCAAAATAAGATAACAAAACAAAAGAGTGATAATCTAGGTAGAAGGATTACCAAGTAACTGTGAACTCCAATATACTACCTCAGTAAACCAAGGAATTAACATATGTGCAGGCAATCTCCCCGAATGCTATTTTTGGTGTACCACAGTATACAAGGCAACCGACTTGGTTACCTATGGATGGATAGCAACCTAATGTAGTCCTCCCAAATATACTCGAAAGTACGTGGAGGCCCAATCCATGTTAGCGCTATCTAATGCGAAACCGCACAGTGAGAGCATTCCTTTATACTTTTTGTACTATAACACCACCCGATATACTCGAAAGTACGTGGACGATCTACGATATACTTACGTACGTGGAATGAGGTATCACACTTGGAATGTATCGCAGACCATTAGCGACAACTTGTATGTTTAACAGTGCTAGAACATGTCTCTAGCCTAGACCTCTAAATGTTATGCGTTAAGTTACAATGCTCCATTAGGTTAATTGAGATAAATTTTAGTTGATCTTGTTTAAAATTTTGCCTTTCAGATTCACTGTGTGATGTTTCTGTAACTCCTAGAATGCAACTATGATGAGAAACATTCTTTTCATTTGATTTAAACGATGGAAACCATAACTAAAAGGGATAGAGCAATCAGAATCTCTAAACAAAGAGCATAGACCACATCTAATGAAACTTTCCCTATACCATTCCTACAAGCACACACAAACTTCTAAATGCATAATGCAAGTTTTTCTTTTCATTCCTTTAATTTTTAGATGAACATAAAGAAACTAAATTCACAAACGATCAACAATGCTTTTCACAAGAAACAAAGACTTTACGAAAGTTTCTTTTTCAAAGAAATGAAGACTTTACGACAATTCCTTTTCAGAAAATACTAATTGATGTAAGCTAACTTTGACAATGAATTGATAATGATAAAGAAATTTCTTAAGAAACACTAAACAATCAAGGTCAAAGTAGGGCTAGGAAAGGAAATGCAAATTGGTTTCAGAAACATAGAAAACATTGATCTTCCAGCAAACAACATCAGAAGCAACTTTGGAGAAATCAAGAAAAATATGGGTTTTTTGGCTGAAAGTGCGTTGCAGAGCACTGTCTGTAAGCCAAGGGTGCTTTGCAGTGCACTGTTCCCTGACCAAGGGTGCACTGGTAACAGAACATTCCTAGAATAGGAATTCTAATGCAAATTTTTGACCAAAAAAACTTCAAAATGAGTGAAAAGAGATCAATGGAGTCAAGTAAAGTCTACTAGGATGTAATATGATAAGGGTAAACTACTAGGAACAATGGTCGTTCCCCAGTATGGTCGCCAATTTGTTATATGGAATTTATACCTACAGATTAGTACATCTTCCCTAAGTGGGTAGTTACACTTAGACCAACATAAAAAAAGTGGTTTGACCTTTTCCTACAATAGATAGATGAGATGAAGGAACCTACCTGTGATATTTCGCTTCCTTTGATCTCCTTTGAATTGATCCCGTCGCTCCCGCTCGAACTGAATTTTCTCAATTGGTACCTGCCAACATAAACAGAAGATGACAACGATCAAAGCATATGATCTATCTACTATAAACAAATGGAATCGACAACATTTGAGCATATATTCATCATAGATATAAACAAGAATATGGGAAAAGGAACAAACACATTTAATTATTGATAGAAGGAGGAGTTACACCCAATGTGGTTCGATCTCGTGTCACTCATTCAACTCAGTCCAAACCCTCATCACACCAATAACACATCAATCCATTTGCATAACATTACTTGACAATGATTTCAAGTCTCAAACCAACAATATTTCACTACAACATCCAAATTCCAGCCCCTGATCACTATGATGAGTGGTCAATTTATAGGGAAATGCAAATGGTTTTGTCATAAATTGGGCATTGAATGGTTTTAAAAAATTGGAGTTAGTCTCCATGGAGAAAGGGAGGAGAGGATAGAGGGCTAATTGATCTATAGCCTATCCAAATTCGATCTCATAGGATGAGATAAGAGCTGGGCATCCTTCTAGAATTCTCTAGAATCAAGGAATATTCCCAGAATCCTATGTCAATTTCGCTCATCCTTGCCCAGCACAGGTCAAAGTGGGCCTAAGTGCACCGTAGTGTAGGTCTAAATGGGCCTAATTTCTTTGCAGCGCAGTTATCCCTGACCAAGGCTGCGCTGGTGTTCCAAGGAGGCATTTCAATAGGGTTTTAAGCTAGCAAACTTTCATGGATGAAAGCATTCAATTTGATGACTTGTATAGGGCATGTAGCAACTGAATTAGGGTTTGATGAACCCTAATTGTATTGATTTGATCGTTAGGAGTGATGTGCCCAAATAGACCTGTAACAAACCCCTTTGAGATTGTAGATACAATGGTTATTGGCCTGGGCAAAGAAGGTTGAATGGAAAAATGATGAAGGTTGAGTTTTATTTTTTTTAATGATAGTCTCGGTAAAGAGACTACTAGTCAACTGATGTATTTGGCCTTGTTGTAGGGTAATGTGGTTGGCTTGGCATGGAAAGATAAGAGATGATATAATTATTATATTTCATTAAAACACTAACAACTGAGTGTGTGTGGTAGCATAGAAAAACTCCGTGGAATTAAAAGAAGCTTGTGTCATGGCATGGTGTAGCATGCATGAATGGTTGGAAATTTCTTGAGCCTCTCATGAACCATTAGGAACACTAGAACTCATGGGGATTGAGCTCTTATGTTGTTGAAAATTTTATGTTTCATGTTCCTCAAATGATTTATGTTGAATTATCCTTTTGATTGTTGGATTGCGCATAACCATGCTATTTTGTTTTGCGATTTTATGATTGTTGTCATTAATTTATTTCTTTTTACTGTTTCCCTCTTTTCCTTTGGATTTTTCCTTCCATTTTCATGCTTTGGGAGCATTGGGAACATTGGTTAGATTTGGTAAGAAATCCATGGGGCTCTAATAAGAGAGCCAAGGAGGCCCTATGCATAAATAAATAACATGAACAAAATGAGAAAGGATGGGCTTGGGCGACAGGTTGGGAAAGACCATCACTAGTGTTTGATGGAGTATCACTCCTGAATGTAATAACATGCATAAATAAAGAAATATACATGAATAGAATTTCATTAAGCAGTGATAACAAAAACCAACAACTGAACATTGGTAATAACAACAAGGCAAAAAGGTAACAGGGAGGAATTGAACAAATAATTCCTTTGGCAAATGCTATCGAAATTTTAGGCATGTTTGCATAAAAGAAGGGAGTTCTTTAAACTCTAATTTTTAATTTACATATGTTAATATATGTATTTCCATGACTAAGTGGACAACAATATGACAACCAAGTGGGCTACTTTGGTCCATAGAGATGATGGACAACGATATTACTGTTGGGTTGTGTTATATTCTTTCCACAATTACCCCACGCACGGGGGGCGGTAGCCCCCCTGCATGGGGTCCAGGGCAGCGGACTCGGAAATTTCTTTTGGACCCTATATTAGGTGGGCAGACCTACCTATGGTTTTGTGCATGGATTTCACACATGGTTTTGGGCATGATGGTTTTCTGTCCATAGTATTTTGTAGATCCGGTCAAGGGAACTATGGTTATGTTGTAATATAGGGTTAATGGATTTGGGTTTATCGATGCTTTGACATGTATATATACGCATTGCAACATTGAAATGAACATAATGAAAAATCAATCTGGTAGTCACGGTTTTTGGATCTAGGGGAAAATCTCTGTGGATATCTGTTTTATGTTTTATTCTCTCGCCATTGTTATTTTTTGTCTTTTAGAATTCGTATGCATGTAGTTTTTGTACAATGTTAAAACCTACATTTGGTATCAGAGTTATTTTGGCTTCAAGGGGATGCTTTTGCTGTTGAGGGGATTTTTCTTCGGCCCTGTAGTAGACCTTGTTCATTGGGAGATGTGCGGGATCAATTCTTGTGGTGAAAGAAGATGGTGAGCAGTGGAAAGATAGAGATCGAGAAATTTAATGGTTAGAGTTTTGAGTTGTGGAAAGTCAAGATGGAGGATATGCTGGTGGATAAAGATTAGTGGATCGCGGTAGATCTGGGTACTAAACCAACAAAAATTTCAGCTGAAGACTGGGCGAAGTTGGATCAGAAGGCAAAGAGCACAATATGATTGTGTGTCTTAGATTCAATATTGTTGAATGTGGGAAAGCTTCGGTGAAGGCTTTGTGGGACAAGTTAGGGACTTTGTACCAATCTAAGTCTCTGGTGAATAAATTGTTCCTGCGGAAAAAGTTGTATAAATTGAGGATGAAAGATGGAGACTCGGTGATAGGGCATATGAACACATTTAATACTGTGGTAAGCCAGTTATTATCTGTTGATATTAAAATTTTAGATGAAGATAAGTTCATCAATTTATTGTGTTCTCTACCAGATTCGTGGGATAGTTTGGTTGTTGCAATAGGTAGCAATGCAACTGCCTTGCAGTTTGATGAAATAGTCTCATCCTTGCTGTCAGAGGAGATGAGACGGAAAAATATGGAGGGCCAGAATGGTGATGCCTTGTCTGTACGAGGATGGTCCTAGAACAGAAACAAAAATAAGTCCTCGAGTGGGAGATCTAAATCTCCAGGAAAACCTGTAAAGGTGTGATGGAAATGCGGAAAGGAAGGGCACTTCAAAAGGGACTGTAAATCTAAATCTCCTGAGAAAGGAAAGGGATCTGATGATGCTCCTTTTACAGAGGTGAAAACCACCTCATATGAAGGTGGGGATGTGTACTTCGATTCTTCTTCAAGTACACATGTAGATCATGAGGCATGGTTGATTGACTCAAGTGCATGCTTTAACTTCACTCCCCATAGAGAGTGGTTCTGCGAGTATGAGAAATATGATGGTGGTGATGTATTCTTAGGGGATGACAGGAAGGCTAGAATCATTGGTTACGAAAAGTCAAGTTGAAGTTGCATGGTAGAAGGATTAGAACCCTTTCGGGTGTTCTGGATATTCCTGCATTGGCCATAAATCTAATTTTTGTAAGCAAGATGGATGATGCAGGTGTAAAAACAATGTTCGAGAAAGATACCTGCAAGATGGTTCGGGGAGCACTGGTATTGGTGCGGGGAGTTTGGATTGGAACTCTGTACAAGCTTCAAGGTAGCACTATTATTGATAGGTGCAACAGTTCTGTAGTTCCTGAAAGTGGAGCAGAAAATATAGTGGTCTCTGGAGAAAATACCATGTTATGGCATCAAAGACTTGGAAATATTGGGGAGAAGAGCCTTTGAATACTTCATGGTAATGTTATGGTAGAAGGTATGTCTAATTGCTCTCTGGATTTTTATTTCTATGAAAATTATGTATGGGAAGCAGAATCAGGTGAGTTTCCCCTCTGGTGGTGAGAGGGCGAAACAAATATTAGAGCTTGTGCATAGTGATGTGTTTGGACCTGTGTCGGTTCCATCACTGGGAAAGTATGTGTACTATGTATCATTTATAGATTACTTCTCAAGGAATACATGGATATATTTCCTCAGGAAGAAATCTAAAGTCTTTGACAGGTTTAAAGAATTTAAGGCTCTGGTGGAAAACCAGACAGAGAAGAAGATAAAGGTGTTGAGTACAAATATGAAAGAAGGAATTTGAAGAGTTCTATAAGAAGTGTGGTATAGCACGACAGAAGACTACTCCATACACACCTAAGAAAGATGGAGTTGTAGAAAGAATGAACAAGACATTAATGGAAAGGGCAAGAAGCATGCTCAGTGGTGCTGGGTTAGGACAAGAATTTTGGGCAGAGCTGGTGGAGACTACACTTTACCTGGTCAACTGGATCACCTTCATCAGCGTTGGAGGATAAGACTCCACAAGAGGTATGGACTAGTAAGAAACATTCTCTTTAACATCTGAGGGTATTTGGATGTGATGAATATGTACATGTTCCAAAGGAGAAAAGAAGAAAGTTGGATAGTAAATCTGAAAAGTGCATCTTTATTGGGTATAAAGATGTGGTGTTTAGAGAGGTGAAAAATGTTATTAAACATGAAATTCTACCAAACGAACTTGAGAAGATAGAGTTCTAGCTAAAGGAGGAAGAATCAGACTCTACAACAGAAGAGGAACCAAAAGATGAAGAGCCACAAACTCCGATTGTGAGAAGATCAGTTTGAGAAAGAAGGCAACCATAAAGGTATAGTCCATCTACTTTCTTTTCAAAATTTTCTTCATCTATTACTGATGATGATCCCAATACTGTGAGGGAAGTGATAGATTTAGAGGATGGAACACTCTGAAAAGAGGCCATGGTTGATGAAATGGAATTTTTGCACAAAAATGAGGCTTGGGATCTGGTGGAGTTGCCGGATGGAAGGAAACCCATTGGCAGCAAATGGGTGTTTAAGAAGAAGATGAATGCAAAAGGAAAGGTGGAGAAATACAAAGCTCAGTTGGTAGCAAAAGGTTATTCCCAGGTGTCAGGAATTTATTTTGGTGATATTTTTTCTCTTGTTGCCAAGGTAGCTTCTATTAGATTACTTTTATTTGTTGCTGCTTCTTTTGATTTTGAGGTAGAACAGATGGATGTGAAGACAAAATTTCTTCATGAGGATATGGAAGAAGAGATCTACATGAAGCAACCTGAAGACTTTGTGGTGAAGGGTAAGAAATAATTGGTATGCAAGTTAAAAAGTATTTGTATGGGTTAAAACATCACCAAGGACGTGGTATCAGAAATTCGATACATTTATACGGGCACCTGGCTTCACCAGAAGAAAAGTAGATCAATGTGTGTATTTTAAATTAATTGGCGACTGTGTTATTTATATGGTCTTGTATGTGGATGATATGTTCCTGGTTGGAAATGACAAAGAAACTATCCAGGATTTGAAGACCCAATTGTCCTCCAAATTCGACATGAAAGAACTTGGTCCTGAAAACTATATTTTGGGCATGGAAATTAAACGAGATTAGACAAATAGGAAGCTCTGGTTAAAGCAGAGGAAGTATACGACAGAGGTTTAATATGCAGGATAGTAAACTGGTGAAGGTTCCTATTCCTGTAGGTGTAAAGTTATCTGCTGAACAATGTCCCAAGACACAAGAAGAGGAAGAGGACATGTCCCATGTTCCATATGCAAGTGCAGTCGATAGCCTGATGTATGCGATGGTATATACTAGACCATACATTGCACATGCAGTGGGACTATTGAGCAGGTTTATGTCAAAACCATGGAAGGAGCATTGGATAACAATGAAGCGGGTTTTCAGGTATTTGTGTGGCACTAGTGATTATGGTTTGTGCTACCAAGGAAGGCCAGGATAGGACAGAGTTTTGGACATCCTTGGCTTTGTTGATGTACACTGGGTTGAAGATTTGGATCATAGAATATCTACAAGTGGGTATGTGTTTAACCTATTTGGAGGTGTAGTCAGTTGGATGAATAAGAAACAGTCTGTAGTGGCCCTTTCAACTACAGAGGTAGAATACATGACAACCACTCATGCAAGCAAGGAAGCAGTTTGGTTGCAGAGATTGTGTTCAAGTATGGGGCTAGTACAACGAGCTATAAGGATAGACCGTGACAACCAAAGTGCAATTTTCTTGGAAAATAACCCTACTTATCATTCAAAGACAGAGCACATTGATGTTCAATATGACTTTGTGAGGGATATGGTTGAGGACAAAAAGGTGCTGCTAGTAAAGGTGGACAGTTTGAAGAATACTGTAGATGCATTGACAAAGTCCGTGAGCACTGAGAAGTTCTCTTGGTGTAGAGAAACAATGGGCATTGTAGGGTTGGATCAATGACTAAGCTCTCATGTGACCCCGTGTGGAAAGAAAACAACAAGTGGGAGAATGTTGGGTTGTGTTATATTCTTTCCATGACTATCCCACGTGCGTGGGGGGTCGAGAGAGATCCCTCTGTACGTTGCATGGGGTGTTGCTGGGGGGCGGTAGCCCCCCTGCACAGGGTTCCGGACAACACCCTGGGAAATTTTTTTTGGACCCTATATTAGGTGGGCAGACCTACCTATAGTTTTGTGCATGGATTTTGCACATGGTTTTGGGTATGATGGTTTTCTGTCCATGGTATTTTGTAGATCTGGTCAAGGGAACTACGATTATGTTCTAATCCAGGGTTAATGGATTGGGGTTTATAGATGCTTTGACATATATCTATATATATATATATTGTGACATTGAAAGGAACATAATGAAAAATCAATCTGGTAGTCCTGGTTTTGGGATCCAGGGGAAAATATCTGTGTATGTCTGTTTTATATTTTATGCTCTCGCCATTGTTTATTTTTTGTTTTTAGAATTCGTATGCAGGTAATTTATGTACAGGGTTAAAACCTACAATGCCAACCATGAAAATGGATAAAAAGGAGGTTCTCTTGACCTTAACTCTAATTACATATGCAAAAGTATCCTCATGATCACACTGATATGTATGTATAAATGCCATTGTGTTTGACAGGGTCTTATTAGGAATCATTCTTGTGGAAGAATGATTGTATAAATTTAATTGATGCAAATGTAAATGGCTAGATGGGATGACATAATAAGTTGTCCAATGAGATTCCTAGTAGAAATATGAATCAATGGGGTAGGGGAAAGCGTTGAATGATTGATGATTTTACTATCATAAGAGTACGACTTTTATATGATGATGTTGTATCATGTGGATGACAAGGAAGTGCTGATGGTATTAACTAATAATCAGACTCCTTGATCGCAAGATTGGACATGTAATCCACTGAGCATTGTGTTGATGCTAGAAGAGAGTTTGGTGGAGCAAAGAATCTCTGATGATAGCATTACTGAGAAACCCATGAGGTTTGCTAGTTGATAATCACAGAGGATCTATAATGATAGCCCAATTGAGAAAACCATGAGGCTTGTTGGCTGATAATCACAGAGCAAGATGATATCCTAGCTAAGAGACCCAAGAGGCTTGCTGGATGATAATAATTGAGCAATGGCTGTGCCTTATAGGCTGATAAACCACTGGAGACTATGTTGGTTGACAACTTCTAGGAGGTTGAGGCACCCAGGACTAGTGGGTCGATAACATTTGATGGTAGTTCTAAGGGGTTGGGCTAAGAACACAAGTGGAAGTTCCATTGGGAAGTTTCTAGAGAGTGTACTCTTATTCCTTTAGGAGTAATGCAACTAATAAAAACTCCTCACTATTAACTATATCTCTCTCTCAAGGTTGAACTTAGGGTCTCTGTGCTCCGCCTGAAATTCTATGTTGATTTGTAACCACTGTGGTGTAACAACGAGGAGATGTTGAGAACACATGATAAATGGGCTTGTTAATGACTAATTTTTGGCCATCGTGGTGTAACAATGAGGAGTTGTTGAGAACACTTGATAAATGGTATTTGTTAAAGACATGTGTGAATGAATGAGCATCGATTCATAGGATAACAAGAGAAAAGCATGATAATCACTTTAATTGGGTGAATGAATCCAATTAGAAGGGGACTGCAACAATTTGAATATATTAGAGTAAATAGAAAAACCACTAAGAAGAATGAAAAGGAGCCACAAAAATTCGTTAATCCAAGGATATTTTTCATGTTTATTTGGTTTTTGGGCGAGCAAATGTGTATGTGAATTGCGATTGTAATCAAACTGTAAATATAAAGCTCCAAACCATTTATGCTTGGGTTAAGCATGCTTTCTTTGTGTTAAGGAATGAGAATGCCAAGGATGGTGTTTCTTTGAGGGGGTGGGTTTTGTGACATCTTCTGTGGGTTAATTATTCTTGTAAAAAATTATCCCTGTAATTATGTAATTATAAATTAAAATGGTTGTGAGAGGGGCACATATTCCATTGCTTGAGGAGGGAGATTTCTTGAGGAATCATGTTGTTTTAATTATCAATCATGGGATGACTGAGTGGTTGGGAACGAGATGACTATGTATTAACTCAACTGTAAAGCAAGGATGTGCCCATGTTCTCTTTTGGCAACATTTACAAGCAAAGAGATGAAAATATTAAATAAGCAGTATGGGTTGCACTAGCAAGGCAGTTGGTCTGCATATACCACCCAAGAATGAGAAGAACCATCACGACAAAGATGGAATAAAGGCATGCATTATTATCTATTTATATTTTCTCTCACACACTAAGGACCGAAGATGCTATGTGCACAGAGAAAGAAAAATGAACAGAGGAGGTTGAGAGGCTCCTGTTGAAGAAAGAAGTGGAGGTTGAGAGGCTCTTGTGGGGAAAACAACCCAACTCATACACAAAGAAGGGAACATGAAAGAAATAGGGAGGTCGCGAGGCTCCTGTATGATCAATCTCTTGTAAGTTCAATATGAATCACTAAGAGGGCATAAAAAAATAGCAGGATAGAGATAATTCAAAGAGGGGGAAGCTCTGTTGTTAGCACAACTGAGAAATCCATGAGGCTTACTAGATTATAATCTCCAAGAAGCTATGTGATAGCACAACTATCTTACTGGTTGATAATCATAGGGAAGCTTTGGTGATAGCATAACTAAGAAACCCATGAGGCTTGTTGGCTGATAATCAAAGAGTGGGTTCATATGATAGTCCAATTGAGAAACCCATAAGACTTGCTAGTTGATAATCCCTGAGCAATGGTTGTGCCTTATAAGGATGATAAATCCACTAGAGACTATGTTTGTTGAAAACTTTTGAGAGGTGGAGGCACATAGGGCTAGTGGGCTGATAACACCAGATGGTAGTTCCATGGGATTGGGATGAGAACATAGGTGGAAGTTCCACTAAGCTACTAGAGAGTGCACTCTTATTCTTTTAGAGGTAACTCAAATGATAAAACCTCCTTATCATTAACTATATATATCTCTCTCTCTCCACATTGGAATTAGGACTCTTTATGTCTAAATCCCTAGAGATGTTGGGTTTCTATCTTATAAGTCCCTTTGTAAAAAAGGAAATGTTCCCTATATAATGTGAAATCATTGAATAACAGGTGGGTGAAGACAGTGTGGCCTAGAGACACCATGTTTTAGTGGATGATATTGATTTAATCCCTTGAGTGGATGACGACAGTATGTGAGCAAAGTGGTTCAACATGTTAATTTGTTTTGAGAGTTGGTGGTTGGAGGTCAAGCATCCTTGAGACAACTTGTTTCATCTGATACTATTGGTGTACAACTCCTCTAAAATCACTCTACCTCAAACTTTTGAATCTGGCTCAAGGGTAACAACTGTAATAAAGACTTGGCTGTGACTTTTCTATGGTTGGGTGGAGAGTTGAAGTCCCAATATCAGTTATTGAGCACATTTTAATAAGATAAGTATACTCAATCTCTTGCACTCTGAATGTTATGCATATGTTTAATGTGTTGGGTTTAATGCCTGTGATGATATTGGTTCATTGTGCTGGTTTAATACATTGATATGTTGAGGAAATGAATTCATGTATAATTCCAAGCTCTGTGCCATGGATGAGGAATGGTTCATCCCTGGAGGACTGATATATTTATGATTACTTATGTTTTTAAGTATTGATTATTATATGTTGGCATCAAGCTGTTAATTTACTCAAGTTAATGACTGGGGAGGTCAATTAGGCATGGAAATGCATTGCAGATGCCTAGAATATATTCTTAGGAATGGTTTATTCATGTATCCATCCTGAGCCTATAAATTGGTATAAATGGCCTGTGTATTGAGAGATGGGTAGATATCTGTAATATTTATCGTTTTGTTGCACTATTGGAGGAGTGGTTCAATTCTTGTGTTTACTTTGAGCTTGAATTTAATCTAATTAACTAAGCACGAAGGATGAGAAAATCCTTGCTGTTAAAATTCTCTCTATGTGTTTTAATGATCTGCGTAACTGACATGTATATCTAGCTACTATTTATTTATAAGCTCAAGAAGAATAGCACTTTCGATACATAGGTATAGATCTGAATATCTATGTATTCATAGGCTAGGTCGAGGCCTTGAGGAGCTCTGAAGAAAAACTTGGAAAGGCATGCATATACCCTTATACATTTAATAGCAGTCACTAAGTGAGGGGCTATAATTCTATTTGAGTCCAAAGCACAAGACTTCAAAAGGAAATGGCTTAACCCCCCCTCGATTTTGTGACCAGGCGCACTAACCAACCGCTTAAGCAAAATAAATTTGGGCCATCGATGGTGAGCACCATGGCCGTTGGATGACCCTAGAGGTTTCAGCTAGAGCACTAAGGGAAATTCATGGGATCAAATCCTTGAGATGATGTGGCAATGGGTCTGGTTGAATTCCCAACACGAAACGACGAAAGGAAGACCCCTGGTTAAATAATATAGGATACATCTGTGGTGGGGTCCATAATTATGTGGCACTAGACATGGAGGATGTGACAAGGGATGATGTTACTCTGACGTTTAGGACTAGTGACGTAACCCTGGACCCCGAACCCTAGAGATTTTGCACGAATCTCATAGTTAAATGCCCATGATTTAAGTCCTGGGGTGACTTGGTATGTGGGGCATGTTTAGTGGGGACATGTGCGATGAAGCATTATGTTTTTATGTATAATTCAAGGGGGGGGGGGGTGTTGAAACTTTATCATAAGGAACATATTTCCATGTAGACCCAAAATGTTGTCCTCAGTAGTTTCAATGGGGGACAAAGTTGATCCTTGCTAGGATTTTATTCCTGAGCTGATGTGGCCATGGCGGGTTCACACCCGCGTGCGTCTTGTATGTTGCAAGTGGTTATGGGTTGGTAATTGTGGACCATGGAAGTGGGGTTATACATGACCTGGTATGAGCAGGTCGATAGCTGCCACTTGGCCATGATGAGGTGTATGACTGGGACAACCACATTGGGACCACGTGGTAGGTTCAATGACATGGCATTCTCTAATAGGCCAATCTTTGAACAACCATATATTTTGATCCGAGAGCCATATTGGAGAAAATGTTATATCATTGGAAAGGTCTCTATGAGATGAATGCAATGATGACACTGATTATAAGTATTGAGAAAGTAAAAAAAATGTCAGAAAATTTAGACCCCATTTCCATAATTGGACTTTGGAGGTTGGATCAACTTAGTAATTACCTCCTTCTACCCTTAGTTGAGATTAGGGTTAGTAGGGGGTATGTTCCACAAGGCAACACCATGGCCACCTCATACATCTGAACGAAAAATCTTTTCATTGCAAAGTGAGTTCTATGCCCTTGTCACATAATACTGTAAACATCGACTCTCTGAGTGAAATAATAAATTAAACCTTGACTGTCCCACGAACATTTACTGTAAGCGAGAAAAACTGCAAAAGAACATCAAATTGACTTGAGACCTTGACATCTATTCTTAATAGTCTTATTCAAGCTGTTTTTTGGTGCTAAACCAACATTTCATTTTCACACCTGACTCAACATTTTTCTATTCAAATAGTACAAAGTTTCATCAACATGATTTTCATGTCTCTGTTAGAGGGGTGTGAGCTAAAAGCCTACAATTGTAGTTACCAAATTAAGGTGAGTTGAGAACTAACTGTATGATGTCAGGATGGGGGTGGCTCGGTATGCCACGTGTCGTTTCATGTTCACCAAGCTCGTAATCCGAGATACCATCGACACACATAAATAAACTAGTTACATGGCTCGATTTTTGCTAGCACATTGAAAATCAAGGCTTTAAGACTTCGATTCGTAACCGAATATGCTGGTATGCCACATATCTGTACATGTTGGAGCTCATCTTCCATAGTTGGATGAAGAAATACTAGTGCTTTATCTCCAATTCGGGCCAAGAAGATGCTTTCTATATACCTTATTACATATGCATGAATTCCTTGCATTACCTGTAAGGTAATGAATGAGACTAGGCCTTGGACCACGGGGCAAAGCCAGTTTCTTGGTTGGATAGTAAGGCGAGGTGGAGTTGGAGGAAAAGGGGCCGAAAGTATCATTTTATGGTGATCGACTGAATCACCTAGGACTTGAACAAGCCTACCACGATAAAAGGAGTTACCTGGAGCACCCATGGGGGATTCACTCAATGAACCTTTAACATATCACGTGCTTTCGTGGCATACTAAAAATACCCCTAATTTGACTACATATTGGAAAACACCTCTAAAAATCACATTATTTAACCCCCTACCAATACAAACCCAATACACCTTCCCAATTTAAAAAACCCCTACTTTCATTAGATATTGTAGGTATCCATTTTTTCATTAACATTTTTTATACCCCTTTATTATTTTTCATTAACTTTGAGCTCCATTTTTTATACCTACCAATATAAAAACCCTTTACCCCTTATATATCCCCCAATATATTATGTCATTTTTCCTCAATATATATTCCCCAATATGAACCCACGTAGTATGGTATTACTGCCCCAGTGAATCCCCTGTGAGGGCACCAGACTCTTAGAGCTTCCAACTATGGCGAATGTCATGACATTTTTGGTGGAGAGCCAAAACGGGATCAACAAAAAGCAGGCCATTCCGTATTTGACTTATTTCATTCAAATTCGCAGTGGGAATTGAAATAATGGACCAAAATCATTTAATGACATTGAACATGAGTGTGGTGTTAAGAAATTTACTGCATAACATAAATAATTACTGAGAGGAATAAATATAAAAATAACCAGCAACAATCATAAACACATAAACACAAATGTTTATCCGGGAAAACCCCAAATCCGGGGAAAAACCCAACTTAATAAGATCTTATTAGCGTTGGCCAAAACCCTGGCCAATCCGACCAAGTGAGCCTTCACCGCTCACCTCCAGGTCTTGCATTACAATGAAGTCCTTCAAGCCTTTTATAAGCTCCATTACATATAATACCACGGGCAGAATACTATGGGTGCACAATACCATGTGCCCCAAAACCATCACTGTTTAACCTGGTCAACTTTGACTCTATCCCGAGTCAAGTTTACCTAACAATTCCCCCCTTAAACTTGAATTGGGGTTCCTTGACTAACTCCAGCCAAACCTGCTAAGTGAGACAATCCCGCTCACTCTAGCCCTTACCCCCCTCAGAGTTTTTACCCGGGGTATTGTTAACCCGACATCCCCCCTATCACCTAAGTCTAACCCAGACTTTACCGGTGATCACCAAGGGGTACACATGCCTTACCAGGTCTTCCAGTAGTATGCCCATTTACATGCAATAATTTTGACTTCATTAATATTAATATCAAAATTTTGATTTTAATAATAATAAAATCAAATAAATTTTTCCCATAATAATAATAATAATAAATGGGAAATTTTTTTATTTTGATTATAATAATAAATGGGAAAAATGGGAATTATTTTTATTTTGATTATAATAATAATAATAATAAATACATGTAAATATAAGGTATATAAATAAATAAATAAAAATAAAACAGAGAGAACGACAAAAAATAAAAAGGGGAGGGACAGGAAAAAGACCTGGTAAGGCATGTGTACCCCTTGGTGATCACCGGTAAAGTCAAATTCAAAATTATTGCATGTATGGAATAATTTTGACTTCATTAATATTAATATCAAAATCAAACTATTGGGAGATCGATGAGAATGTCGCATTGCAATGTTAATAACATCAAAAATATTGTTACTTCTAAGTTCAAAGAAAAAATGTGGTGTGAGAAAGATTTAGCAGCGAAAAGAAAATTAAGATATTATAAGGAGGTCATCAACCCCACCCTAGAAGATCAAAAGTATCTCTTTGTTTTAGCTAGCTCAAAGAAGAAAATTAATATAGCCAAGATTAGAACGAACTCTCATGAGCTCCATAGTGAAACGAGTCATTGGGAAGTTCCTAAAACACTATGGATGGAAAGGATCTGCCATTTCTGTGAGAATATGACCTTCGAGGATGAAAATCACTTCCTCTTAGAGTGCCCCAGGTACAACCACATTAGATCTCAGTTTCATAATCTTTGTTGCAATACTGACCTTCCTAGCCTCTTACGATGTCATAATTATAGTGAGCTCGAGAGGTTTCTTTCCAAGCTTTTTGAGCATAAGAATAAAATCTTAAATCAAACTAAATAATTCGTTTCTTAGGTCCAATAAACCAAAATTTGGTCTCAGTCGATGTTAACCACCACCACCATCATCATCAATCATTAAAATATCTTTATTTCTAATTTATCAATCATCAAAATTTAGTATTTAGTATTGCGTACTACTTAAAACTAAATTGAATCACATTAATATTGATTTTTAGTGTAGTTTTTATTAAAAAGAGATAAAATATAACTAAAACAAGATTTATAAATTTATTCCGTATTAAAATTTAATATTTTAAAATATTTATATATTTAATATTAAAATAAAATTAATTTAATATATAAATAAAATGTATTTATCCCTATTAAAATTTAATATTTTTAAATATTTATATTTATATTATTAAAATAAAATAAATTTAATATTCTTAAATATTTAATATTTAATATTAAAATAAAATAAATTTAATATATAAATAAAATGTTTAAATAAATAATTAAGTTAAAAAATATTAATAATTTAATATTAGGTTTTATTGTAGATTTTAATAAAAAGATAAAATATAAATGAGGTTAGCTTCCTATTTACTCTTGATTTATTAAGTGTTATTAATATAATTTTTCATCATTTTAGAGGATTAGATATCTAAATAAAAGTAAATTAATATATAAATATAATTTAAATAAATTTAAGAATTAGTTTAATTTGGAGTAATTATTGTGAGAACATTAATGATAATTCAATAGAGTGTGCAAATTCTTAATTTGTTTTTTGAAAGATAGTCATACTAGTTTTTGTCATTTACTTTACACTATCATGATAAGGAATTTTTATTTACTTTACACCATCATAATGAGGAAATTTTACTTACTTTACATCATCATAATGAGGATTCTTTTTTATAAATGATTTCAATGAAAAGTAAAAATGATTTTTTATTATGTAAATTTTAGAGATAAAAACGATGTTAAAAAAAAGATTTATGTAATTTTTGGAGATATATTAACTAAAATGTTTATGTTACTAATTAAAATGTTTATATAATAAAATGATATTCATGTTGGTTTTGATTTTAATTTTTCTAATTATAAGAAGAAAATTAAAATATGCTTTTTTATGGTGAAAAAATGTATTACGTATTGAATTTAAAATTTCATTAAATTCACTTTTACGTCCTCTCGCTCTTGATGGGAACCCTAAAACCTTAGTTGCTTGCTCTCTGTGTTCACGCCATCGCCATCCTGGAGGGGGCTCCTCCCCCTTCGCCAGATGATGCAATGACGTTTTAGGCTCTGAACACGTCTCTTCCAATGAAGCAACAATCCAAGGAAAACACTTCCAAGTTTGTGAAAAGGGTGGAGGAAATTTCGTCTATGGCAATGCCTTATATATTTTGCCACTCCACGTTGACTTTTATAGACATAACTTTAGTGGGAAAATTCACAAGGATGTGGCCTTTTCCAAATTCCATGAAAGTTTGGGCTCAGAAAAATTGGAAAAATAAGATGAAAGGAAATATGGGTATTTACATAGTTGGAAATGGCTTCTTCACCTTCCTTTTCGAGCTCAAGGAAGACAAAGAGGTTATTTCCAGAAGCAATCCATATTTCTTCAGAAATAGGGGGGATGTATTTGGACAAATGGTCATTAGATTACGGGCCGATGAAAGACATCCTAAATTTTGTTCCAGTGTGGGTAAAGCTTCCTCGACTCCCTATCTCCCATTGGAGCGATGATTGCCTTCGAGCCATTGGTAACAAAGTAGGTAGATACATAGAAAATGATGAGCCAAAGGGAGGTCAGTTTGCATGTGCAAAAAATTGTGTTGAGGTAGATCTGGAGAAGAGGCTTCTCGCCACAAGATTTTCCTCACATTGGGAGGATGGAAACACTATTAAACCTTGGATTATGAGCAACTTCCCTTCAAGTGTCAGGTTTTCCATGAATATAGGAATTCTGCTCGTGACTGTAAGAATGCCCAAGTAAATAGAAGTGGGACCCCCACGGGTACCCAAGCGGAACATTGTTAGACTAAAAGAAAAGGAGGAAATAAAAGAAACACAACAACTAACAAGAATGTTCAATAGAGTAATAATACTTCATCCTCCTTTGCAAACCTTCTTGGGGTTTTGCAGTCATCGGAAGTAACTCAACTTGATGAGCTGGCTCAAGATTATTCCGCATCGCATTCACCGGGAACAAAGAAGTTGTCCTTATGGAGGAAGGGAAATTCATGAACCCCAGAAGAAGGTCACATAAGGAGAAATCACATCCTCATCGACTCCAAAACCCCCCCAAATGAAGGCATCCCTATCATCTATTACTTGGCATAACCAGAGTACCCTTCTAGAGGAGCAAGAGCTTCCCAGGGAGGATCTAGGAAAATAGTGACAAGAAATATGAATTTGAGAATTAGATGACCTAGCGAAGAAATCAATCAAGAGATTGAAAGCATTGTTTAAAAAGGAGGAAGATACTTCAAAAAGGAGATAAGGAAAAATTAAGTTGAGCACAATAAAAAAATTGGAAACTAGTGCACAAATCTCTGATTTGTTAGAGTTTTCTGAAAATAAAGGCATAATAGGAGCAACGGAAGGAGGTTCCAAATCTCAATCCCCTCCTAAGAAATGATGAAATTTCTCTCATTGATCCAGGAGGATCTTGTCATATCAGTTGCACAGGTTCAATTTCGTCGTCAGCATTCAGTGTCTGGAATCTTCAACTTCGACAGTAATGTTATGATTGTCTAGTGTTGGTTTTCATGGTGATATGGTTTATACCTGGTTGTCGATATGTTATTGTTGTCCACCTCATAGGATTTGGTTGTCAGCATGGGTTTGTCGTCCATTTTGTAGGGTTTGGTTGTCGACATGGGTTTGTCTTCATGTGACGTTTGTCGCAAATGTCGCTTTGTGACAAAGAAGTGTGTATGGGTTTATTATAAAAAATCAGGTGATGTAAAACCTAAAACACCTAACACATTGATTTTAACCTAAGTCTAAACCCTAATACACCTAAAACCTAACCTATTCCTAAAGCCATACATTAAAATACATTAAAACCTATGCTACAAACCCTCTCGGGTCATTTCAATACATTACAATGTAATAAACATAAAAATTGCAAAATATATACAAAACAATCCTAACCACTAGGCTTGGAGATCACAGCGGGACCGCAACGTGTGAACACAGTGCAGTCATTTCGGTTAGACTGTAGCAAAAATGTCAATGTTAATTGTAACCATGGCAGACCATGTGAACAATGCTATGGTTAACCGCAACGACAGGGTTGAAGAAGCCACACCATCAACTGGAACCACCACAATCAGGTCACATGTGTAGATAGGTCGCACTGTAAGCCGAGACTGCCGGGATGATGAACGCAAAGGTGGTAGCTTGCGGTTAGACTGTGGTAGTCACATGCTGGCCGTCCACTTCTCCGCCCGTTTAGCTAACGGCTAACAGGTTTGCGCTTATCCAAAGTCTAAAGTGGGTTTTGTAATTAAAGTTTGGGCTATTTTAATACATGGAACTTGTAACCAACACCTAAGGTGGCTCTATGTTATAAGACTGAGCCAATTCAAACCAATTCATGCCAAACTTATCCTAAGAGACTTCGAATGTACCTGAAACCCTATAAATTCATCTTTTTTGTTCATGAAGAAGACATTAGTGGTTTTGAAGTTTTGTGTGCAGATTCTGGAGGTTATAGGAATTTTTTGTTTTCAGTGTAACAAGAGCATCGAGAGTTGGAATTGGGAACCATGATAGGTGTTGGAAATCTATTTCAGAGAGATTTCTTGTGACAACGACCATAAGTGCATGCGTTCACATTCAGTCTGGTTAATTTGCTGTGTAATCGACCTCCTCGGATTCAATCCTGATAAAGCGGTCACCCATCTTGAAAGCGGACCCAGAGATGTAGTCCATTAGGGATGAAATTTGTAATCAATCTTGCTGTTTGGTATCACTGTGTTTTTTCTTCTTTTCACTTCTATTTGCATCTTGATTATGTTTTAATTATGTCGTCAATTCATTCATTTTCAAGCATTTCTCATGGTTAAAGCACTTTAAGTTAACATTCAGTTCACTGTTGGCATTAATCAATTCTACTTCAGTTTAACATATGTGTAGAAATTTTGAATAATTTAACACATATTCAATGGATATTATCCTGATCATGTACTATTGCGGAAAACATACGCAATACATAAGCTCCTCTACGTTGATCATCAATATAGCAGCATCAATAACAATAAAACATCAAGAGCATTCACACATTAACACAGTATGTATCCCGGGGAAAGCATCTCGCTAAAAACCCCAACTATCTGTATATTAATGATTGAGTCATGTAACATTACACAGCATAATACTTCTCACAAGTATCTCCACCTCTGTTACACACAATACAGCTCAAATCTGATCTCCAAATCTCTTCCACTGCTTGCCTGCCTCCACTGCTCAATACCTGCTCAAGAACTGATGAGAATGGCGCACCAAACTCGTTTTTCACCTGAAAAATAGTCACTCACACTTTGTTGGACGTGAGCACAAGCTATAATGTGGGCAAATATGTGAGAAAACTCATTGGCATACTCAATCCCTTGATTGTGCAAGATCTGGTGCACAACTATAGTCACAACTGATAGCAATCTGATTCTCTACCACCTGTCCCTGTTGAACTGAACATGCACTGACATGCAACTGAGTTAACTGATGTATTCATTAGTTGTATTATGAGTTAATAACTTGTGAATTAATTAATAACTAATTCACCCAACTCATCTCTAGTATATTTGCCAGTTAGACTAAATACAACCAGTTTAACAAAGCTAAACTGAACACAACTCCATCAACTCCACAATCAACTCCACCAAACTCAACTGATTGAGTTCTAACTGAATTCATGCATGCAACAACTCAATTGACTCATAAGAAAAGCGTATTTCATTCTGACAGTTGCATGTGCCACCTCTGTAGCTCAAACTGAAGTGCTCCAAGAGAATAAGATTAAGTTTATAGTCCAAATATTATTGTGAGATAATAATATTTGACTTTTCTATTTTTGACAGCCAGTCTAAAAATAGACTTTGATCACTCACACTGTGATCACTCACACTTTCATCAAAAATAGAAGTCCATCTATTTTTTCCCAACTTGATCAATCATCCATAAACAACAACCTGCAATCCATAGACATGATCCATATGTCTAAAAATAGACATAGTCTAAAAATAGACTTGCGCCAAAAATAGCCTGCGGGCCCACTTAGTGAAGGCGACTCTTTTCACTAAGCTCCATCATCTTGTTGCAATCTCAACACTCCCTCTCGACAAGATATGGATTATCATCAACCCCTATCCTGCCTCGGTGGTACTCGAATTTGCTCCTGGTGAGAGCCTTCGTCAGAATATCAGCATCCTGATCCTCCGTTGGATTGTACGAAAGTAACATGATCCTCCGCTGCACACAATCTCTGATATGATGGTACCTGATGTCAATATGTTTAGATCTATCATGAAATACAGGATTAGCCGAGAGTTTAATGCAACTCTGATTATCACAGTAAATCACAGTAGGATCCAAATGAGAACCGAACAAACCAACTAGGATCTTCCTCATCCATATAGCCTCGCATGCAGCCAAACTTGCTGCCATATACTCGGCCTCCGCTGAACTGAATGCCACGGATCTCTGTTTCCTGCTGTACCAAGAAACTGCTGTCGATCCAATACTGAAGACCCCTCCTGATGTGCTCTTTCTGTCTGTTGGGCTCCCTGCCCAATCTGCATCCGTGAAGCCACATAGCTTCACCTCATCCTCATGTCTGTACCACAAACCATATCCCGATGTGCCTCTCAAGTAGCGCAATACATGCTTGCCCGCCTTCCAGAAGAGCTTGGTAGGCTTAACCATAGCTTGTGAAAGCTGGTTAACTGCATAGCATATATCAGGTCGTGTATTGACCAAATACATCAGCGACCCCACCAACTGTCGATAAACAGTGGCATCCACTTCTTCTCCCGAAGTGGCATCCTCCTTCCTCCAACCTCCAGGAAGAGGAGTATCAACAGGCTTGCAGCCATGCATGTTGAACTTCTCCAGTATCTCCCAAGCATACTTGCCCTGAGAAACAAACAGTCCACCACTGCGCTGCCATATTTCCAATCCCAGGAAATAGTGAAGGAGGCCCAAATCCTTCATCTCAAACTCTGTAGCAAGATCCTTCTTGCATGACAGTATCAACAACTCATCACCCGTTAGAATCAAATCATCAACATACAGTACAATGATAAGCAACTTACCCTCCACCACAATCTGGTATAGGTTAGGATCCGCCTCGCTCTTGGAGAATCCAAGTCCTGTGAAATAGCTGTCTATCCGTGTGTACCAAGCACGTGGTGCTTGCTTCAACCCATACAACGCTCTCTTGAGCCTGCACACATGCGACTCGCTGCTGAAGACTTCAAAGCCTTCGGGTTGCTCAATGTACGCCTCCTCCTCAATGACTCCGTTGAGGAACGCAGTCTTCACATCCATCTGATGAATGTGCCATCCCATCTGCGCTGAGAGAGCAAGAATCGTCCGTATGGAAGAATACCTTGCGACAGGTGCAAAGGTCTCCTCATAATCGATCCCCTCAATCTGTGAAAACCCTCGGGCAACAAATCTTGCCTTGTACTTCTCCACACTCCCGTCAGCTGCCTACTTAACTTTGTAGATCCATCTCGAACCCACCACTGATTTCCCTTCCGGTCTAGGAACAATCTCCCATGCACTGTTTCTGACACTAGAATCATACTCTTCCACCATGGCGTCTACCCATGCGGGATCCTCCACAGCTTCCTCGAAAGAGGATGGCTCAGTCACAACACACTTGCTCATAAGAGCCATGTATCTAGTGTACCGATCAGGTGACTGTCTCTGCCTGCGTTGGGCTATAGGTGGTCCTACAACTTTCTCTGCATCTTGAGCCAATCGCTTAGCTTCTGTCAAGTGCTTTCGCCCTCTGATGGTTGGCACTGCATGAGTGGTCTCTTCCACTCCATGAACCTCGTCCTGTGGCTGATCCACGTCCTGAAGCTCATCCTTAGGAACTAATAGCTCCTCATCTGCATGCAAGTGTAGCTCCCTCTCAAGCAAACACTTCATGGCTTTCTCCTCCTGAAATTTTATATCCCGTCGCACAACAGTTTTACCACTGTCTGGCAAATACACACGATATTTGTGGGGCGTATCAGTGTACCCCACAAATATCCCAACCTCTGCGGTCGGCTCCAACTTCTTCCTGGCATCCTTCGTCACATGCATGTAAATGTTAGCACCAAAAATCCTCAAATGAGAAAGATCAGGCTTCTTACCAGAATAAGTCTCCTCAGGTGTACTCATGCCAAGTATCCTATGAGGACAACGGTTCTGCACATAAACTGCTGTATTGCATGCTTCCACCCACAAGTGAAGGGGTAGGCCCTGATCATGCAACATTGCCCGTGCAGCACCCACGATCGTTTTGTTCTTCCGCTCAGCTACCCCGTTCTGCTGTGGGTTATGGGGAGCTATGAGCTCTCTACGAATCCCTTTTGTCTTGCAGAAATCCTTGAACTCGTCCGAGATGTATTCACCACCATTATCGCTCCTAAGAGCCTTCACCTTCTTCCCCGACTCCTTCTCGACCAGTGCTTTGAATTCACAGAACTTTGAATATGTCTCGCTCTTCTTCTGCATGAAGAAGATCCAGCACTTACGAGAGAAATCATCAACAAAAATCACATAATACCTGTGTTTTGCTGTCGAAGCAACTGAGAAAGGTCCACACACGTCTGTGTGAATTCTCTCAAGGATCGTCGTGGCGCGACTATCCTTCTCGTGAAAGGTGGCTTTCACAAACTTCCCCAAAGTACACCCCTTGCACTGATCTGACTGCGCAAGTGTGCCTTTAGGAAGCCCTGTAGTGATCTGCTGCAGTATCTTCAAGGCTCCATGGTGAAGGTGACCCAATCTCCTGTGCCACAACTCGCCATCATCCCGGCTCACCAATCCTTCTGCCTTGCCTGCCATTGTTGCGCATCCATCTACATGCAACTGATAAAGGTTCCTCACTCGAACCCCTATCTTCCGGGTCTCACCAGTTGTCTTGCTGCGCAGGAAGGCCTTTCCCTCGCTGAAAACAACATCATACCCCTTGTCTTCTAACATCGCCACTGAGATGAGATTCTTCTTCAATCCAGGAACATGCATGACTTCCTTCAATACAAAGGGTTTACCAGACTCCCTCTCAAAGGAAATGGTACCAATACCGGTCGCACTGTATCTACCATCATCGCCCATCTCGATGTGCACTCCAAGATCTTTGTCCTCCAGATCAGAGAACAAATCTCTATCTCCCGTCATGTGAAAAGACGCACCACTGTCCAAGAACCACACTGATCCCATCACACTTGAAACCAAGCATGCGATCAATGAAAAATCAAGCTCAAACTGAGAAGCTAAGGCCTCTTCCCCTGCAGATCCAGCAGCTTGCTTGTTCTTCTTCTTCTGCGGACAATTTGTGGCATAGTGTCCGTGCTGGTGACAGTGAAAACACTTCACCTTGGACATATCCTGCTTCTTGCCTTTCGCACCAAACTGAGAAGCTTTCTTGCTCTTCCCTTTCTTTGCTTTGGCAGCCAAAGCACAATTCTCTTCATCAGATACCTTTGATGAAGATCCATTCTCACCTTTATTGTTACTGAGTTTATCCTTGAGCGCCAGGTCGCTCTTGCTTTGGAATAACATTTGCAATCCGTTGAAAGACATTTCAACAACACTGCTGCAAATTTGATTTCCACCAGCTCCAAACTCAACCGCCTCCGATCTAGAATTCGTGAGAACACAATATTTCTCGTACAGAGATTGACTGTATGGGCATTCACCGGATATCTCACCTTCCAAAAGAAGGATGAATCCAGAGGCTACCTGGCCCGATTACAGACTCTGCCTGAAGAAATAGAATGTAAACACTTCCTGAATAGTAGATCTGATGATCAATCCTCGCTTGATATCCTGTAAAAATCTCTTCTACAAATCAAGCAGCTCCGATACCATGTAGAAATTTTGAATAATTTAACACATATTCAATGGAGATTATCCTGATCATGTACTATTGCGGAAAACATACACAATACATAAGCTCCTCTACGTTGATCATCAATATAGCAGCATCAATAACAATAAAACATCAAGAGCATTCACACATTAACACAGTATGTATCCCGGGGAAAGCATCTCGCTAAAAACCCCAACTATTTGTATATTAATGATTGAGTCATGTAACATTACACAGCATAATACTTCTCACAAGTATCTCCACCTCTGTTACACACAATACAGCTCAGATCTGATCTCCAAATCTCTTCCACTGCTTGCCTGCCTCCACTGCTCAATACCTGCTCAAGAACTGATGAGAATGGCGCACCAAACTCGTTTTTCACCTGAAAAATAGTCACTCACACTTTGTTGGACGTGAGCGCAAGCTATAATGTGGGCAAATACGTGAGCAAACTCATTGGCATACTCAATCCCTTGATTGTGCAAGATCTGGTGCACAACTATAGTCACAACTGATAGCAATCTGATTCTCTACCACCTGTCCCTGTTGAACTGAACATGCACTGACATTCAACTGAGTTAACTGATGTATTCATTAGTTGTATTATGAGTTAATAACTTGTGAATTAATTAATAACTAATTCACCCAACTCATCTCTAGTCTATTTGCCAGTTAGACTAAATACAACCAGTTTAACAAAGCTAAACTGAACACAACTCCATCAACTCCACAATCAACTCCACCAAACTCAACTGATTGAGTTCTAACTGAAGTCATGCATCCAACAACTCAACTGAATCATAAGAAAAGCGTATTTCCTTCTGACAGCTGCATGTGCCACCTCTGTAGCTCAAACTGAAGTGCTCCAAGAGAATAAGATTAAGTTTATAGTCCAAATATTATTGTGAGATAATAATATTTGACTTTTCTATTTTTGACAGCCAGTCTAAAAATAGACTTTGATCACTCACACTGTGATCACTCACACTTTCATCAAAAATAGAAGTCCATCTATTTTTTCCCAACTTGATCAATCATCCATAAACAGCAACCTGCAATCCATAGACATGATCCATATGTCTAAAAATAGACTTGCGCCAAAAATAGCCTGCGGGCCCACTTAGTGAAGGCGACTCTTTTCACTAAGCTCCATCATCTTGTTGCAATCTCAACAATATGATCATTTCATATCATATAATTTGGTATCAGAGCAGGTTGCGTTTGTAGAATTTTTGTTAGTGAATGTTAACCAGGTCAAAGTCGCAATGTGGAGAAGGAATCCTCGAGGAGATTGATCCAGAGATTGGAAAGCGAAGAGTCGCTCATAAGTCGACCATGACAAGATCTGATGCAGGTGAAAATCCTGAAACTAAGATGAGCGAGGAACAGTTTCAACAAGAATTCTTGAGTATGCAGCAGATGTTGGGAGAACTTTATGAAGATAAGAAGGCAAGAGATGCAGCTTCTTCTTCAAAGACATCGAAGAAGGACAAAGGTAAAGGCAAGGCTGATAAACCTCCTTCACCTCCATCATCTCCATCATCATCTTCTTCTTCTTCTTCTTCCAATTCAGAATCTGAAATAGAAAAGAAACCTAAGAAAACATCTCTTTTGAAACTTGATGTAAAATTTGAGTTACCTATTTATGATGGTGAAATGAATCCTGAAAAGTTAGATAACTAGATTAAGCAGTTAGAAGTGTATTGTCGTATTCAGAACATTTCTGACGATAAAACGAAAATTCAGTTAGCTACACTTAGAATGGGGGGAACAACTTTAATTTGGTGGGAAAGTAAAACTCAAATAGATGTAAAGTGAAAAGGTAAAGTCATATCTTCATGGTCTAAGTTTTTAAAAGCTCTTAGGAAACAATTCTATCCTTTAGGATACATGCAACAAGCTGTTATTGATTTGCAACACTTGAGGCAAGGTAAAGGATAGAGTGTTCAGGAGTTTACTCAGGAGTTCAGAAAGAAAGCATTGGCGCTTGGTATTTCATTGGATACATGTGAAACTTTATTAAAATACATCAACAATTTACATTCATATTTGCAGCATACATTATTGATGTTTAATCCTGATGATTTTGATGAAGTGTGTGTTCAAGCCATACATATTGAATCATGTGGTATACCATTCAAATTTTCACCGCAATCATCCAAAGAGTTGGAAATCAAGGATTCCAATGACAGTAAGGGGAAGAACAATTCAAAGAGAAAGAAATCAATGATAGCTCAGAAGGAAAGACCTACTTGTTCTCATTGCCAGAGAATTGGTCATGATGAATCTAGGTGTTGGAAACTTCATCCCGAACTTAAGCACAAAATGTTCCTTAAAGAGAAGGATGAAAAGAAAGCAATTGCAGCAGTCCAACAAGATCTAGGTTCCGATTAAGGTGATGAAAGGAGGATAACTGCCATAGTTTCGATTGGTAAAACTTTTGGCATTGGTTCAAGTTCGAATAATATTGCATCTTCATCAAACATAAATCCTTCAAATGAGGATAAAGGAGTTGAATTATTTAACATAAGGATAACTTCTAAACACACAAAGATAGATACAATGTTTGATAGTGGATCACAGGCAAATTTAATATCCGAATATTTAGTTAACAACTTGGGTTTAGAGACACAGAATCATCCAATACCTTACCCATTAGGATGGATAAATAAATCAACTCAGATAAAAGTCACAAAACAATGTTGATTAAGATTTTCCATTACAACTAATTACATTGATGAAGTGGAATTAGATATGGTTCTAATAGACATATGTGGAGTCTTCTTAGGAAGTCCTTATATTTATGATCGTGATGCAGTATTTTATAGGAGAGAGCATAAATATCACCTTAAGAAAGATGGGGTTGAATTTATTGTTAGGGAACATCAAAGTAAAAATAACTTGAATTTAGTTGTTGCTAATAAGATGAAGCGATTAATAAGTTTAAATAAGAAATTTGTAATCATGTGTGTAAAGGAAAAACATAAGAATCGACATGATGTTTGTTCAAGTTATGAGTCTTAGCTTAAAGATAGTTTGATTGAAGAGGTAGAAACTTTTTCAGTTATATTTAAAGAAACCAAACATCTTACTCATAAGTAGGGAATACAACATGAATTATAGTTGATGCCTAAAGCTCTTCCTCCTAATGTCAGAATGAATCAATTCAGTCCAAGTTTGGAAGTTATTAGTTACAGGGATGCAGTTCAATATTGAGGAAAGTCAGTGATAAATTTCTCTTATATTGTGTCACCATTTCATGTTTCAAATAGTTTGGAAGCCTCTTTTCGAGTGGAGAGGAAACCCATTTGTTTTCATATCAATTCCTTTTCTAAAGCAGTGTCAATGTATCCAATACATTTAAGGGAAGCTTATGCATCAGGGGCAAGTGCTAATCAATGGAAACATCATTTAATGAATGAAGAAATAGTGATTCAAAAAAATCAACAACCACTTCAATGCTTTCAAAATCAAACTAAGTTGTAACAGTTTTCACCTTACAGTTTGATGAGTTTATTGCAATAAGTTCACTTAGTAATCAAGAATCAGGAAAGTATATCAAGTAAAGTAGCTGGTATGATGTCAAAAATGTCTGTGATTGTCTATGTCATTCTGCAATATAGACTGTTAATACCTGTCAATAGTATTGAACAATATCTTATAGAGATTGTTTTCAAAGATGTTTATGAATAACTAATTCATGGTATTTCGTGGAAAGAAGTCAATTGCCATGTTCATAACATGTTGTTTGACCATCTTCGCAAGTTGTGTATACTGCAGATGGATGGTACAGTTCACAGATTCAAAATGTGCCATGATCAGCATCATCAAGGTCATCATTTTCAGGTAATCATCAAGGTCATCATACTTTGCAAGAAATACTTCTTGAAAAGTATCATAGTATCTAATTGAACCCAATGGGAGGGAAAAATACCAAGACCCAGCAGATCCTTTGAAAGTATAAGGAAACATTCTGATTACAACATCTTCATGTGCAACCCCATTAAGGTTCATGACTAACATAAAATTATTTATATTTTCTTCGACCGGGAGAGCATCGTAAGTTTGTGAATGCTTTGGTTAAATTATGGAACATGATCATTTCTTTTAGATATCAGACTACTTTCCTTTGTTGACGCACTTTTGTATTCTTGAGAGAATTTGATTTGAAGAAAGAAGTTGGTCTGTGTCATTTTTCAAATGAGCAGGACTTCACACATATGGTACTATTACCATGTATACTTGATTCCGTTTACATTTAATTAGTGGCAAAACTTTAATTTCATGAATTATATGTGAGATTTATTGTTTCCGTTAAGTGTTAATTGCACTTTTGTATGATGCCTAGATGAAGTTGTGATTTTCATATATAACTCATCATATATGTGATATATTTTATAAATTCCTCTAACTAACTATTTAGTCAAAGGAATTATATCTCATGTTATCATCTCTGTTTAGTTGTGTTCACTCTTTATTATCACATGTTAAACAGATATCTTTGTAGATTGCATACCACACAGGAATACCCGGGTTTATATTAGAATAAGTTAGTTAGAGAAATTGCATTGTAAAATAGGTCATTTAGATTATCATTATTCTATTGAAAAGCACTCATGAACCACCCACTCTCATCTTAAAACCCACACTGGGAAACTAGTTCCATTATCCCCAGTCGAAGCCACCACTTTAAATGGAAAAGGAGTTGTCTTAAGGTCTGAACCGGGTGGTTATCCCCCATGTTTTGGCAGCAGAATTTTGAGGTTGCAACAATGTATTAGTTAATTCCAAAGAAATGTTTGGATCATAGCTTATGTATTACATGTGTTGTTTCCAAGCTTTTTATACTTAAAAAAAAAAATCATGTGAAGCCTTTCAACAGAGATCCTATATACAACACATTCTTCGTGCTGAGATCAGAACCAAAATTTATCATTCTAGTCTCTCCATTCAGTCTCAATTTAGCAGAAAAATACTCTATTCGGCAGAGAAATACGCAGATTTATCTATAGAGGACACATCTTGATTCATTTTTGAGATCAATAATTGGTACTTAACGAACTTCTGGTTCAACTAATTCAATGGCTAAAACTGTAGCTTTTTCTCAAGCAATGAGATCGGTACTTCATATAATGATTGTCCTAAATAATCAGGTTTTGCGAGATAATTTGGAGGTAGAAGCTTGAAAACATGCAAAACCACTCCTTGAGTAATAGTTTCGACAAAAGGAAGACCGGCTTGCATAATTTAGAAAGTCCAAAGCAAGAGTATGCTTCTTGTCCTTGAAGTCAAAGCAGTAACTTGCCTTAATTAACATTACCTCTCCTAATAAGTAATGTTCCAATGAGTTCAATATTCCCTCCTTCGATAATAGGTAGCCAATCGATGTTAGAGGGAATTCGTTTCAATAGAATAGTTTCTTTTCGACCAGAGGTGTAGTCCTTTCCCTTCGGGTAAGGGAAGAGTGACTCGCTTCAGCTGGAATGGCAAGCACCAACCAAGAGAATTCCATTACCTAGATGGACATAGGAATCAGTTCAAGAACATGATTCAAGTCAGATCTCTTCAAATTAGCTTTTAGGCACTAACACAGTAGCTACTTGTGGGCCTGCCTTTAGTGGAGGGAAACTTGTTTGTAGTTGCCAGTTCCAACTCTCGAGAGCGGAGGTCGTAAGTACATGTGCAGAGATTCAGTCTCAGCCAAAGGCGCAGGTCAGTAGGTAGGTCGCTTTTAAATATAACAATTCTCCTCTTGAGGTTTGAACAAGAATGTATGAATGTGACTGGTTGGATAGCCACTAGTTGGATAGCCACTAGTTGGATAGCAAGCACTGATTCTAGTTGGAGAACAAGTATCTTTCTTTCCTTTTGTTAGTCACAATATAAGTCATTTTATTTCCTTTAGTAGCGTATAGTGTTTTTTCAATCCTTTTCTTTTAAGTCTTATTCCTTCTATAGAGCAGACCCACCTTCTTTCTATGAAACAATAGCTCTTTATCCTTAACCATTGCTACTGGGAAGAGGAGGTCTTAAACCACATAATAGCTCCCTGGATGAAAAGTTCTAGGCTGCTAAATTTCTCCCCTACAAGTATTTCTTGAATCAGTAAATAGCTCCCCATACCTATATTAGTTGTCGGATGCATCATGGCCTCCTACGATATAGGATTGGTTTGGTACCGGCTCTTAATCGCAGCGTACATATTAGTGGTCATTACAGAATTACTACTGACCTAAGCAAGAGGAAATGACCAAATCTATGTCAGTGGAAATTTATACTATATGGAAGTAAAATAGATAGGGGCTAGCTTGTAAGCTTTGAAGTGCTCCTTCCTCCAATCTGGAGAAGGAACAATCCACCTGCAGGTTATCAGACTTGTGAGTTTTAGTGGGAAGGTCGTCAAACAAAGGTCTTTTGGTTCCTCTGGTTCCTCCTGTAAGTTGTTTGGTTTCTCCCGTAAGTTGTCTTGCTATCCGAGTAAATTGCCCCTCTATTCCAACCATCTAAAATAAATCTTGTTAAGGCAGAGCATCGATAGAGGTGTTCTTTGTTCTTGTTTGCAGGTTGTTAATGCAGAGCACTGATAGAGGTGTTCTTTGTTCTTGTTTGTTGCATGGGGATAGAGGGCTCAGGTATAACTGTTATAGGCTATGTAACCTATATTGAAGTGGTGGCAAGCAGTGGCAGCGTACAAGATAGAAGCCTTCGGAAGACAAACATGTAGAAATTAATGTGGCAACGTACAAGACAGAAGCCTTCGGAAGACGAACAACATGTAGAAAGCAGTGGCAACGTATGTACATGTAGAAAAGTTGTGAACATTGATTTTGAATCATTGAACATTGCTTTCAAAGCCTGCTGTGATTTCAGGCTAGGCTCATCAATATAACATTGATTTCAAGTGAAGCTCATGGATATAAAATTTAACGATTTCAATTATTGTTAGAATTAGTTTTTTTTCTCAATATGCCAAGTGAAATTTCCAGCTAAAAGAATGTAACCTATGGTTTTTAGCCTCTCGCCTCAGGAAGAGGCCAAATAAGATGATCAAAGCGATTCGCTTAAAACAATTTTGGTTATTCGCTATAATAACTCATTATTGATCATAGTAAGCATCTTAAATAAATGGTAAATGTAAACATTTCGATTACTATAGTCCCTGCCTTGCCTGCGACAAGGACTAATAAATGTCAACATTTTGATTACTATAGTCCTTGCCTTCCCTAGGACAGGGACTAATAAGTGTTTATAGTCCTTGCCTTCCCTGCGACAGGGACTAATAAGTGTTTATAGGATTAAAATTTAAATATTGTTTATCATATAGTTATAGTTTATAAAGATATGTGAACTTTCGGATATTATTAAGTTGTTACCTCTTCATATTGAAAGTTGTGTTCAAGAGATTGCATTTACCTTTATTTTTCCAAGTAATTTCTTTTAAATGATTTAAAACTACATATGTGTTCGTTTGTATTTATGAGATATTGTAATTAAAATGGTATAAAATGTAATATATTTGTAAAAGAAAATAAATAATTGGTTCTCTTTTTTATTTTTGCTTTCGAGATTCAAATTCATAATATATGAAAATAAAACTTTACAAACATCAATTAGTTTACACCTTACATTATATATAGTAAATAATTATAATTATGAATTGATTCTCCTCACTCTCCATAATGAATTTCTTCTTAAATGGAAATGCGAATGCGGACGGGAGCCCCCATCAATTTAGTTGCTTGAACTTCTCCCTCGAACATCGATGTAAATCAAAATTAGATCTGATAACACCACCATGGCTACCACTCAATTATCCAGAGCTGCAATTAATAAAGGGAAAATGCCCCTTCATTTAGTTGAATGTCCAGTCAAGAAATGGGCCAGACAGGATTTCCTCTCCTCTGTGAAGATCAGCATTGCTTTTGGCTACGACGACGAGCCCTCTAGTGAGGACGGATTATTAGTTTCCTCACCTACTTTGATTCTCAGTTATTTCCTATCAACCTCCCCTGCAAATCTAAAGGCCAATCCCATTGAAACTGATAGCAATGTTGTTCCACTGGGCAATCAGGTTTCCCATTCGCAGATCTTGACAATTGGGACATTAATTGGGACTCATTTATGGACTATGGTTTGTTTGAATCTCTCCTTGACAATTGAGGCCCAATTGATTTTATCACTACCCATGTAGAGCTATCCTTAGCATTGCTCGAACGCCGCATTGCCATTTCGGAGGAATTTTATTGTGTAGAATGTGGAGGACCCCCACACTCTACACAATGAACTTCCTCTGAAATTACAATGTGGATGCGGGGGACATAAACTCATATTCTTTGTAGGAACCACTATATTATTATTTTCCCCCCACAAGAGCTACCTACTCCCATCTATAGAAGGAGTTGACACCATCTTAAGATTTTTAAAGTACTATGTCACATTACATTACAAGATACAATAATATATAGTGTTAACAAAATTTCAATACAATGATGAATCCACATGGTAATAAGTATAAGATTTTACATATATTATTTATCCTCTTACCATTAATTATATGCAACCTTTAAAGCCATTATGCCTTGTGGCTTCACCTTATTAACACACCATGTATAAAGTATTTTCTCTTTATTTATTTCTTCTCATTTACATAGATGCTCAAATAGATAACAATGTCTTAAAAGAAACGATATAAGTTCCAATATCACCATAGTCTAATGGTTTGAACAATGTTGATATAGCTGAAAATGTGATCTGGTTGAAAATGATACTGCATATTTCTTATGTAACTTTTACTTTATCTCTTTCAGCTCATTCTTTTTCAAAATTAATTTGTGCTTATAACTCCGTATTGTCATTTCGGAGGAAGTTCATTGTGCAGAGTGCGGAGGACCTATAATACATGGAAGTGAAGTCCCTTTAGTGAGATAAAGCTAGCATCCAAATTTTTTATCGTCCCAATGTCTATCCTCTGATTAATAGAAACACCATTGCAAGTAAATATCAAATATATTAGCATTCAATTCACTGAATACTCGTGTGCGCAGGCCATCTCCTTGCATATCATTTAGATTGTATCAGTATTATGATATTACTCTAGCCAATGATGCTAGACCTCACACAATTGAAGGTTTCTTACGTAAACAATGGGGGGGTGGGGGTAGTGGGATAAAATTAACTTGGATCTCTGTAAAGTTGATACAGGCCAAGAGCCACCACTGCATAGTCCTTGGAGTGAGATTTGTTGGGGCAACATTATCCTGGGGATTTTGGAGCTGGGGAGCTCAGAGGTCATTTGGAGGGCCATTTGAGGAGGATTGCTTGAGTTGAGAGTGCAGAGATTGACAGGATTAATCACAACAACAAAATTCATGTTTGGAGGAGGGCCAAGCAATGAAGGGTTGATTTTTGAAGGTTGGAACCAAGGAAAACCCTTTCTGGGTTTTGAGCAAGGATCACAATCCAAAATTCCTAGAATTTTCCGGGCACTCTAGTGTGGGAAAATCAGGGGGCGAAGTTGGGAGGTGTTAATTATTGCATCCATTTGGCTTTCTTGTACTCATCACCTGGTGCTTGTAGCTTGCCTTGTGCAAGCCCAGGTGAAATTTCTCCAACTCATTTGTACCACAATAGATATTATTAATAAAATTTGTCCAGTTTTGGGATTTGCATAAATTTCTGGTTTATGTGTATGCATTTCTGAAATTTTCTGTGTTATTTATTTGTGCATGTCTTTATTATCATTGTATTGAACTGAGTACCAAGGTGTGGATGAAGTGAGGAGTCCACACAACATATCAATGTTTCATATCCTTGCTCTGCACACTTGTTCTCCCGCACAACACCTCTTCCTCATGTGTTAAAAGGAACTTAATTGAATTTTTGTAGTAACTATTATTTAATTCACAATTGTAAGAAATCAGAATAGGTGTGCAAAAAAAATTTGGTGATGGGAAATTTATGTGGAAGACCGCAACATTGTGGATGAAAGTTTCTCTTACACTATGAATTCAAGTTTACATTCCTTGCTCCACACACCCATTCTCCCACACAATACTCCCCCCCTTTCTCACACACATAAAAAAGGCAGTTCATTTAATACTGGATACTAAATTTTTGCTTAAATTATCAATAATCTCATCTCCGTAGAATAATTTTCCCTCTGTAACCCTTCATGTAAGAGAGACGTGTGTGGAAGGAGAACCAAAACATTGTGGGAAAAAGTCTCTATTCCCCGCTCTATACACCCATTCTCCCGCACAACACTACTTATTCAGACACATTAAAAAGATATTAAATTTAATATTGCATAGTAATAATAAGTATTTAATCCACAAATGTGAAATCACAATATTAACCCATAGTTTTGAGTATGTTGATTTTCTATGAACATTGGAATATTTATTCTAAATGATGTAAGAATCTACACAAAATTATTTTAGCTGTTGAGGTTAATTTAATTTTCCATAAATGTGGTAAGGACGGAATGTGGAGGATAGCTCTCCTCCACATTGATCTTCTCTGCAAGCTCTCCTCCACATTGCGTGAACACCATATTTCCATTTCGAAGGAAGTTCATTGTGTGGAGTGCGAAGGACCTCCACAATCTTGCACAATGAACTTCTTTCGAAATGGCAATGTGGATGTGGAGGGGAGCCCCCTAATTTATTTCCATGAACGTCCTCCTCTCACATCAACCAAAATTAAAACTAGGTCTAATAACATTGTATGGCTACCACTCAATTTTCTGGAGTTGCAGTTAACAAAGGGCAGAGCCCCTAATTCAGCTACATGTCTAGTAAAGAAATGATCAAGGCGATATTTCCTCTCCTCTACGGAGCCCATCATTGCTTCTAGATATGATGAGGAGTCCTCTGGTGACGATGGCTTGTTAGTTTCCTCATCAAATTTGGTTCTCAGGTATTTCCTTTCAACGACCGTTGCAAAGCTCGAGGCCAATCTGACTAAAATTGATAGCAATGTTGTTCCACTGAGTGATCCAGGTTTCTCATTCGCGAATCTTGAAAATTGATGTGAATTGGGACTAGTTTTTGGACTATGGTTTGTTTGAATCTCCCCTGGATGATTCAGACCTATTTGATTTTCTCACTGCCCATGCAAAATTATCCTTCACATTGCTCGAACTCCGCATTGCCATTTTAGAGGAAGTTCATTGTGTAGAGTATGGAGGACCTCCTTACTCTACACAATGCACTTCCTCCAAAATGGCAATGCATATATGGAGGAAATATCCTCGTATACTTTATAGGGACCACTATCTTCTCAGTTTTTCTGCAAGATCCACCTACTCCCATCTATAGAAGGAGTATATACCATCTTAAGCTTTTTAAAGTACAATGTCACATTACAATACAAGATACAATAATATATAGTGCCAACAATATTTCAATACAATGATGGTAATAAGGACATGGTTTTACATATATTATTTATCCTCCTATTGTTAAGTATATGCAACCTTTAAACCCACTATGATTTGTGGCTTTACCTTATTAACACATCATTTATAAAGTATTTTGTCTTGTTTCTTTCTTATCCTTTACATAGATGCTCAAATAGATAACATTGTCTTAAAAGAAACGATATAAACTACAATATCTCTAGATTCTAATGGTTTGAACAAAGTTGATATAGTTGAAAATGTGAATTGGTTGAAAACGATACTACATATTTCTTATGTAACTTTTACTTTGCCTCTTTCAGCTCATTCTTTAACAAAATGGATTTTCTTATATAAAGGTATGGAACCCATTTTATCCATAAGCCTTTGGCATTTCTTAATAGTAGAAATAACATGTAACTCTTATCCACCACATACGTATTGCCATTTCGGAGGAAATTCATTGTGCGGAGTGCAAAGATCCTCTACACTCCATACATTGAACTTCCTTCAAAATGGAAATGTAGAGTTCGAGCAATGTGAAGGAGAGCTATCCTCCACATTCAAAAAGATCAGAAACAATGTTGATATAGTTGAAAATGTGATTTGGTTGAAAACATAGTATGAAAGTAATTTATTGTGTGTTCTTGAAGGAAAATTGAAAATGATACACTATAAAAGGTCTATCCAAGCATCGACCAACTTGCAATTTGATCATATTGTATTTTTTGACACCTACATAAATAGTTTTATGGTCCATACCAAATTTTTATAGTCCATACCAAATGACTGGCTGCATATTTCTTATGTAACTTTTACTTTGTCTCTTTGAGCTCATTCTTTAACAAAATGCATTTGTGCTTGTATAAAGGTATGGAACTAGTTTTCTCCATAAGCCTTTGGCATTATTTAGTAGTGGAAATAACATGTAACTCTTACAATGGGGAGAAAGGGAGTGTGAGGAAAGTAGAGGTCATTGGATCTCCACATAAAAATATGTCAATTCAATGTGGTGCAGAGGTGTGAAGCATAACTTCATGAGTTTGGAGGTGCAGAGCTTCACATAACCTGGCAGAAAAGCTAGCTCTCCTCTGCACAATTGTTGTAACACATAAATTGAAGTGCTTGATTGGTAGTTTTTATCTACGGTTTAAAGAATATTGAGGTTGCAACCATGACCAAGTGGAAGGCACACATTTTGTTTATGCAATGCAAAGTGCAGAGGTGCAGAGAAGTGCGATTAACGACACCTCCACAGATTTTCATTTTGTGGAATGTGGAGGTGTGGAAGAAGTGTGTGCGCAATTAGGAATAACGATAAATGCATAAATAAAGCATTCTCATATAACAACAAAACATAAACCATGCACTGCCTTAATCAATTAATTAATAATAAAACATAAACTTTACACTACCTTAATCAATTAATTAACAATAAAAACAAAAACTATATTATGTTGCAACTAATAATCTGATTACATGTGGAAGTATTATCTTTACATAAATACTTTAGTTTGCTAAATGTAAAACACTTTAGCTTGCTAAATTAAATGTAAAACACTTTAGCTTGCTAAATGAAAGTTGTTGCATGCTTTATATAATGAAAGCAATATAATTAAACACTAAATGAAAGTTGTTGCATGCTTTATATAATGAAAGCAATATAATTAAACACTGAAACAATAATGTCAGGAACAACATTAATCTTTTGGTCCTTTAATAAGTTCTTGGGCATTGAAATATAAAATGGAAAAATTATTTTAAAAAATATTATAAAAAAGAAATGAGTTAAAAAGTGAATAAGTTAATATTTTAACGGAATAGAATTATTTTGATTTATTTACTATTTGAAAATTTGAATGATGATATCAATTTTTAAAATAAATTAAATTTTTTAATAACAATATTAGTTTAAAATTTTAACGTTAAAGTTTTTATTTAAAATTTTTAATAACAATATTAAATTAAAATTTTAGAGTTAAAGCTTTTAAATTTTTATAACATTATAATTTTAAATATAAAATTTATTAAATAGGAAAGAAAATTGAATGTATATATATAAAATTCAATGAAAAGAAAAATATTACGTTTTGCTGCATATTTAAAATTTTGCTATTTTATTTTAATTATTTATTTTTTTTACTGATAAATTTAAACTTTAGAATATATAATTTAAAATTAAAGTTATTAATGCATTTCTTCAAAAACTAAGTTTAAATTTGAGATAAAGAAGTTAAAGATCTCTACTTAAAATTTTGCTAATACATCCAATCTATCTACTCTTTTGAAGATAAATATTAACCTTGCTTATATGTATTTCCATTTTTTTAATAAATTTGAACTTTAAAATATATGATTTAGGGTTAAGATCACTATTTTGCTTTTTTTTAATAATTTTAAATTTGAAATAAAAAAAATTACTAATTGTTTAATAAACTTTATGTTTAAAGATGTTTGCGGGATATAGATATTTATAATTAATTTAATAATTATATTTCTTTTCTTATATTTTGTATTTGTCAAAATGCTTTATTTTAAAAGATAATTAAATAATTGAAATTAATTTATTTTTTTATTAAAGATAAATTAAATTATAATTTTATAACTCAGTATGATGATGATGATAGCGGTTAACGTCCACTGAGACCAAATTGGTCTATCGGACTTATAATTTTCTTAGTTTTTAATTGTCTGGCTTCTTGTCTTTCTTGGTGAGATTGATGCTGTAGCTTTCTTTTTTTTCTCTACGGTCTTCCAACTTCCTATTTCTTGCATCTCCTTCATCTCTTCTGGTTCTTGGGACATTGGTGTCTTAGCTTCGCGATCTATTGTGTTCGTCCTCTTGAAGATAGACGAAGAAGAAGTTTGGTCTAGGAGATCTGCTTTGTTGTTAAATGACGATTTATTTTGTGCGGTATCCGAATCCTCATAACTGTTGATGCTTGAGGGGTTGCCGAGTTCACTTTTTTGTTGCTGGGCGAGGCTTTCTCCCTACTTATCTTGAGAGTTGTTTCTTTCTTGTGATTCAGATTTTTCTCTAGAGTATTCTTCTTTGATGACAGTGTAGTGTTCTTTTTGTACTCCTTCCCACCATGTAGATCTGTGGTGGTTTTTTCTAGCAGAATTTTTCTGGGAGGCTTTTGGGCAATTTTTGGCTAGATGGCCCGTCTCAAAGCAGGATCGACATCTGAAGAGGAGACTTTCATAATCGAGTTTCTGGTTCCACACATAGTCTTTACTTGTTAGGTTTATTTCAACTGGGAATCCGACGCTGAAGTCCATTTCCACACAGATGCGTGCATAGGTGGTTCAGGCATATTCCTCTATTTCTGGGCATCTGCAGTGAAATTTCCCAATTGAATTTCCAATGGCTTTTAGCGAGGAGAGATTCCAGAGATGCAAGGGTAGGCTTGGCAATCTCACTCAAACTGGTGCTGAAGTTATGACTGCGGTTGAGGGATCGAATGATGGGTTCCATGGCTTCATGAATAGGCCTGAGTTTTCCCAAAACCAAGGGCCAGAATCTAGAATACATTGTCTTCTTTCAGGATTTTCAAAATCTACTATAAAGAAACCCCTAGCACAAGGGTAGATATTAATTTCATCAGAAATGACAGGCTTCCATACCTCCGAGATCCAATTGTGGAGAGTTGTCAACCGCGGCCAAAAACCATTGAACCGGCAGATTAGGGCACTTTCGGAAAACTTCAAAGCCTCATCGAGTGAGGCCTGGACCACCTGGACAGTGGGAGTTGGGGCTTCACTGATGATATGCGCAGGAGCTTGCCCTCCAAAAGCGGACGGAACTGAGCCAACAACTATTTTCGCAAAGCTAGGAGCCATATTTGCCCGTAGAAAGTCGAGACCCAGTTGCAGAGAAATAAGGCAGAAGATTAGATCTAGATCTAGCCGCAGAGGATTAGATCTAGAACCCAGCCGCAAAGAAGATTAGATCTAGATCTAGATCTAGCGGCAGAAGATTGGATCTAGAACCCAGCAGGAAAAATAAATCACCGACTTTCGCTTCATGAACCACTCGATCCGGGATGCCCACGTCAAAAAAAGACTTGCTCACAGATCTATTTTCGCAGATCTGAGATCGGTGATCATTATGGAGAATGTTGAACGTAGTCTTCAAAAAAAATAAAAAATAGCGCAGATCTGAGAATCGCAGCCGCAGAAGGAAAAACGCAGCTTATAAAAATATAAGAACCGCAGTCGCAGCTTAACGGCATGCCTTCATAAACTTGTTTACCTGCAGCCGCAGACGGAAGAACCTCTCCCTGATGCAGCTGGAAGAACCTCTCGCAAAAAAGGAAGAACCTCTCGCAAATACGGAAGAGCCTCTCCGCAGACGGAAGAACCTCTCCCTGACGCAGACGGAAGAACCTTAGTGTAATGGTTAGTAAGATGCTACATGTGTATATAAGATATGCATAAGTTTGTTTATTCATCCACAACTTTGAAAATTTAGCTAATATTAACCAAAATAAAAATCTAAATAACTATATAAAACATATAAATAATGTTGTTTCAGACAAAATTTAAATAGCCATATAAATAAATAATTAAAAAATATTAACACAATAAAATTCGTTTAATATTATTTGTACTAACTAGATTCATGTTCGTTCACAGTCCCTGGATTTATGTTCTCCACTTACGGGAGAGTTCCATATAATGTAATTCCTAAATGAAAATGAAAATGAAAATAATTATATAGATTAAAAACCTATAATACAATTATGTCATGCTTTTTATCATATATGTTGAATTTGAATGGATCATAAATTTACCTTCAACAAAAAAATGTACCACATTAAAATTTCAAATTTGATGAAATTTTAAACATCTTTACTCTTTACTAAAGCCAATACCATTTCTTAAATCAAAGTAAAAAGGTTAATTCAACACAAAGAATCCAAAATCGTGCTCGAAAACATTTTAATATTTCTTTTGATTAAATATTTGTAAAATATATCTTTAAAAAGTAACACTATATCCTATAGATATATTAAAAATATTTAAAGACATAAATATTTCCTCTTCAAAGTTGTAATATTTGAGAATATTAATTTGATGTAGTTTTGTTATAAAAAAATTTATCATGCCATGTATAAAACATCATTAAATATAATATTAATATTGAAATATTAATATTCATATTAATATTATTATTATATATAATATTACTATTAATATATTATAATATTAATACTATTAAATTTAATAACTCCCGAATAATGCAATATTAAATTTATTATATTGTAATATATATTAATATATCATGATATATATTAATTTGAGATATATATGGGAGGGAAGAACAAAGACATGGAGTGATAGGGGTGGAGAGATAGAGGGAGTGAGAGAAAGGGAGAAAGAAGGAGGTGGGAGAGAAAAGGAGAGAGATGAAGGATGACAGAGAGGACTTGGAAGAGAGGATGAGAGAGGGAGGGATAGAGAGATGGAGTTGGAAGGGGAGAGAGGGAGGGAAGAAAAAGACATAGAGAGAGAAAAGTGGAGAGAGCGAGAGGGAGTGAGAAGGGAGAGATAGAGAGAGAAAGTGTGTATGCTTGGGGTGAGATAGAGAGACAAAGGAGAGATGGAGAGAATGGAGGAAGAGAAGGAGAGAGGGAGGGAAATAGTGACAAAGTTGGAGGGTGAAGAGAGAGAGAGAGAGGGAGGTGGGGGATAAACGGGTAGAGAGGAAGGAAGAGAGCAAGGATGTGAGAGAGAGAAGGAGAGAAAGAGGGAGGTGAGAAGAAAGACACAAAGAGAGAAAGGTGTAGAGAGAGGGGGAGTGATAAGGGGGATAGAGAGAGAGGGAGAGAGGAGAGTGGGAGGGAAGAGATATAGAAAGGGGAGAGAGGGAGAGAAGGGGAATAGAGAGAGAGAGGGGGAGAGGGAGAGGGAGGGAGACACAAATATATATGGAGAAAGAGTGTGCATATTGTTGGGGTAATATAGAGAGACAAAGGGAGATAGAGATATAGATGGAAGGTGAAGAGAGGGAAGAAGAGATAGATAGATATGGAGAGAGAGAGCATGTGTGTTTCGGGGGGGGCAGTTGAGCTAGAGAGGCAAATAAGGAGAGATGCAGGGAGATATAGATATAGATGGAGGGGGGAGAGAGGGAAGAATATTTCTTGCACTAGATGAAGAGAGAGAGAAAGAGAGAAGTGAGAGAGGGAGAAAAGGGTAAGAGAAAGAGAGGGAGACACAAATATGGAGGGGGGAGAGAGGGGGAGAAAGAGGAGAGAGGGATGGATATAATAATAGGGTTGGGGGGAAAAGAGAGAGAGAGAGAGAGAGAGAGAGAGATGGGGGGAAAGAGAGGGAGGTAGGAGAGAAAGTGAGAGAGAGGACTTGAGAGAGAGGAGGATAGAGGGAGGGAGAGAGAGGAGGAAAGATGGAGGGACAAAGAGATGGATTTGAAAGGGGAGAGAGGGAGGGAAGAAGAAAGACATAGAGAGAGAAAATTTGGGGGAGAGAGAGAGTGAGTGACAAGAGACAAATGGAGAGAGAGTGTGTGTGTTTGGGAGTCACATAGAGAGACAAATAAGTAGAGATAGAGGAAGATATAAATATAGATGGAGGGGGGATATAGGGAAGAATATTTTTTGCACTAGATGTATTGGTTTCAGTTTAGATGGTGATTTCTAATCTTATTTTATTGCTTGCACTAGATGCATTAATTTTAGTGTAGATGTTGATTTTAAATGATATTTGATTGCTTACACTAGATGCATTGATTTCAGGATAGATGTTTATTTCTAATCCTATTTGATTTCTTGCACTAGATGCATTGATTTTAGTGTGGATGTTTTCTAATTCTATTTGATTGCTTGCATTCATTGATTTTAGTGTAGATGTTTATTTATAGTTCTATTTGATTTTTTGTACTAGATGCATTGATTTTTCAATGTAGATGTTGATTTCTATTTATATTTGATTGCTTGCACCAAATGTATTTATTTTAGTGTAGATGTTGATTTCTAATCCTATTTTATTGCTTGCATTAGATGCATTGATTTCCAATTTAGATGTTATTTTCTAATCCTATTTGATTACTTGCATTAGATGCATTGATTTCAGTGTAGATGTTTTCTTCTAATCCTATTGTGTTTCTTGCATTAGATGCATTGAATTCAGTGTAGATGTTGATTTCTGATTTGATGTAACTAGATGTATGATGGTACATTAATTTTAAAGTGATTAGATTAACAATGTGCATTGATTTCAGTGTAAGCACAAAAAAATTATTGACAATGTGCATTGATTGTTGTGTTGTAGTGATTTAACCTATTAATATTGGAGAGAAAGAGAGAGAAGGTATGATGTTACTACAATAGATCAAGTTAAATATTTGAATGGTTTACTATGTCCACTGCCCTTTTGATATAATCAATATGAAAAGATGGGAAAACTAGCACGGGTGATAATAGAATAGTAGAAGAAAATAGTTTAAGATTGATCACAATGAAGACTATTTGTAATTGACTACATTTTTATTATTCACATTTCTTGCCATTCAACACTATTAAATTTTCACTTTGCATTCAAAATTCATCATTAAAATTATTAACAATATATATCATCACAAAATGAGGTAATTGAGAAAATTTAAAATTAAAACTACTCTTCTGTTGGGTTGTGTTATATTCTTTCCACGTAGTTAATAGGGGGTTTGAAGGGCACCCGTAACCCCACTTTATGGGGTCTGGGGCAGCGCCCCGGAAAATTTTGGTTTTGGACCATATGTTAGGTTGGGCGGACCCACCTATGGTTTTGTGCATGATTTTCACACATGTTTTTTGGACGCGATGGTTTTCGGTCCATGGTATTGGACGCGATGCTTTTCGGTCCATGGTATTGGATTCTTCGGCATGTATAAATATGTATTGTAACATTGAAAGGAACATAATGAAAAATCAAGCTGGTAGTCCCGGTTTTGGGATCCAGGGAAAAATCTCAGTGCATATGTGTTTTATGGGTTATGCTCTCGCATTGTTTATTTTCTTTGTTTAAGAATTCGTATGCAGGTAATTTCTGTACAGGGTTAAAACCTACATTTGGTATCAGAGCAGTTTTGGCTTCAAGGGGACGCCTTTGTTGTTGAGGGGTTTCGCTCAAGCCTGTGGTAGACCCTATTCAGTGGGAGATCTGCGAGATCGATTCTGGTGGTGAAAGAAGATGGCGAGCAGTGGAAAGATAGAGATTGAGAAGTTCAATGGTCAGAATTTTGAGTTGTGGAAACTCAAGATGGAGGATCTGTTGGTGGATAAAGATCAGTGGATCGCGGTAGATCCGGGTACTAAACCATCAGGAGTGACCGATGAAGAATCGAAGAAGTTGGATCGGAAGGCAAAGAGCACAATACGATTGTGTGTCTCGGATTCAGTATTGCTGAATGTATCAGGGGAAGCTACGGCAAAGGCTTTGTGGGTCAAGTTAGGGGCTTTGTACCAATCTAAGTCTCTGGTGAATAAACTGTTCCTACGGAAAAAGCTGTATAACCTGAGGATGAAAGATGGAGACTCGGTGACAGAGCATCTGAATGCGTTTAATACTGTGGTAAGTCAGTTATTATCTGTTGATATTAAAATTTCAGATGAAGATAAGTGCATCAGTCTGTTGTGTTCTCTACCAGATTCGTGGGATAGTCTGGTTATTGCAATAGGTAGCAATGCAACTGCTTTGCAGTTTGATGAAATAGTCTCAGCCTTGCTGACGGAGGAGATGAGACGGAAAAATATGGACAACCAGAATGGTGATGCCTTGTCTGTACGAGGACGATCCCAGAACAGAAACAAAAATAAGTCATCGAGTGGGAGATCTAAATCTAGAGGGAGATCTAAATCTCCAGGAAAACCTACAAAGGTGGTGTGCTGAAAATGCGGAAAGGAAGGGCACTTCAGAAGGGATTGTAAATCTAAAGCTCCTGATAAAGGAAAGGGATCTGATGATGCTCCTTCTGCAGAGGCGAAAACCACCTCAGATGAAAGTGGGGATGTGTACTTGGCTTCTTCAAGTACACATGTAGATCATGAGGCATGGTTGATTGACTCAGGTGCATCCTTTCACTTCACTCCCCATAGAGAGTGGTTCTGCGAGTATGAGAAATACGATGGTGGTGATGTCTTCTTAGGAGATGATAGGAAGGCTAGAATCATTGGTCGGGGAAAAGTAAAGTTGAAGCTGCAAGGTGGAAGGGTTAGAACACTTCCGGGTGTTCTACATATTCCTGTATTGGACAGAAATCTGATTTCTGTAAGCAAGTTGGATGATGCAGGTGTAAAGACGGTGTTTGAAAAAGATACCTGCAAGATGGTTCGAGGAGCACTGATATTAATGCGGGGATTTCGGATTGGAACTCTGTACAAGCTGCAAGGTAGCACTGTTGTTGATGGGTGCAATAGTTCTATGGTTCCGGAAAATGGAGTAGAGAATCTAGTGGTCTCTGGAGAGAAGACCATGTTGTGGCATCAAAGGCTTGGAAATATTGGAGAGAAGGGCCTTCGAATACTTCATGGTAAAGGTATGGTAGAAGGTATGAATAATAGCTCTCTGGATTTTGATTTCTGTGAAAATTGTGTATATGGGAAGCAAAATCGGGTGAGTTTCCCCTCTGGTGGTAAGAGAATGAAACAGATATTAGAACTTGTGCACAGTGATGTGTTTGGACCTGTGAAGGTTCCATCACTAGGTAAGTCTGTGTACTATGTATCATTCATAGATGACTTCTCAAGGAATACATGGATATATTTTCTTAAGAAGAAATCTGAAGTCTTTGACAGGTTTAAAGAATTTAAGGCTCTGGTGGAAAATCAGACAGAGAAGAAGATAAAGGTGCTATGGACAGATAACGGTGGAGAATTTTGCAGCAAGGAATTTGAAGAATTTTGTAAGAAGTGTGGTATAGCATGGTAGAAGACTACTCCATATACACCTCAGCAAAATGGAGTCGCAGAAAGAATGAACAAGACGTTGATGGAAAGGGCAAGAAGCATGCTCAGTGGTGCCGGGTTAGGACAGGAATTCTGGGCAGAGGCGGTGGATACTGCATGTTACCTGATCAACAGATCACCTTCATCAGCGTTGGAGGATAAGACTCCACAAGAAGTATGGACTGGTAAGAAACCCTCTCTTTCACATCTAAGGGTATTTGGATGTGATGCATATGTACATGTTCCAAAGGAGAAACGAACCAAGTTGGATAGTAAATCTGAAAAGTGCATCTTTATTGGGTATAAGGATGGTTTAAAGGGTTATAAGCTTTGGAACCCAGTCACACGGAAGGTTGTGTACAGCCGAGATGTGTTGTTCAGAAAGGTAAAAGATGTTATTCAACATGAAGTCCAACCAAAGGAACCTGAGAAGATAGAGTTTGAGCCAAAGGAGGAAGAATCAGACTCTGCAGCAGAGGAGGAATCAGAAGATGAAGAGCCACAAACTCCGACTGTGAGAAGATCAGTTCGAGAAAGAAGACAGCCAGAAAGGTATAGTCCATCTGCTTTCAGTTCAAATTTTGCTTTGTCTGTTACTGATAATGATCCCAGAACTGTGAAGGAAGCAGTGGATTCAGAGGATGGAAAACTCTGGAAAGAGGCCATGGTCGATGAAATGGCATCTTTGCACAAAAATGAGGCTTGGGATCTGGTGGAGTTGCCGGCTGGAAGGAAACCCATTGGCAGCAAATGGGTGTTCAAGAAGAAGACAAATGTAGAAGGAAAGGTGGAGAAATACAAAGCTCGGTTGGTAGCAAAAGGTTATTCCCAGGTGCCGGGAATTGATTTTGGTGATATTTTTTCTCCTGTTGCCAAGGTAACTTCTATTAGATTACTTTTATCTGTTGCTGCTGCTTTTGATTTTGAGGTAGAACAGATGGATGTGAAGACAACATTTCTTCACGGGGATTTGGAAGAGGAAATCTACATGAAGCAACCTGAAGGCTTTGCGGTGAAGGGTAAGAAAGAACTGGTATGCAAGTTAAAGAAGTCTCTGTATGGGTTAAAACAGTCACCAAGGATGTGGTATCAGAAATTTGATACATTTATACGGGGACTTGGCTTCATCAGAAGCAAAGCAGATCATTGTGTGTATTTTAAATTAATTGGTGACCGTATTATTTATCTGGTCTTGTATGTGGATGATATGTTGCTGGTTGGAAATGACAAAGAAATTATCCAGGATTTGAAGACCCAATTGTCCTCCAAATTCGACATGAAAGATCTTGGTGCTGCAAACTATATTTTGGGCATGGAAATTAAAAGAGATTGGTCAAAGAGGAAGCTCTGGTTAAACCAGAGGAAGTATGTCGAGACAATACTCCAGAGGTTTAATATGCAGGATAGTAAACCGGTGAAGGTTCCTATTCCTGTAGGTGTGAGGTTATCTGCTGAACAGTGTCCCAAGACACAAGAAGAGGAAGAGGACATGTCCCGTGTTCCATATGCAAGTGCAGTGGGTAGCCTGATGTATGCAATGGTCTATACTAGACCAGACATTGCACATGCAGTGGGAGTATTGAGCAGGTTTATGTCAAAACCTGGGAAGGAGCACTGGACAGCAGTGAAGCGGGTTTTCAGGTATTTGTGTGGCACTAGTGATTATGGTTTGTGCTACCAAGGAAGACCAGGATTGGACAGAGTGTTGGATATTCATGGCTTTGTTGATGCAGACTGGGCTGGAGATCTGGATCAGAGAAGATCTACAAGTGGGTATGTGTTTAACCTATTTGGAGGTGCAGTCAGTTGGATGAGTAAGAAACAATCTATAGTGGCACTATCAACTACAGAGGCAGAATACATGGCAGCCACTCATGCAAGCATGAAGCAGTTTGGTTGCAGAGATTGTGTTCAAGTATGGGGTTAGTACAAGGAGCTATAAGAATAGACTGTGACAGCCAAAATGCAATTTTCTTGGCAAAGAACCCTGCTTATCATTCAAAGACAAAGCACATTGATGTTCAGTATCACTTTGTGAGGGATATGATAGAAGACAGAAAGGTGTTGTTGGTAAAGGTGGACACTTTGAAGAATACTGCAGATGCATTGACAAAATCTGTGAGCTCTGAGAAGTTCTCTTGGTGTAGAGAAGCAATGGGAATCTCAGGGCTGAAAAATGACTAAGCTCTCCTGTGGCCCCCTGTGGAAAGAAAACAACAAGTGGGAGATTGTTGGGTTGTGTTATATTCTTTCCACGTAGTTAATAGGGGGTTTGAAGGGCACCCGTAACCCCACTTTATGGGGTCCGGGGCAGCGCCCCGGAAAATTTTGGTTTTGGACCATATGTTAGGTTGGGCGGACCCACCTATGGTTTTGTGCATGATTTTCACACATGTTTTTTGGACGCGATGGTTTTCGGTCCATGGTATTGGACGCGATGCTTTTCGGTCCATGGTATTGGATGCTTCAGCATGTATAAATATGTATTGTAACATTGAAAGGAACATAATGAAAAATCAAGCTGGTAGTCTCGGTTTTGGGATCCAGGGAAAAATCTCAGTGCATATGTGTTTTATGGGTTATGCTCTCGCATTGTTTATTTTCTTTGTTTAAGAATTCGTATGCAGGTAATTTCTGTACAGGGTTAAAACCTACATCTTCAAGATATATTTAGTAATGTCTAGAGGGACACTATTAAGAATTAATTAGTAGTCAAAAGTTGTGATACCTATTATTAAATGAAATAGATGTGTAGTATCAATCCTCTTGTTAATTATTGACAATATTGTCTCCCTTCTTCATCACCAACTAATTACTAGTAGACAAATACATACACATATAGAAATATAACACAACAATTGTAACATTCACAAACAATACCATCCAAATCCAAGCACATAAACACACAAACCACTCAAAGCATCCAAAAACAAACATAAAAACCATTCAAGACAAACAACATGGACTAAATTAAAGAAGAGAATGATATGGTCATGTCAAGCAAAGAAAACATAATGTAAACTTCAAAGTATGAAGTTTATCTCAAACATATACATAATATTGATAATCTAAAAATGTGACATTTCTACCCTTAGCTGGAACCAACCTATATCCATCTAACTATGGATCTATCATGCGCTGAGAGCAATCAAATCCCTCGAGTTGCACACCTTTCCTCAAATTCTACACTCCAAAATGAAGGTTTACACCTCGAGGGATTTGATCCCTCTCTACACATGATAGATTTGGAATTAGATAGATCTAGGCTAGTATATATGTGTGAGAGAGAGAGAGAAGTATGCACTTAGCATTTTATCATCAATATATTTAAAATTACAATTATTTTAATCGTAATGACATGTTTGACACAAATTGAATTGTAATAATAAAATTAACTTTAAAAACTTGTATTTCACCCTCTAAAATGTAAATTAAAGGTTAAATAATAAAATGTTATTAATTTAGTAGCAAGATGGTTGCAGCATTGGAGGCCATGCTCAAGGACTGGTATTTTTTTGCCTTAGACGTGAAAGGTAGATCAGGAGGATTAGAATTAGGCATTAATCGTAGACCGACAAATCTTCTGAATGTTTGGGGAAGAGAAGGGTTGATTGTTGTTGATATATTTTCTGAAGAGCTTGGTATGGAATTTAGGGTGGCCAACATATATATTTATCATGTCAAAACCATGTTTCTTTTTGTGATGAAATCATGTCGCTCCCATTCATGAAGCCAAACAATATGATCCTAGGGGGAGATTTAAAATTTACCATGGGCCTATTTGTGATATGGGGTGAACATGCACATGGATTCAATTTCGGAATTTTTTGCTCATATTCTAGAGTCAAATGGTCTCATTGATGTAGAAATTTCACGTTACAAACCAACCTGGAGGAATCAAAGCGTTGGAAAATCTATGCTCGCTAGAAGGATGGATAGATTTTTGGTCCGTGAATTTATGATGGATAATATATCCTCTCTTAGAAAGTGGGTGGGTGTTGGTGGAATATTTGATCATTTCCCAATCTTCCTGGAGTTAGCTGGTATCTTCCCAAAGCCTTGTTCTCCTTTTAAATTCAATACTACTTGTCTGAAAGATGAGGAATATAGGGTGATTGTTAGTGAAGTTTGTTAGCCTTGATCTTTGAATGGGGACCGATTTGTTGTAGATATATTTTTTGATAACCTAAAAAATCTAAAGAAAAGGACTATTGATTGGGTTAAAAATTAAGTGATGAGGGATGAGGAGACGCTGCAAAAAAATTAGGGAGGAATTGGAGATGTTAGAAGAGCTAGGCAGTGGCAGATACAAATCTTTAGAATCAAAACTTCATATTGTCCAGCTGGAGGTAGCTAAGCATAAACTGTTGGAAGAAAAGGAGGAAACCTGGCAATTAAGGAGTCGGGCCATATGATTAGAGAATGGGGATGAAATCTCCAAAAAATTTCAACAATTTTCTAGGTGTCGGAGAGAAATTAATACTATATGGTCCATAGAAAATGAGTTTGGAGAGGCATCAAATTTCAAGGATTTGGCTAGAATGGGCACACAAAATTTTCGGTCTATGTTTTAGTCTCCTAGAGAATTGGTTGAGATAATTTGGGTTGCTCGACTCTTTCCTTGTTTTATAGATGAAGATATAAACATTGATTTAATTAAGCTAGTTATTATGGGAGAGCTTGAAGTAGTCCTTCGATGGTTAAAAAGGACAAGAGCGCGGGCCCTGATGGGTGGCCAATAGAGTTTTTTCTTGCATTTTATGAACAAATTGGACAAGGCCTGTTGAGAGTTATTGGGAGAATGTATGAGGCATTTAGTTCCACCTTCATTTCTCTCATACCCAAATCAGATAATCCTAGGAGCTTTAACGACTACAGGCCTATCTCTCTGTGTAACTGCATTTACAAAATCACTGCAAAAATCATCCCCAATCGTATCAAGCCTATACTATTGCAAAACATCTCCAAGGAGCAATTTGATTTTCTAGAGAATTGTAAAATCCATGAAGCCATAGGTGTTTCCCAGGATGGGATTCACTCCTTAACAAAAAAAAAAAAAAAAACTAAAAGGTATGATTCTTAAAATCAACTTACCAAAAGCATATGATAGTACTAGTTGGCTGTATATTCAGATGCTACTGACTAATTTGTGATTTCATATCAGTTTTATAAATTGGATCATGTGTTGTATTTCATCAACATATTTCAGTGTTCTTATAAATGGTTATGCTACTAATTTCTTCCATGCTGAGCAAGGACTCCACCAGGGATGTCCCCTGTCCCCTCCTTTATTTTTATTGGTAATGGAAGGCTTTAGTAGACTATTAATATATGAAAGAATTAGAGGTCAGTTGAAGGGTTTGTAGGTTGTTGGAAATATTTCCCTAACTCATCTTTTATTTGTGGATGATGTACTAATTTTTTTGAATGAATCAATAGGAGATACAATTTATTTTGATAATAGTTTGAAATTGTTATGTAAGCCTGTGGGTATGGAATCAAACAAAGAGAAATCCACATTATCATCTACTGTCTGCTCAATAAATGAATTGGTATATGCTCATGCTCGCTTCCCTTTTCGTCTGTGGACATTGATGAGGGTTTAAATTATTTGGGATTTAGACTCAAGCCAAATGACTATTAAGCAGCAGATTGGATGTGGCTATTAGCAAAAATCGAAAGGAGGATAAATGTTTGGTGCCATCATTGGTTATCACGTGTGGGGAGACTAGTTCTCATCAAGTCTATTCTGGAGGCCATTATCGTTTACTGGATGTCATTATCATGGATACCAAAGGGTATCCTTCACAAAATTAAAGAATTCTATTGTGGTTTCTTATGGTGAAGAAAAAATGAAGGTCGAACTTTTGCTTCGGTAAAATGGGATAGAATAACCCTCCCTAAGAGATGGAGAGGATGGGGTATGAAAAACTTGTATTGCTTTTCATGAGCTTTGGCAGCTAAAGTAGGATGGCGCCTATTATCATCGGAAAGTTATGGTTAGAGGCTATTATTGTTGGCATTATGATTCTGGTATGGCTCTATGTTACAAGTGTTGTACTTGATGGCAACTCTCTTAAGTGGCAATGCTTTGTTCAAGCTCTCAAAAATGTTGGAAATTAAGAGGTACGCAGGTGAATGGTTCAAAAGGTGCGTACCCGCAGGTACGGCGGCCAGGAAGTGCGTTCATACCCGCAGGTTACCCATTCATGAGGTGCGTACCCCCAGTTCACTCACTTCAAGGTAGAGAAGCGCGCTCACGTGGGGTTTCTTATGTTTGGCCCGTGGTATTTAGACCGCCATTCTTGATTCTATGGTTTTGGCCCATGGTATAGGATCTGATTTTGCCCCGGTTTGGATCCCTTGTATTGGTTATTGATGGTTTTGTCCCATGGTGTGAATAAGGGCTTGACTATAAATAGGGAAGGAGATCACTTGGCTAATGCAATCTTTTGCAAATTGAATATCTTAAGATCTGAAATATTGGGTTATCGGTTTAAAAGCTTGATCTATATAAAAGATAAGTTGAAAGTGAATCTACGAAGTGTGATCTCTCGGGCGCATGATCAGATCTGGGCATCTGACTATCTGTGGACACTGGTGGACTGCCAATTCGGCCTTAATCAGAGGTACGCAGGTGATTAACGGAGCAAGTGCGAGGGTACGTAGAGCAGAAGAAGGCGTAGTGCGTGGGTACGCAGAGCAGAGGAAGGCGTTGTGCATGGGTACGCACAACAGAAGAAGACGCAGTGCGTGGGTACGCAGCGCGATAGAAGGTTCAGGTGCGGAGGCACAGAAAAGATACGCGGCGCCACAGAAGCCGCAGGTGCGGAGCTACAGTAAAGTTACGCGGCGCGATAGAAGCCGCAGGTGCGGAGCTACAGTATATGTACGCGGCGCGATAGAAGGTGCAGGTGCGTAGATACGCAGTGCAGCAGAAGGCTCTCTGCGGGTATACGCAGGGGAGCAGAAGGTGAAGTGCGGAGCCACGCAGGCCAGATAAAGAAAAACTGCGGATCTGTCTTAAAAACATTTGTTGATTATCTTTTATCTATTGCTGCAGAGTTCTGGGTCTATATTTTTGGTACTGTCTTTCTGTTTACAGCATTCTGAGAATTTGGGTGACTCTTGGTTGATTTTATAAGGAGTTTTGATGATTATTTGATATTCTTGGATCCAGTTTGAAAATTTATGAAAAGTGGTCCTTGAAAGAAAAGAAGCAGGGGGTTGTAGCTCCCTTCCAGGAGAGACTGGAAAACGAGAGAGAGTTGTAGCTCTCTGCAGGTTGCAGCCTGCGTACTGGTAAAGGACTGCACCAGTACAAAACCATTGTAAAAGGAGTTTCTAATTTGAAAGAAGATAGAGACATATTGCAGCAGGTGGTTTTCACCCACATTGGGTTTCCACCTTATATCTGGTGTTCTTTGGTGTGACTATCTGTTTTTCTTGTTCATGCTCATTAGTTTATGGTACTGACATGCAAAAATAATTCAAAGTATAAATAAGGAAGATTTATTAAAAGAACTTGAGAATACTGATACACCCCCCCTCTCAGTATTCTTTCCAAAAATTGGTATCAGAGCAGGTCCTTCAGAGAAGCTTGATCGCTTGAAGGAAGATCACTCATCATGAGCAACTACGAGAGGGAAGCATCAATCAGGCCACCAATTTTTGATGGGACAAACTTCAATTATTGGAAGGTAAGAGTTACTTCCTATCTTCAATCTCTTGGTACAGAAGTTTGGGATATCATAGATACAGGCTACACTTTTCCTTCAGCTACTCCTACAGATTCGGCCGAAAAGAAGAAATATGAAACAAATGCTAAAGCAGTCAATACTCTGCTAGGATGCTTATCTCAAACAGAACTCGTGAAGGTTATGCAATATAAATCCGCAAAAGAAATATGGGACAAGATTGTCTTGAGCTACGAAGGAGATGAACAGGTAAAGCGTGCTAAACTTCAAACCCTCAGGATTCAGTATGAGAATCTCAGAATGTATAATGATGAAAGTGTGGCTAACTATTTCCTTCGGGTAGATGAGATTGTTAATTGCATGAAAAACTTGGGTGAAGAAATAAAAGAGGCTATTGTTGTTGAAAAAGTTTTAAGATCACTGTCCCCCAAGTTTGAATCTAAAGTGTCTGCAATAGAAGAAAAGGAAAATCTACGAACTCTTACTATGTCTCAGCTACACGGAATTCTAACTGCTTATGAAATGAGAAAAGGAGGTCCATCAGACAGGAGAGAAGTTGCTTTCAAGGCTTCAGGCAAAGGAGACTACTATGAAGTAAGTCACGCGCCAGAAGAAGAAGAAGAATCAAATTTTGTCAGAAATTTTCAACGGGGTACTAGAAGGTTCAGAGGTAAGTTACCTTTTAAATGTTTTGCTTGTGGAAGAGTAGGTCATTATGCTGCGAAATGTCCTCATAAGGATAAGATTGACAAAGGAAAGGAACCTGCTAGATGGAGCAAGAAACAGAATACAAATAAGAAAAGCTACTACACTCATGAAGATAGTGATGGTCTATCAAATAGTGATGAAGATGAACGAGGTAATGACTATAAAATTTTAATGGCATTTGAAGATGATGATTACATGGATGCTATAGATGTGGATAGCTTTCATGAAGAAATTTCTAGACTCAAGACATGTATAGAAGAAAAGAATATGATCATTGATACTTTACAATTTCAAATTGATGAAAAAGAAAAATATCTTGAAAAGTTAGAAGGTGAAATTGTTGGTCTTAGAAAAGAGATTGAGAAAACAAAGGCTATTAATCTTAAGTTTGTCAAAGGATCTGAAAATCTGGATGAGATCATCAATGTACAACGTTCTCCACTCAACAAGACAGGTCTGGGGTATAATGGAGAAACTTCTCAAGCATCCACCTCAAAGAGTTATCTTGATGCAGCAAGAAGGAATGAGCAAAAGCACAATGGAGATCACCAGGTAAAGCAGGGACGAATTACATCAAGAACAAACAAATACTATCAGGTAAATCAGGGGCACTCCATCCTAAGGATGAACAAAAGCTACAACCAGCCACAGGTAAAATCCTCTCAATTTGCTTCAAGAATGGATGACAATAGAAATTACAATCATTTGGCCGGAAGATTTGATAACCGCAGAAGTTTCTTCAATGGACAATGCTTCTCTTGCCATAACTTTGGTCACAAAGCAGCTCAATGTGTTGCATATAAAACAATAATGACTAGAGAAGCTCAAAAACAAAGAAGTATGACCGGGATTACAAAAAGGACCTATAACAACTTCTCGGCTCTTGAAAATGAAGTTGAATGTTCTATTTGCAATAACTTTGGTCATGAAGATTCTGAATGCAGGAGCAGGTTTCAGCAGACAAAGGAACAAGCCTCAAGCACCAAAACATGGAGAATAAAGGAACCACAAACAGAAAGATGTGGGATAGCATTTTATGCAGAGGGACAAGAAAATCTATGGTACATTGATAGTGGATGTTCGAAGCATATGACAGGTGATAAAGAAAAACTTGAATCATATTCTGCTTTAGAAAAGGGAAAGAAAGTTTCTTTTGGAAATGATACTCCTGCAGCTATAAAAGGAAAAGGCACTGCTCAGTTGAAAGAAAAGGTCAAAGCTGGAAACGTCTTATATGTTGATGGATTGAAGCATAATCTTCTGAGTGTCAGCCAGATGTGTGATCAAGGAACCGAGGTGATATTTAGATCAAATGGATGTCTTGTTCGTGATCTTGATACAGTTAAAACAGTGATCAAAGGTGAAAGAACTCCAAATAATCTGTATATATTTGAAGAAGGACAACAACAATGCTATCTAAGCAAGGATGATGAACACTGGTTATGGCACCGGAGGTTGGGGCATCTAAGCTTTTCACAAATAAGGAAAGCATGCAAATATCGGGCAGTTCACGGTCTTCCAGATATCAAAATCCCAGACAACACCATATGCAAATCATGTCAGTTTGGAAAGCAAACCAGAACTAACTTTCCGGAGAAGGAAGGATCAGCTAGCATGCCCCTTGAGCTGTACATACAGATGTATGTGGTCCATTCAGGAAAAGGACACCTCGAGGAGAAGAATACTTGATATTATTCATTGACGATTTCTCCAGGTTTGTCTGGTTAGGACTTATGAAGCACAAAGATGAAGCATTCGAAAAATTCAAATCCTTTAAAGCCTTGGTTGAAAATGAATCAGGATACAAAATTAAGTGCCTCAGATCCGACAGAGGTGGGGAGTTTACCTCAAATGAATTTTTCGATTTCTGTGAAGAACATGGGATAAGAAGAGAATTCTCTACAGCTAGAACTCCTCAGCAAAATGGAGTGGTGGAAAGAATGAACAGAACAGTCCAACAAATGGCTCGTGCTATGCTTGATGAGTCTGGAACTCCCGCAACTTTCTGGGGTGAAGCTGCATATGCTGCGGTTGTTATTCTCAACAAAACAAATGTCCGCATGAATAGCACTCAAACCCCTCATGAGCTCTGGTATGGTGAGACTCCTTCAGTAAAGCACTTCAAAATCTTTGGGAGCAAATGATATATTAAGAATACTGATGAGCAACTTGGCAAACTTGAACCTAGAGCAGATGAAGGCATTCTTCTTGGTTATTCTCCACACAGCAAAGCATACAAGTGCTACAATAAAATACTTGGAAGAATTGTTGACAACATTGATGTAGTGGTTGATGAGAAGGGATACATTCCTAGGCAAGTAAATCATGAAGATATTGAAGAAGATGAAGACTACCCTCAAAGACAGAATGATGAAGAAGAAGAACCTCAAGAAGAACCAGAAGAGAAGATAAGGATAGAAGAGAAGACTCCATCCAGATATGTTCAGAAGAATCATCCAGAATCTCAGATTTTGGGGCAGAAAGAAGCAGGTGTACAAACAAGAAGAACAATTGCAGAAGCTTCAAGCTATTTGGCATTACTCTCTTCCACTGAACCACAAAATGTGAAAGAGGCATGCAAAGATGAATGTTGGGTCAAAGCAATGGATGAAGAACTTGAGCAGATCGAAAAGAACAACACTTGGGAGTTAGTTCCTAGACCAAAGGATAAGAATGTTATAGGGACAAAATGGGTCTTCAAAAATAAATTGAATGAAAATGGAGAAGTAATTAGAAACAAGGCCAGACTTGTTTGTAAAGGGTATGCGCAGCAAGAAGGAATAGATTTTGAAGAAACTTTTGCTCCTGTTGCAAGACTTGAGGCCATCCGAATGTTCCTTGCTCTCTCAAGCTTTCAAAACTTCAAAGTATTTCAAATGGACGTGAAATCAGCCTTTCTGAATGGAGACTTGGAAGAAGAAGTATACATTGAGCAGCCAGATGGTTTCATTCTTGGAAATGATCCAAATCTTGTATGCAGATTGAAAAAGGCTCTCTATGGTCTCAAACAAGCCCCAAGGGCTTGGTACTATCGTTTGGACAAATATCTTCATCAACAAGGTTTTTCAAAAGGATCAGCAGATAACAATCTTTATATAAAAGTTGAAAACGACAAATTGCTAATACTTGTTGTGTATGTCGATGACATTATCTTTGGCAGCAATGAAGAATCTATGAGTCAAAGCTTTGCCTTGGTGATGCAGAAAGAATTCGAAATGTCCCTGCTTGGAGAATTAACATATTTTCTTGGCTTGCAAATCCAACAAAAGGAAGGAGGGATCTTCTTGTCTCAAACCAAGTATCTCAAGCAGATTTTGAAGAAATATGGCATGGAAGATGCAAAACCAGTATGTACACCTATGGTCACAGGATGTAGCCTCAGTGCTAATGATGAATCAGCAGCAGTACATCAACCAACCTACAGATCTATGATTGGAAGTCTACTTTATTTGACAGGTACCCGACCAGACATCATGCATGCAGTGGGAATAGTTGGAAGATTTCAGGCAAATCCAAAGGAAACTCATCTTCAAGCAGTAAAGAGAATCTTCAAATATCTTCAAGGGACTCAAAATTATGGCTTATGGTATCCTAGAGATACAGATCTCACACTTCATGCTTATACTGATGCAGATTGGGCCGGAAGCGTGGATGACAGGAAGAGCACAAGTGGCGGTGCATTCTTTATGGGTTCCAGATTAGTATCTTGGTTCAGCAAGAAACAGAGTTCGATTGCCTTGTCTACAGCTGAAGCAGAATATGTTGCTGCTGCATCTTGTTGCACTCAACTCCTTTGGATGATGCAGACCTTGCAGGATTTTCAAATCACTTGTACACCACCCATCTCCATCTTATGTGATAATACAAGTGCAATCAGCAGTTCAAAGAACCCAATCATGCATTCAAAAACCAAGCACATACCAATCAAGTATCACTTTCTCCGGGAACAAGTGCTTGAACAAAAGGTCAAGTTGGAGTATGTTCCTTCTAAGGAACAGGTTGCTGATATACTCACCAAACCATTGCCTAGGGATACTTTTGAATACCTCAGGCAAAAGCTGGGGGTTGTTGATGCATCATCTTGTTGTTGAATCTCTTCTGATGGTTGTTTGTACGCAAGGCTCATATTCGTACATGTGCTAGGTTGCGGATTGATCGAAGATCGAATGGCACACGTTCAGGGGGAGCATATAATGCATTGTTGGCATTATGGAGGAAGTACAGAAGAAGATCATGGATGTTGGTCTGAATATTGCTGCAATATGTCTCTATCTCTTTCATGGTCATTTATGGTGTTTGGTGGATTATGGTTCTTCTTTGCAGATCTGGTTTATAGTCAGGGAGAGCATGTTCTTAGGGGGAGCATAACCCTTTGCCCTTGATGTCAAAGGGGGAGAATGACGTTGAAGATCTTGAGGTTGCCATCAAGTCCAAAGGGGGAGATTGTTGGCATTATGATTCTAGTATGGCTCTATGTTACAGGTGTTGTACTTGATGGCAACTCTCTTAAGTGGCAATGCTCTGTTCAGGCTCTCAAAAATGTTGGAAATTAAGAGGTACGCAGGTGAATGGTTCAAAAGGTGCGTACCTACAGGTACGGCAGCCAGGAAGTGCATTCATACCCGCAGGTTACCCGTTCATGAGGTGCGTACCCCCAGTTCACTCACTTCAAGGCAGAGAAGTGCGCTCACGTGGGGTTTCTTATGTTTGGCCCGTGGTATTTAGCCCGCCATTCTTGATTCTATGGTTTTGGCCCATGGTATAGGATCTAATTTTGCCCCGGTTTGGATCCCTTGTATTGGTTATTAATGGTTTTGTCCCATGGTGTGAATAAGGGCTTGACTATAAATAGGGAAGGAGATCACTTGGCTAATGCAATCTTTTGCAAATTGAATATCTTAAGATCTGAAATATTGGGTTATCGGTTTAAAAGCTTGATCTATATAAAAGAGAAGTTGAAAGTGAATCTACGAAGTGTGATCTCTCGGGTGCATGATCAGATCTGGGCATCTGACTATCTGTGGCACACTGGTGGACTGCCAATTCGGCCCTAATCAGAGGTACGCAGGTGATTAACGGAGCAAGTGCGAGGGTACGCAGAGCAGAAGAAGGCGCAGTGCGTGGGTACGCAGAGCAGAGGAAGGCGCAGTGCGTGGGTACGCACAACAGAAGAAGGCGCAGTGCGTGGGTACGCAGCGCGATAGAAGGTTCAAGTGCGGAGGCACAGTAAAGATACGCGGCGCGACAGAAGCCGCAGGTGCGGAGCTACAGTAGAGGTACGCGGCGCGATAGAAGCCGCAGGTGCGGAGCTACAGTATATGTACGCGGCGCGACAGAAGGTGCAGGTGCGTAGATACGCAGTGCAGCAGAAGGCTCTCTGTGGGTATACACAGGGGAGCAGAAGGTGAAGTGCGGAGCCACGCAGGCCAGATAAAGAAAAACTGCAGATCTGCCTTAAAAACATTTGTTGATTATCTTTTATCTATTGCTGCAGAGTTCTGGGTCTATAATTCTGGTACTGTCTTTCTGTTTACAGCATTCTGAGAAGTTGGGTGACTCTTGGTTGATTGTATAAGGAGTTTTGATGATTATTTGATATTCTTGGATCCAGTTTGAAAATTTATGAAAAGTGGTCCTTGAAAGAAAAGAAGCAGGGGGTTGTAGCTCCCTTCCAGGAGAGACTGGAAAACGAGAGAGAGTTGTAGCTCTCTGCAGGTTGCAACCTGCGTACTGGTAAAGGACTGCACCAGTACAAAACCATTGTAAAAGGAGTTTCTAATTTGAAAGAAGATAGAGACATATTGCAGCAGGTGGTTTTCACCCACATTGGGTTTCCACCTTATATCTGGTGTTATTTGATGTGACTATCTGTTTTTCTTGTTCATGCTCATTATTTTATGGTACTGACATGCAAAAATAATTCAAAGTATAAATAAGGAAGATTTATTAAAAGAACTTGAGAATACTGATTCACCCCCCCCTCTCAGTATTCTTTCCAACAGTTATAAGAAAGTATATTGACCCACTCTCATTGGAGGATTGGATCTGACTTCCGAATAAGAATAGATTGAACATTTCGATGGTTTCAAGGGAAACACTAAATTCCTTTGGGTATATCAGTTCCGAATCAGCTTGGCATATGGGATTGAGTGAGAAGGTTCAGATTGGGATAGATCCGTGGTCTGGAAGTGGAAATTCTCACCTCCTCCCAGCTGAACTAATTAAAATTATGTTAGATATGGGCAGAAAGACATTAAACCAGATTGCCTACCAGGATAATTCTTCTATTTTGGGACAAAAATGGCTAATGGCTCAGGAATTAAATCTACTTGAGTAATGGCATCAAAGGTGGCATCATTTCAAAAATTCTTTTTTGGAATTACATATTAGCATTCATGATTGCGATGAAGAACTCATCTAGATACACTCTCCCCATGGTAGGTATGCTCCTAAAGAAGGATATCTATTTTTTTATGTTGATCATGAACCTGAAGCGCTATCCTGGTGGTTGAGATAGTTATGGAACCTGAAGAGCCTAACTAAAGCTAGATTGTTTATGTGGTGTTTATTAGAGAACAAAGTGACTACTAGGGAAAATATGAAACATAGATATTTTCAGGGTCCATCATGGTGTGTGATATGCCATAACAATGAGTATACTATTAACCATTTATTTTTACACTATTCTTATTCTATACAAATTTTGAATCTGATTTATCAAGCTTTGTACATTCGTATAAGATAGTAGGGGGATAATACCAATGAAGCTTGGATGTCATGGTGGGAAGCCACACAATCTTGTAAGCTTGGAAATGTTTCCCTTTTGGTTTGCTCAGGTATTTGGCTTAGTAGGAATCATAAAATATTCCATGATTCAATCAAATAATCGGATATAATAGGAGCCCAAATAATAGCTATTTACAACTTGATACCCGATGAAGAGCAGCAATAGAACCCACATAACATTATTGTTGATACTATTGATCATTCAATTCCATGGGTGTATTTCGTCAGATCATCTCAATTGGGAAAAAATGGAGGTGGTGTAGTCCTTTATCTAAACGAAAAGCATTGTTTCAGTAATGGGTTTGGGTATTGGTACAAATAATTTTGCAAAGCTCAACAGTCTAAGATTACTCCTTCTCTTTTCCATTGAAAAATGGTTTTGACAACTACAAATATTCAAATATTATAGAATTATCATTAACTAGTTCAATCTGTTGGAAATAATACTGAGAGGGGGGGTGAATCAGTATTATCAGATCAATCAAACTTTTTCTATTTCATACTCAGAAACATATACGCTACTTCAATTAAGTGAACCCGCGTGTACACGCCACTGTGTCTAATGAAACTCGCGTATATCCAGAGATCTTATAATTCAGTTATCTTAATCTTCAGTAAATGCATCAGATCATTATTAAGCATATTAACAGTAAACAGGTGTAGAATAACAGAACAGAACATCACACAAGAGCCACACACATGAACACCATGATATAAGGTGGAAACCCAATGTGGGTGAAAACCACCTGCTGCAATTCGTCTCTTTCTTCTTTAATAAGAAACTTCTTTTACAATGCACTGGTGCAGTCATTTACCAGCACGCAGGCTGCAACCTGCAGAGGGCTACAACCCTCATAGCTCTTGTACTAGCCGATCCATTTACTAGTACGTAGGTACCAACCCTACAGAAGGCTACAACCTTCATAGCTCTTGTACTAGCCGATCCATTTACTAGTACGTAGGTGCCAACCCTACAGAAGGCTACAACCTTCACTCGTTTTCCAGCTGCTCCTGGAAGGGAGCTACAACCCCCTTGGCTCTTGTACTGGCTGATATGTTTACCAGTACGTAGGTGCCGGCCTACGATCTTCCCGGGACCACGTTTCATACATTTTCATACTGGATCCATGAAACAATCACCATTGTAGAACAACCTGCATCATCAATCACTGAAACACCCAATTCTGAATCACTGTAACCCTGTCAACAACAAGCAGACAACATAACAACAACCAGATCCAACTTCATCTTCAAATATCATACTTCACATTGTATACGCTACTTGGATGAACCCAACCTGCGTGTATACGCTCTTTTACCAAAGCCAACCCGCGTACAGATCTGCAAATTCTAACTTATAACTCTGCAGCTATATCAGACATCAAAACATACCCAGATCATAATAATAAACATGCGTCAGTAGATCTGATCTATCCACAGTCAAACCATATGAAGATAATCATTCCAAGCCTTGAGATCTCGTTCCATCATTCATCATCCTCCACATGAGTGAAACCTTGGTTCAGATCACCAACCCATAACCAGCACTTGGATCTCACACTTCCTCAGATCTTCATCACTCACACACACTCTTGCACCTTGCCCTGCATTCATTTGCCTAATGATCTTCTCCTTATATAGCCTTAGGCCCTTTACAATACCACGGTCCAAAACCATAGTAACACAATACCATCAACTTCAAAACTAGGGATCAACACGTCCGTCGAGACGCCATGGTCCAAAACCATAGGCACAACTTCCAAGGACTAACCGCCATGGACCAAACGTACGTTTTCACATACACGCTCTTTTACTGAAGCCAACCTGCGTGTACACGCGACTTGGGCTTAATGAACCTGCGTGTATGAACTTTCTTGGCCTGCTGTACTAAGATCTGTCTTCTGATTAAGTGCCATCACCTGTACCAACCTCTGAGCAACTGTACCAACCTCTGAGTGATTTGCCATCAAGGACAACACTTGAATCATAATGCCAACAATCTCCCCCTTTGGACTTGATGGCAACCACCACACCAAGTCACTCTCCCCCTTTGACATCAAGGGCAAAGGGCGAACCAAGATATCCTCTTCTTTGGTATACCTTCTGCTGTCCATACTCCCCCTGAGTACCTGCTGCAATCTCCAAATGTGCTCCCCCTTTGTGTATGCCAAAGTGTACCGATCTATCCATCCTGCTCTTGCTGAATTGTGCTGTTCATGCTCCCCTTGATTGTAGGCAAGATCTGCAAAAGATGTTCTTCAAGAAGAACAAAGACTTATACACCATAGAAGACCTTCCTATCAAAAGACTCAATACATACATTCTTCACCCAAACTAGTGGGGATATACCAATATTGACTCATCCACCTAACCATGTGGAGATACATTAAGAATTTACTCATGATAAGACATGAACACTACATCATTCATCCCAGGCATAGTGGGGAAACCAACATAGGCCGTTACATGACCTTGACACCATAAAAGAGATATCACAACAGAGATACATGCTGAAGTTTCTGAATGGGCTCCAAGTTGTATCAATCCATCCATGCTCCCCCTGAGTAGATGCAAGTTCTAGGACCAGCAATTCATTCAAGACCATGACTATCATTCATCATATATGATCTGTACCATCAGCCTGCAATGCCATTCCTTTGATCAAACAACAAGATGTATCATTTAGCTTCATAGACTTTATCAACAACTTCTAACCATAATGCCAACAATGCATTATTTGAAGTATATGCTCCCCCTGAGCCTGTGCCATCTGTAGTTAGATCTGATCATGCATACACCAATAATAAGCATCAAGATCTCATCATCATCAAGTTAGGATTAAACACTTCTAACATCTTACAAGTATCAAAACATTTCCAACCATCCTCAGCAGACTGTAACTGTTAACCAATAGAGCATATACTGGACTGGATCATATCAGACCCCTTTTCTGAGTCTGTCCCTACTGCTTTTTCACAAACTGAAATATACGCGACTTTGCAGTGTGAAACTCGCGTATATACGCGGATTTACTTCATGAAACTTGCGTATGAGAATTAGAACACTGAAGTTTTACATCTTCAGCTCCCCCTGAGTCTGTTATGTCTGTGCTGTGCTGAGTACCCTGTGCTGTGCCACATCTTTCTGGCTGAACTTCCTTCTTCTTCCATATCTTCAAGCATGTTGATGATTTCTTCTTATCATGAGCTTTGTTCCTGCAATCTCTTGCTTTATGTCCAAACTTGTTACATGCATAGCATCTTACATGTTTCATATTCCTCTTATAGCAATCAGCAGCTTTGTGGCCAAATATATTGCAAGAAAAGCAATATCCATTAAAGTACCTTGAATGTGATGATCTTTCTGCATGATGGTCTTGAAACCTTCTTCTTCTACATATGGCTGCAACATGTCCAAGATTATGACATACATAACATTCAACATTATTCATGGGAGGAGTAAAAGATTTTCTTTGAGGAGTCTCTTTCCTTGATTGTTGATGAGGTTGACCTTTCATCTCCTTGTGGAGCCTTTCAGTTTTTGCATTAGAGATTCTTGTCTTACTTTGTGAACCAGATTCACCTTCAATAGACTCATGAAAACCAAGACCAGTTTTGATAGCAGGGGACCTTTGACTACTAAGAATATCATCCAAGATCTTAGTACTATCTTGAAATCGTAATAGTTTATCCTTTTCTTCTAACTTACTTTTCAAGATATTTACCTCAACTTGATGTTGTTCTTCTTTGTCTAGACATTGCTTCTTCAAGGTCTCTTCAGCTTTCCTTCCTTCATCCAACTGATGCCTTAGTTTGAGGATCTCGTTTTCTTGCTCTTTATTCAGTGCTAGCAGCATTTGTCGAGTTCTAGAGGCACATTCCAACAGATCTTCTAATTTGATGATTTCTTCTTTGAGGGCATTCTCCTTTTTGCTAGGTAGATCTTGCTGATCTATGGTTTGATCTGATGCTTCATTTGTTTGTCCATCTTCATTCTGAGGTGATTCAGGATCTGAATTCTTACTTCCACTCAACGGCAGGTTCTCATTGTTCCTTTGAGCTGTCTTCTTCTTCTGACGTGCTTTCTTCCCCATTGTTCTACGAATCTCCTTCAAGCGATCAAGCTTCTCTGAAGGACCTGCTCTGATACCAATTGTTGGAAATAATACTGAGAGGGGGGGTGAATCAGTATTATCAGATCAATCAAACTTTTTCTATTTCATACTCAGAAACATATACGCTACTTCAATTAAGTGAACCCGCGTGTACACGCCACTGTGTCTAATGAAACTCGCGTATATCCAGAGATCTTATAATTCAGTTATCTTAATCTTCAGTAAATGCATCAGATCATTATTAAGCATATTAACAGTAAACAGGTGCAGAATAACAGAACAGAACATCACACAAGAGCCACACACATGAACACCATGATATAAGGTGGAAACCCAATGTGGGTGAAAACCACCTGCTGCAATTCGTCTCTTTCTTCTTTAATAAGAAACTTCTTTTACAATGCACTGGTGCAGTCATTTACCAGCACGCAGGCTGCAACCTGCAGAGGGCTACAACCCTCATAGCTCTTGTACTAGCCGATCCATTTACTAGTACGTAGGTACCAACCCTACAGAAGGCTACAACCTTCATAGCTCTTGTACTAGCCGATCCATTTACTAGTACGTAGGTGCCAACCCTACAGAAGGCTACAACCTTCACTCGTTTTCCAGCTGCTCCTGGAAGGGAGCTACAACCCCCTTGGCTCTTGTACTGGCTGATATGTTTACCAGTACGTAGGTGCCGGCCTACGATCTTCCTGGGACCACGTTTCATACATTTTCATACTGGATCCATGAAACAATCACCATTGTAGAACAACCTGCATCATCAATCACTGAAACACCCAATTCTGAATCATTGTAACCCTGTCAACAACAACCAGACAACATAACAACAACCAGATCCAACTTCATCTTCAAATATCATACTTCACATTGTATACGCTACTTGGATGAACCCAACCTGCGTGTATACGCTCTTTTACCAAAGCCAACCCGCGTACAGATCTGCAAATTCTAACTTATAACTCTGCAGCTATATCAGACATCAAAACATACCCAGATCATAATAATAAACATGCGTCAGTAGATCTGATCTATCCACAGTCAAACCATATGAAGATAATCATTCCAAGCCTTGAGATCTCGTTCCATCATTCATCATCCTCCACATGAGTGAAACCTTGGTTCAGATCACCAACCCATAACCAGCACTTGGATCTCACACTTCCTCAGATCTTCATCACTCACACACACTCTTGCACCTTGCCCTGCATTCATTTGCCTAATGATCTTCTCCTTATATAGCCTTAGGCCCTTTACAATACCACGGTCCAAAACCATAGTAACACAATACCATCAACTTCAAAACTAGGGATCAACACGTCCGTCGAGACGCCATGGTCCAAAACCATAGGCACAACTTCCAAGGACTAACCGCCATGGACCAAACGTACGTTTTCACATACACGCTCTTTTACTGAAGCCAACCTGCGTGTACACGCGACTTGGGCTTAATGAACCTGCGTGTATGAACTTTCTTGGCCTGCTGTACTAAGATCTGTCTTCTGATTAAGTGCCATCACCTGTACCAACCTCTGAGCAACTGTACCAACCTCTGAGTGAGTTGCCATCAAGGACAACACTTGAATCATAATGCCAACACAATCAATAGTTAGAATGTCACGTGCACACACTCAAAAATATATTGGACGAAGTAATTTTATTAAATTCACATTTTGATTATGTTTCCTGTCATCACATTTACAGGGAAAGGAATGCTCATTCTGATAGTTTATCCAAGGAAGTCGTGCAACACGAACTTGGTACTTGGTTGATATTAGAATAGATTGGTCCATACCACTTCGAGTATTATCACAGGCCTTTTACCGACAATCCAATTCAAGATGCAACACTTACTTGACATCATATGATCTATAATGCTTTTTGACAGTTATATTTTGCACATTGTATATATATAGGATGATAGTTAGTTAATAAGAATGGATACAATTTTTTGAACATTTGTGATTGACTTTTGGTATGATTGTCTCCAAGATATTTATGCTAGGTTATATTTTGCAGTGTGGTCAACATAGATCACCATTTTGGATATGCTTTTAAAGCATCTACAACATGTAATTTTCAATATTATATATAATGCAAATTACGATTTTTCCTTTAAGAAAAAAACTAATTTTTTATTAATTTATTATGGTTAAAGAATAGATAAATTCTAAACTACTTTTTCCTTTTTTCTTTTAAATTAGGATTAAAAAATATTATATTAAAAGTGGTCATAATTTTTTCTTAAAATGCAAATATATTTAAATTATTTGTTGTTGTTATTAAATTGTATGATCAGCCAGTATATATAAATGTTTACACATTCTTACTACTACTACAAGATTATTAAAACTGTAGGTATATTGCTTATATAAGAAACCTTTAAGACATGTGGTTTTAAAAAATATAGACTAAAAAAGAACTTGTTTGGATAGGTATGTTTTCTTAGTAAGATGGTTGATTCATTTCCATTGGTTCCTTAGATGAAGCCTCTCATTGTGTTTCATGGTTATACCAAATTGCAAGATTGACTTCTTTTTACCATTGGTTGGGATGTTGATGGAGATTTCTTCTTGTTTCCTACTACCATCCAAAATTATTTTGCATTTGTTAGAGTCCCTACTTATTTCTACAATCCCAAATCGTCTTGATCTAGATTTTTAGTTTGTTGTAGTGCCTCCACTTCTTCGGCCTACTTTTCCCAGCTTGATATTGGTCAAGAACTTAATTGAATTTGTGTTCCCTACCCCAAATCTAGGAGATAAATTCCTCTTTCTCCAAAATTTGAGGTACTATTTCTTGTTGTAATTCTTGGGGTACTAGTTCTCCAATAATTTTCTCTCCTTTAACAAAATTGTTGACCTTTGGGTGTTATTTTTCCTCCAAACCCAATAAATTATCTCGGTGAGTCTTTAGGCCAGTGATTGCTAGTTCTTATTCTTGAAAAATCTTCTTCCAAACCATAATGCATACTCTAGTAGTTTTCATGTTAAATGTTGGTTCCTTAAAGGCATTAGTAGGCATTACCTTCATTATTTACCTTTCATTCAACTCAAGTAGGCTCTCTTCAACTCTATCATTCTAGGTGAGCATTCTTCAATGTTTCATATTGTATCTTATAAATTCAAGGTTAGAATATATTATTCCAGCTAACAAGTCATGAGTTCTCATTCCTTGGATTGATGCACAACAACCCCAGTCTTCAAGAAAATTTGATTTCCATATATTTATGATGTGTTTTGTACTTTAGAGAAGTATGGTTATGTTTTCATTGGTGCACATCAATTACAATATATTTATTGCTTGATCTAGTTCCCAACAAACTATTATCATCCCTAAAGCAAGGGCATGGTGCCTCTTGCCACATGGATTACCTCATTTTTCTCAAGGATGAATTTCCAAATGGGATCAACCATTGAAATCTTAAAACCAACATAAAAATCAAATACTCAAAAGTACAATAGTGTTACAATGATTGATGAATGCAGCCAAAGAGACATTGGTTCTTTAGTATAGATTTGGCTTTATTATTTACCTTTCATTCAACTTAGGTTAGATCTATTTAACTCCATCATTGCAGGTGAGAATTCTTTAATGTTTCTCATTATCTCTCAGTGATTTAAGGTTAGAAAATAATATTCTAGTTAGAAGGGAGCCAGTCTATGGATCTTTGGCATCAACCTCTAGGTTTCTTCTCCCTTTATTTGTATAAACAAATTTCCTCCTCCTACATATTCAGTATGCTACCTCTAGATCGATAAGAGGATCATTGTGAGAATATTGTGAATGTAAGTGAAGATATAGTGGGTCTTTGGCATCAACCTCTAAGTTTCTTCTCCATTTTTTTCCATAAACAAATTTCCTCTTACATATCCACTAAACTACCTCTTGGTTGATAAGGGGATCATTGTGAGAAGATTGGTTGTGAAAGGAAAGGTTATAATGAGTTTTACTAATAGCTTGTGAATGGATGGTAGGCATATTGAATCATATAACCACACATAATTTCATCTATAAGCTTACATGGAGGATATAAGGATTTTGAAGTGCTTTGAAATTGATTAAACCTTTGGGATTTGGAATTTACTATTGGATTTACTTCATAATCACTGAAGAGTCAATAACCTACAATATTAATTATAGGAAGAGATCTTAGTAGACTTTATAAATACATTATTTTCTGGATGAACTCATCTACCATTTATATATTTGTATTTAATCTTGAAGCAAGAATCTAATAATGAAGTGCGTGTTTTTCAAAGTGTGAATTCATAAACTCATCAAACTTGTGAACTGGGAGTATAGCCATAAACTTAGTTTTGTTTATGAGCTTGACAAACTGAAGTGAAATGACTATGGCATTAAATTTTGCACCATACATATGCACGTGAGTGTGAATCAAGAACATAGTGAATAAAGCTTAGTGTTTATACACTAATTAGTTATTAACCATGATGAACATGACATTATATTGCATTGCACATTGGGTAAGAGACTAAAATGAAAAGACATAATATTTGTTGGAATAATGAATCATGCCTATAGATTTGCTTTTCAAGTTTTAATAAAACCATGATGTAGAAGTTTTCATTTGGATTCCTTGTAAAGACCATTTCCATTTTAATTAACCATTGGAATCATGTTGTTAAATAAATCTTTGCAATTGTTGTTAAAAAAAATTAATCTCATTAAATGATTACTTCTGATTTTATATTTTCATTTTTCAAGATAGGCGAGTAAAACATATTTGATGTTTGTTTACACAAGGATCTCTTTAGTGGTTGAGTGGTATAACGTATAATGAATGACATTTACGTGTAGATGATCATGAAGGGAAGTAATGCATTGCATATAAGTAGCAAAATATTAATTATCAAAGGATCGTGTAAGCCTATTCTAAGTATCAAGTCTTCATTAGAGAATTTAATGGATGAGGAAGTTTCCTAGGAGAGATATCAAGCACATTACATAATAGGCTCATACTAAGAAATATGTAATAAAGACAGGAATGAAGGTCATTTTGACCTAGTAGTAAGTGTGAAGATGATGCAGCATCCAACTATATGTAGATGCACAATATCATAATCGAAGTGTGCACATGTAAAGAGAAGACAACCACCCAATGATGGATGTACATGTCATTGTGTTAGATTGTTTGACGGAATGTTTCATATGTAGAAATTTTGTAACATTTTATTTCGTACATTACTTTGTTTAACATTCATATTTAACCAGTCAAAGCTAAGGTGAACTGTAATGAGTTCAAAAAACCACCTTGAATTTCAAAGGTCAATTAGGGTAGATTAATATTCATGAAAGTCTAAAGGCCAAATGCCTTGGGAAAATTTATAAATAGAACCATAGCATTTAAGTAAATAAATTTCTTCTTGGCATTGTAAACCATACTTGTTTCATGTTGGTAGCTATTGCATGAATTTTTCTTTCAAAGTTTGGTTGGTTGTAGAATATTCTTTCATTTCCTTAATTTCTTGATTCTTGTTGGCATGTGCATTTCAAGTTGTATACTATTCCTATGCTTGTGATATATGCTCTTAATTATCTTTTTAGTGCTAACATTTAATACTAAATGGGGTTTCTCAATGATTTGTAGACAATTCTTAGTCGCAGTTTTTGAGGGGTTCCTCGCCTTTACATAGTTGTAATTTTTGGGTTATTCCTCTTGTTGTCTGTGTTTAAATATGTTTTCATGTCAACCTATTTTTTTCAACTCATATCTAGGATTTAGTTAGTTGTATCTCATTCTACATTCTAGCTTTTGCATTATTAGATCATTTTCATTTTCATTCATTAAAACTAGATTACAATAGTCCAACCATATTAGAGGGCTTACCATTTCAATGGAGGAAGGTTTAATTAAACCTATTCATTGAGTGAGCCTATGAATTTGACAAATGGGCATTTTCCATGTCAACAATTAATTGGAGCAATTTAACTAGGGCTTGACATCCTAGGACAACACAATAAGCCTTAAAGAAAATACCATACCAGAACCAAGATATATGTGTACAGGTGTTGGAGATAACAAACACAAGCAACACAAAGGTATGAAGAAGCAATAGAAGAGTTATATCAATATTTGACACTAAGATCTAAAAATTCTCTTGCAAGCTAAGCTTTCACATAGAGAATATTTGAAATTATAAAAACAATTAATAAAGAGGAGAGGAATGATATAATAAAAAAGGAAATGAACTCAAGGTATAAGTGAACATTAACTTAATTATTGAGCAATGTGCTTTGTAAACATAAAAAATACTATAATTATCCGCCAAGAATTTTAAGTTCGTATTACATGTATTTACCCTAAACAATTCACCTTTTTCACAATTCATGACTCATAAACATATTATAACCTAGCAAAGATATGATATAATTATAATTTCATAGTTTAGAAGGATGTGCGAACTTTTGCATATTATATAGTGGTTACCAGATAGGGAAAATTCGTTGTAAGAGAATGCTTTAGCTTATTTTAAATATTACGCAGTTGTCTTTTGCTTATTCAAATGTTCTCATCCCTCGAAATACTCGCCAGTTCACTATTTTATATAAGTGAACGAAATAATATGGTAAGCTCAACTGCTTTACAAAGTAGGCATCTTGTCTCTTTATGCATTCTTGGTATCCACGTCACAATACCTAAATTAATCCACGTCAGTTCAAAAAAGTGAGTCGTATAAAACACATACCATGTAAGAGGCTTCACGTGAGGAGCTCCACCATATGATATAAGTCCAGTAAAGTTAGTTAAAAAATTGAGTTAAAGAGTAAACAAGTCAAATTTTTTAACTTAGTCTATATATTTTTGTTTTTTTTTATGGGGTCATAAGTAAAATTTAGTGGCAAATTATTTGATAAACATAGAGATAGTTGAATATTTTGATATTGTTTTAATGGTTAGTTAAATTGGTTAAACTATTTATCTAAGGTAAGTTGTTGATGGAAAGGTTATAGATCATACATTCAAATATAATATAGTTTCTCAATCTTACTAATTGTGAATATAGATAGTAATGGAGTTGCCTGCAGATAATCCAAAAAAGAATAAAGAGTCATGTGAGGCTTTCCTGGTAAAAATGTTCATCATTCCCATGAAATGCTTTAGGTCATGAATGTTCTTTGACTCTGGTTAGCTTAAAATGATTGAAATGTTCACCAAATCAATACTTAAACCAACCTATTTCACGTGGAATCCAAGATAACCAACAATTTTTTTATGAGCACCAATAAACTTCTCACAATGTAATGTTAAAAGCTCTTGCCTACATGATGTTAGTTGTTCTCCCAAGTCTTTCTTAAATGCATGCCATCCCAATACACAATTACAAAAAGAAAGATTTGAGACACAATCTTAGGACTTTATTCATCATTCTTATGAACATAGTGGAGTATTAGTAAGTTTAAAAATTGTTACAACCCATTCAAATAGTCCTTAATGCATTTTAAATGTTTCCTTTCACATCTCATCAAATATGGTTCTTTTAGTTGGGTTTAACTATACAAGGCAATGCAACATAGATAAGCCTAAGTGTCAAAGTTCTAAAAAATTGGCTTGCGTGTGTTATTAGCTCTAATCCTTACATTTCCCGGAGACTACCAATATTAATATTAAACTTCATATAGATCATTTCGAGCATACCTTAATGGGCTTTTATGGAACATCATCAACATGTAAGTGTGTGCAAGCTATATCTTGCTCTCCACCTTTTTATCTTTCATTTTCACATTTACATTCATACTCTAATTGTTCCTTGTTTTATCATGTGGTAGTTATATTTTCTTTCTTTCTCCCTTTCTTTCAACATATTGTCATTTCCATGTATTTGATTGTCCTATGTATTTTCTCTTTATTTGCATGACTTGTTAGCATATGCACATGGGTGGTTCCACTTTGGTGTTGATATAAGTGCAGGTTGTGTTCTCTAGATCATTGTAAGGTAGATTTTTATCACATGGAAAATTCCCTTCTTATGTTAAGGCATTCACTCATGTTACTCTTTTTAATGGGTGCCCTCTTGATTTGTCATCCATATTTTGTTCCCAATTGTTTTCCCTTTATTATTTATGTCATGTACTAATTCATTTCCTTCTGGTCTTGTTTGTTGCGACTCATTACTCTTCCATTTTATGATTTGCAACTCTTGACATGGGGGGTAAATGTAGTTTTTATTTCTTTCATTTCATATTGACCATGAATTTATCCCATTAGATATTGATATGTGGGGTGTTTCATGAAGCATTGGCCATACACAAACCTCCATAGGATGATATAAAAGGTCCTCCTATCCATCCTAGTAATGGCTCATAGAGTGATTACAAACCCCTCTTTAAGAGTCCATCACCTTGATATAGATATGTGATTTTGGTTTTCCATTATCTATGTCGTTCCTTGGTCACATGTTTGTCTATAATAAGTGTTTCCACGAACCCATTTGGTATCCTTCCCTTGCTAATTAGGATCTCTATTGGATCTTGTACATTAGTTGTAGTCACAGTTAGCTAAGGAGATTCCCCTGGGTTTCCAAATGTTTTTTAAAATGTTATGGCATGCTCCTTGAGGAACTTATTTGATGTTTCCCCTCATTTGAGTGGTCTTCAAATGTGTTCCAAACTTGGAATCATTTTAACTCTATTGCATCTATTTCTAGTGATATAGAGCATAGGTCTTGGGAAATACTTATATTCTAATCATCTACCTATAGTACATTGGCCCTAATGCCACAATTTGAATTGTCTATATATTCCACCTACCCAACAATTGAAATGATTGGTTACACCCCTTAAGCATCCCCAAAACTATTTATATTTCCTTTTCCCTCATTTTTAAAGGTCTCTGATTACACACATAAATATGTTGGAGGTATTTAAAATTGAACATTGTCTAGCAACCTTGTAATGTTCAGTCCACCTTATTTCTTCAGCAACATCAAATACATCCTCATATCTTCTAACTTCATGAACATTCATTTGTAGTAATTCTACTTAGTTCAAGGTATTCACTATTATAATATGCCATCCCTCTTAACTGGGGAGATATACCCTTTCTTCTATCTAGGCTCCCTCTCAACTTATGGATATCAATCACTTCCTTCTTCTATAACAGAAGAGAACCTTTCATGGATTCATTCCTTCTTAAGGCATCAAGGTCATCTTGACCACCATCATTCATATAACTTCCTTCATCATGCTTATTATTATCATATGAACATCTTTATCATTATGTACCTGCAAAACTTTAATAGCAAGTACAACCTAATACAAACATACAAAAGCATGAAGTTAACTATATCAAAATCATGTTACTTATAATGTAATCATCAAAGCATTTAGACTTTACACATCAAATACCTAAACTTATTTAGGTTCATAATCGGAAAGAGACACACCTCTTTACATACTAGACTTCAACTAATTGCTAGGGTTTTGTCATGAACCCTAGGCTCCATCTTTGAGACATAGAGCCTTCAAATAATAATTCAATAATAGTAATATACATCTAAGGTTTTGACAATATAAGTTTAGAATTACATGATAGATTCTACCTAGATTTTATCATCAAAACTAAATTATATTGAAAACAATACCATCATCTCCTAGAATATCAATCTCTACTAGGGCTTTGTTACAAACCCTATGTAGTAATTTACAGGGTAAGTTCCTCAGAAAGAACACCAAAAGGACACAGCTCACAACCAGATCATAGATCAATACACCAGTATTTTTGACGTGGTTAAAACCCTCAAAGAGGGCAACAGTCCACGCCCTGCGCCAACGTGGCTACTACAGGTAATTTATTAATCAAAGAATGAAAATTTACATAAGCTTCTCTCATGCACGGATTACCCGAACAATGACCCTCCATGCGCTTTAAATAAAACTCATGGACCAATCAGGTGTCAAGCCACGGATCAAGTGTCGGTAATACCGAGGAGAGAATGAACCGTCAGATCACTACATATCATGACCATCGGATTGTAAGTTACAAAATGTACAACGGTAAAGAAACACACTTTACCTAACTCTATACCTAACTCTAAACTAGACCAAGTTGTACTTAACTATTTCCTATGTGTCGGAATATCCTAACATCCCCCCTTAAGAACAACTTGGGATAGGATTGAAGGATTTACAAATATGACACAATAGGAGAAGGAAGGAGGCACTAGAGCCTATCCCCCCTTAGTGACAACTTCCTGAACTCCAAGCATATATCGAAGTTTAGTGAACTTCGCCTCTGTGAGAGTCTTTGTGAAGATGTCTGCAACCTGATCATCTGTTGAACAATATTGCACTTCAACAACATGGTCATGAATGAGCTTTCTGATGAAGTGCATGTGTAGTTCAATGTGTTTGCTGCGCTGATGCTGGACTGGATCTTTGCATAGCTGAATGGCACTTTGATTATCACACCAAAGTGTGGTTGGATGCTGCTGCTCAAAGCCAAACTCTGATAGGATCTGGCGAAGCCACAAGGCTTCCTTACTAGCTTCCACGGCACCATGATACTCTGCTTCTGCTGACGAAAGAGAAATGGCAGCCTGTTTCTTACAAGCCCATGTAATAGGTCCTGAACCAAGAGTGAAGACATAACCGGCAGTAGACTTCCGATCATCAGGGTCACCAGCCCAATCAGAATCAGTGAAACCAACTAATAGAGGAGCTGCTTTGGCACTGTAATGAATCCCAAACTGTATTGTACCTCGAACATAACGAAGTATTCTTTTAGCTGCTTTCCAATGACTTTCACGGGGGTTTTGCATAAAACGAGCAACAAGGCCAACAGCAAAGGAAAGGTCAGGACAAGTATGGGTTAAATACAAGAGTTTTCCTACAAGTTGACGGTATAAGGTAGCATCAACTTCAGGAGAAGTACAAGAGACTGAAAGTTTGACTCCAGACTGAAAGGGAGAAGGGGCTGGCTTACAGTCTTCCATGTGAAAATGATGAAGAATATCACAAGCATACTTGGACTGGGAAAGGAAAATACCCTCCTTGGATTGCAAGACTTGAAGACCGAGAAAATAGTGTAAGTGTCCTAAGTCTGTCATTTCAAATTTCTTTTTAAGGCTGGACTTCACATGGTTTATAAGGTTGGGATCACTACCAGTAAGAATAAGATCATCAACATAAAGAACAAGGATGATAAGAGAGTTGCTCTGATACCATGTAGGAATTTACAGGGTAAGTTCCTCAGAAAGAACACCAAAAGGACACCGCTCACAACCAGATCACAGATCAATACACCAGTATTTTTGACGTGGTTAAAACCCTCAAAGAGGGAAACAGTCCACGGCCTACGCCAACGTGGCTACTACAGGCAATTTATTAATCAAAGAATGAAAATTTACATAAGCTTCTCTCATGCACGGATTACCCGAACAATGACCCTCCATGCGCTTTAAATAGAACTCATGGACCAATCGGGTGTCAAGCCACGGATCAAGTGTCGGTAATACCGAGGAGAGAATGAACCGTCGGATCACTACATATCGTGACCGTCGGATTGTAAGTTACAAAATGTACAACGGTAAAGAAACACACTTTACCTAACTCTATACCTAACTCTAAACTAGACCAAGTTGTACTTAACTATTTCCTATGTGTCGGAATATCCTAACACCCTATAATTCACAAACTAAAGCATGAGTCTCACATATACATATCTAGGATTGCATGCACTAGCATTTCTTATCAATACAGGCATTAATACATCGAAGTTAGATATACAACAATTTTCTCCAAGCTAGGGTTTTGATCATACAGACAAATGTACACCTAGGGTTTCATTCTTAGGACCTCATTTAAGCCAATATAAGGGTCTTGATCATAAACCCTAATTCCCCAAACCTTAAAGATCTAGAGTTTCAATACATAACTTAGACATTAATAGAAAACCTTAAAGAACTAGGATTTTTATCATAACAATACCAAAACACTAAACATCAAAAGAATAAGATTTCTAGACTTTATCAAAAACCCTAAGGCGAATAGGGTTTCAACATTATAGACATACCCTTAGCATCAAGAGGCTATGGTTTTATAGTGAACCCTAAAGGTTAGGGTTTCATAAGAATTGTCAAAATGATAATATGACAAGGGTAGAGTTAATCTAAACATTCATCATCCTAACAATAATATTTAAGATTCAAAACCTTAGACATAACGATGTTATTAAAGTAAAGCAAATTTCAAAAGAAGAATGATCACACCTTTTACATGAATATAACTTTATAACAAGCTTATAGTCTAAGACATACCTTGAGTTGTTCATTAACAAACCTTGTAGGATATTATTTCTTGAAAGGCTTCTTTTGCAACAGAGCTTCTTTCATGCTTCAAGTCTATCCTTCGAATTCGCCTCCATGACCTTTAAGCATACAATAAGATTTCCTAACCGGGGAAAATATAAAGAGAAAGGTTATTAGCATACAATACAAATAAATCTTGATGTTAGGATGAAACCAAACATGAAAAGATGAAACAAAGAAAAAAATACCTATCTTTTGGTAAAAATGATGGAGGCTCCCTCTTAATCCAATCTTGAGGGATACCTACAACTTTAAAATAATTCAAAAATATTCTAATAAGACATGTTAGATCTATAAACTCTAGAAATCAAAACATAATGGAAAACAATACAAGACTAAGAAGGATATGTAGGAGATAACTTAGTAGTATATTCCTTGACTTTCGATTCCTCATACTTATTCTTATTAGTTGGAGCTTCATTGATAATATTTTAATGTTCCCTATCTCTCTTCTTATTCCTTCGATTCTTATGACATTGATTCTTATAATGACCCATCATATGATAGTTGTAACATTCAATTTTAGATAGGTCAACTTTCTTCTTTGGTCCTTTGAACTTCTTGAAAGTTCCATTTTCTTGTGATGAGGAATAATAGGAATTAGAGGTATTTTCTTCTTCATCTTCCTTCTTGTTGTTTACTAATGATATTTGAGCTTATTCTTGACTGCATCCATTCCACATTTGTTCAAATGTTGGAGTATCCTTCCAACTGTTAATCCCTAATGCAAAAGGACTCCAAGATTTTGGTAGTCCTATAAGAGCAGTAATTTCGAGCTCTTTTTATGGTACAACTTCATCTATTTCTTAGAGTTCATCTATGATTCTATATATCCTTATAAAGTAGGATGATACAATAGCATCTTTCCTCATTTTAATAGTTCTTAATTCATTCTTGAGGCTTTCAATTTGACCAATGTTCTTAACGGTGAATAATGTTGGAGATCAGATGCACAACAAATATAAAAAAAAAAAAAACATATACACAGCTATTAAAAAACATGCACAGGAGACACAACTTTTTAACGTGGTTCACCCAACCAATCTGGGCTACGTCCACCAAACATAGGCATCGGCAATCTTTATTAATCAAACAGGAGATTACAAAATTAATCAAATCCTCAGAAACTCTCACCACACCAAACTATCCGTATGGATACCTATTTTATAGCAAGGAGAATCTAACTGCCTCTCACATCAAATTTAGGATGCATTAATTCTCTCCCAATAACCTGGAGCTAATCCAACAACAAATTTCTATTGTTGTCACACACTGGGATTTTTGCCTATTTTATCTAAAACAGAAAATCTCAACAAATAATTTGAGAGAGCCTCATACATTTGTTGAGCAGAATCTATGTTGGATATGTATGAAATTATGTTTTCCTTTACTCCATCCAATATAAGTTTCATGGACAAGATTTCAGATTCTCTGAACTTCTCTTTCTTTGCTTCATCAGTGGGCTTCCTAAATTTTCCTTGAGCAAGATTCAAAACTTTGTATTTTTCGAGGGTAATATCTATCCTCTTTTTTCATGCCCTGTAGTTGGAGGCTCATTCTAGCTTGTTTTCTCTCTTCATTGAAGTGGACATAGTTCTTGTAGGTAGTAGGCTTCTCTTCTTATATAATCATTTTCGTTAATGACCTTTGTTTGATCCTTTTTTCTTCAATAGATCTTCGGTCAGCCTTTTTCCTTCTCCTTCACCTTATCTCTGATACTATGTTAGAAAATCATAAAGGCGGGAAGATTTTCTTATGTTTATAATTACTTGTGATATCTCTAAGTTCTTATTAACTTTTTTATGTTCTTCTTTTATCTTTGTTTCATCAATAAATTATCAAAATAAAAACACAAAGATCAAAGACACTAGATGTAGGCACTTTGCTAGGGCTAAAACCCCTATATAGGGGAAAAACCATACTAGAAAATTCAAGTTGAGATAGACCAAGATCCTAGACCCAAAGACCTTCCTCCTCCACCAAGTCAACCTTTCAATATAATTCAACAACCTTCAATAGTCTCTTCTTGTCCAATAACTATGACCCAACAACAACCCAAAATTTCGGCCCCCAACAAATCATAATTTCAGTTTATCTTCAACACTGCAGTTTCGACCCCTCTAGTAGCTCAACAACTTCACGTGTAAAAGAGAGAGAGAGATTATTTAGATGTCTTGCGCTTGATAGAGACATCCTTCTCTTTCGCTAGCCCTTTCCTCTTCTTCCCTTGAATTTCACACTTTTTCTAGCCCCAAAAGTTCCAGATCGAACTTGATGAGTGAGTGCTCCAAATGAGGTCGAATTGTTGCCTTTATACACAAGTTTCTACCCCTTAGTTAGGCCAAATTATCTAGTTTGAGGCTTACTTGGTGGAGGAGGCCTAGAAGACCTAAATTACATTAAAATAGATGTATTTCTTGACAAATAGAGCCCAATAAGGGTATTTTACATTATGACATGGACAAGAATACTAGACATAAACCATATAAGCCTTCAATGGAGGCTTTGACCTAAAAAAATTGACCCAAGCATGAAACCCATGCTTTCATAAGTCAATTTATTTAATAATAAAATTATTTTTCTTTCTTTTCACAAATACATTACATCATAACTTAAATATAACTATGAAGATCGACACTAGCTACATTCTTCAACAAACCACACAGCCTTCTTGGGTTGAATATTCTCCCTTTGAACTCACATACTCCCACTAAAACTTGGATCCCTCTGAGCCTTAGGAACTTGCACCTGCTTATGCTCATGATCTATAAACTTTTCACCAGTCGATATAGACCATGCTCCCTAACTTTAATGAAAACTCTAGCAACATTGGAGCCTTTGGGTCTAATTCTCGCTTTCCAATCCTCAAAAATCACCTAAAGCGCCTTCACCTTGATCATTGAGATTAACAACACATTATTTTTGAGCTCTAATACCCACGATACATATTGAACTCACAACACTCGACTAACTCCATCTTGGATGGTACAACATCTCATCCTTTGATCCCTTTCAAACTCTTGTTACTAACCATCATGTGCAACTTCGAGTCCCATTCAATTAGAGTCTCAAAAACATCATGTGAAACTATCATATGCTTTGATGCACCATCGTCCACATACCATGCAATCTCATCGATGGTACCCTTGGCAAAATTAGAAACTAGATAAAAAAACTCATCCTCCAACCTTCTTGTTAGATCATCTAGTTCAAACAATGTAGCAACACCAACTATCTCATTTCCCTTATTTTTCTCATTATCTGTGTTCTTCTTCCGTGAACATTTTCTTGAATAATGAACATATTCACCACAATTATAACACTTTAGCTTACTCATATCCTTCTTTACCTTTCCATTCATTCTCCCTGCAAGAGTGTTGTTATCGTCAAAAGTATTCTTCTTCTTATGAAGGTCCTTGTCACGCAATTCCTCCTGAATAAAGTCATCCCACAACCTATTCTAGTACAGTAGCTTCTTAAGAGTGGAAATCATTTTGATGAAGACCTTCCATTCCTCAGTAAAACCTTTTAAAGAAATATTCACCATCTTAGAATCTGTAATAGTTTAATCGATGGCAACAAGCTCATCTTGAACTTAAGAAATTCTCGTCAAATATGGGGCCACTCCTTCACCATCCAACAGATTTGTAATCTTCAACTTATCTTTCAATACCGACAGTCAGTTCTCATTCTTATTCTGGAACATATCTTGAAGAGATTTCCACATATCATGGGTAGATCTCTTACTAGGTGGATGAGGTATCAAATGATCTTTGACACCATCTAGGATGATCAACTTCACCTTTGTATCCAACTCCTCATACGCTTCTAACTCCTTAGGGTCTGTTTATTTCTTGATCCCATTTTCGGTAAATCCTAGATCTTGTTCACCATAGAGACAAACTTGATCCTTTTCTTCCAAGGACTATAGTTGGACAAGCCATCCAACCTATCCTCATATCACAAACCAATCGATAACTTTGCCATTTCTATTAGGGCTTCAATAATAATGGAACCAAATAGCTGTTGAGTTGTACGTTGTGCACACTTTGATTCACTAGCCCTTCAAAGTAGCTTTGATACCATTTTTATTTTCCATGGCACTCAAGAATTATGTTTGAGTCTAAGATCACTATCATAAACACACTCAAGTTCCATAACACACTACTTTGCACAATGGAAAAATAAATAGAAATGAAACAATCTCATGCACATGACAAATTTCAACCCACAACTTGTTATATTACAAATATTTAATACAAAAATCTTTGGGGCTCCCATACTAGGGATCATGGCCCTTACAATCAACCCTGATACAAGACAACTAGGGCTTCGTATCAACAACTATGATGGTAAATCTTTCTCTGAACAAAGTACACTTGACTTAGGTATTGATGGTGTGCATCCATAGTCCTTTCAGTCCATGTACCTTGAACACATCTGGCAAGTACTTTCCCTTCCTTTCTGTTGATCACCGCAACTTCTGCTCCTTTAGAAATCTTACATCTCCAACTATTAATACACCTTTATCAATCTCTCTTAGACGCTAAAAAATGACTGAACTAAGGCTTCCTTATAACATTGATTTTCCACTTCAAAGAACAATGCTCATAAGTTTTTCAACATGTCTTCCTTCTAGATGTCCTTTGCTCCTCAAAGACACCATCACACAGGGTCTTCACGACTGCCCTCTTCTTGCCGCTCTGTTGCTCCAAAGAAGACTAGACTTAGGGCTCAACAACCTACCCTCTTATCATTGGTTTTTCCACTTGCAATCCACTGAAATGGGGCACACAAAACTTCCCTCACATAGTCCACAAGTTGACTAATTATCTAGGGCTCAATCACATTTCCTTCTAGCACTGAATTTCAAATCAATAAGATCATGCACATAAGGATATAAAATTGCCCACTTATCAATGATTTAGCTACCCCTTAGATGACTAAAATAAGGCATAATAAATTGTTGTAAAATACCATTATGACATCCCTCCTTATAAATCCATCAACATAAGAACACAATGAATACCTCCTTGGAAACTTCAACATAGCTCTAAGGGAACCATGGCTATGGAAACAACTTAGCTGAGATTTTGTCCTAGGTTACAAACCTTTGTAGCTAGGGTTTCCTTAATCATATACTAGTCCTTCATTTTTTTAGCTCACTTATAACCCTAAAAGTCCTATGGTGTACCATAAGGTGACTCACCTCTCTCTCTTGTATATGTCCTCCTCCACAACATGGGATCTCGACCCACCTTTCTTGCACAAAATATTTGTTCAGTTGTCATAGAGATACTGCAAAAAAAAATTCAGCCAAACCATGCTCAGAACTAGACACATCTAGCCCTCCTTAAACTCAGTCTGCTCGAAACACAAAGAAAATATCACTTATCCTTCTTCTTCTTTGGTAGCCTTGCTCCTTAAGGTTTGTGGCCTTCTTGTGAATCTTCTTTGATGGGATTGTAGTTGTTGGATGTCTTGAATGAGTTCTCCTTGTCTTCTATTTATAGAGTTCTTGGTGGGTTTCCCTTAGCCAACAAGGGTCATCATATAACTCCAAGCTAACCTTAACAAATTGTTAAAACTCTATAAAACATAAGACATACAATTATTTTCATCTAACCAACACCACATCATCATTGCCTTAGGTGCTCCTTAGCCCCTTAAGGGTGCCCCACATCCCCTCAATGATCAAACCATCCAAATCTCTACTTGGTTTCATGCCCACAACTTTGGGTGCAAAACCCACGACTTGGGTAGACTTGCTCACAAAACCCATGTGGGTAAACTTCTCCCAAACCCAATACACTAGAGTATGGAAGTGCCTCCCAAACTACATAAATCAACGAATTTATATCATTGGAAAAATCTCAAAGAAAAAATAATAATAACTTTAGAAAAAAAATTACAATGATTTAAAGAAAAAAAAAATTATAATAACCCACTTCTTTAAAATAACCTAAGACCATTAAATCTATATATCACATACCCTTAAAAAAAAAACATATAAAGACAATGAGGTACGATATGTAAGAAGGGTCGTCAGATAACATGTTTGGTACGTGGGAGGACATATGATCCCATATGCCCGTAGCATAAAATACTTTGTTTATAAAGATTTTGTGAACTTTCGCATATTATAAAGTTGTTACCTCTTACAAGTTTGTTTTTTTTTTTGGGGGTAAGACATTGCTTTTGCTTTAAATGGTCCCTTCCTCTTTATTGTTCACTCTTTTTATATATAGGAATTTTCAATGAAAAGTTTGTTCCCCTTACTAAAGGTGAGGTGGGACTCTTGTTATAAGATATTAAACTACTTGCCATCTTAAATTTAATGTTTCTTTTCTAAGCATTAAAGTACATTAAATTTAATGTTTCTTTTCTAAACTGTTTGCCATCTTAAATTTAATGTTTGTGGAAGTACCATCTTTCCCTCAAAGTACTTACTTGCCCAATGAAGGTTGTTACGTGTTTTCTCTTCTCATATCTGATATGATCAAAGTAACATAACTAATTAAGGAAACAATATTGTGGGGAAAAACATTACCAAATAAACATTTGGTCTTTTAATCCATTTTTGGGCATCGAAATTCATATGAGGAGCTTATCATATATATTATATTATATAGTTTTAAAAATATAAACATTTTAATAAATTAAAATTTTATTATTCATATAAATTTTATTTTTTTAAATATTTAAAAAATATTATATATGTATATATTTTTGAAATCTTTTTTATTCACAATATCTATCTCTCTAACTAAAGATAAACTTATATTTTGGAATAGATAACTTGTGGTTGATATTTTTTTTAATGAAATGCTTAGGATTTTGACATTATAATAAAAATATGGAGTCTGGGCCAAAACTCTTACAAAATGCTTCACTATCCAGAGCTACACTACCTTCAGAAGTACAAAAAATAGATTGTCTTTGTTTATGACAGGAATTTCGAACTTTTCTAAGCATGAGCCTACTCTACAAAAAACTCCTGGCAATAATATATATCTAGAATACATTAAGAAAGTTTGAAATTAACTATGTATTTGACAAAGAGTAGACTTTCGCCCCAACTTGTCTATGCAGATGTGTTGCTTCCCTTAGCGTGTTGTTCCATACCGTCAAGCTCTCCTAGTATTTTTTTTGCTTTTGATCCTCAGTAATCGTGGTCGCTTCCATGTTGAATTTGGCACCACTCCTAGAGAGTTCCACTATTTCTGTAATCCTGAGATTCATCAGTGCTAGCTATGTGCGCATCTCAGAGTGGATTTTTTCCATCCTACCCTGTAGTAATTCAATTTAATAAGTCAATTTCTTTAATAATAAAATTCATTTTTCTTTCTTTTGACAAATACATTACATCATGACTCAAATATAATTATGAAGACCGACACTAGCTACATTCTTTAACAAACCATTGACTCTTCTTGGGTTGCATATAATCCCTTTGAACTTGCATACTCCCTTTGAACTTGGCTCCCTCTGAGCCTTAGGAACCTACACCTGCTTCTTCTCATGATCTATAAGATTTCCCATCAGCCAATATAGACCATGCTTCGTAACTTCAATGACAACTCTGGGAACGTTAGAGCCTTTGAGCTTAAGTCTCACTTTCCCATCCTGGAAAATCACCTAAAACCCCTTCACCTTGATCACTAAGACTAACAACACGATGTTTTTTAGCTCTGATACCCATTGTACATCTTGAACTCACAACAACCGACCTAACTCCATCTTGGATGACACAACACCTGATCCTTTGATCACTTTCTAACTCTTGTTGCCAACCATCATGTGCAACTTTGAGTCCCATTCAATTAGAGTCTCAAAAACATCGTGCGAAATTCTCATATGCTTCAATGCACCATTGTCCACGTACCATGCAATCTCATTCATGGTACTTGGCGAAATGAGAAACTAGAGAAAAATCCTCATCCTCCAACCTTCTCGAGAGGTCATCTAGTTCAAACGATGTAGCAACACCAACTATCTCCTTTCCCTTCTTTTTCTCATTGTCTTTGTTCTTCTTTTGCAAAATTTTGCTTGAATAATGACCATATTCACCACAGTTATAACACTTTATCTTACTCAAGTCCTTCTTTACCTTTCCCTTTATTCTCCCTACAAGAGCCTTGTTATCATCAAAAGTATTCTTCTTCTTATGAAGGTCCTCGTCTCACAATTCCTCCTGAATGAAGTCATCCCACAACCTATTTGAGTCTGGCAGCTTCTCAAGAGTGGCAATCCCTTTGATGAAGGCCTTCAATTCCTTAGTAAACCCTTTCAAAGCAATATTTCCCATCTCATAATATGTGATATCTTAACAGATGTCAGTAAGCTCATCTCGAACTTTAGAAACTCATCAGATACGGGGCCACTCCTTTACCATCCAACATCTTGGTGATATTCAACTTATCTTTCAATACCAACAATCAGTTATCGTTCTTATTCTAGAACATAACTTGAAGAGCTTTTCACATATCATGGGCAAAGCTCTTACTAGACAAATGAGGTATCAAATGATATTTGACACCATTTAAGATGATCAACTTCGCCTTCATATCCAACTCCTCATACGCTTCTAACTCCTTAGGGTCTGTTGATTTATTGATCTCCTTTTCGATAAATCCTAGATCTTATTAACCGTAGAGACCAAATTGATCCTTTCCTTCCAAGGACTATAGTTGGACAAGCCATCCAAGCTATCCTCATATCAAAAAACCAATCAACAACTTCACCATTGCTATTAGGGATTCAATATTGGAACCAAATCCCTCTTGAGTTGTACGTTATGCACACTTTGATTCACTAGCCTTTTAAAGTAGCTTCGATACCATGTTTATTTTTCAATGGAACTAAAGAATTAGGTTTGAGTCTAAGATCACTATCACAAACACACTCAAATTCAACACACTACTTTGCGAATGAAAAAATAAATAGAAATGAAACAATCTCACGCACAAGACAAATTTTCATGCCAGAACTTGTTATATTACAAATCTTTAATACAACAATCTTAGGGCTTCCATACTAGGGATCATGGCCCTTACAATCAACCCTGATACAAGACAACTAGGGCTTGGTATCAACAACTATGATGACCAATCTTTCCCTGAACAAAGTACACTTGACTTACTTGTTGATGGTGTGCATCCATAGTCATTTCAGTCCATGTACCTTGAACACATATGGTAGGTACTTTCCCTCCCTTTCTGTTGATCACTGCAACTTCTTCTCCTTTAGAAAGTTTGCATCTATAGCTATCAATACACCTCTATCAATCACTCTTAGCTACTCCAAGATGACTGAACTAAGGCTTCCTTCTAGCATTAGTTTGCCACTTCAAAGAATAATGCTTATAAGATCTTCAACATGTCTTCCCTCTAGATTTCCTTTGCTCCTAAAAGACACCATTAGATACAATCTTCACAACTGCCCTCTTCTTGCCTCTCTGCTACTCCAAATAAGACTAGACTTAGGGCTCAACAACCTGCCCTCTTATCACTGGGTTTTCCACTTGCAACCCACTAAAATGGGGCACACAAAACTTCCCTCACATAGTCCACAAGTTGAATAATTATTTAGGGCTCAATCACATTTCCTTCTAGCACTCCTTTTCAAATCAACAAGACCATGCACATAAGGACATCAAACTGCTCACTTATCTGTCATCTAGCTACACCTTAGATGAGTGAAATAGGGCACAATAAACTATTGTGAAATACCCTTATGACATCCCTCTTTAGAAATCCATCAACATAAGAACACAATACATAACTCCTTGTAAACTTCAACATGGCTCCAAAGGAACCATGGCTTTGGAACCACTTAGCTGAGATTTTTTCCTAGGTTGTTGACCTCTGTAGCTAGGGTTTCCTTAGTCATATATCAGTCCTTCATTTTTTTACCTCACTTAAAACCTTAAACGTCATGTGTTGTACCATCAGGTGACTCGTCTCTCTCTTGTATACGTCCTCCTCCACAAACTGGGATCTCGACCCACCTTTCTTGTACAAAAGTTTGGCTAAGTTGTCAAAGAGGTACCTTAAAAAATAAATCAACCAACCCATGCCCAGAACTACCCACATCTAGCCCTCCTTGGACTCGATCTGCCCAAAACACAAATAAAATATCACTCATCCTTCTTCTTCCTTAGTATCCTTGCTCCTTAAGGTCTGTGGCCTTCTTGTGAATCTTCTTTGATGAGATTGCAATTGTTGGATGTCTTGAATGAGTTCTCCTTGTCTTCTATTTATAGAGTTCTTGGTTGGTTTCCCTTAGCCACCAAGGGTCATCATATAACTCCAAGCCAACCTTAACAAATTGTTAAAAATCTATAAAACATAAGACATAAAATTATTTTCATCCAACCAACACCACATCATCAATGCCTTAAGTGCTCCTTAGCCCCTTAAGGGAGCCGCACATGCCCTCAATGATCAATCCACCCAAGTATCTACCTGGTTTCACAACCACAACTTTGAGTGCAAAACCGACTGCTTGGATAGACTTGCCCACAAAGCCCATGTGGGTCAAACTTCTCCCAAACCCGGTACCTAGAGTATGAAAGTACCTCCCAAACTACATAAATCAACAAATTTATATCATTAGAAAAATCTCAACAAAATGAAAAAAATAGTGACTTTAAAAAAAATGTTTAAATTTTTTTTTTTTTTTTTTTTTTATAATAACCGACTTCTTTAAAGTAACGTGGAACCATTAAATCTCCTTAAGTATGTTCTCTCCATCCCTAAAACCCAACCATAAACAACGAAATAAAATATTATCCCAACCATAAACAACGAAATAAAATATCATACTGCATGATAATAATAAATGCCTAAAATTTCTCAAAAACACATGTTTACATGTGTGTGAATCATTGAGATATAATGATAACATGTTTGTTGTAGGTAACAGATTTGCTTTTGCTTTTGCTTTTTCTCCTTTTAAATGGTCCCTTCCTCTTCAATGCTTCATAAGTACATTTGCGGTCATATCGTGATTGTTCACTCTTTAAATATTCATATATATATTTATAAAATAGGAATTTTCAGTGAAAAGTTTATAAAATAGGAATTTTCAATGAATTTTCAATGAAAGGTGAGGTGGGATTGTTGTTATAAGTTTTCATGTATTTAAAGTACATCTGGAAGTATTTGTCTTTCCCTCAAAGTACTTACTTGCCAAGTGAGGGTTGTTACGTGTTTTCTCATCTCATGTTTGAGAAACATGAGATGAACAACATTAAGGAAAGTAACATAACTAATTTAAGGAAACAAGGTGGTGGGGAACAACATTACCAAATAAATATTTTGTCTTTTAATCCATTTTTGGGCATTGAAATTCATATGAGGGCTTTATATATATATATATATATATATATATATATATAATTATTATTATTATTATTATTTAGTTTTAAAAATACTAATATTTTTAATAAATTAATTTTTTATAATTAAAATTTTATTACTCGTATAAAAATTATTTTTTTAAATATTTAAATATTTTTATATGTTTTTAAATTATATATTTAAACCTAATCGAATAAAATTAAATATTTAAAAAATATTATATATGTTTGAAATCTTTTTTGATTCATAATATCTACTTATCCAACTAAAGATAAACTTGTATTTTGGAATAGATAATTTGTGGTTCATATTTTTTTCAAGGAAATTGTTAGGATTTTGGCATTATAATAAAAATTTAGAGTTTGGACTAGAACCCTTACAAAATGCTTCACTATCTAGAGCTACACTACTTTTAGAAGCACACAAAATAGATTGCCTTTGCTTATGACAGGAATTTCGAACTTTTCTAAGCATGATCCTACTATAGGCTCCACAAAAAACTCCTAGTAGCAGTATATATCTACAATACATTAAGAAATTTCAAAATTAACTAAGTATCTGACAAAGAGTAGACTTTCAACCCACATTGTCTACATAGATGTGTTGCTTCCCTTAGCCCGTTGTTCCATACCATCAAGCTCTCCTAGTATTTTTTTGCTTTTGATCCTTAGTAATCTTGGTCGCTTCCATGCTGAATTTTGCACCACTCCTAGAGAGTTCCACTATTTCTGCAATCCTAAGATTCATCAGTGCTAGCTATGTGCACATATTAGAGTGGATTTTTTCCATCCTACCCTATAATAATTCGAACTAGGAATTCATCAACAACTTGAATGTCGTATGCTCACTTTCCTCCACAATGCCCCTGTGGCTCAATATTTTTAGAAGCACGTTAAGGGATTCCATTAAGCATTCCAAAAGGTGGTTTAAATTTATTGTTTCACCGTCACTGGATGAATCCCCTTGTGCAACCATTACCAGGCTTTGCAGTGTCGCACAACTGTTAACAAGAAGTAACAACCACCTTTTCTCAGTTTCTCACTATTGCAATTGTGCAACATAGAATAGGATTGAATGAAAGACATACTGCTCTATTTATACCCAATTCTCCCTATGTGCCGCCTCCTTGGTGCATTGAATTCCAAAGCCTCTGAATCCATACTGATGCAAGAGCATCTAGCTGACGGGTCATCATGACGAAAGGCTGTTTGGTCTCTGAGAGGACTGAAGAGGAATTTTTTAAGTGAACACTGTAGTTGTTTTTGTTTATGTTGTTTTAATTTAATAAAGAACAGTATGTAGGAAGGTAGAGGATTAATTAGGTAAATTGTTGCAAGTAATTAGTTTTATTTTCATGTCAATAACGTAGGACAATAAACAGTTTTGGAACTAAAAATGTGTAACCAACAGCAGTTGGAAGAAAACAGTTCCATACAATCATTTAAAAAGAACAGAACACAATTGTAAGAGGTTCGACTTTTTGGAGAGAGTGAAAAAAAAGCTAATAAAATATCTCTGAGCACACAGACATTTTTCCAATATCCTGTAACTGTCTATCTATCTGTCATTCTGTTAAATTTCCAGAAACAGTGAAAGTCTATTCTCTGTTTTGTTCCACAAGCATGTACATACATATATGTTTCTAGTTGCATTGATTCAAACAAGCCTACAAATCTAAACGAGTTTGCAGACACAATTAAAGAACACATTGCAGAAATGAGGGCATACAGTCCCTGAATCTATCAAACATACAAGCGCAGAGGAATCCTGGATGAGTTTACATAATTTGAGCATCAAAGTAAAGATAAGACACAAGTACTTCTGAATAGCAAGTCAAACAAATCATACAGGTATGCCTGAAGAGTAAACCCTCTTGTTTCATTTATAAAATAAGCACGAGAAATCTCTGTTCGAACATATACAGTTCCAAAACCTCGTTTAAATATACATACAGTCCATATAATAACACTATACAAGGTTCGAAGGGTATCATAGCATGTGGGCCTAGAAACCCTATCCGCAAAACAAACCCTACAGCAACTACCCACCAGAGTAACCGTGCAAGCCAATGGCCTACGACTACATACAGTCGACGGTCTCAAATCATTGAAACAAAATTACTGTAACCCTAGCCTATGACAACAAAACACAAGTGATAAGGAAAAATAGGGAATGACCCTACCCGGGTCTAGCCAGAGCATTGAGGAGCCGAAGTCCAAAACCCTCCAGGACAAATACACCTGCAACGACATACATTAACTGGAGCTTGTGAGTAATATGTGGTAGAGCAAGTAAAGACCAGAGAAAAGAACGAAACCAGGGTTCGAGTTTACCTTGCAGAGATAGGCCGCAGTCATTGTAGTCACCTAGGGTCACTCTACTCACAAAGGAGCAAGTGTGTTAGTTTAACAGCGTGAAGAGAGGGAAAGATTGATAGCATAGAACATAAATCTTACCTTTGCATTTGCTGAAGAAGCTGAAGCCGAGACCCTGCGACTGCATCCTGTTCACAAAAACCAAGGAATACAACCAGAGACTCAACAACAGTCACATAGAAGGATTCAAGACCAAAAGGAGTCGCACAACCCAACAAATAACCAACATTGACATTGTACACAAAGGAATCTCAGAGTCCAACCAGCAAACTAAAGATTCATAACTCGACAGAAAGATTAAGTGCAGACAGAGCAACAACAATGGAATAACCAGGTTCAAAACAAGGGTTCATACCAGATGGAGAAGCCGACGAGTTCCCAGGTCAAGAGCCAAGCCAGGGTACCAGAAACAACATAAATTTACACAGGGACAACCGCGCAGTGTAACCATAATACAGAGCTCTCAAAACTCAAACAATGCGCATGCAAAATGACCGGAGATAGGGTTTGAGACCCTCTTACCAAAGCGGAGGTGACAATTCCAAGGAGTGGACACTTTTCCATCAATTGTTAGCGCAGGTACAAACCATAAGGGCGGACCCCAAACCAATTATTAAATCATTTCAATCAACCGTCAAATAAAACATATCATATGTAATCCAACCACTCATCATTAAATTCATTCACAATCATATTATTAACGTTGGTAAGTGTGACAAGGTTGGGCTGGACCCATCACATATTGAAATCACAAAGCATTCCTTGGAATGATGTCCAATTATTATGGAAGAGGGGCAAAATTAAGTTATGAGTGTGGAGGAGTAAATTCAGCTACAAAGCCAAGGATCCCCACGATTGAGATATCTCCATTATACCTTCAAAATTTAAAATCAATTGCCACTTGTGCCTGCATGTGGCCAAGAGTGATCGTTGGACGACATTCGGCAGAGATGGTGGTACTCCATCATTATATACCAAGGATTCAATTTTAATGCTAGTTGACAGCTCTCCCTTAGTCTCAAATTAATGACCGAGGTGAGAGTACATGGAGGGTTTTTCCAACTTGTTTATGGGGTGGAGACCCATAGAGCCATACTCATGCATTTATTATTGTCATTAAAACTTAATACATCAACAATACTTCTCACTATCATGGAATATGTGATGTAATTACCACCCTTTGATCAACTTAAAAGCCCCATATTCCATAGTAGTGCCTTGGTTGGCCAATGCATTAGCCTTTCAATTCAACTGTCTGAGCACATGAAAGAATTCAATTTGCTCGAATTGCAGGGAAATTAGAACAATCCTTTGAAGAATAAGAGGGAGATCTAAATTTGATGATCCATGTGCTTTCTCACTTATAAAATGACTATCATTGAATCTTCGAATACTGATACTTTTTTTATTATCCTTTCAATTTCGATTTTCAATCCTTGCCAAAGAGTAAGATATTCGACTTGGTTATTAGTAGTAACCCCCAAGCCCTAGGAAAAATGAGTCTCTATTTGTTCATTGGGGTGAGAGATAACCCCTCTCCCTCCTGCCACCCCGTGACTTGTGGCTGATATTACTAATTTACTTTTTAGAAAATAATTTTAACTTTAAAGACAAGGATTGTACATAAATTTATGTTTAATGAACACTTATATTTAAAGTGAATGGAATTTTATGCATTTTAAAAGGACGCGTTCTCATTTTTTAATTTAGGAAATATAATTATTTATAATTAATTTTACAGTAGTGTTAACTATTGGCATAGTCATATAAATTAAATGGCTAATAAATATCAATAGCCATCAATTCATAATAAACATCAAAGCACTTCATAATATGCGTGACGTTAAAATTAAAAAAATCGTAAAACTAATTGAATTATAACCTTATTATTATTATTATTATAAAAATAATTAATATATAAGTTAAACATACATACATCTGAAAAAGCATGGAACATGGTTCTTATACATGGAGATTAGTCCCACTTTATTATGAAAATTATTAATTGGTAAATATACTTTGTTACAATACCATGGCTTATCAATACCACATACCAAAAAAAACCATAATTCATTTTATATGACACTTGTTAATGTGACATTTTTTAATTAATCAATTTAATTAAAAGAGAAAAGAAAGCATAACTACTTCGAAGATAAATCTCAACATTCAATTTGTGTGTACTACTAAGAATATTCTAAAATATTTCATAGAAGTTAAATCCCCACCATCCATCTAATAATTATTGATAATTAAATTAAAACTAAGGAAACTCAATTCCAAAATAGACATGCCTATCGACATATATATATATATATATATATATATATATATATATATATATATATATATATATATATATATATATATATATATATATTGAAATAATAATAGTAAAAGTTAAAATGTTTATTAATTTTTTTTATCTGCTAGGTTATGTGAGTCATGAGATGACTAGCACACCTAACTTGTAGCTTAAGTAGCCGCTACCTAGGGGCATCTAAGCTGTCAAAATCACCTGAGGATTGCACCTGACCTGGGCCACACTAACTCTTAGCATGGTTGTATTTTTTCCCACGGAGTTTCGAACTAGTGACATATACACCACGAACTGCGTTAACAAAACACACTCTCACTGTCTACTCTATATCCCATGGGACTTTTTTTTATTAATTCAATTAAGTCATGTAAAGTAAATTAAACAAATTAAAAACATAAAATATATTATTTTATTTTATTAAAAAAACAAAAAAAAATCTAATGAATTAAAATTCTACATTCAAAATCTTATTTTTGTATTTGTTATTAAATTGATCTATCTCTTAATTACTATTAAATTTATTATATTATTAATGACAATAACATTAAACTTGGATTGTTATTTATTTATTTTTAATTTTTAATTACTAAATATTTAATTTTGGAAATTCTATTAATAACATAGAGATTTACATGAGTTTACAGATGTTGGTTGTCTCTAGCTTGCCACAAGGGAAAATAGACTAAAGACCGCATAGTGTCATAACTATTGTTCAAAAATTTACTACTAGTTTCTAGACGTGATATACATGAAGATATATTATAAGTAATGACCCAAAAGAGGGAAGACTAACAATGAAAATTATAGACAACACTCAACAGTTTTAAGACAAAAAAAAACTAGATAGTTCATGATAGGGGGCTAGTGTCCCTAAAATACTAACATGCAAAGGAGAGTAGATAACATAAAAATAGCCGTGAAGGATGACCTATGCATCATGATGACAAGGAGTTATCAAGGTTGATGGGTTGATCCACTCCCTTGCTGTGAGGAGGCACTGAGGATCTCAAGGTGAACCGATCTCCAAGCATGTTAGACACCCACTCCACATCCATCAATAACAGCTTCAACTCTTCTAGCTTGTGCAAGAGGTTATCTTGAACCTCTTTTTGGTCAACAAACACCTTCCCTAAGAATATTTAAATATGCCAATAAAGATCAACAATGTGGAGAGAGTGATTCTTTCGCCCCCTTTTATTACTAGTGTTGGGAATACATGCAGTTGATCTCTCCAAGGCCTCTAAATCCAAGAATGTATTGAAATTTCTCACAAACATCCTCTTCTACATCATGAATTTCCTCCTAAATTTTGACTAGGGTGTGTTCATAATAGTGGTGTGACAAAGAATTAGCCAAAAAAGGGCACAAGAGTCACCCATTGTGCCACAAGCTCCTCCTCTTCATCTGCAATGCACATACTGTCTCATTATGGTGGCAAGGGTAAGGTGTGCATGAAGGGAGAAGAAAAGATGAAAATCTGAGGGGTCAAATAGGAAACAACTCCAAAGTAGTAAATAATTCACCCATGAGAGCCCAACTACAATAGTTGAATCCAAAGAATTTTCTTCTGCTTCTGACAGTGTCAACGCAAACAAGAGAAAATCCAGAGATGGATAAACATCGAGCAATAATCTTGAGTGAGGCCTATAATATGGATTCATTTCATGGTAGGGAATGGCTCGTAGGGGGGATGGACTAGAAATTAGTAAGCATGATTCCTTGAGATAGAAACAAGCCCAACCCATGAAGGTTCCAGAATTGAAAAAATGAGTGAGTATAATGTCCACTTTGATGCATAGGAGATGGAACTTGTATCAACAAGAGTCATTAATGCAACACTGGGGGCTCACAAATTGCGGGAACATAAAATTATGCCACTTGTCTTGACTATGCATCAACATTTATTGTGACATGAATTGGCACCCTAATCGAGGAATTATTAAACTTATTATGATATTAAAAAAAAAACATTTTATTTATTATTAAACTTACTATAATACTTTTATTTATTTTTTAAGTTCAATTGGTGAGACATGTCCAGGGGGATTGAACTTTCGATCACTTGGATACACAAGGGCTTGCCAACATGCTTTTTTCCAATTGTGCTACCACCTGCAGACCAACTTACTATAACCTTAATGAGAGTAACATTGTCTATTGTCCATGTTATCACACAAGCTTAATTATAACAATAATAATAACCAAAGAATATGATTGCACCTCATAAAAAGTAATCTAGAAGTTAAACATTAAAATCCTTTTAATTCACATATATGAAGTATAAAGGAAAAATTAACTCTACCTACCTTTCCTTACCTCAAAAGAGAAAATAGTGAAGTTGTGTAGTTCAAATAAATTAAATTACTATAGTCTAACAATTGCGCTGAGAGGTGCTTTATAGCTCAGTATGGGGGAGATGATGTAGTGGCACGTTGGATGAAGCATTTGAAAAATAATAATAACAATAAAACATAATGTTGACTTAATTAAAAAGTAATAAAAATAATAAATCGGTTCAATTCAATTTGTTATATTGTAATTTTTCTTGTTAATTAAATTAAAAACATTTCTTTTGAAAAACATTATAATATGCATATCACATTAAAATAAATTAAAATAATAATAAGTCATATTTGTAACCATGATATTTCTAAACATATAATCAATAAGCATATAAAGACTTAAAAAATTTAATTAGTAAAACATATAATTAGAAATAAGAATATTATATAGATGTGAAATGCATATAAATATAATAGTAGTTATAAATTAAGGTTCATTTTATCATGTAGATTAAGATAACAATTCATAATCATAACTGTAATATTTTATAACTTTATATTTAAATTTAAATTATAACGTAAATATATATTATTTTTTACTAGGGTTTATTCTGTATAATCGTCCATGGATTCTTCCATGGGAGGGGGATCAATCCCCTCTTTCAGTCAGATTGTCTAAGAAGTTGTTATCACCAAAAAATGATCACCTAGTCATTTCTACCTACGTTGATCGAAATACACCATGTAGGATTAATTTTTACCATAGTAAATTCACTTTTATCATGGGAAATAATTTAGTAAACCATTTTCCCTAAATTATTTCTCATTAAAATTCAAAAACCCCATGAGAATAATTGAATAAATCATTATTTATTTAATTTTCTCTAGAAATAATTGTTAAATCATTATTGATAATCATTTATGGTCACCTTTGACTTAATCACCTTGAAATAGTTAAATAAATCATTTTTTGTTTATTATACGATTATTTTAATTTTTGTAATAATTGTTAAACCATTATTTAATAATTATTTCAAATTCACACCTTTCTTAATTATTAAAAAGTGATTAATAAATCATTTTTATTTGTTAATTACTTCAATCACTTTCTAAATAAAGATATTTGACCATTTTGAATATTTTTCCCTCTACAGTAAAATACAATAAAGTATTCACAATGGCTAGATTTTGATTTAGTCAATAATATTTTATTATTTTCTAATTCCTAATTTGGTTCAATACTTTATTATAAATAGAGGGATTTTCCATTCATTCTTCACCTTAATCATTCTCATTGTCACCATCGTTGTCTCATTCCCTTTGAGCTCCCACTTGACTTCATGTTATTTTTGTTCGTCTTCTGCCCATTGCAAGTTGAGAGAGAGAAATAGATCACTGAAGCATAATGACATCAAAAGGATCCATCCCATGGAGGGGGATCTATAGACCCAAGTTTATAAGTTATCCTCACTAAGTGTAAAGTTTCTATTAAAAACATTTGTCTATTCATATGATCCATTACATTGCTACACTTTCATTTTTGTTGTTATATGTTTCTGGTTGCACATGGTATTCTGCTGCGGGGTTTTTCTTTGTTTTTGGTTGCAAATCTGAAGTGTAAACAACCACATTTTGTTGTTAGGGTCACTTGTCGCTAGTGACTTAAGTGAAGCATTTTTGGTACACTTCTCCAAAATCTTTACATTAACAAATGGGGACCATACCGGGGAAGTAATTTAGAACCTTGGTGATTATTGTTTTTGAGAGATCTTCAGTGTTTTTTCCATCTATTTTTAGCACTCTCAATTTATATTTTTAGATCTCCTTTGGTTTTTGGAAAATTATTTGTTTATGATGGGGTTTCACATCTTTCTGCAAGTCATAGGTACCATCCAAGTAGGGGAAAACAAATTCTGGGTCAGATATTCCAAGCGGGAGAAGCGGGACCAAAGCACACTTTTTCGTCTGAAAACTGCACCGAAAACACACTTTTCACCCATCAGACTTTTCAAGTTGGTTTTCCAGTCTCTCATTTTTCAGAAACAATTTCATACTTTTCCAGTTTTGTCAACAAAGTTGTGTGTGTGTCGGGAAGGGTTTATGTTATTTATCGAGTCACCCCTAAGCCTAGATTCACATAGTAGTTTCTAAAAAATCCCATCATTTAGGGAGAGACTTTCTGAGTTGAGGAGTTTAGGGTGCAACATTTTCAACCACTAATTTTTAAGGCTTCTTTCCTATTCTTTTCTCGCATTTTCACCTCTGATTTTTGCTGTTTTTCTGCACCATTTTCAACAACCCTTTGCCTTTAGATCCTAGTCCCTTAGACATTATATCTTTTGGCCATTTTTGTGTCTTTGAGTTGCTTGTTTTACTTCACCTTTTTATCCGCTTGATAGCTTTCTTGGGTGGGGGGTTGTGTGCTTGAATTTGTTGTTTATTTTACTGTCCATTTTCAACATTATTTACAGTTTTCAACACTTTATTTTCAACAACACATAACATCATCAAAACATGCTTAATTAACTCATCCACTTGACACATTATTTCACACACACACACTCTAAGCGAATGTGAGCTTGGTTAACACCACCAAGCCAATACTTGAAACACTACACCTTAATAACTCAACTCACATAGATTAAGCCCACTTGGGCACGAGGGTCAAAACAATATTTGTAGTTAGGTGTAGGATCAGTGGGATAGGCTTCCAATAACACCCATTGATCACTTAGATTTAGACATAGAAAGTTGACATATTAGGGAGCTTAAAATCCTTCACCATCACACGTTCCAAATCGAGAGTGTGTCAGAAACCCGATTCAGATGGGGTTAGGCTAGATGACGGTGTGAGCGGTTCTCCACGGGCTACTCAACTCGTGGTAGGGAATTTCATGTTGTGGTTGATCACCAAGAAGCTCAAAATTCGACCACCCCCGTGGGACGAAGGTAACCATAGTGGAAAATCTTAGGAAAACACCCTATAGGACTGGTTGTGGGCAAGAAATTATTCCTCTACCCCACCTTTCTCTAGACAACTCTGCTTGCAGGGATCAGATTCCGTCAAGTAAGAAGTTTCTTGGAAGGCCATCTAAAATAGTAGATCTAGGACTTGTTTGAGGATTTATATCACCTTTAAGCTAGAGGTATTTTTTTTCTTTGATAGGACATATTTACTTGAATTAGAGTAGCATATCATTATAGTTAGTTTGAACTTGCACCAATGAACTAGTGTTTGCTCATTGTTTGTTACTCCTTTCTCTTATAATCACCCTTTAGTCCATTGAGTCATCTTTGTCTTGACACCATTACGCCTCCTAGGTGTTTGTCATGGAAACTTCGTGGCCTTCGACCCTAGTTTCTTTTAGGACATCTTACCCTCCCCGTCAAATTAGAGTTCATCCTCCTAGTCCTCCATTAAGTCCCCATACTAAGTATAGTTCTTCTGTTTCATATAGTTCTTCCTCTAATTACACATCTTCCCATCCTCGCACTGCCACCATGTCAGGAAACAATGTGGGTGGTGGAAATCGAAGTGGTAACCAAGGTCTTAACTAAGGTAACCCCACTGGCCAAACCTCTACCAATATGGTCACTAATCCTCCCTTTCTTCCTTATATCGCTAGACCGAGCCTCCCTGATTTCAGACAACTCATCAATGATCCTCCTCCATAACACCAATTGGCCTCCTATGCCTACCAAGCTTCCTTCCAACATTCCCAAGTTCGAAGGTAATCCTGGAGAAGAACCCACCAATCATGTTCACTCTTTTCACATGTGGTGTTCACAAACTACATTACTGACATCTCCATTCATCTTTGTCTCTTCCAACAGATCCTAGCTAGATTTGTTGCCAAATGGTATGTGGACCAACTGCATGCCTCCCATTCTATCTTCACGACTCTTGCCAAATATTTTCTTTCCTATTTCTAGCTATCTATCCGATACAACATAGGTAGCGAACTTTTGACCTCTTTTCATCAAACTTTTTCCACACACCTTTCTAATCATGTTCAAGAATGGCACAGAAGGAGGAGAATGTGTATATCCCTTGAGTTTGAATACTGTGTATATATGGATTGGTTTTTAAGAACACTTTTGGCCCCCATAGGTAAATATGTCACCTCTCACTTCCCTTAGTGAGGAAGAAGCTCTCTAGATATCCTTAAAATATTATCTGATCTATGCCCAGTCAGGTTATGTTTATAATTTTCACCCTGATCTTCCTTAGCCTGGTGCCGCCAATGCATTGGGAGCATCACATGTTGTTGATGATATCATTGGATCTCTTTCCCACCCTCAACCATCACCATATCCTCAACCTGAAATGATTTATGGTCAACCCCATGAGGGGACCAATTCTGCTTACACCTATCCCCCTCTCAATCCTTCACATGTCAAACCTTACCAAGGTATGAGCACATCATATGCATATCCCCATTTTCAACAATCAATGTTGGGGCCAATTGTTTCTCATCTTTGTTATCAAAATGTTGTCGTGAATCCTTACTATCCTTATGCACTGCCTAGCGCTCCAGTCCCACTAGCATGAGTGCCTCAAACTCCCATGTCTTTTCCTCCTCTACCCCAACAACAACCACTTCCATAGAATCAAGTGTATCCTCAGTAGATTACTACCAATCCCCTAACCCTAAGAGAAGGAATAAGGGGAAAGGTAAGTAGAATCAATAACCTCAAGGTAACCAGGGCAACCAAGGTCAACAACCTAATGCCCCTAAGGGTGACCAACCTAATCCTGTGACCCAACAATAGGGCGGACAACCCAAACAGAACAACGCTCTTAGAACCAATAAACCTTGTGCTTGTTGCAGAGTTTTTGGTCACTATACTCATGAATTTCCCCTTTTACCTCAGATCATCAGGTATGGGAAGCTCAAGCAACTGCTTCTCAAGGACCTCAACCCAATGCTCCTCCTCCTCGCCCTCCTGCTTCATCACAACCAATAGTGCTTACGAATCCTTTTCCTCATCAAGGATATGTGGTTTCCCAACCCACATAGAATGTTGTAGCCACCACACCTTCATAATTTAGCCATAACAATTACCAGACTCTCATGATGAATTCTGATGAAGTCAAGACCAAACAAGTCAACCTCCATACTTAGTCACACCAATATGACCAATCGCCTTCGAAGTCAGCCACTGAGTCACAACCCAAAGTTTCCACTAAGCCCCTATCATCAACAAATGGAACCTTACATATCCCTCCGCATAAGGTATAGGTCCCTCCTAAGATTCCCAAAGGTTTGTTATGTTGAAATTCTACTTCGTTTAAAGCCGCCTATAAATATAACATACTATATGACTTAAAGTAGTTTCTTGCTGCCATGTCAATGCTGGAAGTCCTCCAGCTGTGCCCATCCCAAAGGAAACCTCTACTGTCTGCTCTAGGCACTATGCAACCTCTTGATGATTGTTTGATTTTCATTGATGTTGATAAAGTGGAATGTCCCCCCCCCTCCTTCATTTGTTGCCTTTCAAATACCAGTCTCCATAAAGAACGCCATTGTCCAGCACTGTATCGCAGACAAAGGCACCTCCACTTGTGTGATGGGTGCTAGTGTTTGTAAGCAACTTGGTTCCCTTGAATTGTCACCATCCACATTCACCCCCCGTAGCCCCTCTGTTTATATCGCAACTTCCCATAACCATTGCTAGCAAGATGGTCTTAATCGATATTAAAGTCATTAATGCCCCTTTATATTATAACATATTGTTGGGTCGTACTTATACCTATGTCATGTCTGTTGTCGCATTTATTATCTTTTGCAAGATGTGCTTTCCTCACAATGGAAATATAGCTAGTACCAATCAATTGACTTACTATGACCCTTAAACTCACACCTCTCCTTTGACCACTATTTCATATATGACTGGAAATAATATTTTTCCTACCTTTACCGATGTTTCTCCCAGAGTTTATAAATAATCCACAGTACTTGGGGCTTACTATGGTCACTGCCTACCCCTCCTAAGCCTAGCTCTTCGAGTATTTTCATGCTTCAAGTGTCATGGGTCACTTCCAAGAAGTTTGGTACGCCTTCACAGTAGCCATCCCCTCTGCAACCCCTTCTCCAGACTCAAGTCATCCCTCAGGTAAAATTCCTCGAGGCCAATTTCATTATGATGGTACCTCTCCTAGTCCTTTCCAACTAGGAACCATTACCCCAGGTCTTAACCGTCCAGGAGCAGTTCCCCTTGGTCATTATCCCTCCGGTGAGACACCTTTCTTATTCCTGCCACCATGAATATTTTCTACCCCTATTATGGCTACGTCAAGTCTTCCTAACATCACCTTGGGGATCCCTATATGGTACATTGATCCTCCCACAAAAACTCCTCACAACCAACTCAAACCTTATACAACTTTGACTCTGGTCCAACCTATTGTTCCATCCCCTTCCTTTGCTTCAGTTCCAAAACAACCTCAATAGGAAGCCACTCCTATTGCAAAAGCATCTAGTGAAGGGGTTTTGATGGTGCTGGACCCGCCAACATGTCAAGGGGATCTCCTCGGTAAGAATTCCCAATTAGACCTCAGATTGTTTGGTGTAGGAGTCCCAGTAGTGGGTCGTAAGGTAATGCCTTGACCGTGATGTCACATAGAGGCAAGTAAGATAACTCTGTCAGTAGCAAGGATGTGATTGATGAAGTGAGTCAAGGAATGAGTATGAGAGGTTCCAACACATCATAGGTGGAGGAAGGTGAAGGTGAGTTCCAGGTTGAAAGGGATCAGTCCCAACTCGGCTAGGAACACACCACACAAAGGACATGCATAGCTTTCGGCAGAGCAGTCAACATGGATGTGGAAGTCACAACATACAAGGTAAGATAACACGAACAACACTCACGGATCAGTTTGAGACGAGTGTGATGGTTGATATAACAAGGTTCAGAGAAAGGTCTATTTGATGTCCGGTAGAGCAGTCGACACGGACGGTGACAACATTAAAAACATATGCAACACATTAACAACAAGATTCATATAATTGCATACAAATCAGTTCATATACAAGTACGTAAGTTAAACAACATATATCATTAAGGAAACCAGAGTAGTCCAACTACAATAACAACATATGCATGAAAATGTGTTGGCTTTTATTATATAAAGAAGTGTAAGTCACAATCATACAATACACCATGTAAACTTGCTAGCCCCATCAGTGGAATGTTATAGCCACATCCGCCTGCTCCTCTAAGAGATGTACTACCTCCGTGCAGTGGAGAAGCAAAGGCACATTACAATACTATCTAAGCCTTCTGCAAGATAGTCTTAGTAGAATCTTGGCTAACCAAAAGCCTATACAATGAGTTATGAGGGACTATTTATAGCAAAGGCTAGGGTGACCCTTGACATTCCCCTTTGTGACAGTTCAACTACCCTCATGACTATTCACCTACTCTATAATGTTACATCTAACTATTGACACTCGACTTACACTTGACATGACTCAACATTACAATGCACATGTACCCATATGAGACAACATGGCTTGAGCAAGCCTTGCAAGACATCACTGAAACTCGGTCCACTATGGTGAGACCAACTCTTTGACATGCTTGTGATGGTGAAGCTGGTGAGATGATGCCAAGCTTGGTCATCCGTGATGGTGTGCATGCACCTCATGGTGACATCTTACTGAAGCGAACTCTTTCCTCCATTGCAACCGGTGCATTGGTTCGACCCCTTCATCCAACTCGTCTGCTAACATGTGCATGGTCTTCTTGGGTACGGTTGAACCGACAACACACTGATGCATAGTGTCCGTGTTGATCTTCAAGTGTGTGTTGGTGGTCATGTGCATCAACTTGCCAAAGTGCATGTTCAACCCCAGTTGGACTTAATTCTTGTCTTCGCCTTAGTGAGTGTGTTGAATGAGTTGGATTGCATGCGTGCGCTCAATGACATGCATGTTGTTGGATCCTTTGCATGTGATCAACAACATTGCTCACCATGTTTGCTCTGTGTCAGCTGCTAGGATGGATCCTTAACTTGTACTGGTGCAGTTTCATCCGTGAGTGCATGTTGCGCCCACTACTATTCCTGTTTCTGCTGCAACTCATTGGAATATCTGTGGAGCTTCATTGATGAAAGGCGAATTTTGGGGGTAAACTAATTTCCCCTTTCTTTATATATTTCGATTTGAGGCCTGTGGGTTATGGCCCACTAATTATTGGAAGAGCTTCATTTTGAGGCTTTAAGCCTTTAAACCGAAACCACTTAAACTTATCGGAGCCTACTACACTATCGGGAGCGTTCATTGATGCACTCTTGCCATAAAAACCCGGGATAACAAAATTATCAAAATACACAGGAATGAAGGAAAAACAAAGGATAACCCCGCTACGAACCCTTGGGCTGGATCTCAAAATAATTAATACCCGCATCAATAATTATCATCGGGTTTGTCACTCGGTCCATCACCTTTCCGCTGCGCTCTCCATTCTCCGATCTCCGATTTGCTCGATCTTTGCCGTCCATTACATCCTCTGATCCAATGGTCGATGTCTTTCTCGCTCGATCAAACTTGCACGAAACTCATCCGTCGTTGATTTTCACTTAATGGATTCCTCTTTTGATTAAGGGGGGTCAGATGCTCCTGCATCAGACTCCCAAGGCACAAAAAATTTATGATCTCCTGGTCATATGCTTCTCCTTGTCCTTAGCAATTCTACCCACTTCTCAGTGGAACTGCCTTCATGATCTTCTGCGAGCTACAACCAACCTCTGCAGTAACAGTCTTCCTATGCTACATGATACCTCACCAAATTTTCTCCTCTGAGCTTAGTCTTTTGGCATCCTTTTGGTTCTCTCCTCTAGAACCAATTGAGCACTCCTCGCTGTACGTTGCTGCAAGTCTTCTCACCTTCTGTTGTCATTTGCTACATGATAGTAAAGACCACAACTCACCATAATTCAACAACTATACCTCATTGTCCTTCTGCTTGCACTCTTTCTCCTTCTTGCAGGAAAACTTTCCCTTAACCTTTCCTTGCTCTGATACCACTTGATGAAAGGCTAATTTTGGGGGTAAACCGATTTCCCATTTCTTTATAAATTTCAATCCTAAGGCCTGTGGGTTATGGCCCACTAATTATCAGAAGCACTTCATTTTGAGGATTTAAGCCTTTAAACCAGAACCACTTAAACTTATCGGAGCGTACTACACTATCGGGAGCGTTCATTGATGCGCTCTTGCCATAAAAACCTGGGACAACAAAATTATAGAAATACACAGGAATGAAGGAAAAACAAAGGATAACCCTGCTATGAACCGTTGGGCCGGATCTCAAAATAATTAATACCCGCATCAATAATTATCATCGGGTCCATCACTCAGTCCATCGCCTTTTTGCTACGCTCTCCATTCTCCGATCTCCGATCTCCAATCGGTGCAATCTCCGTCGTCCATTACATCCTCCGATCCAACGACCTATGTCTTTCCCGCTTGATCAAACTTACATGAAACTCCTCCATCATTGATTTGCACTTAATGGATTCCTCTTTTGATTAAGGGGGGTCAAATGCTCCTGCATCATTCATGTTCTTCCTGAGTTGCTGCTTCAGCACCTGCAACTCCTTCTTTGTTCCATCTTCTGCCTTCACATGATCTTCATGTTGCATCATCACTTCATAGCCTGAGTCTCCAAAGTTGCTTTCATTATCAATGGATTTGCTTGATCTTGCAACTTTTATCTGGCTCTATGTTGTTAACAACCTTCCTCTTTCATTCACTGCATTCACTTCATTACTGCGTTTGCTGCATTCGGTATGCTGCCTTCAACTGCTGTTCATGATGCTACTCACTGTGATGATGCTACTTGATGTTCTTGTCCATGAACAACTTGAAGTCTTTGTGAGAAGGTAAGCCCATGGAAACTTGATTGACTGCATCCCCAAGCGTGCTCTGAATGGTGTCTTCACCTCTATTCTCTTGGAAACCATTGTACCTATACTGCTGAGAGGTAGATTAACACTTGCGATAATTGGAGACATGGAAACACTCATAGAAAGGAATCTGTCACTAGAAAACCAAAATGAACATGAGAACTGACTTGAAACATAATTGGATGAATTATCATGAAGGTTGTGCAATTTCGGCCAGGAGGTCAGGAGATCGACTGCCAAGATTGCATAAGGCACAGTTCAGGCTGCTAGGAGACTGACTGACTACTGGAACTACAAAATGCGCATTCCAGTTGGGCAGTTGGCTGTTGGGATTGCACAACACGCAATTCCAACTGGGAAAGACTACTGGCCCAAGGACAGATTTGCGCAATTTTTTTGGCCAACCAGCCACTGACCTCCAAAAATATGCAATTCAGTCTAGGAGGCTAGTGTTGGGCCATAATGCACAAATTCGGAGAGGAAGGTGAGCCTTCCTTCTCCAGATTGTGCAATGCAGCCTTGGTGGAGGTAGAGACAGGGCCAAGGTTGGCTCAAATCGCCGACGGGCAACTGAAAGCAAGTAAGTCGATGAAATACATGGCGACACTAAGTGATAATAGAACTAATAAATAGTGCATGCAAAACATGAATGAAATATTTAGCAAATAGATCAACATGCATGTGGGTGAGGCAGTTTGCCAGTTGGGTGAACGTCTGTGTAAAACCATTTCATGCAAGCCACAACAGTGAGATAGCAAGTAAAGTTGAAACAGAGCTTGGACAAGCTAGAATAAATGTAAACGACAACAGGAATTCAAATAAATCAAGCAAACAACACTCACACAAGAGAATATGCAAAAAGCGACATAAATTCAGCACAAGGCATGGGAAGCAAGCTTACTGAAAAACAACTGAGATGAATGTGCCGAATGCTCCTAGATGTGATATGGGATGTCAAAGCTACAAGGTTGATGTGAGGAATGAGCTCCACATTGTCCGATTGATGCTTTTTTATAACATCTAGGTTATGACACGCATGCCACAAATCTAGGGGAAGCAACACTTGGAGGGAGGTTTTGGAATTACTCCTTGCATGTAACCTCCAACTGCTAAACATAGATCCCTGAAACAAGGGATGCCTTTGCATGCTACCTTGGGAGAAGCAGCCTATGCATGCAAGTTTGTTTTGCTTGGTCCCGGAGGGAACCGATCAACTCAGTTGCACATGCAAGTGACTACTCAACTGCTGGAGAAAAATGCGCATTTCTGACTATAAGCTGGGTTAATTGCCTAAGGGGATTGTGCAATTTCTGGGTAGAGCAGCTGACTGCTACCTAGATTTGCACAAATCCTGGGCTGAACATCTTGTTGCTGAGAAAGATTGCGCAAATCCTACTGGGAGGGTTGGCTAGCAGGATTGCGCAATCTTGGAGCCTAGCAGGCTGTCAGAGGGAATTGTACAATTCCTGGAGGGAAGGTTGGTTTCCCTCCAGAAATGCGCAAATTTCACTGGGAAGCTACTCAGCCTGCAGCTGGACCAAGTCTGGGTGAGTAGCCTGTGAAGGGAAAAGATCAAACTATGATCAACAAGATGCCTTTGAGAAAGAAAGACACTGAAGCTTGAGGACTTGATGAAACATGGCAGGCTACTATGAAGGTTGGTAGGGAGGCTCCAAAATAGGCTAAGGAAAAATTTGGAGGGTGGTTGTAGCCACTACAACACTTGGCGACACACTGGTAGAACTCCAGCTCTCTGAATGGACCTTTTTCATGAAAAGCAAGTCTAACACCTCCGGAAGTATTTTTTAGCTCTCATCTCGTCTTGGCTTAACAGTAGCTTGATTGTAAGATGTAGCATCTACCAAACTCTTGGTCGATTGACACACATTCCAAGCAAAGGCAACATAGTTGTTTCGATTGGGGTTGAGGGGTATATAAGTGCGCAAGCAATATAGTCGTCAGAGTCTAAGTTTCATCTTTGGTGTTTCTCCACTACCAGTAGGCCTGAACACTACCCCGGTGTAGTCACATAGGAACACAAGCATGGCTCCGCTGCCAACGAGCTTGGTCAGTACCCCGGTGGAGTTACTTGCATTACCTCCTTGTGCAGGAAGCCTTTCTCTTCTTTTGTCTTATTCATTTTTCATTTGGATTTTTTTTTTTTTTTTACTTTTCATCTTTTTCATTTTTCATTTTCACTGTGCATAGCACTTATTCATTTTAGAGGCAGAAGAGGGATCCTGACTTATTGAGAGCAAAAGAGGTTTTTCTAGCAGAGAAGTAGTTTATTATATCTATGCCGTGCTTGTTAAGGTTTCCCCCCTCACCTTACTCTACTTGACTGAGCTGACAAGGGTTAACCCAAAAAAAATCGACTAGAGAAGGTGATGTTAGTTCCAGTCTTCGCAGCCTGTCACCAGGGATCAAAATGGGCTCTTACTATGTTTGGTTTTCAGAGATGTTTTGCACATGATATTCAGCGCAAATCATATCCTAAGTATTTCCATCAGAAGAATCTTGGAAAAATATTTCCAACGGTATATCACATTCCCGTAACCGGCTCCCGGATTAGAAGATATGATCGAAATGAATGAGTGATTCTTGGTTATGCATGTTTTGAGGTCAGTTGCTGCACACAATGACAAGTTTAGTAAAAAATCATTTTCTGAAATAATGGTAAGGAATTTTTAAAAAGTGAAAGAGGTTTTTTTTCATCACATAACAAGTAACAAAAACCTCCTTCATTTTATGCACAGGTGCTACTATGTGGGAGATATATAGTGATATTTGGAACCTACATTAAAAGAAAACAAATTTTTCATATTTTTTACTGTTTTAGTCATTTTAGGGCGGTGCCATTTTACAGCAAATGGAAAGTAATTTTTCAAAACCCAAGGAGGTTTTTGTTAATCACGATCCTTATAACAAAAAACTCTTTCATTTTATTCACAAGTGTCATGAATTTGGATATGTGATTAGATCTCTACAGCTCATTTTCACAGATTTAAATTTTTAATGATTTTCTGTTTTAGAGATGATTTTGTGGCACAGATTTCCAGCAACTGGAAATGAATTTCCAGAATTTGAGAGAGATTTTTCTCCAACATGACCTTATATACAAAAACCTCTTTTAGTTTTGTAACAGGTGCTATGGTTTAGGAGATACGAGTTCATCTTCAACACCTATTTTCAGAAATTCGGTCCAAGTTTAATGTAACTGATTCTATTTCGAAGAAAATGGTTGAGCTCAATTCCTTTAGTACAAAGATGAGAAAATGTATATATTTTATGAATTTCATAGTGTAGGGGTTGAAATTTCACAGAAGGTTGAAATATTGTGAATTCTTTGAGCATTATTGTACATTCATGTCTGCAGTTTGGCAAGGAAATAGACCAGGGTTTGCAGCATTTTGTGGGATTCTTGTGGTAAGGTGATTTAGTATTGTTTTTCCTTCTGTAATTCAAGTTATCATGTGTTTATGTGTGCCATCATCTCTCTCTTTTTATATTAACTAAATGAATCAAGTATAAAGGTGGAATTCATTGATGTTGCAGTGCTCTACCTTAGGGTTTATTTGGTTTTACATGTTTTCAACTGTTTGAAGAGGACTCATAACACTTTCATGACCTCTCCAACTTCTCACCAATCTTAAGACTCTCCATTTCATTTAATTCAAGGTACTAAAGCATTTTCATACCTCACCCCACAGAAACCTCTGCAAATTTGAGTTGATTTCCCGGACCCAAAACTGCCTTTCACATTTGATCCAGCAAACCAACATAAAACTCAATCAAATCCCTATGAGCATATACCTAGCCTAAAATTAGTCTTTACATCAGTCATCTCAAGCCTCATTTGCTATATTTTCCTGAGATTGACAAGGAGAGAGCCCTCTCCCAACCTGGTAGGGCTAGCTACCAGGTTAAGCGTGGTTTGATGTTACCCTAGACCTACCTTTCTCAGCCTGAGGTAGATTTAGGCCATAACATATTGGCGACTCCACTGGGGATGAAAATTTTGTTTGTTATTGTTGTTTGCTTTATGAACTATAGACAGAGCCTGAAGTTAGCCAGGTATCCTTCGAATTACTCTTGCTTTGAAAGTGCATAAGTAGATGAATGCCGCTTCAGTCAATCTCCGGTTTAGTTTATGAATTGAACTCAATTGGGGAAGAGGTGACAGATCTTCTCCAGGAAAGATCATTCAAATTGTAGATTTGATTGCTGATGGTGGACAACAGTCAGACACATATGAAGGCTAAAATCATCTACCTGGCAACTCCACTGTTCGAAGTCCTGAGTTTCAAAGTATTGATGGTGGCTCCACTAGCTAAATGAAGGACTCAGATGTTGCTTCTATTTGTTCAAGGTATTCATGTATCGATTTTTCTAATCTTCTTGGTTCTCCTAATAAATTACCAAAGGATGCATACATTTTGAGTAATGGCCCTAAATTCAATGGGGAAGATCTGACTTTGACTCTAGAACATATAGAAAATTTTAAAACATTTGTGGAAATTCTTAGAGTTAAAAAGGAAGATGTCTTCATCAGATGTTCTTTGATTCATTTCAAGGCAAATGTAGAAAATGGATTGAAGGTTTTCCTATCAGATCTATTAAGTCCTTTGCAGATTTTTGGCATGTCTTTCCTGAAACATGGATGGAGAAAGAGGATGAATTCAAAATAGAGGTGCCCTCTATTCAAGGTTTTAGAGAATGGGAAGATATGTGCACGGATGATGAGGTAGATTTAGGCCATAACAGGTGACACTAGTTAGCACGCAAGCTTGTTTTTTACAACAAGGTTCACTTCGAAGAGTACATATTTTCCTTTGACGTATCATGGACTAAGAGTACAAGTTCATCATACAGAGGAAAGATGATATATAACCAAGTAGTGATAGTTGTACAAGCCCTCTTTTATTTCACCTAGCCCATTTCAAGAGTCATACATGGTTTCATGCAAAACTAATGCTATGAACGAAACAAGCAAACAAAATAACAATCTACAAAGCAAAGCAAGAGCAGAAGCAAAAATGAAAGCGAAGCAAACAAACACACAAGCAAACAAAACACGTAAGAAAATAAGCATGGAAGCAAACAACTGAAAGAAAAAACTACTCCTACTCCTACACTAATTGTGCATGGGCCCGATCACGTGAAGTGATACTTCCAATGCAGCCACCAGCGCATTGGTAGACCCATGTTGGTGAAGGCTTGGTCCGCAATTAACCTAGTCATGCGGACCAGCATACAAGAAAGATATAACAATGAAGACAACCACTCTTTGTGTTTAAAAGTTCCCATGGGATATAAGTGAGTGCATGTGCATGACGAATAGTCCGTGGACTTATCATGGTGCTGTGTGACACTACATGCAGCTTTGAAGCACAAGCACACTCTTTATTGTGACATGCAAGAAAATGAAAGAAACAAAGATAATTTGCGTCACACATGAGTGCTTGCAATATAAGACTCCTCCAATGCATGAGCAATGGGATCGTGCAGTTCAAGTGGAGGAAGTGTGATCTGTGTGTGAGGTGGATCTTAAATGCATACAGACGAGTGATGAGGAGCCTTGGGTGATTGAAAAATTTCATGATCGGAAGTGAGACTAACCCAGGAGAGTGAGGGCCTGACATAACCATCAACTCGGGTTGAAGTGCCTCGACAGTCTTGGGTGTCTCAATTTCATCATCAGGTAGATCATCATAAATCAGTGGCTTTGAAAGATCAATTGCGATAGATTCATGATCATGATAAAAAATGGAAGCAAATGGATCATGACCGCCACGATCATAAAAATCAATGAATTCTTCGGTATTCTCATGATTAGATGAATCGAAAAGAGGGGTAGATGAAAAGTGAACGAACTCATCCTTTGTATTTCTGGAAAATATAGATTAAGGATCAAGTGGATCTTCATTGAATAACTTATCCTCTCTATTGTTGAATGATGGACTAGCATCTGGTGAGTTTTGCGAGTGATCAACAATGGGTGCATCCATAGATGAAGACATACATACAAAATCATGGATGGCAGGTTCACCAAAGAAGCTAGGAAGGAATGGAGGGGCTCAGATGGAAGGTCAAAGAAAAGAATGCATATGGGAACTCGAATGAATCATAACTAAATTTGAAAGAAAATTAAGTGGAGTGATGTTGTGAGGGTGTGAATAATGAACAGATGTGCGAACATGATCCTCATCATCACTGGGCGATGGTGGAAATGTTGAATGAAAGGGAGGTGGAGAGTCCATTGAGATAGTGTCTAATCCCACATGGGATTGTGCAGTTCCATCAAGGAAGAAGGTTGAGCGAGGCTTGACATCAATATTTCTCTTGGGATGGGAATATTTCTTAAGAAAGTACTCGAACTGGTCCCAGAGATAATTGTAATTCATCTGGCTCTTCGGAGCTTGAAACTGTAAGTCATGGAAGCACTGCCAAAAATCAATAGCGGATTCATGCGGATCCCTCCATTGTTGTAACAATTTCTAGTCAAGATGGTCTGGATCAAAATGATGGAACATGTCTTCAATAAGATCATAGAAGTGCTCACATGAGTGCATAGTGTCAGCCAATAGGTTGAGCACCCAACGAAATGGGGATTCGCGAAGTGTGAATGCAAGCAGCAGACTGGCCTGTTCATTAGTAAACTCATCTTCCTCGTAAATCATGGAAATGAAGTTATGTAAGTGCTCAGAACAGGGCACTTCGCCTTCACCATCATACATGTGAGTGGATAAGAGATTAAAAAGCTTCCTCGAGATGGAGACATCTTCACGATTCGAAAAACACCTCGGAGGAAGAAGAATGCAAGATTCCATGAAAGATATGCAAAGGTTCAAAACTGGATGAGAGGACATTGCTTGTCATCAGGCCCTCCTTCTAGTGCCAAAAATGTTGACGGTGCTGGACCCGCCAACATGTCAAGGGGATCTCCTCGGTAAGAAGTCCCAATTAGAACTTAGATCGTTTGGTGTAAGAGTCCTAGCCATGGGTCGTAAGGTAATGCCTTGACCACGATGTCGCATAGAGGCAAGTAAGATAACTCTGTCAGTAGCAAGGGTGTGACTGATGCAGTGAGTCAAGGAATGAGTATGAGAGGTTCCAACACTTCAAAGGGGGAGGAAGGTGAAGGTGAGTTCCAGGTTGAAAGGGATCAGTCCCAACTCGGCTAGGAACACACCACACAAAGGACATGCATGACTTTTGGCAGAGGAATCGACACAGATGTAGTAGTCACAACATATAAGGTAAGATAACATGAACAACACTCACGAATAAGTCTGAGATGAGTGTGACAATTGATATAACAAGGTTCAGAGAAAGGTCTGTCTAATGTTTGACAGAGAAGTCGACATGGACGGTTACAACATTAACAACATATGCAACACATTAACAACAAGATTCATATAATTGGATACAAATCAGTTCATATACTAGTATGTCAGTTAAACAACATATATCATTAAGGCAACCGGAGCAGTCCAAATACAGTAACAACATATGCATGAAAATGTGTTAGCTTTTATTATATATGGAAGTGTAAGTCACAATCATACAATATACCATGTAAACCTGCTAGCCCCATCATTGGAATGTTACAGCTACATCCACCTACTACTCCAAAGAGATGTACTAGCTCAGTGCAGTGGAGAAGCCAAGGCGCGTTACAATACTGTCCAAGCCTTCTGCAAGATAGTCTTAGTAGAAGCTTGGCTGACCAAAAGCATATACAGTTAGTTATGAGGGACTATTTATAGCAAAGGGTTGAGTGACCCTTGACATTCCTCTTTGTGACAGTTCAACTACGCTCATGACTCTTCCCCTACTCTATGACTGTTACATCCAATTGTTGACACTCGAGTTACACTTGACATGACTCAACATTACAATGCACATGTACTCATGTGAGACAACATGGCTTGAGCAAGCCTTTGCAAGACATCACTGACACTCGATCCACTGTGGTGAGACCAAGTCTTTGACATTCTTATGATGGTGAAGCTAGTGAGTTGATGCCAAGCTTGGTTGTCCGTGATGGTGTGCACGCACCTCATGATAACATCTTACTGAAGCGAACTCTTGCTTCCATTGTAATCGGTGCATTGGTTCGGCCCCTTCATCCAACTCATCTGCTAACATGCGCATGGTATTCTTGGGTACGGTTGAACTGACAACACACTGATGCATAGTGTCCATGCTGATCTTCAAGTGTGTGTTGGTGGTCATACACATCAACTTTCCGAAGTGCATGTTCAACCCCAGTTGGACTTGCTTCTTGTCTTCGCCTTGGTGAGTGTGTTGAATGGGTTGGATTGCTTGCGTGCACTCAGCGACATGGATGTGGTTGGATCCTTTGCATGCGATCAAAAACACTTCTCACCATGTTTTCTTTGTGTCAGCTGCTGGGATGGATCATTAACTTGTATTGGCGTAGTTTCATCTGTGAGAGCATGTTGCACCCACTGTTGTTCTTATTCCTGCTGCAACTCATTGGACTATCTGTGCAACTTCATGTTCTTCCTGAGTTGCTGCTTCAGCACATGCAACTCCTTCTTTGTTCCATCTTCTGCCTTCGCGTGATCTTCATGTTGCGTCGTCACTTCATAGCCTGAGTCTCCAAAGTTTCTTTCATTATCAATGGATCTTCTTGATCTTGCAACTTTGCTCCACCTCTATGTTGTTAACAACCTTCCTCTTCCATTCATTGCATTCAATTCATTGCTGCATTTGGTATGATGCCTTCATTTTTTGTTCGTCATGCTACTTACTATGATGCTGCTGCTTGACGTCCTTGTCCATGAACAACTTGATGTCTTCCTGAGTAGGTAAGCCCATGGAAACTTGATGGAATGCATCCCCAAACGTGATCTGAATGGTTTCTTCATCTCTTCTCTCTTGGAAATCATTGTACCTGTACTGGTGAGAGGAAAATGAACACCTGTGATACCTGGAGACATTGTAACACTCATAGCAAGCAATCTGCCAGTGAAAAACCAAAATGAACATGAGAACTGACTTGCAACATACTTGGGTGAATGATCATGAAGGTTGTGCAATTTTAGCCGGGAGGTTGGGAGACTGACTGCCAAGATTGCAAAAGGCACAGTTCGGGTTGCTGGAACTACAAAATGCGCAATCAAGTTGGGCAGTTGGTTGCTGGGATTGCACAATGTGCAATTCCAGCTTGGAAAGACTACTGGCCCAGGGAAAGATTTGTGCAAATTTTTGGGCCAAGTAACCACTAACCTCTAGAAATGCGCAATTCAGTTCAGGAGGTTAGTGTTGGGCCAAAATGCCTTGGTGGAGGTAGAGACCGGGCCAAGGTTGGCCCAACTCACTGACGGGCAACTGAAAGCAAGTAATTTGATGAAATGCATGGCGACACTAAGTGATAGCAGAAGTGATAAACAATGCATGCAAAACATGAATGAAATATTCAACAAACAAATCAACCTGCATGTGGGTGAGTCGGTTCGCCGATTGGGCGAACGTCCATGCAAAATAGTTTCATGCATGTGACAGTAGTGAGATAGCAACGAAAATTGAAATAGAGCTAGGAGAAGCTAGAACACATGTAAACAACAGCAGGAGTTCAAAGAAATTAAGCAAACATCACTCACACAAGCAAATACACAAAAAGCCATAGAAATTCAACACAAGGCATGGGGAGCGAGCTTACCGCAAAACAGTTGAGCTGAATGTGCTGACTGCTCCTATATGTGATGTGGGATGTCAGAGCTATAAGGTTGATGTGAGGAATGATCTTTGCAGTGTCCAGTTGATGAGTTTTGATAACATCGAGGTTATGATGCATATGCCTCAAATCTAGGGGAAGCGACACTTGGTGGGAGGTTTCGGAATTACTCCTTACATGTAACCTCCAAATGCTAAACATAGATCCTTGAAACAAGGGATGCCTTTGCATGCTACCTTGGGAGAAGCAGCCTATGCATGCAAGTCTGTTTTTCTCGGTCCCAGAGGGAACCGGTCAACTCAGTTGCACATGCAAGTGACTACTCGACTGTTGGAGAAAAATGTGCATTTCTGACTGTAAGTTGGGCTGACTGCCCAAGGGGATTGCACAATTTATAGGCAGAGCAGCTGACTGCTGCCCAGATTTACACAAATCCTGGGTTGAACAGCCTGTTGATGGAAAAAATTGTGCAAATCCTGCTGGGAGGGTTGGCTGGCACGATTGTGTAATCCTGGAGCCCAACAGACTATCAGAGGGAATGGCGTAATTCCTATAGGGAAGGCTGGTTTCCCTCCAGAAATGTGCAAATTTCATTGGGAAGCTTCTTAGCCTACAACTAGACCAAGTCCGGGTGAGTAGCCTGTGAAGGGAAAAGATCAAAATGTTATCGACAGGCTACCTTTGAGCAAGAAAGACATTGAAGCTGGAAGACTTGACGAAGCAAGGCAAGCTGATATGAAGGTTAGTAGGGAGGCTCCAAAATAGGCTAAGGAAAAATTTTGGAAGGTGGTTGTAGCTGCTACAACAAGGGGGAAAATCCCAGAAAAGGGAAACAAAGAAAAGGCACTCCAAGTAACTCTAATTCCTCTTAAACCACCAAAGCCTACTCACCCATGTGCTTTGTGTGATGTTGTTGGGCATACCACCAATAATTGTCTTGAAATCCCTCATATTAAGACTGTGGTCTCTCATACTTTCCCCAACTCTAACATTCATGAGGTCCATGTCACCTTACCTGAGTCCACCAAGAAGAACAAAACCTTACGCATGAATCACCCTTGTGCTTTGTGTGATAAGTATGGACATTATTCCCATCATTGTCCCTGTCTCGAAGATCTTTGTGATACATTTCAAGTGCTTTGCAAGTTAGATGTTGCTTGTAGTGATTCCACTTCCCCTCCACCTATGGGTCTTGGCCCCAATGTATCACCATGATAGGAGGTATCTCAATCACCCATTGTGATCCATCCTCCTGATGTCGATATGAAAAATAGTGTCGCACCCATTATCTACCTATCGTCATCCATGGGATCGATCTATTCAGACTCTCTTCGATTTTCCTATTGTGCTTCTTTCAAACCTACTTCAGAAGACACTTCGGTCTCAACATCGGTAGATGTCACATCTACTAGTCATCCCTCCAACCCTCTTAGAGATGTGCATGTGAACCTTGCCTCTCATGAATATGACTCAGGTAGTTCTTCTTCATCATGTGGTCCTCTTCCTCCCATCCTCCCATATTTCATTCTAGTGAAGACATCATGGAATCCATGTCCACCCTGATTATCTTTGGGATGATATGCACCATCATGTGTACTTCCTTCTGCAACAAACCTATGATCAATATTTTGTGGAGTCCAAATACTTCATTCATGGTGAGGTTGATTGTTTCCACCCCCCCTTACTTTGAACCCAAGAATTCAAACCACATCCACCTTGTGGACATTACATTTCCACCCAATGTTTGGGTAAGGGGGCATCCATTTTCGAGAGTCCATGAGAAGTAATTCTCCCCAACCCTCCTTTTACATCTGGTAGTGTCGAATCCATTGCCACTATTCTTCCCCACCTTGAAGAACCTCTAGGGTCCCATATCACTCCATATCACCCTCAGGATGATCCACTTAATCATTACTCCATATTCAATCAAAAACACATCCCCTTAGACGTTGTTGATGGTAAACTAGTGTGTCATCTAGCTAAGCATCAATTCATTATATCCAAAGCCACTCTTTGGTATAGTGACACCATGTATGTGAACCCAAAAATTTAGTCCATTTGACTCATATATGTAGTTCCAAATGAGATTGGTAATCCACCATTTCCTTTCTCTTACTGCATCCTTCATCCATTCTTCCCACAAGAAGACATCCATAAAATAAACAAATGGAAAACCACATCATCAAAATGTGTTTAGATTCCATTGTTCTAAATAGACTTCGCATGTCCATAACATGCTATAACCATACATTGAAAACTTTTGGGTACTCATGCCCATACATATCCTCATAATCCTCTAAAGGATCTCGTGCTAGTATGTCCAGATGCTTGAATCACTTATTTGAGCAACTGGAACACAATGGCACTCCACAAACTCATCCAGCTAGGGGCATCTTTCCCACCTTTTCACACCAGATTAATCCCCTCCATTGTCATACGCTGGGGGGAATATCTCATGCTTGGGTGCATGCTGGTATTGTTGGACACCTTCTTGTTTGACTAACATAAATCTCGAACCAGACCCAAACGATCTAGGTATGGTTGATTACCCCTTCATTCCTTGGATAGTCTGTCCTATTGGCCTCTCCAATGAGCTATATACACATCATATATCATATATTCTTGATACCATATCTTCAAACATTTTACTCTATGTGATGCCACACTTACCACCCAGTCCCCATGTTTTACTTGGTGGGTGGGGATGTTCCTAGATTTCCTCTAGTAGTTCATTCTTGTATTCCTTCCTTACCTACCTAAAAGTCACAGGAACTAGGAACCATCCTTCTAAGAAGCATTAAGGCCATTTTTAGACAAGTAAGGCCACCTACATAAAATTCACTGATCTAGATTTCCATGGTAGGTTTGTTTGCTATGAGCTCAACAAGATCTAAGGCCTTCTCCTCCTCTCCAAATTATCCAATAGCGTGTGCAAATGAATTGGATTTGGGGGCAAGAAGCCCTTAATAGGAAAGCCCCTATTTTTTTACATTGCCCATTGTGACCAAACTGTAGCTCGGTTTGATGAACTGTCAATACTATTGGAAATCTCTCACAAGCTCTATAATGGGTCTCTCTCTATTTTTGGTAATTTGAAACTTCACAAGGAAGCCATTTTTTCCAAGAGGCCTCACTTTGCCACCTAATTAAAATTGAATTTCTTCATATATGTTGCTTGTACTTTGGTACCACTTTATCTTTACATTTGTTGACTCACATGTCGATTTTCGTCATGAGTAACCATTATTTACACATGTTTTTATGGTCCCCTTTGGGCCTCTCCTAAGTGGCAACATTATCGAGTCACCCGTATTTAGAGCATCTGAAATGAGTCATCCTTGCATTCGTGGAGTCTGTTCAGAGTCCCATTGAGTCCTGTTACATTGTATCATCCATCTTTGCATCATATTCATCTCATTCTACTCATTTTTGGCCTCCATCTATACTAATCTATCATTGCAAAGCCTCCTTCTGAGTAATTGACCATCCCTTCTAGAATCGAGTCAATTGCTGCCAGGTCAACCATGCATAATATGCTCTAACAAGGGAAATTGTCAGTCCACCACTCATATTTTCCCTCCATCATCATTCGTGGTGTCAGTCTCTCAGTCATATTACTACGATCCTTGTGCCTTCTTTGAGGAATCCTCATTGCCTCAACTTTGGTGGTCCCTCTTCTGTCGACTTCAACCCATTTATTCTAGAAGAGTGGTTTAGAGGGAAATGTACCTTGGTTACAACTTTCATCATTGTTTGTTGCCTCAGATCAAGCAAAGGGAATCATCATTTCCCTTTGACTTGGTTAGTTCTTGCATGCTTGACTCAAGCTCGTTATCACACGGTCGAGAATTGTACACTTGATGGTCTAGTGATATATTATATTGTACCAGCGTTTCTCGGGTGTGTGTGAGATTTTTTAGACCTCATGAGGAGGTGGCCCTTTAGGTATCCCCCCAAATGCTTGGATGTCAACAACTCATGATCCAACCTCATATGCAGTTCCATAGATTTGACTGGTTGGTTTCCACTAATCACAACGCTCACAACATGTTTTGTCTCCTTCAGATGATCCATTCAAATCTTCAGAGCCCTTTCCTATTCAACAAGGATTCTTTGGTTGTGATCCCCCCCCACCATGTCATCTTGAGGGGAATTATCTACCATGTACTCAGATCTACAAATTTTATTATATTCAGTCTTGGCCTATGTTTTTCCATGCACATTATATATATGGGACTCATTGTATCATGTATCATGTACTTTGTTCCTCAGACCCACATTGTTGGGAGCACCATTATTATTTGCACTAAATTATCTCTACGGTCATGGGTATGCCTCCCCTGCCTCATTTGAGATTATGTACTCCAAACTAAAAGGAGACTTATATTAGATTAATAGGTCTCGCCCCCTCCATTATCAGTCCTTCCTTGTCTCGCTTCAACTCTCTCTCTCTCTCTCTCTCCGCCCCCTCTGACTTCCCTTTGGTGTATTGTGAAAGTGGAACCTACAATGTATTTCAGTCATATGATTTTCTCCTGACACTCTTACATTGGGGAGCAATTTGTTATCACCCAAAAATGATCACCTAGCTATTTCTTCCTAAGTTTATTTAAATACACCATGTAGGATTAATTTTACCATAGTAAATTTAGTAAACCATTTTTCCTAAATTATTTCTCATTAAAATTCAAAAACCCCATGAGAATAATTGAATAAATCATTATTTATTTATTTTCTCTAGAAATATGTTTTAAATCATTATTTGATAATTATTTTTGGTCACTTTTGACTTAATCACCTTGGAATAATTAAATAAATCATTATTTGTTTATTATTCCTTATTTTTATTTTTGGAATAATTGTTAAACCATTATTTAATAATTATTTCAAATTCACACCTTTCTTAATTCTCACAAAGTGATTAAAAAATCATTTTTTTTTTAATTACTTCAACCACTTTCTAAATAAAGATATTTGACCATTTTGAATATATTTCCCCTCTCCAAAAAATATAATAAAGTATTCACAACAACTAGATTTTGATTTAGTTAATAATATTTTATTATTTTCTAATTCCTAATTTGGCTCAATACTTTGTTATAAATAGAGGGTTTTCCCATTCATTCTTCAACTTGATCATTCTCATTGTCACCACTATCATATTATTCCCTTTGAGCTCCCACTTCACTTCAAGTTATTTTTTTTTGCCTTCTGCCCATTGCAAGTTGAGAGAGAGCAACAGATCATTGAAGCACAAGAACATCAAAAGGACCCATCCCATGGAGGGGGATCTATAGATCCAATTGATCTGAATTTAAACAAGATTGTAAAAACTTATAGATATAATCTTAAACACAAAGATGCAGTGAAAAATACTTCATTTCATTAATAGAAAAATACTGAATTATGCTTACAAACATAATGGAAATAAGATAGCTCGGGCGATGGTAGCTTACCTCTGAGGAGAGATGTGGCGGCTACATGCCTCTAAACTATGTTACAATGAGGCTCAAGGGCCTATTTATTATTGGAAAACATGAGAAAACCCTTAACAACCAAAACCCTAATCCTAGGAGATGTAACACCAAGAGTTTGTGGGCCCCGTTGGGGTTAGTTGGGCAACCAACTTCCCGGAGTCATAACTTGGTTATATTATCTCCATTTGGTGTGTACGATACCTTGTTGGAAAGGTCTATTCGAGTACTACATGTTTCACCATAGGTCCCTTCCTATTGCTACGAGCCTGTTGCAGACCCCAAAAAAATGTCGTTTAGGGGGTCAAAATTGCTCTGGAAATTCAGGACTCGAAAAGCTGCTAAAAATAGTAAATGCTGAGATGAATAAGGAAACATATGAAACTGACTGGGGGGTCTAGGTGGAATAGGCAAGTGGCCACCAATATCCACCTGGATAATTCCTCCCACCTTAGGAAGAAATGGTCCCCATTACATGTAGAGCCTCCATGAGGTAAGGAAATTTCTGTTGAACGTGGTCCCTGGTGAACCACTTGCCTTGGTGAAGGAGTTGGCCTACTTTGACAACTCGATATAGATGTATCCTATGTTAACGAGTGTTCTTGATATGTGTGTCCATGATTTGATGAGTTGTGGCATGTTCCATGCAGTTCGAGTTGAGCTATGTTGGTGTGAGTTGTTTTGCAATGTCATATGTGTCCAACAATGGTGAAAAGCATGGCCGAAGGTGATCTACATTGAACATTGGGCGCAGACCAAGGAACGGTGGGATGTTGAGCTCAAAGGAATTGTCACAATGGTGTTGGTGATGGTGTATGGCCCATATCAGAGCGGGTGAAACTTGTTGTGGGGTACAACAAGGCACTCCTTCTGCAACTATAGCCAAATTTTGTTGCCCACTTGAAACTTGTGTGACACTTGATGCTCATCATGGCGCTGCTTGTACATAGCATTGGCTCTATCCAATATATCATGGACTTGCTCGCGGATATGTTGAATGTTCTTAATGAAGTTGTTAGCCCTTTTTTTTTCGAACTGAAAATGAGCCGAATCTACTTGAGTGGCTGCATATGGTATGGCCACATCAATGAGGCATAATGGACAAAATCCCAGCCCTATCTGAAAGGGGTTGTGGCTTATTGAGATGTGGAGAGCTATGTTTTAGCTGTGTTGGACATAGGGGATAATTTCATCCCACGTGTATGGATGCTTCAAGTTGTACATGCATAGAATGTGTGTGATCAACCTATTGACAACCTCTGTTTGGCCATTAGTTTGGGGATGGAAAGTCATGGAATTAGTAAGTTTTATATCCAGCATCAACTAGAGACTTGAAAAAAATGCACTCAGGAATCTGTTGTCTTGATCTGAGACAATGAATTGTGGGATCCCAAAGTGTACCCACACTCACTCAAAGAAGAGCTTAGCAATTTCCTCTACTATGATACTCTTCTTGTAGGCTGCCATTATGGCCATCTTAGAGAATCTGTCGACGACCATGAAAACACAATTGTTTCTGTGCTTAGTAGAAGGAAGGCCCAACAAGTAATCCATGGAAATAGATTCCCAATGTCATCTAGGAGTAGGTAGAGGAATATAAATGCCTTGCTTCTTAATGGTTGGTTTGGAAAAGGCATAGGCAGTGCAAGATCTAATGTACTTCCCAACATCTTGATGAAGGTTCAGCCAATAAAAATACTTCTACAATACTGCCACTATTTTCTCTACTCCAAAATATCCAGCAGCTCGATTGTAGTGCACCTCCAAAATCATCTTGGCACGCTCACTTGAAGGAACACAAATGTGTCCCAGGTGGCATAATAGTGCACCCTGAAGGTGAAAAATTGGAACTTGCTTCCCTTCCAGCAATGTCTGGTATATGTTTCCAAATTCTGGATCACTCTTGTAAAGATGCGGCCACCCCAATGTCTCTTGCCCATAGGAGTCGATCACAGTGATCAACTCCATGACTGGTGGTTAGCTGAGGCAATAAACGACATTATTGGTGCTGCCATTCTTATACTTAATGTTTAAATGGAACTGTTGTAGATAGGTGGACCATTTCTGATGGTGATCATTTTGCAACTTCCCTTGTGTCTGTATGAACTGTAGAGGTCGATGGTCAGTGTGGATGACTTCTTCCTTCCCTAGAATTTAATACTTCCATTGACGATAGGCCTGCACAATGGAATACATTTCTTTGTCATAAGTGGGGTACTTTTAAATTGTGTTTGAAAGTGTCTCAATGTGGTAAGCCACTGGATGCCCATACTGAGTAAGAATTGCACCAATAGCATAGTCGGAGGCATTTTTCTCAATCTGAAATGGTTATTGTAGGCATGGTAATTAGAGCACTGGTGCAAAACAGAGGTGATTCTTCAACTCAGAGAACACTTGTTGTTGGGCTTCTGACCAAAAAAATTTGGCTTTCACTCCACCCTTAGTGACTTGACTTAAAGGCCAAGTGATATGAGAGAACCCCAACATGAACCTACTATAGAAATTGGCAAGACCTAAAACGCTACAACGCTCTGTTAGAGTGGTTGGGGCTGGCCAATCCCGAATGACTTGTATATTGGATGGGTCCACATGTACACCATGCTCAATAATGATGTACCCCAGATATTTAACCTGGGTCATGCCAAAGGTGCGTTTCTCCAAGTTAGCACACATCTTGCGTTGTCACAAGGTTTGAAGGAATTATCGAATATGGTGAAGGTGCTCTTCCTAACTCTAGCTGAAGATCAAGATCTCATCTAGATACACCACCATGAATTCATTGGTGAAGGGTTGCAAGATGTATTCCATCAGTCTCATGAAGGTTGCAAGGGTGTTCGTCAATCCGAAAGGCATAACCAACCATTCGAAAAGGCCCTCCTTGGATTTGAAGGTAATATTCCACACATTGGAGGGTTCGACAGGCATCTGGTGATAACCTGACTTCAAGTCAATCTTACTGAAATACTTGGCCCCCTTGAGCTGGTCTAGAAGGTCATCAATCCATGAGATTGGGTACCTATTCTGGACAATGATCTTGTTTAGTGCTCGATAATCAATACAGAGTCTTGAGGTTCTGTTCTTCTTTTGTACCAATATAATTGGGCTCCCACAAGGTTATGAGCTTGGCCTGATGTGCCCTTTCCACAATAGTTCTTGAATATGCCTCTTGATCTCATCATTTTGCAGAATAGAGCATCGATAGATCGGTCCATTGGGCAGCAGTGCGCTCGGGGTATAGGGGCTTCACTGAGTGAGCAATACCATACCATGTGGGTTCATATTGGGGGATATATATTGAGGAAAAAATGGCACAATATATTGGGGGATATATAAGGGGTAAAGGGTTTTTATATTGGCAAGTATAAAAAATGGACCTCAAAGTTAATGAAAAAATATAAAGGGGTATAAAAAATGTTAATGAAAAAATGGATACCTACAATATCTAGTGTAAGTAGGGGTTTTTTAAATTGGGAAGGTGTATTGGGTTTGTATTGGTAGGGGGTTAAATAATGTGATTTTTAGGGGTATTTTCCAATATGTAGTCAAATAAGGGTATTGTTTAATATGCCACGAATGCACATGATAGGTCAGACATTCATTGAGTGAAGCCCCCGTGGCCTGGGTTCAGATTGATGGAGTTCTTGAACTGACAATGTAGAGGTACCCCTGTGGGTGAGGCTAAAATATCCCCGTACTCCTCCACAACCTTGTCCATCTGATGCTGCTGTGTAGAGGAGCCTTGCCTGGAAGCTATGGCCACAACCTTCTTCTTGCCTTGGGGGTGAATTATAAGGAATTTTTTTTTCGTGGTCTAGGAAATGATCTTACTGCATTGCTTTGTAGTGATCAAAGAGATGGCGATAGGCAGGGCTACCTCCAGTATCTTGTACAACTTATTAGCCAAAGTAATAATCACAAAGCGAGGTCTAGACTCATATAGAGCATGTCGCTTCCACAAGTATGGTTGTCCTAACAAAACATCAAAAACATCAAGAGGATAAACATCACACAGTACCTCATCTGTGAAGGGCTTGATGCTATAGGGAAAGAGACACTTCTGGCTGATGCGAAGATCTCATCCTTCATGAAGCCACTCGATGGTGTATGGCTGTAGATGTGATGTAGTCTTTAGGCCCAACCACTTCATGATCTCCGTTGAAATGAGGTTCTTTTTTCTCCTGTTGTCGACAATGAATTGCAGCAGAGAACCCTTCACCCACATCCGTGAGTGGAAGAGGCATTCCCCCTCCTCTGGATATTCAAGATCAATATTCTAGATCATGGTGGTGGCCACAGTGGCACTGGGCTCCACATCAATGATCTGCTTCCCTTTGTCAGTTCCTTTATCGGGTTCTCATTCAAAGTCGGACCCTGCATATGATTCAAAATCCTTCAGCTCAGCCACCAATGACTGCTTGGCCTGACACTCACTTGTATTGTGAGTGGAGCTCTTATGGAACTCAAACCATTTTCCAGTGTCCTTCATTGCCTTCGTGGTGTTGTTATTTGCTTGCGGCTTCAATGGGTTGTCTTAGGTAGACCTGCCTTGGCTTGGTCCTTTGTTCTGTGGTTTGAGGGGTACCTTTTCCTTGCTTTAGATTTGCAGATCCAAAGTCCTGCTTCTTCTGTTTAAACTTCTGCTCAATCTTGACAGCTTACCAATATGCCGTGCCAATCGAGGAAATGTCCAGGAACTCCATCTTGTCCTAGATGTACTTGTGTAGACAATTGCGGTACTTGAGCACCAAATTCCACTTAGTATCCTTGATACCCAACTTCGTGCGAAGGGTATGGAAAATATTTGTGAACTCTAGCACATCTTGGTCCCTTCCCTGCCATAGAGTGGTCCACTTTATGTATTTGTCTTCATAGCTCCCAATAGGGTAATATTGGTCCTTGATGGCGTCTCGAAAAGAATTCCAAGTGGGTGTAGCTGAAAATAACGAGAGTTCACTCTCATCATTTTGTTCACAATAGGTTTCCCACCAGTCCTTGACATGTGGGGTGACTTTGAGAAGTGAAAAAGTAATATTTTCCTGATTGGAAAAGTCATGAATTGAAAAATATCCTTCAAATAGATTTAACCATTTATCTACAATGTCTGCATCTATCATGCCTTTGAATATGGGAATATCGAAGTTAACTTGTACCTTAAAAGGAGTGGCACCTCCAAAGTGGATGCTGAATGAATATGCATCACTTGTGGGTAGATGTCGAAGGATTTGGGCAAAGTTATCCATCATTGCATCCCTCTGTCTCTCGCGGGATTCCTTGAGAAACATTTTGAAAGAATCTTTTGCCCCCTCATCTTTCTTTTCTTCTACCATGGGAGATCGTCAGGTTTTGCGAGGTTGATCTTGTAATGGTTCAACTAGATCAAGTCCTAACTCCTTATACCCTGACCTCGTTGGGGACATACAAAGAAAAACAAAGAAAGAGCTTACAACTTTGATACCACTAATTCAAACTTAAACAGAAATGAAACAACTTACAAATATAATCTTAAACACAAAGATGCAGCAGAAAAACACTTCATTTCATTAATAGAAATATACTGAACTATGCTTACAAACATAATGGAAATAAGATAGCTTGGGCAATGGTAGCATATCTCTGAGAAGAGATGTGGCGGCTACATGCCTCTAAACTATGTTAGAATGAGGCTCAAGGGCCTATTTATTATTGGAAAACATGAGAAAATCCTAAACAATCAAAACCCTAACCCCAAGAGATGTAACACCAAGAGTTTGTGGGCCCCACTAGGGTTATTTGGGTAGCCAACTTCCCAGGGTCGTAACTTGGTCATATTATCTCTGTTTGGCACATATTATACCTTGTTGAAAAGGTCTCTCCAAGTACTACAGGTTTCACCATAGGCCCTACCTATGGTTAGGGGGCCTGCTACGGACCCCAAAAAAATGTCGTTTAGGGGGTCAAAAATGCTCCAAAAGTTTAGGACCTGAAAAAATGCTAAAATTAGAGATGTTGAAATGAACAAGGAAACAGATGAAACTGAATGGGGAGTCTAGGTGGAATAGGCAGGTGGCCACCAATATCCACTTGGATCACCAATTTTATAAGTTATCCTCAGTAAGTGTAAATTTTCTATTAATAAAATTTGTTTATTCATATGATCCATTAGGCTGCTACAGTTTTATTTTTGTTGTTATATGTTTTTGGTCGCACATGGTATTTTGCTGTAGTGTTTTTCTTTGTTTTTCATTGCAGATATGAAACCTTAAAAACCACATTTTGTTGTTAGGGTCACTTTTCACCAGTGACTTAAGTGAAGCGTTTTTGGTAAACTTCTCTGAAATCTTTGCATTAATAGAAGTTCATAGGAATGCGAGATCGACTGGAAATCCATTATCATTCCCGTCTTTTTCAAAGCTAAATTGGAGGTAATGGATATTTTGGTCACTCAGAGAAACCATTGCTTGGCTTATTATGAAAAATATAATTTAAAGGCATTGCCTGCCAAAATCAATGTCAGGTCCAAAGTGAGGTAAAATCTAACAAGGTTGCATAATACATCCAATATATGCGAGATTGTGCTCTGATTTGCAATTTCATCAGATTATGGCCCTCTGAAAAGTCCCTGATTGTTTGGATCCAAAATAAATAGAACCTCAAGGGACAAATAAATTTAGGTCTTACAGCAAAAGGGATTTTACAATATTTTTTTTCTACTTGGAGATAGAATGAGGGTTTTTAAAGAGGGCCTTACATTTTTCATAATGTTGGATTCTTCATGCGATTTTGGAAAGATAGATACAATATTAATAAGGAAGACTTCATTGTCTCCCTAGTATGGGTTCAACTCTTTTCTCATCTAAAGAAATATTGGGAGGAAGAAATCCTTGAAGGCATTGGAAATGTCATTGGTAGCTTTGTTAATGTTTCTGAGGTAACTAAGAGAGGGAGATACACATCTTATGTAAGGATCTGTATTTATATGAATATTTTGAAGCTTAATATAGCTTCAATAGACATTTGTTATTGGGATAATCTTTGTAAATAGACATTGGATTATAAAAATTTCCCATTTAGATGCATGCATTGTTACGAATATGGGAATATTTATAGATATTGTCCTCTGATTGCAAAGGATTTACCAGCAAATAAATTAGCTCATAAAGATTAAGAGGGTTTTGGAAAATCCCCCCAAATGACAAGGAATTTGAAACCTCACAGATTAGAACCTGTTGGCTTATATGGGCCTGACCCAGGTTCAGAAGAATTATTTAGCCAAGCAAATCTCGTAGGTACCGACCCTTTTGGCAAAAACCCGCGGAGCGTGGACTGAGGTCTCACCCAAGGTAGTAGGGGAGGGTGCTGGAACCAGGTCCGCACCCTTGGGATGCCTAGATGTGGTCTGGAGGGTTTGCATGCCATTCTGCAGCCTCGCGCTGCTCTACTTTTGCGTAGATCCGTATCCAGGTTAATTTGTAATATTAATTACTTGTATAAATCGGATCTACTTAGTAGAGTCTTTAAGCAAACATTTAATAGATTTAACCAGTTCGCACACTTAGAATAAACTCAGATTCACATACATCTATAACATAAGCATATGCGTATAGATCAAACAGTTATATTAACCATATACAAAGTCAGATCCACGATAACTCAGATTGTAACACAAAATTTACAGAAGAAACTTATCTTTATTTCCACTACCCAAACCCTTGACTCGGACTTACAGATGCTTTTAGACTACTCTCCTCAAAAACCCATTACATATTATATCCAAGATTACATACCAAATACTAAGCTACCTCTACCCATAGAGGCTTGCTCTATTTATACCTTTCCATGGACCGTGATCCATGGGTGGGCCGACTCAACTTATATTTCTTTACATTATTTTCGGGAGGACTACCCTTTGACTTCATTTTATTCCAAATCATGCTCCATGCATATCGCAGAGTCTTTATCCTATCTTTATCCAAAAATTTGGGCTTTGTGTCCCATGACCATTGCGCGAGGCTTCTGCTACCCAACAGTCCCCCAACACAATCATCGTGACTCATCCCGAGTCACTCAGCTGGTTCGGCCAACTTTGCACGGAGATCGGTTAGTAGCCTCTGTGCGTCGCTTGTGCTGGCAGCAAACTCTTCCATCATTCGCTGCATCCATTCCACGTGTGTTGCTGACACCTCAGTCCCTGTCTTTGCTGTCTCCATAGTGGCATACTCTGCTTGCATGTGGGCTACCTTGCGCTCTATGGTGGATGAAACCGTAAATGCCTCATCCAGCCACAACTGGAGACGGGCTTTAATCACTGCTTCCTTCTGTCTGGCGGCATTGGCTTGGATTTTGTGGTCTTGAACCTCCCGTATCTTAGCCAAGTGTTGCATAATAGCAACGGTCTGCGCGGTTCCTTTGATCTGATCATAGGCTTGCTGGAGCTCCCGAGCCTCAATTTCTAATCGGTGAAGTGTGGGGTCCTCCTGAAGAGAGGTGAGCATAACAATCGATTGAGTTAACAGGTCGGTACATTCCTCCATTGAACGTGTGAGCATTGCGCACCCCAAAGTAATAATGTTTCTTCATTGCTCTAGGATCTTTGGTGGCATCGATGGTGGAACCTGTAATTTTAAGTCCGCGATCTGCAAGCTGAGCTCTAGTTGGATATGCGCAGCCTCCTCCTTTGCATGTCGGAACCCAGTAGCCAATTTATGGATTTGTGTCTCAATAGGAAATTCTGCCCCAATCTCTAGCTCATAGGCACTCGAGCAGGCTTCTGCTACTAGTTTCTCCACCTGTTGCTTTTGTGTGACTGGTTCGTCCCGTTGGAGGCCTAGTTGTTCAATATTAATTTTCTATTCTTGGAGTATTTGTTCAGCATGGCTGGCCTTGGCACGAAGCTCCATTGTGGCATTGTCCTGGAGCTGTTGCAAACTTTCATGCGGTAGAGCAGCCATGTTTAGCCCCAGCCCTGTAAGTCGTTCTAGCACAACTCGGTCCTACGCATTTGCGGTGATCAATGCTCATGCTGGGATCGTGATTGAATGAGCCATTTGGGACTTCAACAATGGTTCAGCGGCTATCATACCCAGAACCCCCTGAGTAGCGCTGGTGCCCATTGGCGCAATCCTTGTTCCAAGTTCCTGTAGCTGCGTATGGAGTTCCCCCAACACAATCTACTGCTTTGACATGGCCTCGTCGACTGCATCTCGAGTGGCGTCCCGAACGGTGTTTTCTATGTCATTTAGGTCACCCTTGGTTAAGGTGGTCACTCCACTGTTCGTTTTGGACGCCTTTGCCTTCTTTCTTGGCTTCAACCATTCTGGTGGTGTCTTTCCTACTGTTGCTTGTGCTGCCTCCCGTGTTGCCTGAACTTCCACGGCGAATTTTTCATTTAGCTTTTGTTGCGTAGCACACTTAGTTTCCTCCTTTTGCTGCCGGATAGCGGCCTCGTTGTGCTCTACTACCTCGGGTCTGCGCCATACTAGTGGCCTGGTATCCACAACCGCATCGACAGTGTCATTAATGGCAATAAAGTGGAGTGAGGTCCATGCATGGGCCAGATCCTTGCGCACCCTGATGTAGATACAATGCATGTCCGCTTTAAACTTGGCAATATGCTTCATGCTTTCATAGATCCCGTTGGATAGGCGGGGTAGTTCGTTAATCCATTGGCGCACATTCGCATCCATCAGTATCCAAAAGATTTTGATGTTTCAAATTCGTCCAATGTCCCTTGTCGCCCAGAGGGAAGCATATCTAGCGGCTTCCGGCCAATCCAGTTCCAAGACAGGAAACTGGTTGTCTTCAGGTAAGTCAGTGGTGACCAACATAATGGACAGGAGCAACCACGCATAATGGAAGGTCTTGCCCTCCTCCTGAACCTCCCGGCAGTTGGTCAGAAATTCTTCACAAAGGAACTGTGACCAATTGAACCATACTCCAGTTGCGCATTCCTCAGCGAGTGCAATGACTACTGTCGGAACCTCAGTGCCACGACATTTCCACATCACTTTCCCTGCCAGCAACTGGGTGGTGACACAGACTACATTATCTAAAATGCTATCAATGATGTACCCTCACTACCCCTTCGTGAGCTTATACTTCTTTTTCAGGTTATCTATCATCGTGACATCGCCACTTCTATCAGCAATTTCCCGGGGGTCTCTTCCATTGCAGGGAAGGTGCAAAACCCGATGAACAAGTTTAGCCGTGATGCGGACGAGTTTTCCAACCCATAATTTTTCCTCATGAACCAAACAGAGCAACTGCTTTATGACCAACATTGTGATAGGGGGCCGGAGAAAGTGAGGAATAGCCAAGAGACAGAGCAACCCGGCTTTTTCCACCTTCTGCAACCACTCCTTTGATTGTATTGTTGTCACCGTCCTTTCTACGCTCTGCTCCATCAGTGCGTCAGTCTCTAGGTGGGGAAATTTTACTGTATTTGCTAGGTCCTAATCTTTGAATTTCACTGTCGCAATACGGCCAACCACCGAGATTTCCACTGGGACTACTTTCGGAAGAGACAGGGTAATGAGTATAGTGTCGACTTCATCCAGATTTGCAGGTACCTTCGCCTTCCCCTTGCTTTGAGACACATACTTGGGTCAGCGCACTGGCTGGATGGAATCCTCTTCAGGGTTTACTTCTTCGACATATGTGGGAGAACCTTCTGCTTCCTCGTCACTTTCAATTGTGACAGTTTTACCCTTTTCCTCCATTGTGAACTTGCTAAAGTGCAGGTGTCGTGGCGACCTTCTTACTGATTCTGGAATTTGAGGGTCCTTCCTAGTCTTCGGCGTCCAGGGTGATTTAGGGAGCTCGGCTGCTTGCGGCGTGGCTTTCTGCGGACTATCTGTGGTAGGGTTTTTCGCTTTGAGGATTACTTCCCGGTAATGTTTTGGCAATGCCTGAAACCATAGACTTTCTTCGAGTTGCTTGTCACTCATCTTGCACTTGTCTTGGACACAGGGTGGCTTTCTTGCGGGATGGTAAAGCGTGGTGGTGTGACCCTTGCTATGATTATATATGATTTCAAATTTAAAATCGGTTGTTTGCCCTTGCGGCAGCTCATAAAGGCGATTTTTGCGGTTATTCTTCTGCCTTAATTGCCCGCTGCCTGTTCCAATGCGCCTTAAATGGGCCATCATATCATGAACAATACCTGCAATGGTCGCTTTCCGTCCTTCCCTCGCAGTAGTAGATCCCTAGGGACGCAGGTGTGTTTTTTGTATGTATGTTGTGGCCATGTGGCGCAGCTTTGAAGTAGTCTGTTTTATCGTCTCATGCCCTCTTTCAACTACATGGGACACTAGGACTGGGCCTCCTATGGATAGTCAGGTGGGCAACCCCCTCGTGCGGGTCGTCCATTTCCCGACTAGCCCAGGCTGCGAGCAACTTTTTCGTTTCCTCAATTCTTCCAACGGATTTCGGTTTGTGCGTCCTTGTCTTCCCGGGTGTGATCGCAACCATGCTAGTGGGGTCACTACTTGTAGCAGTGTAGGAGAGCCAGCCATGTCCGTTCCCTTCATTAGTTCCTTCGCGTAGTCCATGTAGGTGACTTCTAACTGCAACTTATCAATTGCTTCATCTAGCTTCGCACTTTGTGCTCAGAGTCTGGCCCTTGTTTCTTCTAGCTTATTGAGCTGTATTTTTCCATGCAAAACGGCTGCCCAGAATTGCTGAATCCTTTCATGGATGTTATCCGGTAGGGTGAGTTGTATCTGTGCTGGTTTGTCTGGTTGTAGAGATACTTCCCCACTCGGCTGTGCGAGCCTTCATTCCGTGCAGATCTGGTTGGATTGATGGTCATCCGATGTGCACCCGTACCCTTCGTTGGTGATGAACGACCGCTCTATACCCACTTGGCTGCCACGCACGTCCTCCAATTCGTACCTGGAACCACCTCCTACATCTCAGCTTCTGCGCCCTTCCTCTGGTTGCACGCGATGTGTCTTCCAACGCACCAGGCTGTTCGTGTGCTGCACATAAAGTGCGAATCTGCCCCTCATTCGTTGTGCCATTCTTTGCTAGCCACTGCCTTTCCTCTATGGTTATGTGTCACAAGGATCAAATCATCATATTACAGTTAAGTGTCGTAACTTCCTGCAATCAATTCTGCCATCGCTCAGTCTCCTCATCGGAATCCACTGTGCAGGTGCTACCACGCTCCCACGAGATTCTTCCATTGTCTGTGGAATGCACCCGACCAGGGTCTTGCGCTGTTATCTGATACATGCAATCCAGTTCATCGTCACTTTCCTCATCACGCATGGGTTCAATATAGCGTTGTCCTTTTTCTGGGTGTAACAGAACTACTACCTGCAGTGACTTCTTCTCGAACGCCATTTTCCACCTCTTTAAATTAATGATCCCTTTCATGTCGGTTGCCTAATCAATTTCGAGCAATGCAGGGTAAGTATTACTGTCATCCACAAACTCTATGACTTTGAAATCAGCCTGTGTACTTACACCTTCGATGTCCACGGTCACTCCTTGTAGTCAGCCCAATGGTAGGATCTTTTGCTGGTTGGCCATTCGTAGTTGAATCGGGGACCATTGTAGTGTGGGCTTGCCCATGCGCTCCCATGTTTGTTTAGGCAACACGTTCACATCTGATCTAAGTCTAGGATGACCTAATCCATTTCATATTCACCGATTTGTGTTGTCAGTCTCATTTCCCATCCGGTGTGCAGAGCATGTCTTCTTATTTTCCGGACTACATGCGGCTCGCCCGATCCGGCACACCTAGTGATCAGCTTCTGTAGTCCTTCAATGGATTTACTATCGCACAATAGCTTCATGTAGGTTTTGAGAAAGGTAGTAATCATGGACGGGTCCAATCCTGGCTCCGTTTGATCCATCCTACCTAGAGTGGGGGCTTCCGTGAAGCTCCTCTGAGCTTCCTTTGGCATCTTCATCCCTTGTTCTGGCTCAGGTTCCTTTGTAGGGGCGGCACGCCTTTTTCTGCCTTCTACACACTCTTGTCGTGGATTACTTCCTATGGTTGCGCCGCTCCTCAGTACCATATTTATACTGGGGTCCTCTTCGTGAGGTTCTGATCGCATCATCTGGACATTTTGGGTTGGAGTAGCTTGTAACACTCCCTTCTCGCGCATTTGGGCAATTAACATTGGACAGTCTACCATTTCATGATCAAACTGTTCACAATAGGGGCATGAGATTCTGGTCAGGTTAGTGTAGTCACGAGCATAGTGTCCTGGCCCTCCACAGTTATAACATATCAGCTATCCCCTGCCTCGCCCGGGCCCCATTCCTCTTCCTCGGCCGCGTCCTTGAAATCCTCCTCGCACTTTAGTCTGCATTCGATAAGCTGGGGTCCTTTCTATCATTAAGTCATAACTTCGACACGTTTTCTCATCATGTCCTATTGATTGACAAAAGTTGCAATACAGTTGTTGTAGGGTCTGGGTATACTTTTGTAATAGGTGGTAGTTATTTGTTGCGTGTTTTCCACCCACTTGACAAATCGCACACTAGAGCGCAAGTGCGGCACTTGGTCCTTCTTGTACCTCCAGTTTTAACGGCATCGGTCCTCCCCCTGCCAGATAGTTCACGAAGACAGGGCAATGGTCCCTATCGTGTCCCTGGCTCTTGCATTTAATACAGCCTACCTCCGCAAGTGCCTCTGGTCGGGACACCCTTTCTTGCTTCAAACTTTGCATTTCTAAACTCAAGTTTTGAAGTTGCGACTGGATTTGTTGAACTCCCAACCCTAGATATGGTATTGGGGTTTTGTGCAACCTCATTGCTGTTTCCAGTGCCTCCACTTGGGTTGAGATCTTTTGTTGTGACAGAGTCATCCTCCGATGTGGTGTTAATGACGCCACAAACCACACACAGTGCTGCGTATCTGTCAAGGTCATGTTGGCTTTGCGAATAGTGCTTTTCAACCTTTGGTCCAGATCCCACAGAGTTTCTCCAGGCAACATTACAATTTCTTTGAACCCAATAACTGACTGGGCTTCTGACTTTGGTTACCCAAATTCCTTGTTTAGCACCTCCTGAATTGCTGTAATACCTTCATTTGGATGATCACTTGAATATTTCATGTACTAGGTCAATGCATGGTCCTGTAGCACGCTAACTAGGGTATCCTTCTTGATGTTACCATCTGTGATACCCTAAGTGTCCCATACAAACTTTATCACGAACCAGAACCAGCCCGGTTCCTCATTTCCTATTCCCTTAAATATTAGCAGCTTGACTGCACTCGCCATCCCGACCTTTGGTGGTGTTGGAGTGGATGGATTTGATGTAGGTGAAGCGGGTGGTGGCGTGGATGGAGGTGGTATCAGTGGGAAGCGCTCCCTGATCAACCAGACCGCACTTCCTAGTGAGAACCTCGCGAGCTCCTCCTTGCTTTCCCATGAAATAGAAGCCAAAGGACTGTTCTCTACCCCTCCCATTCTGCGGTAACCTCTTCCGCTCCGTGTTACTCCAGACATCAATAAATGCGCATAATCTGTTTTTCACACAACAACATCTTAATCCAAGTATTCAATGATTTGATATACCTACCTCGAGGTCCTTGAAGAAACCGCCTTTCTGCTTCACTATAGCTCACAGTTGTATCTATCGCGAACTCAGTGATAAATCCTCCTATTACCCAATCCAGCCAATGATCTACTGCGTGCACAATTTTATCTTCGGTGGCTTCTAGCCTGCGCACCAGTTCCAGAGTCCACACAATAGGCTGGTCCAATCTGCACCTTCCCATGCTGTCAGCTAGCCTTGCGATCCACTCATACAGCTCTACTGGAAATGACACGAAGAAGATTTTGTGAATATCTGTGAATATATAACGGTCCAGCCAATCTTCCTTTGATATTCGCGGGTTTTTGTTTTCCTGAACCATGAAGTCGTGGAGTTTCAGATCCCACCACTCTTCAATTTCTTTCTTTGCAGGGTTCCAATGTTCCCACATCAGGCACCCCTTAGGCAGATCTCAGTCCTGGCAACGGAACCATTTGTTGGCTTATATGGGCTTGAGCTAGGTTCGGAATAATTATTTAGCTAAGCAAATCTCGTAGCTACCGGCCCTTTTGGCAACAGACCGTGGAGCACGGACTGAGGTCTCACCCAAGGTAGCAGGGGAGGGTGTTGGAACCAGGTTTCTGCACCCTTGGGATGCCTAGATGTGGTTTGGAGGGTTCCATTCTACAGCCTCGTGTTTCTCTACTTTTGTGTAGATCCGGATCCGGGTTAATTCGTAATATTAATTACTTGTATAAATCAGATCTACTTAGCAGAGTCTTTAAGAAAACATTTAACAGATTTAACCAATTCACGCACTTAGAATAAACTCAGATTCACATACATCTATAACATAAGCATATGCGCATAGATCAAACAGTTATATTAACCATACACAAAGTCAGATCCACGATAACTCAGATTGTAACACAAAATTTACAGAAGAAACTTATCTTTATTTCCACTTTATCACCACTACATCCAGATCCACCCTGCACACTCAGCTGCAGGGGTCCATGCACACAGCGATAGCCTCTTCCAGGCCTCTACGCACATAGCTACAGAGCCTCTATCCACTACCCAAACTCTTGACTCGGACTTACAGACACTTACAGACACTTTCAGACTGCTCTCCTAAAAATCGCATTACATATCAGATCCAAGATTACATACCAAATACTAAGCTACCTCTACCCATAGAGCCTTGCTCTATTTATACCTTCCCATGGACCGCGATCCATGGGCGGGCCGACTCAACTTATATTTCTTTACATAATTTTTGGGCAGACTACCCTTCAACTTTAGTTTATTCCAAATTGCACTTCGTGCATCTCGCAGAGTCTTTATCCTATATTTATCCAAAACATCGAGCTTTGTGCCCTGTTAGTGCCCAAATCTACCTCAGGCTGAGAAAGACAGGATCTAGGGTAACATCAAACCATGCTTAACTTGGTAGCTAGCCCTACCAGGTCGGGAGAGGGCTCTCTCCGTGTCAATCTCAGGAAAAAATGGCCAATAAATCTTGAGATGACTGATGTAATGACTGATTTTAGGCTAGGTATGAGTACAGAGGTGTTTGATTGAATTTGATGTTGGTTTGCTGGCTCAATTGTGAAAGGCAGATAAGAGTCCGGGGATGAGGCTCGGTTTTGCAGAGATCTCTATGGGGCAAGGTAGGAAAATGGTTTGGTACTTCAAATTGAGTGAGATGGAGAGCTTTTAGACTGGTGAGGAGTTGGAGAGGGCATGAAAAACTTAGGGATCCTCTTCAAACAGCTGAAAACATAGATAACTAAACAAACCCTAGGTAGAGCACTGCACTTTCAATGTATTCTACCTTTTATCCTTGTTTGATTTAGTTAAGATGAAATAAAGAGAGATAATGGCATACATAAATCACATGTAAATTAGAAATTACAGAAGGAAACACAATACCAAAGCAAGATGCCACAAGAATCCCATAAAGTGCTACAAACCTTGGTCTATTCCTTTGCCAAACTGCTGAAATGAGTATACAATGAAGCTCCAAGCTTTCCCAAAAGTCCAACCATGCTAATGACTGAAAAATTACAAGATATAGGCAACCAAAAACTCATCCTAGCCTCTAGGGGTCAAGATCATAAGTTTAGGATCTGTTCCAACAAAATCTAAACTGAGAACTAAGAAGTAGGCAGTGGAACAGCTTGCCTCTAAAAACTAGGAAACCGATTCATTTAGTTGCAAACTACCTTTTGATGGATGAATCTACCTCTACGAGTGAAAATTTAGCATAATTACTTCAAAATCCATCATGTCACATTAAATTACATCATGATTTTGACAATTAGAAGGACAAAAGTCAAACTGTGAAAAAACTAGGCGAAAAACAGGGTTTTTGACCAAAAATGAGCAAAATTCCTCCAATGCACCGTGTTGTTTTCCCTATGCGTAGTGCCTTTTTGCAGCTGATTTTGGAGGCCTTCTCGGTATCCAAATTTACTCCAAGTGGGATTTTTGGAAAGGTCTGCCTGTCTACTTTCTAGCACAAGTGGAATTTTTGAATTTGGCCTCCATTTGCCCCTCCAAAACTGAGTTCTCCCAAGACTGCTTCCTGTGTGTCAAAAAAGGGGCAGAAAGGTCATTTTTAAGTTGTTTTTGACATTTTTGGAAGCCCAAAACCTGTCAAAATTTCTTGGCCATTTGTGAGCATGCATATTTTTTCATGAAAAATCCAAATATTCTGAGTTTTCCTCAAAAGGAGGTCTCCATCAAAAGCGAGCGCCAGGTGGCGCGGCGCATTGGGCAGAAAAGTCTGTTTTTTAAGGCAAAAATTCCAAAATTACAAAAAGTGTCCCAAATTTTTTGAAATTTGGGCTGAGTGTCCTCCATTAAGTTCTATGTTGGGCCAAGGAAGCCTTAGCCAAGATCTAGAGTCTATCTTTCTCTTTTTGCTTCCTCGATGCTTTCTTCAACTTGGCGTTCAAAACCCTGATTCTTGCTTTGCACACCTTGTTTCTCGCCAAGTAGTGGTATGCCATGTTGCTCAACATATTTTTCTCTTTGTTGGCTTTATCCAGCATCTTCTCCAAGTGCAAGTTTGTTCTTTCAAGCCAATATTCACGATCAGCTTGCATTTCTTGCTCAAGTGTGGCCAATTTGATTTTCCTCCTCTTGGTAGCTTACCGGTGTTTTTGAGCTCCATGGATGAGTGGGACTGATGAGGGGAGGTTTTGATGCTATCTGTAGGGTTTTTTGGAATAAAAGGGTTTAGGGGATGATATTGAGGGTTTGGGATGGTAATTAAGGTTTTGGGGATATTTGACTATGGTTTGGGATAGTGGGATTAAGGATTTAGGGTTAGTTGATTAGGGATATGGGATTTTGGGAATGGGTTGATGAAATGTAATGAGAGGGAGAAAATGAATGAAGGAATGAAGGAATGAAGGAGTGAGGGAGTGATAGATATCTAGGAGTGGAATTGGCAGCAAAACATACAATTTGCAAACCCTATGTAACTGTTTTTGGCAAGAAATGCAAAGAGGTAGGGTTTTGATTTTTTCTCATTAAATCACCATAAGCACCAAGAGAAATTCATTCATTGGTCATGGAGGGATGTTAACTTACTTTGGAAATGAAACATTTAGAAATTTGAGAGTCTTAGGAGGAATATTTGCATGGATTTCAGGCTTTTTAGCCCAATACGCCGCGCCATCTCAATGCGTCGCACCAGTTCATTTTTTACATTGTAGAGGGCTGCCCAATGCGCCGCGCCATCTCAATGCATAGCGCCCTTTTTCTGGAGACTTTTGGAGGCCTTACCAATTTTCAAAATGGGTGTGAGATAGCTCTTTGGAAATATTATTGAGTCTAATTTCCAACCCAACTTGAATTTTTCAATTTGGAGTTCATTTGCCTGATCAAAAGTCAAATCTCCCAAGACTGGTCAAAATGTGAAAAATGAGGCTGCCTCAAGGTAGAGTGATGTTGCAGTCAAATTGTGAAGGTCTTCCTCAACTCCAAATTGAGCTCATGATAGCTCATGTGAAATATATTTGTGTCTACTTATCATTTGACTCATCAAATAAGTCATTTGGCAAACCAAGCTAGGAGAAATCTTGATTTTCCCAAGGTCACTTTAGAGGTGCATCAATTCTCCAGAGGCAACTGTATTTTTGACATTTATATAAAACCATTAAACCTGTGTAAAAAGTGAAGGAGTTTTTTCTTCCTTGGCTTATTTTGAATAAAAACCTCTCTCCGTTTTCCAAAATTCATCTTTTCTTGTTCATAAACATCATTGGAATAAAACCTATCCCGATGTGTGGAACAAGGGATTTGTCGAAATGAAGTGAAATGAAGGGGATAAGGGGCTTCTAAATTCTTGAGAAAATTTTGGGAAGTAGGGAGGGATGTTAGGAAGCAGGGGAAAGTGGAATTTCAGAGATTGAGTGAGGGGATCCAAAAGGGCAAAACACAGGCCTAGCCTAGAACATTGTCAAGTTGTAACAATAAACTAGGGTTTGTGCGAAAATGAGGAATTTGAGGGATATCAGTGATGGGAAGTGTTTAATAAGGTACATTAAGGATAGGGGAAGGTGTATGAAAATCAGGATACACGTTTTTCTGATGATTTGACCATCCAAGAGAAATTGCCTTCAAAACCCTAGGAGAGGGAAATGAACCTTACCTAGGCACAACCGAAGCATGAACAAGGTGTAAAATGACCCATTGGAACCTGAAATGATGATGACAACCCTCTGAATGATGGTACACTCAGCTAAATGGTGACATGGACCGACATTTGGACAACTTTGAAAGGAGTAAAAGCAAACCCTAGACCTAATACCTAGTGACCAAATTTTTCTTGAAGACTCACTGAAATGACAAAATTTGACCTTGACACCTTAAAATCACTTTGTAAGAGCATGTTTGATCACTGGAGGAAGGCTGCAAAGACTGACACTAACATGCCCCATGACCGTTGCGTGGGGCTTCTGCTACCCAACAAAACCCTAGATCTAGAAACAGGTCCACGCCTCTCTCCTCTATGTAAGAGACACTAGTGTAAGAACTTAATTAATCATTCCCCAAGTCAACCCCTGGAGGTATTCCCAGGTGTTTTCCATTGTCACCTCCAATAGATCCTGAGAAAAATAACCCAAAAGGTAATCTGCGAAATTATATGCCAAGGGAGCCAACTAGCTTAGTAATGGAAGAAGATGAGACTAAGAACCTCTTAGAAGACATAGATCTACATGTTCCACTCATGATTACTTTGTGAAAGGCATATATCAATAAATATCTACAATCCATGCTAAAACATCAAATAAATAATTCTTTTTTGGGTTGTGTTATATTCTTTCCACAACTAGCCCACGTAGTTAACCGAGGGGTTAGAGGGGGGCAGAGCCCCCCCCCCCCTTCATTGCGTCGATTGAATAGCGGGGGGTTCACAGGGGATTTGAGGGGTGCAGGTAGCCCCCCTCTATGGGGTCTGGGGTAGCGCCCTGGAAAATTTTGTTTTTGGACCCTATATTAGGTTGGGCAGACCTACCTATGGTTTTGTGCATGATTTTTGCACATGGTTTTTGGTCCATGGTTTTGGACGCGATGGTTTTCGGTCCATGGTATTGGATGCTTCGGCATGTATAAATATGTATTGTAACATTGAAAGGAACATAATGAAAAATCAAGTTGGTAGTCTCGGTTTTGGGATCCAGGGGAAAATCTCTGTGTATATGTGTTTTATGTGTTATGCTCTCGCATTGTTTATTTTATGTGTTTTAGAATTCGTATGCAGGTAATATCTATACGGGGCTAAAACCTACATTTGGTATCAGTGCTATTTTGGCTTCAAGGGGACGCCTTTGTTGCTAAGGGGTTTCACTCGAGCTTGTAGTGGATCCCGTTCAGTGGGAGGTCTGCAGGATCGATTCTGGTGGTGAAAGAAGATGGCGAGCAGTGGAAAGATAAAGATTGAGAAATTTAATGGTCAGAGTTTTGAGTTGTGGAAACTCAAGATGGAGGATCTATTGGTGGATAAAGATCAGTGGATCGCGGTAGATCTGGGTACTAAACCAACAGGAGTGTCCGATGAAGAATGGAAGAAGTTATATCGAAAGGCAAAGAGCACAATACAATTGTGTGTCTTAGATTCAGTATTGCTAAATGTATTAGGGGAAGCTACGGCAAAGGCTTTATGGGACAAGTTAGAGACTTTGTACCAATCTAAGTCTCTAGTGAATAACTGTTCCTACGGAGAAAGCTGTATAACCTAAGGATGAAAGATGGAGACTCGGTGACAGAGCATCTGAATGCATTTAATACTATGGTAAGTCAGTTATCATCTGTTGATATCAAAATTTTAGATGAAGATAAGTGCATTAGTTTGTTGTGTTCTATACCAGATTCGTGGGATAGTCTGGTTATTGCAATAAGTAGCAATGCAACTGCCTTGCAATTTGATGAAATAGTCTCATCCTTGCTGACAAAGGAGATGGGATGGAAAAATATGGAGAGCCAGAGTGGTGATGCCTTATCTGTATGAGGACGATCCTAGAACAGAAACAAAAATAAGTCATCGAGTGGGAGATCTAAATCTAGAGGGAGATCTAAATCTCTAGGAAAACCTATAAAGATGGTGTGCTGGAAATGCGGAAAGGAAGGGCACTACAAAAGGGACTGTAAATCTAAAGATCCTAAAAAAGGAAAGGGATTTGATGATGCTCCTTCTGTAGAGACGAAAACCACCTCAGAGGAAGGTGGGGATATGTACTTGGCTTCTTCAAGTACATATTTAGATCATGAGGCATGGTTGATTAACTCAGGTGCATCCTTTCACTTCACTCCCCATAGAGAGTGGTTCTGCGAGTATGAGAAATACGATGGTGGTTCTGTCTTCTTAAGGGATGATAGGAAGGCTAGAATCATTGGTCGTGGAAAAGTAAAGTTGAAGTTGCAAGGTAGAAGGGTTAGAACACTTCCAGGTGTTCTACATATTCCTCCATTGGCCAGAAATCTGATTTCTGTAAGCAAGCTGGATGATGCAGGTGTAAGAACAATGTTTGAGAAGGATACCTGCAAGATGGTTCGGGGAGCACTGGTATTGATGCGGGGAGTTTGGATTGGAACTCTGTACAAGCTTCAAGGTAATGCTGTTGTTGATGGGTGCAAAAATTATGTGGTTCCTGAAAGTGGAGTAGAAAATCTAGTGGTCTCTGGAGAGAAGACCATGATGTGGCATCAAAGGCTTGGAAATATTGGAGAGAAGGTCCTTCGAATACTTCATGGTAAAGGTATGGTAGAAGGTATGAATAATAGCTCTCTGGATTTTGATTTCTGTGAAAATTGTGTATATGGGAAGTAGAATCGGGTGAGTTTCCCCTCTGGTGGTAAGAGGGCGAAACATATATTAGAGCTTGTGCACAGTGATGTGTTTGGACCTATGAAGGTTCCATCAGTGGGTAAGTCTATGTACTATGTATAATTTATAGATGACTTCTCAAGGAATACATGGATATATTTCCTTAAGAAGAAATATTAAGTCTTTGACATGTTTAAAGAATTTAAGGCTCCGGTGGAAAACCAAACAGAGAAGAAGATAAAGGTGCTGAGGAAAGATAACGGTGGAGAGTTTTGCAGTAAGGAATTTGAAGAATTCTATAAGAAGTGTGGTATAGCATGGTAGAAGACTACTCCATATACACCTCAGCAAAATGGAGTTGTAAAAAGAATGAATAAGACGTTGATGGAAAGGGCAAGAAGCATGTTCAGTGGTGCTGGGTTAGGATAGGAATTCTTGGTAGAGGTAGTGGAGACAACATGTTACCTAGTCAATAGATTACCTGTTGGGTTGCATTATATTCTTTCCACGACTAGCCCACATAGTTTGCCGGGGGGTTAGAGGGGGGGCGGAGCCCCACTTCGTTGCGTCGATTGTGTAGCGGGGGGGGGGGGGGGGGGGGTCACAGGGGGTTTGAGGCGTACCCGTAAAATTTTGGTTTTGGACCCTATGTTCGGTTGGGCAGACCCACCTATGGTTTTGTGCATGATTTTCACACATGTTTTTTGGACATGATGGTTTTTGGTCCATGCTACTGGACACAATGGTTTTTGGTCCATGGTATTGGATGCTTTGGCATGTATAAATATGTATTATAACATTGAAAGGAACATAATGAAAAATCAATATAGTAGTCCCGGTTTTGGGATCTAGGGGAAAATCTCTGTGTATATGTGTTTTATGTGTTATTCTCTCACACTGTTTATTTTCTATGTTCTAGAAATCGTATGCAGGTAATTTCTGTATGGGGTTAAAACCTACATTTGGTATCAGAGCAGTTTTAGCTTCAAGGGGATGCCTTTGTTGCTGAGGGGTTTTGCTCGGGCCTGTGGTAGACACTGTTTAGGGGGAGATCTACGAGATCGATTCTGGTGGTGAAAGAAGATGGCGAGCAGTGGAAAGATAGAGATCGAGAAATTTAATGGACAGAGTTTTGAGTTGTGGAAACTCAAGATGGAGGATCTGTTGGTGGATAAAAATCAGTGGATCACTGTAGATCCCGATACTAAACCAACGGGAGTGTCCAATGAAGAACAGAAGAAGTTGGGTTGGAAGGTAAAGAGCACAATATGATTGTGTGTCTCAGATTCAGTATTACTGAATGCATCAGGGGAAGCTACGATGAAGACTTTGTGGGACAAGTTAGGGACTTTGTACCAATCTAAGTCTCTAGTGAATAAACTGTTCCTGCGGAAAAAGCTGTATAACCTAAGGATGAAAGATGGAGACTCGATGACAGAGCATCTAAATGCATTTTAATATTGTGGTAAGTCAGCTAGCATCGGTTGATATTAAAATTTCAGATGAAGATAAGTGCATCAGCTTGTTGTGTTCTCTACCAGATTTGTGGGATAGTCTGGTTATTGCAATAGGTAGCAATGCAACTACCTTGCAGTTTGATGAAATAGTCTCAGCCTTGTTGACAGAGGAGATGAGACGGAAAAATATGGAGAGCTAGAATGGTGATGCCTTGTCTGTATGAGGACGGTCCCAGAACAGAATCAAAAATAAGTCATCGAGTGGGAGATCTAAATCTAGAGGGAGATCTAAATCTTTGGGAAAACCTGTAAAGGTGGTGTGCTGGAAATGCGGAAAGGAAGGGCTCTTCAAAACGGATTGTAAATCTAAAGCTCCTAATAAAGGAAAGGGATCTAATGATGCTCCTTCTGCAGAGGCGAAAACCACCTCAGATGAAGGTGGGGATGTGTACTTGGCTTCTTCAAGTACACATGTAGATCATGAGGCATGGCTAATTGACTCAGGTGCATCCTTTCACTTCACTCCCCATTGAGAGTGGTTCTATGAGTATGAGAAATATGATGGTGGTGATGTCTTTTTGGGGGATGACAGGAAGGCTAGAATTGTTGGTCGTGGAAAAGTAAAGTTGAAGTTGCAAGGTGGAAGGGTTAGAACACTTCCAGGTGTTCTGCATATTCCTGCATTAGCCAGAAATCTAATTTCTGTAAGCAAGTTGTATGATGCAAGTGTAAAAAGAGTGTTCGAGAAGGATACCTGCAAAATGGTTCGAGGAGCATTGGTATTGATGCGGGGAGTTCGAATTGGAACTCTATACAAGCTGCAAGGTAGCACTGTTATTGATGGGTGCAATAGTTCTATGGTTCCTGAAAGTGGAGCAGAAAATCTAGTGGTCTTTGGAGAGAAGACCATGCTGTGGCATCAAAGGCTTGGACATAATGGAGAGAAGGGCCTTTGAATACTTCATGGTAAAGGTATGGTAGAAGGTATGAATAATAGCCCTCTGGATTTTGATTTCTGCGAAAATTGTGTATATGGGAAGCAGAAGCGGGTGAGTTTCCCCTCTGGTGGTAAGAGGGTGAAACAAATATTAGAGCTTGTGCACAGTGATGTGTTTGGACCTATGAAGGTTCCATCACTGGGTAAGTCTGTGTACTATGTATCATTTATAGATGACTTCTCAAGGAATACATGGATATATTTCCTTAAGAAGAAATCTGAAGTCTTTGACAGGTTTAAAGAATTTAAGGCTCTAGTGGAAAATTAGACAGAGAAGAAGATAAAGGTGCTGACAGAGAAGAAGATAAAGGTGCTGAGAACAGTTAATGGTGGAGATTTTTGCAGCAAGGAATTTGAAGAATTCTGTAAGAAGTGTGGTATAACACAACAAAAGACTACTCCATATACACCTCAACAAAATGGAGTTGTAGAAAGAATGAACAAGACGTTGATGGAAAGGGCAAGAAGCATGCTCATTGGTGCCGGGTTAGGATAGGAATTTTGGGCAGAGGCGGTGGATACTGCATGTTACCTAGTAAACAGATCACCTTCATCAGCGTTGGAGGATAAGACTCCACAAGAGGTATGGATTGGTAAGAAACCATCTCTTTCACATCTGAGGGTATTTGGTTGTGATGCATATGTACATGTTCCAAAGGAGAAACGAACCAAGTTGGATAGTAAATCTGAAAAGTGCATCTTTATTGGGTATAAGGATGGTTTAAAGGGTTATAAGCTTTGGAACCCAATAACAAGGAAAGTTGTGTACAACCAAGATGTGGTGTTCAGAGAGGTGAAAGATGTTATTAAACATGAAGTCCAACCAAAGGAACTTGAGAAGATAGAGTTTGAGCTAAAGGAGGAAGAATCAGACTCTACAGCAGAGGAGGAATTAGAAGATGAAGAGCCACAAACACCGAGTGTGAGAAGATCAGTTCGAGAAAGAAGGCAGCCAGAAAGGTATAGTCCATCTGCTTTCTGTTCAAATTTTTCTTTGTCTGTTACTGATGAGGATCCCAGAACTGTGAAGGAAGCAGTAGATTTAGAGGATGGAAAACTTTGGAAAGAGGCCATGGTTGATGAAATGGCATCTTTGCACAAAAATGAGGCTTGGGATTTGGTGGAGTTGTCGGCTAGAAGGAAACCCATTGGTAGAAAATGGGTGTTCAAGAAGAAGACAAATGCAGAAGGAGAGGTGGAGAAACACAAAGCTCGGTTCGTAGAAAAAGGTTATTCCTAGGTGCTGGGAATTGATTTTGGTGATATTTTTTCTCCTGTTTCCAAGGTAACTTCTATTAGATTACTTTTATCTGTTGCTGCTGCTTTTGATTTTGAGGTAGGACAGATGGATGTGAAGACAACATTTCTTCACGGGGATCTGGAAGAGGAGATCTACATGAAGCAACCTGAAGGCTTTGTGGTGAAGGGTAAGAAAGAATTGGTATGCAAGTTAAAGAAGTCTCTATATGGGTTAAAACAGTCACCAAGGATGTGGTACCAGAAATTTGATACATTTATATGGGGACTTGGCTTCACCAGAACCAAAGCAGATCACTGTGTGTATTTTAAATTAATTGGTGATCGTGTTATTTATCTGGTCTTGTATGTGGATGATATGTTTCTGGTTGGAAATGACAAAGAAATTATCCAGGGTTTGAAGACCCAATTGTCCTCCAAATTCGACATGAAAGATCTTGGTGCTGCAAACTATGTTTTGGGCATGGAAATTAAAAGAGATCATACAAAGAGAAATCTCTAGTTAAACCAGAGGAAGTATGTCGAGACAATATTGCAGAGGTTTAATATGCAGGATAGTAAATTGGCGAAGGTTCCTATTCCTGTAGGTGTGAGGGTATCTGCTGAATAGTGTCCCAAGACACAAGAAGAGGAAGAGGACATGTCCCGTGTTCCATATGAAAGTGCAATCGGTAGCTTGATGTATGCAATGGTCTATACTAGACCAGACATTGAACATGTAGTGGGAGTAGTGAGCAGGTTTATGTCAAAACCAGGGAAGGAGCATTGGACAACAGTGAAGCGGGTTTTCAGGTATTTTCGTGGCACTAGTGATTATGGTTTGTGCTACCAAGGAAGACTAGGATTGGACAAAATGTTGGATATTCATGGCTTTGTTGATGCAGACTGGGCTGGAGATCTGGATCAGAGAAGATCTACAAGTGGGTATGTGTTTAACCTATTTGGAGGTGCAGTCAGTTGGATGAGTAAGAAACAATATGTAGTGGCACTATCAACTAAGGAGGCAAAATACATGGCAACCACTCATGCAAGCAAGGAAGCAGTTTGGTTGTAGAGATTGTGTTCAAGCATGGGGTTGGTACAGTGAGCTATAAGGATAGACAGTGACAACCAAAGTGCAATTTTCTTGGAAAAGTACCCCGCATATCATTCAAAGACAAAGCACATTGATGTTTAGTATCACTTTGTGAGGGATATAATAGAAGACAAAAATGTGTTGCTGGTAATGGTGGACACTTTGAAGAATACTACAGATGCATTGACAAAATCTGTGAGCTCTAAGAAGTTCTCTTGGTGTAGAGAGACAATGGGCATTTCAGGGCTGAAAAAATGACTAAGCTCTCTTGTGGCCCCCTGTGGAAAGAAAACAACAAGTGGGAGAATGTTGGGTTGTGTTATATTCTTTCCACGACTAGCCCACGTAGTTAACCGGGGGGTTAGAGGGGGGGCAGAGCCCCCCTTCGTTGCGTCGATTGTGTAGCGGGGGGGGGGGGGGGTGTCATAGGGGGTTTGAGGTGTACCTGTAACCCCACTTTATGGGATCTGGGGCAACGCCCCGGAAAATTTTGGTTTTGGACCCTATCTTAGGTTGGGCGGACCCACCTATGGTTTTCTACATGATTTTTGCACATGTTTTTTGGACACGATGGTTTTCGGTCCATGGTATTGGATGCTTCGGCATGTATAAATATGTATTATAACATTGAAAGGAACATAATGAAAAATCAAGCTGGTAGTCCCGGTTTTGGGATCTAGGGGAAAATCTCTGTGTATATGTGTTATTCTCTATATAGGGTTAAAACCTACATCACCTTCATCAGCGTTGGAGGATAAGACTACACAAGAGGTATGGACTGGTAAGAAACCCTCTCTTTCACATATGAGGGTATTTGGATGTGATGAATATGTACATGTTCCAAAGGAGAAACGAACCAAGTTGGATAGTAAATTTGAAAAGTGCATCTTTATTGGGTATAAGGATGGTTTAAAGGGTTATAAGCTTTCGAACCCAGTAACAAGGAAGGTTGTGTACAGCCGAGATGTGGTGTTCAGAGAGGTGAAATATGTTATTAAACATGAAGTCCAACTAAAGGAACTTGAGAAGATAGAGTTTGAGTTAAAGGAGGAAGAATCAGACTCTACAGCAAAGGAGGAATCAGAATATGAAGAGCCACAATCTCTGGGTGTGAGAAGATCAGTTCGAGAAAGAAGGTAGCCGAAAGGGTATATTCCATCTACTTTCTATTCAAATTTTGCTTTATCTATTACTGATGATGATCCCAAAACTATGAAGGAAGCAGTATATTCAGAGGATGGAAAACTCTGGAAAGAGGCCATGGTTGATGAAATGGCATCTTTGCACAAAAATGAGGCTTGGGATCTGGTGGAGTTGTCGGCTGGAAGGAAAACCATTGGCAGCAAATGGGTGTTCAAGAAGAAGAAAAATGCAGAAGGAAAGGTGGAGAAATACAAATCTCGGTTGGTAGAAAAAGGTTATTCCCAGGTGCCAGGAATTGATTTTGGTGATATTTTTTCTCCTATTGCCAAGGTAGCTTCTATTAGATTACTTTTATCTGTTGTTGCTGCTTTTGATTTTGAGGTAGAACAGATGGATGTGAAGACAACATTTCTTTATTGGGATCTGGAAGAGGAGATCTACATGAAGCAATCTGAAGGATTTGCAGTGAACGGTAAGAAAGAACTAGTATGCAAGTTAAAGAAGTCTCTATATGGGTTAAAACAATCACCAAGGATGTGGTATAAAAAATTTGATACATTTATACGGGTTCTTGGCTTCACTAGAAGAAAAGCAGATCACCGTGTGTATTTTAAATTAATTGGTGACCCTGTTATTTATCTGGTCTTGTATGTGGATGATATGTTGTTGGTTGGAAATGAAAAATAAATTATCTAGGATTCGAAGACCCAATTGTCCTCAAAATTTGACATGAAATATCTTGGTGCTGCAAACTATATTTTGGGCATGGAAATTAAAAGAGATTAGGAAAAGAGGAAGCTCTGGTTAAACTAGAGGAAGTATGTCAAGACAATACTGCAGAGGTTTAATATGCAGGATAGTAAACCGGTGAAGGTTCCTATTCCTGTAGGTGTGAAGTTATCTGCTGAACAATGTCCCAAGACACAAGAAGAGGAAGAGGACATGTCCCGTGTTCCATATGCAAGTGTAGTCTGTAGTCTGATGTATGCAATGGTCTCTATTAGACCAGACATTGCACATGCAGTGGGAGTATTGAGAAGGTTTATGTCAAAACCCGGGAAGGAGCACTGGACAACAGTGAAGCTAGTTTTTAGGTTTTTGCGTGGCACTAGTGATTATGGTTTGTGTTACCAAGGAAGACCAGGATTGGATAGAGTGTTGGATATTCATGTCTTTGTTGATGTAGACTGGGCTAGAGATCTGGATCAGAGAAGATCTACAAGTGGGTATGTGTTTAACCTATTTGGAGGTGCAGTCAGTTGGATGAGTAAGAAAAAATCTGTAGTGGCACTATCAACTATAGAGGTAGAATACATGGCAGCCACTCATGCAAGCAAGGAAGCAGTTTGGTTGCAAATATTGTGTTCAAGTATGGGGTTAGTATAGGGAGCTATAAGGATAGACTGTGATAGCCAAAGTGAAATTTTCTTGGCAAAGAACCTTGCATATCATTCAAAGACAAAGCACAATGATGTTTAGTATCACTTTGTGAGGGATATTATTGATCCATGTGGATGTTGGTGGCCACCCACCTATCCCAATTGGACCCCCACAACTCTCTCTTTTAGATTTTCAGTTTCCATAATTGTAGCACAATTTACTATTTTTAGCAGTTTTTTCGGGTCCTGAACTTCCGGAGTTGTTTTGAGGCCCTAAACGACGTTTTTTGGGAAATTTGGGAGAAACATGGGCTCATGGATCAATGTTTCTCTTGCCAAAGTTGTAGTGCTCGGATAGACCTTTCTAACGAGGTATTGTACACGTCAAAAGAAGATCAGGTGCCAAAGTTACGGTCCCGGAAGTTGATGTACCAACTTACCCAAAATGGGGCCCACAATTTGGCGCTTCATCTTCTAGGGTTAGGTTTTGGGATGTTAAGGGTTTTCCATTGTTTATCAACAATAAATAGGCCTTCGAGCCTCATTGTAATATAGTTCAGAGGCATGTAGCTGCCACATCTCTTCTCAGAGATAAGCTACCATCGCCCTAGCTGGTTTATTTCCATTTCTGTTTATAAGAATATTTCAGTATTTTACATTAATGAAATGAAGTGTTATTTTTGCTACATCTTTGTCTATATGGTTATCTCTGTATTTTGTTGCGTTCTTGTTTAAATCCAAATTAGTGGTATCAGAGCGGTTTACTTTTTCTCTGTTTTTCTTTGCATGTCCCCAACGAGGTTGGGATACAAGGAGTTAGGGCTTGAACTGGTCGAACCTTTGCAAGACCAACCTTGCAAATCCCGACGGCCTCCCATGGCGGATGAAAAGAAAGACGAGGGGGTAGGAGATCCTATCAAAATTTTGCTTGAAGAATCCCTCGAGTGACAAAGGAATGCGATGATGGATAGCTTTGCGCATATCCTTCAGCGACTACCTAGAGGCGATGCATCGGCTTTCAATAGGTACTCTGGAAATGCCACACCCTTTAAGGTACAAGTTAATTTTGAAATCCCCATATTCGAGGCTCAAATAGACGCAGATTCCATAGATAAATGGTTAAATCTGCTAGAAGGGTATTTTTCTATTCATGAATTTTCGAGTCAGGAAAATATTGTTTTCGCTTTTCTCAAAGCAACCCCCCACATCAAGGACTAGTGGGAAACCTACTGCGAGCAGAAGGATGAAAGTGCGGACTCACTGTTCTCAGCCGCACCCACTTGGAATTCCTTTCGAGATGCCATCAAGGAGTAGTACTACCCTGTCAAAAGCTATGAGGACAAATACATAAAGTGGACCATGCTGCGGCAGGGAAGGGACCAAGATGTGCCAGAGTTCACAAAAAATTTTCATACCCTTCGCACACAGTTGGGTATCAAGGACTCTAAGCTATATTTGGTACTCAAATACTGTGACTGCCTACACAGATACATCCAAGAAGAGATGGAGTTTTTGAACATCTCCTCGCTCAGTACGGCGTACCGATATGCTGTCAAAATCGAGCAAAAGTTTAAATAGAAGAAGCGAGACTTTGGATCTACAAATCTGAAGACCAAAGGACAAAGCCAAGGTGAGGTGATGGAAGACAACCCATCGAAGTTGCAAGAAAAGAACAACACCATGAAGTTGAAGAAGGACACAGGAAAGTGGTATGAGTTCCACAAGAGCGCCACTCACAACACAAGTGAGTGTCGGACCAAGCAGTTGCTGGTGGTCGAGTTGAAGGCTTCAGAATCAGATGCATATTCCGACCCTTAGTCAGAACCTGAAAAGGGGAATGGCAAAGGGAAGTAGATCATTGATGTGGAGCCCAACGTCACTGTTGCCACCGCCAAGATCTAGAAGAATGAACCTGAAGATCCAGAGGAGTGGAAGGGTCTTTTCCACTCACATATGTGGGTGAAGGGTTCGCCGCTACGATTCATTGTTGACAATGGTAGCCAAAAGAACCTCATTTCAGCAGAGGTCATGAAGTGGTTGGGCCTACCGACTACACCACACCCACAACTGTACAGTATCGGGTGGCTTCACTAAGGACGAGCTCTTTAAGTTCGCGAGCAGTGCTGCCTTCCCTACAGCATCAAACCCCTCACAGACAAGGTATTGTGTGATGTTACACCTCTGGATGTTTGTGATGTATTATTAGGCCAGCCATACTTGTGGAGGCGACATGATGTGTATGAGTCAAGTGTTAGAAAATTATATATTACGGAGCAATGGAACACATAAAATATTGCAGAAATATAAACACAGAAAATGCACAAAACAAGAGAGACACAAATATACGTGGTTCACCCAGTTTGGGCTACGTCCACCCCGAACAACCAGTCCTTCCTTTCTATTATCCAGCAAAATGAAGAGACACAACCTACAACAAATCCGCTGTAATATCCTCTATTTTCTCTCACAGTCTCACCTCTCTGTTTCTCGCTCACAGAATACACATCTATCACACAGCCTCAAATACAATACCCTCATACAAAGAGAGGGGTTGCCTTCTAGGGAAAAAAACCCTAAACCAAACATAAGTTCTACCGTCAGATCATCCGCCTAATGAATGGCCCAGATTGACTAGAAATTACTATACTTTTACAAGGCACTTTTATAGCTGTTTTTAGCTTCGGGGGTGCTGCCCCCGAAACCCCCCGCCAGGGGGGGGGCTCCCAAAGGTTGCAGCCGCCCCCCCCTGGACCCCCCCTACAGCGAATATTTTACGGGCGGCGTTGCCGCCCCCATTTCGAACTGGGGTCCTATGTGGCAATACCTTTGAATATAGAAGATAATCAGGCTCCACACCCAACAATCTCCCACTTGGAGACTGATTGTAGCAACTCCACTGCTGCTCCATTTGCTGGAAAATGACTCCTCTTTGGACCTGGTTGTTTCTCATCTTCATCGTCATCCTTGAAGACCAACTGAAACTGAGCATATTCTTAGTTTCTCCCTGGTTACAACTTTTGTTAGCATATCTGCAAGATTCTGGCTAGTGTGTATCTTTTCCAGCTTCAACTCTCCATCTTCCAACACTGATCGTATGAAATGGTACTTGAGCTGTATGTGTTTAGTCCTGGAATGAAATGCTGAGTTCTTTGCAAGATGAATGGCACTTTGACTATCACTGTATAACGTGCCCATATCATGCTCCTTACCCAATTCACCCATAAACCTTTGTAACCAAATCATTTCTTTACTAGCCTCTGTAGCAGCAATATACTCTGCTTCTGTTGTCGAAAGTGCAACAACACTTTGGATTTTTGAAACCCAATTGATAGCTGTTCCTCCAACAGTGAATACATATCCTGTAGTGCTCCTCCTATTATCTCTGTCACCTACCATATCTGCATCAACATATCCTTGTAGGGAGATGTTTGAACCACCAAAGCATAATGCTTGATTTGTGGTACCTTTCAAATATCTGAGAATCCATTTCACTGCCATCCAATGTTCCTTTCCTGGATTGTTCATGTACCTGCTTACAACTCCCACTACATGTGCAATATCAGGCCTTGTGCAGACCATTGCATACATTAAGCTTCCAACTACTGATGCATATGGAACTTTAGACATATAATCCATGTCTTCTTGGGTCTTTGGGCACATTTCCTTGCTAAGTTTGAAATGGCTAGCAAAAGGTGTACTAACTGGTTTTGCATTGTGCATGTTAAATCTTTTCAACACCTTTTGTATGTACTCATTCTGAGACAATGTTAATTTACGATTTTTCCTGTCTCTAGTTATTCTCATACCAAGGACTTGTTTTGCAGCTCCCAAATCCTTCATTGCAAATGAATTTGCCAATTTTCTTTTGAGCACATTTATTTCCTGCATGTTAGATCCTGCAACAAGCATGTCATCTACATACAATAACAATATAATATAGCTGCCATCATTTTGCTTTTTCAAATAAACACAATGATCAGAGTGACATCTAGTATAACCTTGTTCAGACATAAACTTGTCAAATTTTAGATACCACTGCCTTGGAGCCTGTTTTAAGCCATACAAGCTCTTCTTCAACCTGCACACAAGTTTCTCCTTCCCTTTCACCTCATATCCTTGTGGCTGCTGCATATATATCTCTTCCTCCAAATCCCCATGGAGAAAGGTTGTCTTTACATCTAACTGCTCAAGATGCAAATCTTCAGTTGCTACAAGACTTAAAATGGTTCTGATTGAAGTCATTTTAACAACAGGAGAAAATATTTCATCAAAATCAATACCTTTCTTCTGTGCACACCCCTTTACCACAAGTCTAGCTTTATACCTCTGTTTTCCTCCATCTTCTTCCTTCAGCCTGTAAACCCATTTATTCTTCAATGTAGTTTTTCCTATAGGCAACCTGACTAAATCCCAAGTCTGGTTATGCATTAAGGAGTCCATCTCTTCTTCCATGGCTACCTCCCACTTCTTCCTGCTTTCAACCTGCATTGCTTCTTCATAACATTCGAGTTCACCGGAATCAGTCAACAATAAATAATATAATGAAGGAGAGTATCGTTAAGGGGGTCTACTTATCCTGGTAGATCTTCTAACACCACTTTCAGGTGTTTGGGATGCCTGTTGTTGTTGTGGTGGTTGTTGTTGTTGTGGTTGTTGATTATTATTATTTTCAGGCACCTTTCCTTTTTCAGTGATTTCATCAAGAACTGCGTATTCCTTGTTTTCCTTTTCCTGTTTCTTTTCTTGCAACTGATTCTTATACAAGACCTTTTCATTGAATATTACATCTCTGCTCCTAATGATTTTGTGATTTTCGTAATCATATAAGCGATAACCAAAATCATTAACACCATATCCAATAAAGGTGCATTTCTTTGACTTTGCCTCAAGCTTTGTTCTATTTTCTTTATCAATATGGACAAAGGCCTCACAACCAAAAGGCTTTAAAATAGAGTAGTTTACCTTTTTACCTGTCCATGCTTCCTCTGGAACACCACCATCCAAGGAACTTGAAGGCCCTCTGTTTATTAGATAAACAATAGTATCTACAACATCTGCCCAAAACTGTAAAGGCAATCCTGCATGCAATCTCATGCACCTTGCACGCTCCATGATTGTTCTATTCATCCTTTCTGACACACCATTTTCTTGTGGTGTTCTTGGAACTATCTTCTCTCTGCGAATTCCATGCTCTGAACAGTACCTATCAAACTCTTTGCTGCAATATTCACCTCCATTATCTGATCTAAGACACTTCAATTTCTTTCCTGTCTCAATCTCAACCAAAGCTTTCCATTTCTTGAAAGTATCAAATACATCAGATTTATTCTTAATACAATAAATCCAAGTTTTTCTAGTTGCATCATCAATAAAAGTAACATAATAACGAGAGCCACCGAGAGATGATACCTGAGCAGGTCCCCATACATCTGTATGCACAAGCTCTAATTTTTCATTCTTCTTTTCTTTCCCAACTCTGAGAAATCTGACTCTCTTCTGTTTTCCATAAATGCAATTCTCACAGAAGTCCAAATCAACATTCTTCAAACCCGACAACAAATTCCTTGAGTGAAGAATCTTCATCCCCTTTTCACTCATGTGTCCGAGCCTATGATGCCATAATGTTGCATCTGCTCCTTTGGAAGTTAAAGCATTAACAGAGTTAGAAATACCATTGCATAAATACAATGTACCAACCTTTTCGCCTTTTGCTATTACCAGGGCTCCTTTGGTGACCTTCCAAGCTTTATCTGTGAAACTTGTCACACAACCTTCACCGCCTAACTGCCCTGTTGAAATCAGATTTTTCTTTAGATCTGGAACATGCCTTACCTCCTTTAATAGCCATTGGTTTCCATTCTGCTGTTTTACAAGAACCTTACCCATTCCAACGATTTTACAGGGTTTATCATCACCAAGACGAACTTGTCCAAAATCTCCTTGAACATAGTCATGAAAGTATTTCTTATCAGGTGTGGCATGGAATGAAGCCCCTGAATCTACCACCCAGGAATCAGTAATATTTTCGAAAGAAAGAATCAAAGCATCTTGTAACACCTCACCTGTCACATTTGCTTCATGATTGTTTTCTTGCTGTGCATCTCCTTCTTTTCCCTTCCAAGATCTACAGTCTTTCTTTAGGTGTCCTTTCTTTCCACATTTCCAGCACACTATCCCCGATCTGGACTTGGATCTGCCTTTCCTTGATTTACTGCGATATCCTGAGCTCTTTCCTCTTTCCATTTTTCTTCCTCTAGACTCTGCACTCAAAGCATTTCCCGATGTCTCACCGGAGCTTTTCCGTCGCATTTCCTTGCTAAGGATAGCACCGACAACATCATCAAACTTTAAAGTACTAGATCCAGAAACGGAGTTACTAATGGCCATTACCAAACCATTCCAACTTTCTGGTAATGAGCACAAGAATAACAGAGCTCTAACTTCATCATCAAAGTTTACCCCTACAGAACTTAACTGACTTGTAACTGTATTAAAATCATTTAAATGGTTTGCAACAGATCCACCTTCCGACATATTCATATTAAATAACCGTTTCAGAAGAAATACCTCGTTTGAGGCCGAGGGTTTTTCATATAGTTTCGACAACGTCTGCATCAAACCCTCTGTCGTGGTTTCCTTCGAAATGTTGAAAGCGACTGACGCAACAAGGCACAATCGTATTGTTCCGAGTGCCTTTCTATCGAGAAGGTTCCATTCTTCATCTTTCATACCCGTCGGCATCTTTGTTTTTCCGCCCAATGGTAGGTATAGATCTTTCTGATACACATAATCTTCCATCTGCATCTTCCACAGCGAGGAGTTTTGGCTGTTAAATTTCTCGACCCTAAACTTACCATCTTTTGCCATTGCTCCCACTCGAACCAGGAACCCTTCTTTCCTGCGAGTTTATCAGCCAAATAGACCTTCTGCTCTGATACCAGTTGTTAGAAAATTATATATTATGGAGCAATGGAACACATAAAATATTGCAGAAATATAAACACAGAAAACACACAAGACAAGAGAGACACAGATATATGTGGTTCACCCAGTTTGGGCTACGTCCACCCTGAACATCCAGTCCTTCCTTTCTATTATCCAGCAAAATGAAGAGACACAACCTATAGCAAATCCGCTGTAATATCCTCTGTTTTCTCTCACAGTTTCACCTCTCTGTTTCTCACTCACAGAATACACATCTATCACACAGCCTCAAATACAATACCCTCATACAAAGAGAGGGGTTGCCTTCTAGGGCAAAAAACCCTAAACTAAACATAAGTTCTACCGTCAGATCATCTGCCTAATGAACGGCCCAGATTGACTAGAAATTACTATACTTTTACAAGGCAATTTTACAGCTGTTTTTAGCTTCGGGGGCGCTGCCCCCGAAACCCCCCGCCAGGGGGGGCTCCCAAAGGTCGCAGTCGCCCCCCCCTAGACCCCCTCTGCAGCGAATATTTTATGGGCGGCGTTGCTGCCCCCATTTCGAACTGGGGTCCTATGTGGCGATACCTTTGAATATAGAAGATAATCAGGCTCCACACCCAACATCAAGGTCTCACGCAGTCATTATTTATTTGGGTAATTCATTATATAGGATACTGGAGGTAGCCCCACCTACCACCACCTCTTTGATCACTGCTAAGAAAGGCATCAAGCTCATCTCCCAGACTAGGAAATTCATTTTCTGTTTGGTTCACTCCCAAAGTAAGGGGACAATCGTCACCACCTCCATGACCCTCGCGAAGGGTTCCTCCACGCAGCAGCAACAACAAAGGGATACGGTCATGACAGAACACAGGAACAACTTGTCCTCACCCACAGGGGTACCACACAAGCTTTAGGTGTGCAACAAAGTCTGGTTGCATTTGTAGAAAGAACGCATTACAAGAGCCCATCAGAAGCTCCGACCACGCCGACTTGGTCCTTACACCATTACCAAGGCTTTGGGAAATACTTCTTTGGATCACATCATTCCCCCATTCCTTCGCTTGCACCGAGTGTTCAATGTGGGCCATCGTCGACCATGTTTCCCACCATTACTAGACACATTAGAGATTACAGAATAGCTCACTAGGGACCAAGTTCAGCAGATGGAGGAACTCAATGCAATGGGGACCATTGTTTCCTAAGGGAGGAGGAATGATCCTTGGTGGATGTTGGTGGCCACCCACCTATCCCACTTGGACCCCCACAACTGTCTCTTTTATATTTTTAGTTTTTGTAATTGTAGCACAATTTACTATTTTTAGCAGTTTTTCGGGTCCTGAACTTTCGGAGCCGTTTTGAGGCCCTAAATGACATTTTTGGGAAATATGGGAGCAACATGGATCCATGGACTAATTTTTCTCTTCCCAAAGTTGTAGTGCCTAGGTAGATCTTTCTAACGAGCTATTGTATGCATCAAACGAAGATCGAGTGCCAAAGTTATGGCCTCGGGAAGTTGACGTACCAACTTACCCAAAACGGGGCCCACAATTTGGCGTTTCATCTTCTAGGGTTAGGTTTTGGGATGTTAAGGGTTTCCATTGTTTCTAAAAAATAAATAGGCCTTCAAGCCTCATTGTAACATAGTTCAGTGGCATGTAGCCGCCACATCTCTTCTTAGAGATAAGCTACCATTGCCCTAGCTGGTTTATTTCCATTTCTGTTTATAAGCATATTTCAGTATTTTACATTAATGAAATGAAGTATTATTTATGCTGCATCTTTGTGTACATGGTTATCTCTGTATTTTTTTGCGTTTCTGTTTAAATTCAGATCAATGATAGAAGACAAAAAGGTGTTGTTGGTAAAGGTGGACACTTTGAAGAATACTGTAGTTGCATTGACAAAATCTGTGAGCTTTGAGAAGTTCTATTGGTGCAGAGAAACAATGGGCGTTGCAAGGCTGGATAAATGACTAAGCTCTCTTGTGGCCGCCTGTGGAAAGAAAACAACAAGTGGGAGAATTTTGGGTTGTGTTATATTCTTTCCACGACTAGCCCATGTAGTTAACCGGGGGGTTAGAGGGGGGGCAGAGCCCCCCCCCCCCCCTCTTCATTGCACCGATTGCATAGCGGGGGGCACAGGGGGTTTGAGGGGTGCAGGAAGCCCCCTCTATGGGGTTCGGGGCAGCGCCCTGGAAAATTTTGTTTTTGGACCCTATATTAGGTTGGGCGAACCTACCTATGGTTTTGTGCATGATTTTCGCACATGGTTTTGAACGTGATGGTTTTCGGTCCATAGTTTTGGATGCGATGGTTTTCGGTCCATGGTATTGGATGCTTCGACATGTATAAAGATGTATTGTAACATTGAAAGGAACATAATGAAAAATCAAGCTGGTAGTTCCGGTTTTAGGATCCAGGGGAAAATCTCTATGTATATGTGTTTTATGTGTTATGCTCTCGCATTGTTTATTTTATGTGTTTTAGAATTCATATGCAGGTAATTTTTGTACGGGCCTACATGCTTAATTTGGTTCAAGCCCTTCATATCCCTAATGAGGAGTTTATACACAATATTTCAAAGATCCCCCCAAGATGTTCAAGGATGAAAAAAATAATGGGTGCAAGAACATTAAGGCCTTGGGCCAAGAAGATAGAGAAAAATTATTGAACTGAGGGAAAGTCATGCCAATGTCAGAGACATTTCCTCATTCTCAACCCAAAAATCCTTGAAGATTTAATTTTGAATCTTCAAAGAATAAGTATGTTTTTTGTTCTAGTTACTATTATTATCAATCTCTGATAGTTTGTTATTGATTAGTAGATCTACTAGTATATTTGGTTGATAGACCAAGGTTTGTTGTCCTTTTATGATAAATAACAATTTCTATACTTTGAAAAGTCACGCTACAATAATTTTTTTTTTTTTATTAATGAAAGACTCTTCTAGTTTAAACAACAAAAACTTTATTTTTAAATTTAATTAATAAACATATAAAAACTTAATAGTTATAATAATCTCTCTCTCTCTCTCTCTCTCTCTATATATATATATATATATATATAGAGAGAGAGAGAGAGAGAGAGAGAGAGAGAAGCGAGCAGGCAATAAGGTGGGATAATTAGATGAAGCATTAGCATCTCGCCTAGTTCCAGAGAGAGAGAGAGAGAGAGAGAGAGAGAGAGAGAGAGAGAGAGAGAGATTAATATATGATTTATTATGTGGTGGACATGACATCCACTTTGTATCATGGTGGATAATAGAATACATCAATTTGTAGCAGGCATAACTTCTGTCACTACAAACTCCAATTGAGGCAATTTTGAAACTATTGGAAAACTTTTAGTGTGTAGAATAATATCAAGGGTTTGGGCGTTGTTCTTGGAAAGTTTTGACCCAAAAATATTGTTTGATGCCTCAAAGTAGCTCTAGAAGGCCCCAAATCCCAAATCTCCTAATTGAGACCTACCACTAAAATGGTCCCTAAAAGCCAGTTCTTGCACATTTTCCACCTAGAAAGTACCAATATAGATGAAAAATTATATAATTATTGGTTCTAAATTAAATCCTCTCCAAGTCCTAGCATATATCCATCTGAACCCAAAATATATTAAACATTGAGAGGGATAAAAGATAAAGGTGATAATGGATCTATGCTAGTTTATCACAATTGTTTAAATATATAAGTAAGACAAATAGTACAATAGCTCTTTTTTTGATGTTATATTAGTGAAGATAAATAAGGTGTTAAAATCTCTTATTTTTCAGTGTCTCACACACATACTCTTGTATAAAAAATATTGAACATATCCCCTAGTCAAGTTGTAGAGTGCTTGACATAAATTTCTCATGTTTACCCTTTTTTAATAACTATAAATAAATTAAAACAATCAATTAACAAATATTTCTTTTGGATCTCTCTTAATATACACCAACTTAAATACATCTTAAACTCAGATTTATCATGCACCTAGAGGAGTCAAATTTCTTAACGTGTAATTTTTTTATCATTTAATTCCATGACATGTATTTTATATATATATATATATATATATATATATATATATATATATATATATATATATATATATATATATATATATATATATATATATATATATATATAGATATATATATATATATATATATATAGATATATATATAAAGAGATGTGAAATTGATATTATTAAGAATCAACATAGATTCATCTCAACTCTAGATCTTCCAAGTATCGAGAGGAATCAAATCTCTTGAGATGCTCAAAAAGAGGTTTGCATTTTGAAATATTTGATTCCTCTTAGCGATTGATAGATCCAAAGTTAAGATGGGTATATGCTGGTATTTTTCAAATAAGAATATTTTTTAAATGTGATCCATAATGTCACAGTTATTGTTAAGAATAAATTGTTAATATTAATATGTGGTGCTTATAGTTTATTTTTAAATATATTTATCTTAATTTTATATTTGAGGTCCTTTACATTTTAGTAAGGGAAAGAAATTGTTGTTGAAAAAAATACAAGTCAACTTCATCTTAAATAACACAAAATTAAATTAAATAAAAAATAAATAACTACATAGATCCATACATATCACAACATATAAAACAATTAAACTAGCCTAGATTCATGTTAAACCCAAATATATGCATCGAGAGGAATAAAATTTGTTAATGTGTAAATTTGTTTATTATGAAGGATTTAATACATGTCATGGAATTAAATGATAAAAAATTTACACGTTAAGAAATTTGACCCCTCTAGGTGCATGATAAATATGAGTTTAAGATGTATTTAAGTTGGTGTATATTAAGAGAGATGCAAAAGAAATATTTGTTAATTGATTGTTTTAATTTATTTATAGTTATTAAAAAAGGGTAAACATGATAAATTTATGTTAAGCACTCTACAGCTTGACTAGGGGATATGTTCAATATTTTTTATACAAGAGTATGTGTGTGAGACACTGAAAAATAAGATATTTTAACACCTTATTTATATTCACTAATATAACATCAAAAAAAGAGCTAATGTACTATTTGTCTTTACTTATATATTTAAACAATTGTGATAAACTAGCATAGATCCATTCTCACCTTTATATTTTATCCCTCTCAATGTTTAATATATTTGGGGTTGAGATGGATATATGCTAGGACCTGGAGAGGATTTAATTTAGAACCAATAATTATATAATTTTTCATCTATCTTGGTACTTTATAAGTGGAAAATGTATAAGAATTGGCTTTTAGGGACCATTTTAGTGGCAGGTCTCAATTTGGAGATTTGGGATTTGGGGCCTTCTAGAGCTACTTTGAGGCATCAAACAATATGTTTAGGTCAAAAATTTCCAAGAACAACTCCCAAACCCTTAATATTATTCTACACACTAAAATATTTCCAATATTTTCAAAATTGCCTCAATTGGAGTTTGTCGTGATAGAAGTTATGCCTACTACAAATTGTTGTATTTTGTTATCCACCATGATACAAAGTGGATGTCATGTCCACCCCATAGTCACACATGTAGGTCTAATCATGTGTGGACTTTCAAGGACATTACAGAGGGTACAAACTCCTAACATTAATTGGAGGTCTAGGTATGCAAAAATCCTAACTCGTACCCTAGTTAGATATCAAGTTATGTTAAATATTTGGTTGTTGGGATGATAAGGGGTTCCATTATTTTAGCATTGTTCTTGTTGCATAGTTTATTAAAGCATGTAGGAGTGGGATATTAGAGCATAATAGAAGAGGTAGAGATTCTATAGTAGATTTTCAAATTTTAATTATTTTCCATAAATTTGAGCATTAAGCTAATAATAAGAAATTTGAGATCTAAGGAAATAAATTACATCATAAAAGATTTCATAATATTTCAAGATCTTTTTTGATGAATTGTTCTAGTTTAATATATATGATTTATTATAGGTCAATTTTTATTGTAAAAACAAATCTTGCTCCTAGGAAAATATTATTTCCACTTTACTTCTAGTACTAGAATGTACATCTCTTGATCATGCATTTTGTAATGTAAACTAATGCATAAAAGATCACATGGTGGTACATAAAAGGGCTTTAATGTTACATTAAACTTGTTCCCATTGCATATCCATATTTATCAACCTCAATGGTGAAGTATTCTTGAATATTAGTTGGTATGAGAATAATAATAATTACAACTTAATGCTTGATCTCTTAAACACTTCCTCCTAATTGAGAAACAACTTGATAGGTGTGTTGAGATAGTTGATATTTCTCATATCTCCAAAAGTGATCCCAATCAATTGAACCATCTACCCAAGGCATGTAGCCAATGAGGAGACAATAGGTCATAGGTTCAAATCCAATCAAATCCCTTGGGGTTTCCAGCCATGACTATGGATGGAAATTGAGCCACCATTCATCTAGATTATTTGAGAAAGAGGGGGGAATTTTGTCACTTTTTCCTAAGAAAAGAAAACATATTTCCTTGAAATGATGTAGGTCATGAAATTTTTTGAACTTTGGTTATTTTTAATGATTGAAATGTTCACCAAATCGATACTTACACCATCCTATTTCCCATGGAATCCAAGATAACCAAATTCATGTTACTCATAAATGATGCTTGTTATCCTTCCAAGTATTTCTTAAATTCATGCAATCCAAATACACACCTAAAAAAAAGTAATGTGTTTATATTGTTTGGTTATTAAAGATGCCTTTGTTTGTTAAAAATTCTCATGGAAACACGAGGTATTTGGATATATGATGATCGAGTGCTCTCTTAAGACACTCCTTGATGTGAAGTCATTGGTTCAATTACCTACCCTAATCAGGGTGATATATTGGATATGATGAAGATAAAGTCCAGCCAAGCTTACAAAAAAAAATTCAATTAAAAAAGTTATCCCTAATGGGGGTGAGATCCCAGGACCGGGTGGCTCCTCATGGCCCATGTCATTAGTCAGGCGGCAAGTGGATGGGGGGCCGACCCCTCAATACCCTCACTTCATTAAGTGATTAGAGGTGAATAATGTCGAGCGTGTGAAATAGTCCAGCACCTCGTTGAGTGTGGGAGGAGATGTTCTAAGGTGATGAATAGGTAATTTGAATGACATTCTTGTTGAGGTGGTGGTTGAGATTCATGCATCTGAGTGGTCTTATGCATAAGAGTGAAGGGAGAGGAGTCTAGCTTTTTGGTTTTGGAGGTATTGGAAGTGTTTTATCTCCAAGTTCAAGCGAGGTTGTCTAGTCCTGTGCCTATCCCTGAAAGGGTTCCCTGAGCTTTTCTGGTTCGGTGTAGTATGGATTGAGGTAACAATAACCACCTAGAGTTTTTGTTTTAATTTGAATTTGGAAGGTGTGGGATTCTAGTTCTCTAGTGGGTGTAGAAAGTGGGTGTGTGGGCGAAGTCTCTAGTGGGTTGAGTGGAGCCATAAGGTGTGGCTCTTGTGGCTTTTGGTACATATTAGGGGAAGGAGACCTACTCTCCTGCAATTCACTAGGTTTGAGTGTCGAAGTATTCAACGAGAATGATCCAGGACGATTCCGTTGATTCATTACATAGGTGTTCAAGTGTCGTTGTTAATTCAGTTCAGCTTTGATAGTCGACTGTGTTGGTTATGGATCAGGTTGTTCAGGTAATGTTTATGGTTTTCAAGGCATTCAATGTTGGAAATAATACTGAGAAGGGGGGGGGGGTGAATCAATATTATCAAATCAATAAAACATTTTCATTTCCATACTTAGATACATATACACTACTTCTGTTAATGGAACCCGCGTGTATACACAACTGTGTCTAATGCAACTAGCGTATATCCAGAATACTTATGATTCAGTTAATCCATTAAATGTTGGTCTTTAGTTAGTGCACCGGATCTTCATTAACCATATGACCAGTAAGCAGGTGCAGTAAAACAGAACAGATCATCACACACAAGAAACACACATGAACACAATGATATAAGGTGGAAACCCAATGTGGGTGAAAAACACCTACTGCAAGTCATCTCTATCTTCTTTTAATAAGAAACTTTATTTTACAATATTTCTGTACTGGTGCAGTCTTATACAAGTACACAGGCTTCTACCTGCAAAAGGCTACAACCTTCTCTCGTTCTCCAGACTCTCCTGGAAGGGAGCTACAACCCCCTTAGCTCTTGTACTAGCTGATCCATTTACCAGTACGTAGGTGCCTGCCTACAGAAATTCTCCAACCTTTACTCGTTCTCCTGCTGCTATTGGAAGGGAGCTACCACCCTCTTTGCTCTTGTACTAGCTGATGTACTAGTATGTAGGTGCTAACCTACAGAAGGCTACAACCTTCTCTTTCTTCCTCCGGGTACCACGTTTCATCAATTTTCAGACTGGATACTCCTGAAGCATAACACATTAATCTGAAGGCCACGTTTCATCCAATTTTCATACTGGACCCATCAATATCATTGAAGCACAAAATCAATCAATACTAGCATTATCAATCTCCGAATCACTAAAACCCTGTCAACAACACAGTCACCAGAACACAGAGCAGACAACAGAACTCTGCAATAACAATCAGACCCAACTGCAACTTCAAATATTATACTTCATAATGTATACGCTACTATGACGAACCAAACTCGCGTACATACGCGCTTTCACCAAAGCCAACCCGCGTACAGATTTATAAATATTCAATCATGACTTGCAGCTATTTCAAACTTAAGTTATACCCAGTTCAAAACATTACATGCGTCAGTATACAGATCTAGAACAAGCATAATCAACCATATAGAGATAGTTCATTTCAAACCATTTGATCCCGATCTATCCTTAGATCTTGTTCTCCATCAACATGTGACATTCCTCCTTAGCTCAGATCAAGCAATGCATCATAAACCCATAACCTGCATACTGGATCTCATACTTCATCAGATATTCAAGACTTTCTCCATGTCTTTGCCTAATGATCTTCTTCTCCTTTTATAGTCTTAGGCCTTACTCAATACCATGATCCAAAACCATAATAAATCAATACCATTGACCCAATACTTGGGATCAACACTTCTGATGAGATACCATGGTCCAAAACCTTAGGTTCAAGTACCAAGGACTAAATACCACGGACCAAAAATAACTTCTCCCCCATGTACGTGCCTTCCCATGCATGAATGTACGTGCATACGCATACGCGACTTTGGAATGTCTAAGCCACGTGTATACGCGGCTTTGCATTAGTGAACCTGCGTATATAATTTTCTCTCTTCATTCTTGTAGTCTGATCATCAATTCCTTGCTACTGACCTGCTGCACTATGATCTGTCATCTGTGTTATTTGCCATCACGGAAAACACTTGTCTCATAATGCCAACATTCAATTGAGATGGTTTAGCATCTGGTTGTTGACTTGTGTTCATCTACAGTTCCGCTAGGATTGGTCGATGACATGTGTCTTGTCGTTCGTCTTCGCAGGTTTTGATGTTGACATGGGTGTCGTTGATGGCAAAGGATCGATATGGTTCGGTTGTCATCACAACTGAGGATTGTGTCGACGATATGCATTGGTATGTCATCATGCGACAAATGTTGCTAATGTCGCTTAGTGATGAAAGATTGTAAATGGGTTTTGATGAAAATCTAAGTATCAAACCCTAATCTACATCTAAGTCTAAAACCCTAAAACCTATGCTGCACCTAAAACCATACACTAAAGACATATACCTAAGCTCTAAACCTATGCCTAAGTCCTAATCTAACCATCACATTCAAATGGTTATAAAACCCTAATCCATACATAAAACCTAAGCTAAAACTTAAGTTCTATGACATAAAACCCTAAAACCTATCACTATGTGCTAAAAAACTAAGTGTTAAACCTAAATTTACAACCCTCGACCTTTTAAAAACATTACACAACATAAAAAACAATGCAAAACTGTTGACAACAGTCTCTAAACCGTGCAGGTATGAATACCGCAGTAGAGAAGACGTGATCAGAGCAGTGATAACCATTGAAGGTTAACGAACAGTCAGGTTACAAGCCGTCAGAGTAGACCGTGGCCCTAACCACTACGAAAACCGTGTCGAGATTGTGCCATGTGAGTAGGCAGAGGAGGTTAGGTGGAGGTTAGCGTTTGGAGGTAAATGTGTGGAGAAATCATAACCATGAGCATGTGAACGGAAGTCAAATAGCCAGAGGATAACCGTCGGGGTTATAACTTGCAGTGGAGGTTAATCAAAACTGAAGCGGGAACTATGGCATATGAACGGGCCGGATTAACCGCCAACTGTCACCATTCAAAAAATAGTCAGTAGAACTGCCGGAGCCCAAACCGTTGGGGTCAACTGCCTGTACACATGCGCTGTCAGTGCCTCCACCTAGTTAGCTAACTGCTAATGGATTTAGGCTAATACAAAGTATAAAAGTGGGTTTTTAAAAAAGTTTATTGTTGGAACTAATTCCACCACCATGAAACCCTAGCCTAGGTGTCAGGAAACCACAAGACCAAGTTTGTAAACCTAATCTGATACAACCAAATGCATCTATAAACTAGCCAAGGTGGTTTTCATGTACCTGTAGTTCTTTAAAAGGCAGATTTTCCTTCATTCTGATAAGAGGGGGTGGTTTTTTGACTTTTGCTTGCAGATTCTAGAGGTCATAGGCAATTTTGTTTTCAGTGTTACAGGAGCATCCAGAGTCGGTTTTGGAAACTGTAAGAGGTGTTGGAAAGCTGGTTCAGAGGGCTATCTGATGACAGTGATCAGAAGTGCTTGCATGCACATTCAGACTGATCAAATCTCTATGTAATCAACTCCTTTTCATTCCTAATAAAAATGGTCGCCCATCTTGAAAGCGGACCTAGAGATGTAGTTCACCAGGGATGAACTCTGTCATCAATTTTATTGTCTGGTATCACTGTGTTTTTACTATTTTCATTTCTGTTATGCATCTTTATTATGTTTAATCAACTGTCGTAAAGTCTTCTTCTCAATTAGTTTTCCTCGATTTCTGCACTTTTAGCTAACATTCAAACCATTAATGGCTAATCAATTCTACATCAGTTTTAGTTTATGATCATTTCAGATCATATAGTTTGGTATCAGAACAGGTTACGTTTGTAGAATTTTCCCTTGAATGTTAACCAGGTCAAAGTAGCAATGAGGAGAAGAAATCCTTGAGCAGATCGATCCAGAGATTGAAAAGCGACGATTCGTTCATAAATTGACCATGTGAGGATCTGATGCAGGTGAAAACACTGAAACTAAGATGAGTGTAGAATAGTTTCAACAAGCATTCTTGACTATGCAATAGATGTTGGGAGAATTGTATGAAGACAAGAAGGTGAGAGATGCAGCTTCTTCCTCAAAGGCATCGAAGAAGGAAAAAGGTAAAGGGAAGACTAATAAACCACCTTCACCTCCATCATCTCCATCATCATCATCATCATCTTCTTCTTCCTATGCATAATATGAAATGGAAAAGAAACCTAAGAAAACATCTCTTTTGAAACTTGATGTTAAATTTGAGTTACTTGTTTATGATGGCGAAATGAATCTTGAAAAGCTAGATAACTGGATTAAGTAGTTAGAAGTGTATTGTTGCATTCAGAACATTTCTAGTGATGAAACTAAAATTTAGTTAGCTACACTTAGAATGGGGGGAAAAAATTTAATCTGGTGGGAAAGTAAAACTCAGATAGATGTAAAGCGTAAAGGAAAAGTCATCTCTTCATGGTCTAAGTAAATCTCTTAGGAAACAGTTATATCCTTTAGGATACATGCATCACGCTGTTATTGATTGGAAGCATGAGGCAAGGTAAAGGGTAGAGTGTTCATGAGTTTACTCAGGGATTCGGAAAGAAAGCATTGGCGATTGGTATTTCATTGGATACACATGAAACTTTGTTAAAATACATCGACAGTTTACATTCATATTTGCAACATACTTTATTGATGTTTAGTCCTAATGATTTTGATGAGGGGTGCGTTCAGGCCATACATATTGAATCAGGTGGCAGATCATTCAAGTTTTGATCTTAGTCATCCAAAGAGTTGGAAACCAAAGATTCTAGTGACAGTAAGGGGAAGAACATTTCGAAGAGAAAGAAATCAACGATTGTTCAGAAGGAAAGACCTACTTGTTCTCATTGCCAGAGAATCAGTCATGATGAATTGAAGTGCTGGAAAATTCATCTAGAACTTAAGCCCAAAAAGTTTCTTAAGGAGAAGGATGAAAAGAAGGCCAATGCAGCAGTCCAACAGGATCTAGGTTCAGATTCTCGTGATGAAAGGAGGATAACTGCCATGGTTACATCAATATTTTACAGGAGAGAACATAAATATCACCTTGAGAAAGATGGGGTTGAATTTATTGTCAGGGTACATAAAAAAAAATCACTTGAATTCAGTTAATGTTAATTAGATGAAGTGATTAATAAGTTCAAACAAGCGGTTTGTAATCATGTGTATAAAGGATCAACATAACAATCAACATTATTCTTGTTTAAGTTATGCAACTCAACTTAAAGATGGTTTGATTAAAGAGAGAAAATTGTTCAGTTCTATGTAAAACCAAACATCTTATTCATAAGCAGGGATTACAACATGAATTACAGTGTGTGCTTAAAGCTCCTCTTCTTGATGTTAGAATGAATAAATTTAGTTTAAGTTTGGAACTTAACAGTTACATGGATACATATCAGTATTGGGGAAAGTCAGTGCTCAATTTCTCTTGTATTGTGTCACCATGTCATATCTCGAACAGTTGGGAAACCTCTTTTCAAGTGGAGAGGAGACATAATTTTTTTCATATCAAAGCCTTCTCTAAAGTAGTGTCAAAGTGTCTAATGAGAACTTATGCATCAGAGGAAAGTGCTAATAAATGGAAACATCATTTAATAAATGAAGGAAAAGTGATTCAAACAAATCAACAACTAATTCAATACTTTCATAATCAAACTAAGTTGCAGCAAATTTCACCTTACAGTTGGATAGGTTCAGTGCAACAAGTTCACTTAGTTAATAGGAATCAAGAAAGTATGTTAAATCAAGTAGTTGGTTTGATGTCAAAAGCATCTTTGATTGTGTCTTTCATTCCACAAAATATATTGTTTATACATGTTGATGGTATTAAACAACATCCAGTAGAGACTGTTTTCAAAGATTGTGAATCAGTGACCTAGGGTTCTTCGTGGAAAGAATTCAATTGCCATTTTTATAGGAGGTTGTTTGCCCATCGCCGCAATTTGTTCATACTGCATATGGAAGGAACATGTCACCAACTCGAAAAGTGCCATGGTCAGCATCATCAAGGTCATCACTTGCAAGTGATTGATCGAATATATTAGTACATTGTCAGGTCAAGGTGGAAAGACAGGTCGATCTACCCTCATCGACTAATTGTTTAGTCAATATTTTGTGGTCCAAAATATTTCGAGTGGAGAGGAATGATCTAGGAGGATTTTGTTGATTCATTGCACAGGTGTTCAAGTGTCATCATCAGTGTTCAGTGTTGTCGTCAATTCATTTTAGCTTCGATAGTCGACAATGTTGGTTATGGATAAGGTTGTTCAGGTAATGTTTATGGTTTTTAGAGCGTTCAGTTGAGATGGTTTAGCACGTGGCTGTTGACTTGTGTTCATCGATAGTTCCACCAGTATTGGTCGACGACAGGTGTCTTGTCATTCGTCTTTGTGGTTTTTGATGTTGACATGGGTGTTGTTGATGGCAAAGGATCGATATGGCTCGGTTGTCATCGCAACTGAGGATTGTGTTGATGATATGCATTGGTATGTCATCATGCGATAAATTTTGCTAATGTCGCTTAGTGACAAAAGATTATAAATGGGTTTTGATGAAAATCTAAGTATCAAGCCCTAATCTACATCCAAGGCTAAAACCCTAAAACCTATGTTGCACCTAAAACCATACACTAAAGACATATACCCAAGCTCTAAACCTATGCCTAAGTCCTAATCTAACCATCACATTCAAATGGTTATAAAACCCTATTCCATACATAAAACCTAAGCTAAAACCTAAGTTTTATGACATAAAACCCTAAACCTATCACTATATGCTAAAAAAATAAGTGTTAAACCTAAGTTTACAACCCTCGGCCTTTTAAAAACATTACACAACATAAAAAACAATGCAAAAATGTTGACAACAGTCCCTAAACCACGTAGGTATGGAGACCGCGGTAGAGAAGACATGTGATCAGAGTAGTGATAACCGTCGGAGGTTAACGAACAGTCAGGTTACAAGCCATCGGAGTAGACCATGCCCCTAATCGCTACGAAAACCATGTCGGGACTATGCTATGTGAGCAGGCAGAGGAGGTTAGACAGAGGTTAGCATTTGGAGGTAACCGCGTGGATAAATCATAACCGTGAGCATGTGAATGGAAGTCAAATAGATAGAGGATAACCGTCGAGGTTAGAGTGTGCAGCAGAGGTTAATCAAAACCGCGGGGGGAACCATGGCATATGAACGTGCCAGATTAACCGTCATCCATCACCATTCAGTAAACAGTCAGTGGAATTGCCGGAGCCCAAACCATCAGGGTCAACTGCCTGTACACATGTGCTGTCAGCGCCTCCCCCCGGTTAGCTAACCGCTAACGAATTCAGGCTAATACAAAGTCTAAAAGTGGGTTTTTAAAATAGTTTATTGTTGGAACTAATTCCACCTCCATGAAACCCTGGTCGAGGTGTCAGGAAACCACAAGACCGAGTTTGTAAACCTAATCTGATACAACCAAATGCATATACAAACCAGCCAAGGTGGTTGTCATGTACCTTGCAGTCCTTTAAAAGGCGGATTTGCCTTCATTGATCAGAGGGGGTGGTTTTCTAACTTTTTCTTGCAGATTCTGGAGGTCATAGGCAGTTTTGTTTTCAGTGTTACGAGAGCATCCGGAGTTGGTTTTGGAAACCGTAAGAGGCATTGGAAAGATGGTTCAGAGGGCTGTCAGATGACCATGATCAGAAGTGTCTGCGTGCACATTTATACTGATCAAATATCTATGTAATCAACTCCTTATTTTCATTCCTAATAAAAACGGTCGCCCATCTTGAAAGCAGACCCAGAGACGTAGTCCATCAGGGATGAACTCTGTCATCAATTTTTTTGTCTGGTATCGCTGTGTTTTTACTATTTTCACTTCTGTTATGCATATTTATTATGTTTAATTAGTTGTCCTAAAGTCTTCTTCTCAAGCAATTTTCCTCGATTTCTGCACTTTCAGCTAACATTCAAATCATTAATGGTTATTCAATTCTACATCAGTTTTAGTTTATGATCATTTCAGATCAGAGAAGGGTGTTGGTGTGCTTTGGTTGGAGTGGGGATAATCTGGATCTCTCCGACCCTAGAATTCGACCACTTTGGAACTCTATCCAACCACTTTTGCAGTAGAATCGATTGGTGGAGTGGAAAAGGGTGATGGGAAGCAAGGTGTTGCTTCGGGAGAGGTATTGGTGGTTCACATTCTTTCTCAGGTGATGGGATGGTTTGGATTTCAAAGAGGATACGGTGGTGGTTTGAAGCTGAACTCACCTGGTTAGTGGGTGGCTGCTTCGACTTTCTTGTTTGTAGTGATTGTTGTGGTATCACAGGCCCCTTTAAGATGAGTCCATCCCTGCAGTTTGGTTGGTCTTCGCTCCCAACAAAGCATACCCTGGTGGGACATGAAGACTCGGAATTGGCCATCCCACTAGTGAATATGGGTTAGGAGGGTGCTGGGTCGAGTAAGGGAGGTAAGGTTGTGGGACGTTCTAGGCAACTGACTAGTGGTGAGTGAGGGGGACGCGGAGGTGGCAGGTAGGCAACGAGGAAATGCGGGCAACTTTCATAGGATCAGAGGCGAGCAAGAGCGAAGTGTGGTGTGGAAGAGGAGCCATGGGTATGGCAGCTGCTTGGAAACTGATCTGCAATAAATTCAACACTTTTGTCTGGAGAATTGTCAAGAATTAATCTAGCCTTTACTATATCAAATGGAAACATTTGAGAGAATCATAAGGGAGGAACATGGAGAGTTGGTGGCGACCTTGGACAAAATACACTAATTCCAGGTTTACGAGTGAGTGGTGGTGGTTTGGCATGGCCAGAACCTGCTCTCTAAAAAGGTGGAAAATTTCGAGTCATGGATGGCTCACTTCGAAGGGAATGTCCAATGCGGCTTCCACCCACCGCCTCCTCCAAGAAAAACCCCGGATAACCCAAATTCCATCACTTTTGAAGAAAAACATGATCATAGGTGTCATCTTGGTATTAATTCTTTTTGGAGTCAGTGGTCCTCTTGGGCTGGGACTATGTCTCTAGCATCATTTTTTTTTGTCACCTCTCACATATGGTGGTCAACAAACCTGGTCATGGTGAGACCACCTGTTTTTTGAAACTTCGGGTGTATATCTTTTATGCCAGTTGAATAGAATATTGATTTAAAAAAAAAATATTATGGAAAGATAATCATTTTAATAATATTTTAATTAATGTTTTGGGACTATTGAAAAAACCCCCAGGGCACTAGCTATAAACAACTCCCATGGAGATGAATATATTAGCCTAGTATTTGAAGAAGCTAGCTAACAAGTAGTTCATCCATGTAGAATCAAATGATTTGGATTTAAAAAAATTGATTGTTAGAGAGAGTGAGTGAGTGGTATTATCTCTTTATAGTCAACATTCTCTAGAATGATTCCTTACATGCAAAAAATGTTGGGGTGGAATGACTAGCATGAATCCAAAGCCAAATAAAATGAAGAAGCATTAAAGAAATAACTAATTCCTCCTAGAAACATTCAATCAAGAGGTGCATCAAACAAAAATGGGATCTTACACCACAAAATGGACCATTAAAAATAGTTGATCCTCACATCGACCAAACATTTCCTTTACTACTAGAAAATTGATGTTATTCTCTAATAAAAGAAAATTTTGACTAAGGATTCAAATGCAAGAGAGTTTTTTTGGTTTCATATCCATAGCTATGGAGGGACCTATTGAAGCTCTAACTTAGTGGATAATTAATTTTGGCATAGCTATGTGGTATAATTTGAAGAAATTCCGATGCATAGATCATATATGAGTATGCAAAGCTCCACACTTGAACGTAACTAATTGACACAAAATATTTAACATATGGATGTGAGTTTTGCATGCCAATGATGAAATTAGGTCAATATTGAGAAGAGAGATTGATTTAAGATAATTTGATTAAGGCTAAAGTATACAATCAAAGTATAATTGGAAGCTAATTCAAATTTCAAAATCTATTATTGTTAAAATATGTAGGAGTGTTATGCTAATAAATTTTGTTAAGAAACATAGATTGAATCAGATTGAGGATTAAAGTATTAGCTCAAGTCAATGATATATGGAGGAAAGAGCTTTTAGAGATTCTCAGAATCATATTATGTCAATGCAAGGATTATAAAGTGATAGAGAATTGGAGTCATGAAAATATTCAACCAATCTTTATGTTGGGTTCAATGCTTATAGAGCCATGTGTATGAAAAACAAGTTACTTGAAGGATAATTCCTAGTTGAGTCAAAGGTTAATTCTATTGAACAAAAGAAAAAGTTATGTTGTCAATTGAGTCAGGGAAGGTGGGTTAGGGGTGAGGGATGGGGGGAGGGAGGGTAAAAGTTGTGTCTTCAAATTAAGTGATTATATTGACCATTATAACATAATTGAATACCTAGATGATGAGATCAATTCCTTGCTGACATTAGTTGATAGCCAATCAAAAAATCTTAGTTGAGTCAATGAAGGTATGGTTTTGACAAAATATAGTTATGTATAATTTAGTTTTACCAATAGTTACAAAGACATAGTATAGTCTAACCATTGAATTAGGTCTTATTTGAGTAAAGTCAAGTCATGATAATCCAAAGTAGTAGTTGAGTCATAGAGAGTCATCCTTCATGTAATGAAAAATGCAAACTTTTGTCTATTTCCAAAGACTTAAAAGAATTCATTATTGAAAACAATAGAGTGGATCAAGACCAATTTTGATAGAATTTGAAGAATTTATACAACAACATCTAATACAGGTATCCATGATCTACCAAGTAGAAGACGAGATTTAGACCAATCAATAGAGAAAGGAATTCTATTAAGTAATTGATAAGAGTTTGATTGATTATTGAGAATACATGCATACACGCATTGTAATTGAGAATTTGATTGAAAAATATTGCAGCAATGAATATGAGAATGGATCAAGGAAATTTTTGGGCATTTGATTGAGCATTGATTATAGAATTTGTAAAAGGGACTAGTTTTGAGATTCTCTCTAAAATGACATGACATAAGAAGAAACCATTCAAGAAAGAGAAATCCTATGACATACAGAAACACACACACAACTATTAAAGGATAAGATGATGATATAATAACAATTTAACTAATTAACCCCCTTAATATAAGAGTTTCAAAACAGTTCCCTAGGCTTTGACCTTAGAAGCCAACAAGCATAGAAATGGTAGGTTGGTTGAAGCATGTTGCTCCACTGTGGGGTGTTGTGTAGGGTGCCATTGAGGGGTGTTCTGTAGAGTATGACGTAAGAATAGAACATGCCAAGCATTTCCCTAGAGGCACCACAGTGTAACAATAGGGAGGACCATTGTTGGGTAGGGTAGTTGAGTGTTGGAGACTCTTTGATTGTACTGTCGCCTACCAAATTGAGGTTAAGGTAAAGAGTAACAAGTCATGGTAGAACCTTGTATATGTGTATATTCCTATATAGATAGTGGTTTTTGTGGTTGATTTATCTATGAAAGTTGATATGCATGGTTAATGCTTAATAAGGATGCTTCTACAATAGTAGAGACCCATAATGTTGTTACACAATTTCTTTGGGACAAACCAAGGCTTTGAGGGTGGGAGAGATGTTGAAAGGCGTTTTAGGCCATTGTAATAGTCATCATATGTTAGTACATTAGACATTATTATAAGTGCACACATTAATGCATATGTAATAAAGAGAACTTAATGAATGATTAGTTGGAGTGAGTACAACTACTTTAACCATTTCCCTCACTATATAAATACTCTCAAAGAAGAAATAGGAACTTGGTTGGCTAACCTTCCCACAAATTCTTTGTGGATATCATGTTTATGCTTTTTTTTTCTTACTTACATGTAGGTCCTTTTCTCGAATACTTGTGCGTGGTCTAGAAGATTACAACACTCACCTTATTCCCCCATATTAGTTTTCCCAATTGGTTCTAAAAACTAGGTAGCAATTTTGCTCCCCTTCCAATATCTATAGCTTGGGCCCTCCTCCATATGGCAGTGTGGAATCTTACTCTAACTCCCATGCTACTCTAAAAGAAATTAGAAAAGAAGGGAAATCATATGGGCGTGGGTAAAATTTTATGTAGTGCGTATACATTTAAAACTATAATAAGTGAGAAAATATCCTTGATAGATATGGGGAATCAAAGAATATTTTATTAATAATTTAATATACATATATCAAATTTTTGGTAAATCCTTCACTAAATTATAAAACCATGTCAAACCTTGGAAATATTTTTATAATTATTAAAACCATATATGATAATGGAAAATATTTTTTATACACCGCCTAAAGTATGATGCTTGGGTACGTTTTTCCTGGGCTCTCAAAAATTTATCATAGAATGAAGAAATTGAAGATATGATGGGAAATGGTTCACAATTGTGGAACTAATCTACCCCACTATCCTTGTAGGTTATAACTATAATTGGTCTGGTTTGGAGTTACTCTATGTCAAAAATAATTTTATGTGTGTTATCATCTTCCACTATGAATCATGAGAGAAACCTTTTCATTGTCCTCCCAAAATTAAAATATTGAATATCCTTGTTGGGTGGCCTAAATTTGTGTGGTCCAAGGGCTTTGAAAGAGTTATAGGAGTGAAATGAATGTGTCCATGATTTGAAGGAAGAACTAATTGGTGGAGTAAGTTTATTTTTTAGAAAGTGTGTCATAGTTAAGGTTGAATACAAAGAAATAATATCTTAATGGTAAATACTAACACCTAAAATATGATGAAATGTTTACTGTGGTGGAATCTAGGGTTAAGGTCTTGAGGAGAGAGCTAGCCTATATTGATTATTGGTTGACCACATATTTGATTCCTAGATGATTAATTCAAAGATGAAATAGAATATGGATAAATCTAAGAATGCATAAGGGATTCAATTTCTTTTAGAGATGAATTTTCCCTTGGGTGAACATGTTGAGTTGTTGATTGTTGAGGCCAACATGTGGCCTTTTCTACATTTTTAATGGAACTCTAGCACCTACCATATTTATTATTCAAGTAGGCTAGTATGAAATTGAATATGTCTTTGCATCAATTATCAATGGCATTATATGGCCCACCTAGGAGTCTTGGGATTTGTAAGCCTTAATCTTCATGCAAATGAGAGTTTCATGGAAAAATGTCGACCAAATGGATATAAATACTCATTTTTTTATTGGTTAGAATGGTATTATACATAAAATAGAGATCTTTGTATCAAAATTTTGTTAATAAAAATATTTTGTTTTGTTAAAAAAGGTGGGGAGACTAATCCATTCCATTTAGGTGAAATCGAAATGTTTATATTAAGAGTTGGAAACCTAAATGTTAGCTATAAGTACCATATTTTAGGAAGGATGCAGATAATCTGGAAATTGAATCCAAGGTGAATATGTTTTTTCTCTTTGCCAATGTAAGGAGTGATGGCTTGAATACTAACTTTTTTTTACCAATTTTTCTCAAGAGATGATATTCCAATCACATTTCCCATGTGTTATCCTTGTTTATAACTAATACAATATGCATACTCACAAGAAAATTAGTTAGGTCAAATTTGATCCTCATCTAAAAACTCTTGAATTTACCCTTCGATCTCTATTCTCTTATAATGAAGCCACATACAAATCTTCATCATACATAACAACTCCTCATTGCATGACAAAGAATGTTGACGTATTTTAATACAATGCTTAGAATAATTCAAAATAGTAATGCAACAAATTTTCCAACTAATTTTTCTCTTTTAACTTTTCTAATCATGTTGAATTTATGTATGTTGAGGCCTATTGTATGGGATTTTTGTCCTTGGAAATGGTCATATGATATGTAATGTAACCTTGTTGTATTCATTGTAGTGACTAAGCTTGACTTGGTTATAGATGCTCATATATATTTGTATGCATTTATGTATGAGTCAACATGTATATATGCACATAACTACACAAATATGTACATAGTGGGAATTACGGAAAAAATTAGAGTTCAATTAGTCCAAGCCAATGTGTGTGTGAATGTGGCCTTGAATGATTATGAACATAGTGGAAATTTATGGAAGTTGGCACTAGAAATGGTTATTGATATAATTACTACTAATTCTAAAGGAAATTATGTGTCTTCGTGGGAATTAATGGGTTGATCTAGATTGTGAATTAATTTTTCCTATTTATAGGATGGAATTTAATTGAGAAAAGTTTGTTCATTGATTAGTTGGAAGTTGATTTGAGATAGAATTGTCTAGATGTGAGAGGAGTTAGTGCTCATTTCGTTTTTTGTGCGTTTAAGAGTTTGTTTTTCATGGGTGCTATAGTATGATACTCAACATAGGTAGTGTACAAAGAGGACATGGATAATGAACATACACATGTTGTTTAGTATTATACTTCTAAAAATCCTCTAATAACCATTTTGACTAGTAATGAATGTGTTTGTTTCAAACTAGCTTTTCTCCCATCACTTGGATTCCCATGTTGGGTTTGTGTTATATTCTTTCCACGACCTGTCATAGGCGTTGTTACATTGTGTTGGGCATAGTGGGGGGGTTTGAAGGTGGAGATAGTGCCCATGCACAGGGTCCGGGGCAACACCCCGAGATTTTTTTTTTATGTGGATGCAAGGATGGTGGGTGGACCTACCCATGGTTTTGCACATGGTTTTAGGCATGATGGTTTTTTACCATGGTATTTTGTAGATCATGTCAAGGGAACTATAGTTATGTTCTAATCCAGGATTAATGGATTGGGGTTTGTGAATTCTTCGGCATGTATATAATGTATTGTAACATTGAAAGGAAAGAAATGAAAAATCAATCTAGTTTTCCTGATTTTGGTTCCAGGAGAAAATATTTGTTTATATTTTATGTTCTCACCATTGTATATTTTTCTATTTTAAGAATCATTTGTAGGTAATTTTTGTATACAGTTAAAACCTACATCTAGTACCATAGTTGTTTCATCTTCAAGGGGATGCCTTTGTGGCTGAGGGGTTTTCCTTGGGCCTGTGGTAGACCCTCTTACAGTGGGAGATTGAAATCAATAAATTCAATGGATAGAGTTTTGAGCTATGGAAGATCAAGATGGAGGATCTATTGGTGGACAAAGATCAATGGATTGTTATAAATCCAAGTACGATACCAACATGAATTTCAACAAAAGATTGTTTGAAGTTAGATCAGAATGAAAAGAGCACAATATGATTGTGTCTCTTAGATTCAATATTGTTGAATGTATCATGGGAAGCTATGCGTTGAGAAATGGAAACAAGAAATTCTAGTTTAATTTTTCCTTGAATTAAACTCCAAATTAAAATAGAATTATTTTCTCATAGAAATTTGAAAATAATTAATTAAGTTTAATTAACTTATTTAATTTAGGAAATTCGAATTGGAAGTCTTTTAGAAGACATGTATATGTTATCCCTAACTTATAGGAGTTAAGGATGAGTTGTAATTAGTTAAATTAGTTTATTGAGTTAAGTCCAGTTAAATTAGTTCCAATTAGTTTCAGGAACTAATAGTGAGTAAACAGTGAGTTGGGACACTAGTGACCTAATTAGTGCTACTCTAGTTAACTAATGATTCCACCATCAGAAACTCCTGCATGTTGATTCTGAGAACGACCCAGTTGGGACTGGAGTGTAGGGAAAACGTACTGATTGTTTTAGATTTTTCTGAGTTGCATTGATAGTGCATGCATTCAGGAATTGATCCTTGAGGGATTGTGCTATTTTTAGAGGCTTTATTTCCCTTTAAATACAAGATATTCTTCATAGGAATTGCACGTTGGAATAGAGACTTGGAGAGCTTGTGAATTGGCTAAGCTTTGGCCTTGAGCTTGCTTATGAGTTAGAGATTGAATTTGCTGAGTGCTGGGATTGTTCTAGAGAGAACAAGCATTGTAATTTCATCTTTATTTTCATGATTAATACAAAATAGATAGTGGGGCTTTGAGTTGTGGCTTTCCCCAGATATTTATTGTGTTATGTGACTTTGATTTTCTTCCTCTATTTATTATTGTTTGCTCGATGTTTATGGGATTTTTTTGTAAAGAGTATAAGTAGATTCTTGTCTCTTGTTTTAGTAGATTACACGAGCTTGTGAATCTACAGGATTTTCTACATGGTATCAGAGAAAGATTGTTTTTTGGGCCAAGAGTTTGCAGAGAAGTTATGAGAATTTATGTGAAAAGTTTTCAGAAAAAAATTATAGATTTGAATTCCTTGGGAAAAGATACCCAAATTAAACAAGAAAATCAGCTGAATCGAAGTTCGGATGAGGGAGATATCGATGATTTAAAATAATCTCTCTAGAGGAGATTTCGAAGTTTTGAGTTTCTGGGTTACAGGTGAAAGTCGAATTTGCATACATACTTCAGGATCGACAGATGGTGTTCCATGGGTTGAGGCTTGAGTATGCCTTGGAAGGAAGCTCGAATTTTATAGCCTGGAGGGACAGGATGGAGGCTGTGCTAGAAGATAATGGCTTGAAGGAATTCATTGATTAAGAAGTCCCCAAGCCAACAGCTACAGATGCACAGAACTTGGCCGAATGGAAGAAGTGTGTGGTGAAGGCAAGGCGGATAATCCTTGAGGGAGTTCGAGACCACATTGTCTCGAGTCTCCATGGCAAGGAAACTCTGCATGCTATGTGGAAAACATTGACGAACTTGTATCAGAATAGCAATGATTAAAGGAAGTTGGTACTGAAGGATAAACTTCGTAAAATAAAGATGGAAAAAGGTGAGATGATTCCAAAGTACTTGACCAAGTTCGCTCAATGTCGGGATGAACTTAGAAGTGTTGGAATCATAGTTTCTGAGGAGGATATGGTGAGCCTTTCTCTTCTTGGACTCCCAAAGAGTTGACATAGTTATCAGCACTCTGTCAATAGTTGGGAGAACCTGCCATATTGGGAATGAATATGGTCGGATTTGATGCAGGATGAGATCAGGAGGAACACCAGGGATGGCTCTTCACTAAAGACTGATAATGAAGAGAACTATGCCTTAGCGATTAAAGCAAGGAGGGGGAAAGGCAAAATTTCTCATTCCAAATCAGAGTCTTATCATGGAGGTAAGAAGAAGGACATGATGAAAGTTAAATGCTTTCATTGTCACAAGATGGGTCACTTTGATACAAATTGTCCATTGAAGAAGTCCAAGGAGAATTCCTCAGGAGGAGCGGTGGGTGAGGCTTTGGCCTCCCAATTCGAATTGGACTTTTCCCTCATTGCATGCATGGTGTATTCAATGATGGGAAGTGTCTGGTACTTAGACAGTGGAGCTTCTTTCCACATGACTGGTGACAAAGAGTTATTCAGTGAACTGGAGGAGAAATATCTCAAGATGCATATCGAGATGGGTGATGACGGTAAGTATAGTGTTACTGGTGTGGGCACTATTACTTTTTAGAGGGAGCATGTGGCTCCACTCACCTTGAAGAATGTTATGCATGTACCTGGACTGACAAAGAACTTGGTATCTGTTGCCATGCTTGAGGATAGAGGCTATGATGTGATATTTTCGAAAGGAAAGGCGTTCCTTCAACACATAGCCATGGGTCAAGTAAAGAAGATAGGGATTTGAGTTCAGAATCTCTATAAGATAGAGGTAGAGGATTGTGCTTCTTTGAGTTCAAAAGTGGAAAATATGTTGAGCTGAGACGTCGGCGAGTTGTGGCACAGGTGATTGGGCCACTTGCATCATGGGGCTTTGAAGATATTGCAACAAATATCTACCGGTATTCCCAAAGGTACGCTTGAGCAAGTTGATACATGCAAGGGTTGTACTTTGGGAAAATACACCAAGTCTTCCTTTGGAGATAGAGACAATTAAGCAGAGTCTATTCTAGAGAGATTCCATTCAGATGTGTGTGGACCATTATGGATAGTATCCACCACCAAACACATGTATTATGTTATATTTGTAGATGACTATTCTCATAAATTCTGGATATTTTTCATGCGGAGAAAGGATCAGATATTCACAAAGTTTTGTGAATTCAAGCCATTGGTCGAGAAAGAGTCAGGCAAGAAGGTTAAAGCTCTATGGAGTGATAATGGTTGAGAATATGTATCTAATGAGTTTAAGAACTTATATACAGCGGAAGGGATTAAACGTGAGTTGATGACACCTCATAACCCTCAACAGAATGGGGTTGTCGAGAGGAAGAACAAGAGCATAGTAGGGGCAAAAAGGGCGATGTTGCATGATCAGGGCCTACCACTACACTTGTGGGCTGAGGCATGCAACACAATGGTTTATGTTCAGAACCGTAGCCCACATTGGATACTTGAGAGTAAAACACCAGAGGAAGCTTATTCCAGTAAGAGGCCAGATGTTGGTCACTTCAGGATTTTTGGGTCATCGGTTTATTGCCATGTGACCAAAGATGCACGGAAGAAGCTTGAGCCAACAACAAAGTTGGGGATCTTTGTGGGGTACATTGATACTCCCCACAACTATCGAGTGTACATGAAAACCAGTCAGATGACAGTGGTTCGCAGGGATGTCAAGTTTGATGAAGAGAAGTCCATGCAAGTATCCCTTGAGAGGGAGCTTTAGCTACATGTGGAGGAGGAGCTTTTATTTCCTAAGGTTGATTAGCCTCATATTGATGTGGAACAACTACATGTAGAGGTTTTGGGAGTGGAGACATCCATTCAAGCAGAGTCTTCTAGAGAGAGAAGAAAGCGCACTAGAGAGGCTGACAGATTGTTGGATGATACATGGGAGAATGTGGGAGCACCCTCTTCTCAGTGCAGACAGAGGAGGTCACCAGAGAGGTACACTGGATACATGGAAATATGGGTGCATGTGTTGTGACAGAGCCATCTTCCTTTCAGGAAGAAGTGCAACAGCTAGTTTGGGTTGATGTGATGGTGGAGGAGTATGTCTCCATAGTTCAAAATTGTGTTTGGGATGTGGTCCTGAGACCATAGGACAAGTCAGTTGTGAGCTCCCGTTGGATTTACAAGGTAAAGCAAGCTGCAAATGGTAGTGTGGAGAAGCATAAGGCCAGATTTGTGGCCCATGGCTTTTCACAGGTAGAGGGGATTGACTATGGTGAGACCTTTGCTCATGTTTCAAGGTACTCATCAATCAAATATATTTTGGCACTATCAGCACATATGGGTTGGAAGATCCATCAGATGGATGTGAAGACTTCCTTCCTCAATGGCATGATTAAGGAAGAGGTGTAGATAGAATAACCTCAAGGTTTTGAAACCTTGGACTGTGAGTCACATGTGTGTCGACCCAAGAGAGTGTTGTATGGGCTGAAGCAAGCACCCCGTGCTTGGTACACTAGGATAGAGAGCTACTTCACTGGGTTGGGATTCGCGAAGAGTGAAGAAGATGCGAAACTGTATTACATAGTGGTGGAAGGTAAGTTTTTTATCATTGTATTTTATGTAGATGATCTCATACTGACAAGTGATGAGAAGCTCATTAAATATTGAAAGGAGGACCTTGAAAGAGAGTTTGAGATGAAGGACATGCGGCTCATGCATTAATTTCTTGGCATTGAGGTATGGCAGGGAGATGGGGATTTGTTTATTTCTAAAGGAAAGTATGCCAATGATATACTCAGGAGATTCCGCATGGAGAGCAGTAAACCCATGGAGACTCCTCTAGCTGGTAACTAGAGGAAGGAGGATGCTACTTCAAGGGAAGTAGTGGAAGCTATTGTTTATAGGAAGCTTGTGGGTTCACTCATGTATTTGGTGAACACATGACCAGATATGTGTTATGCAGTTAACCAGCTTAGTCAAGCGATGGTTAGGCCTACCAAGCTGTATTGGAAGGCGAAAAAGCATGTATTGAGATACCTCAGAGGCACTACTCAGTTTGGGTTATGGTACATATGGATAGAGGGAGTGAAGCATCAAGGCTTCACTGATGTAGATTGGGCAGGGAGTCCATCTAACAAGAAGAGCACATCAGGAGTGATCTTTAGTATTGGGTCACCTGCAATTTCTTGGTACAAAAGGAAATAAAGATCGGTTGCACTCAGTTCGGCAGAGGCTGAGTACATGGCTGCAAGTCAAGCAACATGTGAGGCTATCTGGATGAGGAGGATCCTCGTTGGTTTGTTTGGTAACCAGATGGATCTGACAATGATTTATTGTGATAATCAGAGTTGTATCAAACTCTCTAAAAATCCAGTTTTTCATGATCAGTCTAAGCATATAGATATCTGGGATCATCATCTTAGAGATTGTGTATTGAGGCAAATCATGTTGTTAGATTACATTCCCACGGAGGAGCAAGATGCTGAAATCTTGATAAAGGAATTTCCAAGATGTAAATTCAAGTTTCACAGAGATAGGATTGGGGTAGTGGATAATCCATTTCTTGTTGATAGGGAGTGTTGAGAAATGGCAACAAGAAATTCTAGTTTAATTTGTCCTTGAATTAAAATGTGAATTAAAATAGAATTCTTTTCTCATAGCAATTTGAAAATAATTAATTAAGTTTAATTAACTTAATTAATTTAGGAATTTCGAATTGGAAGTATTTTAGAAGACGTATATGTTCTCCGTAACTTATAGGAGTTAAGGATGAGTTATGAATGAGTTGTAATTAGTTAACTCAGTTTATTGAGTTAAGTCCAGTTAAATTAGTTCCAATCAGTTTTAGGAACTAATAGTGAGTAAATAGTGAGTTGGGACACTAGTGACCTAATTAGTGCTACTCTAGTTAATTGAAGATTCCACCATCAGAAACTCATGCATGTTGATTATGAGAAATACCCAATTGATACTGGAGTGAAAGCACAATGTACTAATCGTTTTAAAAATTTCTGAGTTGCACTGATAGTGCATGCATTCAAGAGCTGATCCTTGAGGGATTCCGTTATTTTTAGAGGATTTATTTCCCTTTAAATACAAGTTATTCTTCATAGGAATTACACATTAGAATAGAGACTTGGATAGCTTGTGAATTGGCTAAGCTTTGGCCTTGATCTTTTATGAGCTGGAGATTGGATTTTCTGAGTGTTGGGATTGTTCTAGAGAGAACAAGCATTGTAATTTCATCTTGATTTTCCTGATTAATAAACAGATAGCGGGGTTTTGAGTTGTGGTTGTTAGAGCCTAGATTTTCCTCAGGCTGAAAAGACAAGGTTCTAGGTCCACATCAAACCACACTCAGTTTGGTAGCTAGCCCTACTAGAACAGGAGAGGGCTCTCTCCGGGTCACTCTCAGTAAAAATATACAGTAGGGTCTGAGATGACTCAAAATGAATAATGATTTTAGGCTAGTAAGTAAATATGAAAGAGATAATTTTAATGAATAACTGAATTTTCTGGGATGTATGGGACAAAGGACAGCATGAGTTAGGAAATTGAATCAAAGACGCAGAATATTTCGTGAGGCAAGATAGGCAGGAGGTTTAGCAATCAAATTGAAGTAATATGGAGTGGAAAGACTGTTGAGAGGTTGAAAAGGGCATAACCAATGAATCCTTTTCAAACAGAAGAAGACACACAGAGGATGAATGCTTTTCCAAGGCAGAGCAATAAACTGGATTCTACCTTTCTTACTTAAAAACATTCAACTGGAAATGATTATGAATGAACTGTAAAACATAACAGGATACGCATGAAACAAAAAGAAGAACATATGCTAAACTCATACCACATGAATCTCATGAATCAGAGTTGCATCATTTTATTAATTTCCTAGCCAAACTGTACAGTGAAGCGCTGATTTTTCTCTCCCACCTTTCCCAGAACTCCAACCCTTTACAAATGATTTACAATACAATAAATAAACTTAGAGGTGGGAAAACAAATCGATGAAAATAGGGAGTTGTTTGATCATCATTAACAAACTGAAGCTGAAGAGCCAACCATTTGTTCTGAAAGAGAGCAACATTCAATTGATGACCAATGGGTAGGCAGAACCTGTAGCGCAGACCCTTTGAATCATAACTGAAGTCAAAAATAGGTAATCGAATCCTATTTCTCTGCCATGGTAGATATCTACGTTTTAAATTTAGGCATTTGGTCTTTGACTTTTCACCTTCCCTTTTGAAACTCCCGTGGACAAAACTTGTCAAAAGCGTGATGTTGATGGTTAAACCCAGGCTTGAATGATCTAGACATGAAAATTTAAACTTTTCCTCGCACTTCAGTTTTATGGAAGGTGCCATGTTTACAAGCTCCATATCGTTTCAAGACCTTGCTCAATGTAGGCATTACATTATAAGCCTGATAAGATCTCCTCAGCTCTATGATTGAACCAACAATTATAAGACCAGAAGTAAATCCAATCGAGAAACCCTCATTGATATGTTGAAATTGATGATCCATCAACGTTGATAATGTAGCTAAAAGACTCAGTAACAATCCATTACAGATAGCTTTCATTTTGGTGGTTGTGATGACTTCAACTAGAGATTGCAGAACTTCGTGTACATTCTCATTTGTATCAAGACCGATCCATGCAATTTCGGGCGTTTTGAGGCAAGTTTTAGTAGTTTCGGGCTCTCTAGCTGTATGTGTCGCGCGCAAGCCCAGTGCAACGCACCTCGTGGATGCGCCACACTAGATTAAGTTTACACGGTGCAGAGGTGCCCAATGCGCCGCGCTCCTCCAGTGCGCCGCGCCAGTTTCCCAGTGCGCCGCGCACTGATCCAACACACAATTTGGCTTCAAAACTTAATTTCGCTCCTCCACGTTTCACCTTGGCTTCTCTGGGCTAACTTCTGTTTGATCCCCCAAAGAATTTGGTGAGCACCTGTCCATTCTTCTGCAGTGATCCTTGACTCTATATTTTGACTTTCTGCTGGCAACAGAGCCAGCCTCCAAAACAGTTATATCACTCTTAGATGATGATTTAGTCTGAGGCTCAGAGGGTAACAATGATGCTTTGTCGGCAAATACAGAAGGCTGGACAAGCAAATTTGGAGTTAAACCATCATGGTTGTCATCTCCCAGAAAGCTTTTGGAAGAAGGCAATCTATTTTGTTCTGTAATTGGTGTAAATGCCAAACTTGAAACTGAGGAGGGAGTATGAAGGGTTGCCTTGGTATCAGCAATCGCTGCTACCATTCTATCTGAGTCTGACAAGTCAGTCATCGAAAAATCAATTTCATCCTTTTTGAACTGACGCAGGTATTAGGTGGTGAATCTGCTAGACATTGCTTATCATATTTTGGCTAGCTGAATTATTTGCATGACTGTCCTTTCTTGCTACTACATTGGTTTTTCCCTGCTTTGGGCAATTCTAAAAAGTCTGTGAGCTTACCCATACTCCTTAAGTGTCGTAATTTCCGATTGTCTTCACCTCCAGCGCCAAAGAGGCAGCGCTTGAACTCTCCTTTAATAAGGCTACTATGTTTATTGGATGAGTTGGTGCAGATTTCTGATTTGCAGACTTCATCAGACACAAAAATTCAGTGTTTGTTTCTTTGCTACTCCGGGTTTGCCTTTTATGGATTGATGGACTATAAGGACCATTCTTGTCATGCTCAATGCTTTCAATTTTGTGCTTCAAAAGGGTTTTCCCACTGATTTTTGAGCTGATGATGAATCTTGTCAACTTTTGCAGGGGTGGTGGCATCAGATTTCGGCAAAAAATGACCAGAGGCTGCATTTGAAAACCTTGCAAATATACATGACAATTACTTCAAAAGACGAAAAGATGACTTTTTCTTCAAAACAGGGTTTTGAAGAAAAGTCATGATCAATCAGTATGACAATGAAATTTTCGAAATGAAAACATATTTTGAACCTCCCTCTGGCCTACTGGCATTATTTGACATTCTGAAGACCAAACCCTAGACCTAGAAACTGAAAGACTCTTTTTTGACCAAAACACCATCTATGACTGTAAATGACTGAAATCAACTTTGATGATCTTTGAGAAATTTTGACCAACCCAGCAGGTACAACCATGAGGGAAACAGGTGAAGAGACCCTTCTGTCAGACATTGGTATGACCCTAATGGAATGCAAATGGAAGAGCTGAATGAGACACCTAAAATGAAATGCAATAAGAGAAATGATCTTTGACGGAGGGATGACCAGACCAACTCTAATAGTGGCTTCCCTGGATATTTATTGTGTTATGTGCCTTTGATTCTCTTCCTCTATTGAATATTGTTTGCTCGATGTTTATGGGCTTCCGCTGTAAAGAGTATAAGTATATTCTTGTCTCTTTTTTTAGTATATTACATGAGCTTGTGAATCTACAATATTTTCTACACTTTGGAAAAGACTTTGTGGAACAAGTTAGGGACTTTGTATCTATCTATGTCCTTGGTGAACAAATTGTTCCCGTGGAAAAATATGTACAACCTGAGGATAAAGGATGAGACTCAGTGACAAAGCATATAAATACCTTAAATATCGTGGTAAGTCAGTTGTTATTTGTTGATATTAAAATTTCAGATGAAGATACGTGCATCAGTCTATTGTTTTCTCTACTAGACTCGTGGGATAGTTTGGTTGTTGCCATAGGTAGCAATACAACTACCTTGAAGTTTGATGAAATAGTCTCATTCTTGTTGTTGGAGGATATGAGATGAAAAAATATGGGAAGCCAGAATGGAGATGCCTTGTTTGTAAGAGAACACTCCTAGAACAGAAACAAAAATAAGTTCTTAAGTGGGAGATATAAATCTAGAAGCATATCTAAATCTCTAGGAATATCTTTAATGGTACGTTGGAAATGCGGAAAAGAAGGGCACTACAAAAATGATTGTACATATACAGCCCTTAGTAAAGGAAAGGGATTTGATGATGCTCCTTATGCAGAGGAAAAAATCACCTCAGATCAAGGTGGGGATGTGTACTTGAATTCTTCTTTAAGTACACATGTAGATCATGAGGCATGGTTGATGAACATAGGTGCATCCTTTCATATGACTCCCAATAGGGAGTGGTTCTATGAATAAGATAAATATGATGGTGGTGATGTCTTCCCAGCGGATGATAAGAAGACTAAAATCATAGGATGTGGAAAATTTAAGCTAAAGTTGCAAGGTGAAAGGATTGGAACACTTCCTGGTGTTCTACACATTTCCGCATTGACCAAAAATCTAATTTATGTAAGCAATATGGATGATGTAGATTTAAAAACAATGTTCAAGATAAATACCTATAATATGTTTCGGGGTGCATTGGTGTTGATGTGAGGAGTTTAGATTAGAACTCTGTACAAAATTATAAGTAGCATTGTTATTGATGGGTGCAATAGTTATGTGGTTCTTGAAAGTGGAGAAGACAATCTAGTGTTCTATGGAGAAAAGGCTATGTTGTGGAATCAAAGACTTGGACATATTGAAGAGAAGGGAATTTTAATACTGCATGGTAATGGTATAGTAGAAGGTATGTCTAATTCCTCTCTAGATTTCAATTTTTGTGAACATTGTGTATATGGGAAGCAAAATTGAGTGAGTTTCCCCTATGGTGCTAAGAGGGTGAAAGGGATATTAGAGCTTATGCACAATGATGTGTTTAACCTGTGTTGATTCCATCACAGGGTAAGCCTATGCACTATGTCTCATTTATAGATGACTTCTCAAGGAATAAATGGACAAATTCCCTCAGGAAGAAATTTGAAGTCTTTGACAAGTTTAAAGAATTTAAGGCTTTAGTGGAAAATTAGATAGAGAAGAATATTAATGTGTTAAGGACATATAATGGTGGAGATTTCTACAAGAAGGAATTCGAAGAGCTCTATAATAAGTGTGGTATATCATGATAGAAGACTAATCGATAACCACCTCAGCAAAATGGAGCTGTAGAAATAATGAACAGGACGTTAATGGAAAAGGAAATAACCATGCTCAGTGGTGTCGGGATATGAAAAGAATTCTGGGCAGAGGCATTGGATACTACATGTTACTTGTTTAACATATAAACTTCATCAACGTTGGAGGATAAGAATTTGCATGAGGTATGGACTAGTAATAAACCATTTCTCTCACATCTCAAGGTATTTGACTATGATGCATATGTACATGTTCGAAAGGAGGAAAGAACCAAACCAAGTTGGATAGTAAATTTGAAAGGTGCATCTTTATTGGGTATAAGGATGGTTTAAAAGGTTATAAGTTTTAGAACCTAGAAACAAGGAAGGTTGTGTATAGCCTAGATGTGGTGTTCAGAGAGGTGTAAGATGTTATTAAACATGAAGTCATACCCAAGGAAAATGAACTAGAGAAAATAGAGTTTGAACTGAAGGAGGAAGAATCGAACTCTACAGTAGAACAAGAATCAAAAGAGGAAGAGCCACACACTCCACTTGTGAGGATATTAGTTCGAGAGAGAAGGTAGCTAGAGAGGTATAATCCATTTGGTTTCTCTTCAAATTTTATCTGTTACTGATGATGATACCATAGCTGTTAGGAAGGTCGTGGATTTAGAGGATCCCAAACTCTAGAAGGAGGCCATGGTTGAAGAAGTGGAATCTTTCGAAAGGCTTGGGATCTAGGTGAGTTGATAGCTAGAAGGAAACCCATTGGAAACAAATGGGTGTTTAAGAAGAATTTGAATGCAGAAGGAAAAGTGGAGAAATACAAAGCTCAATTAGTTGCGAAAGGTTATTCCCAGATGTCAAGAATTGACTTCCGTAGTATTTTTTCTCCTATTACCAAGTTATATTTTATTGGATTACTTTTATTTGTTGTTGTTGCTTTTTATTTTGAGGTGGAATAGATGGATGTGGAGTCAACATTTCTTCACGGGGATCTGGAAGAATATTTCTACATGAAGAAAACATAAGGCTTTGTTGTGAAGGGTAAGAAAGAATTGGTATGAAGGTTAAAAAAGCATTTGTATGGGTTAAAGTGGTATAAAAAATTTGATACATATATATGAGGACTTGGCTTCACAAGGAACAAATCTTATCACTATGTGTATTTTAAAATAATAGGTGACAGTGTCATTCATTTGGTCTTGTATGTGGATGATATGTTATTGATTGGAAATGACAGAGAAATTATCCAAGATGTGAAGGCCCGATTGTCCTCTAAATTCAACATGAAGGATCTTAGTGCTGCAAACTATATTTTTTGCATAGAATTTAAATGAGATCGGGCAAAGAGGAAGCTCTGGTTAAACTAGAGGAAGTATGTTGAGACAATATTGTAGAGGTTTAATATGCATGATAGAAAGTTAGTGAAAGTACCTATTCATGTAGGTGTAAAGTTACTTTCTAAACAATGTCCCAAGACACAGGAAGAGGAAGATGACATGTCTCATGTTCCATATGAGAGTGCATTTGGTAGCCTGTTGTATGCAATGTATGTACTAGACTATTTGCACATGCAATGGGAATATTGAGCATGTTTATGTCATAACCAGGGAAGGAGCATTAGACAATAGGGAAGTAGGTTTTTAGGTATTTGCATGGCACTAGTCATTATGGTTTGTGCTACCAAGGATTACTAAGATTTGATAGAGCATTAGACATACATGGCTTTGTTGATGCAGATTTGGCTAGAGACCGGGATCAAAGAAGTTTTACAAGTGGGTATGTGTTTAACATATTTGGAGGAGCAGTTAGTTGGATGAGTAAGAGACATTTTGTAGTGGCACTTTCAACTATAGAGATTGAATGAATGGAAGCTGCTCATCTAAGAAAGGAAGCAATTTGGTTGTAGATATTGTGTTCAAGTATGGGGTTGGTGCAAAAAGATATATGGATAGACTTTGACAACCAAAGTGCAATTTTCTTGGCAAAGAACCCTGCTTATCATTTGAAGACAAAGCATCTTGATGTTCAATATCACTTTGTGAGGGATATGGTTGGAGACAAAAAGGTGTTACTGGTAAAGGCGGACACTTTGAGTAATTTTGTAGATGCATTAACAAAGTATATGAGCACTGAGAAGTTTTTTTGGTGTAGAGAAACAATGGTCATTGCAACTCAGGAGAAATGATTGTGCACTCTTGCAGCCCCTTTTTTGGAAAGAAATAAGTGGGAGAATGTTCGGTATGTGTTATATTCTTTCCATGACTTTCCCTAGGTGTTGTTATGTTGCGTTGAGCACAGTGGGGGCAATAGCCCCTCTGCACGGTGTCTAGGGAAGCTCCCCACAAATTTATTTTTTTATGTGGACCCAATGATCGTTGGGTAGACACAAGGATAGTGGGTGGACCTACTTATGGTTTTACACATAGTTTTGGGCATGATAGTTTTTGCACATGGTTTTAGGCATGATGGTTTTTTCCCATGGTATTTTGTAGATTTGATCAAGGAAACTACGGTTATGTTCTAATCCAGGGTTAATGGATTGGGTTTATAAATGCTTCGACATGTATATACTGTATCGTAACATTGAAAGGAAAATAACGAAAAATTAGTTTGGTTTTCCCTATGTGGGTTCTAGGAGAAAATGTTTGTGTATATTTTGTGTTCTCGCCATTGTATATTTTTCTATTTTAAGAATTACTTTATAGGTAATTTATGTACAGGGTTAAAACCTACATCCCATATATATTTTTGTTGATTGATTATGTGTTATTTGTACTGTTTCCATTTATTTAAGTTATGGATAATTCATTGTTTGGATTTGTTATGATTGAATTGATGTCTTACCTAGGATTCTACTTGGTTAACTAGATAAATCTCAAACTAGACTATTATAGTTTTATCTCTTAATTAAGTTCTTTCAATGGCTTATATAAATCCATTTAGGGGAATTCTAAATGAAATTGAAATAATTGTTTGTTTTAAATAAGTTTTTTTATGTTGTTTTCATATTTGATTTGATGAAGATGACGCGGGATTACCTATAATAAGTCATGGAATTCTTGCCTTCATACATAGTTTCTTGGTTAGAGGATAAAGACATGAGTTATTCCACAATATATATCTTCACACAAAATGGATGGGAAATATCGTGTTCAAGATGACTAATCAAAGTGGACTAGAAGATTAAGGACATTGGGAAAGAACATATAACATTTAGAATAAAGACAAATATTTCCAAGGGGAATTTCTAAACAAAATGTAAAAGACATATAATGTAAATGAATACTACACAATGATGGTACAAAATACATGAATCCCAAACCAAAAATAAAAACATATATTATGTGTCCTTTCCCAAACTCACCTTGGATGATTTTAGGGTCTCATTTATAATAGGAAGAAGGTGTTTTAGTCAACAAAGTAAAGGAGTCGAAGGGAAAGTGATGAAATCCACAAAGTAGTAGAGTTGGCCAATAAGTAGTAGAAAAGAGTAAGAACCATGAAGATGAAGAACCTGGAGAAAATATTCGACATGACATTGATCCATTGGATAATATATTCCCATGACTTTGAAGGAAGAAAAAATAAACAACTTGATGAAGAAACAAAAGACAATGATAGTATGACAACTCCTACAGGTAGCCAAAATGGCAGCATGGATAAGAACAAAAAGGCTTATGTAAATATGATGAAAGAGAATGGCATACATCCATTGGATGTGGGGAATGAACTAGAGGAAATGGAAGAAGAGAGAGGTAGAAGACTTGGAGTGAACTTTGGGACCATGATACGAGAAGCTAAATGTCTTGATCCTTGATTTTTCATGAAAAGTGCCTTATTAAATTAGATTAGGCTATAGTAAAAGATCTATAAGATTACTCCTTGGATAATATGTATAAAAATTAAATAAAAATAATCCAATACCTATCATGGAGTGGCTTTGTTGTTATAATAAGATCATATGGATTAATAAGGCCCATCAATCCATTTATTTAAAGAGATCCTCAATATAAGATGGGTACTAAGGATGAAGAAAGGATATGAATTAATCACTTGCACTCTGTTTTGAATCACATGTTCTCATACCATTTGAGGGTATTTGCTTTATTGGTTGTTTATCAAAGGCTATCTTTGAAAGTGAGCCTTGAAATATCTGGTTTTACATATCCATTATGAATACATTATAGGATCAGAAAGACCACCAAAGATATATTTTAGGACTGTTGGTGTAGTAGAGGTTATGTAGGTAAGATTTGTGCCTCATGGGATCATAAAATATGCAACATTCTATTTTAGAAGGAAACTTTATAAGAATATTTTGTTGTTGCATAACCTCACTTTGGAGGATATAGACATCATATGCAAATAGTTTGTTTGTATTTCATTTGGAGGATATGTAATGCAATCTTCAATAACTCATTTTTTAGAAGTCCTTTTATGGGCCATTGAATGTTGAAACTACGAGTCTAGATTAAATCTAAGGGCATTTCCATTAGGAAATATTACAATGATTGTGATCCTTAAGCTCATGATTAGATCATAAGAAAATTATTTTTGACCTTTAGATAAGTGTGAATATGTTTCCTACTTTGCAATTTGTATGTTTATCTATAAAACATTCTTTCAAAAAGTAATTATTGTTGTGATTGTATTGTTTTCACTAATATGATATGATTAGAATTTATTATTAAAAGGGAAAAAAAAACCATATCATACACTTTGTTACTTAGCATACATTAACACTATACTTATAACCAATTCAATCATGAAACAAATACCATTAAAATTATTATAATGTGGTTATGTTCATTACTTTGAGATTTACAATAAATTTATACACAAATTATTTCCTTGATTAGATTGGGAGAAAACTATTCATCCCATAATAGTTCAATGATTTAATGTCCTTCCTTAGTTAAACCCATCATAATTTCAAACCCTCAATGGTTTTCTTATGCAAACACTTAATGGTTTTCTTATGCAAAAACTTAATGGTTTTCTTATGCATGGTTCCAACTTACTCATTGGTTGTGTGAATCATAAATGGGTAAGAAACCATTGAATTTATGTGTGGTGGATACTTTCTATTGTTGAGTTGTGGTCATGAGTTATTTTTTATTATATTTTAAAAGAGTGAGTCTTTTATTTTCATAAAATACAAGTCACCATGTAAACAAGTTGGCCAACAATCAATATTTACTAAATTGATCCATACTTATATGCCTCTAAAACAATAGACTATCCTTTCGATTCCCTCAAGTGACCCTCATTTGGACATCATCACAAGGCATCTTCTTATTCTTTCTTCTTTGGTTTAGTTTGCACAGGTCTGAGATTGGTTCATAAAGGTGGTTTGTACAAGTATGAAATTGTAGGGTCTAAGCTCAAACATGTGAAAAAATAAAATTTGATTTGGGGCCGCAAGGTTGGAACAGGAAAATCTTGGTTGTAGCCGCATGCATATAGGGTGCTCCCTGCGGCTGGAATGTTGCAGCCACATGCATGGTCACTAGATCCGTGAGACTGGGAACTAGGGTATTTTTTATATATGATAGTTTACCGCATGCTTGGGAACTTTGATTATGATCAATATTGTTGTTGGTCTCATCTCTTGGATATTGTTTAGTTGGTTTTGTTGGATAGTCTTGTGATTGAAGAATTAGATCATTGTAATCTTTCTTTGTTGAAAATTTTATGAAAATATATTAAGAAGAAGAATTTTAAATGGTTTCCCCCCTTGTGGGGTTTTCCCCTGGTCTTTGACCAAATTTGTGCATCTCTTATTATTGTTATTGATTGTTTATTTTCTATTGCATTTACTGTTCTATCTACAACTTATTTTTGATAATTGGAAGAATAAATTATGTTGAAAGATTGCTAGTAGAAGAAATATTTGGGCTAAAGTGATTGTAGCAACATATACCAACATAAAATTAACATGGTTTCCACGCTAAGGTGAAGACAAGCCCAAGGAAACTAGAGACAAGAGAAATCATTCTTAAAATAAGCTGAAGAAAGATCACCCCTATGAGGATACTTATGGTTTAAGAAGAATGGAAAAAATAAGGATGGATAAGACCTAAAAGAATGTTAGGTTTTGAAGGAAACCCTAGGGAAGTTCTTTTCTCACAAGAGAAGGTTAGGGTTTGGGAGAAACCCTTGAATTAGCGTTAGATATGGCTTGGGTTCTATAACAATGAAACCATAATATGATTTAGAGTTATTCTTGATATTATATGCCATTCAAGTATTCAAATTCAGAGAAACCCTAGAGTCAAAATTCCCGAGATGACATGATTGGTGAGAAGCCCATAATAGATTAAGATAAACCCTAGGAAGGGTATGTTATAGTCTCAGTGGTCATCATAAACATTGATGGATTGTCTTGGCTATCGATGAAAGAAGATGAAGGGTACATGTGGCACTTAAGAAGATACTTTTATTCTACCAATAACATATATCTGATGGACAGTGATGACTTATAAAGGTTTAGAGAGCAGATGGCTTCTTATAATCCTTGTTAAAGATAAGTAATTTTCAAGGCTTAAGTTATTCTTGATATGACTTATTTAGATTTGTCATGTTTTGATTATTTTTAATTCCTCCTACATGTATAATACGTCTTGGATAAGGAAATGTAATCCTTATTAAGGATCATCGTGTTGTGGAAGAATTGCAGGAGGAGTTAGCACTCAGAGAGAGATGAGAGTCTCCTACAATCTATATTAAAAGTTAAGTATTTTCTACATTCAAGTCATCTCTCTATGTCACCATTCTTGTTAATCTACTCTTTTCAATTATAGGTGATTATTCATGCATGCTTATTTTATTTGATTCACTAAATTCTTGGATGAGGATGTGATCCATATTAAGGTCATCAAGAGTAGTTCAAGAAGAGCTAGTTCCTAAAGGAAGTTGGTGCAAGAAAATTCAGAGGAAGTTGGAGAAGGATAATGCAGGAGCCACTCTTATATCTAGAAGAGGATGATAGTCTTGTCAGAGGGAAGAAGACAAGGGGACCATTCCCCTCCAATAAGATCAAGAATGATGGAATACATGGATATACTAATTGATGCATAAATATGAGGCTTTTGATATGCTTAAGGACTTCAAGGTGTTGATAGAAAATAAAATAGGGAAGAAGATCAAGGTCTTCAGACTTGATGATGGTAGAGAGTATATTTCAAATGAGTTCGTTGGTTATTGCAAGAAGGTTGGAACCAAGAAGGAAACTATTGTACCTTATCATCCCAAGAAGAATGGAATGGTCGAAAGAAAGAATAGGTCCATCATGGAAACTGTTTGAGCCATGATGCATGATCAAAAGTTGCCAAAGTTCCTTTAGGGAGAAGCTACAAATACAATAATCTATGTTCAAAACAAGTTTCCTCATCAATATTTGGATAACAAGACTCCTAGATAAGTACTCATAGGTATGAAGCTCGACATTGGACATCTCAGGGTATTTGGCTGCCCCATGTATTTCCATGTGCCGAAGGATAAGAGGAAGAAGTTGGAAGCCAATAGAAAGAAATGTATATTTTTTGGTTATTGTTGTTGGTTATCTATCTATCTATATATATATATATATGCAAAGGAAGATCGATTTTAGCAGGGATGTAACTTTCAATGAAGATGTTTCCATTAGAAAAGCAAGGGATCCTCCTTTGCCCCCTCCTGTTGAGAATAAAGGTGATAATGTCATTCTAGATAGTGCTTTTGTGTTGGAATCTAAGAAGGATATTGTTGATAATCCCATGGAACCTATGGACCCCTTGGATCCTCCTCCAAGTGATCCCCTACTAGGAAGAGACCATTATGGCTTTATGATACTTTATAGGATGCTAAGAGATATGTCCCTGCCAAAAGGACCTTTAGAGAATGCAAGAAGCCATGTCGCTATGTGGGATATGTTGTAGCTATGAGCACTATGATCCAGGTTGAACCTTCTACCTTTGATAAGTTGTGAAAGAACAAGTTTGGAAGCATGAATTGATTATGGATAATGATATATGGGATGTTGTGCCAAGACTTAATGGAAAAAATTTCATAACTTCAAAATGGCTATATAAGATCAAGCATGGAGCTAATGGAAGCATTGAGAAGTACAAAGAAAGGTTTGTGGCTCGAGGTTTCTCTTATAAAGAGGGAGAAGACTATGAAAATATATTTTCTCCCATTTCCCTCTATACCACTACTAAATCAATTGTTAGTTAAGGATGGACACTTCACCAGATGGATGTAAAGACGACATTTATTCATGGAAGAAGTATACGTTGACTAGCCTCAAGGATTTGAAGTGAAGGATAGTAAGACTCATCTTTGTAGGATGAAGAAAGCACTATATGGTTTGGAGAAAGCCCCCGAGCCTGGTATGTCCATATTGATAGTTATCTAGTGAAGCTTGGAAGCAATGTCGATCTAAACCTCTATTTCAATGTAGTCCAAGGTATGCCTTTGATTTAGTTTTATATGTTGACGATCTATTATTGACAGGTAGTGAGCCCTTGATGCTCGATTGTAAAAGGGAGTTGGAGTCTGAATTCGAAATGAAGGATATTGGTATGATTCTTTACTTCCCAGGATTAGAGGTTTGGAAAATACCTAGAGAGATTTTACTTTCTCAATGAAAGTACATTGTGAAGTTATTGGAAATGTTTGGAATGACTGAATGAAAGATCCTAGCTACAACAATGGAGATAAATTTTAAGAAGTTATGTGGAGATACTGCTAGACCTGATTTGATGAATCCCTCTGAGTATCGACAATTGAATGGGGTGTATAAATTATGATGTAGTTTTTCAACTGCTCATGAATTTTTAATCAAAATCACAAGACACAAATCTACTCTATTGCTCTGTGGAATTCAATTCACAATTTGGAACATCAATCCCAAACATGGAATGAGAAATACCACACATGCACAAAATATTTTTCCTAGGGAAAGCAATCTACTAAAAACCCAATGCCTGCTTGTACTAATCTTATGAATATAGATGTATTAAAATTTCTTTGCTCAACTGAGCACAACCTGCAAGTGAATGACCTATCTCTCTTCTCACTCATAAGCTCTGACCCAGACCTAGTCAATTTCTACCTCTGCTTGAGCCCCTATTTCCTTGCAAAATTCCTTGAGAAATTAGGCCCCTATTATTTAGGAATTTCTCCAAAATATATTGCGCAACTCCCAAGGTTTATCATTTGACTACATGCAACACTCGTACACTCAAGAATAGTCTACAACTAATGTTACATTTCCTTGGAATCTCCACCACAGTTGGGGAACTCGAATTCTCCACATGCACTAGCTATTTTGGGCTGATTTATTAGTTAACTGGATGATCACTGCGTTTGACTGAAGTCCCACTACACAATTTACCTTCCACTAGTTCCTCCAACAATTAGTACTAGTTTAATTTAAAACAACTTGAAATAACTAACCTTCATTTCTAAAAATTAGAAATCACACATGCTTAAATGGACTCTAACTCCTCCAACTCAAATTTATTGAGCTAACTGAGTGACAAGAGCCATGTCACCTTAGTTAACTACATCCAAGTTGTCTGCTAATGTGGAAATTCAAATTTTCTCAATTTAATCAAGGAAAAATCAAATTGATAATTTCTTGCTTCATTTTTCAACATTCCCTCTCAACAAGAAAGGGATTATGAACCACCCCTATCCTACACTTGTGGAACTCAAACTTCCCTCTTGACAAGGCCTTTCTCAAAATGTTAGCATCTTGTTCCTTTGTCAGAATGTATTGTAGCAACATTATCTTCCTCTACACACAGTCCCATAAATAGTGATACCAGATATCTATATGCTTGGATCGATCGTGAAATATAGGATTCTAAGAGAGCTTGATGTAACTATGATTATCACAGTGGATCACATTTGGATCCATCATCTGACCAAACAGTCCCACAAGTATCTTTCTCATCTAGGTTGCCTCACATGTTGCTTGACTTACATCCATGTATTATACTTCTGTTGAGCTGAGCACCAAAAATTTTTACTTCCTGCTATACCAGGAAACATTTTCGCACCAAACAATGAAAATTCCACTTGATGTACTGTTTTGTTCTAGTGGACTTCCTGCCCAATCTGCATCTGTGAAGCCACACAACTTCACTCCCTATGTTTGTCTATACCATAGTTGAAACTGGGTAGTGCCTCTGAGGTACTGTAAAATATGCTTAGATGCCTTCCAAAATAATTTGGTTGGCCTAAAAATAGCTTGGCTCAAATGGTTGGTTGCATAGCACATATATGGTCACGTGTTCACAAGATACATCAATGAACCCACTAGTTATCGATAAATGGTAGCATCCACTTCTTCACCTGAAGTGGCATCATCTTTCCTCCAGTTGGTATTTAGAGGTGTTTCCATGGGTTTACAACTCTCCATGTAGAATCTTTGTAGTATCTCATTTTCATACTTACATTGAGACACAAACAGTTCCCCATCGCCTTGCCATACTTCCAATCCGAGGAAGTAGTGCATTGACCCATGTCCTTCATTTCAAACTCCCTTGCAAGGTCATCCTAGCAATATCCGATCAACTTCTAATCAACAATTAAAATAAAATCATCAACATATAAGACAATAATAAGCAATTTACCTTCTACAAAGATATGATAGAGGTTTTCATCCACTTCACTTTTGGTGAAGCCTAAACCAGTGAGATAGATGTCGATCTTGGTGTACCAAGCACGGGGTGCTTGTTTGAGACCATACAACACTCTCTTGAGTCTGCACACATGAGATTCCTGATCAAATTTCACAAAGCCTTCTATTTGCTCAATGTACACCTCCTCAATAACCCCATTGAGAAATGTTGTTTTTACATCCATTTGGTGGATCTTCCACTCCATCTACGTAGCCAGTGTAAGAATTAATCTAATGGATGAATACCTTGTTAGAGGAGAAAAGGTATCCTCATGGTCAATTCCCTCAACTTGAGAGTACCCGTTGGCTACAAATTTGACCTTATACTTCTCTATGATTCTATATGTTGCATGCTTAACCTTGAAGATCCATATTCAACCCACAATTTATTTATCTTTTGGTCTTGGGATGACATCCCAAACACTGTTATTTACAATGGATTTGTATTCCTCCACCACTATATCAACCCATACAAGTTTCTCTATTGCTTCCTCGAAATAGGATGGATCAGTATCTACAAGTTTAGTCATTAGAGCCATGTAGCTAGTGTACTGATCAGGTGACCTTCCCTTCTTACACATTCTCTCTCGCATCCTGCACAAGTCTATCAAATTCCCTGCTTCTTTTTCTGCCTTCTCTGGATGGTTCTGCTTGAGAGGATGTCTCCAATCTCTGATCCTCAATTTGTTGCTACTCTAAAAACTTTGCGAGGCTCCTCCTTTGGAGCTAAAACCTCCTTTTATTGTGGGTTCTGAAGCTCCCTCTCAAGAGAGCATCACATTTCTTTCTCCTCATCAAAATTTACATCCCTTCGCACAACTATTATTTCGAGGAATGGAAATTACACACGGTAGTTGTGAGGAGTTTCTGTGTAACCCACAAATACACCCAATTCTTCTATCGGCTCAAGCTTGTTCCTTGATTCTCTGGAGACATGGTAGTAAATAGAGGCTCCAAAAATATTGAAGTGTGACACATCCAAATTTCTCCCTTAGATATCCTCCTCTAGTGTAATCATGCCCAGAATCTGATGAGGACTCTAGTTTTGCAAATAGACTGTTGTGTTGAATTCCTCAATCCACAAATGCATAGGTAGGCCTTGGTCATGCAACGTAGCCCTTGTAGTTCCCACAATGCTATGGTTATTTCTCTTAGCCACCCCATTCTGCTATGGGTTGTTGGGTGTTGTTAGCTCTTGGAGAATACCTTCTTTCACATATAAATTTTGAACACATTCCACATGTACTCACCTCCATTATCGCTCTTGAGAGCCTTCAACTTCTTGTCATTTTCTTTCTCAACCAGTGCCTTGAATTCTACAAACTTGGAGAATGTTTCATCTTTCTTTCGCATGAAGAAGATCCAACACTTCCTTGAGAAATCATCAACAAATATAATGTAGTACTTATGTCTGGTAGTGAAGGTTGTTGAGAAAGGTCCACAAACATTAGAGTGGACTCTTTCCAAGACTACATGTGTTTTTATTTCTTGATCATGGAATATGGATTTTGTGCACTTCCCCAAGGTGCATCCTTTGCATACATCATGCTACTGAAGTGCTCCTTTGGGGAGGCCAGTGGTTATTTGTTTCATAATCTTCAAGGCACCATGGTGTAAATGCCCAAGTCTTCTCTGCCAAAGTTCACAGACATCATGCCCTTGCACTTTCTCTGCCTTAGTGCTTAATGCGGCATAATCTTCCACATCTATCTTATATAGGTTCTTCACACGAACCCCGACCTTCTTCACCTATCCCATGGCTATGTGTCTTAGGAGTGCTTTTCCTTTGCTAAAGCTTACATCATAACCACAATCTTCTGAAATTGCAACAAAGATGATATTTTTATTTAGTCCCGAAACAAACATGACATATTTGAGTCTGAGAGGGGAGCCTGACTCCCTTTGAAAAGTGATTGTACCAATATTGGTTGCATTGTACCTTCCGTCATCCCCCATCTCAATGTGCATATGGAGATGTTTCTCCTCTAGGTCACTAAAAAAATATCTACACCTTGTCATGTGGAATGAGGCACTAGAGTCTAAATACCACATGCTCCCCATCACTGTGCTCACCATGCATGTGATAGGGTAAATTCAAGTTCGAAATGTGAAGCCAAGGCTTCACCTGCTACTCCTCCTGAGGTCTTATTGCTTGCATTTTTGTGTGGACACTTCGTGGCATAGTTCCTGAATTCATGACAATGGAAGCATTTAATTTTAGACAAATATTTCTTCTTTCCCCCTTGGTTGGATTCTGGTTTGGTTTGATATTTATTCCCTTTTCCCTTCTTTCCCTTTCCAACCAATGCAAATTTTTCTTCATCCTCACCCTTGGATGAAGTCCCATCTCTAGTATTCCACCTTATTTCCTCTTGTACCAAATTAGACCATAAGCATTCCCAATTTCATACTTTCCCCTCCCGTTCACTGAATCTTGGTAGCTATGCCAGATTTTGGGAAGGCCTAGAAGGGCTAGGCTTACCAAGTCACCATTTGAAAAAATAATACAAACTTCTGCAAGCTCATCATGAACTTGTGTGAACCTGCTCACATACTACTGAATAGTGTCATTCTTCTACATCTTGATATTTTGAAGTTTATCCTTGAGTGCCAGTTTCCTATGGTCATTGTTATTCTGGAATAGATCTCTCATTACCCGCCACATTGCATAAGGAGTTTCTTTCCCATGGATATTGGTGAAAATGTGGTCTTGTACTCCCACCAATATTATTCTCCTCACCTTGGCTACATATTTCTTCCACTGGGATAGGTTCTTGGCATCTTATTTTACTAGTTTTGCAACATCTCTATTGATGTATTCTAGCAATCCATTATCATCCAATACTGCCTCCATGAGATCCTTCCATGCGATGAAATTAGAGCTGCCTTCCAAGGAACACTATAGCCTCAACCCATTAAAGGTAATCTTCCCAACTCTAAAGAGACCCTGTTACACTAAACTGCATATTCAAAACTCCTCAGAAACAACTTTGAAATTCCTGCTTTGATACCATGTAGAAATTATGATGTATATTTGCAAATGCTCATTAAGTTTTAATCAAAATCACAAGACACAAACCTACTCTACTACTCTACGAAATTCAATTGATGATTTATAACATCAATCATAAACATGCAATGAGAAATAACACACATGCACATAGTATCTTTCCCGAAGAAAGAAATATGATAAAAACCCCAATGCATGCTTGCATTAATTTGATGAATAGATATGTATTACAATTGCTTTGATCAACTGAGCACAACCTACAAGTGAATAACCTATCCCTTTGCTCACTTAGAAGCTCTGATCCAGACTTAGTCAATTTATGCCTCTACTTGAGCCCTTATTTCCTTGTGTAATTCCTTGAGAAATTAGGCCCCTATTATTTAGAAATTTCTTCAAAATGAATTGCATAATTCCCAAGGTTGATCATTTGACACATGCAACACCTGTACATTCAAGACTAGTCTAAAACTAATGTTACATTGCCTTGGAATCTCCACCACACCTGGGGAACTTGAATTCTCTGCATGCACTGGCTATGTTGGGTTGATTGATCAGTTAACTGGATGATCACTAATTTTGACTGAATTCCCAATGCACAACTGACCTTCCACTAGTTCCTTCAACAATTAGAACTAGTTTAACTGAAAACAACTGGAAATAACTGACCTTGATTGTTACAAATTAGCAATCACACATGCTTAACTGAAATCTAACTCCTCCAACTCAAATTTACTGAGCTAACTGAGTGACAGGAGCCATGTCAGCTCATTTAACTACATGCAAGTTGTCTACTGATGTGGAAATTCAATTTTTCTCAATCTAAGAAAGACAAAATCAAATTGAGAATTTCTTGTTGCATTTTGTGACATGGGGCATTAATGTTCCTAGTGAACACTCATTTGGATATATGTTTTGTAGTGAAAACTTTGAGTCAATTCATGACTAAGCCCCTTCATGCACATTGGGTTGCTTCCAAACATGTGTTGATATATCTTCATTGGACAATCAATCTTAGTTTCATGTATTATATCGTTTATGTACAACTTCATGGATACATTGTTGCTAACTGGGCTGGAAATGTTATTGACATGATAAGCACATCAGGGTGCTACTTTAGTTTGGGATATGTGATGATATCTTGGATGAGAAGGAAACAAAATTCCATGGCTTTAAGCACAGTCAAGGAAAATTAAATTTTTGCTAGCATTGCTAGTTGTGAGGCAGACTGGTTGAGGAAGCTACTTGGAGAGTTATTTAAGCAAGTCCTTGATATGATTGTGATATATTGTGACCACAAGAGTGAGATCTGATTGGCAGGGAATCTTGTACTTGATGACAAGTCCAAGCATATTAAGATCATATATCACTAAATTTGAGACATGGTGCAAAGAGGAGTCGTGAGACTCCATCACATTTCAACCAATGAGCAGATAGCATATATAATCACCAAGGCTTTGCCGAGATGGAAGTTCTTCGTCTTCAAAGAGTAACTTGGACTGATGGATGTGACCCTATTAGGTAAGGGTCATAGTTGATTGAGAACATTGAGCTATTCTCTTCCCCCTTGTCTAAGATCCCAGGGTGAGGAATTGAGCCTTACAGTTGTCGGGGTTGAGGGACCTCTGGATTTCATAGAGTATAACTTAGTTGGAATCTAGTTTTCCCACCCATTTGGCCAATGGGTGCTGAAATGTTGAGTTAGGTGTAATCCTTACCATTTATGGTAAGTGGAATCCTGCTCAAGCTAGAGATGCAGGTGTTCTAACACTTGACTCTTAAGATCATGTTGGGAAGATCAAAAAATAATATGATAAGCGTGATACTTAAAATTTATGGTAAGTGGTATCCCTCCTATTATTTCTAGGAAGTACGATAGGTGTGATCCTTACCTCATAAAGTAAGTGGCATCCTTCCTATTGTATGTGGATTCTAGGTGATATCATTGGCTCACTGATGATGAGGTTCCCAGGTAGTAGCATTGGCTCCCCACTGGTAGTTTTCCTGGGTAGTAGCATAGGCTCCCCACTAGCAGTTTTCTCGGGTAGTAACATTGGCTCCCTACTAGTAGCATTCCCGAATAGTAGCATTGGCTCCCCGCTGGTGATTCTTTCTAGGTGGACCTAGAGTATTTTGACAGTTGGACGTAGACTTTGACCATTAACCATAGGCTTGGGAACTTTGATTCTGATCAATATTGTTGTTGGGATCATCTCTTGGATATTGTTTGGCTGGTTTTGCTGGATAGTCTTGAGATTGAAGAATTGGATCATTGCACTCTCCCCTTGCTGAACATTTTATGACAATTTAATAAGAAGGAGAATTTGATAGGGTTTTCCCCCTTGTGGGGTTTTTCCTTAGTCTTTAACCAAATCCTTGTATCTCTTGTTATTGTTATTGATTGTCTATTGTATATTTCATTTATTGTTCTATCTACAATTGCTATTGATAATTGGAAGAATAAATTGTGTTGAAAGATTTCTAATAGAAGAAAATATTTGTGTTAAATTGATTTTAACAACACAAAACAACAAAAATTAACAGGTATTAAGGAGAATTTGGCCTTCATAAAGTAATGGGACTATGTTGATTAAATTCATATACAAATCTTTAAATATATTATTATGGAAAATTCTATGAATACTACTTATCTTGTAGATTACATGCATCAACATGTTTATGAGTTGTATTCTACATATTTTTATTAATCTCTCAATATTATAATATTTGGTTCGTAAATGAGGAACTTATAATCCATTTTTTTTTACCATCATGTTGACAGGCCTCCAAAATAGGTAAATCATTAGGCCCATCGATCCACTCCTATGCACGTAAAACAATGTTTTGACCCCACATTTTGCACTCAATGGTATATTTTCCTAGCTCAATGATTTCCTAGAGGATTCAATGTGGTTTTCTTACTATATGTTACTTAATAAGTTTATTTTTCAATATTTATAAATATTTTTCAGCATATTCTGAAGAATCCAACATTTGAGATATTCTATAAACTTGCTCCCTATTAAAACAAGACTCAAACTACACTGGATTAGGGCATTTAATGCCTCCTCTTCTTGTTGCAAGTTAGATATATGGAAATGTTTCTTTTTTTAGGATTTTTTGGGGTAAATGCATCCCTCATATCAAGGAGGCTACTCCCCTGCCTGATGTATAAATAAGATATTCAAGTTGGCCCTTGAGGGGAAGGAAATACAAATTAGAAATAATCTTAGACTTTGAACATTTTTTAGCAAGTTTTACAACATTGCATTTCCTGATGTACAACATATTCTATGTTAATGGAAATAGCTCCTCATTTTATTTTTTAGCTTGGTTCCCCCTTGAGGGATCTAACCATTCCTAGGCTTGGACCACCCCAGGAGCTTCAAAGCCTTTTTGTAATTCTTTTGTTGTTATTTTCATGCTTTTCATTTACTTTGTTTAGTTCTTGAATCAACATTTATGGAAAATATAGCTTGATACATTCTGTCAACATCTTGGATCACTCATATTTCTTATCACTACATTTTCAAGTCTCTTTTCATTTAATTTCATTTGTTGTTACAATTTCTGCAATTTCTTGTTTTACTATATAGCGAAGACTAAGATTACAGAGGGTGAAAATAACTTGGTTTCAGGGTGTTTAAGGTTAGACTTAGTTTTTTAATGATTTTACTAGCTAAATAATATCATTTACCATCATTCTTACCCCCTTTTCTTATCATATATTTTCATTTTGGCATTATTTATAGCTTGTTATTTTTTCCTGTAGCATAACATGGAATCTTGTAGCAAAAAAAACAACCCACTTTATTCATCTAGATCAATTATCAACTCTTGATTTGGTTTCCTTATCACATTAGAACTTATCTGGTATGTTGAGGATGGAGGTTGGAACAATAGAGATATCATGAAGTTTCCTTTAGATGCTTTTACTGTATGATTTATGAGTGTTGTTTTTAGCTTTTGAAACATAGATTTTAGGTTTACTTTCCAAGTATTTTATTTTCAAGAAACATTTATTTTCCATTTCCTGCAATTAGCATAGGTGTGTTCCATTTCATTTCTGCAAGTCATTTATGCAATTTCACTTTCCTATACATAGTTAGCTCAACAACTTGACTAGATTTCTATTCATTTAATCTACATTACAACGTATCTCACCTGCGTGAGGATTAAAAAAGGAAGGATATAGTGCCTATGGCACATATAATGTCAACTCTATTTAGTTTGTATGAACCTAGGGTTGATAATTAAATACGAGACTCTCAGAAGTTATAGCATTATCATTGTAATACAGAAGGGCATCACATATGATACCTCGCATAATTAAAATTTGAATATTGTTTCTTTGTATTTTATAAAGGATTTTGTATAGGGATCTATTTCTAGTGTAGGATACATATAAAAAACAACTACCAATGTTGATACTAAACAAGATTATGAGTTGGTTTCTTTATTGTTTTCACTAGGAAAACACAAAGATTTTATATGCTTCTTCACTTTAAGGTTTGAGTTCTTTTGTGTTCACAATCTGAAGTGAAAACTTCTTTGCTCCTTGTTCACTAGCATAAATGCAAGAATGGGCTCTTTTCAAGGTGTTGTACTATGAAACAACCCCCTAATTTATAAATAAAAATAGCTAAGGTTAGAGATATAAATTTGGACCCTTTTTAAATTTTTAGTCTTAGGATAATAAAACCTAACTCTAAGAAATTTCCTTGCAAAATCTTGCAAAAAAACCCAAGGATGAGATCATCATCACAAATCGCAAATCACACTTTTCCATGTGACTATCATAAAACACCTTTAAAAATTTGTGATGCGTGATCAAACCTCCCACTGCGATATCCTGATTATAAGCACCTTGTCATTTCGCAAATCGCACTTCGCAAACTTCGCAAGTAATTAAGCTATGCCACTACAACGCCCATTAACGATTTGTGAAATGCGATATTGTGATAATTGCAATCGCATTTCGCCTTATAGAAAGCACAATGCTATATTGTATCCATTTATATATTGCGATGTGCGAATAAGAGCAGTAAATGTGTGAAATAATTATGTTTTAAATATGAAAACAAACGAATTTATAGGTTAATAAATATTTAGCGGCCCGAGGAGAGCAAATCATTTTCCAAGTTATGTGTAGTTAACGTTGAGTATCTCATTAAATCTTTCTCACGATCCAAAGTCATTTCAGAAAATCTTTCAATCTTAATTGCCTGATATTGTCTGCACTTATATATCTTGTCCATTTGAGGCAAGCTACAAAAGACATGTCATTGAGGAAGGTGATGGAGAAACAGAAAAAGAAGAGCATTGCTGAATCTGAGTTTATAGATATGGCTCCTATATTCTCTGATATAGTCTGCAGCTCTGACGGAGGAGCAACAGCTTGGGAGGTCATATACAATAGGCTTGAGGACGAGCGTCCCAAGATTACTGTTACAAGAGAAACAACTGACTCAAAAAGACCTTTGGGGCTTCAATTCAAGGATGCTTCTTGTTCTTTCCTGCATAGGATAGGATCAGGGGTTAAAATCCTCCCATACACAGATATGATTAGGTGGGTGGTCAAAACCCTCACCATTAAAGAGAGGAAATTCAGGAATGCCAGAATGGAACTCATGGGATCATTCAAAGCAGAGGACATGAAAAAAATGTATCATATACTTGATCCTCGGGATATATATGTTAAGACATACATGGCCAGCTTTGCAAAGAAGAACCCAGACCCCTTCAAGCTGATTCAGGGCTAGAGAGTATTGGACAACAAACCCCACAACTATGCAACTGCTATGTTATGTAGACTATATGGGTTGCCCAATAATTCTAAGTTTTCCATAGAATGGATTCCTCTGATTGATGCCTGCGTTAATTCCCACATCATGAATTGGGCCACCATCCTATCTGATAACCTAGCAACATCATTACCGAATATTGACAGAAGAGAGCCTCCTCTCCAGAGAACCTTCCCCAATTCTATATTAGTGCCTACATTATGGACGCCATTTGTTTCTGCACTACATTTCCGACCATGGGTTGGAAATGGACCTCACAGGACCCATACCCTATCCATCTCAGTCATAAGAAAATATGGGAATCCCATTATATAGCCCATTTCTATAAAAAAAATTGTCATTCTGTTATTTTGCCCCTGAATCAAATAATTTTCAATAAGAGAGCCCCCAGGTTCTCCCAAGAAGCCGCAACAGACCTTCTAGCTGTCAGTAAATATTTTATTAAAGAATAGTTCGCCTACATTAGGGGTTTTGGTAGCACAACTGACCCACATGTCCTTCCTTTGTATGTTTCTGATAAATTGTTAGCAAGGGGAATCGCCCACCAGACTGTGGGAAAAGGCCTAACTAAAATCCTCAAAGAAAACAAGAAGTTATTATCGCCCTCTTTTCCTCTCAAGTGTGGTTCTTTTGCTTTAGCAAATTTTAATCATGCCATTAAGGAGTTAGTAAACATGGAAGCCCTTAGGCTTCATACATTGCCGAAAAGGCAATTTGATCCAGACAAGGTAGCACATAACATCACTACTGCGGTAAAGCTCAAGCCATACAACCATGAGGATAACGATTTTGAAGACCTGTTACAGTCGGTTGAGTCCTTCGAACAAGCATTCGAATGGGCTAAAGCGAACCTGAGTCCTAAATTTTTTGAAAGATTTCAGGAATTCAGAAATGAAAGGCTGGAAGTAATTCCAATGCACTTGTTGAAGATCGAAGATAAGCCTACACCAAGTATGACTGTTAATAGTGAAGAACCTAGTTATCGCATAGAGTCTCAGGTCAATACTGAGAAAACACCAGATACAGGGAAGGCCCAAGAGACAGATAATACAATAGAGTCTAATAGGAAGTCAGCTGAGAAACAGGTTCTGAGCACCCCACTTAAAGAAATCAGTTCAGAGGTCAAAGGCAGCAGTTTGGAGCAGGAGTGGGATCAGTTTAATTAGAAACCACAAGACATTCCAAAAACGACAGACACCCAAGAGAAAATGGAGTGTCAAACTCCTTTGCATATTCAGGAGAATACAAAGTCCAAGTCTATGGACAAGTAGTCCAAATCCATTGATGAGTAGTCCAAGCCTATGGATGAGCATACGAAAACATCCCAACAGACTGAGATTATCCCTGCTCTGCCCACATCACATATCGTCTTGAAAGTGACCGAAATCCCTCCACTTGATGCGTTCTACAACTCGCTCCACAAGTTTGTAGTAAGAAGACAGAGAAAAATGAAAAGGGTAGAAACACCCGAGCTCCCACCTGGGAACAAGACAATGGAAATAGTTTGGAGGGACATTCTTTTCAACCCAGCTGAGAACTTGACTAGATTGTCATAGTTCACGGGAGCATATGCAATGGCCACCATGGAAAAAGCCACTGAAGTCTCTACTTTGTTGAGAGAAAAGGAGGAGAGGATTGCACAACTCGAGTAGCAACTCGAAACAAAGAAAGAAAGTGTGAACAGGCAAGCAGCTAAGCAGCTTGCCCAATTACAATAGAGCATGGAGGTCTTGAAAATAAGCCACAAAGCTGATACATCGGCTAAAAACATGCAACTCCAAGAATTGCAGCAAGCCATGGAAAGATATAAGGATGTTCCTACTACCGAGGAGTTCGTTAAAGAGGCTCTGGAACTAAATTCCCTCCTAATGAAACAACAAGAGAACTTCTTCCAGAAGATGTCACACATTACTCCTTATCTGATCACTAGCAACTAGAAAACAGATAAGGTGATCGACTAGAGAACTGATTTTACTGATCTCAACACCAGAATCTTAGAGTTCATCGAATGGCAGGAAACAGAAGATGGAAGGAAAGCCAATCTGCCTGAAATCAAGGAGACACACAAATACATTCTTTTCACAGATTAGGACGCAAGAATCAAGCAAGATGAGCTAGCAGTAGCAAGGGAAGCTAGGGTATCGATGAATATAATCAAGGTGGTGAACCACACTCTGTTTGTCACCAACCTGCTAAAGGAAGGCAGTATAAAAGAAATGCTCGATTTAGGTGCTTTTCATAAAACTGGCAGGAAAAGGCAGAGACTCAAAGGGAAGAAACCACAAAATTGACCAAGACCAACTAGGAGTCATATTGGCAATACCTCATGAAGCCGCACAACTAGATCATGACCCTTAACTGCTCACTTCATTCGACACATCAGATTTTGCCACCTCTCACCGATGTGATTTTCGTAGGACAACTCAAGACACATTTTGGGGCACCTCCTCAACTCAAACCAATGATCGATATATGTGTTTTGAAGGACAAGCTGGCGGACAACAAATCATCATCTTAGTTTTTCTCATCAAGCCACTGTTTATTTTTAGAGTTAGTTAACTAGTTAGGAGGAAGGTTGTTTGAAACCTCCTCAAATTTTTGTATAATCTATTTTTTCACATTAGTTAGAATAGTATTTATACCCTTCTCATGCATTTAGAGAAGGGTCTAGAATTTTATCAAATTTTTTTGCAAAGAATGCACTTCTGTAATTTTATGAATGCTTTGGTGAAATTATGGACATGATCATTTATTTTAGATATTAGACTACTTTCCTTTATTGATGCACTATTGTGTTCTTAGGAGATAATTTGATTTGAATAAAGGAATTTATCCATGTCATTAGTTAAATGAGCAGAACTTTGCACATGTGGTACTATTATTTTGTATGATTGATTCTTTTTTTTTTGTTTAATTAGTGACAACACTTTACTTTTATGAATTGTATGTGAGATTTATTCTTTCTGTTAAGCGTTAATTGCACTATTGTATGATGCCTAGCTGAAATTGTTAATTTTCACATATATAATTCATCATATATGTGATATATTTTATAAATTTCTTTAACTAACTATTTAGTCAAAGAAATTATCTTATACGTTATCATCTATGTTTATGCGTGATTAATATTTATTATCACATGTTAAGCAGATATCTTTGTAGATCGCATACCACACAGAAATACCCGGGTTTATATTAGAATACATTAGTTAGAGATTTGCATGATAGAATAGGTCATTTATATTATCATTATTGTATTGAAAACGCTCATGAACCACCCACTCTCATCTTAAAACCCACACTGGGAAACTGATCCCATTATCCCCATTCGGAGCCATCACTTCAAACAGAAAAGGAGTTGTGTTAAGGTCTGGAATGGGTGGTTATCCCCCATGTTGGGGTAGCAAAAATCTGAGGCCTTCAACATTTTGGTGCTAGAAGGAGGGCCATCTGACTATGAATGACATATAAACCTAAAGATCAATCGAAAAAAATTCATAAGAGTCAAAACCCCTCCATAACTTCTACACCTTCTAGATCTCGTTCAGAATCTCCTGATAAAAAATATGAAGTTATAGAAACATCTCCCTCATCTCCTGAATTAGTAAGACAACCACCTTCCTCATATTACACTCCCGAGTCTCCTGAAATCCATTATTTGATACAGAAATTGGAACAGATATTCATTTCTACTGAGAAGCCACAGAGACCCAAAGTTTCTGATGAAAATGTTACTTCCTTATTACAACAAATTGGTGCATTAACTAGATTACAAAGTGAAAGGCTTGGAGTAACCCCTTTTGAGTTCCCCATCCCTCCACGACGTAGGAAAGTTACCTCACCAAGATCTGAATTGGATACCAGCGAGATCACATCACCTTTCCATCCATTCACTTCCCCATTCACTTCTACTCAATCCACAACTTCTCAACTATCCACTTCTTCAATTAATACTGCCACTAGTAGTACTAACCCAGTAGTAAGTTCTTCGCTATCTATACCTACTTCTGGATTGACCTTCCCATATTCTCAGTCTCCAACTCAAGTTATGGCCAATCAACCCGCTCAACCTTGGACAAACCCTGGTGCTGTCCTGGTTGCAAATCCAAATGCACTCCCAGCAAACCCAAAAAAATGGCTACCCAAGTACAATCCCGATGATGGTCTTCCAGCCGAAGAACATCTAAATAACTTTATGTTGGCCATGAATCTTAATGGAGTTGCACATGAAGATGTTGTAATCAGATTGTTCCCTTATACCTTCCAAGGATCTGCTGGATCTTGGTATTTTTCCCTTCTAGCAGGTTCAATTAGGAACTGGGATACTTTTCAAGAAGTATTTCTTGCAAAATTTGGTGATGATAGGACCATAGCATCCTTGATCAATGATATTTCTAATTTAAAAGCTAACTCAGATGAAAGGATCAAAGAATTCAACTCCAGATTTAACAAGTTGCTAAATAAAATCCTAATTGCCTCAAAACCTGTTGTAGATGTACAAATAGAATGGTACATATTGTCTCTTCCTTCTAATATTGCAGTTTTCGTAGATAGAGCCAATAAGGATACCCTTGCAGAAAATATGAAAGAAGCCCTGTCTGTAGAAAGAAGTATTATAGATTTGGAAAAGAGATCACAAACAAATGAGAGGAAGTCAAAGAAAGTAACATTTAAGGATGATTCTAAAAAGAAAGCTCCAAAGGACCCTTTCGATCTTGAAGGCCTATAGAAAGTATTAAAGGCGATGTCTAATGAAATGGTCGAAATCAAGAAGAAGGTTGCAAGATCCTATGCTCCCAAGGAACATTTTCACTCGTTTAAAAGGAATCATTCTTCTCCATCACAACCCCCAAACACCATTTCAAATGCTGAGTCTGATCAAGAAATAGAAGAAGGCTCACCAGCCGAAGAGGAAGCTGAAACAAAAGAAGAAGTTGAATTAAATGGAATGTGGGATTTCATCCTCCCAAATGAAGAAGAGGCACAAGCTATGCCAATGACTACAAGGAGCAAAAACTCTCCTAACATGTCTATCACAAATCAGAAACAAAAAACTGCTACTCCTGTAAAGGAGAAAACAATAACTAAAAAGTCTAAGACTAGTCAGACTGACTCTATTCCACTAGATCCTCCAAATGCTTCCAAAACATTGGTAATCTCAGATATAGTGGAATACAACATAGTCGAAGATATGAAAAATACTAGAGCAAACATTTCATTGCATGAACTCACTAAACTCAAGCAACAACAGAAAATTTTATTAAGAGAATTAAAAGCAGTTCTTGTATCCCCTCTGCCATCTGTTGTAGTTACTCAAGTTGCCTACGATATGGGAAAACCTCCATCATCTTCCAACAAAGTAGATCCTTCAGATTTAGTCCTAATCGGTGATATATCTATTTCTCATATTCCTCCATTTCTTCTCACTTACAAAATTTTCAACAAGAATGTTCCTAACTGTCTTGTTGATTCGGGAGCCTCTTCAAATATTATACCAAGAGTTGTGTGCACCAAATTGAATATTACACCTCAAAAATCTGTTGTACACATAGTTTAATTAGATAGGACAAAAGTAGAGGTACTTGGAGAAATAGCATCAGTGTCAATTAGGCTTTCCTCTAATCCAAAATTTTCACAAATAATCGATATTTTAGTGGCCGATATCGCTAAATTTTGTGGTTTAATCCTAAGTAGGGATTGGTCTAAAATGTTGCATGGTTACTTCACAACTGATTGGTCTCACATGTGATTGCCACATAATGGTAACCAAACCAAATTAGGGTAGACCGAGAAAAGTTCATGAAATATATAGTCACTGACCTTGAGGGAAGCAATGAACCAATTGCCTTCACCAATAACATCATTGGAAATTACTCGGCTGAGTCATTTTTGGGATCCTTTAATTCTCAGAGGTATCCCTTTCTAGATAATGTTGTAGTGTCTCAAATAGAAATTTTTTCCCAAACATATGATTCCAAGTGTGTAAATTTGGTAGATAAAATTTCAAATAATTATTTGTTTTGGACTCTCTATTTTGACAGTTCCAAATCTGAAGACGGTGCAGGCACAGGATGCATTTTGATCAATCTGCAAGGAGAGAAAACCATGTTAGCTTGCAGACTTGAATTTCAGTGCACCAATAATGTCACTAAATATGAAGCATTGATCCAAGGACTGTACAAAGCCATTGGCCTTAATGTCAAATATCTGCAAGTCTATGGTGATTCTAAAATAATTGTGAAGCAGGTAAGAAATACAATTCATTGTGTCTCTGGGCACCTTAAACATTATCAATCACTAGCCCAGAATCTAACTTATCGCTTCTTTTCTTTTAACATTTCTTTAGTTCCTAGACAACAAAATGAAAGTGATGACTTACTTGCTAATGTGGCATCCAAGCTTATACCCTCAAAAGATTTCGGTCCAGACAGATTTTCAATAGAGTTAATATTTAAGCCATCTATTCCCGATAATGTAACAAATTGGAGAGTATTCAATAACGATGCAGATATAATTAATTTACTTACATAAGAAGGGTCCTATGAGGAATAGATCATACAGGAACAAGAGCATGATCTGCAAATTCAAAATTACCAGAATGAAAACCCAATCCTGAAGTCTGTAGTTAAGATGGAAGATCTCTATGATCTAAAGGATAGATTCAAGAAAGTTACTAACTCCAAAACTCAAAGTTCTACTTTGAGATTCGAAGTAGTAAACTTAGGGTCAACTGAAAAACCTCAAAATGTCAACCTATGTCTTGGCCTATCATAAGAAGAAAGAATATCATTCATTAGGTTGTTGAAAACATACAAAGGTGTCTTTGCCTGGGATTATGCAGATCTCAAAACCTATGATACCTCTATGATTCAACATACCATACCTATGACTTTGAACGAAAAGCCAGTTCAACAAAAGCTTCACAAAATTCACCCAAACCTTGAGAGTCAAATCAAATCTGAATTGAAAAAGCTTCTGAAAGCCCAAATAATCTTCCATGTTAGACACTCTAAGTGGGTATCGAATATGGTTCCTGTAAGGAAAAATAATGGTGATATTAGGATTTGTATCAATTTTAGGAACCTTAATAAAGCTTGTCAAAAAGATAACTTTCATTTTCTGACCATGGAACAGATATTGCAATCAGTTGCAGGTTCCGAATTAATGTCCTTTCTAGATGGATTCTCACGATATAATCAAATTCTTGTGCATCCAGATGACAGATTAAAGACAAGATTCAGGACCAAGTGGGGAACATACACCTATCAGAAGATGTGTTTTGGACTCATTAACGCAGGTGCTACATTTCAATGTGCTATGGATATTTCTTTTAAAGGTCTGATTAATAAATCAGTTGTTATTTACTTAGATGACATCACAGTCTTTTCTAAGGGTAGGAATAGTCATTTAAGTGACCTGAAGCACATTTTTGAAAGATGCAGGAAATATGGCATTTCCTTAAATCCAAAAAAATCTTATTTTGCCTTATCGAAAGGCAAACTCCTTGGGTTTATAGTGTCCAAGAAAGGGATTTACATTGATCCTGATAGAGTCCAAGAGATCGAAAATATTCCTCTCCAACATAACAAAAATACCATGCAATCGTTCCTAGGCCAAATTAATTTTGTAAAAATATTTGTTCCAGACTTTTCACAGATTGTCCTACCCCTTCAAACAATGATACGAAAAAACACAGTTTTCAAATGGGGCAAACATGAAAGGGAGTCATTTGAGTTGATTAAAAAGGCCATTATTAATGCTCCTTCACTGAAAACTCCTGACTTTATGAAACATTTTGTATTATATACTTTTTCATCCAATACATCATATGCATCATTTCTAACACAGCCAAATGATGAAAATATCGAGGCACCCATCTCCTTTTTCAGTTCTAACTTGCAAGGTGCTGAGTTAAACTATTCAACTGTCGAGAAACAAGCATTTGCTGTTTTTAAAACCTTGAAACATTTCATACCTTTTCTTCTTAAAGCCCATACAAAGATAATAGTACCCTACCACGCAGTAAGACAATTATTAATCCAAAGAGAAGTAGGGGAGAAAAGAGCCAATTGGGTTACTGCACTTCAAGAATATGATGTAGAAATCCGGCCAGCTAAAATTGTTAGGGGCCAAGGTTTTTGCAGGATGTTAATAGGAGCTTCCCAGTTATCACTAGAAGAAGATCAAGGTAATGAAGTACACATATCATAGGAAATTCTCAATGATACACAATCACAATATGCTGATTTGAAATTTTATTTAAAGAACGGATATGCTCCTATGCATCTTAATTATAAAACAAAGTGTGCTTTAAGGTTGAAATCAAATCAATATGAATTAGTTAATGATGTATTGTTTAGAAAAAATTATGATTCAGTATTACTAATATGCTTGGAGAAACCTGGAGCTGAAAAGGTCATACAAGAATTACATGATGGACCAACTGGAGGACATTTCAGAGGAAATACCATAGCTCACAAAATCCTACATGCAGGATATTATTGGCCAAAAATATTTAAGGATGCACATGAATACGCAAGAAAGTGTAAAACTTGTCAAAATACAGGCGAAAGAGAAAGGAAGCCAACATTCCCTTTGCAAGCAGTAAACATCCAACAACCATTTGAACAATGGGGATTAGACATAATTGGTGAGATTGTTCCTAACTCTTCCAAACTGCATAGGTTCATCCTTACAGCTACTAATTATTTTACAAAATGGGTAGAAGTTATCCCCTTGAGGATATCCAATACAGAAAGCATTACAGACTTCATTGATCAATACATAATTAGTAGGTTTGGCTTACCCTCAGCTTTATTGTTTTACAATGCATCTTACTTTTCTGGAAATGCAATGGTAGAATTTGCTCTAAAGTGAGGTTTTAAGCTAAAATATTCAGCAAACTATTATCCACAAGGTAATGGATTAGCAAAATAAACAAACAAAAACCTCATCAGAATTATCAAAAGGAATATTGACCAAAATCATAGGAATTGGCACAAAGTATTGACATTTTCTCTATGGGAAAACATAAATACATAGAAGGAATCTATTGGTTCTTTGCCTTTTTCTTTAGTTTATGGAAAAGAATTTGTTCTTTCCACAAACATAGCAATCCCATCTCATGCTGTAGTGCAATTCATTGATGAAAACCCTTCTTCTTCTCACCAAGCTAGACAGTTTCAAATTATTAAGCTTGAAGAAGAACGAGAAAAGGCCAAAGCAACCCACTTCCATCATCGACAATTAGTCAAAGCCTATTTTGATACAACCTTTACCAGTCAAATTTTTTTTGAAGTAGGTGATTTGGTTTTGAAATGGGAGAAAGCACATGAGGAAAAAGGTAAACATACCAAATTTCAAAGACTAGGGCTTGGCCCTTTTCAGATTATTGAGAAAATTGGACAATCAACGTTTCTTTTACAAGACTTATCAGGTAAGAAGGATTATTTTCCCATTAATGGGAAAATATTGAAAAAATACTTTTCTTAGAAGACAGCCTCTTCCAATTTTGTATCATATCGCCTTTAAAATTCTTAGGAAAATAAAGTTTAAGTAGTATTTACTTTTGGCTTTTCAAAATAAAATCTTTGATAATATTTCTGATTTTTCGCTTCTATAAGTAAGTAAAATTTAAAAGAAATAATTAGGACATTCGAGTACGAAAGCAAACCTGATTTATTTGGAAAAACTTGATCTTGCTAAAAAATGTTTATTCTATGAACAAACTCTAATCTTTTTAGAATATGACTGTTTTGTTACTAGACAAGAAAAGAATCTTTAACCTAGTAAAGACTTTTTGCAGATGAGTATCTTAAAAATCTATCATTATCATCCAAAACTCTCGAAAGAGCCAATGATTCACCCCATCTGATAAAATTTTCCTTTTTCAGTGTAACTCTAAAATATACAAAACTTAGAAGATAAAAAGTCTCATTAAAAGCTTGTTTACCATGGTCATAGGGAAATAATTAAACTGATATTACCAATACTGCATATCAAAATAGGGTAATAGTCAATGATCTCATCAATCAGAAGACAAGGGGTCTCATCAAGAGCCAGCTTGTTCAATTTAGTTACAACCAGTGAATGGCATTGTCATTATTAGGTTACCAAGCCTAGACGATGTCTTTTAAGAAACCTAAAAGAAAAGATTATATTAAAAAGGAAAAAGGGACAAGATCCAAGTGAGATTCAAAGCAAGTGAATATCATTTTGAAATTTGAAAATTGCTTCATATGGGACAATGAATCATTGTTGGTTAAAAGATAACCCTGTCGAGGCTATGAATGCCTGCTGGTAGCAGAGGCTCTATATGTGATAAATGAGTAAACACCAAAAAACTAATCTATAGAAAACACCTACTATATCACTTTAACTCTTATTATTGACTGAGGCAAATATTTGTATTTATATCATCACAAGAGTAAGGTAGGTGAATAAATAGATTTATTAAGTGATGATGATTCTAGAGAAATGTTGTTTACTTTATAACTCATGTTATTATTATTCCTATAACTCTAAATACTTTGAAAGTTTTAGAAAGTTTAGAAAATACTTAGAGATAGTTGGTTCTCCCAAGTGAATCACCAATTGTTGTACTATGAAACAACCCCACCATTTATAAATAACAATAGCTAAGGTTAGAGATATAAATGGGGACCCTTTTTAATTTTTTAGTCTTAGGTTAATAAAACCTAACTCTGAGAAATTGCCTTGAAAAAATGTTGCAAAAAAACCCAAGGATGAGATCCTCATCGCAAATCGCAAATCACGCTTTTCCATGTGACTATCATAAAACACCTTTAAAAATTTGTGATGCACGATCAAACCTCCCACTGCAATATCCCGATTATAAGCACCTTGTCATTTCACAAATCGTACTTTGTAAACTTTGCAAGTAATTAAGCTATGCCAATACAACGCCCATTAACAATTTATGAAATGCGATATTGCGAAAATCACAATCGCATTTCACCTTATAGAAAGCATAACACTATATTGTATCCATTTAAAGATTGTGATGTGTGAATAAGAGTGGTAAGCGTGTCAAATAATTATGTTTTAAATACAAAAACGAACAAATTAAAAGGTTAATAAATATTTAGTGGCCCGAGGAGAGCTAATCATTTTCCAAGTTATGGGTAGTTAACGTTGAGTATCTCATTAAACCTTTCTCATGATCTAAAGTCATTTCAGAAAAGCTTTCAATCTTAATTTCCCGATATTTTCTGCGTTGATATATCTTGTCCATTTCAGACAAGCTACAAAAGACATATAATTGAGGAAGGTGATGCAGAAATAGAAAAAGAAGAGAATTGTTGAATTCGAGTTTACAGAGATGGCTCTTATATTCTCTGATACAGTTTGCAGCTTTGACGGAGGAGAAACAAATTGGGAGGTCATATACAATAGGCTTGAGCACGAGTGTCCCAAGATTAATGTTACAAGAGAAACAACTGACTCAACAAGACCTTCGAGGCTTCAATTCAAGGATGTTGCCTATTCTTTCCTGCATAGGATAGGAGTGAGGGCTAAAATCCTCCCATACACAGATATGATTAGGTGGGTGGTCGCAAACCTCACCATTAAAGATAGGCAATTCTGGAATGTAAGAATGGAACTCATGGGATCACTTAGAGCAGAGGACATGAAGAAAATGTACCATATACATGATCCTCAGGATATATATGATAAGACATATGTGGCCAGCTTCGCAAAGAAGAACCCATACTCCTTAAATCTGATTCAGGGCTAGAGAATATTGGACAACAAATTCAATTTTGACAAATAGGGTATGTATGCTATAGCCTCTTTGGAAAACCCTCACAACTATGCAGCTGTTATGTTATGTAGACTATATGGGTTGCCCAATAATTCTAAGTTTTCCATAGAATGGATTCCTCTGATTGATGTTTGTGTTAATTCCCACATCATGAATTGGGCCACCATCCTATCTGATAACCTATCCACCATTATTATAGAATATCGATAAAAGAGAGCTTCCTCTCCAAAGTGTTGGGCTGTGCAACAGGTATAAATTTACCCTTGATTACATTACCTTTTTTCTCCTTTTTATGCATTTGTGCCATGATGTAATAAGGTTTGGATAGAATTTTGATAAGAAGTGAATGAAACTACTTTTGGTACAATTTGGCTGTCAAAGCTAACCTTCATTGCTTTTTATGCAGAAATTAGCAAATGGAACAACTGATGTTCAAACTATGGAACAACAAAGGCTAAATAGGGAGAAAAGATCGCGTCTTGTGCAGTCAAATCAAGAAGTGAATCAGGAGGATCAGCGCAAGATGAAAGACTATCTGATAATAGAATTTAGCTGTGAATTCCTTAGGATCTCCTAATCTTGACTTGACTATAAGAGGGGAAAGACGAATAGAATAGAGAGCTAAACTTTCACCTTTTACTTCAATTGTAATTCTGAGATACAGAGTGTTATTTTGAGGAACACCTCATGCTGTAATGACATTTAGATTTGATGAATAATATATAATTCGTGTTGCTGTTCATTCGCGATATTTTGAAGTAAATAAGCAATAATCACTGGCGGCTTAGGCCCGGTCGCTAGTGGATTTCACTGTTGTTCCCTGTTTTATAGTTTACCTTTCTTTTACTGCAAGTTTAATTACTCTGTTTTATAGCTTTACGATTGATTTACTTTCACTAGTGTTGAGTTTGTGTATTCGTTGCATTAATTCTTATTTTTGTTGATTGGCTTCATTTATTTATGTTGTGGCTTGATTTGATTGTTAGATAAGAATCATTTCTTGTTAATTGAAAGCTAGAGTTTTATTGATTATACCAGGTGTATTACTTTTATGCATAAGTCTAGATTTAGTTGAAAGAGCTTTGTTATCGCTACGGTGCACTCGGTTGATGTAATTGTAGTTAGAACTTTTGATTAAGATTGAGTTTTGGTTTTGATTAAGATTGAGTTTTGATGTTTGAATAAGTTAATTTCCTTGAAGTTACAAGTTGGTATTTTATGGTTTGATCCATTTACTCTTGTATTGAAATCAATAAGTTATTTTAAAGCATTACTCTCTATAGATTCAATGATTTACATCACTTGCACATATTGTGTACACTCTTGAAACAAAAAGACTTACCTAGGTTGATAATTAATGTGAGGCATTTAAGAGTTCTAAAAGACACCTTATTTGTGCCCAACATTTTGGCACCATTGCCGGGGAGAGTGTTTCCATTCCACAGAAGGTGATGTGTGTTTGATAATTGTTTGCTGTGAAAGAATTGGGTATTAAAAACAGAAGGTAAGAACCTGCGTACGAGTAAGTAAAGTGCTTGCTCCCTTGCCCGCTTTTCAGCATAATTGCATAGGAATTGAAGTAGAAATAGATGTTTGATGTTTGTTTGCTGTGAAATAATTGGGTATTAAAAATGGAAGGTAAGAACCTGCATATGAGTAAGTAAAGTGCTTGCTCCCTTGCCCACTTTTCAGCAAAATTGCGTAGGAATTAAAGTAGAAATAAATGTTTGAATTTATGTGTGAATGACTAAGAAGAAAAGAGTAGAAAAAGATTTAATTCCTCTGCCCAGATCTAACAAACCCAAGGGATCGGTGACCCTTGGATGATCAACCTTCATTGACAAAATCATAAGGAAATCTGAGTCTCAGTCATCAGTAGGACCTCAAATCGTTTCTACAAGAAATCCTACTGTAACCCTTCAGGCTGTAGGATCACCATCTGCAGCTGACACTGAGATCCACAGCAAGACTAAAGGGTCTGAATAGAGTTTTCAGAACACTGAAAATTTGCAGTTTAGCCCTTTACAAGAAGGGAATTCTTGCAACCTCCGTGAAGGAGAAGGAGAAACAGGTAGTGCTGAAAAGATTAAATCATCAGAGCCCAAATCTCCTGAAGTAGTAGTTGAACAGAGGACACCCAGTATTCCGGACCAAGGTAGTGCTGTTAAAATCATTTTAAAAGTCTCTTCTAGCTCCCCCAGAAATAGAGCTCCAGCTCCAGAAATCCCTAAAGAATATTGGCATATTTTTGACCAAATGGCCAATAATCTGCGACAACCTCAGACCTCTACATTACAATACCCTATTGTTGATATAGTTGTCAATGTTCCCATGAAAGCCATTCCATTACAGAATATTCCTACCTTCCATGGGCTAACTTCGAAGGATCTTGACACATTCCTTTTCGAATTCGATGTTTTATGTAGGGGATATGATTACACTACTGACCCCCAAAAGCTAAAACTATTCCCCTCTACTCTGAAGGGAGCAACTCTGCGTTGGTTTATGGGGCTTGGTGGAGGTACCATTAATGACTGGGACCAAATGAAAACAACCTTTCTAAAAAATACCAAGATTATTTCCGAACTAGAGAACTGAAGGATGAAATCTTTTAAATGGTAGCTAATACTAATTAGACTCTTAAAGAATATGTAGAACGTTTTCAATATAATCCACAGAGATCTCCTTATGCAAATTTTCCTCCTGAAGTTCTTAAAACTATGATGATCAAAGGTATGAAAGACCAATGGGTAGAAACATTAAATTTAATGGGGAAGGGTGATATTTATCAAGAGGATTATGACAATATTATACAATTGTGCATCAGGTGTTCCAGAGGCAGTACAAGGCTGAAACCAACTGGATGTGATGTGATCACTAGAGACAACAAAGCCTTAGGAGGAAGCATTACACAAGTTGAAGACAATAATCTGCTAGAAGATTTCAAGACTGATATGCTAGAGACCCTGACCACACAATTGGATATCATGCAAGCCAAACAAAAGTAGGATGAAGCAGAACATAATATGGCTATTTTTTGTCCACACTGCAGAAAGAAACACAATCATAGAGAATTTCCATTAGATACGATACAAACATGCGCCATTTGCACTAAGGATCACACTACGGAAAGCTACCCATCACTTCCTGGATTAAAAGCAGTCTTCAAGGAAGCAGAAGAGGAAGTGGAACCAGTATATCTGATGAACCAACATCGTCAATGGAAAACACGTCCAATAGGTATGCCTACAGAACCATCTTCATTCTTTCCTTCTTCGTAATTTAATTCTCAGCAGTATTCAGGAGCAGCATGGCAGAACCAGCCACCTTTCTCTACTTGGCCACCTCAAGCATTTTCTATGCCACCATGGCCTAACCAATCAAATCCAAATAATAATTGGCCAAATTCCTCTTACCCTCCACCTTTCTGGCAGAACACCCCCTATTCCTCTCAATGGTCTCCTTCTACCTTGCAAAATCAGAACTAGCAACCAAATTGGCAACGATCCACAAACCAGCCTATGGGAACAGTTCCTCTGCCTCAACCAACCTTACCAGCACCTTACATGTTGCAGCAAAATCCTCAACCTAATATACAACCGCAACTCCCAGCTCAACCCAACCCAAATCCTAACAACAGACCAATCCAATCAGTCCAAATTATTGAGAGTCTGGACCCTGAAGTTGAGATGAGAGAATGTAATGAACTTAAGTTAAGATCTGGACGCGTAATTGCTCCAGATGAGGACAAAAATATACAACCTGAATTTAAAGAAACATATTCGAATAAGCCTTCGACTGTAGATGACCAGCAAATAAAACATGGAGGAGATACAGTCAAGCAGAAAGATCCCGAGAAAATTATAATTACTTCTCCCCCATTCCCAGAAAGATTGATAATACCTCAACCTATTGAATATCCCGACTTTGATCTTCTGGGTGAACTCAAAAATCTCTGTATAAAAATACCCCTCCTCCAAGCCATTCAAGACATTCCGATATATGTTAAAACCATTAAAGAATTGTGTGCAAAGAAGTCTGTGAGGAAAACAAAAATAACACCAACTGTCCATGTCATTGGAACTTTGTCTGATTTATTACTAGGCAAAGAGACACCTGTAAAATATGAAGACCCGAGAAATCCCATTGTCACAGTACAAATAATGGCTGCTCTTTTTATAATGCTTTAGTTGACTTAGGGGCAGCCATTAACATTATTACAACAGAAACTTGCGAAGTGCTTGGCATCATAGCCTTAGAACCAACCACTACCTTGCTAGAACTAGCTGACCGTTCAGTAATTAGGCTAGAAGGAACATTACAAGATGTGATGGTTTCTGTGGACTCTTGGGAATATCTGGCAGATTTTTTGATTATTAACCCCAGAAATCGGCTAGATGGACATCCCTTAATACTAGGAAGGCCTTGGCTAGCAATAGCCGATGCTTATATAGGTTGCCAAATAGGCAGTATGACCATAACCAGAGGGAATGATGTAAAGAATCTAGCTTTATACCCTCCTGCTCAGCCAAGCCTAACCATTGTAAAAACTAGGAAACAACTAGCAGCATATTTAAAAGAAAATATTCGTTCACCATTGACTGTGGTAGATGCGCTTGAATTCAAAAACCAAACAGAAGATGATGTCATTAACACCTTTATCAATCACCCTGCTACAGTGTCTAATTTGAGATGTCACATGATTGAAGCAGTCCTTGACAATGAGATTGAAGAAGATTCCTTGAGAGACATTAATGACCAACCAATACCAACAACCATTGTCTATAATAGCAAGCCTATTGAAATCGAGCAAGGGAAAATCCTGAACATTAACAATAATCTGAGTAATGACCAGCAATAGAAACTTATCCAAGTCCTTAGGAAATATAAAGGGGATTTTGCATGGGATTACCTAGACATGAAAGGGATTAACCCTCAATTATGCATGCACCACATCTACACTAAAAAAGATGCAAGACCCATTCGACAGCCACAGCATAGATTAAATCCTCATCTAAAGGATATTGTGAAAGAAGAGCTTCAAAAATTGTTAGATGTGAATTTTATTTATCCTATATCTGATAGTAAATGGGTTTCTCCATTAGTAGTTGTCCCCAAAAAGAATGGAAAATGGCAGATATGCGTTGACTATAGAGAACTCAACAAAGCAACGCAAAAAGACCATTTTCCCCTTCCATTTATCAACCAGGTCCTAGATACACTAGCAAGAAAGAAATTCTTCTCTTTCCTGGATGGCTTCAGTGGCTACAACCAAATTCAAATTGCCCCTGAAGACCAGGATAAAACTACTTTCACCTGCCCCTGGGGAACATTTGCTTATAGGGTATTGCCTTTCGGATTGTGCAACACACCTACTACATTCCAAAGAGCCATACTTAGTATTTTTGCAGACTTGATAAATGAAGGATTGGAGGTGTACATGGATGATTTCACACCCTATGGAGATGACTTTGATCAGGCATTACAAACATTGGAGAAAGTCCTAGAATGGTGTATTGCTACTAGACTATGCTTAAGTCATGAGAAATGTCATATGATGATGACAAAAGGCCTGATTCTGGGTCATTACATTTCAGTAGCTGGAATTCAAGTAGATCCAGCAAAGATACAGGTAATCCTCTTATTAGCTACTCCCTGCAATCAAATAGAGGTACGCAGTTTTTTGGGGTTTGCTGGATATTATCATAGATTTATAAAGAATGTTTCGCAAATTGCTACACCTTTATATGCCTTGATAGGAAATGTTGATTTTATATGGACTGATAAATGTGACACTGCCTTCACAGATCTGAAACGGTTAGTATCGACAACACCAGTATTATGAGGCCCGAATTGGGATATACCTTTCTAGATTTCATCAAACGCATCAGATACAACTATCGGAGCTGTTCTTGGCCAAGAAGAAGACAAGAAACCCTATGCTATATATTACATCAACAAAAACTTAACTCCTGCTGAGTTGAATTACATAGTAACAGAAAAGGAGTTTCTAGCTATTATTTATGTTATCAACAAATTTAGACACTATATAACTGGATACCCTGTATTTCTATATATCGATCTCTCTACTATTAAATATTTAGCCAATAAACCTATTACAAATGGAAGAGGTACCCGTTGGTTACTACTTTTACAGGAATTTGACATAACTATAATGGATCGACTAGGGAAGGAGAACCTCATGGTAGACTTCCTCTCTCGAGTGCCAAGAATAGACGATACAGTGGCGGTAGAGGATCAATTCCTAGATGAACATTTGTTTGCTGTGGCCGTAAAAATGCCATGGTATGCAGACGTAGCGAATTACTTAGCAGTGGGAAAATTGCCCAAACATCTGACATCCAGAGAAAGGAAATTGATTGTGCAGCGTAGCACTCATTTCTCTTGGATCGGAGGATACCTTTTCCACATGGGAGTTGATATGCACATCCGCAGGTGCATCAGGGAGGACGAAATTTATGATATCTTAAAAGCCTGCCATGATGGACCTTGTGGTGGACACTTTGCAAACCGCAGAACTGGACATAAAATTCTACAGATGGGCTACTACTGGCCCACTATTTTTAAAGATGCTAAGAAATTTGTCCAGGCATGTGATAGTTGCAAAAGGATGGGTTGCCCTGCCCAATCTAATGAAATGCCCCTACATCGACAACTGGTGATAGAACCCTTTGAGCATTGGGCATTAGATTTCGTTGGGCTGATCAAACCATCATCCAACCATAAATAATATATACTGGTTGCAACAAAATACGTAAATAAGTGGGTGGAAGCAGTAGCGTTACCAAGAGAAACAAAGGAAACTATTATTAATTTTCTTTTTGAAATTTTTTTGCAGTATGGCTTACCCAGAGAAGTAATTACTGATGGGGGACAACAATTCGTGGGTCACAAGATTGCTGCTACACTGAAAAATAATTACATCACACACAAAATTACTTCTCTGTATCACCTGCAGGCGAACAGGCAAGTGGAGAGAACCAACAAAGTTATCGAATCTATTCTAACAAAGACAATCTCATCACATCGATGATACTGGACTAATCGACTACCAAAGGCCTTGTGGGCATATCATACAACTTGTAGAAACACTACTGGATACTCACCGTATCAATTGGTATTCGGTAAGGAACCCATTTTTCCCATAGAATTTGAGATACAAACACTAAAGACAGCCCAGGAAATAGGACTGGATTTAACTGAAGCCAAGGTAACTTAATAGGTTATAACATATGAACGAATTAGATGAAATTCGGGTATTGGCTCTACAACGTGCGACACTTGTTCAAAAGCAAAGAGCCAAATGGCATGATGCCCTGATTAAGAAAAATACATTTCATGAGGGCGGCAGGACAATTCTTTACGATTCCAGGTTCCAAGACTTCCCTGGAAAACTTCAGACTAGATGGTTAGGCCCCTATGAAATAAAGCAAGTACACGACAATGGTACTCTTACGCTGGCCACCATTGATGGGTCTAGTTCTTCTTTTAAAGAAAATGGGCATCGGGTGCGCCTCTACCAAAAGCCACTTACCAAAGAATCTTTCTATCAGTAGATACATGAGGACCCCACCATGCAAGTTTTAGCTGCAGAAGGAAATCCTTCGGCAACTTCATCTTTATAAATTTTATTTCTTCTTTATAAAATATGTAAATATGATTGCTGATTTTATTTTATTTTCTTTCTTTTTCTCAACCTGTTTTGTTGTTCAATTTATTGAACAACTGCTGTTCAATCTATTGAACAACACTTTCTTGCTTTTTTTCATTTTGCTGTTCATTTAATTGAATAGCTGTTGTTCAATCTATTGAACAACACTTTCTTGCTTTTTGTCGTTTTGTTGTTCATTTAATTGAACAACTGTTGTTCAATCTATTGAACAACACTTTCTTTCTTTTTGTCATTTTGCTGTTCAATCTATTGAACAACACTTTCTCTCTTTTCATTGTTTTGTTGTTTAGATAATTGAACAGTTGTTGTTCAATCTATTGAACAACTGTCGTTCAATCTATTGAACAATTGTCGTTCAATTTATTGAACAACACTTTCTTTTCTTTGTGCTGTTTTGTTGTTCAATCTATTGAATAGTTGTTGTTCAATCTATTGAACAGCGACCATTCAATCTATTGAACAACATTTTCTTTCTATTCATTGTTTTGTTGTTCAATTTATTGAACAACTATTGTTCAATTTAGTGAACAGTTGCCGTTCAATCTATTGAACAACACTTTTTTTTGGTTGTTTTGTTGTTCAGTTAATTGAACAACTGTTGTTCAATCTATTGAACAACACTTTCTTTCTTTTCGATTGTTTTGTTGTCAATCTATTGAACAACACTTCTTTTCTTTTTGCGTGGTTTTGTTGTTCGTTTAATTAAACAGCTGTTGTTCAATCTATTGAACAACACCTCTTTTCTTTTTGTGTTGTTTTGTTGTTCATTTAATTGAACAATGGCTCTTCAATCTTTTGAATAGCCGCAGTCCAACCCAATTGAACAACAACATTTTTCTTTTGTGTGATTGCTCTTTGCTTATCTCAGCCCCATTTTTCTTTTGTTTCTCATTTTGTTTTCTTTTCATGGCATGAAGTGCATTACTTTTATGAGGACAAAGAATTTATGGATTCTATTAAAAGGAATTAATACCATTAACGTTATGATCTTTAACAAGACAACTTCTTGATGATAGATTCTTTTCAAGAAAAGGGACACAATTATTTATATACTACTTTACTGCATCGTTTTCTGTTGTACATGATATTGATTGATCATCTTAAAAACCATGCTGGTTCCACCCTTCCTGGTTATAATCTTCTTTGTATATAACAAATAATACTATGGGTATACTTTTTTTATTGACATGTTCAACTTCTTCCACCATCCCTGCTCTTAAGGAGTATTGAGCCTCCCTCTATTTATCATAAAAAGGTGTAATAACAACAAAATTTTGTTTTCAGATGGAGGATAGGGGGTTTTATTACGAGCCAGCCTACCATGTTCATAAGGCTATAACAAAATGACATTCTCACTATGGCCACCACACCAGGGTTATGATCCATTGGATAGCTAAAATATCCTTGGAACAGTAGGTCTCATCACAAGCCAGCCTGATCACTTTTTCTACATCCCAGTGAATGGCAGTGTGGTTATCTAGTTACCATGCTAGCACACTAATCTCTTCTGTAGAAAAACACTGGAACTCTCCATTTATAAATTAAGAATCCTAGCTCATATGGGTTAAAAAGAAGCCCTGTCGAGGCTATGGTCGCCTGCTGGTAGCAGATGCTATAGTTATGGTATTGAAGTTATATCTTATCGTCAATTACTACTATAATACCCTCTTCTTATTCTTTCTTTTTATCGGAGAAATTATTTCCTTAATTTTTCCCTGTTTAGAACCGTTATGCATGAGATACTACTTTTCAATCACTTGTATCATTCTCGGCTAGAATACCGTCAGTAGAGCATCTTTTTGGCATATTGTTGTCCTTTTATTTCTTGCATAAATTATCATCAATACAAATCATCCTATCTCTTATTCATAACTATCTTTACACAGTCCGCTCTCATTAGAACCATACCTCTTGCCGTCATATCATTTATATGTGTACTCTATTTCATTCAATGTTGTATTGTTCATTCCCTTGCCTTGCCGTCAGAACAACACTTTCCCTGTCTACTCAGTCGTAGGCGACCTCTCTTTTTAAGGAGGGGGAAGGATTCCCATTATGCCTTTGCATGCGCTATATTTATTCTGCTTATTGAACTTGATATGTTGCTATGATATCCCATGATCAAATGACATGTGGTAGTATGATAGTCCGAGAATTAATATTATTAATTATCATGGACATTCTGCTTGACATTATGGAATTTAGTTGTTACGTCTACTTGTTGTTCCATTTTTACCAAAGCAATTGTTGTTCTCTGCTGCGTTTTTCTGTTGTGTTAATCTTTGAAATTGTAGGGCGAATATTGGAAGAATCTGAGCATTATGGGTGGAAAATCAGTTCGTCGAGAACCCTTAGTGTTGGAAATTTCTGACAGAGCCAGGGAAATTCTAGTGCGTGCAGGATGGATGTCATATTTCACCAGGCTTCAGGCCCTTAGTAGTGAAATTGCTCTCGAATTTTTACAGCACTTACAAAATGGGCAGTCCACAGTAAAAGGTATAAGAATAATAGTATCAGAGGCTGTGATAGCTGAAGTTTCCGGGTTGCCGGCAGAAGGAGCAGTATGGCCTAAAAATCACATAATGTTTCACGACGCTGTGGAAATTTTCAAAGATGCAGGTGAAGAATTAACCCGAAAATGCAAGGGCATTCAACCGTCCTCTCTGGGAGAACCATGGTGTGAATTGGCAAGTGTCGTCCAGAAGTACATTACCTGTGATGGTCGACGGGATGTGGTAAAACCACGACAACTTAAACTCTTAGCTATTTTAAAGCAAAAGCTTACTGTCAATTTTCCATTTTTCTTAAATTCATTATTGCACGATACAACTGATATAGTAAGAAAGGCTAAACATCCTGATACTATAATCAGTCATCATGGTTTTATCAGATTGATTGTTTGTCATAGTCTTGCTCAGTAAAATTTAATTTGGGAAAATTTTATAGTGCCACTAGAGATTAGGCCAGACCCTGCAGTCCAAAGCTTCGCAACCTTGGAAATGTAGGTTTTAATTCCGTACAGAAATTACCTGCATATGAATTCTAAAACACAGAAAATAAACAATGCGAGAGCATAACACATAAAACACATATACATATAGATTTTCCCTTGGATCCCAAAACCGGGACTACCAGCTTGATTTTTCATTATGTTCCTTTCAATATTACAATACATATTTATACATGTCGAAGCATCCAATACCATGGACCAAAAACCATCGCGTCCAATACCATGGACCGAAAACCATCACATCCATAAAACATGTGCAAAAATCATGCACAAAACCATAGGTGGGTCTGCCCAACCTAACATAGGGTCCAAACTCAAAATTTTCTGGGGCGCTACCCCGGGCCCCATAAAGTGGGGTTACGGGTGCCCTTCAAACCCCCTATTAACTACATGGAAAGAATATAACACAACCCAACAGGAAATTGGACAACAGAACCCTGTTCCGAAGAGGAAAATAACAGCACATACAATAATAGGACCTCATAAGCATAGGTGTTCTGTGAGGCTGAACCTAGTTCAGAGGACTTTTGTAGATCCTCAGGGTAGCGCTGAACACTCGGCAGAGCCATCTAGTCCAATTACTGTACAGGACTTTGAACCAGAACCAGAGGAAGAAGGTAATTCTGAATTAGAACAGGGGGAAGAACATGATTCTAAACCTGAACAAGAGGAAGAACCCAATTCTAAACCTAAACAGGAGGAAGAACCTAATTCTAAACCAGAACAAGAGGAGGAACCCAATTCTGAACCAGAACAGGAGGAAGAAAATGATGATGAACAACAAAATTGAAGCAGGGCCTTCTCAAACACCACCTATGAGCCCTCAAGATGATTTCTTGCAAGACTTTGAGGAAGGGATGGCCCAGGTTCTTGAAAATTTAAATGCATATATGCAACCTGGAGGATCACTTGACCAGAACCTGAACAAAGTTCAATCCTCAGGAGATTCTGGTCACACGGAAATTTTTCCTTCCCCAGAAGCTGCAGACTAGGAAGAGGAAGTGGACACAACAATAATTCATGAATCGGATAACCAGTTAGGTGACATAGTTATATTGGAACATAGCCAAGACGAGCACCAAGAACCCTCAGATACAAAGCCTATTGTTAAACCTGTTCTTACAAAAGATGCTTCTCAGAAGAAGCGGGTAGCCGAAATAAAGTTAAGGAAGCTGAGGAAGAAATACCAGAAGCTTCAGAAGATAGTTAAGTGGCTACGTCAAAAATTAAAAGAAAATACAAATAGGAAAGCTCAGAGCATTATTCCTGAGTTAATCACTGTGGCCACACAAATAGAAATATGTGAAGGTAAGGCAATAGGAACTCAGACCGAATCCATTTCTACTCAGACGGTCACCACACAAACAAGCCCTCACATAGATTTGATAGATATGGTTGTTCAGACAGAGGAATTATCCTCTCACAATCAAAGCACCCAGATAGAAGAGATAGTCAATGACGCTCCATCAAGCAGTAATCCTATTCTTCTAGAGTTACAGGAGGAGATGGTACAGGCCCAAATTTCTTTAGAGCAATGTAAGAAGGAGACGGTTCCTCGGCAAAAGTATCAGGAGTTGCAGAAGAAATTCCGAGAATTGACCATAACTGAGAGTGAAACTTTTGATAAGTTCAGGCAGGAGGAAGAAAAGCAGAGGAAAGTAAAAGCCAAGCTAGATAAGGTCATGGGTCAGATATATGCTATTTTCTCTTTATATTTTGATGTCTTATCTTGTAGGGATCCTGCTACAAATTATGCTCTGTTTTTATTAGAAAGATATTTACTGTTGAAAATCAAATCCATTAAGGCCGACAAGTCAGTTGAATTGAAGACAATGGACGAATTCATAAATTGATGTAAGGAGCATGAGATAAAAGTCCAACGTCTTCTCTATCAACTTTATTTGCATAATTTTTTACTAGAAGGGGAGGTGGATAATAATCATAGCCCTTTTGTTGGGGACATTCAGTTCCAGGCCTTCATTTCCTTTGCAGCAAACCAACTCAAATGGTTTAGGGCTTATAACACCTTTCAAAGAAAAGAACATGGACTAGATTTGTGGGTAAGGGGTGAGCCTACTCAACCCTTGCATATTTTTGTTAGACATAAAAGGCTCATGACACAGGAGGGCGTAACTAAGATTCTGGGGCCTATACATAAAGAAATTGTGCAAGCAGGAAGGATGTATTTCTTATCCATACAGGAAGGGTCCTTACTTGCATCCAAAAAGAGATGGATGACCTCTACCAATAGTGTCAGGAATAGAGAACCGTTTGGCTACAGGAATTTTAAAGCTGCTGTAGGCCGTTTTGTCACATACAGTAATATTATCTTGAGGGAAGGACCATATTGGCTAGGATGTCGATTTAGGAGTCCTATTATTTGGTACCCACCTGAAGGATATCGTTCTGATTATGAGTTGCCTGAAGGTCATGAAGGGATAGTCTTTGTAGATTTAATACAAAAGCACAGTTTTAGGTCGTATAAAGAAAAGGTCTTTCCTACTTACTCTTTAACTGCATTACATAGTAACTATTTATTTCCATGAGGATATGGAACAAGGTAAGCAAGGAAGTATGTTGGGCCGTGCAACAGGTATAAATTTACCCTTGATTACATTACCTTTTTTCTCCTTTTTATGCATTTGTGCCATGATGTAATAAGGTTTGGATAGAATTTCGATAAGAAGTGAACGAAACTAATTTTGATACGATTTGGCTATCAAAACTAACCTTCATTGCTTTTTATGCAGAAATTAGCAAATGGAACAGCTGATGTTCAAACTATTGAACAACAAAGGCTAAACAGGGAGAAAAGAGTGCAAATTGTGTGGTCAAATCAAGAAGTGAACCAGGAGAATCAGCGTAAGATGGAAGACTATCTGATAATAACATTTAGTTGCGATTTCATCCTTGACTAGAATAGGAGAAAGACAAATAGAATAGAGAGCTAAACTTTCGCCTTTTACTTCAATCGTAATTATGAGATACACAACGTTATTTTGAGGAACACCTCATGCTGTAATGACATTTAGATTTGATGAATAATATATAATTCATGTTGCTATTCATTCACGATATTCTGAAGTAAATAAGCAGTAATCACTGGTGGCTTGGACCCGGTCACTGATGGATTTCACTGTTGTTCCCTGTTTTATAGTTTACCTTTCTTTTACTGCAAGTTTAATTATTCGGTTTTATAGATTTACGATTGATTTACTTTCACTAGTGTTGAGTTTGTGTATTCGTTGCATTAATTCTTATTTATGTTGATTGGCTTCATTTATTTATGTCGTGGCTTGATTTGATTGTTAGATAAGAATAATTTCTTGTTAATTGAAAGCTACAGTTGTATTGATTATACTAGGTATATTACTTTTATGCATAAGTCTAGATTCAGCTGAAAGAGGTCTATTATCACAATGGTGCACTCAGTTGATGTAATTGTCATTAGAACTTTTGATTAAGATTGAGTTTTGATGTTTGAATAAGTTAATTTCCTTGAAGTTACAAGTTGGTAGTTTATGGTTTGATCTGTTTACTCTTGTATTGAAATCAATAAGTTATTTTAAATCATTACTCTATTCAATGATTTACATCACTTGCACATATTGTGTACGCTCTTGAAACAAAAAGACTTACCGATGTTGATAATTAATGTGAGGCATTTAAGATTTCTAAAAGACACCTTATTTGCGCCCAACATAGAGAACCTTCCCCGTTCTATTTTACTGCCTACATTATGGATGCCATTTATTTCTGCGCTACATTTCCGACCATGGGTTGGAAATGGACCTTACAGGACCCATACCCTATCCATATTAGTCATAAGAAAATATGGGAATCCCATTATATATCCCATTTCTATAAAAAATGTCATTCTGTTATTTTGTTCATGTGTCAAATAATTTTCAATAAGAAAACCCCCAGGTTTTCCCAAGAAGCTGCAACAGACCTTCTAAATGTTAGAAAATATTTTATCGAAGAATGGTTCACCTACATTAGGGCTTTTGGTAGTACAACCGACCCACATGTCATTCCTTTGTATGTTTGTGATAAATTTTTAGCAAGGGAAATCGCCCACTAGACTGTGGGAAAAGGCCTAACTAAAATCCTCAAAGAAAACAAGAAGTTATTATGGCCCTCTTTTCCTATCAAGTGAAGTTCATTTTCTTTAGAAAATTTTAATCATGCCATTAAGGAGTCAGTAAACATGGAAGCCCTTAAGCTTCATACATTGCCGAAAAGGAAATTTGATCCAAGCAAGGTAGCACATAACATCACTACTACGTTAAAGCTCAAGCCATACAACCATGAGGATAACGATTTTGAAGACCTATTACAATCGGTCGAGTCCTTCGAACAAGTGTTTGAATGGGATAAAGCGAACCTGAGTCCTGAAAAATTTGAAAGATTTCGGGAATTCAGAAATGAAAGGCTGTAAGTAATCCCAATGAACTTGTTGAAGATCGAAGATAAACCTACAACAAGTGTGATTGTTAACAGTGAAGAACCTAGTTCTTGCATAGAGTCTCAGGTGAATAATGAGAAAACACCAAATATAGGGAAGGCCCAAGAGACAAATAATACAACAGAGTCCAGAAGGAAGTCAACTGAGAAATAGGTTCTGAGCACCCCACCTAAAGAAATTATTTCAGAGGTAAAAGGAAACAGTTTGGAGCAGGAGTGGGATCAGTTTAATCAGAAACTACAAGACACACCCAAAATGATAGATACCCAAGAGACAATGGAGTGTCAAACACCTCTGCATATTTAGGAGAATAAAAAGTCCAAGTCTATGGACGAGCAGTCCAACTCTATGGACGAGGAGTCCAAATCCATTGATGAGTAGTCCAAGCCTATGGATGAGCAGGCGACAAAATCCTAGCAGACTAAGATTATCCCTGCTCTGCCCACATCAGAGATCGTCTTGAAAGTGACCGAAATCCCTCCACTTGATGTGTTCTACAACCTGCTCCACAAGGCTATAGTAAGAAGATAGAGAAAAAGGAAAAGCGTAGAAACACTCGAGCTCCCACCTGGAAACGAGCCAATGGACATAGTTTGGAGGGAAATTCCTTTCAAACCAGCTGAGGACTTGAGTAGATTTTCATAGTTCATGAGAGCATATGTAACAACCACCATGGATAAAACCACTAAAGTCTCTACTTTGTTGAGAGAAAAGGAGGACAGGATTGCACAGCTCGAGTAGCAGCTAGAAACAGAGAAAGCAAGTGTGAACAGGCAAGCAACTGAGCAGCTTGCCCAATTACAACAAAGAAGGGAGGTCTTGGAAATAAGCCATGAAGCTGATATATCAGCTAAAAACATGCAACTCCAAGAATTGCAGCAAGCCATGGAAAGATATAAGGATGTTCCTACTGCCGAGGAGTTCGTTAAAGAGGCTTTGGAACTAAATTCTCTCCTAATGAAACAACAAGAGCACTTCTGCCAGAAGATGTCACACATCACTCCTTATCTGATCACTAGCGACCAACTAACAGATAAGGCGATTGACCAGATAACCGAGTTTACTGATATCAACACCAGAATTTCAGATTTCATCAAATGGTAGGAAACAAAAGACGAAAGGAAAGCAAATCTGCCTAAAATCGAGGAGACACATAGGGACATTCTTTTCACAGATTGGGACGCAAGAATCAAGCAAGCTGAGCTAGCAGTAGCAAGGGAAGCCAGGGTATAGAAGAGTATAATCAAGGTGGTGAACCACACTCTATCTTTCACCAACCTACTAAAGGAAGGGAGTCTAAAAGAAATGCCTGATTTAGATGCTTTGCATAAAAGCTGGCAGGAAAAGGCAGAGACTCAAAGGGAAGCAATTGCAAAATTGATCAAGACTGACTGGGAGTCGTATTGGCAATACCTTGTGAAGCCACATCCAGATCATGACCCTTAGTTGATTACTTCATTCGACTTAGTGGATGTTGCCACCTCTCACCGATGCGATTTTCGCAAGTTATCTTAGGACACATTTGGGGCACCTCCTCAACTCAAACCATTGACTGATACATGCAATTTGAAGGACAGGCTTTTGGACATTAAATCATCATCTTAGTTGTGCTCATCAAGCCACTGTTTATTTTTAGAGTTAGTTAACTATTTAGGAGGAAGGTTGTTTGAAAACTCCTCAAATTAGGACAGGCTTTCGGACATTAAATCATCATCTTAGTTGTGCTCATCAAGCCACTGTTTATTTTTAGAGTTAGTTAAATATTTAGGAGGAAGGTTGTTTGAAAACTCCTCAAATTTTTGTATAATCTATTTTTGCACATTAATTAGAATAGTATTTATACCCTTCTCATGCATTTAGAGAAGGGTCCAGAATTTTATCAAAAACATTTGCAAAGAGTGCACATATGGTACTATTATCTTGTATGATTGATTATGTTTTTTGTTTGTTTAATTAGTGCCAACACTTTACTTTCATGAATTGTATGTGAGATTTATTATTTCTGTTAAGCATTAGTTGCACTATTGTATGATGCCTAGCTGAAACTGTTAATTTTCATATATATAATTCATCATATATGTGATATATTTTATAAATTTATTTAACTAACTATTTAGTCAAAGAAATTATCTTATACGTTATCATCTCTATTTATGCGTGATTAATATTTATTATCACATGTTAAGCAGATATATTTGTATATTGCATACCACACAGAAATACCCAGGTTTATATTAGAATAAGTTAGTTAGAGATTTGCATGATAGAATAGGTCATTTAGATTATCATTATTCTATTGCAAACTCCCATGAACCACCCACTCTCATCTTAAAACCCACACTGGGAAACTGGTCCCATTATCCCGAGTCAGAGCCACCACTTCAAACGAAAAAGGAGTTGTCTTAAGGTCCGAACTTGGCAGTTATCCCCCATGTTGGGGCAACAAAAATCTGAGGTCTTCAACACAAGGCCAGGGAAATTAACCCTAATGGGAAAATAAAGATGCGCTATCAAACCTAATAAAAACAACCTTGGTATTATAATATGCCAATAAACAAACCCATTGTTGCTTAGTGACAATGCAATTAATTGAAAACACCAAACGGTTATTTTTTATGGACTACCTATCAAATAGAGTGCACTATGTCTTTCATTCAATTAGATGAAAATGCCATAATGAGTACTCTCATCCACTGAAATTCTTGTTTGTATGGCATCTTAATTGTAGTTAAGGTAACGGGAAGATAGATGTGTTCTACATCAAAATTTTAGTAATGCATACACATCAATAAGGCACCATGAAAACATCAACTGAAATAGTATGCCTCCAAGTCAATGAATTTCATTCTATCTCATCATTCCTTTCACATAAGACAAAATAGGGACAATGCTAATGATGAAATTGCCTCGAATATTTGCTTAAAATATAGAATTAATGTTGCCTAAGATTAATTCAACTAATTAATTGCTAGTTTTAGGTCAATTTAATAACCCAAAGGCTAAAATTAGAACTTGGCTCAATGTACAACCATGAAATAAGAGGGATGTGACCCTTTCAACGAGGCATATGCCTTTTTGGATGAGAACATATATACTCAATGACCATGTATTTACTAGGCTAGAGGATAAAGGAGCTTGTGGGAACTTGACATCACCTTGGAGTGGAAAATTTAGGTGTTGGAGAATGCCAATGATCTAGGAAGATTGAAGCTATCTTATTATTTGGAATTATATTGCCATTCTTCATATGCATAATTATGAAACTTATATTAAAAATTGCAATAGCTAGATTCTAATAGCAATTGATCTCAATTCAATATGGAATGGATTATTCAAGTGTGCTATCTATTCTAATTAACCAATCAAAGAAAAGAGATGAACCTCTAGTAGAAGGTTACAATAACACAATGATAGTATTTTTATACATGAGAATGACATTCATAAAATAAATAATTTATTTAACCTAGTGTACAAGGCCTTGATTTGAGTAAGTAATAGATTGATCAAAAGATGGGACTCATTATGACTAATTTACTATAACATAAAAATATCATAAAACAAAAATATTTTTCCCTAGAAACTAAAATGGGAACACCAAATTTGAATGGTTGATTAGTTCTCATTTCAATATTATTTGGTTACATAGTAGCTCATGGTACTCTTTGTGCATCCTCACCTTTGTTGATCATCAAAAATCCATTTGTGGGACTAAATACAAAAATATATAGGAGAGATAGAACAATGGGAAGGCCAAGAGACTAACCTTTTATTTCCCATTTCTCTCTCTTTCTCTCCTATTTTATTTGGGAAGGCCAAGAGACTAACCTTTCATTTCCCATTTCTCTCACTCTTTCTCTCCTATTTTATTTCTATGTTTGATTTACTTGTTTGTTTCTACTCTCTTGACTCATTTCCTTCATCATCATCATCATCTTCTTCCCAGTACTTTCATTGTCCCTTATGTTTTTTTAATCTAACCTTTATTAATTGTTGAATTACACTTGTAGATATTGCATTCACGTATTCAATCCATTTTGGATCACACCTCCCCAGTGAGAGGATTTTTTCCTCCAAAAGCTTAGATAAAACTAATATTTATCAATATACCTTTTTCTACTTCTCTAGAACATGTCTTGAACTCTAGATCTTGGCCACATTTTTACTTTGGGCTCTAGCTCTAGCTTACATTTCTAGCTACTACATTTGCCTCTGGTTGTTGGCTCACTTGTTCTCACAGTGCACATAAGTATGCTATTTGACTCTCAACTATTAGAAATATTCAAATATTATCTCTTCAAATATATTTCACTCCCATATTTAGGTGTAATTCCCTTTCATTCTCAAAATTGGAGACAATCCATCTTGGTAGTGGATGAAATCATAGTCAAATTTTTTTGTTGTGCTTGATCAATAATATTTCATCATGCAACAAATCCATAAGAGGAATTGTGGTTTGTACTCTTATGCTAGGATCAATTGCTTCCTAACATGGAAACAATCATTTGTTGCAACGTCCATTAACAATCCATATGTATAATCATAAAACCTTATTCTACCTAAAAAAATTCATTTCCTCCAAATATATGATTGTAGTTGTTTTCTTTGTCAGTTATGCTGGAGTTCCAAGGAACCCTAATGGTCACCAACCTCCATGTAATGATCGCCAAGACATATCCAAGAGTGGATTTTGATTGTGTAATATTGAAAGAAACATTTAAATTGTGATTTTCCTTGATGTTAGAATCAACCTATTTCCCACATTATGGATGGCACTGACCTCCTTTGCTAGTAGAGCTCCTTGGATAACATCTTCACTTTATGTTGGAGATGTTGGAAGCTCTTCATCTCCTTTAATCTTCACTCTCCACACACTTCTCTTGGATATGTAGTTGTTGGGGTGAATCTTCAATTGAAGTTTCTAACATTTTATTTTGCATTTTCCATTCAACTTGTAGTAGTTGAGAAAATTATATGTGCTACACGTATTACTTGAAATCCTTGTTTTCTTTAGGTCCTCAAGTTATTTGTTGCCTTAGGAAATTTTTCTTGCCACTCTTCCTCTTAAGAGCCCCTAAGTTATTTGTTGGTTTGGGAAAGTCTTCTTGCCATTCATCCATTGAAAACAACTTGCCTTGTGGCATGTGGCTTGCTTCTCCTAGCAAGATCACTCAATATGTCCTTTCTTCCCATATAATGAGAATATCTTAGAATACTAATAGCTCGCAAAATTATGGATTTTCTTCCCACAATAATGAAAAACATGGGAGGTATTACTTGCTACATGCCTCGTCTTCTTCTTCTTGTTTGAATAGTTGGATTGTCATTTCTTCTAAGTGCTACATCAAGTTGAGTCTTTGCACTCTCATCATCATTTCCTCTTTTTAATCTACCACACGAAGGTTGGAGTGGTGGTGTACTACTACCCACATTCCTTGATGCTATTCCTTTTGATGAGTAGGCCAATTCTTCCATTTATTTTGACTTCACAAATGTGATATCAGTGTTCGTGGCTTTTTCTGCTTTACCATCAAAACCTAGACCTTCATGCTTGAGCCTTAGTTTAACTACAATGGATCTTAGGATGCATTATGTTCTCATGCTAGCCCTTGTCCATCACAACCCTTCTAGCTTAAAAATTTCAAACCATTGTGTCTTGTATTTTTTTAAAAATCATCAAAAATGGTATTGGAAAATGGTTGATGTAGGTGAGTTTAACAAATTTGTCTTGGTCATGGTGCTAAGCTCATTACTAGCAATGGAACATGGATTTTCGTCCTTAGTCATTTGGATAACTATTTGTAACTTTTCCAACTCATATTCCTTCTATACAAACTGTAGTTGCAACTAATCCATTGTTTGAGTGAACCTATCTTGTTGCCAACTATCCATTTGGATGACTATCTCTGCCAATTGCACAAGATACACTTTGCTTTTGTCCGAATCTATCATGATTATTGTGAGGGAGTCTTGACATTCATAAAAATAGTAATTTAGAAATATCAACAATTTTCTCAAAGTCCTAAGGTTCTATTTCATATCTACCATCTTTTGGTCATTCATTATAACCTTTTCCTTCATGTTCTTGTTTTCTTCTTAAAGCTAAGCATCGATGGCAAATAGGTTTTCCAACCTTTCTTTGTTTGATTCACCCATCTTGAGTTGAATTTCACTTTAAAGTTTTGGTATCCATGTCATGGTCAAGGATTCAACTACTTCAATATGTTATTATCCATAAATGAGGGACTTATATCCCATTTTCTTCACTATCTCAAATACCTTGTGGAATTAAAATATGATATTTGTTTATGTATATTGTCAAAATATCTTTGTCTTATGAATAGCTACAAAGCCTATGTTCTCATATTATGTAGCTTGTGTAGAAAAAACAACTAACAATGGAGTTGGTTTCTCTATTATTATTAATATGTCGACACACAAGGATTAGCTACACTTCTTTTCTTGAAGGCTTAACTTGTTTAATATTTCCAATGCCAAGCACAAATTCTTTGTGCCTTGCTCTCCAACAATCATGTAAAGGTGGGTGTTATTGTTTTCTTTGTAAGGTCAAGGAAATTACTCCTAATAGAAAAATAGAAACACCCTCTTGAAGTGAAGATAAAACAACGTATGCACTATAACATATCAATCAACAAACCCATTGTTGCTTCATTACAATGAAATTTCGTGAAAATAGTAAAAGATTCTTTTAGATGGACTACCAGTGAAATAGGCTATGACGTGTCTTTCCTTCAATTAGATTACAAGGCGACAATGAGTACTTTCATCCACCAAAATGGTAGTGTCTAGGGTCTTTTGACTAAATTAAAGGTAATGGGAAGATGTTCGATGTGCTATGATTGTGAATTGTAGTAACTAACCACCAAACAAAAATTAGGTTGTTGAGGAACCAAAGCATCCCAACCAATTGTGGACTAGATAAAGGGATTGAATGTTAATACAAACCTTGAATAGGTAATGAGTGCCCCATTTTTTCTAAACAACATTCCAAGGTGAGAGGCAAAATGAGGTGTGGTGGGGAACCCTACCCAAGCATTAGTTTCACATCTATGCTTAGGTATGGTGACTCAAGAGGAAGTAATCTAGGATAGCAGGAAGCACAAGAGGTAACTAAGTCTAATTATATGAGTCACATATAGAAATGATACAATAGTAGCTCATATTTTGATACTTATAAGTGGGTAGGCATATGCAATTACTAAAACATGGAATCCTACATACTTTATAATGAAGAATAACTAACAACTTCAACTCCATCAATTAGAAATAAATCTATATAAAAGATGATACAAAGAACTTGAAAACTTCATGAGTGAACAAATTAAATATAAAAATAAATGGGTGTACATTTGAATCCTTCATAACATACTTTGAAATTATTCTTTACAACATCAATAAATGAAATAATCAAAATCATATATGATAAAATGTACATTCAATTCAATTATTTACACTTGAGTTTAAAAATCGTATAAACAAAAATTACAACACTTTGTTTGGTATTGACTAATCCATAAGTTACGTGAATTAAGGGAGACGTGATGGAGGCCATGGGTTTTGTAGTGCGTTGTGCTCTTCTTCTCGCTGTTGCGATCCAAGGCTTCACCTCAAACCCTGTGATAGAACCATGGAGTAGCAAAACGTTTCTAGGTTATCTCATGCATGAGGTCTAGTTATTTCTATGGCCTTTGACTACAGTGGAAGATATATCATTTGATGTGTTGGTCATCTAACCATTGAGGGAGAAATGAGATAATTGAAATGTTGGGAATGTCGAAACATTCTAGTCCTGTATATAGTAGATCACGTTGTCACTCACTGCTTTATCAGTCATTAGTTGTTTAAAATGCCAAATAACAGTGAAGTTTCATGCTAATTTTGAGCCAAAAAATCTATCAGAGCTTAATCAGACACTCTCCATTTCCTAGTGGTCGGAAAAATATTTCTAATGGTATATGGAAGTCCAAAAATGGACTCCTGGAGTAGAAGTTAGAGCATGTTGAAGTTACCATTGTAAAGCCTGGAAAACAAAGAGAAATGACCAAGCATGAAGGCAAATCGCAATATCGGGGACCTGGGAGCCTATCGAAATCGTAAATCGGCTATCAGAGGGGTCTCGGGCACAGGTGTATGGTTTATCGACAGGTTATGGTACCGATCACCGATATCATAGCCTCGACCATGCAGTCCCTCATCATCGGCACATCGACATATCGGTGATCAGCAGGGTCCTAAATTTAAAGCCTCGTGGTGTTGCAATTTGCGATATAGTGTAACATCACTGGAGGAGGTCGAAAAGAGTTTATAAAGTAAATGCAGGAAAAAACCATGGCAAGCTCGCCCCCTTCTCTCTCCTCCATGTGGAGGTATGGCTTATCGACGATTGGCAATGGGAAGTCCCGCATCCCGCAGTCCCAAATATCGGCCATGTCGCATTCCCACAGTACCGCAATCCCGCAGTCCCGCTGTACTGTGATCCCGCAGTTCTACAGTCCCGGAGTCCTGCAGTCTTGCAGTCTCGCATCCCGCAGTCCTACATGGCCCCTGCAATACCCGATGGGCCATCCTTAAGGAATTGTGGGGGCAAAACATGCCGATAGTGTTAAAGTGTCAAGGATGGCAGAGGTCGATTTAAACTGAAAATCATTGAAAAACCAAGGGCACGCAGACCCCCCTTTCTCTCTCCTTCAGTGGACCACGTGGCACACTACCCATAGTCTAGCAGTCTCTTGATCCCGTAGTCCTACAACATCACACAATATTGCTGATTTTTCGATTGTAAAAGTTCCGGTGGAGGCCGAAAAATATTAACAAAGGAAATGCATGGAAAAATCAAGGCTGGGCAGACCCTTTCTCTCTCCTCCATGTCGCAGTATGGAAGGTGACGTGACAAGTATGGAGGACACGTGTCACTCATAATTGACATTTTCAGGGGTCCTACAGGTTCATATCCAGGTGAAACATGTCACCACTCATAGGGGGACACGTGGTAGTGGTGACGTCACCCACCGCAGATCGATGATTAGTGATTTTACAGGTTAAACTGCTTCTACACCAAAGTCTCCCCGGCTTGCGATTGTGATAAGTGGGGGTTTCTTCTCGGATGCGATATTTCATGTGTTCCAGCCAATAAGTATTTCACATCCAGATAAGTCAGCCCACGCTATGAAAAGAAGTGAAAGGCTATTCCTCTCTCGGGTTGCGATTGTGATATCTTTGGTGGGCTCGATACCGGCGATTGGCGATCGCCATGTCAAGGGGCAATGTATCAAGCGTCGGGATGTGGTATTCGAGGTAACAAAAGAAAAATCTCCCTGTATAAGTGATCTAGGTGGATCTCCAGACACCAGTTGCATGGAAAAAGCTCAAAATTCAAAGTGGTGGAAGGACGATGAACTTGACATCAGATTGAAGTACTTGTCACCCTGATTCCAATGGTGTGAACGACACTCCAATCCGAGTCCAGATGAAGGAGATAGAGGCAGTCAAAGTTGGGTTGACATTTTGATGACTGGGCAGGATTAATGAAGGCACAATTTAGAATTTTTGTGGATGAAATCTGGCCAACTCCGGCCAAATTCCGAGCAAAATTGTCATTTGGATAAAACGACTCCTACGGTCAAAAACCAAATTTTCAAAAATCTGGAATTTGTTTTATTTAAACAAAAAAAATATATAAAAAAAAGGGGTGGCGGGCCACCAACCCCGCCACCCCAACCCATATCGTAACAGCGATATACATTGGTGGAGGGGCAGGCCATGACCCTCAACCCCTCCCACGGAACCAACGACAAGCAAATGGGGTGGGTGGCCATGACCCCGCCACCCCACAACCCACACTATGGAGCCATATAATGGATGCAGCCATTAAGTTGGTGGGTCGGCCTTGGGGCGCACACCCAGCCACTTAAAAGGGAATGTGGGCGGAGGCAGGTATGGGGTGGGCAGACCACCCAAGGCGGGCCCAGCCCAACCCATAAGTTAAAAAAAAGGAGTTTGTTTAAATTTAAATTGTGATGTATAAAAAAATGAGGAGGTGGGGTTTGACCACCCGACCTCCTCCATATTAACCAGATCCTTAACCAACATGCCAACTGACTCCTTTGGGAAGTCCGCCAGTGAATTTATATTTAAACGTAGTTTATCAATGCGCCCAGGGGGAGGAGGCAGTGCATGTAGTTTGAGGCAGAATTTTGCAGGAGGGCCGAAATTTCACTTTGTCAGATTTTGACAAATTTTATATGGTTTCAACATTTCTCACCAGCATGAACGCAATGGTGATGTCTTTTTTTCCATGAGATTTCTGCATTTTTTGGCTATTTTTCAGTATGGAGGTATAAAATTCCTTTTTGTAATTGATGCTTGTACACTTTTTTCTCATGCCACTTAATGAATGAAGGCCTCCCCATTGATCAAGCAGGGCCCAGAGACGTAGTCCAAGTCGGACAAACTCCGTTATCAAGTATTGTTGTCTTCTTCCATGCTTTATGTGTTTCTCCTCTTCTCTCATGTGCACATTAAATTTCTATGTTTAAGCTACAATTTATGCATGTAATTCTTTAACACATCTATAAGCAAAAGATCTTGGATCAAGTGGTATCAGATTAGGTATTTTTAAGATGTGAATTGCATGTTTGTATGCTAACAAGAAACAGGCTCCGAAGAGGTGAAGGGGAACTAAAGTCTTTCTATCTCGAAGCGGGGCGTGCACATCAAAGGAGAAACATGGCAAATGAAGAGGCTCGTTATGAAGAGGAGCTCAATTTCCGCAAAACATTCTATGCAATGGCAGAAAATGTAGGTCAGTTGCTTTCAAGACTGGAGAAAGAAGAAGGGAAAAAGGTATAAGAACAAGGTTCAGTGCATGGAAATGATGAAGAAGAACCCCCTCCTTCTCCTTCCATGAGTGAAATTTCTTCTTCCTCTCATCGCCATCATCATAGAAATTCAAGGGATGCATATAAGAAACCTTTCTTTAAATTAGATATAAAATTTGATCTTCCCATGTTTAACAATGAAAGTAGTGTAGAAAAGATTAATAACTGGATTAGGTAGATTGAAATCTACTACAGGATTCAACAGATCGAAGATGACGAGGTAAATATTTAGCTGGCCTCTCTTCGGCTGAGTCTCACCTCTCTCGTTTGGTGGGAGAGAAAATTGCGAAGCAGTAAGAGTGTGGGTAATCTTCTTTCCTCATGGCATGATTGCATTTCCACATTAAAGGAAAAATTTTATTCCTTGGGTTATAAACAAAAAGCCTTAATGGATTGGAAATACTTAAGGCAAGGCAGAGGTTAGGATGTTCAAAGCTTTACAGAAGGATTTAGAAAACAGGCACTTAATTTGGGCATTGCACTTGACTCACCTTAAGTAGTAACTAAGTATATTGGGTCATTACATAGTTACCTTAGACATTCATTATTATTGTTTGAACCAACTACTATTGACTCGGCCAGTGTAAAGGCCATCCATCTTGAGAATAGGGGCAAAAATGAAAGAGATGGTCATTTCAAGAAACCACCTTTCAAACCCCCAAATGGCAAACCCAAAGTGAAAGGAAAAGGAATGGAGAAGAGGACAACATCAACCACGAAAGATGAAGGAGAAAGAACTTATTGCACTCACTGCAAAAAGGAAGGTCATGACGATGATCATTGTTGGAAACTATACCTAGAAAAGAGAACAAAGAAGCATGGAGGAAAAGGCAAGCAGAAGATAGTGGCAACTATGCAGCAAGACCTTGGATCTGATTCAGGAGATGAAGCATTGATCACAGCAGTAGGAACAAAAGGTACTCTTACACCTCATCTTAATTCTTAATCACATGAATGCACTAGTTCAATAGATGAGTCTCTTCCTAATGAATGAAAGAGAATTGAGCTATTTCATATTAGAGTTGTCATAAATCATATAAAAGTGGAAACTCTATTTGATACCAGATCGCAACCAAACTTAATTTTAGAGTCCTTGGTAAAGAAGCTAGGCTTGGAAACCAAACCACATCCAAAACCTTACCCACTTGGATGGATACATGATAAAGCAAAACTGAATGTAACTAAGCAGTGCAAGGTTAAATTTGTGATTGCTTCTAAGTTAGTGGATGAGGTAAAACTTGATGTGATACCATTGGATATCTATGGCATGGTGTTAGGGAGTCCATATCTATATGATAGAAAGGAAATCTTCTTCCGTCATGAAAACAAATACCAAATCACAAAATATGGGGTAGAATATATTGTAAGGGCTCATCAAACTAAAATCAATGCCAACCTTGTAAGTGCAGGACAAATGAAGAGGTTGGTGAATTCCAGTAAGGGTTGCATGCTTATGGTTGTAAGGGGGAAAGATGCAAAATTATCTGATGCTTTCTAGGGTTGTGATCATGTGCATAAAAAGGAATTATGTGAATTAATTTCTAACTATGATGAGATGTTTTAGGAACCAAGGGGATTACCTTCGAAGAGGGAAATCCAACATGAGATCCATTTGCAGCATGACGCTCCTTTACCAAATATTGGCATGTACAGGGTGTCGACCATTGAGATGAAGAAGATCAAAAAGTAGGTGCAGGAACTATTGAACCAAGGGGTCATTAGACCGAGGACTTCTCCACGCAGCTCACCGATTGTCTTAGTGCCGAAGAAACATGGCACATGGAGGATGTCCGTGGATTATCGAGCACTAAACAAAATCACGGTGAAAAATTGTTACCCTCTTCCCTGCATTGATGACTTATTAGATCAGTTAAAGAATGCTATCTATTTCACCAAATTGGATTTGCGTAGTGGTTATCACTAGGTCCGAATTGCAGAGCAAGATGTGTGGAAAACCGCCTTCAAGACCAAACAGGGGTTGTTCGAATGGATGGTGATGCAATTCGAACTTTGCAATGCTCCATCCACTTTCATGAGGGCCATGAATGATCTCTTTAGGCCTTTCATTGATGAATTTGTTCTTGTATATCTAGATGATATTCTTGTCTTTAGTAAAGGTTGGAATGAACATGTATGCCATGTGAAAAAAGTGCTTGATGTATTGAAAAAAGAAAAAATCTATGTAAAATTGTCAAAGTGTGAGTTTGGGAAAGCCTCTTGGTTTACCTAGGTCATATTGTTGGTCATGGTCACCTAAAAATTGATCCTTCTAAAGTTGAAGCAATTGTAAATTGGCCTAAGCCTACTAGTGTAACTGAGGTTTGCAGCTTTTGGTTGCAGTACATTATTGGAGGAGATTTATTGCCAATTTCTCTATTATTGCAGCACCTTTACATGCATTGACAAGTGTAAAGCAAGTATTTCAATGGGGAGGGAAGCAATAGAAGTCCTTTGAAACATTGAAAGAAAAGATCAGCACTGCACCGATCTTAGCCTGACCAGATCTCCAACAGCCATTTGAGATCAATACATACGCCAACATAAATGCCATGGGAGCTATACTGATGCAGCAAAAGAAGTCGATATGTTACCATTTAGAGAAGTTCTCTCAGGCTGAGATAAACTATCCCACTTATGACAAGGAGTTATAGGCCTTGGTCCAGAGTGTGAAAAAGTGGAAACACTACCTAATCGACAAGGATACCATCATCCATACGGATCATTAGCCCTTGCAGTATCTTCAGTCACAAACCAAGTTGCAGCAATCTTGTCATTTCAGGTGGATGGGTTTTCTTTAGCAGTTTCATTTGGTAATAAAGTATAAGAAGGGAACTAGCAACAAAGTGGCTGATATGTTATCTTTCCCTCCTATTTCTGCTTCTATTTTTTTGCATAATGCCTCATTATCTTTTGAAAGTTATGTTGAACAATATGCTAACGATGATGACTTTAAGGAGATTTATGCAAAACTAACCCATGGTTCACAAGTGGAAAACTATCACTTGCAGGGGAAACTATTGTATCACCTTGGTAAATTGTGCATACCCACAGGAGAAAGGGTACATGTAATCTAGGAGGCCCACACCTCCCTTTGTGTCTTGTCATTTTGGTATTGCAAAAATTGTGTCATGTACAAAGATTTTGTTTTTGACCTCATATGAAGAACATTATGACTCACTATGTAAAGGGATGTGTTCTGTTTCAAAGCCCTCTAATAGAAAACTTGGGCTCTACACACCACTTCCTATTCTGAGTCGTCCTGGGAAAGTGTGTCGATGGATTTTGTAGGAGGCTTGCCTTTGTCTAGGAAAAGTCACGACTATTTGTATGTCATCATTAACCATTTTAGTAAGATGTGTATTTTAATGCCTTGTAAAAAGCAGATCACTATAGAGAAGACTGCTTATCTTTTCTTTCAGCATGTTTGGGTCCATTTTGGGTTGCCCACATCGATTTCGTCAGATCGGGACTCTCGCTTTCTCGGAGAGTTTTGGACTATCTCTTGGAAGATGATGGACACCAAGTTGAAAAGAAGCACGAAATTTCATCCATAGACTGACGAACAGACAGAGGTTGTCAACTGCACCGTGGTACACTTGTTGCGAGGCTATTGTGGGAAACATCCTAAGTTGTGGGATGAGCATCTTCCATATGTGCAAAATTCCTACAACCGAGCAAGGCACTCATCTACGTATCGTTCACCATTTGAGACATGTTTTGGGTCCCTGCCAAAAGACCCTTTTGATATGGTCTTTGGAAGGGAAGATGAATCCAGTGGACGTGATGATAGGTACAAAGTGCAACAGTTCATTCAGCAGATCCAGTTGATTCACCAAGCAGTACAGGAGCAGTTGGAGAAAAGTCAAGCTCGATACAAGGCTCGACATGATAAACATTGAGTCGACCATCAATTTCAAGTGGGCGACAAAGTGTGGTTCCATATCAGCAAGGACAGGATGAAGGGAGAAGGGAAGAAGTTGCGACCAATCCGGTATGGTCCATTCACCATCTTGGAGAAGATTGGAAACAATGCCTTCTGTCTCGATTTGCCGATATATATGCTAATGTACTCCATAGTGAATGTGGAAAACTTAAAGTTGTATGAGCCACCATTAATTATGGACACCGAAGAGGTGGGCACGGTTCCTACAATTGATGAATTTTCACTAGAGTATCTCAATGAGTTACCTAAAGACATCATCCTTGACAGAAAAACAAGGACTTCACGACGGGGAGATGTAGAATACCTTCAAGTTGGTTTCAAGGGGATGCACCCTAACGAGGAAAAATGGCTGCAAAAAGAAAGAGTGAGGGAACAATTCCCTCACTTGCAAATTGACTAATAAAGCTTTTGGTGGTCCAAAAGCTCCTCAATGGGGAGGATTGATCTAGGTGGATCTCCAGACACAAGTGGCATGGAAAAAGCTCAAAATTAAAAGTGGTAGAAAGACGATGAACTTGACATCATATCAAAGTACTTGTCTCCCTGATTCCAATGGTGCAAACGACACTCCAATCCGAGTCTGGATGAAGGAGATAGAGGTAGTCAAATTTGGGTTGACTTTTTGATGAATGGGAAAGATTAATGAAGGCACAATTTAAAATTTTTCTGGCTGACGGAATCTGGCCAACTCCGGCCAGATTCCGGGCAAAATTTTCGCCTGGATAAAATGACCCCTACGGTCAAAAACCAAATTTTCAAAAATCTGCAATTTTTGTTTTTTAAACGAAAAAAAAATATAAAAAAAAGGGTGGCGGGCCACCAACCCCACCACCCCAACCCATACCGTAACAACAATATACATAGGTGGAGGGGCAGGCCATGACCCTTGACCGCTCCCATAGAACCAATGGCAAACAAACGAGGTGGGCATCCATGACCCCGCCACCCAACAACCCACACTACGGAGCCATGTAACGGATGCATCCATTCAGGTGGTGGGTCGGCCTTGGGGCGCGGACCTAGCCACTTGAAAAGGAATGTGGGTGAAGGCAGGTATGGGGGGGGTGGGTCACCCAAGGTGGGCCCAGCCGAACCCATAAGTTAAAAAAAAAGATTTTGCTTAAATTTAAATTGTGATGTATAAAAAAAGGAGGAGGCGGGGTTTGACCGCCTGACCTCCTCCATATTGACCGGATCCTTAACCAGCATGCCAAATGACTCCTTTGGGAATTCCACCATTGAATTTATATTTAAATGCATTTTATCGGTGCACCTAGGGGGAGGAGGTAGTGCACGCAGTTCGAGGCAAAATTTTTCAGGAGGGCCGAAATTTCACTTTGTCAGATTTTGACAAATTTTATATGGATTCAGCATTTCTCGATGCCATGAATGCAATGGCACTTTCCATTTATCCATCAAAGTTCTACATTTTCAGCCATTTTTCAGTATGGAGGTATAAAACTCCTTTTTGTAACTGATGCTTGTACTCTTTTTTCTCATGCCACTTAATGAATGAAGGCCTCCCCATTGATCGAGTAGGGCCCGAAGACGCAGTCCAAGTCGGACAAACTCCGTTATCAAGTCTTGTTGTCTTCTTTCATGCTTTATTTGTTTCTCCTCTTCTCTCATATGCACATTAAATTTCTATGTTTAAGCTACAATTTATGCATGTAATTATTTAACACATCTATAAGAAAAAGATCTTGGATCAATAGGAGCTTGAAGGCCTTAGCACCTGAGGGCTAAGCCCCTAGTTGTAGCCCTTAGTCATATGATATTAAAAGAAGAAAGGGGCTAAACCAAAGGGGTCCATGGAGCATCAAAGCCCGTTGTTCTGTAGTGCTATCAAGAGTAAAAGTTTCACTGCCCTACAGCCATGATAGTATGGTACATGAATCTTGAGGTGGATGGGTTGGCAACAGAAGTGTTAAATGAAAAAGTGGTGCAGTGGTAGACCAGTAAGGGGGGATTAGGAAAACTTAATGGCACAACATGGAGCTCCACTCTGATACCCAGTAAAGGACTTCCGAGATAGGCCCCCATTTCTACTCTACGACAGGCACTTACAGTCGACCCACTCCCTACTCCAGAGAACAAGTCATTCACGCAGTAAAGGCAGAAGCGACAGGGAACCAGCTGAACAGCCAGAAGGACACACGATGATAGAGATGTGGCTTGATCATAAGCTTTTACAGGAACCACAAAGGACCTCTTCCTCCATATTCGTCTCGTTTCTTATTATTTTTTGTAGTTTCTTATTTCCAAGAAAGGGAGCAGATCCTGATTGCAATCTTTGGGAAACTAAGTGATGAGCCCCAAAATTGGGTAACCTATTGGGCTCATTTTGCCTAATTGTCCTTTTTCAATCCTCCATTTTTCATAGATTATGCATGTTTTTCTAGTATGTTTATGTTATTTGAACGAATAAGGGTGGTCACTCTACCTAGGAGGCTAATACGTGGTTATTTCAAGATTTTTGGACAAATTTTGGAGCAAAACCGAGCAATCATGGGTCAGCTGACAACCAAGCTTGAGGGGAGGATTCATAGGGAGGTTGTCTCTTGCATTAAATGGCCTTCCTCGAAATCTCCACCCTCAACTCCGAGCTCCACAGGCCACCAAAACGAGTTTTAAAGGCAGCCAAGCAGTTTTGGGAAGAGTGACTGTTTACTAGCAGTTGGGACAGCCGAGTCCCTTGAATCTAGGAGGGCTGCTAGCCCCCTCGTATTGTACAAATAGGAAGGCCTCAGCCTTCGTAGTTTACTTTTGGAACTATTGTTATTTTTGCACTATAGTGCTGTCATTTTTCTCAGCCTGTTTTATTGTAGCTACTGTTGTACAACTTTCATATGATGGTTATTTTTGAATAATGAGAAGCAACTTTACTTGGCATCAGATCTGAGTTCTTTATAGGAGCCTGCAGCTCTTGGGGTTGGGCCCAACCCGAGTTCTAAGGCCTCCTCTATGTATTGTTAGTTGTTCTTTATGCATTTACAAAAACATTTATGTTAAGTATATTAAAGTTTGCTGATTAACTAGGTCACTGTTAATGGTTAGAAAGAATTTTTGAATGCTCAAATTTAGTTGATAGGCTGTTAATAGAAAAATCTTCAAGAAAAGGGCCATCAAACATCTCTGGTTTCACCTCTCCTTCAGTAGGATCTGGAGCTGGGATCAGGATAACTTTGCTGCCCACAAAAACACTGATTTTGCTTTGCCATGCAATCACTAGTGTTTGATTTTCATGTGTAGAAGTTGGTTACAAGTTCAGAATTTCATTTGATTAGTTGCATGAGTTAAAATACATGGTTTCATTGTAGGTCACACTTCTGTTCATTCTCTTTACTGGCAGCTAGCAGATTAGGTCATCGTAATTAGGTTTTTGAATTTACAAGTCTTCGTTGGATCAGTTGGAAAAACGCCTTGCAGAGCACTTGTACCACTCCTTCATCTGTTTATTCTCCATCAACACCATCCACTCCACCCTCTACTTAGCATCCTTGCCTCTCGTTCGCCATTTACTCCCATAACCCTAGTTTTGTGTGTAACATCGCTTCAGTCTCCTTTGAACCAAATCCAGCCATCTACACCTGTCCACAACTCCATCCACCGAGTCCTAGACCATCTCCAGCCCTCACCCTACCTCCAAACTCACTCCTTCACCTTTCCCTCTCCATTCATCCACCAAAAGCCTCATTTCTGAACATCCTGTAGAAAGTTACAGACATCCTGTAGAAAATCGCAAACATCCTGTGGAACCCCTGCAGACTTCCTGTAGAGGCTCACGAATGAGGTTTCTTCATAACCAAACTCGGTGAAACTTTATGGAAGGGTGTTAGGGACCCCTTAGGCCCTCTCTGAACCCTCTTGACCTCCTCCAAGCATTTCCTCTGGCCCATCCACCTCTGCACAGCAAAAAACAGTCAAATCATATGCATAATAACTCTGGCAACTTATTCAAAAATACAAAAATATGTTTTTTTCAGATGTTACTGTAGAAGTATCTTAGATACATGTATTTACCTTCCTAGAAGTCAATGGAATTTCTTTCAGTAGCTTGCATCCTCTTTCTTGCATCAATAGGGTTAGCTGGTAGAATTAGGGTTTGCTAGGGTTTGCATTTTCTTTTAGATTTTCAATGTCTTTCTGCAAGTAGATCAGCCTTCTTTAAATTAGCTTTCGTCCATCGGTTAAAAAGCTTCTTCTCAAAGCTCATAGAAGTTGGCTTGAGCCCCTAGCGGACTTGTGCCAGTTGACCAAGTGACAGCTGCGGCAAGAGCTAGTACTTGTGCATACAGCATCGTTGCTTCCAAGTTTTTTACGAACTACCGGGTTGATAAAAGTAAAGAAGGGAGTCCCAGGAGTTGTAGCATTATTGCTGCAATACTGGAGCTCACCACTAAGCATTACACCGGCCAAGACAGCTAGTCTAGTAGACAACTAGAGCTCAGGCCAAGATATTTGTTTTAACTGTAACCCAAGCTCTTCCCATCTTCTTATAAGTAGGGGAAAGAAAAATTATACAAAGGTTTTGGAATTTCTCACCCGTAGGGTCAGAATTCTGAGATGCCAATTTGGTTCTAATTTGTTTATTCATGGGGGCTTCACTGATATCGTGTTGAATGTATGGACTGGTTATTTGGACCCTTTGAGATAAATGGAATTTCCCAGCTGATTCCAAGCATGATTAATGTGTAGCATGTTCCTCTTGGTAATATCATTTCATTTGTGTTTTTACTCCTTTGAAATAGTATAATGAATGCAGTTGGTTCCTCTTCAAACTATGGATTTATCTTAGCTTCTCATAGAAGACAGTACCTATGCTTATCACAGACCTACATGTGTTATTCACTAGCATTGCAGTACCTATAAAATTATAGATTTACTTATGTATTTGATTAACCTGTAGGACCTGTATTAGCCCAGATCTATGTTAGCTTTGGCAGAGAATGATACCCATGTCATGTTGGATCTAAAAACTTATTTCACACGCCTCTATTTCTATCATTCCACTGGAAAACTATGGTTTAGGATTCTGTGTTATTTACAACCCTATCCATCGAATTCCACTTTCTGCTGGAACATTGCTTCTTAGGATTCTGTTTGTTACATCCCTGTGCATATTTTTCCCTCCTTCCTTTCCGCCTCTCCGTCATTACTACGACTTTAGTTTTAAGCTGTCTCATTTCCACGTGTCATCCACCAAAGGAAGAAGCCATTTCTTTTTTATATTACCCCAATATACCCCCAACATTTGGATCCATGATTTATCTTGATTCTACCTCAGTGAAGGCTTATTGAACCAAGCCCCTCCTATTACCTTTTTTTATGTGACAATTGGAGTGTTGATAACCCCTCACAAATAATCTCTGAAGCATTCCTCTATTTAAGATGTCTTATGCACTGGTTTACAATCAACCTAGAGTTTGTCTCTAGGTGGCTTTCTATCTCCCCTGCAACACCTGTGTTTCTGTTGTGATTTGAAGTGACAACATCTTTCTGGTGTAGTTGCTAAGGATCAAACTAGAATATTTTTCCCTGGGTACGACAAAGTTTTACATTTTCCCTGTTAGGTGAGAAAAAGAAGTGTGGGTTGAAGATCTCTCATCTTGGTGACTTCAATGTCAAATTTATGGTAAAAATCCTGGCGAGTCCACTGTCCCTATCTCTATTTGATCATCCTGGCTTTCAAGCAGCCCCATACTCACTTAGATGTTATAGTTGCCCAAAACTCTCTCTAATTTGAAGCTGAAATCAATCACATAGGTAGTTTTTCAAGATGGCCCTTCCTGCATTCCAGGCCAACAAAATTGCCCCACTAGATTTCTCTTTTATTGTTGGTTATCCCAATCATGTCCCTACATGTCATGAGTGGAATTCCTATTTACCTAGATTTAGTGAGAACATAGAGAGAAGGCCCGACCAACACCTCAAATAATTTCATGAATGCATGGAGCAACAAGGTATTTTTCTTGAAGATGTACAAATGAATTTTTTCAAGTGGCCTTTAGATGAGGATGATAGAGTTTGGTTTAAAACAATACCTCGTGGCAGCATATCTTCTTTGAAATGTTTTCATACAACATTCTATCAATATTTCAAAAGGTTTTATCCACCAAATGCTCTATTTGAAGATTGTTGCACACTTTGTAATGATGAAGATATTCCCGAGGTAAATAACCCTACTGAAGATGTATGTGAGAGCTCATTCCAAGAATATATCTACTCGCATCAAGAAGAATCTCCTCATGAGCAAGAAAGAGAAGAAGGAAACACCATTGAGATGTCTTGAGACTCTTAGAGGGATTATTTAGTTGAGTCTGATGTTTCTCTTTCTTATGATGAATATAACTCTAATGGAGAGTCAAGTGAGGCAGAGCTACCATACTCCCAGTTATGGGAAGATGAACAAGAAGAAGAGGCCCATCAGGATGTCATCAAAGAGGCTCCAGCCCATGATGTATATCTTTCACATAGAAAGCAGGATCAAGGATCTCCTCCAATCTATGATTCATATGATTTAGAGGAGGGGGAAATGGTCATGAAGGTGCAGAAGGAGTTGTTTACAAGTAAGTTGGGAGAAAGCTCCCAACAACAAGTTTTTCAAGAAGAGCCCAAAGCTAAATTGTTGCAGAAATATTTTTGCCAAGAATTCTCAACAGACCCTCCAATATATGACTCTTATAGTTCTAATAGTGAAGAGGTTGTTGTAGATTTCAATGACAGTTTTCCAATTGAAAAATGGGCAATAAAAGATTAGTAACCAGTTTTTCTTGAAAAGGCCGAAGTTGAGGAGCTGAAAGGTGTTTGTGGCTGCCTTGGCCAAGAGGACATTGGTCAGCAGACTACTCATGAAAAAGAGGCAGCTGCAAACTTTGTTTTTCCATTCCATGACCCTATGGTTGAGTACATGAGCCTATTCTTAAGCCAGCAATAGAGGTTGTTTCAGTAACATGTATCATGTTATTCATTTGATTATTTTTCATGGTGCATGCTTATTTGTATATTTCTTTTCAGTAGTATGAAGGCATATGGTCTAGTACTCTAATGTTGGCCTGGATCCATTGGAGGGTTGAACATACTTAGTTGAATTAAGCTCTGTGGATAAGTAGGAATGTACATAAATAAGCTCACCAGTTGAGTATTTACCTTTTAGTTGTTATAATTTTTATTTCTGCTTTTTAGACTGAGGAGGAAAGTCCCATGGAGATTTTGATGATTACACAGATTCATTTATTATTGACTCCATGCCCAATGGTGAAGGATACTGGTCTGTAGGTTCTCAACAACTTGCCAGCAAGGCACTGTCCCCAGTAGGAGCCAATGTTTCCACTCACTACTTTATCAGTCATCAATTTCTTGAAATGCCAAATAGCAGTGAAGTTTGATGCTAACTTTTGAGCCACATAAGCTATTAGAGCTTAATCAGACCCTCTACATTGCCTAGTGCTCAGAAAGAGATTTCCAACGGTATATGGAAGTCCAAAAATAGACTCCTAGAGCAGAAGTTAGAGCATGTTGAAGTTACCATTGTAAAGCCCAGAAAATAAAGAGAAATGACCATGTATGAAGGAAAATCACAATATCGGGGACCCGGGATCCTATCGCAATCGCAAATCGGCTATCATAGGGGTACCGTGCATAGGCTTATGATTTGTCGGTGGTTATGGTACCAATCGCCAATACCGCAGTCCCACCCCCGTAGTCCTGCATCATCAGCATATCGGCGTATCAGAGATGAGCGAGGTCCTAACTTTAAAGCGTCACGGTGTTGTGATTTGTGATATAGCGTAACATCATCAGAGGAGGCCGAAAAGAGTTTATAAAGGAAATGTGGGGAAAAACCAAGGCAAGGTTTCCCCCTTCTCTCTCCTCCACGTGGTGGTATGGCTTATCGACGATCAACGGTGAATAGTCCCACATCATGTAGTCCCGCATATTGGTCATGTCACATTCCCGCACTACTGCAATCTCGTAGTCCCGTAGTACTATAGTCCTGTAGTCTCGCAGTCCTACAGTCCTACGATCCTATAGGACCACACTCACGCAGTCCCTCATGGCCCCTGCAATACCTGATGGGTCATCCTTAAGAAATTTCAGGGGGAAGACACAACGATAGTGTTAAAGCATCGAGGAGGGCAGAGGCCGATTTACACTGAAAATCACTGAAAAACCAAAGGTAGGCAGACCCCTCTTTCTCTCTCCTCTAGGGGGCCACGTCGTAGACTACCTGAAGTCTCACATTCCCGCAGTCCCGCTATCTTGCAACATCACGCAATATCATCGATTTGCAATCAAGTGTAAAAGTGTCGAGGGAGGCCGAAAAAGATTAACAAAGGAAATGCATGGAAAAATCAAGGTCAGGCAGACCCTTTCTCTCTCCTCTAGTTAGCAGTACGGAAGGTGATGCGACAAGTACAGAGGACACGTGTCACTCAGAATCGACATTTTCAGGGGTCCTACGAGAGAATTTATGGGTGACACGTGGCAGTGGTGATGTCAGCCCCCGTATATCGGTGATTGGCGATCTCACAGGTTAAACCGCTCCTACACAAAAGTCTCCCTAGCTTGCGATTGCGATATGCGGGGGTTTCTTCCTAGATGTGATATTTCATGTGTTCCACCCTATAAGGATTTCGCGTCCGGACAAGTCAGCCTGTGCTATGAAAAGAAGTGAAAGGGTCTTCCTCTCCCGGGTTGCAATTGCAATATATTCGGTGGGCCTGATCCCGGCGATCAGCGATTGCCATGTCAAGGGGAAGTTCCAAAGGTAAAGCGTATCAAGTGTTGGGATGCAGTATTCGAAGTAACAAAGGAAAAAACCCCTTGGACAGGAGCCTAAAGGCCTTATCGCCCGAGGGCTAAGCCCTTGGTTATAGCACCTAGTCATATGATAAGAAAAGAAGAAAGGGTCTAAACCAAAGGGGGCGAGGGAGAATTAGAGCTCATCGTTCTACAATGCTTTCAAGAGTAAAATTTCACTACCCTACAAGCCTGATAGTATGGTACAAGACTCTTAAGGCGGATGGGTTGACAGCTGAAGTGTTAAATGAAAGTGTGGCGCAATGATAGACCAGTGAGGGGGGCTGAGGAAAACTTAATGGCATGGCATGGAGCTCCACTTCGATACTCGGTAAAGGACTGCTGAGACAGGCCCCCATTTCTACTATGCAACAGGCACTTATAGTTGACCCACTCCATATTCCAGAGAATGAGTCATTCACGCAGTAAAGGTAGAAGCGACAGGGAACCAGCTGAACAGACAGAAGGACGCACGATTGAAGAGACATGACTTGATAAGAAGCCTTCATAGGAACCACAAAGGACCTCTTCCTCCATCTTCCTATTGTTTCTTATTATTTTATGTAGTTTCTTATTTCCAAGAAAGGGAGAAGATCCTGATTGTAATCATTGGGAAAAAGAGACTTACACTGGCCGAGACAACTAGTCTAGCAAACAACTGGAGCTCAGGCTAAGATATTTGTTTAAACTTTAACCCAAGCTCTTCCACTCTTCTTATAAATAGGGGAAAGCAACATTATACAAAGGTTTCAGAATTTCTCACCCGATGGGTCTGAACTCTGCAATATCAATTTGGCTCATAAATTTGTAAGAGAATGAATTTCATACTGTATTACTTTACACAAGTAGATCTTTCAGACTAAGCAAAGAAATGGTGGTGATTCCCCTTTCTAATTATTACAGTATGTTATCCTCCTATTTAATTGCCTTATGTTCATGCTATAATAGCTGCTAGAAATGATTTCATGCTTCCTTGCAGATCCATGTGTGTTGATTTATCAATTCATATGCCTAAATGAAGGGCTGAAATTATATCTTTAAACTGCTCTATATGAATCATAGCACCCATCCTCCCTTCATTTCATTATCTTTGCTTGTAACTCAAACAAGTGTATAATTTCCCATTGCTTGCAGCTCTATGTGTTCACTATAGAATTTTGGATGTTTTGGGCCCTATATGATGAGTTATGATTTCTCCTATTCCTCTCTCATTTACTCAACAAAGCCTATTAAGCTGTAATCCCCTTTGAATTAATCGGCCTCTGTTGTTCTATGTTATACTCTTGGGAACTGTGTGTGTGAGGAAGTACCTGAAATACATAACTCATACCTTTGGAGGAATGAACCAAGCCCCCTTATTATCTTTCATTACGTGACAATTGGAGTGTTGTAAACCCCTCACATATAACCTTTCATGCACTCCTATATTTAATATGTCCTAGACACTGGTCTATAATCAACCCAGAGGTTGTCTCTAGGAGGTTTTCTATCTCCCCTGCAGCACTTGTGCCACAGGGTGCTAGATTTAAGTACAACAGATTAAATGGAGCAAGCTCCAAGTATGGAAGTCAATATCTTTGAGATATATTCCCTGTTTTCTTTTCTCCATTCTAAGGCAATTATTTTCATATTTAATGGCTTTTGGCTGAATCCTAAAGATTTATTCCAATGGGTTTTCTCCTTTTGGACACCTAACTGTGACATTTACTTATGCCCAAAAGGCTTTTTCATATTCCAATTTGAAACACAAAAGGATTTGGATTTTGTTTTAAATGAAGGGCCTTGGTTTTGGGGTAGAACTTGGATTTTCATCACTCCAAGGTTCCTTGAGATCAATGCCATAACCATGGTGATCTCAACTATGTTACTTTGGGTGAGGCTTTCAAACCTCACCCTTCCTTTTTGGCATTGAAGATATTGGAAACACTTTGGGGAAATTATAAAAAAAAGGATCTAGAAAGAATAGAGAAAGGCCTCTTCACTTTTGCTGGAATAAGTTTGGAAATTGACCTTAGCAAAGGGCTCCCTATGAAAATTCCTTGCAATGAAACAACTAGAAATATTTCTTCTAACTGATAAATTAATTATGCAATCTATTTTGTTAGCGAGAAAATAGTGAAATATTCACACTGCAATTTCTTCACCAAAAACAAATATTGTGGAAGTAAAAATAGGAATTGAGAAATAGTAGCACACACACAAAAATTTTGACATTATTATTTTTTGACAATTGTCCGCAGAAAAAACCCAATGTGGGAAAATCGGTGCAATAGATGAGGGGTTTATTATTATACAACTGTGAGAAATACTGAGTACAATTGGATACCCAAAAATGACAATCCTCTACAAGAGAAAATGGCCACAAAAATTAGCGAGACAAATTTTGTCTCACCTAACACTGATCCAACTCCATAACTGGCACAAATAGGCTCCACGAAAGCCCTACGCAGGCCCTTGAATGCTCTTCCTGGAAACTGCAACTAATAAAGTCAGCTGCCGAACTCAGACTCTAAGAATGACTCGTTGGCCTCCTCTGAAAATTCTCTCAGCCTCAAGCAACTAAATCGACCCTCTGATTGGCCAAATCAAACTCTGCCTTTGAAGCTTCTGCATAGGCCCTGTGCAACATCATTGAGGAAACTCGCCCCTCCTGTAGTTGACTCTCCAGAACTAGAAAAATTCCTCCAAACTCATTGTCTATGCCCCTCTCTATCTCTGCATCCCCTCTCTGGCTCAAACTCTTCCGACAAACTGCTACTCTCGAACTTCCAAGGAAACTCACTCTACATGTGTGTTTCTCCATTTACCCATCGACCTCTTCTTATAATCTTCAGTTGGGATTCCAACGACCATGATTAAAACTTAATCGATTTTTGATATCATATCCAAGCTGATCTGTGTGTGTTTCTAGAGAATTCTCACCTTTCTCAATTAATTATTATTAATTAACCATTTGTCCTAATACTTAAGAATTTTTTAATTATGATCAATTAATTTAATTGAGTTATCTCTAGGTGGAATTTCCATAAATTATTTTTGGGTTTTGGAGAAGTCTTATGTTTTAGCCTCGCCACAAAGTCTCAAGACTAGAACACCATCTAATGCTACAAAAACTAGCACTCCCACTTAGCGAGGAAGGTGTTCTCTCCAACTAGTGCTGCACAACTACACATCACCGTGTCTCTGCAACAACCTCCAATCATGTTGTTGATGTCTGACAACTGTAGTTTCCTACCACTTTCCACCAACTACAGCTCCAACTATGATTCATTTTCCACTGACTGTAGCTAAAACAAACTGTTTCATCTATGTTGTTATTGACACTATACTGTACCATTGTATTGTTTCCACCTCTAAATATGCACTACAACTCCCTCTTACTATTGTTACTGCTACTACAACTACTGCAATTGAGAAGCATCCAAAATACTGAATCAACTACCTCTGCATTGAAACTGTCTCTTAAGCCTTTGAATGCTACTAGCCTCTACACTATCCACTGAGAAATATGCATTGTTGCTGACTCTGCACTGAGCCTCTAGTTATGCTGGCAACACTGCTTTGCACTCCTCATCATCTGACTGCTACTAGTCTGCAACTGTAACTTTGGAACTGATTGAACTGTGACTTTGGAACTGATTGAACCAACTAAAACTGATCCTCCTACTACTGAATATTATGGGCCCATGTAGCAAGTGCACTTATCCATGAGGAAAGACCTGTCTAATGCAGTCCTCCTTAGACCTTGCTCATTTTTTTGTAACTCTGGGCTCTGATCTACTCATAATGTTGCTGCTACTGCTTTGTTGCAATCTCTTCACTACTTTTGCAAATACTGCAATAATGTGTTTGATCTCCCCAGATCCTAAAGCGCTAGATTCCATAGGGATGCTCCCTCTGAAGCTAAACTCCCTCTAAGTCTCGATCTCCATATGGAAAATCTCTTTACTCCCTCCTGGAAACTTGCATTGTCCTCCTACACTAGAAACTCGACTACGTAGCTCTATGTTGGGAATTTTCTAGGTGGAATTTCACCTACATACTGCAACTGGGAAATTCACACTGCCCATGTCACTGCAACTAGCTCTACAACTGTCTCACATGTACCGACTACAATTATCTTTGTTACTGTCTATCTGACTGCAACCTACTAACATTGAATCCTACTACTAAGATATTGTGGGCTCCCATAACAAGGTTGATGATCTTGTTGTAACAACTAGAATTGATCTAACTGATCTCCTTATTGCTTATGCATTGGATCCTACTCATCTGGCACACTAGAATCTCATACTCCACCTATACCTGGATCTGGTGCCCCACTACCTCCTTTCAAGCCTTGTCCCTGACTGATACCCTTCTTTTCTTTGCAACTTGCACTAGACAACTCGCACTTCCTTAAAAACTTATCTCTCACAACTAGAAGTCCAGATTTGGGATCTATTGTCCAGATTTCATTCTGGCTAACTCATATTGCCTCTTCTAGAAAGCTCATATAAGCATCTCTAGAAAGTTACAAAATCTGTGAAAGTCGAATAACTGGTGAATAAACAAGAATCTCCTCCTCTCTCCTACTCAAGTATATGTTCTGCTACTTGCAATCCCTCCTGGAATGTGCAGAACTGCTATTGCTACCTTTTTTTTTCCATCAATTGCACTCAGAAAGTACTTGCTCGACCTTTCCGAATGTCCTTCTCTAGTGACTGGAATGCAAACCGTAATCTTGGCAACATGAACTGGCTAGTCTAGAAAATTCACATGACCTTCTGCAACTGGATAATGCAAATTTCCTCTTGAAGCTGGAACTGAAAACCCTATGAGAAATAAACTAGAAATCCCTTAGTGTGTGTAATTCCACCCGATACTGAATCTTCTCTAGCAAACTGCTACAAACCCTTTGTGCCCAAACAAGAAATTTGGTATGTGAAAATGCTAAGTTGTTTCTCCCTCTACCTACTAGAATTTCTTCCCTGGATAAATCGAATTTTCCTGCCACCTACAACTAGAAAATCGAACCCCTATCTAGTAATTCTCATTGCCTGGCTAGGCACTATGCAGCCCTAGAAATTTCAGCCTACTACTCCCTATGAATAGTGAAATTTTCTTCTTTTGAATCTGAGCTTCCTATTCGTCAAATATGCTCTAATACCATGTGAAATTCCTTGAAATGAAGCAACTGGAAATATTTCTTTTAACTAATAAATTAATTATGCACTTTATTTTTTTAACGACAAAATAATGAAATATTCACACTGCGATTTCTTCACCAAAACAAAAAATCGTGGAAGCAAAAATGGGAATAGAGAAAAAACACACAAAACTTTTGACACCATTATTTTTGGGTAATTGTTCTCAGAAAAACCCAATGTGGGAAAATTGATGCAGTAGCTGAGGGTTTTATTATTATGCAGTGGTGAGAAATACTGACTACAACTGGATGCTGAAAACTGGCAATCCTCTACATGAGAAACTGGCCACAAAAATTAGTGAGACAAAATTTTTGTCTCAGCCAACACCGGTCTAGCTCCACAATTGACACAAATGGGCTCCATGAAAGCCCTTGCATCAACCTCTGTGTCACCCCTGTGTAGACCCTTGAATGCTATGCCTAGAAAATGTAACTGATCAAGTCGTTTGTGTAACTCAACCTCTGAGAATGACTCATTGGTCCCTTCCAGAAATTCTCCCTACCTCAAGCAACTGAATCGGCCCTCTGACTAGCCAAATCAAACTCTACCTCTGAAGCTTCTGCTTAGGCCCTACGCAACCTCACTGAGGAAACTCAACCCTCCTGTAGTTGACTCTTCAGAACTGGAAAAATTCCTTCACACTCACTATCTTTGCCCCTCTCTATCTCTATGTCCCCTCTTTGGATCAAACTCTTCCGACAAATTGATATTCTCGAATTGCCAAGGAAACTCGCTCTACGTGTGTGTTTCTCCATCTACCCATCGACCTCTTCTTATAATCCCCAGTTGGGACTCCAATGACCACGATTAAAAATTAATCAATGGTTGAGATCATCTCCAAATCAATTCTTGTGAGTTTTTAGAGAATTCTCACCTTTCTCAATTAATTACTATTAATTAACCTTTTTTTCTAAGACTTAGGAAATTTTTAATTATGGTCAATTAATTTAATTGAGCCATCTCTAGGTGGAATTTCCATAAACAATTTTGGGGTTTTGGAGAAGTCCTATGTTTTAGCCTCTCCACAAAGCCTTGAGACTAGAACACCATCTGATGTTACAAAAATTAACACGCCCAGATCACATAATATTGAAACACAAAAAATACCTTTGGTCTTAAGTTTTAGATTATGAAAACACAACATTTCAATGTCGAGTATGTTTCCAAATGAGACATCTACAGAATGCATTTCCATAGGAAAGGAAGAATCCAAGAAGAAAAAGAGCCAGTAAATAGGCCAAAAGGATGGTAGTTTTCAGAGCACCATTGAAGATGAAGAAGAAGACACCAAGGAAATCCAACTTGGAAAAGTATATGTGGATGTTATGGTCAAATATGGAGACCAACTGGATGGGGACACTATGGTAAAGCCAAGAACTATCACCCTTCTTCAGAAGGGTACAAAACTAGAAGCTTTTCAAGCATTAGATGGGAACATGGGCACAAAAGGAGCTCATGTCTCAGAGAGCTCAAATTCAGACAAGGAATTTTATCACATGGAAACATGCTGAGAATTGGCATTGGTTCTTGTTGAACCAAGTTCAGAGGGTTGGCACAAAGTGCAAAAATAGAAAGGAAAAAAAAGAAAAGCTAATCGCAAACTGTCAGTGTTAATTTTTTCTCCTTTTATGTTGTATGTTTCTCAAAGTTGTTATGTTCTCTTTCTAGTTCATTGCTATGAGGAAGTTTTATTTGGAATCCTTACAACATATGCAAAATATAATTTTATTTTTCCTTTTAGATGAATAAAATTATGTTTTTTTTCTTACAAAAATAATCTTATAAACAAAGGCATGTGAAGATATAATATAAAAAAATTTAGTGAAAATTTCTAAATTAATTTTAATCTCTCTCTCTCTCTCTCTCTCTCTCTCTCTCTCTCTCTCTCTCTCTATATATATATATATATATATATATATAGTCTAACTTATAGACGAAATAGTCTTTTTCACCGAAATCCAGCGATACAATTTCAAGCAAGAATGTGATTTTTTGTTGTTTAAAATACACTTTTGAATGCATAAATGGATTTAACATCCTAAAAAACCCCTAGGACACTCGAATTTTATAGAGTAAACAACTTAAACTCAAGTTTTTAAAAATTTCTGTTGGATTTTTGTTAAAAATAATCAGAAAAAAAAATGTCATAAAAAAGGTCATTGCATCTATAAGTTAGACTATATCTATATATATCTATATATATATCTAGTGTGTGTGTGTGTCTTGAACTTTATCTTATTGTAATTGTATGAGAAACGAAACTCACACTATTTTTATATGAGTTGAATTTCAATAATTTTTAGACAAATCATTCACACACACACTTATTTAAGATAACATCCATCATATTTTTGTTTTTATTTTTTTTCTCATACTCTTGTGACATAATGTTGATTCCTACCACTGCCACTATAACTTCTAGGTATCACTGCCTGGCCCTAAAGATGACAACACAATATTCTCGATTTAAGATGAAACCTTCATCTTCACATTACTTTACATATTATGGATTTACCAAATGAGCTATGCCTAAAATCTTTTACTTTTAAATTTTATTTTAATGTTATTAAATATATTATTATAATATAAAGTAAGGGTAGACTGAGTGGTTGAGGTGGGTTGTAAACTCTCTCACCACCCAACTTTGATTCCTAGAAATGACATGCTTAACCTGTATTGACTAGGCTCAAAGAGTAAACGACCCTAGAAAATTGTCACTCCGTTCGTGATTAATATAAGCAGTCTCAACTCTTATTTAATCATTGAATATATATATATGTGTGTAAATAATCAAAATTAATTTTATTGAGTCTTATAAAAATAATAATAATTAAAATCAAATATAAATTAATTGTTGAAAATTCTTTCTATCCCTTAAAAACCAACCACATGAAAACATAATATTACACTTCACAATAATATAATTATAAACCCAATTTTTATTGAGATACAATGAAAGACAATACCTAAATAGGGTCATGAAATAACATATCTGGTATATGGAGGGCATGTGACCCCATATGCCCGTAGCTTAAAATGCCTTATTGTGGAAAAAATCTAAAAATTAAATAATCTGAATACTATTTATCCCATCTTTGACCGTTCAGTGCTTTAAATAACTAAAGGAATAATGTGGTACACTAAACAACTTTAGAAAACAAGAATTAATATTCACATTATTTAATGTGTTTCATATTAATTTGGTATGAGCTTTTCAGAGAAAAGTTTGTTCTTTGACAAAAGGTAAGCTCATGCTTTTGCTTTAAGTTTTCATGTATTTAATATTAAAACTATTTCCCATCTTAGATTTAGTTTCAGATATTTAATTTTAGTTTCTTTTTCTAAATCTTATTGAAAGTGGAACTAGCAATAAATTTGTACCATCTTTGCCTCCAAGTACTTGCCAAATAAAGGTTGTTACATGTTTTCTCATATCATGTTTTTTATAACCAAAGTAATATAATTATTTAAGAACGAGGTGAGCTTTTTGTCTTTTAATGCTTTCTTGACCATTGAAATATATGTGAAAGGCTTCAGACGTGAAGGTTTCCCTATGTGAAGTTTTATTTTTAAAAATATGATTAAATAAAAAATTAGAAGGTAAAGAAAATTAATTTTTAATATTTTTTTTATAAAATTTGTGGAGGAATGTTGTAATGATAAATCTAAATTATTTTGTTACTTTGTGGTTTTTAGAAAGGCTTTCAATACGGTTCCTAGATATAACCTTTGGAATAGATTAGAAGAGCTAAAGGTAGTTGAGCGCTGCCGCTATAAGGTTATACGAGAATGTAATTGCCAAGCTAAAGAGCAATGAGGGGTGGTCGAAAGATATTAAGTGTAACATAGGAGTTAAACAAGGTTGCCCCCTCTCCCCTGCCCTATTTGGAATTTACATCGATAAGCTTGAAGGCTATTTAGAGGAAGCAGGATGTGATGGCACGATCTTAGCTGGGATAGTCGTCATCCTTCTTCTCTATGCTGACGATATTGTTCTTTTGGCAAGGTGCCCATCTGATCTTGATAAGCAACTCAGGCTTCTTAAGGATTTCTGCTCTACCATGGGTATGACTATTAACACTGACAAAACAAAAGTTATGATTATCAAATCCAAGAAGGACACTTACGCTAATTTTATGTATGACAATAATAACTTGGAGGAAGTGTATTCTTACAAGTACCTAGGAATTGATATTCATCACAAGCTCAACTGGAACCATAGCATTGAGAAAAGGATTAATGGGGGGTGGAAAGCTTATTTTGGTCTTGAAAATAATTGTAAAACAGCAAACCTCGTAATGTGGGATAAAAAGAAGTTCCTCTTTGAAACTTTAGTCACTTCTGTTATCTTATATGGCTGTGAAGTTTGGGGTTGCAGCATCTCCAGAGAATCATGGAGAAAGATTGAGCAAATCCAAAAGCGTTTTATAACTTATAACTTGAAAATTAAAAGTAATACACCCTATCCTATTCTCCTTATAGAAGCAGGTCTTTCCCCTATTTAGAACCTAGCTATGATTAGGTTTCTGTTGTACAAGCACAAACTCAATAACATAGACGATCATAGACTTCCTAAACTAGCTTTAAATTCCAGCCAAAACCACCTAAGGCTCAATCGGGGGTGGCATAAAGATACAAGGACTTGGTTAAACTATTGGGAGATCAACGAGAACGATGCATTGCAAAACATAAATAACATTAAAGATATTGTTACTTCTAAGTTCAAAGAAAAAATGTGGTGTGAGAAAGATTTAGCAGCTAAAAGAAAATTAAGTTATTATAAGAAGGTCATCAACCCCACCCTAGAAGATCAAAAGTATCTCTCTATTTTAACTAGCTCAAAGAAGAAACTTAATATAGCAAAGATTAGAACGAATTCTCATGAACTCCATAGTGAAACAGGTCGTTGGGCAGTTCCTAAAACACCATGGATGGAAAAGATCTGCCATAAATGTGAGAATAGGAACATCGAGGATGAAAACCACTTCCTCTTAGAGTGCCCCGCGTACAACCACATTAGATCTCAGTTTCACAATCTTTGTTACAACACTGACCTTCCTAGCCTTTTACAATGTCAAAATTATAGTGAGCTCGGGAGGCTTCTCTCCAAGCTTTTTGAGCATAGGAATAAAATCTTAAATCAAAATAAATAATTTGTTTCTTTAGGTCTTATAGACCAATGTTTGGTCTTAGCGGACGTTAACCATCATCATCATCATCAAAAATATTAATAATATTACTTTTTTAAATATTTTATTTAAAATTTAAATAATTCTATTTAAATGTAAAAAATTATAAATTAATTAAAAATAAACTTAAAAATAAATTATGTTAATTTATTTAGATTTATATTAATAAAAGAGAAATGGATTGAAAAACGTTAAAGTTTCTAGACAAAATTAGAATTTCAAAATAAATTCATATATTAAATTTAACAGTTTTCATACCCTTAGATTCATTTTTAAATCTCAACCAATTTTTAAATTTGTTAATTATATTTGAAAAACAAATCACCCGAAACCAATAAATAACCCATCAAATTCCATCCCTACTCTAATATCTCAACCCTTATTTATTTAACATTATATTATTGAAGTCTTAATGACACGAACATTGCCCATGTGATCACGCAATCAATACCGATGACCAAAAATAATGCATTTCACCTCACAAAAAGTAAAATATCTTTAATTTACCTATGTGAGGTTTAAATAAAAAACAAACCTTATCTACTTTTCCTAACCTCAAAAGAGATAGGTACAAATAAGTAAGTAGTGTTGGTTAGACACGTCAAATCAGAGTATAGTGTAAGAAACAAATGTCATGTTTATTGTTCGGAATAAATTGTAAATATCAACATTTAGTAATTACAATATATTTTGAGATATATGAAATTAAAATATTTTTATTTTATTTTTATTTTAAAGCTAAAGCTAAAGGTTTTCTATTAATGGATGTCCATGATTATATATGATTTAGTTTTTTATATGTTTTTTAATTATTATTATGGAAACCAAACCAAATATAAAAGGTTTGTTGTTCAAAAAAAATATATATTTTTAAAAAATATTTTGGGTTCTCACAAAGTCTTTAAGAGTATTGGTTTAACAGTTACAAAGTTTAACAATATAGATAAACTAAAAAAGTTTGTCATTTATTGTTGAAAGATATTATAACATAAAGATAGAAAACAAAATTTTTCATGAAGAGTATAGCAGGAGGTGGAAACATTCACATCTATGGGTGCTTGATAACCTAGATTGTTTAGAGGAGTTGAGTTTTTGTTGCAATGTAAGACAATTTAATCTTTGTCAAACACTCGTTCATAGCTTTAAATTCCAACTGCATCTCATTCACAATCATCATAATTTCGGTTTTAATGTCATTTTTGTCAAGGATCACCCTTCCCAATAGCGTATTGAGTTTCCAATAAAGGTCAATTGTATGCAAGTACTAGTTTTGTTGCCCTCAGGTGTGCCCAGTGTCTAGCAATTAATTTTCCATAGTAACTATAGCCTTTGAGTCAAAATGACAATATATTTTAGTTATGACATCCTCCTCAACTTCCTAGAGCACTTGCTGAATTTTCGAAGGAGTTTACATTTTGAACAGATAGGCTGAAGATTGCACTCAAGCATGGGCTTGAGAGCTTCCAAAAGACCCTGGACTACTAGCCCCTCTCTGAGACTAGGTTCATTTCCAAGTCATAATGCCCATCTAGGTTGCAGGACACAAGCACGACAACCCAAAGACCAAACCTCCACTACATGGCAAGTCTAGAGAATGGGATCAATATAGCTACTCTTTATAGATGGCCTTTCGGAAAGGAGGTGACAATACCACTCAAATTTCCTTTGCCAATTTCCAACTCTCAAATGCAGTTGATTAGTGCCACATAAACAACAATTAATGAGCTTTTATTCCTTCTATATACCCCCAAGAGGCCTCACCAAAGATAGAATCCACCTCAAAAATAAGTGCCCTAGTAAAAAAGGCTTCCTTCTTCCTCCACAAACCTCCAAGCTGAATAGGACTGAGTCAATTACCAGGGCACTAGTTGATGATAAACACTCAGAAAGGAGAGGAAGGACTTGATGGGAGGAAAAAAATAAATAAACCCAACTAGGAGGCAAGCCAAAGAGGAAGAGAGTATCCGAGGAGGGCCTAGTCCCTCTCTCAAACCACACTAAGACACAACCTTGCACCACAAAAGAAAGCTAGAAAAAGCATAAAGTGGCAAGAAATGAATGAGGATGCCCTAGATTTAGCATAATCGGATAGAGATTTCCATTCTGAATAACCTTTTCCATCATGAAACAATACAATGTGACTTCAAGGAGCTTCCCAAATATGAATTGAGACCTTGCAAAGATCACTTCACACACGAGAGGAGTCTAGTCGACGGTTAAAGCAATTACTTGAGATATTGAAAATACTTCTCGTCATGTACTTGTTGTTCTCATGAAGAGGAGTGGTGGAATGTCCACCTTGCCCACTACCTGAGATGATGATGGCCTATCCAGTCCCAATCTATGTCGCCTCCCTAGTCACCCCATATGGGGTTTTAAGTTTAATATTATTAGATATATTAAGAAAGATAAAAATAAAGTTGTTAATGGATTAGGTTAGTTTATTCGTAGTTATTTAAAAATTTATGTTAAAGTAAGAAAGATGTTTTATAATTTAAGAAGAAAATATGTTTAATACTTCTTTTGTGTTTGCAACATTAAAAATGGAGGAGATTCAATATCTTATTTTCTTAATAATATAACTTACATTTTTTTGTTACTTTGTCTGCCAAATAGTGGGATTAATCTATGGGTTCAGAAACTATGACCTAGTGACATCTAACTTGTCAAAATCATTTGGGGATTGCACCCAACCTAGGCCACACCAACTATTGAGCAGTGGTTTTCATTGATGTCACATTATGTCAATGATGAAAAGCTATGTCAAGTTCGGGGGAGCTTGTTGAAGTGACCGTGTTGAGCATGTTGGCAATTATAGTTGATTGTGTCAAGTTCAGAGGCAGCTTGGTTAGTATGTTATTATGAGTGTTGTAATGTGTACTATTTCCCAGACGAAGTCAAGGATGCAGACTAAAGCAAAAAATTATTTTGAAGATTAGTAGTACACATGATAGGTTTAAGTTGATCATTTTGAATGATGTGGAGTGTTTACGAACTATGGATTTCTCATTAGACTACTCAGTGCAAAAAATATCTGTGAATAATAACATTAGCACAGATAGTCTAGCTTAAGGAGCTGCAAGTTGAGCATGATGTGAGCGGTAGTCTAGCTTAAGGAGTTGCAAGTTGAGCATAATGTGAGCGGGAAATATTGGAAAAGTAAATGTAGCAGGAAAATCAATGGACACAACTCATATACATGGGTGAGATCGACAAACTCAATTTGCATCAGGAGTTAAACATGCATCGATATCAAAATATGTTGCTTTCATCATGGATCAAATGACGAGAATCAATTTGATATGACGGTTGAGAAATAATATCGGACACCAATGTGCACAGAGAATAATATGTATCCTACAACGCGATATGATCCTACGGTGGAGAAGAATTCATATCAATGACCCAAATTTGATATCATAATCTAACTTGCGTGGAGGTTAATCAACAGTCCATCACATGATGGGATCCAAAGGCTAAGATTGATTTCATATAATGACCTAGATTTGATATTGAACGTCAACAAGCACCAAAGTTAAGGTGTGGCCCAACATCCAATATGATTCAATGGTGGAGAAGAACACAAAAAATTTTAGGGGCTAATATTCGCTAGTGGGCTAATTTTCTATGTTTTTTCCAAAAAAAGATTCACTAATTTCCATTTTTCCTAAAAATGATTCGCCCAAATTTTATATCATAAAATTATTTTCCCTTAAAAATTGCCAAATTTTTATAGAGACTATATAAAATCATTACAAATTTGAATGTTTTTACAAACATATTGCTAAACATGTTATGGTTTGCATGTTAAGGAATAGTAAGACTCACCAAGGTTTCTAAAATTTAAGATAAATTTCCATCATTAAAATTTTCCCTGGAGAAGAATTCAGATTAATGGCCCATATTTGATATCAGATGTCAACAAATACGAAATTTAACACACAAACCTGATCGCAATGTGATCCTACAGTTGCAAACCTTTTGTTTGGATGGCTCAAATCAACATTGGGATCTCTACATGCTCCATCCATAATGAGTAAAGCTCATCTGATACTATATTTTGATGCTGAAAAATTAGTGCAGACGATACTAGGTTGTAGTGATGTGGTTTAAGCAATGACTTGGCAACCTCAAGTGATGACCCATGGAAATGTCACAATGATGATGTGGCTCGACATGTGCCATTAACTAATGGATAATGAGATGGTGAAAAATACTCATGTCGAGTGGAATTCAATGGGGTTATGTCCTAGATTTGAGCCTTATATCATGAAAAGGTGATTGGCTAAGTGCTCAATGTTGATGATCATTTAAAGAAGAGTTATGGGTATTTGGGATATGATAGTTATAAAATAAAAGACTATTAACAAACCTAAAAAAATAAGATCTAGCAGTTAGCGAGAGAGTAATTTTGGATATATAAGGAAGAATCATCAATGTGAACAAATGGGGTTGAAGATTAACAAGTGTAAGCACTATAACAAAGAAGTAGGAGCTCTGCAGTTCGATTAGAACAAGAAAAAAATGATGCAACTAGATCGTAGAGAGTGAATCGAGATAGATTTGGAACAATGAAAAAATTTGTAGAAGTCAAAGATCATAACATATAGAAGAAATTGTTCATAAGCCATGAAGTGAGTTTAAGATAAAAAAATTGCAGATTTGAAGCGTGAGATTCAGGTTGCAGAAAAGAAGCATAATGGAAGATCGATCGAGAGAGAAGATTATTAAGGAGATTTAATTGAATCAAAGGATAAAAGAAACAATAGTCAGTTCCAGAGCAAAGGATCATGTATCTGACCATTTGAGAATCGATTTGCAAAAAAGAAACTTAATAAAGAACATATCAGAGATCCATATGATTGAGGAGATTTAATTGAATCAAAGAATCAAAGAAATAATATGTGGGTGCAAAGCAAGAAGAAATATATCAATGATTTGAAAGACTAAATCGGTAATATTTAACAAAGAAAATATAGATCTAAGCTTCAAAATTGTTGAAAGAAGGATCTAAAAGGTTGTGAAAGTAGGTCATTGCAAATCAAGGGGTTGGAGCCTTTTTCCAGGTTAGTGGCTATAAAAATATGGAGGTTGTTGCCTCCAATGGATCAGTGCCTACAAATAATTAGAATCAATGCTTTCCACAAGTATGTGCTTGCACATATCAAGGGGTTTGGTTCCTCCCATAAGTAGGTTCTTACAAATCAAGGATTTGGTGCTTCCTTCTGGTTGGTGCCAGTAAATTTGATGTAACAACATATTGAAGTTTGCTTTAAGAAAAAAAAGAAGATTTGTGGTTTTCTCCCTTTATGGGTTTCCACATAAACATATGTGATCCAAAATTATGAAGTAATGAAATGAAATACATATTTAAAATAGAAACACGGAGATACAGTGAAACTGAACTTCAATTAATAAATAACAAATGCTGAAAATTGTCTACATGCAAAATGAAAGTAAACTAGCTTGTGGTAGCGTATCTCCGAGAAGAGATGTGATGGCCACATGTCTTATGAACTGTGTTACAGTGAGGCTTGAAGTCCTTTTTATCATGAAGAAACAATGAGAAACCCTAAACATCCAAAAGCCTAACCGCAGGAGATAAAGCCAAAATTTATGGGCCTCGATGGGGTTAGTTGGAATGTCAACTTCCCGGGGTCATAACTTTGGCATACGATCTTTGTTTGGTGCACATAATAGCCCGTTAGAAAGGTCTACTAGAGGAAAACAAATTTTTACTACAAACATGTATTTTAATCCATGTTTTTCCATTTCCTAAAAAAATGTTGTTTAGGGCCTCAAAACAAACACCAAAAGTTCAGGACTTGAAAACTGCCAAAAATGGAAAATTGTTGAAATATGAAATTAGGTTGAAAAAATAAGAAATTGGTAGAAATTGGGGATCCAAGTGGAATAGGTAGGTTTCCACCAATATCGACTTGGATCATTCATCCCCCCTTAGGAAGCAATGGTCCCCATTGCGTTGAGTGCCTCCATGAGGTGAGGAAACTTCTATTGAACTTGTTCCCTAGTGAGCCACTTGCCTTGGTGCAAGAGCTAGTTGACTTTGACAACTTTATACAATTGGATCCTCTATTTAATGGTGATTTTTATGTGTGTCCATGATCAAATCATTTGTGGGTTGTTCAATGCAATCTCAGTTAAGCTCTATTGGTGTCAGTTGCTCAACAATGTCTGATGTGTTCAACAATGGTGGAAAGTATGGCCAAAGACCATATACATTGAATACTGGGTGCAAGCCAAGGAATGGAGGGGATACTTAGTGTGAAAGAATTATCACTCAAAACCTTGGTGATGGTTCAAGGCCCTATTAGAGTGGTCAAAGCTTCCAATGGGCTCTGGCAAGGCATTCCTTCTACAAATGAAAACAAACCTTGTTTCCCACTTGAAACTTATGTGGCACTCGATGTTGATCATGATGTTGTTTGTACTTAGTATTTCCTTTATCCAAGATATCATGAACCTATTGGTAGATGTGTTGAATGCATTCAATAAACTTTATGGCCTTATCAACGTTGGACATGTGCATATTTTGTTTGCATAGTTGCAAGAGGAATTGCAACATCAATGGGACACAATGGATCCCAGGCTCACCTGAAATGGGTTGTGGCTAGTTTAGCTATGAATAGCTATGTTTTAGTTTTGTTTCACACATCCAATGTTTGAGGCTACTTAGAGTTTTACGTTTGTAGTGTGTACACTATCATTCTATAGATGACCTCTCTTGGCCATTAGTCTGGGAAAGGAACATAGTCGACTTGGTGAGATTGGTGTCCAACAATGACTAGAGGATCGACCAAAATGTTCTTAGGAACTTGTTATCCTGATCTAATATAATGGTATGCGAGATACCAAAATGTACCCACACTCATTCGAAGAAGAACTTGGTAATGTCTTCTGTTGTGATACTCTTCTTGTAGGAAACCAATATGTCCATCTTAGAAAATATATCAATGACCATAAACACACAGTAATTACCATGCTTGGTAGAAGGAATGCTAGACGTATAGTCCATGGAGATGGATTCCAAAAGCTTGTTAGGAGTATTCAAAGGAGTGTACATGCCTTGCTTCTTAATGGGTGGCTTTGCAATGGTACAAATAATGCAATATATTGTATGTTTTCCAACATCTTATCAGGGTTTTGGTTAAAAAAAAAAATACTTCTATAGTACTACCATTATCTTCTCCACACCAAAGTGTCCTGCAACCCAACTGTAATGCGCCTACCAAATCAACTTTGTAAAATCTCTTGAAGGAACACAAAGATGTCCTAGATAACACAATAGTCCATCCTAAAGGTGGAATTATGTTACATTCTTTCCATCCATCAATATCTTGTAGGTGGTAGAAAATTCTGAGTCACTTTCATATAGTTGCGTCCATCTAAAGGAATCATGCCCACAAGAGTTGAGACTTGTGCTCAGTACTATAATCAGGGGCTAGCTGATGCAATATGTGACATGATCGGTTCTACCCTTCTTATATTTAATGTTCAAATGAAATTTTTGCAAGTATGTGGGCCATTTCTAGTGGTTATTATTCTTCAACTTCCCCTATTTCTGCATAAATTAAGGAGGTGGGTGATCCATGTGGATGATCATCTCCTTCCCCATAATATAATGTTTCTATTACTGCTAGGACTGCATGATAGAATTCATTTCCTTATTATAAGTGGGGTACCTTTAAATAGTATCGAAGAGCGACTCACTGTGATAGTCCACTAGATGCCCTTAATAAGTGAGGACTGCACCAATAGCATAATCATAGTCAGATGTCTCAATCTCAAATGGTCGTTGCAAGTCTGGAAAGGTGAGGACTGGTGCAAAGCAAAGGCAGTGTTTCAGTTCAATGAATACCTTCTATTGTGACTCGGACCAAAAAAACTTTTCTTTTCCCCACCCTCAATAACTTGACTCAAGGGTCAAGTGATATGAGAGAACCCCAACATGAATCTATGATAGAAATTAGCAAGGCCCAAGAACCTACGAAGCTCTATTAGAGTCGTCAAGGTTTTCCAATCCCGAATAACTTGGATCTTAGTTGGATCCACATGCATGCCTTTCTCATCAATTATGTGGCCCAGATATTGATGCTAGTCCATGCCAGAGGAGTATTTCTCCAAGTTGACACATAACTTGTGTTGCCACAGGGTTTGAAGAACCTACTGAATATGTTGAAAGTGCTATGCCCAACTCTTGTTGAAGATGAGGATATCATCCATATACAATCATAAACAAGTTGGTTAAAGGCTACAAGATGTCATCCATTAGCCTCATAAAAGTTGCAGGGGAATTTGTAAACCCAAAGGGCATGACCAACCACTCAAAGAGACCATCCTTGGACTTGAAGGCATACTTCCATACATGAGTGGGTTCTATTGGAACTTAGTGATAGTTAAACTTCAAATCAATCTTGGTGAAGTATTTTGCCTCCTTGAGTTGGTCAAGAATTTCACCAATCCATGGGATCGATTATCTATTCCTAACTATGATTTTTTTCAATTCCCGATATATTAGAAACAATGGAAACCATGACCCTACTGGGGGGGGGGGGGTGAATCAAAAGTGCGGCCAAATTATACAATTATTCACAAATTTCACTTTTTAATCACTTTAACAATTATTCATGGATCAACAACAAAACTCAATAATTTAGAACATAACATCGTAGACATCACGCACATGAGAAACATATACACAAGATGCCAATATTATTTTTATTACAAGATTTAACCTAATTACATCATTTCCCCACAAGTTACTACTTGTAGGTTTATCAACTGCTACTGAAAGGAACTTATATCACTTCTCATTTATCAACTACCACTAAAAGGGATTGTTGCCTCTGCTCATTTACCAGCACTCCCTAGAAGGGACTCTTGCCTCTATTAGTTTATCAGTCTCTGTTGGAACGAACTCTTGCCCCTGCTCATTTACTAGCACCCACTAGAAGGAGATACTACCCTTGATCTACAAGTTACCACTTGCCAGCCCTGTTGATCCATCTTTCATCCATTTTAAAACTCAGATCAATAGGCCTTCTTTGATTTCAAAATAATTGTATTCCTTAATCACCAACACCTTAAACAATATTTGATTACTGATAAAATCACCTTCATCAATATCTGATTACTGATACAAAACACCACCACCTTCAGTAATATGTCATCATTGAACAAATCACCAAACTTTATGCACCAATAGCATCAACACCAATTCATTATCTGCCTTCTCAAACACCTTTGAGACACCAATATTGCTCTCTAATTCACCTTTGATTCATACCCAGACTATTATGCATCACGCTACACTGACAACCTATAATCCACACGCTCTCTTCTGCAACCACACAATTTTGCTACTCGAATTTTGCCTTTAAAGAATTCTTGACTAATATTTTTTGGATTGATCTTTAGTTAATTTTTTTTTGATCTGCTACAGGGATTTTTTATTTCTTCCTTTGACCTATTAATTTTTTTCCTTTGCACTTGTTCAACGAGTTCTCAGACCTTAACTAGCCGTTTCTTCCAATTGAGTTGATTTTATTTACAATTTTTAGTCATTCTTGTTTTTTACAGGATTTAGCAGTGTGTTGGCTATTTTTATCAACAGTTAATTTGGCTTAACTGCCAATTCCACTACAAAACTGATAGTTATGCCTAATTTGGCCTTTAGGCCCTCTTTGCAGACACCTTTACCTACTTTTCTGCCATAAGATTGGGTCTTTGCAACCACTGGCTTAGGCTCTAGGCGCTTAGCCTATTGGAGCCCTTCGTGGGCTTATTTCCTTTGCAAATGGCTTTGCACCATTGATTTTGTTTCTACATGAAATAACCAAAGGTTTGGTCTCTATGACCATTGGTCATTCATTTGGGGTCTAATCCCTATGCCCCAATGATGTCGGGCATCTTGTTCCTTATGTTATCAGCTCCGCATCATTGGTTCATTTCTACAAAAAATGAACAGGGGTAGGAGCCTACCCATAGCCCCCTTTATCCCGACAATTATTTGCTGCACCCTTTATAAACCCATCAGGGCCATGCCACCGGGTTGATGTGTCCCGTGGGGACCTCCTAATGCCCTTTATAATTGCTTGTAACTCTGCCTCTTGTGTCTTTACTTTTTCTACCTGGTACTTCTGCTAAGATTTGGTGACAATCCCATTAAGGTAAGTCCTATGGATGAGTTGTCCTATGGCGTCCTCCCGACACCTTTTTAATTGGTTGTCAATGTCATGTTGTCATCGCCAACATTTCTCGTCTCTCGCTAGCCAGCGTTATCTCTTGTGTACCTCTTTTATGTCTTCCGGGATATAACCACTGGGATGACATCACAATGACGTCACATGTGCTACGTGTCGGTTTGTGATAGGTGACACGTGTAGATTTTCAACTTCCCATGAAGTTTTAATCAAAATTAGAAGACACAAACCTACTTGATTTCTCTACGGAAAGTAATTCACAATTTATAACATCAATCACAAACATGCAATGAAAAATAACACACATGCACACATTTTTTTTCCTAGGGAAAGCAATCTGATAAAAACCCCAAAGCTTTCTTGCATTAATATGATGAATAGAGATGTATTACAAATTCTTTTCTCAACTAAGCACAAATTGCAAGTGAATAACCTATCTCTCTACTCACTGATAAGCTCTTACCCATACTTAATCAATATCTTTCTTTGCTTCAACCCCTATTTCCTTGCACAATTCCTTGAGAAATTAGGCCCCTATTATTGAGGAATTTCTCCAAAATAGATTGTGCAATTCCCTAAGGTTGATCATTAGATTGCATGCAACACCTATAGACTCCATAATAGTCTATAACTGATGTTACAGTGCCTTGGAATCTCCACCTCAACTAGGTAACTTGAATTATCTGCATGCATTAACTAGTTTGGAATGATTGATCAGTTAAATGGATGATCACTAAGTTATATTGAATTCACACTACTCAACTGACCTTCCACTAGTTCCTCCAACAATTAGAACTAGTTTAACTAAACACAACTTAATATAACTAATTTCTATAAATTAGCAATTGTTGATTCTTAAATGAACTTAGGCCATCCAACTCAAATTAACTAAGTGACAAGATCCATGTCACCTTAGTTAACTACCTCCAAGATTTCTACTGATGTGGAAATTCGAATTATCTTTGGTTTGACCAAGACAAAGTCAAACTAAGATTTTCTTGCTGCATTTTTCAACACTCTCTCTCAACAAGAAATGGATTATTATCCACCCCTATCCTGTCCATATGGAACTTGAACTTTTGTTGGGATGGGGTCCCCTGGGTTAATTTGGGGTTAAGCTAACCCAAATTGTGGTATCATTTTGTAAATAATGTAAAGTCTCTGCGATTTGTGGATGCAGAGAGCGTAGATCAATAGGATTCAAAGGGGCTTAACCCCTTGTTTTGGATGAGTTTCGAGTCAGTTTTGAGCTTCACCCATGGTTTGCAGACCGTGGAATTGTATGAAAAATACTATAAATAGGTGTGTCTTAGAGAGTCTAAGGCACTAGAGTAGAAGAGGGTAAGATAAAAGAGCGAAAGGGTCAGGAAGGCTTAGAAGAAGAAAGGCTCTGCAGCTGAGTGCGCAGAGGCCTTGGTAGAGTCCGAAATTTAGTGTGTGGACCCCTACAGCTATGTGCGTAGGAAAGTTTGAGTTTGTAATCCTTGAATTGAATATCAATAAAGACAGTTTTCCGATGAATTCCTTAGTATTTCTGTTTATCTTTGTTAATGTTACATGCTGCAGATAAATGACATGTCTTATGAATTATTGATAAATGCTATGTGATTATCTTGAATCTATCTTAATAATGTACACAATGAATGGTTCACAACTTCCATGAAGACTTTGGTGAATTATCTTATGTTTACTGACGACTCAAGTCGATTGGTGTGAACAACAATCTAGGATTTCTTTCTGATGCGCGTAAATAGGTAAATCGACTGTTAGAGGTCTACAAGGACTGATCGTGGACCTTCATGAAGGTCTAAAGGCCGATTTAACAAAGTTACAGTATTGATCCCTAGAAGTTTATTGATCTGTGTGAAGGCAGATCCAATGCGTTGGAAGACATCACACTAGTCTCTGGATGAAAAAACTTGGTTCTTGCATCCCCCCATACTGCTTCGTGTGAGACTACAGCCTACGCTACATCAGTTGTTGCCGACATGGCCAGTAGTGTAGGGTTTTTTTGGTTGGCGCAATTAACTTTGAACCTTGGTCAGGACCCCCTAAGCCAACAAATGGTTCCGTTTCTGGGACCTGCATGAAAGAGATATGTGATGTCGCATCATTGGACTCCGACCAAGAAATAAATTGAAAATTGGTTGGATTGGAATATTCACGAGTTCGTAGCACAAGAAAATAGGAATCTGTGTCTATCAAAGGAAGAGTGGTTGAAAAGGTACCTGTATATAGAGATACACAAGATCTTCTTCTGCACCTTCCCCATTGAATTGTACGAGTGGTTAGCCAAATTGACAGACAATAAAGGAAGGTGGAAGCTCGATAGTCCTATAGTGTGGACTCCAGAATTAGTGTGATGACTAGAAGCCTTTGAAAACAAGATTGCGTGGGTTGTCGATCATTGGCTCGATCGAATTCTAGGGGGATTTGTTACAGAATTTTCGGTTGATACCTCAGTCAGCTAAAGCGAAGCGGAGCAGTGATTTTTCAAAGGACCATGATGTAAGTACTTGAGATCATTGAATACTTGGATTAAAATGTTGTTATGTGAAAAATGAGTGATGCCATTACCTTGATGTTCAGAGCTACGCGAATTGGATGATTCTTTAGAAATCGTGAAGGATCAAGACCAGATTATAGTCCATTGATTGGACCTCCTTTAAGTGACGATGAAGGGGTGGGGCAGACTACGTAGTGAAGTGTTGTTCAGCTAATCACTCAGGGGATTCCTCAAAGAAAATAATCCTTCCACACCACCTCCACCTTGACCTCCACCATATACACCTTCACCCACAGCCCCACCTCCACGACCACCATTCAACATGGTGAACACAATGAAGATTATGATCTTCAAGGGCATTGGAAGTGAAGATGCCGATCAGTTATGGTTTGTTGCAAACGTTGTAAGGACAACACAACATATTACTGATGACAATATAAAGAAGGCACAATTGGTTACCATTTTGTAGGATTGGGTGCTAACTTGGCACATTAGGTACTATGCTGATAATCCTCTTGCAATGCTAGCAAAAACTAAGGCAGTTTTAAACAAAGAGTTTAGTAAGCCTAATCCTGACTCATAGTCAGTAATTAGATTTAAAGAGATCATGATGAGGGTCGATGAGATGACTTGGGAATTTGATAAGAGGTTGAAGTGTCAGATCAGAGAGGCTAATATGCATATGATTCACATATAGTCAACATCGTGAATGGTTTATAGCATTGCTTTTTCCCCACTTGAGAATTGACCTATCACAATAGAAGATAGAAACATAGGCAGAAGCTTTAAAGATCGCAATGAGGTTGTAGGCATCCCCTATTTAGGATACAAACCTCGAGGTACAGCAGATTCACTCACAATTGGCAAGCTTACACCTATAGTTAGAAATTTTGAAGAAAGACAAGGAGATTAACCAGAAGAACGCATAGAAGTTTGGTGTTTGAAGTGCAAGGGCCACGGGCACGATAAGGATTATTGTCCCGTGTACGCAATTATATTACAAGAGGGAGACCAATTCCCCTAAAGCCAGAAGCCCCAGCAAGGCCAAGCACGGGGGCTGCACTTTGGTGTGCTAATTTTTAGGTTGTTGGACAATATGTGATGGATAATTGTCATTTACTTCAAAAGTTCATCGAGACACACTAGTAGTTGTTTTGTAACTTCTGCAAATCTGTGGGCCGTAATGAGCGCCACTGTCGAAGCTATGAGCTGATGATGGAAAGAACACCTACATACTGGATGTAAGCAGAAACTCAGCCTCCAGATCACGGTGCTGGAGGAGCACACAGAGGTTATAAGGGTCGAGGATGGGGGTGAGGAGGGGGAGGACCTAGTAGAGGTCGCGGTCAGATTATTTGCTACCACTGTGGACAACCGGAGCACTATGCGTGCGAGTGCCATAATCCTACACACCCATCATGTCAATACTACAGACAGTTTGACCATACTATAGAGGAATGCTGGGTGCTAATAGCTAAAATGGAAGAGAAGAAAGCACAACCTCAGCAGCCTACGCAAAATCTACATATGATGAGGGATGAGCCTCATGAAGAATATCAAAGCGTTAATATTGTGATAAGAAGTGGAAAACGATTGACGCTGATAAGGGTAAACAACCTGAAGAAGAAGGATGGGTCTGCAAAATTCCACAGAAAGAAGCCGACTTTGACATGGATTTCGCTAAGGAGACTTTTATGGAAGCCAAGAAGAGATTCACAGAGGCATCCACCTCCAGAAGCTAGGACAAGATGCAAGAAATTAGCGTGCCTGGAGAGGTTGATCCTTCTGTACTCACTACGTTTTTGGAAACTTTCATAAAGCTTTTGCGCGATGGCAAGGCTATGGAAGGCCTACGAGAATTAATAAATAAATGCACCAGCAAAGAGAAAGTCCTTGATGGACACCGCGTGGTCAGAAAGATAGGAAAGCATAAGGCATGAACAAGGCGAGAGATGAGGCTAACCACATAGATAGGTTATTATGAGATGGACCAGGTCATTTTGGATCTGGGGTCCGATGTGAATGTATTACTAAGACATACATGGGAAAGGATGGGGAGACCTGCGCTGCAGTGGTCTCCGATTTAGCTCAAGATAGTGAACCAACAAAAAATCATCCCCATGGGATGGTTATATGGAGTAATAGTTGATATAGAAGGTGCGAGCGCAGTGGCCGACTTTGAAGTTATAGAAATCATTGACGACAGTAATCCCTACCCTGCGCTCCTGGGAATTGACTGGGCTATTGACATGAATGGGGCCATTAATTTGAAGAAAAGGACGATGTCATTTGAAAGAAAATAATTGTGGTTTATACTGCCTATGGATCCTGTAGAAGGGGCTTGCTATACTAAACCAATCTGTGATTATGAAGAAAGTGATAGTGAACTGGATCAGATTTACAAGATAATAGTGCGAGATCAAGATTGGATCAATCCAACAGTAGATGGATAGATTGCATGGGACCGGGAGAGTTCCTACACCTTTGATTCAGACGAGGAGTTAGAGCATTGGCAGAATCACTTACATGAAGTGTCTACATTGCGATGCAATATGATGACGAAGTCACTGTGTTGTGTTTCGTCGAAGGTAAGAAAATTACCTTATTATGATGGTTTAACTGATGTAGATCTATTTTTGGATGAATTTGAGTGTGAAGTCCCTGAGGACCACCGCTTCCAAGAATTAGAATTGGAAGTGTGTGCTGCACCTTCACGATGGTGGGGTACACATAAGGATAGTTTTATTGGATGAGGAGATTACAAAATAATGATGAAGCTACGGTTTGGGTGTGCTAACACTAGATTGACTGAGAAATATAATGGAAGGGATGATCTACGTGATCACCTAGCAAAATGAACTAAATCATGGGGAACAAAACCGCAGCCAGAGTGGGTACACATATTTTTCCATACCTTGGATACCATCCCCATGAACTCATATCTTGAAACGGAGCTTTGCCATGGCACCACAAAATGGGATGTATTGAAGGAAGGGGTCTTATTGGCTTTTAGTTTTTAGGATGGGTTTGTGAGAATCGATAGAAGCACTACAAGAAATTAAAGCAGTTATCTTCAGAACACCGAAGGAGCCTATGGAATGGACCCAACCAGACTAGAGCACCCAGCTACACCACACACTAGAATGTTATAATGTGACCACTAAAGAGGAAGAAGAAGACCCCAGGAACATCAATATTCTGGAAGCGGAAGGACATCGTGAAGTCGAGGGGCCACAAATAGAAAACCCATACATCTCCACACCTTTGAAAATAAAGCAAGTAAACATTGGCACTAAGGAAGAACCGAAGTTCATGAAAATTGGAGATTACTGGGACGATGCTATAGTAGATAAAGTTGTTGAATTACTACGCGAATACCAGGATCTCTTTCCAGCTAAGTTCTTAGATCTGAAGGGCATAATTGGTGACTTGGGCATCATGAAGATCACACTGAATCCAGACGTGAAGCTTGTTAAACAAGGGCCTTACCGCCTTAATCCTAAGTATAAGGAAAAGGTTCTCAGGAGCTGGATAAAACGCTGGAGGTAGGCATCATAAAACCCGTTGAAAAATATGACTAGGTGAGCCCGATCATGGTTCAATAAAAGAAACAAAAAAGCGAAATAAGGGTCTGAGTAGATCTGCAGAAGCTTAATGATGCATGCATCCACAATCCATTTCCGACACCATTCACAGAAGAAGAACTAGACAACGTTGGAGGGTAGGAGGCCTATTCCTTTACTAATGGATTTTCAGGGTATCATCAAATCAAGATCGCGCCAAAGGATAGAAGAAAAACGACCTTCACAATGGATTGGGGCTGTTTTGAGTACACTGTGATGCCATTTGGACTAAAGAATGCACTTGCGATATTTTCCCGTGTAGTCATCATAGCATTCAAGGAGTTCATTCATAAGTTTCTAGAGGTATACTTTGATGACTGGACGATGTTTGGATTAGTGAAGTGGCACGTTGCAAGTCCTTGCCTGATGTTGGATACATGTCGCAGATACCAGATCGCGCTGAATTTGAAAAAATGCATATTATGTGTTCCTTTTGGAATCTTGCTAGGTCATGTTGTGTGCAAGCAAGGATTGATGGTGGACCCTGCAAAGATTGTGGTAATTGTGAACTTGGAGGCCCCTAGGAATGTTAAGCAGTTGCGCGCAATGCTGGGACATACATGATACTATAGAAAAATTATTAAATCCTATGCTCAAAATACTGCGCCCATGGAGAAACTGCTAAAGAAGGACGCGACATTATATTGGGCCGAAGAATGTCAGTGCAGTTTAGATGTGTTGAAAGACAAGATGATCACTGTGCCAATCTTAGTATTTCCCAATTGGAAAAAGGAGTTTCATGTACATGTGGATGCCTCTTGCATTATGTTGGGTGCAGTGCTAACACATTCTGGTGAAGGAGAAATCGACCATCCTATAGCCTTCGCAAGTAGGAAGTTATCAAAGGTTGATAAAAATAATTCAAAGAATTAGCACGAAGGGTTGGCCATGGTGTACACACTACAAAAGTTCATGCATTATTTGATAGGGGGTCATTTCAACATGTGCACAAATCATTCTACCTTGAAATACCTGGGAAACAAGCATATGTTGGGGGGGAATATCTGCAGATGGTTGCTATTATTTCATGAGTATGACTTTGAAGTCATTTTGAAGTCGGGGAGGTTAAATGTTGGACCTGATCATCTATCGCGAATCGAAACAGGAGAAGAACCTAATAATTTAGAGGAAGGGTTTCCAGACACATAACTCTTTGCAGTGCACGTAGCGGAAGACCATTTTGCAGATATTATTCACTTCTTGACTACGAGGATGGTGTCATGCGGAAAGAGTCAATTTTGCGGACAAAACCGACCTCCCTAGAAGCTAAGGCTTTCTAGTGACAAACAAAACAATCAAGCACTATCTTTCCCTAAATATGCATTTAAAATAAAAGCAACCAGGTGTTTAAGGCTTACCTCTAGTCCAACGCTTGTTTGCAGCAGCCAAGCCTCTTCGATCCAGATGAGCTCCTTCTCCTTGAAGCCTGAATTCACTAACAAGCAAACGATTACATAGCACCTGAATAACTCATATAATAAAACATATTCATTATAAAGACCAAGGAGTTTATGAAACAAATTATATATAACAACTTGTTGAGAAAAATGAACTTAATTGTATTAATTGGAAACAAAAGAAACCATTACAACGAGTGCCTTGGTGTTGTGCAGGTCCCTCCCAGGGTCCAACAAGAGTTCTCCTTTACTTTGATCAGCTCACCCCTTCCAAATGAAGCTAAGAAAGGATTGGAATCTCTCCTCTCAAGCTCTAAAAGGGAGTCCTAATTTCAGCAACATCTACCCTTAGGAATGTTCAGCTTTCAACCTCCCCTCCCTCTGGCCCAATGCTTGTATTTATAATGCTTTGGAGGAAGTTAAACAGGTCCACCATCAATGGGATAAGCCCCTCTTTCAAAGGGATAGCTCCCCTCTTCATGGGATAAGTTCCTCTTTCATTGGGATGCATGAACCATCTGGAGGCACTCAATCCACGTCAAACCATCCTCTAGAATGCTCTAGAATCGACCACAAGTAAGTTTTTTGAAGTAAAACTTGCGCCTTTTGACTTTTACAGGGGTACGCACCACCCCTTTACAGACAGAGCGTACAAGTACACAAGTATTATGAACTTGAGGTGCGTACACGCAGGTAAGAGTAAGAGAAAGTGTGGAACCAGAGTTATATTGATTTTTAAAGGCTTTCTCTCTTTTTTGGAGTTTGACATGAGGAGCAGAGGTATAAGACTTGCCAAGGAGGACAGTATGGTTGTTGATGGAGCCATACTGACTGCAAATAGTCATGGTGACAAATTTTAGTGTAACAGATTGCCCCCTAAAGTGCAAGGTCTGTAGTAGATTAGGGTTTTATATCATCTAGGAAGGGTGAAGCACTTTATCATTTTGAGGATTATCTTGTCGAGAGCCCAGTCGGAACCTGCAAATATTCAACACAAAATACATATATGAGATCATATCATCGCTGAGGTAGGCATTCCCATACTCAGATAAAAAACTTAACTAACAAACTAACTACTGCTCTGATATAGGAATGATTTTGCAATACATCATAATCATAGACACATGTAGACACAGTATGGACGCAGCCATCTGTTTATGATTAGTCTACTGTATAATGAATACAAAACTCCTCGCAACCTAGATGGCGGAAACTAGATCCAGGGTCTTCATTTCTGCTTCCCGAAATAGTACGATTCTATCCATGCGAATAAATGAGTTGATGTCGAACATGGTAGAAACCACTTGATTACCAGTCAATGATGTAAACTGTTAACAAGTGTGAGAGAAACCACCAGTGATGTCAATGGCTCTCAAAGTACCCAGTACAATCCGTGAGATGTGAATGAATGTGTTGATGTCGAACATGTCACAGAATCCCTTGATCGAAGGTCATTGATGTAACCTGTCGTCAAAGGCGAGAAACCTGCCATTGAGGCATGCAGATTTCAAGGTACTGATGATTTCTAGATCATCTTCCTAGATAATGTGCTGATGTCCATAGAAAGCGATCCGTTGCAGGCAAGCCCACAACACGAAATCATAGATCAAGTTGAAGAAATGTAGCTGTAAGGACTGACTCAGGGATGGTCAAGATGGATGACAGATATTTTGCAGATGAATGGTTTATTTGCAGTGACCTCATGAACACATAACGACACAACAGATGGCTTGGTGACAATTGACCCAAAGTTAATACCCGGAAAATGGCTGAAGACTTTCAATGTGGTTTGATCAACTGTTAGGCAAAGGATTTCCCAACCCAGGTGAATGAAAAGTGTCGTGTTCAAGAGTGGTGATAAGGTTTTTCCGAGACAAAGTGTAACAAATAGGCTCATTTTTCTCTCTTTTCCCCCACCATTTCTGGCAAGTACCTCTTTATTTTTTACAAGCTTGAGGAGGATAACATTTGCTTGATTATAAGCTCATCGCTCGGATGAGTCCAACTTAGTTTAGATTCGAACCCTAAGAAGGAGTGGTCCGTTCCTGTTTGTAATCAAACAGGTCCTTTACTGTGAAATTTTAACGAGTCCAGTATAGGAGAAACTCGGTGTTTTTCAATTTTAGAGAGTCTGAAAAACTTAAGAAGACTCCAGGGTTGACCTTTTTCGTAAATTTGTGTCTCCCAAGCCCGAAAAAGTATAAAATAATACTTGAGAGAACCGCTTGATCTTTACGACCAAGGAGTACTTTCCGTTATTAGTGTCACTGATCCGAAAAAGTAAAAAAGCGATCAACGACACATCGTTTTATAACCAATATCGAATTTGAAACGACAAAAATCCGGCAATCGTTTCATGTTTTTACGGTCAGAAAAGAGTTGTAAGTGGACCGTCTTTTAGTTCCGTTTTAACGAGCTTAAAAAGAAAAACTCGGCAATCTTTTCATGTTTTAGGAGTCAGAAAAGAGCTTAAAGGTGACTCTAAGGTTTCACTTTTTCGTAAGTTTTAACGAGTTCGAAAAATGATAAAAATGTACTCATGGTTTTCACTTTTTCGTAAGTTTTAATGAGTTTGAAAAAATGATAAAAATGTACTCATATGGCCAACTTTCAATTTAATTTACGAGCAGGAAAAGACGGAAAGAACTCAGTATTTTCATTTGTTTTACGAGAATGAAAGATAGCAAAATAATCTCGGGATTTTCATGAGTTTAACGAGTCTTGAAAATAACTGAAATTGACTCGAGATAGGTTTCATTTTTACAAAAGCTTGAAACAGAGAAAAACTATGCTTCAAAGTAGTTTCATTTTTACACAAGCTTGAAACAGAGAGAAAACTGTGCTTGATGCCCCCTAAGCGTAACTGCTAGAGTGCATGCCCCCCAGCTTCATTTCATTCAACTAAGTACAAGCTGGATGGAATGAAGGTTCATGTACGAGGTCATTTGAAAGACTCGACCTAAAACTGTAAGAAAATTATGCAAAACACTGAAATAACTAACCTAAATATACAACTTAACATTTATGAGATCTAGTCAAACTCTCGACTCAATTAGAGGAGGATTTGTTTCATTTTTTAACGAGCTTGACACAGGAAAAGAACTATGCTCGGATTCGGTTTCATGTTTATGCAAGCTTGAAACGAAAAACTATGCTTGTTATAAGTTCACATGCCCCCAGCATAATGACGCAAAGTGAGGTAGATGCCCCCCAAGCTTCATTGCATTCAGCTAGGTGGATGAAATGAAGGTTTACTTTTGAAATCTTGGAAAGACTCGTGGGAGTTGTTTCATTTTTTAGTGAGGTTGACACAGGAAAAGAACTATCCTCAAAACCCTTGTTTCATTTTTTAAACGAGCTTGACACAAGATAAGGAACTATGCTCATAACTACTCTCTACAATCTACCTATATAACCTATCCTTGTTTCATCTTTTAACGAGGTTGACACAAGACAAGGAACTATCCTCGAACCTGATTCATTTTTTAACGAGGTTGACTCAGTAACAGGAACTTTCCTCGAAACATCCAATTTCATTTTTTAACGAGGTTGAGAGAGGAACAAACTATCCTCGCTTCTACTCTCTACAATCTACCTAACAAAAACTCTACTCTAAAAACCTTGATTCATTTTTTAACGAGCTTGACACAAGACAAGGAACTATGCTCATGACGCCTTGTTTCTTTTTTTAACGAGCTTGACACAAGACAAGGAACTATGCTCGAACCTGATTCATTTTTTAATGAGGTTGACTCAGTAAAAGGAACTGTCCTCATACCAACTGATTCATTTTTTAATGAGGTTGACACAAGAAAAGAACTGTCCTCATACTAGCCTGTTTCATTTTTTAACGAGGTTGATACAGGAAAAAAACTATCCTCGTAGACACCCTATTTCATTTTTTAACGAGGTTGATACAGGAAAAAACTATCCTCGCCGCATCCAGTTTCATTTTTTAATGAGGTTGAGACAGGAACAAACTATCCTCACCCCTGATTCATTTTTTAACGAGGTTGACTCAGTAAAAAGAACTATCCTCTGACCAACTGATTCATTTTTTAACGAGGTTGACACAGTAAAAGGAACTTTCCTCGAACAACTGATTCATTTTTTAATGAGGTTGACACAGGAAAAGAACTGTCCTCATACTCACTGATTCATTTTTTAACGAGGTCGACACAGTAAAAGGAACTTTCCTCGTACAACTGATTCATTTTTTAACGAGGTTGACACAGGAAAAGAACTGTCCTCATACTCACTGATTCATTTTTTAACGAGGTCGACACAGTAAAAGGAACTTTCCTCGTAACATTGATCATGGCTTCCAACTGGAAGAAAGACATGTCAATGGACACACCTTGATCATGGCTTCCAAGAGGTCTTCATCAGAAGGAAGAATACTTCTCTGGAAGGAACACATGTCAAGGGACTCAAAAGGGATAAGAACATCGTGTTCAAGTAATCCCATAGAGTTTTCCATGTCAATTACCGGATCTAAATCAAAGGAAGATGAGCAAACAGTGAGAGGCTCACTTACATCGGTAACTGAAAACATGGGACCAGTTGCCACATAATTAACCCATGGTGGGGTAGATACCACTTTAGAATCAGGAACATTTAGGGGTGTCATATTATTTGTAGTTGAAACAAGACTAGGGAACGAAAGCTGGTCTACAGTCACAATATTTCCATTGTGAGGGAAAGACATCACGCGAAAGAGTGTCGATATGACAGCTTTCATTGCATAAACATAGTCTCGCCCAAGGAGTAAATTGAAATCCAAGGGACCTTGAACTACCATAAGATCAATACAGACAGTTTTACCTTCCAAGGTAATAGAAAACTTAGGAAGGATCCCTAAAGGTTCACTAATGGTTCTGTTAAAAGCTTTTAGATTCTGCGTAATAGGCACAAGCTGAGGGGAACCCAAAGCTTTCCAAGCAGTTGAGGATAAAATACTAACAGAAGCACCTTCATCTACCTGTGTGCGGCGTATGTCCCTACCACCAACCTTGACAATGATTTGGAAAGGGATGGAGGAAGGAAGACGAGGTTCTGTCAGTCTATTCCAATCAAAGGAAAAGACCTCAGTACTTGGAGGGGGTTCTGTAGAAACAGGTGAAATGCCCCCCGGCGTAGAAGAATATGATGTAACAAAAAGAACCTGAGCGGTATGAAGTTCACTCTCTAAAGGGAAAGTGGGATCGAACGAATGTGAAATTGAATCGACCACTTGATCAACTAATGGATCATCAACCTGAGTGACATGAGTTTCACTCTCCAATGGAAGAGTTTGATCGGCTGTACTTGAAACTAGATCAATCACTCCATCAGTTGACGGTAGGTTGGGAGAAAGTTTACGGTAACCAGTTGGAAATTCTTGCTGTGGAACAGTAAGGTTTTCCAACAATTTCAAGGCTTCATCCATGTTAGGGCAAATGTGAGTTTGATGACTCCCTTTGCATAACTTACAAGGAAACCTAACTTTACCCTTTTTCCCAGGAACCTGACTATCACTGGTTGATGGATCAATGGAAAGTTGATGAGATTTTTCTGACCATACTTCCAAGACCTTTGGAATACCAGGACAATTGATAAGGAAGTGGTCACCCTTACAAAGCCTGCAAGGGTATTTGGGTTTACGATGCATGTCGGAGTTTTCCTCAACACAACTAACACTTACAGTCGTGGTTGGTTGGTTGACTTCTTTCTTATCTTTCTTCTTCTTCTTCTTCTTCTTCTTCCCTTTCTTCTTCTTCTTAGCCACCTGGTTACTAGCATCGAGGCTTTTACCAAGCGAAGAGGAAGAAATGGAGGAAGAAAAATTAGGCGAAGAAGGTAAAGGGTCAACAGAAGGTTGGTGATGTTGAGATGGTGAACTCTGTTGAGGTGAAGCATTCGGTTGAGGTGGAACAATTGGAGTATTTGGGGCCAACGAAGTTGAAAATAACCATATCGGTAAACCTATTGTAAATCCAGGTAATGACAAAGTAGCCATATAAGGAGGACCAACATTTCCAAAGAAAGGAAAAGTACTAGGATCCTCGTTAAGAGGGGTTCCTAGGTTGGTAAATTCCAGAACAATTGCCATTATATTCAACTTCAGTGAATTTTATTAACAATTTAAAACTAAAATTAACAATTCACAATTCACACCTAACAATTAAAATTCACAATTCACATCTATGGTCTCTAAAAGTAAAAACCAACAAATTAACACGCGCTATCAAATCTAGGAGTCAAACCACACACAAACTGTAACTTTCCTTACCGAAAACACTAGTTGGTGATGAAATCCAACATCGCAGAAGTCAATACAGAAGTGGCAGGTGGAACAGTTACCCCGTTAACCTGCTTAATGAATAGACTGGACCAAGTTCCTCCACTTTAACCGTCTCGAGTGAAGTGAACCCCCCAGAAAATCCAAGTGAGTCTAGCCGACGTCTGCTCCAGGTACAGTGGGATCTTCCCTCCACCGTCACCTTAGGAAGAATCCTAAAGATAATAGTCACTAAGGTCACCAACAGCAACAAATATACCTAGGGGAACAGTCTACGATCCGACAGCACGCAAGGGCAGAGTAACAAGCTCAATCCCCTTGCCAGCTCCTTGACAATAATCCAAGGTTTACCGACAAGTGACCCCAGGCTCCTCGACAATGGTTAATCCGAGGTTTACCGTTTGTAGTACGTGCGTGTCTAGCGTCGTTCCCAATGAAGGAGGATTGATTCCCTCACTGGTTCGGACACGATCTCGTGCTTCTCCTTTAAGAGGAGCTTTCCCAGAGTACAAATGTAACAGTTGGATTTATCCTACCACAAGCTAAGCTACTTGTTTGGTTTTGCTGTCTTGGAGAGTTAATTACTCTCCTACTCCAAGACACTAGCCTGATCTATATTGGTGTTTCAGAGCCCTAGTAAATAAAAAGTTACTAAGTTGATTTTACTTTAAGCGTTAATTTTTATGGCTTTTTTTAGGACAAAAGGTAGCGGAGATGAAACTGATGGTGTGTAGACTCGACTCAAATCCACTAAAAAGATGCACCTAGGATGATTTAAACTATCTTTCCTTTTCAATGAATTCCCTAGCTAAGAGAGTTGGAGAATGCAAAATTTATAAAGACAAATTTCTTGGCAATGAAAATCAAATAAACAATCTCTTTATCTTTTCCAAAGCACACAACACATGACCACTAATTATTTCACGAAAAATTCCTTTCTCTTTTCAAAGACTTCAAATGCTACTAAAACAAACTTTCTTCAAACGAGATTTTGTATTTTTCCTATTTAACAAAGCATGTAAACCTATTTAACAAAAATCAATTTTAAGACCTATGAAAATCAAATCAAGTTTAAGATCTATGAAAATCTAAGAGAAATTTACCTAAAAGCAAATCTAATGAGGTAAAAGCCTACAAAATATAATTCCAGGTTGTTTTACTCAGTTACAATCCAACCAAGGACTAATTCATGCAGAATCATAAACCAGTCAAAATCAAAAATGAAAAGCTTTTGTTCTTTTTCTTAAGAATGAAATTCACAGCTTAACCAACAAGCCTTCTCGAAATTCCGCAAAGAGACAACACAACGGTAGGTTTCTCACAAAGGTGGATTTTACGAAAGGTCCGACTCCTAAGAAGACTGAAAAGACCAGGGAGATCCAAGGTGTTTACAACTTCTAAAGCCAAAGTCACTACAGGACCAATGCAAAAATCAAACCTAGGGCTAGAACTTCTATGAATTTCACTAAAACCCTTGATGCTAATGAAACAAGCTTAGATGAAAACTTTTGACAGGTAAACAGTGGATCTGGGCAGCAAAAAACAACTAGAAACAAAATCTAAAAGGTAAAAAGGAAAAAATGGAAATCTTCTAGACTTTTGACAGGGTACGCAGGTAGCCTGTTTGCACAGGTGTGGCCACGCTCTGTGTACACAACAAAAGTGCGTACAGGTACGCACTGTGCTTAACGCAGAGGGTGCGTACTGCTCTCAAAATCAAGAAAAATAAAAAACTAATTCAACCCTAAGCTATTCCACCCAAATTCACAGTCAATCAGTCAAAAAATAGAAAGAAATCAAATTTTTTCAAACCAAGGTATCAATCAAAAGAGAAATCAATCAAATCCATGGATTCCCCAGTATGGTCGCCATTTTGTCATGTGGAAAGAGTCAATTTTGCGGACAAAACCGATCTCCCTAGAAGCTAAGGCTTTCTAGTGACAAACAAAACAATCAAGCACTATCTTTCCCTAAATATGCATTTAAAATAAAAGCAACCAGGTGTTTAAGGCTTACCTCTAGTCCAACGCTTGTTTGCAGCAGCCAAGCCTCTTCGATCCAGATGAGCTCCTTCTCCTTGAAGCCTGCATTCACTAACAAGCAAATGATTACATAGCACCTGAATAACTCATATAATAAAACATATTCGTCATAATGACCAAGGAGTTTATGAAACAAATTATATATAACAACTTGTTGAGAAAAATGAACTTAATTGTATTAATTGGAAACAAAAGAAACCATTACAACGAGTGCCTTGGTGTTGTGCAGGTCCCTCCCAGGGTCCAACAAGAGTTCTCCTTTACTTTGATCAACTCACCCACTTCCAAATGAAGCTAAGAAAGGATTGGAATCTCTCCTCTCAAGCTCTAAAAGGGAGTCCTAATTTCAGCAGCATCTACCCTTAGGAATGTTCAGCTTTCAACCTCCCCTCCCTCTGGCCCAATGCCTGTATTTATAATGCTTTGGAGGAAGTTAAACATGTCCACCATCAATGGGATAAGCCCCTCTTTCAAAGGGATAGCTCCCCTCTTCATGGGATAAGTTCCTCTTTCATTGGGATGCATGAACCATCTGGAGGCGCTCAATCCACATCAAACCATCCTCTAGAATGCTCTAGAATCGACCACAAGTAAGTTTTTTGAAGTAAAACTTGCACCTTTTGACTTTTACAGGGGTACGAACCCACCCCTTTACAGACAGAGTGTACAAGTACACAAGTATTATGAACTTGAGGTGCGTACACACAGGTAAGAGTAAGAGAAAGTGTGGAACCAGAGTTATATTGATTTTTAAAGGCTTTCTCTCTTTTTTGGAGTTTGACATGAGGAGAAGAGGTATAAGACTTGCCAAGGAGGACAGTATGGTTGTTGATGGAGCCATACTAGCTGCAAATAGTCATGGTGACAAATTTTAGTGTAACAGATGGCACTAGAAGGATATACAAGTCAGCAAAAGAAGGAATTAGTAGTGCGTGTAGCCGATTTTTCAGTTATTGCGAGGCATTTGTATAAAATGGGTGCAGATGAAATATTGCGAAGATATGTGCCTGAATTTGACCAAAATAACATTCTTACTAAAGCTCATGGGGGAGCTGTGGGAGGCCATTCTGCACGCAAAGCAACTACGCAGAAGATCTTGCATGCAAGTCTATGGTGGCCAACATTATACAAGGATTCCAAGGCATATAGTAAGGCGTGCGATTCATGTCAAAGAACTAGCAGACCATCACAAAGAGATGAGTTACCACTACAAGCTCAGGTATATTTGCAGCCCTTTGAAAAGTGGGGGATTGATTTTGTTGGGCAATTCAGCCCCTTGGAAAGAAAATAGGTGCGCGCTATATTATCACTGTGATGGAATATCTAACCATATGGGCAAAATCACAACCAGTTAAGGATTGTACAGGGGCTATGGCAGCAAAATTCTTGTTTGAGTATGTCTTAACTAGATTTGGATGCCTGAAAGTGTTAATGAGTGACAGGGGTACGCAATTTCTAAACGAAACGATCAGCGCGTTGACTGAGGAGTTTCAAGTCTACCATCAGAAGAGTACACCGTATCTCACACAGGCCAACAGAACTATTGAATCCTTTAATAAGATTTTAGAGAATGTGCCGATGAAGATATACAACTCGCAGTGGAATGACTGGGATGTGTGCGTACCTGCAGTACTATGGGCTTATAGGACTACTTGTAAGAAGTTGACATGGAAAACATCGTTCAAATTAGTATATGGGGTCAAAGCTGTAATGCCGAAAGAATACATTGTGCCTAGTCTATGCATTACAGCTTTAACGGATATGGGGGATCGTGAGGCCTTGGAGGAACGACTCCTGCAGCTGATGAAACTCAAAGAAGATTGATTTTTTACAGGATTCCATCAACAAGTACAGAAGAAACGCGAAAAATCATGGCATGACCACCATATCAAGATTCGTGCGTTCAAGATAAGTAATCTTGTCCTCTTATATGATAGTAAATTCACTACATTTCCAGGTAAATTCCAGATGCATTAGCTAGGGCCATATATTTTCAAAGAAATTACAGATGGTGGTGCAATTGGGTTCGTGAAGCTGAATGGGGAACCCTTCCTAGGAAGAGTGAATGGGAGCAGATTGAAGTTGTATACATGGGATCCTACACAATGACTATATGGCAGCAGCATAGTCTTAGTGCTCTAGGCAGTTGCAAGAGTGTGCGAGACAATAAACTAAACTACCTGGTTTAAAGGACAAAGAACGAGTAGGTTGTGCAGAGAGTGATGAAGATGCAACTAGTGAAGCTGCGCTCAGGAGGCTGCATCAGAAGGGAAAGTATTGCACAACCTAGCAGAAAAATCACCGTTGGAGTTTTTGTTCATGACTTGACATCCAGAAGACAGTTAAGTGGAGTGGGGTGATGACAATTAAGGAAAAAATATTGAAGATTTGTTGCCAAAACAACATTTATTATGAAAATTTGGTGGAAACAGTCATATTTGAATTCGGAATCCCCTAAAAATTACACTTTCTAGTCCAACAGAGAACACTTTGCGCTCTAAGACTTGTTGTTGAATTTTGTTGTCTGTTGCCTATGAGTTGAGCATTCTGGGAATAATTCTTGTCACGAGAAAATGTTTCTCCCACACCCGCAAGCTATTTATGGAGAGAATGATTGCCACTAACCCAGTCGAAGCCCTGAGTTCAGAAGCAGCTGTGTTCGATGCATAAGAACCAAAAGTGTCAAGTGTAGAGGTTATGCTAGCGGTGCCCACGACGCTGAGTTCGCTTAGACTGAAATAGACTATGACAAAAGACAAACAACCTGCAATGAAATAAAAAAAACCAGTAACGAAGGAAAAGCAGGAGAATTCGGTGCCAGCGCGTGCACCACCAAGGAAGCATATCGAAACACAGGTAAAGAAGAAGAAGGATAATAATCCAGAGAGAGTAGTAGATGTGGAGGTGGAAGGATTCCAGGGAATGGAGGATATTGATGCTGAAGGAATGGAAACCATGATGAGGCTACCTAAGTATATCCCTCCATAGAAGGGAAAACCAAAGGTCATGAAGGACCCTCATACCAAGAAGTTTATAGTATCCATGCCCCTACTACCTGAGCAGGTCCCTTTTGAAGGTCCTCGACTTGCACAGATCCTGTTGTTAAAAATGGAGGATTGGGACCTCACGGACCACACTAAGTTTCCACATTTGGTGACAGACAAATATATGTGGAAGGTATATTATGAAGAAATGTGTGTTACAACATTGGAGACGATGGAATGGGTCCGTTGTGTCAAGCAATCAGGGTTTCTCAATCTGTTGTTGGTGCCACATTATCACCGCACCCCCATTAATACGATATGTGTGCGCCAACTCCTCATGCTGGTGCATGATGGGTGCTTATGGCTAGGAGAGCCTATCCCCATCACGGACATGTTGATTCACAGAATCATGCGGCTACCTTACAAAGGTGTGAACCCGGCCAAGGAATTTGGAGGGAAGACTGGGGAGAAAGAGCTTACAAACAAGATGAAGAAGGATTACGGCCTCCTCAAGAAGTCATGAGGGTATTCCATTCTTTCTATTACAGACCAGGCAGTTCAATTTGCTGCCCAGATTTTAGCAGGGAAGGTTATGAGAAAATGTCATGCAGACGAAGTTCTGGTGCCAGTAGTTTCACTTGTTGCGTAGTGCGTGAAAGGCATACAATTTAATTGGGCCAGGTACCTTTGTCAAGAGTTCCTAGCGAATTTCCATGAGGCCCAAGAGGAAACCAAGACATTCCACTACACTTGGTTGCTGCTATCTATTGTGCTCATTGCATGGATATTGATGGAGGATAGCCAATTTCCTTTGCTCAAGGAAGGATTTCTGGAGGTAGCACAATTCGCCTCATTATGGTCTGCGAAGGATGTCATGCGAATTACAGAAATAAAGATATTTTGGACTTTTGAGGAAATGGATCTCCATATGGTAGTCAATCCGCATCCAAGGTTTTCCCCAACTTTGTTCACGCAGTTGTCAGCCTGCGCGACATTCATGGCTGACTTCCACAGAGTCTATATCTAAGCACAGAAGGATCCAGAGTAGAAATGGCACCAATTGCCCTATTTGGTGTCACAAACGAATGTGCAAGAGGTCGTAGGCGTATGGCCTATAGAGTGGTGCACTGTTTCAAAAGTAGATGCTAGAATAAGCATGGGTACAGAAATTTCTGTTGTGCAGAAAAGAAAGGAGGTCGTTAAGAAAGATGCGCGTACCCTAGCAGAACAGAAAAATAAGGAAGCTACAAAAAAAGCTTGCATAGAGAAAGAACGCGCTGCTAAGGAGCAGGTGGAACAAGAGTAGCACGAGTCACAGAAATTTGATAAGTCACCTTCGCCAGAGACAGAGGAAGAAGAGCTTTCAGGACAAGGCGGAAAAGGTGATGAAGGGAAGCGCACCCCTTCTATTTTGAAAAGATGTGGCACGGAGTTGAAAGATGGAACACGAAAAGAGAAATCTGATAGAACACGGGTTGATCCCATGGAATTAACAGAGGGCGATATCAATGAGATCGACAATAAAATTGGGACACCACAACTTAAGCGCTACAATAGTTCGAGTAGCAATACATACAAATGCTTCGGGGCATCCATAAGGATCTACGTGAGTTGCATCTCCAAGCAACCAGAATTCAGGAAGCTATCAGGAAGGCGAGTGACGCACTAGATAGTATGACTCGAGGAAAGAGTACAATCATGGAGATCGATTGGCCGCAGGATGTTAGAGTCTTCCATTTGCCTGAAGGGTCAGTTGGCATCGAGATGGATGAACAATGTGTGGTGCTTTACATAGTAAAAAACATGGGACTGAACCTTGTCGCGCTATCACTTGAGTCCCTACATGCATTACATTAGGGGGTCATGGAAGAGCTTAAGATTAGAGAACAACAAGCACTCACTGCCGTCAGTGAGTTTAAAGTCAACAATCAACAACTATTCATTGAGAAGACATAGACTCTGAAGGAAAAGAAGGCACTACAGGTGCATAGTTCACGTCTAGAGTCATTAGTAGTGGAGGCATGTAAATCAGTGCCTGAACTTCATATCCCAGAGGATGCATAGCTTGAAGCCAAAGTCAGAAAATTAGCCATTGGGGTACGTGAGGCTAGAGCAGAAGTTGGACGAATCACTTTTGAGTTCAACATGAATATTATAGAGCCGTAGTTAAAGTTGCAGCCCACAATTCCGCCTGAGGTCCGGGAGCAGCGGGGAGTCGTAATTAAAGAAGCCATGGCTACCTTAGATGTCACAATCAGTGACTGTGTGACATTGTTTGATTAGGCTATGGAGCTATTGACAAATCTATAGGAGGATCTGAACCTGCAGACATTGAACGAAGAGGTAGGGGAGAGGCAATGCCAATATGATGAGGTCAGGGCGATTGTGCACACCTTAGCACCAATCTAGCACCTTGCCAAATTATAGGAAGGAAAGCAACTACTAGAACAGGTAGAGGAAGTGCAAAAGAAAGAGGCCTTGCTAAAGGCCAGGTTGCAGCCTTGGTTGGATGAGGATTATCAGGTTACAACCTCCATTCAAGATAAGATTAAGGGACTATAGTAGAAGCAACGGATGATGAAGCTGGAAGTAGAAGGACTAGCCATTGAAAAATTGGTCGAAGAGGTTCAACAGGAAGTGACACAGAGCATTGTTGAAGTTGTAGTGGTCCAAGTGGAGCTAGGGGATCTTCGCAATAAGATCACGGTGCCAACAGAGTGACTCGAGGGCGATTCATGATATTTGTTTTGGGGGCTTGTTGGGATGGGGTCCCTTGGGTTAATTTGGGGTTAAGATAACCCAAATTTTGGTACAATTTTGTAAATAATGTAAAGTCTCCACGATTTGTGGATGTGGAGCGTGTAGATGAATAGGAGTCAAAGGGGCTTAGCCCCTTGTTTTGGATAAGTTTTGAGTCAGTTTTGAGATTCACCCATGGTCCATGGACCATGGAATTGTATGAAAAAGACTATAAATAGGTGTGTCTTAGAGAGTCTAAGGCAGTAGAGTAGAAGAGGGTAAGATAGAAGAGTGAAAGGCTCAGGAAGGCTTAGAAGAAGAAAGGCTCTGCAGCTGAGTGCATAGAGGCCTTGGTAGAGTCCGTAGCGGAGTGCGTGGACCCCTACAACTATGTGCATAGGGAAGTTTGAGTATGTAATCCTTGAATTGAAGATCAATAAAGACAATTTTCCAAAGAATTCCTGAGTATTTCTATTTATCTCTGTTAATGTTATATGCTACGGATAAATGACATGTCTTATGAATTATTGATAAATGCTACACGATTATCTTGAATCTATCTTAATAATGTACACAATGAATGTTTCACAACTTCTGTGAAGACTCTGGTGAATTATATTATGTATACTGACGTCTCAAGTAGATATGTGCAAACACCAATCTAGGATTGCTTTCCGACACTAATCTAGGATTTCTTTTTTATGCTCACAAATAGGTAAATCGACTGTTAGAGGTCTGCAAGGACTAATCGTGGACCTTCGCAAAGGTATAAAGGCTGCTTTAATAGAGTTACAATATCAAGCCTTGGGATTTTATCGATATGCGCAAAGGCAAATCCAAGGTGCTGGAAGACATCACACTAGTCTCTGGATGCAGAAACTGGTTCTTGCATTCCCCCATACTGCTTTGGGTGAGACTGCATCCTACGCTACATGGGTTGTTGCCGACATGGCCAGTAGTGTAGGGTTTTTTTGGTTGGTGCAACTAACTCCAAACCTGGGTCAGGACCCCCTAAGCCAACAACTTCTCTCCTGACAAGGAATTTTTCAAAATGTTAGCATCATGCTCCTTTGTCGATATGTATTGTAGAAACATTATCTGCCTCTGCACACAGTCCTGTAAATGGTGGCATTGGATATCTATATGCTTGGATCGATCAAGAAATACAAGATTCTTAGAGAGCTTGATGCAACTTTGATTATCACAGTAGATCACAGTTGGATCCATCATCTGACCAAATAGTCCCACGAGTATCTTTCTCATATAGATCGCCTTACATGTTGCTTGACTTCAACCATGTATTATGATTCTTGTTGGCTTGTTGGGGCCTGACCCAGGTTTTAGAAGTGTTTTAGCCGAACAAATCCTGCACTACCAGCCCTTTCGGCAACAATTCGTGAAGCGCAAACTAAAGTCTCACCCGAGGTAGTATGGGAGGGTGTTGGAACTAGGTTTCCGCACCCTTCGGATGTCTTGATGTGGTTTGGAGGGGTTGCGAACCTTTCTGTGGCCTTGTGCCACTCTGTACTCCTATTGGGCTCCATGTAGATCCCCACAGATGTGCTTTCTTATTAATGAATTTATTACAGATCTGATCTTCTTCTTACAGTCTTTAAGCAAACATTTAACAATAAAACCCAGTATGCGCAATCATAATTCTTAACGACAGTGCATAAATTCAGAAAGCTGATGCATAAACCAGAATACAACCAGATCCACAATATTTCAGAATTAACACAATATTCCCAAACCAACTTATCTTTATTAATATTTGTGATTCAGTACAATCCACTTCTTGCCCTGTGCACCCAGTTGCAGGGCTCACGCACACGGCTACAGACTCTATCAGGCCTCTGTGCACACAGCTGCAGAGCCTTTATCTATCTACTAACACCCTTGACTTAGACTTACAGACGTTGAGAGAATTTTGCCTTCATAAACCCATTACATTCAAGACCAAAACCAAAAACTAACTTCTAACCATAGAACCTTGCTTTATTTATACATTTCCATGGTCCACGGACCATGGGCAGGCCGACTCACTTTCTATTTTCTTACATTATTTTTGGGCAGACAACCCTTTGACTTGACTCATTACAATTCGCGCTCTGTGCATCTCACAGAGCCTTTTCCATACTTTTACCCAAAATTGTGGGCTTTGAGCCCCAAAACCATTATGCGGGGCCTCCGCTACCCAACAGGCCCCCAACACAAACATCGTGACTCCTCTCGAGTCACTCGGCTGGTGTAGAAATATTTGCACGGAGGTAGTGTAGCAACTTTTGCACTTCGCTTACACTTGCAACAAAATCTTCCACCATTTGTTGTACCTGTTCTACGCGAGCCACTGATGCATCAGTATCTATTTCAGGTGCCTGGTTGGGTGCATATGCCACCTGCATGTGTGCCACCTTTCACTCGATGGTGGTGGAAACCGCGAATGCCTCATCAAGCCAAGGCTAGATACGTTCTTTAATCACTGCTTCCTTCTGCTGAGTAGCGTCAACTTGTATCTTAAGAGCCTGGGCCTCCCTCATCTTGGCCAAGCGTTGCGTAATAGCAACCATCTGCGCGGTCCCTCTGACATTATCATAGGCTTGTTGTAACTCCCTTGCCTTTGTTTCCAACCGTTGTAAGGTTGGGTCTTCCTGTAGTGAAGTGAGCATAATAAGCGACTGATCCAACAAGTCGACGCACTCTTGCATGGCACGTGTTATTGTTTCCCACCCAGATTGAATGATGCCTCTGCGCTGCTCGGTGACCTCTGGTGGTGTAGAAGTTGTGCTTTCAGTTTCAGTTCTGCGATCTGTAAGTTGAGGGCCAACTGGACCCTCGCAGCTTCTTCCTTTGCTTCGTGGAACCCACTAGCCAACTTGTGGATTCGTATGCCGACAGGTAACTCGGCCGCAATCTCCAGCTCAGGGGCACGAGAACATGCTTCCCCTACAATTTGCTCCAACTGCCGATTTTGTGCTACTGCTTCATCTCGTTGGAGGCTCAACTGTTCTATATTAATTCACTGCTCGCTGAGTACCTGTACCGCATGTCCTTCCCTAGTGCGAAGCTCCATCGTTGCGCTGTCCTGGAGCTGGTACAAGCTTTTGCGAGGGAGGGTAGCCAAATTTAATCCTAGCCCCGTCATCTAGCCCACCACAGCTTTGTCAACCGCATTTTTGTTGTCACTGCTCCTGCCGGGAGTGCAATAGTATTAGCCATTTTGGCCTGTAGCAGTTGCTCAGTGGCTGACATACCCGTAGCTCCACAGGTAGCGATGGTTCCCGACCATGAGGCTTGTACCCCAAGTTCCTGCAGCTGCGCGTGGAGTGCCTCCAACACAGTCTGTTGCTCCGACATGGCCTCGTTGATCACCTCCAGGGTGATTTCATGAAATGTATCCCCTATGTCACCAAGGTCACCCTTGGTCAATGTGATAAGTTCCCCCTTCCCATTTAGATGCCTTGGCCTTCTTCCATGGCTTCATTCATTCTGTCGGCTGTTGTCATTTTAAGGGAGAACCCGTGGTGGTTGGCGTCGTTCCTTCCGTCCCTATATCTGTGGCCGGCTTTGTGGTCACCTTCGAACCAATTTCATCCTTTGTCGTTGTAGCCCCTCCTGCTGTCGCCTTACCTGTAGAAGCCTATGTTGCCTCTTGGACCGCTCGTACTTTTGTAGCGTGTTGTTCATTCTGCTTTTGTTGTGCTACGTGCTTAGCTTCAGCCTTTTGTTTTTGGATAGTGGTCTCATCACGCCCCACTGCATCTGGTCCGCACCACTCTGGTGGCCAGGTATCCAATACCGCAAAGATAGCCTCGTCAATGGAAATGAAGGGAAGTGTGGTCCACGTCTTTTTTGGGTCCTTGGATGCCCAGATGTAGACATGCTGCATATCGACCTTAAAATCAACTATGCTATTCACACTATCATATATCTCAATGGACAAATGGGGTTGCTGGTTGATCCACTGTCGGATGTTTGCTTCCATTAGTATCCAGAAAATCTTGATGTCCCGGATTCTTGCAGCATCCTTTGTCACCCAGAGCGACGCGTATTTGGTGGCTTCTAGCCAATCCTGGTCCAAGGAAGGAAACTGACTATCTTCGGGTAATTCACTTGTAACCAACATGATGGATAACAGCAACCATGCATAGTGGAAGGTCTTACCCTCCTCTTGGGCCTCCCTACAGTTGGTCAGGAATTCGTCACAGAGGAACTGCACCCAATTGAACCATTCCCCTGTTGCGCATTGCTCAGCTAGCGCGACAACTATTGTTGGGACCTCGTTGTCGCGACATTTCTGCATCACTTTTCCTGCCAGCAACTAGGTAGCAATGCGGACTCCTTTGTCTAAAATATTGTCAATAGTATAACCTCGTTGCTTTTTCTCCAATTTATATTTCTTCTTCAGGGTTTTCGTCATTGTCACATCACCACACATATAAACTATTTCCATGGGGTCCCTTCCTTCACAGGGAAGCTGTGAGATCTTGTGAATGAGTTCCACCGTGATGGGGATGGGTTTGTCTAGCCATAAGTATCCATCGTGTACTAGACAGAGCAGTTGTCTGATGACCAATATTGTAATGGGGGGCCAGTGAAAATGTGGGATCGACAGGAGACAGAGTAACCCAGCTTCCTCCACCTTGTGCAACCACTCCTGCAGCTGAAGCGTCGTAACAGCCCCCTCCACACTTTTCTCCTTCAGTTCGCTAGTTTCCAAATGGGGAAGCTTCTTAGTATCTACAAGGTCCTAGTCTTCAAATTTCATAGTAGAGATGCGGTCGATTTCCGTTCCTTCGAGTGGAACCCCTTTAGAGAGAGACGGGGTGATGAGTATGTTGTCAACGACATCTAGATCTGTAGGTATCTTGGCCTTCCCTTTCCTTGGAGGAATATAATTTGGTCACCACACTGGCTAGATATCTTCTTCCATCTCTTCATTTGGTTCTATTTCTTCGACATAGGTCGAAGGATCCTCATCCTCTTCATCGCTCTCAATCGTAATGGTTTTGCCTTTCTCCTCCATCAAAAATTTACCAAATCGTGGATTTCATGAAGACATCTGGACCGGTCCTACTACCTGGGGATTCTTCTTGGTCCGCAGCGTCCCAGGTGATTTATGGATTTCGGCTATATCATTCTTGGGTGTGAATAGTGACCTAAGTAGGGACGCCTGTATTACCTTCGGCAGGTCTTTAAACCATGGACTGCTTCTCACGGCTGCTTCATTCATCTTGTGCCACTCTATTTGAACCCTAAACACTTTACTCTACAAGGGGCCAAATGGTGTGTAGTAACAAGCCACCTATGCTTTATATACCCTTTCAACTTCAAATTCGGTCATTCTCCTCGTTCGTGGCTTATTAACATGATTTTGGTGGCAAATCCATTCAGTCCTGTGTCTTAATGGCCCGTCGCCCGCTTCTCAGTGTCTTAAATGGGACATCTTGTCATGAACAGTAGCTGCAACGGTCACTATCCATTCTTCCCATGTGGCAGCGCAGTCCCTGGTACGCAGATGCGCTCTATGCTTTTTATTGGCCCAGTGCGCCACGTTCGAATCGCGCAACCTTCCTGTAGACTTCTTTATAGTCCCACATCCTCTTTCAACTATGTGGGGTTCTGAGACTGGGCCTCCTACAGATAGTCAGGTGGTCGCACCCCTCGTGCAAGCCTTCCTCTTCCCTGCTAGACCGAGTTGCGGGCACCCTTCGCGTTCCTTTGAGTTAGGTAGCGAATCACGGTCTGTGCTCCCTTGCTCATTAGGGTGTAGTCGTTGTTATAAAATTATATATTATGGAGCAATGGAACACATAAAATATCGCAGAAATATAAACACAGAAAATGCATAAAACAAGAGAGACATAGATATACGTGGTTCACCCATCCCTTCCTTTCTATTATCCAGCAAAATGAAGAGACACAACCTACAACAGATCCGCTGTAATATCCTCTGTTTTCTCTCACAGTCTCACCTCTCTATTTCTCGCTCATAGAATACACATCTATATCTTAGCCTCAAATACAATGCCCTCATACAAAGATAGGGATTGCATTCTAGGGAAAAAAACCCTAAACTAAACATAAGTTCTACCGTCAGATCATCCGCCTAATGAACGGCCCATATTGACTAGAAATTACTATACTTTTACAAGGCAATTTTACATCTGTTTTTAGCTTCGGGGGCATTGCCCCTGAGCCCCCGCTGAGGGACCGCTGGCCCCCGGACCCCCTAGCCGGGGGGGATCGGCGCCCCCAGACCCCCGTGGGGGGGACAAGTCTCCCCCGCACCCCCCCGCGTGGAGGGGTGTACAAACTTCCTGGGGTATACATCCGGCTGAAAAAAAGACCTCTGAACAATCATGCTCCATACACAACAGTCGCAACCATGATAACAGGGTCATGACTTGTTCTAGTATCTTAAGAGGGCCAACCAGGTCTGATCCCCTCAGTTGCTCCTTCGCGTGGCTCGTTTGTGTGATTCCTCTTTTTATTTTGTCAATTTCTTCATCTAGCCTCGCGCTTTTCCTTCTTAGCCTAGCCCCTGCTTCCTCTAGTTCGCAAAGTCTCATGCTGTTGCGTCGAATGGCTTCCCGTGACTACCGAATCCCGTCGTCCAGGTCTTCTTGTTCAGGTCAAACTGCAGGGGCAGTGGTTGGGGACATGTTCTTCGGTTCCCTAGTTTCAGTGTGTTTATGCATGGGTAGAGTTCTCTGTGCACACCCTGCTTGGTGAATGGTCTTATTACCATCGCGAACCCTTGTGATGCATAGATTCTTTGGGGTCGATGGTTACACAACATAAATTCATGCCCTCCGTTGTAGACGGGTGCTTGAATTGCTATATCATGGCTACCTTGTTCACCATGGAAGTCCTCCAACCCCTACCCGCAACCGCCTCCTACCTCCGCGCTCACTCCACCTCATCTTCCTATGTGCACTCCATACTATTGCGCGTGACGCTTCTTCCATTGTGCCATGCCACTTCTGCTCTATGATTGAAGTGTTGTGGTCCGCTAGCCATTGCCTTACTTCGGTGGTCACACGTCGCATTGATCTAATCATCATATTACAGTTGAGTGTTTTGACTTCATGCAATCGGTTCTACCATCTTTCAATCTCCTCATCTGAATCTGATGTGTAGGAACTATCACACTCCCATGAGAGTCTTTCGTCTGCTGAGGGATTCACCTGATCCTGGTCTTGTGCTATTATCTGATAGATGTAGTCTAGTTCATCGTCATTGTCCTCGTCGCGCACCGGTTTGGTGTATCACGCTCCTTCAGCTGGGTCCTGCAGAACTATTGCACGGAGTGCCTTTTTCTCGAATGTCATTTTTCGTCTTTTTAAGTTGATGACCCCATTCGTGTTCATGGCCCAATCTATTCCTAGCAATGCAGGGTAAGGATTACTGTCATCAACAATTTATATTACCTCAAAGTTTGTCTGCGTACTTACACCTTCAATTTCCATTGTCACCCCTTGCAATCTTCCCATCGGTAAGATATTTTGTTGGTTGGCCATCCGTAGTTGAATAGGAGACCACTGTAGTGCGGGCCTGCCCATGCATTCCCACGTCTGCTTAGGCAACACATTCGCATCCGACCCCAAATCCAGAATGACCTTATCCATCTTGTAATCACCGATTTGTGTTGCCATTCGCATCTCCCGCCCAGTGCGCAGAGCACGTTTTCCTAGTTTCCAGACTACGTGCGGCTGCCCTGATCCTGCGCACCTAGTGATCAGCTCTTGCAGTCCTTTAACTACTCTATTGTCACGTAGAAACTTCATAAATGTCTCTAAAAAGGTGGTAAGCATAGAGGGATCCATTCCCGGATCAATTGGATCCCTACTACCTAGAGTAGAGACTTCCGTGAAGCTCTTCTGAGCTTCTTTAGATGTCCCTTTGACCTATTCCATCTCAAAGTCAGGTTCCCTTGTAGGAGCACCATGACCCTTCCCATCTTCTCCAGGCTGTTTCCTCGCATCTCCCCCTGTAGTTGCGCCACTCCTCAGTACCATGTTTACATTGGGGTCCTCTTCGCGTGGTTCCGACCTCATCATTTGGACATTTTGAGTTGGAGTGGGTTGCAATACCCCATTTTCGCACATTTGGGAAATTAGCGTCGAACAGTCTACCATTTCATGGTCAATGTTAGCTCTTCTACAGTTTGCAACATTTGGTGGATGAAATCAGGTCAAGCAGTGCTGGTTTGGGTTGACACCAAACCCTGCATTTCCTCCTAACCCTTCGTTTTTCTTACCCTCCTTTAATCCCATTATCTCCATTTTCCTCTTTAATCCTTTCTAAACCCCGCATAAACCTTTTTCACGGCTTCTGGGCTTTTTTGTTTATAACTCTTTAAAACCCCGATAGTCCGCCAAAACCCCCATAACCCGCACCTACTCCGCTATCCTTCTACTTTAATTCCCACCGTCGATCACATTGTGATCCGATGGTCTCCTTTGTTTCATCGCACAATAATCTTCTTGCACGTCCCTGGTCTTCTGGCCGTCCATCGTGAGATCAACGGTGGCCGCTTCCCCTAATCGCGCAACTTGCACACCCGTAAACTCGCTAGGGCGGTGGTTTTGGGCTGCCATGTGGTGCTTTATTACCGGATCGCGCGTTCATTTATGGAAACCGCCGTCGGTCCAAAGGCAGTGCGGGGAATACCGCCCGCCCGAAAATACGCTTTCCCCCGCTCGTTAATGTTTGCTCTTCTCTACCACACGATAACCGTTGGATTTTCCATGGGCAAATCTAATGGCTCTCGATTGCCCTCTCCCGCTCGTTAACTGTCAATCACTTCTGCTGCCCGATCACTGTCAGATCTGCCCGACCGCGATTCGACGGCCCACATTCACCCATCCGCTAAACTCCCGATAGCTCCTCCCCATGTGATCTCCGCCGTTCATCTGTGGATCAAACGACCATTATTTGTTCTCCTCCTGTGCCCACCTCCACCATACTGTCTTCACTCCTTTGACTGTTTTGAGCTCCTGAAGGATGGAACGATCAGCCACCCTGTACCTACACAGTTAATATCTCAACAACCGCATTTAACAAGCAGCATGGCCGAGGAAGAAAAGTACATGAAAAGAGCAGTTGAAAGCATTTATCAGTCATGGAATTTCATCCATAAATCATTCCATTTGCTCAAGAAGGATAGCAGAGCATCAGAAAAGGTTGATTTTGTTCATTAAAACACTCAGATTGTAGCAGAGGCCCATATCTGATAGTAAATGTGGTTGTTGGTCATTATGATCCTTCCTCGTATAACACAACAGAGAAATTTTGTAATCGATCTCTATATATATCCAGAAGACAGAATGTAATGGTTGATGAATGTTATTCTGATGTAAAGTTCAACTTCTGGAGACTGCAACTATTGTGACACCTGCAGCTTCTGGTCTTCACTTTCAGCTAATGCAAGCTTCTTTTGTTGTTAATTGCTCACTTTCCACTTCTTCTTCTTGGTTCCAGGCTATGCCTGTTATGTATTTATTCATGTGTTGTTGATGCTTAGCATTAGAGGGGCTGTCATCCCACCTCTGCGTTAGAATCTAGCTATATCATTGAATTTGTATGCATATTTCTATTGTTTTAATGCCAGAGAGCTATCATCCTGTCTGTGCATTAAGAAATAGATTGACAGACCTTTTAACTAGTTGCAGCTGGCCATCTCAGGGTCCTATGCATCTGCTGGTGTCATTAGTCTTCTCCATCTTCACATTTGCCCTAAAACTGTGAGTAATTGGTGGTCTAAAGCCTTGTAGTTTGGGGGTGTTTACCCATGTCTGGGGTTAAGCATAGTAGGAGTGGTTTTCTAGCTTGAATATGTAGGATTCTTACATTCATCCACCATTTTACAACATTTTTGTTGAGTTTGTAATGTTCCCAAGCATCTCTGATATACAACCTAGGAGAGTTTCTTGGGGTGATAACAGTCAAACTATTCACAGTATGGACAAGATATTCTCATCGGGTTAGTACAATCACGAGCATAGTGCCCTGGCCCTCCACAATTATAACAGATCAACTATTTGCGCCCTCGCCCAGGCCCCATCCCTCTTCCTCGTCCAGATCCTTGGAATCCCCCACATGGCCCTACGGCTGGGTCGAAACCCCTCGCCTCAGTTTGCATTCGATAGGTTGGGATCCTCTCCATCATTAGTTCATAGCTTCGACACGTTCACTTGTCGTGACCCACCGATCAAAAGAAGTTGCAATACAACTGTTGCGGAGTCTGGGTATACTTCTGCAACAGGTGGCAGTTGTCTGTTGCATTCTTTCCTCCTACTTAACAAATCGTGCACCAGAGGGTAGGCACCGCACTTGGTCCTGCTTGCACCTCTAGCCTTAATGGCATCGACCCCCTCCCGCCAGATGGTTCGTGAAGACGGGGCAGTGGTCCTTGTCGTGACCTTGACCTTTGCATTTGACGCATCCTACTTCTGTACGCGCCTCCGGTCGGGGGACCCTTTCTTGCTTCATACTTTGCATTTCTAAGCACATGTTTTGTAGTTGCGCGTGGATTTTCTAAATTCCCAACCCCGGATCCTATATTGAAGTTTCATTCAACCTCATCACTGTCTCCACTGCTTCAGCTTGGGTTGAGATCTTTTGCTGTGACAGCTCTGTCCTCAGGTGTGGTGTCAAAGATGCCATAAACCATGCGCAATGTTGCGCATCTGTCAGCTTCATGTTAGCCTCACGAATTGTACTCTTCAATCTCTGATCCAGATCCCATGGGGTTTCACCAAGTAACATCACTATCTCCTTGAACCCAATGATCGATTGCGTCTCTGATTTTGGCTGACTAAATTCTTTGTTCAATGCATCCTGGATTGCTGCTATTCCCACATTCGGGTGATTGCTCGAGTTCTTTATATACCATGTTAACGTGCTGTCCTACAACACACTTACCAACGTGGTCTTTATGATGTTATCATCTGTAACACCTTGGGCTTCCCATACAACCTTTACCATGAACCAAAACTGATCTGGTTCCTCATTTCCTATGCCCTTAAATACAGGAAACTTGACTGCACTTGCCATTCCAACCTTCGGTGGTGGCAAAGGAGGGGTAGGTGAAGATGGGCTTGATGTAGGTGAAGTAGGTGATGGCATGGATGGTGGTGGTATTAGTGGAATGCTCTGCTTAATCAATTGGATTGCACTTCTTGGAGAGAACCCTGCGAGCTCCTCCTCGCTTTCTCGCGAGAGTGAAATCAGAGGACTGTTTTCTAATCCTTCGGTCCCTCGGTAGCCTCTTCCGCTCCTCGTTACCCTAGAGATAAATCTATGCACATAACCCGTTTTTCACATAACAACATTTTAATCCAAGTATTCAACGATTTGATGTACTTACCCCACGGTCCTTGGAGAAAGTTCCTTTCTGCCTCGCTGTAACTCATAGTTGTGTCTATTGCAAATTCGATGATAAACCCTCCTATTATTCGATCCAACCAGTGATCTATTGCCCATGCAATTTTATCTTTAGATGCTTCCAGCCTACGCACCAACTCTGGAGTCCATACGATGGGCTAATCTAGTATGCACCTTCCCTGGCTGTCAGCTAGCCTCGCGATCCACTCATATAGTTCTATCGAGAAGGACGTGAAGAAGATCTCATGGATCTCTTTGTATATGTAATGATCTAGCCACCTTTCCTCCAATATCTACGGATTTTTGTTTTCCTGAACCACGAACTCATGAAGCTTCTGATCCAACAAATCTTCAAGTTCTTTCTTCGTAGGGTCCCAGCGTTTCAACATTAGACATTGCTTAGGAAAATCCCGATCCCGACAATGGAACCATTTGTTGGCTTGTTGGGGCCTGATCTGGGTTTTAGAAGTTTTTTAGTCGAACAAACCCCACACTACCGGGCCTTTTGGCAACAATCCGCAAAGCGCGGATTGAAGTCTCACCTGAGGTAGTATGGGAGGGTGCTGGAACTAGGTTTCTGCACCCTTGGGATGTCTTGATGTGGTCTGGAGGGGTCACGAACCTTTCTGTGGCCTCGCGACACTCTGTTCTGCTATTGGGCTTCGTGTAGATCCACGCAGAAGCGCTTTCTTATTAATGAATTTATTACAGATCTGATCTTCTTCTTATAGTATTTAATCAAACATTTAATAATAAAACCCAATACGCGCAATCATAATTCTTAACGACAGTGCATAAATTCAGAAAGCTGATGCATAAACCAGAATACAACCAGATCCACAATATTTCAGAATTAACACAATATTCCTGAACCAACTTATCTTTATTAATATTTGTGATTCAGTACAATCCACTTCCTACCCTGCGCACCCAGCTACAGGGGTTTGCGCACACAGCTGCGGACTCTATCAGGCCTCTGCGCACATAGTTGCAGAGTCTCTATCTATCTACCAACACCCTTGACTCAGACTTACAGACGCTGAGAGACATTTTCCTTCATAAACCCATTACACTCAAGACCAAAACCAAAAACTAACTTCTAACCATAGAGCCTTGCTCTATTTATACATTTCCATGATTCGCGAACCATGGGTAGGCTGACTCACTTTCTATTTTCTTACATTATTTTTGGGCGGACAACCCTTTGACTTGACTCATTACAATTCGCACTTCGCGCACCTCGCGGAGCCTTTTCCATACTTTTACCCAAAATTGCGGGCTTTAAGCCCCAAGACCGTTACGTGGGGCCTCTGCGACCCAACACTTCTGCTGAGCTGAGCACCAAATATCTTTTCTTCATGTTGTACCGGTAAATAGATATGTACTCAACATTGAAAATTCCACCTGATGTACTCTTTAGGTTTCTCATCTTTCTTCTGTGTGAAGAATATCCAACACTTCCTTGACAAATCATCAACAAATGTAACATAGTACTTATGTCTACCAGTGGAGGCTGTCGAGAAAGGTCCACAGACATCAAAGTGGATTCTTTCCAAGATTACATGTGCTTTGTTGTCCCGATCATGGAATGTGGATTTTGTGTACTTCCCCAAGGTACATCCTTTTCATACATCCTGCTACTCAAGTGATCCTTTAGGGAGGCCAATGGTTATTTGTTACATAATCTTCAAGGCACCATGGTGCAAATGGCCAAGTTTTCTGTGCCAAAATTCACTGACATTGCAATCCTGCACTTTCTCTGCCTTAGTGCTTAATGCAACATAATATTCCATATATATCTTATACAGGTTCATCACACGAACCTCGATTTGCTTCACTTGTCTCGTCGCTATGTGTCTTAGGAATTCTTTTCCTTTGCTAAATATCACACCATAACCACGATCTTCCAAAATTGTAACAGAGATGAGATTTTTATTTAGGCCCAAAACGAACATGACATCTTGAATTCTGAGAGGGGATCTTGACTCCCTCTGAAAGGTGATTGTACTAATCCTAGTTGCATTATACCTTCTGTTGTCCCCCATATAGATTTGCATCTAGAGATATTTCTCCTCTATGTCGCTTAAAAAATCTCTACACCCTGCCATGTGGAAAAGGGCACTAGATTCCAAGTACCACACGCTCCCAATCACTATGCTCGCCATGCATGCGATAAGGGTAAATTCAAGATCGAACTATGAAGCCAAGGCTTCACCTACATCTCCTCCTTAGGTATTCTTGCTTGCCTTTTTGTGTGGACACTTTGTGGCATAGAGCCTGAATTCATGACAATGGAATAATTTAATTTTGGACAAATCTTTCTTCTTGTCCCCTTGGATGAAATCTGGTTCAGTTTGAGATTTCTTCCCTTTTCCCTTCTTTCCCTTTCCAACCAATGCAAATTTTTCTTAATCCTTTCCCTTGGATAAAGTCCAATCTCTGGTATTCTGCCTTATTTCCTCTTATACCAAATCAAACCATAAGTGTTCCCAATTCGATAGTTTCTCCCTCTCGGTCACTGAATATTGGTAGTTATTCCAACTCTTGGGAATGCCTAGAATGGCTATGCTTACCAAATCATCATCTGAAACAGTAACACCAACTCCTACATACTCATCCTGAACCTGTGTGAACCTGCTAAGATACTATTCAATAGTTTCATTCTTTTGCATCTTCATATTTCGAAGTTTATCCTTAAGCGCCAACTTCCTATGGTTGGTGCTATTCCAGAATAGATATGTCAGTGTCTACCACATTGTATAAGGAGTTTCTTTCCCATGGAGATTAGTGACAATGTGGTACCATACTCCCTCCAATATTATTCTCCTTGTCTTGGCTACATTTTTCTTCCATTGGACTAGGTTATGAGCCTCAACTTCCACTGGTTTTGTCACATTTATATTGATGTTTTCTAGCAATCCATTGTCATCTTATATCAGCTCCATGTGATCCTTCCATGCGATGAAATTGGAGTTTCCTTCCAAGGCATACTCTCCTCAACTGTTGAAGCTCATCTTCCTAACTCTAAAGTGATCTTGCTACACTAAACTGCAAATTCAAACCTCCTCAGAAATAACTTTAAAATTCATGCTCTAATGTGAATCCTACTCTGATACCATGTAGAAATTATCATGTATATTTCCAACTACTCATGAAGTTTTAATAAAAATCACAAGACACAAACCTATTGTAATACTCTGTGGAAATTAATTCACAATTTATAAAATCAATCATAAACATACAATGATAAATAACACACATGCACAAAATATTTTTTTCGTGGAAAGAAATCTGCTAAAAACCCCAATGCCTACTTGAATTAATATGATGAATAGAGATGTATTACAATTTCTTTGCTCAATTGAGCACAACTTGCAAGTGAATAACCTATCTCTATTCTTACTAAGAAGATTTGACCCAGAGTTAGTCAGTCAATTTTTACATCTGCTTGAGCCCATATTTCTTTGCACAATTCCTTGAACAATTTGGCCTCTATTATTTAGGAATTTCTCCAAAATGGATTATGCAATTCCCCAAGGTTGATCGTCATATTGCATGCAACACCTGTGCACTCTAGAATAATCTACAACCGATGTTACACTGCCTTTGATATCCACCTCAACTAGGTAATTCGAATTATCTGCATGCATTAGCTATTTTGGGTTGATTAATAACTTAATTGGATGATCACTGAGTTTGACTAAAGTCACACTACACAACTAACCTTCCACTAGTTCCTCCAATAGTTGGAACTAGTTTAACCGAACACATATTAATATAACTAAATTAGATTACTATAAATCATCAATCACTCATGCTTAACTAAAATCAATCCCTCCAACTTTAATTAACAGAGTTAATTGTGTGACAATATCCATGTCAACTTAGTTAATTACCTCCAAGATTTCTGCCAATGTGGAAATTCAAATTTTCTTTAGTTTGACCAAGGAAAAGTCAATTTGAGATTTTCTTGCTGCATTTTTCAATAGTTGGCAAGTTATGAAGTGAGTATGAGATAAAAAAAAAAAATACATATCTGAAGCATGAGATTTATCTTGCAGAAAATAAACTTAATAGAATATCGATCAAGATATAATATTCTCAAGGAGATTTAATTGAATCAAAGAATAACATAAAGAATAGTCAGTTGTAGAGCCAAGGATCATGGATCTAACCATTTGATAATCAAGTTGTATAAAAAATAATATTAAATAACATATCAAATATCCAGATTTGTGAGGATATTTAATTGAATCAGAGAATCAGAGAAAGAATACATTGGTGCAAATTAAGGAGAAACATATCAGTGATTTGAAACACTGAATCAATAATATTTTAATTAAACAACTATATATATAAGTTTGAAAATTGATGAAAGAGGGATCTAAAAGGTTTTATAGGTAGGTGCTTCTATATCAAGGGGTTGGAGCCTATTTCAAGTTGGTGCCTATAAAAATCACGAGGCTGGTGCCTCTAGTAGGTCAGTGCTTGCAAACAATTGGAATCAATTCTTTCAGCAAATTCATGCTTGTGTAGATCAAGGGGTTTGGTGCATCTCGCAAGTAGGTGCTTAAAAATCGAGGAGTTGGTGCTTCCTTATGGTTGGTGCTAGTAAATTTGATGTAACAACAGACTAAAGTTTACATTAAGAACAAAAAGAAGATTTGTGGTTTTCACCCTTTGTGGGTTTGTAAACAATTGTGTATCATGTGTGTCTTTTATTTGACTTATGGTACTATGGTGTTATTCATTTATTGTGATTTAAATAAATTTAAAATATTGTTAAATGGTACATAATATTGATTCACCTCCCCCCACTCTCAGTATTATCCTAGTTCACTAACACCAACTAGTATTCATTGATGGATTTATGCCCATGGGGTTTCAAGCCAATGACCTTTTCACCACTAAGTGCCTTAATAGAACACCCTATCACCAGTTGTTTTATGCCACCTAGGCTATAAAATTGAAGGTCATGGGGGTGGGCTTTTATATGCTTATGTGTGAAAAAGTCATGAGACCGTTTAATATAATCTCTCTAAGTGCAACCACATGTTTGACCACCACCTCAAGGAACCCCCAAGTCTTAGAGCTAGGCCCTCATGGAATAAAACCTTTCCCAATAGTGAAATTATCCTCACTTTCCACCACTAGATCTCACCCCTTTGGGATTTAATAATATAACATTAAAATAAAGGGAAAATATTATTTATTTTACTTTCCATATTTAAACACTTGCAACTAAGCTAAGATAGATCCATCCTTCTCAAAGTTTAATAATTATGAGGTTAACACGGATATATCCTAAGAACTAAAGAGGATTATGTGTGTTGTCAAAATTACTTTCTTTTCTAAGATAATAATATTTCTACTATGCTTATTGTACTAAATGTACATCTCTTGATCATGTATTTGGTAATATAAAACTATGCATGAAAAGTTCATGTATTAGTATATGACAAGGTTTCAATGTTGCATCAAAATTGTTCTCATTGCATATCCATAGTTATTGATGTCAATGGTGAAGAATTTTTGAATGTTTCTAACATGAGAACAATAAAATTACAACTCAATGCTTGCTCTCTTTATATGCTTCTTATTATGTGACTTCCTAATTAAAATGAATGTTCTCTTAATTGGATGCAGTAAGAGAATGCACAACATAGGAAGAAAATTGATAAGCATATTGAGATATTCAACCATTCCATAGCCCCAAATGTTAGCTTAATCGGTTCAACCATTTCCCCAAAGCATGTTGTTAGTGGGGATGCCATAGGTCATATGTTCAAATCGATTTAAGTCTCTTTGTCTTACTAACTGTCATTATAGATGGTGATTGAGCTACCCTTCATCTTGATAATCCAAGATAGAGGAAGAAAGATTTTGAGGTTTTCTCGAGAAAAGTGTTCATGATTTCCATGAAATTCTTTAGGTCATGAGCTTTCTCCAACTCTAGTTAGTTTAAACGAATCTAATTGTTCACCAAATTAATACTTAGGTCATCATATTTCACATAGAATCAAGATAAAAAAGTTCATGCTACTCAGGTGTATATTTCTTCATGACCACCAACAACTTGTTCTTATGTAATTTCAAAATCACTTGGCCTAAATGAAGCTAGTTATCCTCCCAAGTCTTTCTTAAATTCATGTCATCCAAATACATAATAGAAAAAAAAAGGATTTTAGTTATAATCATAAAACTTCATTCATCATTATAATGAACATAACAGAGCATTAAAAAGTTTAAAAACCATTAATATCCATTTAAATAGTCCTTAACACATTTTACATGTTGTCTTTCACATATTATCTGATGTGGTATTTTTATATGGTGTTAACCATAAGATGTAATGCAACATTAATAAGCCAAGTAACAAAACTCTAAAAAAATCACTTGTATGTCTTGTCACTTGCTCCAACATTTACATTTCCTAAAATTTGGCATGTTACTATTGGAATTCATGTAGATGATTTCTAGCATGCCCTATTAAGTTTTCAAGTGGCATCATCAACACTTGAGTAAGTTCAAGTTGTATCTTTCTCTCCAATTTTTTCTCTTTCATTTTTGCATTTAGTTTCATACTTTAGTTGTTGCTTTCTTGTTCATTGTTGGGATGCATTCCACTTAGTAGTTCATGAGGACCTCATCAAGACCTATGCTCTAGCCATCATTAGAGTCTCTTCTATACATTATTGGGGGCGTGTATGACTAATTTTATTTCACTAATAGAAATAACCTATTATTTGGCACAATTTCTATTTTTAGGGTCTTCTACCCTAATTTTGACTTACTTACAAAGTAGGGAAAGTTCTTTTGTAGTTAACTAAGTGCATGCTCTTGGAATCCCAACCTAGTTTGAATTGGTTTTTTATTGTGGAGAATTTATATTAGATTCATGTTCAACAATAATATATCATCATATTTTATGAGTCATTTGAGTTGTTTCCTTGGTTCATTTGTTAATTTCTTAGTAGTCATGTTCTCTCTTGTTTCATGTTTTGAAAGTAGGTAGTCTATACTCTAAAATACTTGTTCTCCAAGTTCAAGACTCTAAGGAAATGGGTAAAATATTGTGAGATAGATAGGAAGGAGGAATAACTTATCCTTTATATACTTTTTAAACTAGGTCATCAATATTTTGTCTTAGTCTCTTCCCTCCATATTGTTAAACTCTCCATAGGTAAGAATTGGATGATGCCATATTTGAATGATTTCATTGAGTCCTTGATACATGAGAAAAATAGGTTCATATGCATTGGGCCTCTTAAGTCTTCCATGCCCTATGCCCTTATAGTGAAGGATGATAATAATAAAGGAAAGAAAAAAACAAGGGATCTTGATTGTACAGATGGAGAAAGATCTGAATCTAGTAAGGAGACTAAAATTCCCAAGGGAGAAGAATGTAAGAATAAGAGATTAGTGCAACTATTGCAATAACAAGTTTCATCCAAAGATTTCTTTTATGGTGAAGACAATCAATCTAATGGCCAAATTGCTTTAGTAGCATAATATCTATTATTACATTCCAAACGATGTTAAGAAGAATGATGAAGGCAAGCCACCAGAGGATCAAGATATGGATTATAATTTGACTTGTATTGCTTCATCATTTGATAAATGGATTTTAGAATATGGTTCCTATAATCATATGCTTTCATCAAAGGATTCTTCTTTGATACCTTGCACTAGTCCTACTACAACGATTTCTCCACCACCTCCTTTTGAGGGAGATCTTCAAGATGATTTTGCATACTCTTCGGATCAGATTTCTAATCTAATTTTAGGATGTGATTTAGAATTCCATTAGCATCCCATTAGAGACTCATATCATATGCTATGGATGGAACATCATACTTTACGAACAACTAGTCAAGTAATGGGTGAAACTACCAAATCACAAAGAACAAATTTTCAATGTTTTGGTACTCCACGAGTTCTCATTGTTATTGTCGGAAAGTACAAGCCTCAACTAGTAGAAAAAGGATTCTTGTATGATAGTATAGGATAGATTTTAGGAGAGAATCATGATCATATTGATCAACAACACCATCCTTCTTCATAGCAAATGCATAGTTGACATAGTATGCATTGTAGTTTGAGGGGGGTGTGTTCTTCCCACTGGGATTTCCCACTTCACCTCATTCTTCTCATATTGTGTATTGCATAAGTTTTTTCATGGGTATCTAACATGGCTACAAATTTCCAAGACTCATTGATTTCTTTACATAGTTTTTGTACATGAGTACCTAACATGGCCAAGAATGTCACAACTCATTCACTAGCATACTTCCAATTGAGCTTTAGGGGGGGTGTTGGGATACACTACACTCAATAGTTCATCAAGATCTCATAAATACCTATACTTTCACCATAATTAGGCCCTCTTATATAAATTATTATAGGAACATATGACCACTTTTCATTCACTAATAGAAATTCCCTATCATTCGACACATTTTCTATTTTTAGGGTTGATCAGAATTTAAACAGGAATGCAACAAATTACAAGTATAACCATAAATCGAAAGATGCAGCAAAAATAACACTTCATTTCATTACTATCAAATACTAAAATATGCTTACAAACATAATGGAAATAAGACTAGCTCGGGCAATGGTAACTTATCTCTCAGAAGAGATGTGGTGGCTACATGCCTCTGAATTATGTTAATTTGAGGCTCAAGGGCCTATTGATTATTGAAAGACATGATAAAACCATAAAAAACCAAAACACTAACCCCAGGAGATGTAACACCAAGAGTTTGTGGGCCCTGTTGGGGTTAGTTGGGCATCCAACTTCCCAGGGTCATAACTTGGTCATATTATCTCCGTTTGGCACGTACGATACCTTGTTGGAAAGGTCTCTCTGAGTACTACAGGTTTTTCCATAGGCCCCTACCTTTGGCTATAGGCCTGCATTGGACCTCAAAAAAACATTGTTTAGGGGGTTAAAACTGCTCCAGAAGTTCATGACCTGAAAAACTGCTAAAAATAGTAAATTTTCAAATAAATAAGGAAACAAAAGAAATTGATTGGAGATCTAGGTGGGATAGGTGGGTGGACGCCCATATCCACCTATATCATTCCTCCCTCCTTAGGAAACAATGGTCCCCATTATGTGAAGAGACTCCATGAGGTGAGGAAACCTTTGTTGAACCTGGTCCCTTGTGAGCCACTTGCCTTGGTGCAGGAGTTGGCTAGCTTTGACAACCCGATATATTGGGATATTTTGCTGGCAATTCTTCTTGACGTGTATGTCCATAATCTATTTAGTTGTGGCCTATTCCATGCATTCTAGGTTTAACTTTGTTGGTGTGAGGTGTTCTGCAATGTCTGATGTGTCCAACAATGGTGGGAAGTATGGTTGAAGGTGGTCCACATTGAACACTGGGTGAAGGCCAAGGAATGGGGAAACGCTGAGCTCAAAAGCATTGTCTCCCATAGCCTTGGTAATGGTGTAGAAACCATATAGGAGTGGTATGAGCTTCTGATAGGATTCAGTAAGGCATTCTTTCTGCAAATTCAACCAAGCTTTGTAGCCCACCTGAAACTTGCATGGCACCCGATGTTGATCATGTCATTGCTTGTACTTGGAATTTTACTTCTCCTCGAACAATACATGTGTGGATTCTGTCTGTGAAGTCGCATTAGGCATGGAAACATCAATTAGACACAATGGTTGAAATCCCAGACCCATTTGAAAGGGACTGTAACCAGTCAAGCTATGGAGATCTCTATTATAACTGTGTAGCACATATGGAAGACTATCATCCTAGGTTTGAGGATTCTTGGAGTTGTACATGTGGAGTATGTGCACTATCATCCTATTGACGACCTCCGCCTGGACATCCGTCTGGGGATGAAAGGCAATTGATTTTGTGAGCTTGGTTTCCAATAGTGTCTAGAGGATTGACCAGAATGTGCTTAGGGACCTGCTATCCCGATATGATATAATGGTATGTGGGATCCCAAAATGTACCCATACTCGTTCAAAGAATAATTTGGTAGTGTCCTCTGCTATGATACTCTTCTTGCAGACTGCCAATATAGCCATCCTAGAAAATCTGTCCAGGACCACAAATACATAGTCATTACCATGCTTGGTAGAAGGGAGGCCAGAAATATACTCCATGGAGATATATTCCCACAGCTAGCTAGGAGTAGGCAGAGGAGTATACAGGCCTTGATTCTTGATAGTTGGCTTGGCAATGGCACAGGCAGTGCATGATTTGATATATTTCCCAACATCCAGTCGGAGTTTGGACCAATAAAAATACCTTTTTAGTACAACCACAGTTTTCTCCACACCAAATTGTCATGTTTCCCGACTCTAGTGCGCCTCCAAAATAATCTTGGCATGCTCGCTTGAAGGAAAACAAAGGTGGCTCAGGTAGCATAATAATGCGACCTAGAGGTTGAAATCAGGAACTTGCTTTCCAGCTACTAGCATATGGTATGTCGAGGTGAACATTGGATCATTTTTGTATAGTTGCAGCCATCCATAGGTCTCGTGACCACAAGATTTGAGAACAATAGTCAGTGCTACAACTTGGGGCCAGCTGAGGCAGTCTACAACATGATTGGTTCTACCCTTTTTGTATTTAATGTTCAGGTGGAATTGTTGCATATATGTAGACTTCTGATGGTGATCATTCTACAACTTTCCATGTGTTTGTATAAATTTAAGAGGTCAGCGATCGGTGCCAATGATTGTCTCCTTCCCCAGAATGTAGTGCCTGTAGAATTTCCCACTATAGATCAACAGATTATGCAAAATACTAAAGTAAAATATAATATCTACTTCTAAAACAAACTTGCAGAAGCTTAATTAATTTTGAGCAAGATCAAATAGAACAAATATAACTAAAAATGAGAAAGAAATCACACATTAACACAGAAGAATACTCTGGGGAAAGCCTTAGCTAAAAACCCCGATCTTTGTATTATCATACAAGTGGAAATATGTCTGGATTACACAAAGCATTAGCTCACAAGATATCTTGCTCTCACTACAATCCAACAATACAACTCACGGACTAAATAGACACAAGATATGCCTTCCCTCAGCTCTCCAAGCCTCTTATTTCCTTGCGTAGTTTCTCTTGGGGTCCAATGCTGCCACCTATGTGAATTGGCCTCATCACACACTCATCAAACTCAAAAGTAACCTCGCAATCTCCAAGGAATGAATTTCTTCTACATGCAAGAGATATCCTCAATGGAATATTCCTGAAACTGATAGTACATTGTCCTGTCATCTGATCTCAACTAGGTTTGTGACTGAACTGACATGCATGAGTTATTTATGAGAGAATATTCAGTTATCTGAAGTGCAGCAGTTACATGCATGCATGCATTAACTAACTGAACTCACAATTAGTTCAACAAACTATTTGAACTAATCTAACTTAACTTAACTCAGGTAACTGAGCTAACTAATTACAACTCAAAGTACAACTCATCCTGATCTCCTTTAATCAAGGGATAACTTCCCCAATAAATGGAGAAACTATTGCATGTCTTCACATAGACTTCATGTTTGATTTCCTACAACTAATTAACTCAAGATGAATTAATTAATTATTTTACAAACAGCTTCTAAGATCAAATTCGAATTTTACTTCTCAATTTTAGTTAAGGGATTAACTAAAATTGGAATGTATCCTGAAATGCTATTTATAGCAGTGCTATTTTTAGCATTTATTGTAGCTGTTTTCAACACTCCCTCTCAACAAGAAAGGGATTATCAGTCACCCCAATCCTGTCTCTGTGGAACTCGAACTTGCATTTTGACAATGCCTTAGTCAAAATATCTGCATCCTGTTCCTCGGTCGAAACATACAACAACAACATGATCCTCTTCGCCACACAGTATCGAAGATGATGGTACCGGATATCGATGTGCTTGGACCTATCATGAAATACTAGATTCTCAGAGAGTTTGATACAACTCTGATTATTGTAGTAGATCACAGTTGGATCCATCCTTTGACCAAACAATCCCACTAGAATCTTCCACATCCAAATCGCCTTGCATGCTGCCTAACTGGCAACCATGTATTCAGCCTCTGTTGAGCTAAGTGCAACTGACCTTTGTTTCCTACTGTACCAGGAAATTACAACTGAACCAACGTTGAAGATTCCTCCAGAAGTGCTCTTCTGGTCTGATGGACTCCCTACCCAATCTGCATCTTTGAAGCCCTAAAGCTTCACTCCCTCTGTCCATTTGTACCACAATCCATATTGAGATGTGCCTCTGAGGTATCTCAGCACATGCTTCACTGCCTTCCAAAACAGCTTGGTAGGCTGAACCATAGCTTGACTCAGCTGGTTCACCGCAAAGCATAAGTCTGGTCATGTGTTCACTAGATACATAAGTGAACCCACAAGCTACCGATAAACAATAGCAGCTACTACCTCACCTGAAGTAGCATCCGCATTCCTCCAGTTACCAGCTAGAGGAGTCTGCATGGGCTTACACTTCTCCATGTGGAAGCGCCTGAGTATCTCATTGGCATACTTGCCTTGAGACACAAATACTTTCCCATCTTTCTACCACACTTCCATGCCTAGAAAGTAGTGCATAAGACCCATGTCTTTCATCTCGAACTCTCTTGCAAGGTCCTCCTTGCAAGACTTGATCAATTGATCATAACCTATCAAAATTAGATCATCCACATAAAGAACAATGATCAATGGCTTACCTTCTACCATGATGTGGTAAAGTTTCGCATCTGCTTCACTCTTGGTGAAGCCAAACCCGATGAAATATTTGTCGATCCTGGTGTACCAAGCACGAGCGCTTACTTCAGCCCATACAAAGCCCTCTTGAGTCGACACATGCGACTCACAATCGAAGGTCTCAAAACCTTCTGGCTACTCAATGTACACCTCTTCCTCAATCTTCCCATTGAGGAACGTTGTCTTCACATCCATCTAATGGATATTCCAACCCATCTGAGCTGATAGTGCCAACATTGATCTGATAGATGAGTACCTTGCTATAGGAGAAAATGTCTCATCATAATCGATCCTCTCGACCTGTGAGAAACCACGGGCAACAAACCTTGCCTTATGTTTCTCAACACTACCATCAGCTGCCTTCTTTACCTTGTAAAGCCATCAGGAACTCACCACTGACTTGTCTTGATGTCTTGGGACAACATCCCACACATTGTTCCAAATGATAGAGTCGTACTCCTCTACCATAGCATCAACCCATATTGGTTGCTGCACTGCTTCCTCGAAAGAAGAAGGTTCGGTCTCTATACACTCCCCAACTAGGGCCATGTAACCAGTGTATAGCTCAGGTGACCTCCTCTGTCTGTGCTGAGAAGATGGTTGTCCCACATTCTCTCACACATCCATCATCAACCTGTCATCTTCCCTTAAGCATTTCCGCCCATCTCTGGAAGACTCAGCATGAGTGGATGTCTCCACTCCCAGATCCTTTGCATGCAGCTGCTCTGCATCAATTTGAGGCTCCTCCTCCTTAGGAACCGAAAGTTCATCCTCTGCATGCAACTTGATCTCCCTCTCAAGTGATACTCGCATGGCTTTCTACTCATCGAACTTCAGATCTCTGCATACCACTTTCCTCTGACTGGTAGGCAGGAACACCAAATAGTTGTGGGGTGTATCAGTGTACCCCACAAGTATCCCCAACTCAATTGTTGGATCTAGCTTCTTCCGAGCATCTTTGGTCACATGGCAATAAACCGATGATCCAAAGATCCTGAAGTGACTCACATCTGGTCACTTCCCGGAAAAGGCCTCCATAGGTGTCTTCATTCCCAGTATATGGTGCAGGCTTCTGTTTTGCAAGTATACTGTTGTACTGCATGCCTCAGCCCACAAATGAAGTGGTAGGCTTTGGTCATTCAACATCGCTCGAGCTGCTCCCAGAATCGATATGTTCTTCCTTTTGGCCACCCCATTCTGCTATGGGTTATGGGGTGCCGTCAACTCCCGTTTAATTCCTTCTGCTGCACAGAAGTCTTTAAACTATTGGGAGACATACTCTCCACCATTGTCGCTACGCAAGGCTTTTATTTTCTTTCCAGATTCTTTCTCTGCAAAGGCTTTAAACTCACAAAACCTTAGGAAGGTCTGATCCTTCTTTTGCATAAAGTAGATCCAAAATCTACAAGAAAAACCATCAATAAAAATAACATAGTACCTTTAATTAGCGGTGGAGGCTATAGAGAATGGTCCACAAACATCTGTGTGAACTCGCTCCAGGATTGCTCCAGCTCTACTGTCTCAATCCTGAAAGGAAGATTTCACATACTTACCCAAGGTACAACCCTTGCATGTATTTGTCTACTCCAATTTTCCCTTGGGAAGTCTGGTAGAAATCTACTGCATGATCTTCAAGGCCCCATGGTGCAAGTGGCCCAATCTTCTATGCCATAGCTCGCCAACATCTTGACTTTGCACCACCTCTACTTTGGAACTCAATTCATCACAGTCATCTACCTATAGCTTGTAGAGATACTTTACTCGAATTCCAATCCTCATGGTCTTTCCAGTATTGATATGCCTCAGGAATGCCTTTCCTTTACTAAAGACTACATCATAACCTTTGTCTTCTAGCATAGTGATAGACACAAGATTCTTCTTTAGACCCAGTACATACTTTACATCAGTCAGGGTGAGAGGAGCTCCATGCTCCCTCTGAAACACAATTGTACCTTCACCTGAAACACGGTACTTTCCATCATCGCCCATCTCGATCTGCATCTAGAGATCCTTCTCGTCCAAGGTACTAAAAAGATTCTTGTTGCCAGACATGTGGAAAGAGGCTCCACTGTCCAGGTACCAAACACATCCCACCATGGATAAAACCATGCATGTGATGAGAGATAAATCCAATTCGAACTGTGAGGCCAGTGCCTCACCATTTGATCCCTTCTTGGATTTCTTCTGTGGACAATTCGTAGCATAATGGCCCACCTCATGACAATGAAAGCATTGCGCTTTCGATTTGTCAAACTTCTTCCACCATGGGAAGAACTGGATTTGGGATGGGATGCCTTCCCTTTCCCTTTCCTCACCTTACTCATTAAGGCTAGATTTTCTTCATCATCTTTCTTTGATGTAGATCCATCTCTGGTGCTTCTCCTTATCTCCTCCTGCATGAAATCCAACCAAAGTCGTTCCCAATCTGGCAGTTTCTCTCTTCCATTTACTGATTCTTGGTAGTTATGCCAGCTCTTAGGAAGACCGAGGAGAGAAAGGCTCACCATGTCATCATCGATTGTCGTGATCCCTACACTTCCAAGCTTATCCCTGCAGGTGGTGAGCTTGTTCAGATATGTAGAGATTGTGTCGCCCTTTTCACACTTGATTTTTTGAAGCTTGTCTTTTAGTGCTAGCTTCCTCTGATCATTATTGTTTTGATATAGATCTTTTAATTTTTTCCACATTGAAAACGGTGTCTCCTTCCCATGGAGGGTTGAGACAATGTGGTCTCGAACTCCCTCCAGGAGGATTCTCCTCGCTCTAGCCACACATTTCTTCCATTCCGACAATTCCATAGCATTAGCCGCTGCTAGCTTGGGGACTTCTTGATCAATGAATTCCTTTAGACCGTTGTCCTCTAATACTGCTTCCATGCGATCCTTCCATGCTATATAATTTAAGCTGCCATCAAGGGCATACTCGAGTCTTAAACCGTTGAATGCCATTGGTGAAATTTTAGATGTCATAAGAATTCAAATTCTATAATCAAGAACTTGAAACTTCGAACTTCTCCCTTATTTGTATATTGTTCTTCACTTTGATCACCTTTGCTCTAATACCATGTAGAATTTCCCACTGTAGATCAACAGATTATGCAATATACTAAAGCAAAATACAAGATCTACTTCTACAACAAACTTGCAGAAGCTTAATCGATTTTGAGCAAGATCAAATAGAACACATATAACTGAGAATGAGAAAGCAATCACACATGAACATAGAAGAATACTCTCGGGAGAGCCTTAGCTAAAAATCCCAATCTATGTATTATCATACAAGTGGAAATATGTCTAGATTACACAAAGCATTAGCTCACAAGCTATCCCGCTCTCACTACAATCCAACAATATAACTCATAGACTGAATAAACACAAGATATGCCTTCCCTCAGCCCTCCAAGCCTCCTATTTCCTTGCGCAATTTCTCTTGGGGTCCAATGCTACCACTTGTGTGAATTGACCTCATCACACACTCATCAAACTCAAAATTAATTGCGCAATCTCCAAGGAATGAATTCCTTCTGCATGCAAGAGATATCCTCAATGGAATATTCCTACAACTGATAGTACACTGTCCCATCATCTGATCTCAACTGGGTCTGTGACTAAACTGACATGCATGAGTTATTTATGAGAGAATATTCAGTTATCTAAAGTGTAGCAGTTACATGCATGCATGCATTAACAAACTAAACTCACAATTAGCTCAACAAACTATTTGAACTAATCTAGCTAGACTTAACTCAGATAACTGAGCTAACTAATTACAACTCAAAGTACAACTCATCCTGATCTCCTTTAATCAAGGGATAACTTCCTCAATCAATGGAGAAACTATTGCATGTCTTCACATAGACTTCATGTTTGATTTCCTACAACTAATTAACTCAAGATGAATTAATTAATTATTTTACAAACAACTGCTAAGATAAAATTTGAATTTTACTTCTCAATTTTAGTTTAGGGACTAACTAAAATTGGAATGTATCCCGAAATGATATTTATAGCAGTGCTATTTTTAGCACTTCTATTTTTAGCATTTCTTGTTGCTATTTTCAATAGTGCCTCCATTGTCAGCAAGCCTACATGATGGAATGCATCTCTTTATCATAGGTGGGGTACTTACGAATTTTATCAGAAATTGTCTCACTATGATAGGCCACTAGATCTTTGTGCTAGGTGAGGACTGCACCAATAGCATAGTCTAAGACATATGTCTTGATTTCGAATGGTTGCTGCAGGTCTGGCTGTGTGAGTACTAGTGCATAGTAGAGGCAATGATTCAACTCAACAAACACCTTATGTTGGGACTCAAACCAGGAAAACTTTTCTTTCGCCCCGCCCTTAGTAATCTGACTCAAAGGCCAAGTGATATGGGAGAATCCCAACAAGTAACCTTTTATAGAAATTTGCAAGGCCCAGAAAGTTGTGAAGCTCCGTTAGAGTGGTCAGGGCTAGCCAGTTTCGAATGAATTGGATCTTGGTCAGGTCCACTACTCGCCATGCTCATATATGATGTAACCTAAGTATTGGACCTGGCACATGTGAAAGATGCATTTCTCCAAGTTGGCAGATAGTTTGTACTGCCGAAGGGTTTGAAGTACCTGCAAAATGTGTTGCAAGTGTTCTTCCCAACTCTTATTGAAGATGAGGATGTCGTCCAGATAAATCACCACAAACGAGTTGGTGAAGGGTCACAAGGTGTCATCCATTAGCCTCATAAAAGTAGCAGGGGAATTTGTCAACACGAACGGTATAACCAACTATTCAAAAAGGCCTTCGCTAGATTTAAAGGTGGTCTTCCATACATCTATGGGCTTGTTGTAGTAGCTACAACCACCCTCCAAAATTTTGGTTTGCATGCAAATTTCGGAGCCTACCTTGGATCCTGCGATCGATCATCCTTGGTCACTTGTTGGTAAGATGATGATATCAAGCTTCCCCTCCTTGATCTTAAGAGTTTTTCATGTTCTCATCTTTATTCAGTGTGTGTCATCTTTGGGCATAGGGATTGTTGTTTTTCATGTAAAGGGAATGTTGTTTTTCTTCAAGGGAAAGCATGCACACATGAGTTGCTATCATCACATAGACATGTTTCACACTCACTTCATGCACTCTTGTCACGAAGGTTGTTGCATCAAGCAAAGTATGTTTTATACATTCTAGATTGTCTATGTTGCATCACTAAGTGTTCGTGTGCGATCACAATCAAGTCTTATTGATTTTTACATATGTTTCACTGATCTCACACTTAGCCATTTTCCCAAGAAACCTAGCCTCATACAACTTCCCGAAATTGTGAACTTTGCTTCTGCAACCCTCAAGCTTCCTCCCATTCATTTTGAAACCTTGTAGTGCACAGAGACCCCAACATCCCTTGGAATCCAAAACTATGCAGTGGTTTCCTCCAGTGTCCTTCCCCCAACTGGAACCCATTGTCATCAGAAATTGTGCAGTGTTTTCCCTCAGCTACTCAGTCTTCCTTGCATCCTAAAACTGCACAGATGTGTCCTCCCAGAACTATCCCGCAGTAGTGCCTTGCATCCAGAAACTGTGCAGTACTTCCTCCCAGCTGCTTGGGCTGCATTGCACTAAGAAATTGCACAGAGGTGTCCTCCCAGGACCCCCATCCTGCGGCAGTGTCCTCTACCTCAAAACTATGCAACGTTGTCCAAGCTACCCTATCTCTGTTGCATGCAAAAATTGTGTAAATGGGCCTCCCAGGGCCTCATTCTGACAGTAGTCATTGCCCGCTGAAACAACGTCAATCTATCTCTCAGTGACAACAAGAAAATGTGACATGTTGAGATCACTCCCAAGGAGTTGAGGAGAAGGACCAAGAAGACTAAGTGATGGTAAATGTCAGGACTGCATGCAAACTCCGTTGGATGCATGATCATCTCGAGGGTAAGTATGGTAAGTAAAGAACACCTTTCGAAGTACACCTCTTAGTTGAGTTTGTAGGACTAATTGTCAGGGTCATATCATCATGCCTTCAGTAACTTGCATGTGCTCAAACACAAAGTCATGCCATGTGTTTCCTCTACATTTTTTACTTCCTTTTCACTTGTTTGACCAACTGTCGTCTTCAGCATGTTGATTGCTATGTCATGCTTGCAACCTTGTTTTGGTGATGTTGAAGGTTTGTGTATGAGTTGGGTTCACTTTGTAAACATTTATCGCACACACACACAATGTTGTAAGCACTGTCATGCAAGTGTCGTCACGATCATCCGAAGGTCTATCCGAAGTGTCGCACTTGTCACTTTCACCATTAGACAGTCCCGTAGTCAGACGCACTGAGACAAATTGTCTTGTTGGTTCAATGTGTCTTGTCATTAAGTTATGTTGAGTGTGTGTTTTCGAGGTCATTTATACACAAGTTCACTTGATCACACACTTAGCCACTTTTCTGAAAATTTGTCCACCGTACCACCCTCCATTAGCTAGACCTCCATTGAGATGCACTGCGTAATCTCAACCCTCAGTGACCAAGCATTGTTGCTTAGAATTGCACAGAGCTTGAGGCTGCCCTCCAGGTAGTTTGCACTGCGCAATTATGGAATCAACCTGGTTGATTGTCACCTCGAACAACATAGAACTTTCCCAAGAAGCTATCTTATTTTTCACTTCCCGCAATCCTATCCATCAAGCCTCCCGCTGGTCAACCGAAGAATTTGACTTAGGCAGTGACCCAAGGCTGCACTCCTCCAAAAAATTGTGCATATTCTGTCACCTTGCCTACTTTCATTGTCTGAAGAAATTTCTCAGGCAAGAGGGATATACACCCTCTGCTTGTCACTACACTGTCTTTGGAAATTGCGCAGTTCTTTCAGTCAGTCCCCTTGCCAGCCTACTTGTTACTCCTCCTGAAAATTATACAGTTTTCATGGATAGTCCACTTGCTGGCACCCCACTCAGCCCAAAAACTGTTCAGACATGTCCTACATGACTTCTTCTTAGATCTGCGGAGTTCTGGCCAACAAGCTCCCATAGCCCACTCCCAGTCTTCTCTGAAAATCTGCACAGTTTTCACTGCCAGTGCCTCCTGTTGTCTGCATTGCCTTCCCTAGAAAAATTGCACAGTTCTACCTCCCAGCTGAGCCATATACCACAAATGTCACTGTTGCCCCAGACTGCCCAACCTAGCCTTTAAGAGACCTTTGCGTAGTTTTTCCTGACAGTGTTCCGGAGCCTTGCATCCCGGCCTGACATGTGCTCTGCGCTGTTTCAAAGCCTTGTCCTTTCTCCCTATCACATGCACTCGGAAACGAAAGATAATGCATCATGGTAAACTAGGGGATTTTTGGATTTGATGTCATCTCGTCATGAATGATTGCAGAAATAAGTACATGGATGAGACACAACACGACGATGAACGGGATGAACAAGGAGCGCATGCTAGAATAAATAATGTAAACTTTGAAATGGGAACTGATACTGTTACCTGTTTTGTAGAGATAGCAAAAAAGTGACCCGATTTTGAAAATGGGTGATGTAGAACACACATGTCTTTTTTAGAGCATAGTTTTTGGCACTTCAAATTTTTTTATGTACATTACATTTTAGAATGGTAGTGATTTTCATGTTGATTTAAAAAAGTGATAATTCTGCATTAGGACATTTTTTTAAAAGACCTATTTTTTGACTTTAAATTTTCTAATGTATGAAATGTAAATAATTATTTTCTAAATTTAATCATTTTTGAAGTGGTCTTCTTCTTCATATTTTCTTGTTTTTATTTTAATTTTTTTTTTTTGTAGTGAGGTTTTTATTGTTTTGCATATTTAAAGAAGAAGGTCGATATTTTGAATTTTTGATATTCTACATATTTATACATCGTTAATTAATATTTCAATCCAAATGAAATAATTGTCTCCAGAAAACAATAATTTTTAACAATTGACCAAAAAATAACCATTTTTAACATAAATATAACTAAAAAACTACACGTTTTGATAATTTTTTATAATTTTTTGTTAGAGATGACATGTCAAAATCACAATTTTTATAGGAAAATTTTAACTAAAAATGGTTAAATAATAGTTTTTTTTAATGAATTTCATGTCAAATAATAATAATAATCACTGTTTTTTTTCAAAAAATAATGATTAACATAAAAATGAATGCGAAAATCACATAATACAAATATTGAACACATAACAACCTTAATTGAGTGCTTATTCTTCTCATAAAATGTCAAAGTCAAAACATTACAAGTATAACTAATTAATAGTTTCCAAAAATGAGCTTGATTTCCAAGCATAACTTAAATTTAATCAACAATGTCAAGTAATCTAAACTCTTTGTCCTCTGGATTTTCATCATTGTCTTCTTCCACAATATTTTCTACTTCATTTTGCTCATTTTCCTCCTCTAATGGATCTTTGATGTCTGCGAATCTCCCAATGTATGCCTATCCAATCATTCCGTGTAATGGTGGTTGGGGTTCATTTTCCTTTTTCGCCACACGTGATTCACTAAAGTCCCCTTTCTTCAACCCAATTTCTTCCATTGCATCTTGAAGAAATTGAAGGGCATTAATTCTTTGCTAAATAAAATTGCACTGTATTGGATCTTTTTCAATGGCAATGCAATTTCTTCCTTTTTGAAGGCAACATGCTAGTGTTTTACCTAATTATCAAGCACAAAAGAAATAATGAAGTAAATTAGTACAATGACATATAAATTAATAAATAACATATTAAATTCAATTCCATATAATAAATCTTACCTGAGCCAGAAAATAAATCCAAAACCCAATCTCCTTCATTTGACTGTCACAAAGACATGGCTAAATCGAGCTCCTAAATAACATTGGGTTACATTGTTTAAGTGCTCAAACGACTCAATTGAGTGCTTAAAAAGGGCTCAATTGAGCAATCATTTTTTACGATTATTCAACAAATAAGTTTATTAAGAAAGGTTATTCATGTAAACCCAAAAACGATGTGTGCAATACCTACTATCTTGTGCAAAGCACACAGGTAAACATACTAACTAGAAACGCCCAAATTGATGAATGGCTTTTCGAAATTCCAATAGACTAGCCATAGCTGGTGCCACATGAAAGAAAAGGAGGTACATTTTAGTATTTTATGAAACTTCAAATTCCAATCTCAAAACCAACGCAAAAAATAAATTTATTTCCATAAATGAATTACCAAATCCTATATACTGACCTGCCAAGAGTACAGCCCCCACCAACATCAGCACCTGGCCAGCCTGTGGTTCCAAATCCAAAGCGGTTGTCAGCACCTATATGGAGATGCATGATATATATATATTTTTTTTAATTTAAAATTTTTAATGTTCAAATGTTGGTTTCAGAAATATCGCTTCCTTCTGCATAACCTTTTCATACATATTTCTATGCAGAACAAGGACCTCATTAGTTTATTAAAATTGTGTATTTTTTAAGATGGATGTAATGAAGTAAAGTAAAGAATAACCATGAGATTTATTCATTCTTTGTGAGGTTTAATTTTATTAGGATATTAAAGATAATTGTTTGTTTAAGAACTAATTAAACAAAATATATAGCATAATTGCTAGAACAGTATCACACATTCTATCATTCTCGAATCCGATCAGTTTGAGATGTGCATCCCACTTAATAAGGTGCAGTCGTAGTATGCAGAGAAAATTAATTCTATATTATATGTGGGAGGAGTTGTGAGCAGCCATAGCTGTCATCAACCACCATCACGAGCGTGCCATCAGAGAGAGCCGTAGCTCTTGCCGTCACTACAACAACATGTTTTTAATCTTTCGGTCGAATTTCTACGTTGTCGTGATCTAGCGTACAACAAACACAAAGAAAGAAGTGAAAGCAAATTCAACATTACAAACACAAGAAAGAAGTGAAAGAAAAGTTGGCATTAGAGAAAGCAAGAAAATAGTTATTTTGGAAAGACAAGTCAACCTTCTTGGAACACACTTCAAAGGAGTCAGAAATATTGTCCATCATGTGGGAAAAGTATAAATAAATATTTTTAGTTGATTAATTCCATCTGTCGAATTTGAAGTAATAGGGCGATTCTAAGAATCGCCCTCGCCCTGCCACCATGATCACCAGAGGTGGCGGGGCGAGGGCGATTCTCAGAATTTCCATATTACTTCAAATTCTATAGATGGAAACACAACGAATCAACTAGCCATCAAATTCGACACCTTCAAGAACAAAATCGATCCGGATTTTTAGTTGGGTAATTCCATTTGTCGAATTTGAAGTAATAGGGTGATTCTGAGAATCACCGTCGCGCCGCCACCATGATCAATTACACGACCATCCCGACGAAGAAAGAGCATATATTCTCCACCTATGCCAATAACCAGCCTGGAGTGTTGATCCAAGTGTACGAGGGGGAGCGTGCCCAAATAAAAGACAATAATCTGCTAGGCAAGTTCAAGTTGAGCGACGTGACATTGAGCAGCAACAAGTCTTGAACCTTCTAGTTGCCTTCTCCAGTGAGAATGGCAGCCTGCACCGCGGCTTCGTAGGCCACGGCTTCGTTGGGATTTATGCTCTTGCACAGTTCCTTCCCATTGAACAAATCTTGCAACAACTTCTTCACTTTGGGTATGCGTGTCGAGCCTCCCACCATAACGACTTCCCCGATTTGGCTTTTGTCCATCTTGGCATCTCACAGACATTTCTCAACTGGCTCCATGCATTTCCTGAACAAGTCCATGCACATCTCCTCAAACCTCGTGGGCATTATGGTCGTGTAGAAGTCGATTCCCTCGTACAGGGAGTCGATCTCTACCGTGGTCTGGGCGATGGAGGAGAGAGTTCTCTTGGCTCTCTCGCTCGATGTTCTCAGCCTCCGGAGTGCTCTTGCATTCGAACTAATATCCTTCTTGTGCTTACGCTTGAACTCCTGCACGAAATGACTCACTAATCTATTGTTCAAGTCCTTGCCCCCGAGATGCATGTCTCCCATTGGTGCCTTCACTTCGAAGAGCCCTTCCTTGATTTTCAGCAGGGAAACGTCGAAAGTCCCACCACCGAGGTCGAAAATCAATATATTCTTCTCTTTCACGCTTCCCTTCTTTTCTAGCCCGTAGGCAATGGCGGCTGCGGTGGGTTCGTTGATGATTCTCAACACATTAAGGCCCGCAATAAATCCAACATCCAAATAATACTGTGTATATGTATGCAAACATTAAAAAAAAGGAGAAAGACAGGTAGAAGGGAACTTGGTTTAGTGTATTATAATAAAATTATTATAGATGAACATAGTAATGTTCCAATGTACATACTGGAAAACTATCGAAGGACTGTGTTAATATACACATATTTACGTAGGAAAAAAATGATAAACTATTGTACTTAAGTACATTCTCTAAAGGTGAGAACAAAAGAAATTATTGGCTTCTCTACTAGAATCATGGTGGCAGGGCGAGGGCGATTCTCAGAATCGCCCTATTACTTCAAATTTGACAGATGGAATTACCCAACTAAAAATCCGGATCCGGATCGATTTTGTTCTTGAAGGTGTCGAATTTGATGGCTAGTTGATTCGTTGTGTTTCCATCTGTCGAATTTGAAGTAATAGGGTGATTCTGAGAATTGCCCTCGCCCCGCCACCTCTGGTGATCATGGTGGCAGGGCGAGGGTGATTCTCAGAATCACCCTATTACTTCAAATTCGACAGATGGAATTACCCAACTAAAAATCTTTATTTATACTTTGCCCACGTGATGGACAATATTTTTGACTCCTTCGAAGTGCGTTCCAAGAAGGTTGACTTGTCTTTCCAAAATAACTATTTTCGTGCTTTCTCTAATGCCAAATTTTCTTTCACTTCTTTCTTGTGTCTGTAATGTTGAATTTGCTTTCACTTCTTTCTTCATGTTTGTTGTATGCTAGATCACGACAACATAGAAATTTGACCGAAAGATTAAAAACATGCAGCTGTAGTGATGGCAAGAGCTGCGGCTCTCTCTGATGGCACACTCATGATGGTGGTTGACGGCAGCTATGGTTGCTCATGACTCCTCCCACATATAATATAGAATTAATTTTCTCTGCATACTGTGACTGCACCTTATTAAGTGGGACGCACATCTCAAACTGATCGGATTCGAGAATGATAGAATGTGTGATACTGTTCTAGCAATTATGTTATATATTTTGTTTAATTAGTTCTTAAACAAACAATTATCTTTAATACCCTAATAAAATTAAACCTCACAAAGAATGAATAAATCTCATGGTTATTCTTTACTTTACTTCATTACATCCATCTTAAAAAATACACAATTTTAATAAACTAATGAGGTCCTTGTTCTTCATAGAAATATGTATGAAAATGTTATGCAGAAGGAAGTGATATTTCTGAAACCAACATTTGAACATTAAAAATTTAAAATTTAAAAAAAAATTATCATGCATCTCCATATAGGTGCTGACAACCGCTTTGGATTTGGAACCACAGGTTGGCCGGGTGCTGATGTTGGTGGGGGCTATACTCTTGGCAGGTCAGTATATAGGATTTGGTAATTCATTTATGGAAATCTAAATTTATTTTCTGGGTTGGTTTTGAGATTGGAATTTGAAGATTCATAAAATACTAAAATGTACCTCCTTTTCTGTCATGTGGCACTAGCTATGGCTGATCTACCGGAATTTCGGAAAGCCATTCGCCAATTTGGGCATTTCTAGATAGTATGTTTTCCTGTGTGCTTTGCACGAGATAGTAGGTATTGCACACATCGTTTCTGGGTTTCCATGAATAACCTTTCGTAATAAACTTATTTGTTGAATAATTTTTAACATTTTGTTAGAATATTTTTTCATTAGTTTTGGAATAAAACCATAAACACGTTGAATAAAAGACTTGGCAATAGATCTTACAGTGTAAAAATGACGTGGGAAGTGGAATTATTAGCCCCTGCCGCGTAGTAGTTATAATAATCATTATGGTGTGATATTAATTTTTTTTGAGTTGAGTTGTTAAGTGTGATTTTCTGAAAAGTATTTTTTTTCGGATTTAATTTGTTTAGAATTTAGTAAGATTTATTAAAATATCAAATTTTACAAGTGAATTTTTCACAATTATCTAGAACAATAGTAAATCATATTATCAAAAACTAGTTTAAACAACCTAAATTAAAATTTAATTTAAGTACAATAAATCACTCTTTAAAACTACTTCAATCTAAATTTATATTTATTTAATTCGATTTAGTCAAAATTTCTTCATTGCACTTACCTCCACTCGACCCGCAGATATTTCTTTGGAGTAGTTAAACCTTCATAAATTTATTTGGGTTTATGGTTTATAAGTTTGTAACTTCCAAGTGACAATTACATAGTACACATTGTTGGTCACATCACTACGACAACTTGTATCCATGTTATCTCATGTGTTGTGTTAGTGTTATATGGTTTAGAGTTTTTTAAGTATATTTTGTTGGTTGAATTTATTTATAAGTTGGTAGGAATTTGTTAAAATCACAAATTTCAATTGTGAATTTTTAGTTAAAAGGTTTTAAATTTTTAGTTAAAAAGTTTTAAGGATTTTTTTAAGTGTTGAATCTATATATAGTTAAAGATTATATTTTAAATAATGAATGATCATGATTTAACCAAAAATGATTTCTTTGACTACATAATAGTTAACCAAAGTCCTTTATCCAACTTTTTTGTTTCCGCCAATTTACTAACTTGCATGAACGTCTTAATGGAAAAAAAACATGCATGAATGTTCTAGTTCATAATTACATTCCCATTGGAGATGCATAAAAGGAAATAGTTATGCTTGTATTCTCAAACATATTATCATAATTTGTAATCTTATAGGTGTGTTACATGTGTGTTATATATTGTGATCGTGAGTTATAATTGTGAGTTTCTAGATTACTATCTTTAGCTAATCAAATCCACTTTCTTAGAGCATGAATAGGCCTAATGGTTAAGAGCATGTGTTTCCTCCTAAGAGGTCACAGGTTCAAAAACCAGAAGGGGTTAGAGTAGGTATGCCTTCGTAGACATAATAATCAAATCGTTGCATGGAGGTGGTCTCTTGTCCCACAAACAAGGGGGTCTCATACACCAATTTGGTGTCTCACTTGGCTATGATGATAGAAATATGAAAAGGTTGTTACCAGAAGGAACAGTGTTGAGATGGGAGTTTGTTGAAACCAATCGTAGATCTAGAAGAATTTTGAAACCTGAAATCGTGGACATGCATGTGGACTCAGATGGAGCACTAGTTGATGAAAGAGAAGAATATGGAACATCTTCGTCTGCATCCAATCATTCATCTGAAGATGTGAATTTTGATGGTGTGCAAGAAAAAATTAGTGATTTTGAATAGTTGTCTAAAACAGTTTATATAAGTGATGTTTGCATCATATCTTGAAAAAAAAAAATTTATTTCCATATGGTGTTAAATCAGAAGTTATGAGTCATTTTTATGTTGTTTGAGTATATTTCTTAATTAGGATAATTTTTATTGTTTAGAATATCTACAATGAAACATTAAATTAGAGATATAATGTATGTTTCATTCAATATACAAATAATGACAATTTGATTCATAGTCATGTAATTTTTTCATAATGTCCTGGTTTTTTAATTTTATCGTTGAAAAAATTCCAATTTCTTTTGTATCTAGCATGTTATGGTTGAAAACATGTTGAATTTATACTTAGGAAAGAAAAAAGTTATTCTACCAAAAACATTAGTGTGTTTTTTTCATCATAAACAACTGTTTTTTTGCACATAAAAATTTGATTTTACTAGCATTTTTTAAAAATGTTGAAAATTGACCCTAAAAAAAAATCGTCGTTCTAGTATCAACACTTTTTCATTTTCAAGATTTTTTTTGCACGAAAATTTCATTTTCACTGCCATTTTTAAAACATGTTCAAAATTGACCCTAAAGAAAAACCATCATTCCAGTATACACACTTTTCATTTTTATCACTGTTTTTGATGTTTTTTTAGGGTTTTTTGGCGAGAGTTCCCGTTTTGAGTTTATAGTTCCCGTTTCAAAGTTTACATTGTTAATACTTGCTCGTGGTTGGATGAACACATGAAGCATACCAAGTAGCAAGAGAAGGAGACACATGCGCATGCATGAAATATCAAGTGAACACCAAGACCATTGAAGACTTTGTGCACTCTGCCTTGCAAAGGTGAAGCTATGGTACACGACGAGCACACTCATCACTTAGCAGCACAATAGCTCAACACAAACTACACAACCAGTATGTGCATACCTGCAATGTCATGTCTAGTTTTGTCATAAGTCACCTTGGCCACATCACTACTTAGGGTCATAATTGTGTAATCAATGTAATGTAACGTGGAAGTCCAAGAGACCCACGGATGAAGTCAAAGAGTCATGTAAGTCAAAGATTCATGTAATGTGAACAATCATGAGGGATGCTGAACAGTCGCAAGAGTCAGTTTCACCCTTGGCTATATATAACCCTCATTCGTACATGTAAAGCACTTTTCACCTTGGCTCCTCCCACATAGCCTTGAGAGTCTATAGTATTTTCTTTGAGGAGAGAGCAGTGGCTACAATGCCCCACTATCGGGGTTAGCAATGTATGGTGCACGAATGTGTCTTAGAACTTTCGCTTAATTCAGAATCTTGTTAACAGGCCAGTACATTTTAACACGTATTGTATTCGTTTGCAAGACTATTATTTGGATGCTTGTAATGCATGTTGCTTTAACTTGTACTAATATAGTTGAACTATTTCAGTTTTTTTAGTTCATATGTTGTTGGAATGTGGTGTATCCATTGTTAAAATTGTCTCGCTCATGTGGACTATTCAGTTGGACACTCAACAGATTCATTCTTGTAAACTTGTTATAACGACCGTCACACTCGTGTGGACTATTCCACTACGTGTTATACGTGATATATGTCCACTTTATGTTTGTGACTGCTGCATCCATGTGGACTACTTCGTCAGAAGTTGCGCATGTCTTGCGGTGTTGTGTGTCTCTAATAGATTTGGGACTGTTCCCTTTCGACTTGAGACTCACTCTCACCCTCTCCCTCTGCAGTGAAAGAACTTAGATACAAGTTACACTAAGCACTCACTAGGCACACGAACCTTAATGTTTGAAGACTAAGTATACCACTTTCATGTGTTGACAAGCAAGAGCTAAGGCATATCTTTAAGATAATGGACATCGGGCCATCATAATAGATGGGACTCCTAAACCAAACGCTGTGAGGTCTAGTTGGGACTTCATACCGAGGAAATCCCCTGAATGTTGGCAGGTCCAGCACCGTCAATAGGGCTCTATTAGAACCTGGTGGTAACCAAACTTCCGATCGATCTTGCTGGAATACTTGGACCCCTTGAGTTGTTCCAACAGGTAACCAATCAGTGGGATTAGATACTTGTTCCTGACAGTGATTTTGTTTAGTGCCCGATAATCAATGCAGAGCCTCTAGGTCCCATCCTTCTTCTGTACAAGTACAATCGCACTCCCACAAGGTGAGGAACTTGGTCGAATACGCCCTTTCTACAAAAACTCCTGGATTTTCCACTTGATCTCTTCATTTTCTAGAATGGAGTGGTGATATATTGGCACATTGGTTAGAGGTGCTCCGAGAGTTAGATCGATTGAATGCCTGACTTGACAATGCAAGGGTAACCCTATGGGTGAGGAGAATATGTCCTTGTATTATTCCACAACCGTATCCACCTGCTTCTACCGCTTGGAGGAACCCTTCTCGGGTGGTATGGTTGTGGCTATGGCCTTCCCCTTAATTTGAGAGCAAATCAGAAAGAAAACAAATTTCCCAATCTAGGAGATGACCTTACTGCATTACTTAGAAAAGATCAAAGAGATGGCAGTAGGTGGGGTTACCTCTGGTATCCTATATAACTTAGTACCCAAAGAAATAATAACAGAGTGAGGTCTAGACTCATATACAACATGTCGCTTCCATAAGTATGGTTGTCCTAATATGTTGGGTCCCTATAATACTAGTGATTACCCCATTACTATTGTAGTTGCATCCCTTATTAATATTGTTGTGCCCCTATTATCCCCATATTGTTATTACTGTGCCCCATAGAATCCCTCTATTGTTATTTTTGTGGCTTTATATTATTATTGTTAGGTTGGCTGGGTTATATTGTGACTCCTTAGACTCCTATATATAGAAAGGAGGTTTTGTCATTTGAATCATCCAAGAATTGTTCATTTATGTAATGTAAAGGAGGTTGCCCCCTCGAAGAGGCTGAATTCTAAGGTGTTGATCTATCTTTTCTATCTTTTCTTGAGCTGGTTTCATAACATTTGGTATCAGAGCCTTGGATTCTAGGGTTTCGCTGCTCCAAATAGGTCATCGTGGCATTTTCGCTATAACTTTTTTTCTGCGACGTTTCAGAAGCTAAAAAAGAAATCCTTTGAGAAGACATCGCGTTGAACATCGGGTCCAAATTTCAGAGCTTTTCACACTATATTTTCGGAGATATGATCTGAGGAAGTTGGTCTTTTTGCAGACTCTTAAATTAAATTCCAAACAGGTGACCTGGGAAAATTGTCACAACTTTCTCTCTGAGCATCGGATTGAAATTTTGTAAGAAGTTATAGAAAGAGGATGGACTGTAATTTCTTGTAGATATTGTTTAGAGCCAAAGGTCAAAACAGTGACTCGTGGCATGTCGTACAAGTTCGCTCTACTGAATTAGTCTATAATCAAGTCACTGTGGGAGATTTCGCATAACTCTTCCTTGGAGAATCCAATTTGGGTCAGATTGGTGGCATTGGAAAGAGGACATAGAGGGCTATTTCAGGTCAAAATTCATAACTAGATGATCAGAAATTACAGAGATACATCAGAGGCAATATCGAGCTCCTACAAAGTGAAAAAAGGTGTGTAGATTTTTTAAATTTTTGCTTAAGCTTGGTTTGAAAATTTATTTTGAAGGAATTCAAAGGGCATAGTAGAGCATTATTATCAGTAACTGATGCCTCGAGGAAAGAAAATGAAAACATCTAGTAAGCAACCTGAAAGATCTAGCATGACTCATGAAGAAGAGGAAGAAATGCTACATGATATATCAAAATTACAAGAACAAGTGCAACAAATGTCACTCTCACAAAAGCTAACAGAAGCTAAGATAAATGGCGTGGAAGCTAAGATGAATGGCATGGAAGCTAAGATGGACAACTTGAAGATAGATTTGAACACAATTTTGAAGATAGGCATGGAATATTTGAAGACAGATTTGACAAATTTTCTACAAGAAATACTTACTAATGGTGAAAAGGTAGTAAAGGAAACTCATGAGGCAAACAAAAGAAATGTTAATCATGATTTCTTAGACTCTAATGTGGGATCGAAGACCCACCATATTCCAAAAATCGATATGAGGAAGTTTGATGGCAAGGATCCTGCAACATGGATATTACAAATGGAGCAATTTTTCAATCTCAATAATGTGCAAAACACACAAAAGGTATGTATTGCAACTTTACATTTGGAACCAAATCAGTTTGTATGGTATCAATGGCTTTGCTCTCGTAAACAAATTATCACTTGGGCAATTTTTACGGAAGAATTGATAGCACATTATGAGGATACAAAAAGCAACACTTTTTTTAGCCAATTGATAAGTCTCAAACAAAAGGGTTCAATAATGGAGCACATTGAGGAGTTCCAAAAATTGAACATAAGGGTAAAAAATATTCTAGAGGACATAGGATTGATGTGTTCATAGGGACTTTAAAGGATAATATCCAACATGATTTTCACCTTTGGGAACCTGATTCATTAGAGAAGGCATTCAGGTTAGCAAGAAAAATGGAAAGCAAAATTATGGCAACCAGGAAGCATACCACTCACAACTATAAAGATGGAAGTGTGTTGCTCCTAGTCTTCCACAACCTATAAGGTTGACACCACAACAATTGGAAGAAAAAAGAGCAAAAGGGCTTTGTTACAATTGTGATAGAAAATACACTAAAGGTCATAAGTGTGCTAAGAAGAAATTATTCTACATAGATTGTGAAGAGGAAGAAGAAAAGGAGCAAGAAAGTTCAAAAGAAGAGGATATACTCCAGGAACAAAGCCTAGATAAAGAAGAAATGAATCCAACCATATCTTGTAATGCATTGGCGGGAATTACCACTCCTCAAACCATCAAGATAGAAGGACAAATCAAGAAGAAAAAGGTAATAGTGTTGATTGATTCAGGAAGTACCCACAATTTTATTCATTGTAAGGTAGCAAAAGAATTGAATTGCTTCTTATATCCAGCACCAGAGTGTCAAGTGATGGTTGCAAATGGAGGAACAATAAATTTCTCTGGAAAGTGCCATAATATCAAGCTATCCATGGGAGAATATGTATTGACTAGCCCAATGCTTTCCATTCCAATGGGAGGTGCTGATGTTGTACTAGGAGTCCAATGGCTACAATCCTTGGGTACAATAGCTTTTAATTTTCAAGAACTTTTCATGAAATTTTCCGTGGAAGGAAAGGAAGTTGAATTAAGGGGTATTGCAGGGAAACCGGGAAAGATAATTAGCTCTAATGGTATGACAAAGCTTCTAAAAAAGGAACAAAGGGGTGTAATTGCACAATTATGTTCGCTAGATGTTTCCACATTGCAATCATCTATTTCTCCAGATCTCCAAAAAGTCTTGGACAATCATTCCAAGGTATTTGAGACTCCCAAAGGTCTCCCACCTATTCGTGATCATGATCATGCTATTCATCTGATTCCAGGAAGTGTTCCTCCAAACATCAGGCCGTACAGATATCCCTATGCCCAAAAGAGTGAAATTGAACGTATGGTTGCAGAAATGCTAGAGGCTGGTATAATTCAACCGAGTCAAAGTTCTTTCTCTACTCCAGTAGTATTGGTGCACAAGAAGGATGGATCATGGCGCATGTGTCCGGATTATAGGGAGCTCAACAAGCTCACTATTAAAGATAAGTTTCCCATTCCTGTCATTGATGAATTACTGGATGAATTGCATGGATCAATTTACTTCACCAAGTTGGATCTTCGTTCAGGATATCATCAAATCAGAATGAAGACTGAAGACATTCCGAAAATAGCATTTAGAACTCATGAGGGTCATTATGAATTTTTGGTCATGCCTTTTGGCCTTACCAATGCACCTTCAACATTTCAAGGTTTGATGAATTCCATTTTCAAACCATTCCTTAGAAAATTTGTGTTAGTATTTTTTGATGATATACTAATCTACAGCAAGTCTTGGAAGGATCATGTTGAACATGTTGACAGGGTGCTACAACTATTGGAGGAGAAACAATTATATGCAAAAAGATCCAAATGTTTCTTTGGAGTACAAGAGGTGGAATATCTGGGTCATATTGTATCTCATGAAGGAGTTAAGGTAGACCCTAGCAAATTAAAACCATTAAGGAATGGAAAATCCCCACATCCATAAAGCATCTGCGAGGATTTCTTGGGTTGACAGGTATTATCGCAAGTTTGTTAAGAATTATGGGAGAATAGCAGCACCTCTAACAACATTATTGAAGAAAGATGCATTTTCATGGACTCCAGAAGCAACAAAGGCCTTCGAACATCTTAAAGAGGCAATGTGCCAAGCACCGGTCTTAGCTACACCGAACTTCACAAAAACCTTTATTGTGGAATGTGATGCTTCAGGAAATGGAATGGTGCTGTTTTAATGCAAGATGAAAGACCCATTGCTTTTGAAAGTCGTCCAATCAAGGGAAAGTTTTTACACAAAGCTATTTATGAGAAGGAAATGTTGGCAATACTCCATGCACTTAAGAAATGGCGACCCTACCTAATGGGAAGACACTTCAAGGTAAAAACGGATCATGATAGCCTTAAATACTTTTTAGAACAAAGATTATCCTCTGAAGAGCAAAAAAGTGGGTCACAAAGATGTTGGGTTATGACTTTGAAATCATCTACAAAAAAGGGAAGCAAAATGTGGTGGCAGATGCACTCTCAAGAAAGGATGAGGATGTGGAAGCATTGTTGTGCACCATTTCTATTATCCAACCAGATTGGATAAACGAAGCAAGGGAGGAATGGAAGAATGACGAAGAAGTGTGGGCACTTATTCGAAAGTTACAACAAGATTCCAGTACGTCTGATACATTTAGCTGGCAAAATGATTCTTTATGGTACAAAGATCGCTTATACCTCTGTAAGAATTCCCAACTAAAACAAAAGATTCTTATGGAATTGCACACTTCTCCCTTAGGAGGGCACTCAGGATTTTTTAAAACTTACCATAGGGTTAAGAAGGAAATTTTTTGGGATGGCTTTAAATCAGATATTCAAAAATTTGTGGCGGAATGTTTGGTTTTCCAATAAAATAAAGTTGAAACAATTAAGACACCGGGTCTATTACAACCTTTATCCATTCCAAGCCAACGTTGGGAGGAGGTTTCAATGGATTTTATCACAGGTTTACCCAAGTCTGAGGGAAAGAGTGTCATCATGGTGGTAGTTGACAGACTTACCAAGTATGCACACTTTTGTGCATTATCACATCCATTTAAAGCCAGTACAGTTTCTACTGCATTTATGGAAACAATTCAAAAGCTACATGGAAACCCAAAGATTATTGTAAGTGACAGAGATCCCATTTTCACTGGAAATTTTTGGACAGAATTATTTTCTTGTCTTGGTACTCAGTTAGCTCATAGCTCATCTTATCATCCTCAATCTGATGGGCAAACTGAGATAGTAAACAAATGTTTGGAAGGATATCTTCGTTGCTTTGTATCTGATAAACAGACACAATGGGTCAAATGGTTGCCTCTGGCTGAATGGTGGTATAACACTTCCTTCCATACAGCAACAAAAATGACCCCATTTATGGCACTTTATGGATATCAGCCACCATCCATCACATCATATTTAAGAGAAAATTCTAAGGTTCAAGCAGTGGAACATCACATCGAACATCAACAACAAGTCCTCCAACTCTTAAAGGATAACCTCGTGTTGGCACAGAATAGAATGAAACAACAGGCAGATCAACATCGCAGCAAAAGAAGTTTTGATGTAGGTGATTGGGTATTCCTACGGCTACAACCATATAAGAAAATGTCCCTCAAGCAAGCTAAGAAGGATAATAAATTATCACCAAAGTATTATGGTCCATACAAGGTGTTGCAAAAGATTGGTACTATGGCATACAAATTGGAGCTTCCTGCAGCTTCTCGATTGCACCCAGTTTTCCATGTTTCATGTTTAAAGAAGGTTATAGGTGACAAGCTCCTAGTTCAAACAATATTTCCAAAACTTGATAGGAAGGAAAAATTATATTGGAACTGGAAGCAGTCACAGAAACAAGAACTTGACAGCTACGAAATCGATCAATTTCAGAGTATCTTATCAAGTGGAAGAACTTATCCACTGAAGATTCCACATGGGAGGATGAGAATTTTATACAAAAGCATCCAGAACTACTCAAGCGTTGAGAACAACACTTTTTTGAAGGAGAGGGGCATTTTGGGTCCCTATAATACTAGTGATTACCCCATTACTATTGTAGTTGCATCCCTTATTAATATTGTTGTGCCCCTATTATCCCCATATTGTTATTACTGTGCCCCATAGAATCCCTCTATTGTTATTTTTGTGGCTTTATATTATTATTGTTAGGTCGGCTAGGTTATATTGTGACTCCTTAGACTCCTATATATAGAAAGGAGGTTTTGTCATTTGAATCATCCAAGAATTGTTCATTTATGTAATGTAAAGGAGGTTGCCCCCTCGAAGAGGCTGAATTCTAAGGCGTTGATCTATCTTTTCTATCTTTTCTTGAGCTGGTTTCATAACATAATAATACATCACAAACTTCAAGAGGAGCAACATAACACAGTACCTCATCCATGAAGGGCTTGATGCTGTAGGGAAGGTGACACTGTTGGATGATGCAGAGATCTCGTGCTTGGTGAAGCCACCAGATGGTATATGATTGCAGATGTGTTGTAGTCAGTAGGCCTAGACTCTTCATGACCTCTGCTAAAATGAGGTTCTTTTGGCTCTTGCTATCGATAGTGAATTGCAGTGGAGAACCCTTCACCAACATCTGTGAGTGAAATAGGCACCCCCCCTCTTCTGGATCTTCATGATCAATATTTTGGATCTTGGTGGTGGCTATAGTGGCATTGGGCTCTGCGTAAATGATCTACTTCCCTTTTTCATTCCCCTTGTCAGGTTCTGCCTCAGAGTCAGAACATGCGTCAGACTCAAAAGCCTTCATCTCGGCCATGAGTGAATACTTGGCCTAACACTCACTTGTGTTGTGAGTGGAGCTCTTATGGAACTCACACCATTTTCCCATGTCCTTCTTTGTCTTCGTGGTGTTTTTCTTTGCTTGCGGCTTTGATGTGTTATCATGGGTCACCTCACCTTGGATTTTCCCTTTGCTCTGCGGTTTGGCGACACCTTTCCCTTGCTTTGGATTCGCAGATCCAAAGTCTCGCTTTTTCTTTTTAAGATTTTGCTCGATCTTGACAATGTATCGATACGTCGTGTCGAGCAAGGAGATGTCTAGGAACTCCATCTCATCATGGATGTACCTGTGTAGGCAACCGTGGTACTTGAGTACCAAATGTTTCTCAGAATCCTTGATACCCAAATTCGTGCGAAGGGTATGAAAAACATCGGTAAACCCTAGCATGTCTTCATCCCTTTCCTGTCGTAGTGTGGTCCACTTTATGTATTTATCCTCATAGCTCCCAACAGGGTAGTACTGCACCTTGATGGTATCTCAGAATGAATCCCAAGTGGGTGCGACTAAAAATAGTGAGGGTGTACTTTCATCCTTTTTCTCACAGTAGGTTTCCCACCAGTTCCTGACGTGGGGGAGGCTTTGAGAAGAAAAAATGTAACCTTTTCCCGGCTGGAAAAATCATGAATAGAAAAATATCCTTCTAGTAGATTTAACCATTTATCTACGACGTTCGCATCTATCTGACCCTCAAATATGGGAATGTCAAAGTTAACTTGTACCTTAAAAGGTGTGGTGCTTCCAGAGTAGCTGCTGGAAGTAGATGTGTTGCCCTTGGGTAGTCCCTAAAGGATTTGGGAAAATTTGTCCATCATCATGTTCCTCTGTCACTCAAGGGATTCTTTGAACAAGATTTTGAAATGATATCATGCCCCCTCATATTTATTTTCTTCCCCCATGGGAGGACGTTAGGATTTGCGAGGCTAGTCTTGCAAAGGTTCGACCAGTTCAAGTGCTAACTCCCTATATCCCGACCTCATTAGGGACATGTAAAGAAAAAGAAAAGAAAGAGCAGACTACTCTTATAGCACTGATCTAAGTTTAAACAGGAATGCAACAAATTACAAATATAACCATAAATCCAAAGATGTAGCAAAAATAACACTTCATTTCATTAATATCAGATACTAATATGATAACAAACAAAATGGAAATATGACTAGTTCAGGCGATGATAGTTTATCTCTCAGAAGAGATGTGGTGGATACATGCATCTGAACTGTGTTACAATGAGGCTCAAGGGCCTATTTATTATTGAAAAACATGAGAAACCCCTAAACAACCAAAACCCTAACCCCAAGAGATGTAACGCCAAGAGTTTGTGGGTCTCGTTGGGGTTAGTTGGGCAACCAACTTTCGGGGTCATAACTTGGTCATATTATCGTTGTTTGGTGCATACAATACCTTTGTAAAGGTCTCTCCGATTACTACAGTTTTTGCTGCAGGGCCCTGCTAATGGCTATGGGCCTGCAACGAACCTCAAAAAAATGTCGTTTAAGGGGTCAAAACTACTCCGTAAGTTCATGACCCAAAAAACTAATAAAAATAGTAAATGCTGAAATAAACAAGGAAACAAAAGAAACTGATTGGAGATCTAGGTGGGTGGCCACCCATATCCACCTGGATCAAGGGTCTCTTGGTTAATTTTGACTTAATTTCCAAGTAGGAAAGGTGTGTTTGTAGTTAACATAAGGCATGTTCTTAGAATCCTAATCTAATTCAAATTAGTTCTTCCTACTCGATATTCTATATATTGCATTCATGTACAATAATAATATATCATCATATTTTATAACTAAATTCACATTTTCTCCTTGGTTCATTACTCAATTTCTCAATAGTCTTGTGCTCTCTTATTTCTTGTTTTGCAAGTAGCTAGTCTAGTATTTTTTCACACTTATTTCCAATGATTCTTCTTAAAAACCAAAAATCATTTGGTATTTATATTTTATTTATTCCTATGATTTTCTCAACATATTGTCATTTCCATGAATTTGATTGTCTTATGTCTTTTTTCTTTATTTGGACTGCTTGGTAGCATATGCAGATGGGTGCTACATGGGTAGTTCCACTTTCTTTTGATATAAGTGTATGTTGGGTTCTCATGATGATCATCATGTAGAGTCTTATCACATGGTGAGTTCCCTGCTTATGCCAAGGAATTCACTCATGTGACTCTTTCCAATGGTTTCCCTCTTGATTTCTCATCCATGCTATCGTTCCCAATTGTTTTACCCTTATTTTCTATGCTCTCTAATAATTCCCTCCTTTCTATTCTTATTGATGACAATTCATTTCTCTTCCATTTCATTATTTGCAACTCTTGAGATGTGGGAAAAATGTAATGTATGTTTTCTCAATTTCATACTAACCATACATATGTCCCACTAGATGTTAATATATGGGGTGTTTTATGGTACATCAACAATACACAAACCTCCACAACATGACACCAATGTCCTCCTATCCATCCTAGCATGTCTCGCATATTTCTTAAGATCTCTTTAAGAATCCCTCACCTTGATCAAGATTTGTGATTTTGGTTTCCCACTTAATGCCTATTGTTATGGTAGGGTCCCCTTTTCTCTTTGGGCTTCCTTGGCCACATGTTTGGCTATGGTAGATGCTTTAGCCAACCTTTTTTGGTGTCCCTACCTTACTAATTAGGATCTCTATTTGGTCTCCCACTATTTGTGATTATTATTAGATAAGGAACCCTATATTTCTAAAAGTTTTAAACCTATTAGGGCATGCTATTTGAGGCACCTGGTTTGTATTTTCCCTAATTTTAGTAATCTTCAAATGTGTTCCAAAATTTTAACTATTTTAACCCTGCAACACCTCCTTCTAATGGTATAGAGCATGGATGTTTGGAAATTACCTATATTTTGAACATATTCCTATAGTACATCTAAAAACCCACAATTTGAATTTTTTAAAAATGCTACCTGCTCAATGGTTAAATGCAGCAAATGGTTACACCCCTCAGGCATCCCCACAACTATTTATGTTTCATTTTTTCTCATTTTTGAAGGTCTATAATCTAACATTTAGATATATTAGAAGTATTTCAAATTGAACACTCTCAAGTAACCTAATAATGTCATTCCACCTCCCGTGCTCTTGTTCTATCTTGTTAGTATTGTTTGCCTCCATTAATTGTTGACCTATTTGGAGGTTGATACATTTGGTATTGCCCTCTCTATTTGTCTTGGATCTTCTTTTTTTGGTGATGGTTTAGATGAAAGTTTTGGCTTGGCATTTTTGTTTGCATTCAATTTTCCATTGTCCTTCCTCAAAGGGAGATTCAACTTAGTTATGTGGGTGAGGAGGTTTTTTACCCTTTTTGTGTTAAATATGCCTATGATAAAAAAGTGTTGCACCAAATGTATGAGAGCTAAAATTTTCCTTTGAGTTGAAAGTTGTTACAATAAGGTTATATCATAACTTTATTTCCAAGTTTGGAAATAGAGAGGGCTAGTCAAAAGAAATTAACTATAATATAGGAGTCGAGAAAGGTTATTCCTTGTACCCCACCCATTTTTGAAATTACATTAACAAGTTAGAAGATTTTTTGGAAGATGTTGGTTGTTTTACCTAACTCGTGTTGGTACATTCATCATCCTTTTTCTTTACACTAATGATGTTGTTCTGTTGATGACGAGTCTGTATGACCACAATAAACAATTAAGAATCCTCAAGTACTTTTGTTCTAGTATGGGTATAGCTGTTAACACTAACAAAATGAAGGTTATGATAATTAAATCCAAATAATCAGCTATGATACTTTTTCATATGGTAATGATAGCTTGTATGAAGTTCCTTCATACAAGTATCTTGGATTCAATATTCATCACAAGCTCAATTGGAATTATAGTGTTGAGAAAAGGATAAATGGAGGGTGGAGGGCTTATTTTGGGTTTGAAAACAATTATAATTTAATAGACCTTTTACAATGGGATAAGGAAAAAACTCCTCTTTGAGAAACTTGTTACTCTTGTTATCTTATATGGACGTGGTATATTTAAATAATCTTAAAGAATGATAGAGTAGATCCAAAAGAATTTTATCAATTATAATCTGAAAATTAAAGGCAATACACCCTACCATACGCTCCTTATAGAACAAATCCTTCCCCCCATTGACACCATGGCTATGATTAGATACTTAATGTACATGAACAAGATAAATAGCATGGATGACAAGAAGCTCCTCAAAATTGCTTCAAACTTTAGCCAAAACCACATATAGCTAAAATGTAGATGGCATCAAGTCTTGGCCAAATCATTTGGGGATAAAGGAAGAGGAAGGGAAAATAAGGATTGAAATTTATGTTAAAGTGTGGAAACTATGGTGAATCTTACTATTCCATAATATCCAAACTATAAATGTTTGATAATATTGTTCTAAAAATATTAAAATTTCTAAGCATTTTTTAGTGTGATGATTTTTAAAGTAAAATAATTTTATCCTATAAATTTTGAGTGAATCATTTAGAAAATATTGAAGTTGAAGAATATTTTTGTTGGAAAAGCATGAAAAATTAGTCCATATATGAAAGTCAGCCCCTAAAATTTGCCTTGGAAAGAAGTCATTATGCAAAACACCAATAATGTTAAGAATATTATTACATCAAAGTTTAAGTAGAATTTGTGATGGATAAAGTATTAGTGGATAAAAGAAACTTAAGATACTTTAAGGAGGTGGTAAACCCTAATCTAGAAGATGAAATGTATATCTATTTTGACTAATATAAAAAAGAAAATCACCTTTGGTAAAATAAGAACAAATTTTCACGAACTGTAATGGTAGAAATGTGGCATTATTACTTAATGAAGTATTGTATGTGCAAGCGATTGTTCCTAAGGCCATTGCAAACAAAACTAAAACTACAATCTAAACCTCATAAACCTATACAATTTTTTTATACATGTTAAGGATTCTAGGAATTATACCAAAGGCAAGTAATATATATTATGGTGCATACATTGCAAAGTGGATAAAATTGCTAGGTGATGGGACTATAATTTTTATCCCATGCAAAACTTAGCAATACTATAACACATTGACTTTGGATTTTGTATATGCATTGGATATATGATTGCATCCTTATCATCAAGATTTCCTCGGTGTGAAGTCAAAAATATGGTATAAACATTGCCACTTGTCCCAAAAGTATTAGGCATTCAACCTTGGAGTAAATACTATTGCCCATTGCATGGCATGTTGGATGATCATTGTGCTTCATTTGGATAGAATGGTCAACATCTAAGATTGATATTTCAAGGGGTGTTAACCCTAATCCTTTGGCTCATTCCTCCACTTTCTTTTGGGTAGTTAATCTTGCCAGAAAAATATAAAAGATAAATGTAAACCCTTAACTTCAAAAATTCCAAATCGCATCTACAAAATAAACAACACAATAATATAAAGATAACTCTTAAGGTAGGATAACACCATCAAATACATTGACTAGCCACCATACTACACTATTATTACTCTAGTATGCCTTTCACTCCCCCACCCATGGTCAACATTTACTTATGATTCAAGGGGCCAAACCTTAGTTACTTGGTTTTGTTGCCTTTATTTGAATGTTGATATTTTGATTCATGGTTCCACCACAATTGTATGGACAATGACTTGAAAATTTTCCATAATGGCATACATAGCGTGGTCATATGCATACACTTAACGTTATTAATTAATTGGTTAGAGAGATGCATACATATTGTGGATGTTTTATGTAGCATATTATTGATGTACATGATTCATTGGCATACACATACATGTATTATAGATGGATGTTGGTTCTATTTCCTCAATTTTCCCTCTCTAACTATCTCAGGCCCGCATACATATTATCATTGGATTTACATATAGTTTCTATAACATGCTTGAATACATATGATGTTGATGAAGGTCTATATATTAAATTTGTTTGAGCATTATTTTTTGGCCTTGTTCAACATGTATTCATAGCCAAATTTGACATTATGAGCTAGTATTCAAGATAGTGACTTGATCCGGATTTAAACAGGAATGCAACAAATTACAGAAATAACCATAAATACAGAGATGCAGCAGAAATAATACTTCATTTCATTAATGTAAAATACTGAAATATGCTTACAAACAAAAATGGAAATAAACCAGCTAGGGCGATGGTAGCTTATCTCTGAGAAGAGATGTGGCGGCTACATGCCTCTGAACTGTGGCACAATGAGGCTTGAAGGCCTATTTATTGTTGAGAAACAATGGAAAACCCTAAACATCTGAAAACCTAACCCTAGGAGATGAAACGCCAAACTATGGGCCTTGTTTTGGGTAAGTTGGTACATCAACTTCCCGAGGTCGTAACTTTGGCATACGATCTCTGATTGACGCGCACAATAGCTCGTTAGAAAGATCTATCCGAGGTATACAACTTTGGGAAGAGAAACATCAGTCTATGGAACTATGGTGTTCCCATATTTCCCAAAAAACGTTTTTTAGGGCCTCAAAACGGCTCCGGAAGTTCATGACCCGAAAAACTGCTAAAAATAGTAAATTGTGTTACAATTAAGGAAACTGAAAAACTGAAAGAGACAGTTGCTAGAGTCCAAGTGGGATAGGTGGGTGGCCACCAACATCCACCTGGATCATGACTAGACTTTGCATTATTAGCTTGTTTTTAAGTTATGTTGGATATACTACAACAACATAAGGCAGGTTTATAATGAACTTTTATACTTGTAGGGTGACACACTCATTACATTAACTATGATTAGTTTGCAAAAGGAAGTATAATACCACTAGACATATGTTATTATATTGTGAAAAACTTTATATTTGTCTCTATATGATATTGTTTCATATGATACCCATATTCTAACAATAGTTTAGACTTGTGTTAATGTAGTTAGATTTAATTTAATGTTTATATTGGTGGATGATTGACACACGAGACGTTATATTGAGTGGCATGCCAACACTAGTACTATTTTTCATTGTAACCCCTTTCCATCCATTTACCTTACTTTATTCACAATTTTTACATATCATACACCCTTGCAAAGTTTACTCTCATGTATGCATGCATTCATGATTGTTTAATGATGCATGGTTCAAGTAAATTTTGCATGAGATTCTTGTTGTGTTAATCATGACTATTTGATTGGATAATCAAGTTAGAAAGCTTATAGTCGTGGTTACTAATAAGTAGAACATGGAAATAAGATCTCTTTCAAGATCAATTATTAAAGAGGTTCCACCTTTTTAAGATTGTGTTTTTGAGTGGGTGAGGATCACTCTCATTGATGGAAACTTCTACTAGATTAACATAGTTGCTTTGAATACCATTAATTTTAATGTGTTATCTATTGAGACACGGTGCATAGATATTGGAACATGTTTAATTTTGAATTTTCATAAACTTGTATATTTGAACTACTTACTATTTTCTCAAGATTACATCAAAACACCAAGTTGGTTCATGTAATACACACACCCCATATGTAGATTGTTATTGTTGTGATTATATTGTTTCCACTATTATAATGTAATTAGTTTCTATTATGAATAAGAATATAATTTTATATTTATTTATTTTTTAATTTTAAAAAAGTTAATTTATTTTTTTCTCAATTAAATCTATTAATTCCCTTATATAGAACAATTAACTTATATCAAATACTCTATATTTATCACCAAATCAATTTTGCTATAACACTATCAAAATTATAATAAAGTGATTATATTTATTTACTATGACATTTACAATAAATTTATTTACAAATCATGTTCTTAACTATTAGACTCACTGAAACTATAACCATATCTAATTCCAATATATCTAATTAATAATTTAAACTATAAAATAAATATATAATTTCAATACATGTAATTAATAATTTAAACTATAAATTAAATCAACAAAATATCATAAATTAAACAAACTATTATATTTATTAAACCATAAATTAATTAAGCAAACCATTAAATGTGAAGACTTTCCATAAAGTAATTAATCAAAGCATTAAATGTGAACACTTTCCATTTTTGGGTTGTGACTGCGTTATTGTTTTGATGTTGTTAAAGCTTAAATGGTTTATTTCTATAAAAGACAAATTACCTTGAAATGAGGTGGGCCAACCATCAATATTTGCTAATCATATGCCTCTAAAAATAGAGGCTATTTATTAAGATGCGAATACTTTCCATTTTTAGGTTGCAGTCCTCACTTATTTAGGTTGTGGTCCTCACTTAGGGTGTGGATCTTGTAAAGCTTAAGTGATTTATTTCTATAAAAGACAAGTCGCCTTCGCCAACAATCATTATTTGTTAATAGACCAGTTGTGAAGCTTAAGTGATTTATTTCTATAAAAGACAAGTCGCCTTCGCCAACAATTCCCTTTCAGATTGAAACATTCAAACTACGAAACATAAATACGTGATTGATGACCAACAAAACATATGGTTCGAAATAAGCCGTGAAAATCCTTTCAATTCTTTAGAAAATTTGCAAGGTTGGGAGTTGATGTTCCTACTTTCATCTTAATCAATTATCTTAAGAGAGGAAGAGGGTATGGAATTATTTTTTAATATAGATTTTTATATTTTCATATTTATTAATGATGTAAAGGTTGTATCAATATTTAATTATGGTAAATAATATAAATTTTACAATAAATTAATAAATATGGTATAAACATTATATAAGCTGAGATATATAAAGTTAAGAGCATTTAGATTCAGTGTTGTGTATTTCAATTTATATAGTATTTATTACTTTGTTGTGGGATGTATATTGATTATTTTTAATTATTATTGAAGTGGGAGTTAAAAAAAAAAAAAAAAAACGTGATCTGAAAAAATATGAATATCATAGTCATTGACAACCTCATGTAGCGTTAACTCTATATCTTTCTCCAACTTCCCATTTTGCATACCTAGGGGTCTCTTAATAATAAATCCAATGTAAGGTGCCTTAATCCAATGGGATTCTTATGAGATTGACAATGACAAATCTTAAAACATTATTTGTGATCTCTCATTGATATCCTTCAAGTTCTTTCTTCAAGGTAACATGTGTAAAAATATTGAACCAATAGAATATTATATATGATCATAAGGACTTGATAGCAACCATGTTATAAGAGAGCATCCCATTATCATTAAAAAATGACTGATGACCATATAATTATGCATAAATAGTTAGAATGACTCTATCAAGCATAATTGGGTTAGGAAATTAGGGCAATTTTTAACCCCATATTAAAATGTTATCCCTCTTACAACTTCTCCCCTTCTACATGGTATTAAGGAGAAATTATGGTCTATCAAGTAATGAGACTTTGTTGATTCAACACAAATAAAAAAATCTCAATATAATGTCAAGAAAGAAGCTCTAAATGCCACTTAGGCTTGCAGAGTCCATTCATCAACAAGCTTATGAGCTTGGATTTGTACATGATCTTCTTAATCGCCAACATTATAATATTTGATTCATATATAGGAGACTTATAGCCCACTTGCTTTGCCAACACAATATCCTGCAGAATTACGATACACACAACATTTCTCTATATTATGCAAAGATCTATGTCATCTAATTCACTACAAGGCCTTTTTTCTTAGTGTAGCCTACACATAACAACTAGCTAACAATGCCAATAATGAATAAGATTTTGTGTTGGTTTCTTTATTGTTATCATTAGGAAAACACATAAGGATTGGTTATGCTTATTTGATTCAAGGTTTGAGTTCTTTTGTGTTTACAATGCCAAGTGCAAATTTCTTTGCTCCTTGTTCTCTAGTAAGAACGTGACGATGGATTTTATTATTGGCTTTGCAAGGCCAAGTAAATTACCCTTAGTGGGAGAATAAATGCACCATATCAAAACTAAGATAAAACAACCTCTATGTTTTAATATGTCAATCAATAGACCCATTGTTTCTTAGTTAAAATACTAAACAATTCTTTTAGTTGGACTACCAGTCAAATAAGTTATTCAATTAGATGACAACGCCATAATGAGTACTCTCATCCCCTGAAATTCTCAGTGTCGAGGACTTCTTAATTGAAGAAAAGATAATGAGAATATTTATGTGTTTTTGCTCTAAATTAAATGTGTGTGCGTGTGTGTTCTCAGAATTCCAACAATGCATACACATTAATAAGACACTATTCAAACATCAATAAGCATCATACAAACATATATATTAACCCACCAATGTCACAACACAATCAATGTAATTGTTGTTATTTTAATTTCAATGCGTCAATCCTCCATGGGATTACTATCCTTTCCTTCATAATTATTTTCATTATAGATAGAAACTATATATAAGCATATCATTGCTAAGGAAATAAAATCTCTATCATAATCAATTTCAATTTATTAAATCAGCTAATCAAATTTTCTCCCACAAACGATGAATTACCCAAATATTTTATCATGATATATTGGTCCAACAATAAAGAGGTAACTTTGAAAGAGAATATCTCTAGATCAATGAATTACATTCCATCTCATTGTTCCTTTTGAAGAAGATAAAATAGGAAACTACCAATGATGTGATAAGAGAGACATCTCCTTGCTAAGGAAATTTCCCAACATTTGTTGGAAAGAGAGAATCAATGTTGCTTGAGATTAATTCAGCGAATTAATTACTAATTCTATGTTGGAATGAGAACTTAGCTCAATGAATTACATTCCACCTCATTTTTCCTTTTGAATAAGATAAAATAGGAAACTACCAATGATGTGATAAGAGAGGCATCTCCTTGCTAAGGAAATTTCCCAACATTTGCTGGAAAGAGAGAATCAATGTTGCTTGAGATTAATTCAGAAAATTAATTACTAATTCTAGGTTGGAATGAGAACTTAGCTTAACATAAAACCATGCAAGAGAAGATATGATCCATTGAATGATGCATACTCCTACGCCTTATTTGAAAACAATATACAACACTAATAAACATGTACTCATTGTGCTAAAGGATAAAGGAATGCATGGGAAGTGGGCATGTCTTTAGAATGGCAAGACTTTGGTGTTAGATAATGCTAATGATCTAGGAAGATTGAGAATATGATATTTTTTGGAATTATTGCCATTCTTCATATGCATAATTAGAAAATCTGATTGGAAATTGCAATCAGTGGATTCTAAAAGTGTTGATCTCAATTGGATATGAAATGAATTATTTGAATATGATAGCTATTATATTAACCAATCAAATGAAAGGGTTGAACCTCAAGCAATAATTGACAATAACATAATGAAAATATTGTTATACATAAGAATTACATGGATATAAGCAAGGATTTATCTAACCCAGTGTATAAAACCATTTATTTGACTCTTGAGTAAGTAATAGATTGATTGAAAGGTGGAACTTATTATGACTATTGAGATTTAACTTTCCATCAAAGTAACTTATGTAAGAGTGATGGATAACCTTTAGCTTCTAACAACAATGAATCACATAGACCATGAATTAAAACATCCAAAGAATTCAATAGAATAGTGAATTGATTAAGCCACTTGGGATCAAAATCCACAATAAGAAATATGCATTACAGACATAGAAATTAGAACATGTTGTTTAATATGACGATTTTATCCTAGAAACTAAAATGTGAAAATTAGCTCCAATTGTTGATCGATTCTCATTTCAGAAATATTTGGTTATAAGGTAGTTCATGGCTCTCTATGCATCCTCACCTATCTCAACCAACAAAATTCCCTTTGTGATATTAATTACATCATGATATAGGAGAGATTTGGGGCATTGAGAAGGCCAAGAGACAAAGCTTTCATTTCCCCTTGCTCTTTCTCCTTCAATTCTCTATTATTTTTATGTTTTCAATTTGATTATTTATTTTTCCTCTCTTACTTCATTTATTTTTTTTCCATTTTAGCATTTTCATTATCCTTCGTATTATTTTATCTAATATTCGTTAATTTTTGAATTGTAATTGTAGATATTGGGTCTTACAACCACTCACTAGTTCATATCCATTTTGGATCACACCTCCCCCTTGGGAGGCTTGGTTGGGCTCCAAAATATTAGAGGAAATCAATTTGGATCAATTTACCTTCTATCTTCCTCTCTAAAACATGGGTCTAACTCTAGCTCTCTATTATATCTCTAACTGTGGCATTGGTTGTGAATCAGAACTCTAGCTACTAGCTTTGGCTTGGGTTTTTGACTCACTTGTTCCCATGGTGTAGAAGTTAATGCTTATTAGCTCTTAGATCTTAGAAATAATTAGATATGAACTCTTCAATCAAAATCCACTCCCATCTTCAACATGCAATTCTCTTACAGACTTAGACTTGGAGATAGTCCATGTTGGTAGTTAATGGAAGCCAAGTTGAATAATAGGCTATGCTTGTTAAGTGAGATCCTAATAGTTATGCCATCATGCAACAAATATACAACAAGAAGTGTGGATTTCCCTCTTATGCTAAGATTAATTATTTCTTGACAGAGAAAAAATAATTTTCTACAACATCAGGTGAATCACCACCAACATGGATGATCACAATAGCTTATTCTACCCCAAAAATTTGCTAGTTCTTCCAAATGTATGGTTGTAGTCGTTTTCTTTGTCGATTGTCATGGACTTTTAGGGAACCAAATAGTCATCAAACTCCATGCAATGATATTTGGCACATCTCCAAGAATGGATTTTGATGTTGCAATGTTGAAATCTACAATCCACATTAGCAAATTTAGGGCCAAAATGGACCTTATAAAAAAAATAGTGCATCGTGAATTCAAAATTCAATAACTAATAAAATCCCAGAGAATTGAATCAATGATAATTATCGAGTTAGACATATAAAAATCAAGAATGATAATGTATCATGTTTCTATTTGATAATATTTATCCACATATACACCTAAACTTAATTCAAATCTTGATAAATTTGTCTTGGGATATGTTTAATATCTTTGAAATACTCAATATTTATATTTTTAGTATTTTCATGACATTTATTAACATTTACTTATTTTTATATCAATAATAATATATGTTTCCATAGTTTATTAATAATATATTGCAATTATTCCCCCGATGGGGGTGGACACATGATTGGAAATCAGGTATCTGGGTTGTCCCCTCATCCCACGTGGCAAGCATGTTATGTTTTAAGTGTAGCTCACAATGACGATACCTCTACCATGCAAACTCTCCAGAATCCAAGTCTTAGGCATTAAAATTTGTTGTGGAAATCATTCCAATTTTTGTAACATGGGTGATGAGTTTTGGGTGCAGGGAAAACAACAAGGGTCATGATGGAGACCATGTGTGCTCGCCTGGGTATTGGCTAAGTTGGCACAGTGCAGTGGTCGACTATCTTGCAGATGTATGGAATAAAATTGATTTTCAAATTAGCATTTGGGGCCCGAGCACAACTCTGAGTGGTGAGATTCTTCTTGGTACAGAGCTTGGCTGGGAAATTAGGAAATTTTTCACCCTTCTAGACCGTGGGTTTAAGGTGGAATGTTCTCTCTGTATCAAGAAGGTAACCCCACTATTCTATTTTTGAATTTCTGGTTGGTTTGTCATTTAATTTGTGGATGAATTCTGGGACCATTCGGATGGGGTGTCATGGAGTGTAAAAGGGACTAGGAAGGTGGCCTCAATGATTTTCTCCAAAGGGCGATCTAGGGTCTGAGTCTTGGGGTGTCAATTTATCATGCTCTAGTTGTTGTCATAACTTCTAGCTAGTGTCTGTGAAATATCAGATTTCGTTACCATCTCTATTTTGGTTTGGCTCTTGTGACCAGCTATTTTTGTGTCTTGAGTCAGTGGTCACTAATTTCTATATTTCACCCCTTGTGTTCTTTGGGTTGTTGCTGGTTTGGCGTCAGTTCCTTGTGGGTAGGCTCTCCAGCTAATTGGATGAATGAAGTAACTAATTGGAAGGTCATCGGTTTAGTTGTCGAGGGTTCCCCTGGAAATTTCTTAGATTGGTGTAAGTTTATCTCCTTTCATTACAAGGCCCTTCCACTCTGGTGTTTAATGCTTCGAGAAAATATAGGTCTCCTTGTGTTTCGGGTCAGTGCTCCTACTTTTATTTCGCTAGGGGGTTTGGGGTCCCTTCTCAAGTACTGTTTGAATTTCTTGTCAGTCCAGTGGTAATGTCACGCCATTGAGGGTGGCCATGTTGTGGGGTTGGTCATCATTTCCTTGTAGGGCGTCTGACCAACAGCCAAAGTTCTCGTTCAGGAAATTATACATATATGGAACATGAAGGTGAGGTGTTTCATGCTCTGGACCGTTGTCTAGGCCATGTGGACGCACAAACTTCATTGGAATACATAATTGAGAAACTTAGAGGCATTCAGGCAATATGGAAATTATTATAGAACATCATTATTAGGAACATAATGAGCTAGTTGCATGACATTCAGTTTAGTCAAAATGAGAATTTGGAACAGTTGGATAATATTCATCAGAGCCATTGTCGCACTAATGAGCATCTTCGCGATCTAGAAGCTCGAGTTGAGCACATCAACTTCCACATGCATGAACGTGGTGGCTATCATGTTGCACCCTTTGTACTTCCTCCTCATCCTCCTCCTTGATATGCTAATGTCAGTATTTTTGCTCATTTTGCCTCCTTTTTGTGATGTATGGCTCTTAAGCCTGGAAAAAATAGTGCTTTTATGGGTCTATATTTGGCATACTTCAGCCCCCAATGCCAACAAGTCTGGTCGGAATGAGGCACCGAGGGCCATAGAGACATATTTTCTAGTACCTTTTTTTATGAGAATATAATAGAAGAAATTTGACTAACAAAAAAAATATATGTTGTAATTTTATATGATTTATAATTTAAAACACACGCACACATACATATATGATGATGGTGGTGATGATGATTAACATCCACTAAGACCAATATGGTCTATTGAACCTTAAGAAAATAAGAGACTAATCGACATTCTTTAGCATTTTATTTCTATGATTGAAAAGAAGGGAGAGAAGCATTATCAAATCACTGTAGTTTTGCTAACTTAACAATTCAAAAAGGTTGGTAGTGTGGCAAAGATTTTGAAAATCAGCATGGATGTGAGTAAGAGCCAGGAAATCCAAGAGAAAGTGATTTTCATCTTCAACCCTTTTAGTATCGCAAAGGTGACAGACTCTTTCATCCTAAGGCGTTTTGGGAATAGACCAAACTCATTTTCACTTTGAAGCTCATGAAAATTAGTTCTTATCTTAGCAACATTCATTTTCTTCTTAGCACTGGTCAAGATAGAAAGATAATTCTGGTTTTCAAGATTGGGGTTGATCACCTCCTTATAATACCTTAGCTTCATTTTTCCCTCTAAATATTTATCATCCCACAACTTATCCTTAAATTTGGAAGTAACAATATTTTTAATATTATCATCATTCTTCAAGATGATCTCCTCCTTTACCCCCAATGGTCTATCCAACGTTATGCATCCTTATACCAACCTTTCTTGAGTCGGAGTTAGGGTTTTTGGATTGAGTTAGAAGCAATTTTAGGATATCTCTTGGCTTTCATGTTGTATATCTTCTCCTTATACATGAGATACCTAATCATAGTCATGCTTTGGATGGGGAGGGGAGGCTAGCTTCAATCAAGAGGATAGGGTAGGGATTATTACCTCTAATCTTGAGGTTGCAGGTTATAAATGTTAAGAAATTTACTGCATAACATAAATAAATACTGAGAGAAATAAATATAAAATTTACCAGCAATAACCATAAACACATAAATACACATGTTTATCCAGGAAAACCCCAAATCCAGGGAAAAACCCAATCATAATGAAATTTCATTATCCTTGGCCAAAACCCTGGCCAATCCGGCCAAGTGAGCCTTCACCGCACACCTCCAGGCCCTTTCATTACAATGAAGTCCTTCCAGCCTTTTATAGGCTCCATTACATATAATACCACGGGCATAATACCATGGGTGCACAATACCATGTGCCCCAAAACCATCACTATTTACCCTGGTCAACTTTTGACTCTATCCCAAGTCAAGTTTACCTAACAATTCCCCCCTTAAACTTGACTTGGGGTTCCTTGACTAACTCCAGCCAAACCTGCTAAGTGAGCTAATCCCGCTCACTCTAGCTCTTACCCCCCTTAGAGTTTTTACCCGGGGTATTGTTAACCCGACATCCCCCCTATCACCTAGGTCTAACCCAAACTTTATCGGTGATCACCCAGGGGTACACATGCCTTACCAGGTCTTAAAGTAGTATGCCCATTTACATGCAATAATTTTGACTTCATTAATTTTTTTTTCGTTTCTTGCTGCTGCGATTCTGATCCATCCTCTCTCAATTTGATTTGCTCAAAAACTTCTATCAAACCACTCCAACTGCGAGCCTGATGAGAACCTTGTAGATTCCAGCACCAGTGGCCTCACGTAGCAGAAAATGAACAATTTTTGAAGCTGCATGAACCCTGAACAATTCGTCAAAATGTTCCAAACTGGTAAATATCGCAAATGCACTACAATCCCTGGCGGTTATGGCACTATCTTCCGCACATTCTCCTTGAGGTTCTTCCGCGTACGATTGTTCCACCATTATTTTCCAGACCCAGATCTGGAAAAACGCAACAATAACCATAAACACATAAATACACATGTTTATCCAGGAAAACCCCAAATCCGGGGAAAAACCCAATCATAATGAAATTTCATTATCCTTGGCCAAAACCCTGGCCAATCCGGCCAAGTGAGCCTTCACCGCACACCTCTAGGCCTTTTCATTACAATGAAGTCCTTCCAGCCTTTTATAGGCTCCATTACATATAATACCACAGGCATAATACCATGGGTGCACAATACCATGTGCCCCAAAACCATCACTATTTACCCTGGTCAACTTTTGACTCTATCTCGAGTCAAGTTTACCTAACAATTCCCGAGTCAAGTTTACTAGAAATTACTATACTTTTACAAGGTAATTTTACATTTGTTTTTAGCTTTGGGGGTGCTGCCCCCGAGCCCCCGCCGAGGGACCGCTGGCCCCCGGACCCCCCAGCCGGGGGGGGATCGGCCCCCCGGCACCCCCCCGCGTGGAGGGGTGTACAAGACTTCCTGGGGTATACATCCGGCTGAAACAAAGACCTTTGAACAATCATGCTCCACACACAACAATCTCCCACTTGGAGAATGATTGTAGCAACTCCACTACTACTTCATTTGCTGGACAATGACTCCTCTTTGGACCTGGTTGTTTTTCATCTTCATCGTCATTCTTGAAGACCAATTGAAACTGAGCATGTTCTCAGTTTCTCCCTGGTTACAACTTTTGTTAGCATATTTGCAGGATTCTTGCTAGTGTGTATCTTTTCCAGCTTCAACTCTCCATCTTCCAACACTGAGCGTATGAAATGGTACTTGAGCTGTATGTGTTTAGTCCTGGAATGAAATGCTAAGTTCTTTGCAAGATGAATGACACTTTGACTATCACTGTATAACGTGCCCATATCATGCTCCTTACCCAATTCACCCATAAACCTTTGTAACCAAATCATTTCTTTACTAGCCTCTGTAGCAGCAACATACTCTGCTTCTGTTGTTGAAAGTGGAACAACACTTCAGATTTTTGAAACCTAACTGACAGTTGTTCCTCCAACAGTAAATACATATCCTGTAGTGCTCCTCCTGTTATCTCTGTCACCTGCCATATCTGCATCAACATATCCTTGTAGGGAGATGTTTGAACCACCAAAGCATAATGCTTTATTTGTGGTACCTTTCAAATATCTGAGAATCCATTTCACTGCCATCCAATGTTCCTTTCCTGGATTGTTCATGTACCTGCTTACAACTCCCACTGCATGTGCAATATCAGACCTTGTACAGACCATTGCATACATTAAGCTTCCAACTGCTGATGCATATGGAACTTTAGACATATAATCCATGTTTTCTTGGGTCTTTGGGCACATTTCCTTGCTAAGTTTGAAATGGCTAGCAAAAGGTGTACTAACTGGTTTTGCATTGTGCATGTTAAATCTTTTCAACACCTTTTGTATGTACTCATTCTGAGACAATGTTAATTTACGATTTTTCCTGTCTCTAGTTATTCTCATACCAAGGATTTGTTTTGCAGCTCCCAAATCCTTCATTGCAAATGAATTTGCCAATTTTCTTTTGAGCACATTTATTTCCTGCATGTTAGATCCTGCAACAAGCATGTCATCTACATACAATAACAATATAATATAGCTGCCATCATTTTGCTTTTTCAAGTAAACACAATGATCAGAGTGACATCTAGTATAACCTTGTTCAGACATAAACTTGTCAAATTTTAGATACCACTGCCTTGGAGCCTGTTTTAAGCCATCCAAGCTCTTCTTCAACCTGCACACTAGTTTCTCCTTCCCTTTCACCTCATATCCTTGTGGCTGCTGCATATATATCTCTTCAGGCACTATAAACCCCTGGCATCAAAGAATCCCTTTGAAGCCAATATCTGGCTCTAATACCAATTGTTAAGAAATTTACTGCATAACATAAATAAATACTGAGAGAAATAAATATAAAATTTACCAGCAATAACCATAAACACATAAATACACATGTTTATCCAGGAAAACCCAAAATCTGGGGAAAAACCCAATCATAATGAAATTTCATTATCCTTGGCCAAAACCCTGGCCAATCCGGCCAAGTGAGCCTTCACCGCACACCTCCAAGCCCTTTCATTACAATGAAGTCCTTCCAGCTTTTTATAGGCTCCATTACATATAATACCACGGGCATAATACCATGGGTGCACAATACCATGTGCCCCAAAACCATCTCTGTTTACCCTGGTCAACTTTTGACTCTATACCGAGTCAAGTTTACCTAACAATAAATTTCTTTTGGATCAGCTCAATCCTCCTCCATGATTGTCTAGATATACTACAACCCCAAACCTTACATCCATATAAAATAATAGGGGTGACAAGAGTCTCAAAGGGGCTCTTTTTTTTATTCCATGCCTAAATATATATTGACTTAAAATTGTTTTGAAGCCCATAAGAAGTTTTCTAACCCATAATTTTCCTTTTCTCAATGCTATAATTCCAATTGAGTTGATGATGAATGTTGATTCCCAAATATGTATATGAAGAAACTTTCTACAAGTAGTTATTATCATAAATGAAATTATCATAGTTTATCTTTTTGGATTTAATTATCATGAATTTATTCTTGTTGGAGGATTCTAAGCTGCTTGTCGAGATCAACATGGCCCATGGCTAAAAGAATGATATCATCAATGTAGGTTTTAACCCTGTACAGAAATTACCTGCATACGAATTCTTAAACAAAGAAAATAAACAATGCGAGAGCATAACCCATAAAACACATATGCACAGAGATTTTTCCCTGGATCCCAAAACCGGGACTACCAGCTTGATTTTTCATTATGTTCCTTTCAATATTACAATACATATTTATACATACCGAAGCATCCAATACCATGGACCGAAAACCATCGCGTCCAATACCATGGACCGAAAACCATCGCGTCCAAAAAACATGTGCGAAAAAAATCATAGGTGGGTCCGCCCAACCTAACATATGGTCCAAAACCAAAATTTTCCGGGGCGCTGCCCCGGACCCCATAAAGTGGGGTTACGGGTGCCCTTCAAACCCCCTATTAACTACATGGAAAGAATATAACACAACCCAACAATATCCCACTTGTTGTTTTCTTTCCACAGGGGGCCACAGGAGAGCTTAGTCATTTTTTCAGCCCTGAGATTCCCATTGCTTCTCTACACCAAGAGAACTTCTCAGAGCTCACAGACTTTGTCAATGCATCTGCAGTATTCTTCAAAGTGTCCACCTTTACCAGCAACACCTTTCTGTCTTCTATCATATCCCTCACAAAATGATACTGAACATCAATGTGCTTTGTCTTTGAATGATAAGCAGGGTTCTTTGCCAAGAAAATTGCACTTTGGCTGTCATAGTCTATTCTTATAGCTCCCCGTACTAACCCCATACTTGAACACAATCTCTGCAACCAAACTGCTTCCTTGCTTGCATGAGTGGCTGCCATGTATTCTGCCTCTGTAGTTGATAGTGCCACTACAGATTGTTTCTTACTCATCCAACTCACTGCACCTCCAAATAGGTTAAACACATACCCACTTGTAGATCTTCTCTGATCCAGATCTCCAGCCCAGTCTGCATCAACAAAGCCATGAATATCCAACACTCTGTCCAATCCTGGTCTTCCTTGGTAGCACAAACCATAATCATTAGTGCCACACAAATACCTGAAAACCCGCTTCACTGCTGTCCAGTGCTCCTTCCCAGGTTTTGACATAAACCTGCTCAATACTCCCACTGCATGTGCAATGTCTGGTCTAGTACAGACCATTGCATACATCAGGCTACCCAATGCACTTGCATATGGAACATGAGACATGTCCTCTTCCTCTTCTTGTGTCTTGGGACACTGTTCAGCAGATAACCTCACACCTACAGGAATAGAGACCTTCACCGGTTTACTATCCTACATATTAAACCTCTGGAGTATTGTCTCGACATACTTCCTCTGGTTTAACCAGAGCTTCCTCTTTGACCGATCTCTTTTAATTTCCATGCCCAAAATATAGTTTGCAGCACCAAGATCTTTCATGTCAAATTTGGAGGACAATTGGGTCTTCAAATCCTGGATAATTTCTTTGTCATTTCCAACCAGCAACATATCATCCACATACAAGACTAGATAAATAATACGGCCACCAATTAATTTAAAATACACACAATGATCTGCTTTGCTTCTGGTGAAGCCAAGTCCCCGTATAAATGTATCAAATTTCTGATACCACATCCTTGGTGACTGTTTTAACCCATACAGAGACTTCTTTAACTTGCATACTAGTTCTTTCTTACCCTTCACCGCAAAGCCTTCAGGTTGCTTCATGTAGATTTCCTCTTCCAAATCCCCGTGAAGAAATGTTGTCTTCACATCCATCTGTTCTACCTCAAAATCAAAAGTAGCAGCAATAGATAAAAGTAATCTAATAGAAGTTACCTTGGCAACAAGAGAAAAAATATCACCAAAATCAATTCCCGGCACCTGGGAATAACCTTTTGCTACCAACCGAGCTTTGTATTTCTCCACCTTTCCTTTTGCATTTGTCTTCTTCTTGAACACCCATTTGCTGCCAATGGGTTTCCTTCCAGCCGGCAACTCCACCAGATCCCAAGCCTCATTTTTGTGCAAAGATGTCATTTCATCGACCATGGCCTCTTTCCAGAGTTTTCCATCCTCTGAATCCACTGCTTCCTTCACAGTTCTGGGATCATTATCAGTAACAGACAAAGAAAAATTTGAACTGAAAGCAGATGGACTATACCTTTATGGCTGCCTTCTTTCTCAAATTGATCTTCTCACAGCCAGAGTTTGTGGCTCTTCATCTTCTGATTCCTCCTCTGCTGCAAAGTCTGATTCTTCCTCCTTTGGCTCAAACTCTATCTTCTCAGGTTCCTTTGGTTGGACTTCATGTTGAATAACATCTTTTACCTCTCTGAACAACACATCTCAGCTGTACACAACCTTCCGTGTGACTAGGTTCCAAAGCTTATAACCCTTTAAACCATCCTTATATCCAATAAAGATGCACTTTTCAGATTTACTATCCAACTTGGTTCGTTTCTCCTTTGGAACATGTACATATGCATCACATCCAAATACCCTTAGATGTGAAAGAGAGGGTTTCTTACCAGTCCATACTTCTTGTGGAGTCTTATCCTCCAACGCTGATGAAGGTGATCTATTGATCAGGTAACATGCAGTATCCACCGCCTCTGCCCAGAATTCCTGTCCTAACCCGGCACCACTGAGCATGCTTCTTGCCCTTTCCATCAATGTCTTGTTCATTCTTTCTGCGACTCCATTTTGCTGAGGTGTATATGGAGTAGTCTTCTGCCGTGCTATACCACACTTCTTACAAAATTCTTCAAATTCCTTGCTGCAAAATTCTCCACCATTATCTGTCCTCAGCACCTTTATCTTCTTCTCTGTCTGATTTTCCACCAGAGCCTTAAATTCTTTAAACCTGTCAAAGACTTCAGATTTCTTCTTAAGAAAATATATCCATGTATTCCTTGAGAAGTCATCTATGAATGATACATAGTACACAGACTTACCCAATGATGGAACCTTCACAGGTCCAAACACATCACTGTGCACAAGCTCTAATATCTGTTTCGTCCTCTTACCACCAGAGGGGAAACTCACTCGATTTTGCTTCCCATATACACAATTTTCACAGAAATCAAAATCCAGAGAGCTATTATTCATACCTTCTACCATACCTTTACCATGAAGTATTCGAAGGCCCTTCTCTCCAATATGTCCAAGCCTTTGATGCCACAACATGGTCTTCTCTCCAGAGACCACTAGATTCTCTACTCCATTTTCAGGAACCATAGAACTATTGCACCCATCAGCAACAGTGCTACCTTGCAGCTTGTACAGAGTTCCAATCCGAACTCCCCACATTAATATCAGTGCTCCTCGAACCATCTTGCAGGTATCTTTCTCGAACACCGTCTTTACACCTGCATCATCCAACTTGCTTACAGAAATAAGATTTCTGGCCAATGCAGGAATATGTAGAACACCCGGAAGTGTTCTAACCCTTCCACCTTGCAACTTCAACTTTACTTTTCCCCGACCAATGATTCTAGCCTTCCTATCATCTCCTAAGAAGACATCACCACCATCGTATTTCTCATACTCGCAGAACCACTCTCTATGGGGAGTGAAGTGAAAGGATGCACCTGAGTCAATCAACCATGCCTCATGATCTACATGTGTACTTGAAGAAGCCAAGTACACATCCCCACCTTCATCTGAGGTGGTTTTCGCCTCTGCAGAAGGAGAATCATCAGATCCCTTTCCTTTATCAGGAGCTTTAGATTTACAATCCCTGCTGAAGTGCCCTTCCTTTCCGCATTTCCAGCACACCACCTTTGTAGGTTTTCCTGGAGATTTAGATCTCCCTCTAGATTTAGATCTCCCACTCGATGACTTATTTTTGTTTCTGTTCTGGGACCATCCTCGTACAGACAAGGCATCACCATTCTGGTTGTCCATATTTTTCCATCTCATCTCCTCCGTCAGCAAGGCTGAGACTATTTCATCAAACTGCAAAGCAGTTGCATTGCTACCTATTGCAATAACCAGACTATCCCACGAATCTGGTAGAGAACACAACAGACTGATGCACTTATCTTCATCTGAAATTTTAATATCAACAGATAATAACTGACTTACCACAGTATTAAACGCATTCAGATGCTCTGTCACCGAGTCTCCATCTTTCATCCTCAGGTTATATAGCTTTTTCCGCAGGAACAATTTATTCACCAGAGACTTAGATTGGTACAAAGTCCCTAACTTGACCCACAAAGCCTTTGCCGTAGCTTCCCCTGATACATTTAGCAATACTGAATCCGAGACACACAATCGTATTGTGCTCTTTGCCTTCTGATCCAACTTCTTCCATTCTTCATCGGTCACTCCCGATGGTTTAGTACTGAGATCTACCGCGATCCACTGATCTTTATCCACCAACAAATCCTCCATCTTGAGTTTCCACAACTCAAACTTCTGACCATTGAACTTCTCAATCTCTATCTTTCCACTGCTCGCCATCTTCTTTCACCACCAGAATCGATCTCGCAGATCTCCCACTGAACAGGGTCTACCACAGGCCCGAGCGAAACCCCTCAGCAACAAAGGCGTCCCCTTGAAGCCAAAACAGCTCTGATACCAAATGTAGGTTTTAACCCTATATAGAAATTACCTGCATACAAATTCTTAAACAAAGAAAATAAACAATGTGAGAGCATAACCCATAAAACACATATCCACAGAGATTTTTCCCTGGATCCCAAAACCGGGACTACCAGCTTGATTTTTCATTATGTTCCTTTCAATGTTACAATACATATTTATACATGCCGAAGCATCCAATACCATGGACCGAAAACCATCGCGTCCAAAAAACATGTGCGAAAATCATGCACAAAACCATAGGTGGGTCCGCCCAACCTAACATATGGTCCAAAACCAAAATTTTCTGGGGCGCTGCCCCGGACCCCATAGAGTGGGGTTACGGGTGCCCTTCAAACCCCCTATTAACTACATGGAAAGAATATAACACAACCCAACAATCAACATAGAGGATAAGAGTAATGGCCATACTAGTAAGCCTGGTGCCATCACATATTGTAGCTTCCAAGCACTCTTCTAGCTTATGAATGTAAATTCCAAAAAAGTGTAGGGGATAACGGATGTCTTTGCGTAACACTAGTATTACATGTAATTTCTTCTGACCAACTTCAATGGTCTTGAGCTTCTCATAAATCCCAATTAAATTAGCCCTTAGCTCGAGAGGAACCATTATCTCTTCTAGCCTCTTCCGTAGCTTATCTCGAGGAACAGTGTCGAAAGCTTTTCTAAAGTCAAAAAGACAATAGAAGAGATTAATATTATTATTGTGACATTCCTTAACAATGATCATAATGGTAACAATATGGTATATAATTGAGTGACGTATCCTAAATATATCTTTCCCTTTATCTCTTTTACCATGGCTTTCTAGCCAAAGGCTAATCTTTTCTTCCAAAATGCATCCATACTACTTGGCTAAAATGTGGGTAACCATAATGGTCTTGTAGTTAGAGGGAATGTTTTTGTTTCCACTTTTGAAGATAGGCACAACAAGGATTTGCATCAAAAATTAAGGAAGCCTTGTTTCACTACCATATTAAGGAGCTTGTGTATACGAAGGATGAAGATAGACCTTCCCATTTTGATAATTTCATCTTGGTAACCTTGAATACCCCTAGCTTTCCCATTGGCGAGTTTCTTATTCTCAAACTCAACGTCTTCCAAAGAGAAGATATCCTCTTATATAGGATTTTTCAATATGTTTCTTATTGCATTAGGGGAATCATAAACATTCTTAAGATATATATCCCAATTCTTTAAGGATATCATATTTTTTTTCTTTCATTTTATGTACAACAATTTACCTCCAAAACACTTGGGGCTCAACTTTAGAAAGGTGAAGAAGATGCTCTTTCCTCCTATTTATATAAGATATTTTCTTCCTTTTAATGAGAAACATTGTCAATACTAGTTAGCTTCCCTGTGAGGTCTTAAAGAGAGTCATACCTCTTTTTAACCTTGAGAATTTTTTCCATCTACAATGCTTTTGTCTTTCATGTATTATTCCTTGTGTCAACAATGGGGGGACTTAGACAATGAAAGGTACAACTATGATAATTTAAAAAAGGAAATGGGAAAGAATGAGGATCAGAGAAGTAATTTACAAATGAAACTCCATATCATCATTTTCTTACCCATTATTGAATTCATGTATGTCTACAGTTCTTGGGGGAAGCTCAAGATATTTTTGGAGAGGTTATTGACCTCCTCGTCTAATTATTGCAAGATGTGACTATAGGAAATAACTCAAAATAAGAGGCTACCCCTAAATTTCTTGAAGGATATAATCTAAGTTGATATTTTGGACGATATCCCTTCTAATGGCATAGTCAATGGACAATGTAGAATCCCCAAGAACTTGGAGCCTAGGAATATTTTTCATCTTGGAAGTCTCAAGAAGAAATCAAAGCCCTGTAAATTCTACCTTGTTGTTTGATCCATTACTATGGGAATATCTGCAAGAAAGGAAATGAGATTGATGGAAGTAGATGACCACTCCAACACCATAGCAGGATGGGTTTCCTTGGCATGATACATTAATTATGTCCAATGGAATATCATAGTCAAGCTTTGGAATGTGTGGCATGTGTTGTGGAGAGGACTTATGTTCAGTTCGATATCCCTTAGAAAGAGAAATAATTTTATAAGTGTGTAGCTGGTCCAGGTGGATGTTGGTAGCCATCCACCTATCCCATTTGGACCCCCACAACTGTCTCTTTCAGTTTGTCAGTTTTCGTAATAGTAGCACAATTTACTATTTTTAGCAGTTTTTCGGGTCCTAAACTTCTGGAGCCGTTTTGAGGCCCTAAACGACGTTTTTTGGGAAATCTGGGAGAGACCCATGGACCCATGTTTCTCTTCCCAAAGTTGTAGTGCTTGGATAGATATTTCTAACTAGCTATTGTATGTGTCAAGCAGAGATCGTATGCCAAAGTTACGACCCCAGGAAGTTGATCTACCAAATTACCCAAACAGGGCCCACAGTTTGGCGTTTCATCTTCTAGGGTTAGTTTTTTGGATGTTAAGGGTTTTCCATTGTTTCTCAACAATAAATAGGCCTTAGGCATGTAGCCAGCACATCTCTTCTCAAAGATAAGTTAGCATCGCCCTAGCTGGTTTATTTCCATTTCTATTTGTAAGCATATTTTAGTATTTTACATTAATGAAATGAAGTATTATTTCCGCTAAATATTTGTATTTATGGTTAACTCTATAATTTTTTGCGTTCCTGTTTAAGTCCAGATCAGTGGTATCAGAGCAAGATACTTTTTCTCTATTTTTCTTTGCATGTCCCTAATGAGGTCGGGATATAAGGAGTTAGGGCTTGAACTGGTCGAACCTTTGCAAGACCAGCCTCGCAAATCCCGACGACCTCCCATGGCAGATGAAAAGAAAGATGAGGGAGCAGGAGATCCTATCAAAATCTTTCTCGAAGAAGTCCTCAAGTGGCAAAGGAACGCGATGATGGACAACTTTTCCCAGATCCTTCAGTGGCTACCTAGAGGTGACGCATCAGCTTCCAACAGCTACTCTGGAAACGCCACACCGTTTAAGGTACAAGTTAATTTTGAAATACCCATATTCGAGGGTCGGATAGACGTAGATGTCGTAGATAAATGGTTAAATCTACTAGAAGGGTATTTTTTTGTTCATGAATTTTTGAGTGGGGAAAAGATTGTTTTCACTCTTCTCAAAGGATCCCCCCACATCAAGGACTGGTGGGAAACCTACTATGAGCAGAAGGTTGAAAGTACAGGCTCACTATTTTCAGCTGCACCCACTTGGAATTCATTTCAGGATGCCATCAAGGAGCAGTACTACCCTGTCAAAAGCTATGAGGACAAATACATAAAGTGGACCACGCTGCGGTAGGGAAGGGACCAATATGTGCCAGAGTTCACAAACATTTTTCATACCCTTCGCACACAGTTGGGTATCAAGGATTCTGAGCTACATTTGGTACTCAAATATCACGGCTGCCTACAACACCACAAAGTCGAAGAAGGACACAGGAAAGTGGTGTGAGTTCCACAAGAGTCCCACTCATAACACAAGTGAGTGTCGGACCAAGTAGTTGCTGGTGGCCGAGTTGAAGGCATCTGAATCAGATGCATGTTCCGACCCTAGGTCAGAACCCGACAAGGGGAATGTCAAAGGGAAGCTGATCATTGATGCGAAGCCCAGTGCCACTATTGCCACCGCCAAGATACAGAAGAATGAGCCTGAAGATCCAAAGGAGGGGTAGCATCTTTTCTACTCACAGATGTGGGTGAAGAGTTCACCGCTGCAATTCATTATCAACAGTGGCAGCGAAAAGGACCTGATTTCAGCAGAGTTCGTGAAGCGGTTGGGCCTACCGACTACACCACACTCGCAACTGTACAGTATCGAGTGGCTTCACCAAGGACGAGATCTTCAAGTTCACCAGTAGTGCCACCTTCTCTATAACATCAAACCCTTCACAGACGAGGTATTGTGTGGTGTTACACCTCTGGATGTTTGGGATGTATTATTAGGCCAACCATACTTGTGGAGGCGACATGCTGTGTATGAGGCAAGGCCTCACGCTGTTATTATTTCTTTGGGTAATTCATTATACAGGATACTGGAGGTAGCTCCACCTACCGCCACCTCTTTGATCGCTACTAAGAAAGGCAGCACGCTCATCTCACAGACTAGGAAATTATTTTTTGTCTGGTTCGTTCCCAAAGTAAGGGGAAGATCGTCGCCACATCCATGACCCCCGTGAAGGGTTCCTCCACGCAGTTGTAGCAGCAGAGGGATATGGTCATGAAAGAACACAGAAAAAACTTCTTCTCACCCACATGGCCACCACACAAGTTTTAGGTGGGTGACAAAGTTTGGTTACATATGCAAAAAGAACGCCTTATAAGGGCCCATCAGAAGCTCAGACCACTCCGACATGGTCCTTACAACATTACCAAGGTTGTGGGAAACAATGCTTTGGAGCACAACATTCCTCCATTCCTTCATCTGCACCAAGTGTTCAATGTGTACCACCCTCAACCATGCTTCCCACAATTACTGGACACATCAAAGATTGCAGAACAGCTCACCAGGGACCAATTTCAGCAGATGAAGGAACTCAACGCAATGGGGACCATTGCTTCCTAAGGGGGGAGGAATGATCCAAGTGGATGTTGCTAGCCACCCACCTATCCCATTTGGACCCCCACAACTGTCTCTTTTAGTTTTTCAATTTCCGTAATTGTAGCACAATTTACTATTTTTAGCAGTTTTTCAGGTCCTGAACTTCTGGAGTCGTTTTGAGGCCCTAAACGACCTTTTTTTGGAAATCTTGGAGCAACATGGGTCCATGGACCGATGTTGCTCTTCCCAAAGTTGTATTGCTCAGATAGATCTTTCTAATGAGCTATTGTACGCGTCAAGTAGAGATCATATGCCAAAGTTGCGACCCCGGGAAGTTGATGTACCAATTTACCCAAATGGGGCCCATAGTTTGGCGTTTCATCTTCTAGGGTTAGGTTTTTGGATGTTAAGGGTTTTCCATTATTTCTCAATAATAAATAGGCCTTCAAGCCTCATTGTAAGACATTTCAAAGGCATGTAGCCGCCACATCTCTTCTTAGAGATAAGCTACCATTGCCCTAGCTGGTGTATTTCCATTTCTGTTTGTAAGCATATTTCAGTATTTTACATTAATGAAATGAAGTATTATTTCCATTGCATCTCTATATTTATGGTTATCTCTGTAATTTGTTGCATTCCTGTTTAAATCCAGATCAGTAGCTCAGGGGCCATCGCCTTGTCTTGGAACATAATTGAGTTACAAGCTCTTCATATATTTTCAATGATGATGCAAAGGAAACCCAAGTATGAATGAACAAAAATATCTAATATCCATTTCCTTATACATCATACAAGAGAGTTGGAGATTCAGAGGGATTTGGGATTAAATTTTGATTGAATAAGTGTAAAAACATGTGTCACAGAAGGACAATTTACAAAGAGATGTAATGTTGTCTCTTCCTATTGATTGCATATTATTTATTCTATTTTAGTACTATGTATTATTAGTAAAATTTAGTGTATGATGTTTATTATTATTTATTTTTTATATACATAAATTTAAACTTCTCATTATTATTTTCAACTATCATCTTGTAACTTTATATTAGTTTAAATTACATGGTATTGTGATGTGGCAGACACGGTTTATTATTTTATAATTTCCTTAGGAGGCCCATTTTTGGAGTAAATTCACTCTAATGATTGTGGTTGTTCTTGATATTAGCATCAATTCATTGTCCACATTGTTGATGATGCTAGTCTACTCTTTTTTACTATAACTCCTTGGATAGTGTCTCCTATTCTGGAGATGTAAGCAAATCTTTATCTCCTTAACTCTTCACTCCCAACACCCTTCTCTTGGTTGTGAAATTTGGGTTGAAATTCTAGATAAAATTACAAACACTTTTCTTCCTACTATAATATGGATTGGATCATTATATTTTTTCATCCATATCGATTCTTTCAGAGTGGAAAAATTAGAGGAACCAGCTCACAGGACCATTTTTACTAGGGGACCTAGTTTAGAAAAACAAGGTCTGAAACCTTCTAGGGGTGTTTTGAGGCATCAAACGATGTTTCTTGGGGGTTAAAAAGTGTTTCTTTGGCACCACTCCTTTTTTCCATATTCTACACACAAGGACCTTTCCAATGACGCAAGAATCACGTCAATCAAATTATGTATGTGAAACTTATTCCACTCAAAATTTAACCTTCTTGTTTTCACCACCATAATTTGAGAGAATGCCACGCTAGCCCCCATTATTCATGAAAAAGGGGATAGCCACATGATTATGATGTAGAAGACTCTAGAAGAGTTTATATTGTAACTCTGGTTAAGATTTGAGGTAGTCAAACCTAATCACTAGTAGGCAATCAAGTTATGTTTTAACTGATCCACTAGGAGGAAATAGGATTTCAATCTTTCGAGTGAATTTATTTCATAGTAGAGAAAAAATAGTCAAGAGGGATAGGATATAGAGAAAACAAGGAGGATTCGTGCATTGTAGCATTCCACGGGCCACAATCCATACTTCTTTGTACTTGCAACCATATTTCCATTTAGAGAAAGAATGAAGTGTGCTCACCTTCCAATTGGTTTTTTCTCCGGAAAGGGTTTCCCAGATCATATCTTGTGTCAAATGTGTGTGTGAGATTTTATTTTTCCATTCTCTATTTTATACATAATTTTCATTCACATGCATGCATTATTAACAGCAAATCTACAGATCCAAAAATCTAATAAAACTATAATTATGTAGAATTCTGTATTTTAAATATAAATTTATTAGATCTTTTATGACGAATTGTCCAATGGAATATCCACGACAATTTATGGATGACGTTGTCTACTCAACTTGCAATGGGGAAAAAGATCTTAGTATTACATGGATTGCTTGACATCCTTGTTTTCTCTAGGTGCCCCTAAATTTTATGTTGGCTTGGGCAAGTCTTCTTGCCATTATTCCTCTAAAAGAAGCTTGCTTGTGGCATGTGGTGTTGTTCCTAGAAAGATGACTCAAGATGACCTTTCTTTCCACATAATGAATGTTCCTAATAATACCAATAGTTGATAGTACTATGGCCTTTCTTCCTACAATAGTGGCAAACATGGGAGGTCCCACTTGCTCCATACCTCTTAGTCTCCTTCTTCTTGTTTTGCTAATTGAATTTCTAATTTCTAGTGTAGGATGAGTCTTTACACTCTCTCTATCATTTCCATTTTTTAATTTGCCACAAGGATGGAGTGGTAGTGTCTTTCCACCCTCATTTGTTGATGATTTTTGTTTTGATGAGTAGGCTAATTCTATTGCTGCATTTGCATTCACAAATGTGATCTTTATGTTCATGGATTTTTCCTTTTATTGGATCAAAACCTAGGCTTTCATACCTTAGCCGTAGATCAACAACAATAAGAATTAGGATGCCTTGTGTACTCTTACCTAGCCCTTGTCCATTGTATCCATTTTACATTAAAAATTTTAAAAACCAATGCCTCTTATGCCTTTTAAAATCACCACTTTTTCTAAGAAAACTCTAAAGTAGGTGAGCTTACTAGAGTTGTCTTAGTCATGGTGCTAGCCTCAACAATTGAAATAGAAGGTAATTTTTATTTTTGGGTATTTTAGGTCTCTACATGTTTCTTTTCCAATTCTTCTTCCTTCTCTATTGATCCGAATTGGATCCTTCAACATTTCTCATGACTGTTTCAAAATTATGTCAAATCAAATCTTATGAATAACAAGTATCAGAAATGACCTCTGGACAATGGCAATTGTGGCCTACACAGAACAATGAGGACCCTCAGTCAAAGTGCACTAACCGTTGGCCCTGTTAGAGCCTAGATTGACCTCAGGCTGAAGGGAGGCAATCCTAGGATAACCACAAACCAAGCTTAACCTGGTAGCTAGCCCTACCAGGTCGGGAGAGGGCTCTCTCCTTGTGAATTTCAGTCAAGATGACTGAATCAAATATGGATTTTAGGCTAGGTATAGTAGCTCAGAGGATTTGATTGGATTTTTTTTGGGTCAAAACAGCAAGAGAAACGATGATTTGGACTATGGAATCAATGTCAGTTTCTGCCGACAAACCTGGGGCAAATTAAGTGCCATGTTCAGCCAAGTGAAGATTGTAAATGTGAGAAGTATAAGGGAGAAAGCCCACTGCCCTACAAGCATCAGACAAAGGATGAATCTGCAACAACAACTTTAGATGAAAGAGAATCACGAGGTTGCTCAACAAAGCATCTAGCCAAGGATGAATTCTGCTAAGACAACCATTACAACTAACAGCAAAATCATCACGAAAGGAGCATCATTATGGATGAATTCCTAACATATCACTTAGATAATGCTGTAACAAGGCAGAAAAAACATAATGTGTAAATGAATGACAAGAAAAACATACTAGACATCAGCGCCGTGATGAATCCCAGATCCAAAGGGCAAAAGACTATTTTATTAAAATGGTATTCAGGAAAAATTTTACACAAAACCAAAACAACCTCTCTGCTGCCAAAATCGAACCTCTATCTTTTAAAAATAATCCTATATATAATATTACATATTAATTATTGATTCCTAAACATAGGAATCAAAATAATTAAAATAGAAAAAAAAAAAAAAAACCTAAATATGTTTTTATGCGGTCAAATTACCTAAATTAAATTATAACAAAATAACTAATTAAATCTCAAAAATAAAAAAGGAACAATTAATTTGCTGCCACAAGTTGAATTGCCAAAATCTGTTGTGGAACATCGCTGGAAATCAGGGATAATTTGGGATGATGATCAAATCACCCTCCACCTGCGCTCTGTAGATGCCTTGGGTTCTTGAAATATTTTCCATTTGTTCGTTGAATACTTTGAATGCTGCCACCTTGCACCTGCGCGAATTTTGGAGTTTGGTTGATATTATGCTTCAGAACTTTGCTACCTCACTCTCGGCTGTTGATTTAAAAATGTAGCCATTTGTTACTGCCAAATTGATAGATAATTCTCCAGGCCAATAGTTCACATTTTGAAGGGACTGATTGCAAATTCAAAGGACTTTAAGATATCTAGAAGAACTGTTGTAGCCAAGAATTGTTCACAGCATCTTTCTCCAAGCCAGACTTCAATTTATTGACTGCTTGAAAAGCTTGTTCATAATCCATTTGATCAAGAGGTAATGAGGAAAAATCCTGCAAAAAATTCCTTGCTAGGGCCGCACCTCTAGACATATCATCAGGTCCATACACTCGTTTCTATTTCACTCCCACCTCTTCCATTGTTTGATCTACATTTCCAGAGACAGAAGAAAAGTCTTTTAGTTCAGCGACTTTCTCCTTAGTAAGAGCAATCACATTTTCAGGAAACTAGGCAAATTCAGCCACATGAATTCCAAAACTCTAGTCACATGGCCCTTCCGCAACCTTGTACAACATAGTCAACTTTTGAGTATTTGTATCAATATGTGCACTGACATGATAATTTGCAATACCCACTGACAAATACACCTTGCTTTGCTTTAGTACTCCTCAAATTTGTCGAGAGGGTTTCTCACTTCTTTCTAGTCAAATTGGTCTACATAGTCTTTAGTAGAACGCAGAGGACACCCCCTGAATACTGGCATATAAAGAATCCCCAAGATATCATAGACATAAAGATTTTGAGGAGACATGAAGAGTCTCTGGTCAGCAACATAAGGAATTAATGGAACTGGATCAACGCTCTGCCCCTTTGTACAAGTATCCACCATCTGTACTTTGAGATCACCAATGTTTTGATCATCTGCTAACATCTTCAGAAGGCCATCCCTAAACCTTTTCTTCCTAATACAATGCAGTGCAACATCAGTGCAAAGAGCTGCAAGATCTATCCCAACATAACCATGTGTATTTTTCGAAATACGTTCAAGACCAACATCTTCAGCAAGCTTCAAATTCTTTGTGTGGATGCGAAGAACTTCCAATTGACCAACTTCATCTAGAACCCCAATGTCAATTTCACGATCAAACCTACCAAACACTCTAAGTGTTGGATCAATGTTGTTAGGCCTATTTTTTGCTCCCATGACAATCATAAAGATCGAGATTTTAGACCATCCATCAATGTCAATAGTTGATATACAATGTGCCTCTCTACTTCATTTATTTTCTCCCTCTTTGGAGCTATAAAGTCAATTTCATCAATGAAAATGATAGAAGGAGCATTCTTCTCTGTTTCTTCAAAAGCCTTTCTAAGATTTCTTTCATTTTCTCTAGCAAGCTTTGACATAATTTCAGGACCATTATTTAGAAAAAGAAAGCCCCAGTCTCATTTGCCGTTGCCCTAGCAATCAATGTTTTTCGTGAACCAGGAGGACCATAAAGCAAAATACCCTTAGGGAGCTTAACACAAATGGATTTGAAAAGTTGTGGATGCCTTAGTGGTAATTCAACTAATTCTCTGATCTGTGCCATTTGTTTCCTGACACCACCAACATCATCATAGCCAATGCCATCAAATCTGTCTTCATCTTCTCATTTTATTGGCTCTTCTTCACAAAAAAAATTCAGTATCTGGAGAAACAACACAATACTCACCAGGATCTGTCTCAATGATTTTAAATTTTACACTTCTCATACCTCCTCGCACTAGAAAAAGGTCTCCTTTTCTTACTGGGTGATAGGTTTCCAAGAAGTAAGGCTTCAAGAACACATCAAACAAGTTTCCTGTAACACTTTCAATTGTGTCATATATAGGAAGAATATGCACACACTTCCCATACTTAACATCTAGGCACTAATGAACAAAAACTATATCCCCTAATCTTACTCTTAGATTTGACCCAACAACTTTGTTCATTCTGATCTTATGCTCTTCACAGGTATCATCAGCCAGAACAATGCAACTTGTATCCCTTCTCTTTTTACCCTTAACAAGGATGGTATCACCCCTGAAAAACTGCAATGTTTCCATTGTTTGCGAATTAAGAGCCACAACTCAAAGCGAAACTAATTTGATCCGTTCTGGACAAAACCCATGTTTTGGATTTTCCAGGTTCTTCTCCATTTGCCCAAAACATCCAATGAAAAATTGCCACCTCTTATTCCAGCGAATTTCTGAGTTGGCACATTTAATGATGAGCTGGAGATCAAATATGCAATATGGAAAATATCTTGGAGGCTAAAATGGTGAGTGATGTTACAACAAATTTATTAATAAAATATCATTGGTAAAATCATGCATAATAATCATCAATTTATTAAAAATAAAGGAGAAGAAATAATATTTATCCATAAGAGCATAAATAATTATAATATGGAATTATATGATAAATGACGTGATAAATAATGGTAGAAATTGGTGAAATAGGCATTAAAGAGTGATAATAATAATGACAAACTAGTGGCCCAACAGTGACAAAGGAGCAACCCTAGTCCTTGATAGTCAGCAAGAAGTCGGTTGATAAACCAATTGGTGATAGAAGGACGAAGCAGAGGATAAGGGTTAGCGGGCACCCAGAGTCCCCATCCATGTCGAGAAAGAACAAAGAAGTAGTCGAGCAGAAGGACGAGGAGCAAGCTCAGCCAGAAAAAACTCCTTCACCTGGTAAATGCGAAACCCACTCCTTACTGTCAAAAATTGAAACTTTAGAAAAAGAAATTAAAGAATTAAGGGAACAACTAATAGTAGGAAAGGAAAAGCCAAAATCCCCAGGACTAGATACTTTGGTAGAGGTCATGGGTAGGACCAGAAGGGGAGAAATCTCAGGCACTCTGTGCGTAGCCTATGCTGAGAAGTTGGTGGAAGTAGGATTCAAAGTCTGTGCAGCAGACACTACCTCGAGGGGGACTCAAACTAAAATTTGGGAAGCTGTTACACAAGAACCTGTCGAGGACGTTTCTATTACACAAGAACCAACAACCGAGACAACAAAATCCATAGAAAGTGATCAGGCAATGGATACACAAGAACCCTTGGCTGACACTGTTATTTCATTAGAACTAGCAGTGGAGGAGGAAATCAACCAAGAGGAGGAAGAGAAGGATAATATCCATGAATCGATGGTCAATACTATTATTACACAAGAACCAGCAGTGGAGACCAAATCTAGTCTAGGGAAAAATGATGAACGGAAGCCTGTTGATATCACTGCTGCCACACAAGAACTAGTAGTAAAAATGGAAGATGACTAGGAAGGTAAAGACACTGTGACAAAACCCGCTGACAAAGCTATTGTTACACAAGAACCAGCAGCTAAGGTGGGATAGTTTCGCCCTCAGGAGGCTGCTACACCCCCAATTGATAGTGCATGCGGGAGAACGTCGAGTCCTAATGAAGGATGGCATTCTGAGAAATTGTTGTTGTTGGTAGCGCTGCAAAAGTGGAAGCAGTTGGCACTCTCTCTATAGGAGGGAGTAATTCCACTCAAGATGCATAAAAGAATGATGGATTCCCTGAGAGAAAAATTGCTAAAAGAAGAATGGGAAAGAGAAGAGGAGGCACGAAGGCATAAATAAATTATGAAGAAGAAGGATAAACAGTTGTATTAGCTGCAATGGGAGGTCTCAGATCTCATGTTTGATAAGACCAAACTCTGTGACCTTGCTCTAAACCTGCTAGCATGCAAGCGGCCATCCCTGTCATACCCTGTGTTCCTATGGGAACATTACTACTTATTTCAGTTAAGGGTAGTTTATGAGAACAGGTCCTATTTGGGTTCTTCAACCCACACCTTTTTGGAAATTTTTTGCTCCTATGATTTTGATGATCAGAGTTTGTTGTGTGAGTTGTTCTTGCACAATATCATGTGTGAATATGTGAGCATGAAGATGGTGGTGAGTGTCCTTTCTTTTATGGGAGACTTGCAGTTGCGGGCATTCCTCTCATTTATGAGGAATCAGATTGAGTGGCAACTGGACAAGAAAACAACAGAGGCCAACGAGGAAAAGACAACATTGTGGGTCAGGGCTAAACCAGGAATGGCTTACGAACTCCGGAGAGAGTTTAGATAGTTCCTGAGCACAACGGAAATCAGAGATCAATTAGCCATTTACAGAAGAAGAATCGTGAGGATCTACCTCAACTTGCTTGCAAATATGATGAGCCAAATGCTAGTCGGATGTCTCAAGTGGACTGAGGCCTGTAGTGCGGCATTACAGGAAGGGGACCCCTTTGAGTACAAGAAATTTGTGGTTGTTGTTACACGGGTGTCAGAATATGCTCATATTATGCTGACACTGGGGACGTTTTGGATTGGCCTCAAGTTCTAATTCCCTTTGATATGATTGTCGTTGGAGGAGTATCAACCTGATTATCGGTTATGTGATTTCGAAGAGGAATATTGGCCACATGAGTTAATGGTTGATCAAGGATTCAAAGCTTAGGGTGATGATACTGTTGGTGCCTACAATTTCACAGATTTCCATCGGGGGCACAGTAGAAGGAACTGAGATTCTACATGGGGACATGCAGTTGCTTCAATCGAGGGGAGATGTTGGGTGTGGTTTTTTACCTATTTTCTACACATTCTTTCCCCTGTTTTGACCTTTCTATCTTCCAGGCCTATGCCCTTATATGACTAAACTCACTATTTCCTTACCTTTTTAATCCATTTTATTGTCATGTTACTTTGTTGTATTTTACCAAATAATACGAGGATTTATTCCTTTTTGTGGCTAACTGGGAGAGAATTGAAGAAGTATTTTGGGAAGTTCTTCTTTTCAGGTGTTGGCTCGTGAGAATGAAGCTATGAAGCAAACAGGCAGTAGGGATTAACTACAAGAAAGGGTAGAAAGGTTCGTTGTTACACCCTGAATGCCTTATGATATTACAATGAATTAATCAACAAAATGGTAGCAACCAGCTGGATTAGATGTTAGTTCTTGTGTGGAGTGCCTTTACTTTCATAGCTGTGAGCTGTGATTTAATTATGTAGAGTGTTTTTTTATATCTACACACATGGTTTGATTGAGCAATTTAGATCAGCGACATCTTTTATAGTTTTCTACATTTTCTTATTCTTGGTTGGAGTGTATCGGCACAGACAGTGTGAAGTCCATTGAAACAACAAGACCTACCCTAGGTTGACAATTAATGTTGTAGTCTGAGTCAATTAAGGTTGATTAAAACAACACTACATGCACCATAATATAGGAGTTGCAACAGTCATAAGTAAAACATGTTAAGCTAGTAAAGCTTGTTTTGTAGACTAAGTAGTGATTCCATTAACACAATATACATATGCATCCCCATCAAAAGGAAGTTGATTCTTTCAACTAGTAGAAAAATGAATTGGAAAATTCTTCTTGACAATAATGTTCTCTTAACAGTGATTGTAATAGAGGTATGATAATGACATAATTATGACCTCTTGATGCATAGATAAATGACATTTTGTGGCAAAGTAATCTTCAGTATGGGAATCCTTTAGACTATCTTATTATGTTGAAGAAATATTGTGAATATCCTAATTAATGTGTATACAATAGTGGTCTTCATGAACAAAAGTGATATAACAGTGACAAATTGAAATCTATTTATAAATTTTGATAAGCTAAGATACCTTGTGCAACAATGACCCAAATCTTGTAGCATAACAATGACTTGATGACACTTTTGATAGTAAATTGAATACATGTAGCAAATAACCTAGATGTATGATGCATTGTGTTCAAATGAAAACAACAATGGCTCTCATATGACAGTTTTGGCAGATGAAATATAACAGTAATGTGACTTGGTGATAGTGAACTCACTATATGTGATAATAATATTAGTGACATTAGTTATACGCGACATTACTCAAGTTACCTTGAGGAAGTTTGATATTGTCGACATACATTGACCCTTGGCTTGACAACATTTATGTGACAACAATATTGACATTGACCTATTGTGATTGATAGTGAATTGATCATTGGTACAACTATAGCCTTGAAATATGTACAATGATCTTGCAGTGAAAAATATGTTGTAATTGAAAACAACTTTGGATAGTGACTTGTTTTGACTTTAACAGTGACACAGAATGTATTGACCTTGTTACACAATAGGCCCTTAACTATGGCAGACCCCTTATCAAAGTTAACTTGGTTGTATACAGTGATTCACATATGGATTATGTATTGTATGGAAATAATCTTAAGATAGTGTGTCAATGAATTATAATAGACATTGGTAATAATACCTTGTGAGACAATGGTTTATATGATGACATGGCAGTGAACCTTGTCCTAAGATGATAGTGATAGTGACTTGACTTGACAATATTGATGATAGTGACTCTTTTTATGATGTGATTATTTGACAACATAGATGACAATGATACCTACAGTGACAACTAACAACAATGACCTTTATAATTGTTGGAAAATCAAGGGAATTGTAGATTATAGATTATTTTCCTTAACTTGATAATTACTTGTGATATCAGATGGCCTTTTATGGCTTATTATTTTTGTTCATCAAGAAACTACCAAAACAATGAAGATCACAACAAGACAAAGTACATAAGATATAGGCTACAAGACTGAGAAAATCCCCTCCAAGGGGAAAACCCAGAAATAATGATCCTCTTAGTATATAATATTCTTACAATGAGACTTCCAAGACCCAAAGACCAAAGCCCAAAATCCTCCCAAGCACCAAGTCAACCCACCAGAAAGATCCTCTTTAAGGCAGCTTCGAAACTTCGACTCTACAACTTCACATATGGAATTTCAGACCTACAACTTTGCTTCAAAATTTCAGCCTTGCGATTTTGAACTCCTGCAACTTTGCAGCTTCAGAAAAACCCTAACAGCTTCACACGTGAGGAAAAACAAAGATGATCTCCAAGAGACTTCGACTTCTTCTTCTTCTCTTCATCATCCTTTCTCTTTTCTCCTTCTTTACTATTAAAAACCAAACTTTAGATGAGATGATTACTTAAAATGAGTCGAGCTCATTCTATTTACAGCCTTCTTAAGGGGTCGAATAGCCCTCTCTTAGGCTAACTTATCCTTGCTTGGAATGACTTGGTCTTGGAGGAATAAATAGCTTTTCTTGACTCGAAATAAATATTTTTCTTTGTTATAAAGAGTCCAAATGGGACTATAACACATGACACAAATTCTTATATTTCCTAGAAAGACCTATAAGCACAAAGAACATGCTTTTGGCCTTGACTTGAGCTGAAACCCATCCTTTCAATAAAATAAAATTCTTCTTTTTCTTTCTTTATACAAAATATGTAATCTCGTGTTTACAAAAGGTAATTATAAAGATCTAACCTAATTATAATTTCCAACACTACCTCTTAAACTAGGGAGGTATTCATAATCCCATCATGAAGTACAAGGAATATCAATCTTGAACCATTCTCATAAGAAGAGTCAGATTGATAATCCATCTGTCAAGCATCTATATCATAACCAACATTGTCACTAAAGGCCTTAACTAGACAAGCCCAATTTAATTTGAGAGAATTATGCTAGGAGACTGTTGAAGCCCCAAAAATCGGGTCTACAACAAGGGGGATACCCGCCTGGTCCGGACCTTGGTTGGCAGCTCCTTTTCCGTTTGGTATAGCGGGTCCGACTGGGGATTTGGGACCAGTTTCCCAATTTGTGTGTGTGTGTGAGGAAGATGGATATTTCTTTTTCTAACAATTTCTAAATGGAATACTTCTACTCTAATTCTAATCTAACAATAAGGAAATTATATTCTAATCAACAGAAATGTGTAAATCTACACTAACCCGGGGTGTAATTTTTCCTTTATGCGATCTAAAATGATTTCAAACAACAACTGGTAATAAAGATCATTCAGCTATTATGAGAAAAGAATTCAATAAAGATAAGCCACTTCGTATAAAAAGTTAGACGAAACAGTTATGAAAAACATATCGCATAATGAGCTCTTCATACACTAAGCATAAATAAATAGCTATCACCGTACATAAGTGCCAAATGATAACTCAGGCATTCATACATCAATATATAAATAACTGAACTGAAAATCACTCTAACACAAGGCAGAAATAGTTAAGGGATAGAAATACCATTTATAACTAGTCCTACTCATGAGCTTCAAGTGATCACGATTTATCTCTTCTTGATCAAATATCCACTAAGAGTACAAAAGTGCAACATCATAGCAGATATCAAATGCAAACATCAATAAATCCTGTTCCATTCATTCCTCAAAACCTCCTCAGAGGGTACAAAAGTGCATGTTCTGGGGATAAGTTTTTTGATAAATTTCAGGACCCTTCTCTAAATGCATGAGAAGGGTTTAAATACTACTAAATAATTCTAAAAATAAATTTTTACAAAAATCTAGGATGCGGTTTAAATGACCGTCCTCTTTTTAGGAAAATAAAACAAAATTAAAGCTAAAATTAAATCTAAAATTAAACTACTTCTGTATTTGGTCCTTGAAATCGCACGCATGCAGCATCTGTTTGAGAAGAGTCGGTTGGTCGACTTCCGCTTTTAGCTGAGCTGAGAAAACAGAATCAACAAGAGCTGGCACGATCTTTTCAACCGAATTGATGATACACTTAACAGTCATCCACTAGCTATGTGGCTTTACCAAGTAAGCCCAGTAATAATCCCAGTTTAACCTGGTTAACCCTTGAATTTCTTGTGCTTTTTCTTGGGCCCTCTGTTTCCAATCTGCCTGTAGTGTTGTTTTCTTGCAATTTTCAGAGCTTGCAGATGACTGGGCAATTAGAAGCTTGTCTTTTCGGAAAATTTTTCTTAGCAATGCGCGATTAGCGCAAGGCGCTAATCACGCATCGAAAACTGCCTCCGTTTCTTAATCCGGGTTTCCTTGATGCATTTTTTTCCTTTTGCACTTTTTCCTTCCAGCAGATATAAAGTTCAAAATTTGTAAAAATAATAATCCCGTAAGCTCTTGACCCTGAGTTTTAAACTGTCTGTTTCTGATTTCTGCATTGTCTAGTATCCACTTCACCATGTCTGTGTATGGAAGAATTTTGGGCCTTGCTGCTATTCGGTGTAAGAATGAATAGGCTAGCTCTATAAGGGATGCTTCAGAAGAACCATTTGAGCCCGCAGTAGCAACAACTTCCATTACTCTTGGATTCTCCTCTTCAAGCAAATTATACATGCCTTCCCATGTAGCAATTCCCGCGCCTCTGTTACATGTCGGGTCTGTATACAAGGGCGCCATTTCCTTTTCTTCTGAACTCGTGGCTTTACTTTTCTTTCCCATTTTAACCTGCGTATTGCTTTGTATCATCCTCTGTTCTCCGTTCCTGAAATTCACAAGTGAAGTGAAAATGAATGACAAGGAAGGGTGATGGCAAAGTTTTAAATGCCGCAGACATACCAAGTATACCACCTTACGTGAAATGATTCTTTTGATAAGCACGAACCCATATTCCATTAATAACTGACAACTACCTTATTTATTAGCATTAAAGCGCATAACCAGGTGTCAGCTTAAGGAAATTACTTTTCTTGAATAACGTGCCCGAAAGATCTGCGATGAAGCGATTTTGCGATTTGCTTCACAATATCGCAAATCGCAACATCGCAAAATCGCAAAATCATAACATCGCAAAATTGATCGCTCGTGACATCGCATTATCGCAATATCGCAATATCGCAAATCGCAGAAACGTTACATATGACAATCTTTGTTAACTCGTTTTCTGCGAAATGCGATTTTGTGATCGGCGTCATCGCATATCGGAAAATTAACGTGTTTCATTGTAAGTTGTGTTGTATGCGATGCGATGTTTCATTATCGCACATCGCATTCTCGCAATGTTTAAAATTCAACTCATAAGGAAGTATCCCGTTATCTTCTTCCGATGTGACATTCCTAAGGAAAGGTTTGTGTCTTACCTTATCATAGAACTTATATTTTTTGGATTTTTAGAAGGGGGGCTTCCTAAGATTATGATGGTAACTTTATTCAACAAATGAAATTTAAACACTAATTTGATTTTTTTAATTTTTTGCTAAGGGTCCCCACTTATTTAGTATTAGGAATAACACTAAATAAGAAGGGGGGTTGTTGCTGGCCACAACAATTGGCGATTCACTTGGAAGAACCAGTTATCTCTACTACTTTTTGAATTTTCAAAACTTCCAAAACAGAAAATTTTCCAGAAAGTTAAACTTTATTATAGAAAGATAAAGTACATTATGCTTTAACCTGTCAATGACATTTTGTTTCAACTATTTTCAACCTTGATTATTTGTTGCCTCAAGCTAATCCTTGTGTTTACATCAGTCATTACTTTGTTTGTAAAGATAAAACAAAGTCTTCTCTGTAAACCAGTTTTAAATATGCTCATTTGTCGTAGGTAGAGCCTCTGCTGCCAGCAAGCGTTTATAGCCTCGACAGGGTTACCTGTTACCCAGCAATGATCTTGTATCCTACTTAAAGAAACCTACAATTCCTAAAGAAGAATCCATATCCACACTTTCTGTTTTCTTTCTTTTTATTCTTAAAGAGCAATGTCTTGGTTTGGTAGCCAATTCATGACACAGTCATTCATTGATTTATAACTTTGTTGAACAAGCTGGCTCGTGATGAGACCCCTTGCCTTTTGATTTTTAACAATCTTGATTTATTGCCCTGTTGTGGTATGCAGTATTGGCAAAGTCAGCAAGTTATAACATCTATGATCATGATAAGTCGGCTCGTGATGAGACCTCTTACCCTTTAAGATCGAATGTATCCTTGGATTGTTCCTCTGAAAGTTGTGATTTCCTTAGTAGGGAGGAAGTCATTGTTTCCTTAAGATAGCTCTAGACAACAATGATAAAGTTTTTGGAAATAGTTGTTCTACAGAGAATCTTTATTTTTTTATTGATACCTTTCATTGCACTGATATAAAACAATTTCTCACTCAAGGTTGTTTTCATCAAATTTTATGAAGTTGAAACTAGTGTCATATCTAGGCTAGAGTTTTTTTTTTTTAACTATATCTTTCAATAATAAAGATCAATTTTCCAAAAGATTTGCTATTTATACAAGCGAAAGATCAAAATTTGAAAGAGAATTGGTGTATTTTCCATAAATGCCTATTGTAACCATTCACAACTGGTTTTATTATGAAAAGAAAAAAGAAAAAAAATTACTCTACAAAAATAGAAGAATGTTTTTCTATGGAAAATATTTTTTAAGAATTTGACCATTAACAGGTAAAGAATCCCTCTTTCCTGCTAAATCTTGTAACATGAAGGTGGATGGACCTATGACTTCTATGATCTGGAAAGGACCAAGCCACATTCTTTGAAACTTTGTATGTTTTCCCTTTTCCTCATGAGCCTTGTCCCATTTTAAAACTAGATCTCCCATCTGAAAATCTTTTCTGGATATCATATTGGAATAAAAAGAGGATTTCACTAATGCTTGATGATGAGCATGAGTAATCTTAGCCCATTCTCTTTGTTCTTCTAATTTAATTAATTCCAGCTGCCTAAGTTGTAAAGTGGAAGTTGGTACTTCATCAATATATTGGACCAAGGCTAAAGAGGGAATTGCCAAATGTGTCGGAAGAACCACTTCTTTCCCATAAACTAAATTAAAGGGAGAAGTGCCAATAGAGGCTTTCTGCGTTATTCGATCTGCCCATAAAACATATATTAAAGACTTATGCCAATTTTTATGATTTTGGTCAATGGTTCACTTAATGATTCTAATTAAGTTCTTATTTGTAGATTCAGCTAACCCATTCCCTTGTGGATAATAATTGGCTGAATATTTAAGTTTGAAACCTCTTTTGAGTGAAAATTCAGTCATTTCATTTCCAAAAAATTATGATGCATTATCAAACATTAAAGCGGAAGGCAATCCAAACCTGGTGATTATGAACTGATCTATGAATTCAATGATATTTTTAGCATTAGCCGTCTTGAGTGGAACTGCTTCTACCCATTTAGTAAAATAATCTGTCGCTGTGAGGATGTATCTATGCTGTTTAGAAGAGTGAGGAACGATTTCACCCATTATGTCCAATCCCCACTGATCGAAAGGTTGTTCGATGGTAACTGGTTGCAGTGGCAAGGATGGTTTCTTTTTTCTCCCAGCAGCGGTTTGACAGACTTGACATTTCCTTACGTAGTTGTGTGCGTCCTTGAATAATGTGGGCCAGTAATAGCCTGCGCATAAGATCTATTGGCATTATGGCACAGGTTTGGAGCTATGGCACAGGTGTTGTCCTTGATGGCAACTCTTTTTGGTAACAGATCTCAGTCAGGCTTTCAGAATGAAGGAAAAGACATATACGCATGTTCATCTAGATGAAGACGTGTATACACGCGAGTTAGACGTTTCAAAGGCGCGTATGCGTATATATGCACTTTCATGCAAGGAAAAGCGTGTATATGTTGGAGAACTTACCTTTGGTCCATGGTAGTTAGTCCTTGGTATTTGAACCTATTGCTTTGGACCATGATACCTCGTCAGAAGTGTTGATCCCAAGTATTGGGTCCGTGGTATTGGTTTATTATGATTTTGGACCGTGGTATTAGGGAAGGCCTAAAACTATAAAAGAGAAAGGAGATCATGTGGCAAAAGATCATCTGAATTATTATTGAATATCTGATAAAGTGCTAGATCTGGAACACTAGTATTTGGGTTATGGTGCAGATCTGGATCTGAATGAAGGAGGAACCTTAGCACAAAGAGAAGGATAAGTTCTATTGATGGGTCATAATCTTTAAGCTTGAATGATAGTATCTTTGTATGATTTTGATCTGCTATCTGTGGCGCTTGCTTGATCTATAAGTCTGATAATCTGGGTTAATTAGTGTTTGAATATCTGAAAGAGCGAATTATCATTTATAGATCTGTACGCAGGTTCAGTGAAGCAAAGGCGCGTATACACGCTGGTTCAGTGAAGCGAAGGTACGTATACGCAGGTTGTTCCAACAACAGAAGCGTATGTACGCACGTTTCAGGTTATTAAAGCAGCGTATATCTTTTGAGTTATGATCTAGCTGCTTCTGTTTATTACTGCAATGTTTTGGGTTCAGATTTGGTGTGTGGTTACTGTTACTGTGATCTGGGTACAGTCGTCAGAGAAGTGTTTATTTTGATTCAGTTTTGATTGGTGAAAACGTGATTGGTTGATGCAGAAATTCTTGATGTTTGATTGATGTTATTTGTGGATCCAGTCTGAAAATTTATGAAACGTGGTCCCTAAAAGAAAGAGAAGGTTGTAGCCTTCTGTAGGCCAGCACCTACGTACTAGTATCTTGGCTAGTGCAAGAGCTAAGGGGGTTGTAGCTCCCCTCCAGGAGAAGCTGGAAAACGAGAGAGGGTTGTAGCTGTCTGTAGGTTGTAGCTTGCGTACTGGTAAAGGACTGCACCAGTACAATTGTAAAAAGAAGTTTCTAATTAAAGAGAAGATAGAGACGAATTGTAGTAGGTGGTTTTCACCCACATTGGGTTTCCACCTTATATCTTGTGTTCTTGTGTGCGATTGTCTTTCTGCTCTGCTTTACTGTTTCTGGTTACTGGTTATTTTATTCTCAATCACAGATTAACAATCAACATCAGAAAGATAAAGTAAATTAAAAGTTTGCAATATATACGTGGGTTTCCTTCTGCATAGTTGCGTATATACGTGGGTTTAATTAACTAAAGTAGCGTATATAATTTGATTTTGAAAAAGGAATATTTGACTTGATAATACTGATTCACCCCCCTCTCAGTATTATTTCCAACAATTGGTATCAGAGCAGGTCCTTTAGTAGAAGCTTGATCGCTTGAAGGAAGATCTTTCATCATGAGCAACTACGAGAGGGAAGCATCAATCAGGCCACCGATTTTTGATGGGACAAATTTCATATACTGGAAGGTAAGAGTTACTGCCTATCTTCAATCTCTTGGTACAGAAGTCTGGGATATCATAGATACAGGGTATACTTTTCCATCAGCAACTCCTACTGATCTGGCTGAGAAGAAGAAATATGAAACAAATGCAAAGGCGGTCAATACTCTATTAGGATGCCTATCTTAATTAGAATTTGTCAAGGTAATGCAGTTTAAATCCGCAAAAGAGATATGAGACAAGATTGTTCTGAGCTATGAAGGAGATGAACAGGTAAAACGAGCAAAACTTCAAACCCTCAGGATTCAGTATGAAAATCTCAGAATGCACAATCATGAAAGTGTAGCTAACTATTTCCTTCGTGTAGATGAGATTGTTAATTGTATGAAAAACTTGGGTGAAGAAATAAAAGAGGCTATTGTGGTTGAAAAAGTTCTAAGATCTTTGTCCCCTAGGTTTGAATCTAAAGTTTCTGCAATAGAAGAAAAGGAGAATCTTCAAAACCTTACCATGTCACAGCTACACGGGATTCTAACTGCTTATGAAATGAGGAAAGGAGGACCATCAGACAAGAGAGAAGCAGCTTTCAAGGCTTCAGGAAAAGGAGACTACTATGAGTTAGGACATGCATCAGAAGAGGAAGAAGAATCAAATTTTGTCAAAAACCTTCAACGGGGGGGCGGAAGATTCCGAGGTAAGTTACCTTTCAAATGCTTTGCTTGTGGAAGAGTCGGGCACTATGTTTCCAAATGTCCTCATAAGGATAAGGTTGACAAAGGGAAGGAACCTGTTAGATGGAACAAGAAACAGAATGCAACTAAGAAAACTTACTACACTCATGAAGATAGTGATGGCCTATCAAATAGTGATGAAGATGAACGAGGTAATGATTATAAACTTTTAATGGCTTTTGAAGATGATGATTACATGGATGCTATAGATGTAGATGGTTTTTATGAAGAGATTTCTAGACTCAAAACATGTTTATAAGAAAAGAATATGATCATTGATACTCTGCAATTCCAACTTGATGAAAAAGAAAAATTTCTTGAGAAGTTAGAATGTGAAATTGTTGGCCTTAGAAAAGAAATTGAGAAAACAAAGGCTCTTAATCTTAAATTTGTTAAAGGATCTGAAACTCTGGATGAGATTATCAATGTACAACGTTCCCCACTAATCAAGACAGGTCTGGGGTATAATGGAGAAGCATCTCAAGCATCCACCTCAAAGAGTTATCTTGATGCAGCAAGGAGGAATGAGCAAAATCCCAATGGAGATCACTAGGTAAAACAGGGACGAATTACATAAAGAATAAACAAAGACCACCAAGTAAATCAGGGGCAACGCATCTTAAGGGTGAACAAAAGCTACAACCAGCCACAAGTAAAAACTTCTCAATTTGCTTCAAGAATGGATGACAATCGAAACTATAATCATTTGGCTGGTAGATTTGATAATCGCAGAAGTTTCTTCAATGGCCAATGTTTATCTTGCCATAACTTTGGTTACAAAGCAGCTCAATGTGTTTCCTATAAGACAATCATGACTAGAGAAGCTCAAAAACAAAGAAGTATGACTGGAATCACAAAAAGGACCTATAACAACTTTTCCGCCCTTGAAAATGAAATTGAATGTTCTATTTGTAATAACTTCAGTCATGAAGATTCTGAATGCAGGAGCAGGTTTTGGAAGACAACTCAGAAGGAACAAACCTCAAGTGCCAGAACATGGAGAATGAAGGAACCGCAACCAAAAAGATGTGGGATAGATTTTTATGCAGAAGGACAGGAAAATCTATGGTACATCGACAGTGGATGTTCAAAGCATATGACAGGTGATAAAGAAAAACTTGAATCATATAGTGTTTTAGAAAAAGGAAAGAAAGTTTCTTTTGGAAATGATACCCCTGCAGTCATAAAAGGAAGAGGCACTGCTCAGTTGAAAGAAAAGGTCAAAGCTGGAAATTTTTTGTATGTTGATGGCTTGAAGCATAATCTACTGAGTGTCAGTCAGATGTGCGATCAAGGAACCGAGGTAATATTTCGATCAAATGGATGTAGTGTTCGTGATCTTGATACAGGAAAAAAAGTGATCAAAGGTAAAATAACTCCAAATAATCTATACATATTTGAAGAAGCACAACAACAATGCTATTTGAGCAAGGATGATGAACACTGGTTATGGCACCGGAGGTTGGGGCATATAAGCTTTTCACAAATAAGGAAAGCATGCAAATACCAGGCAGTTCGTGGTCTTCCAGATATCAAAATTCCAGACAACACAATATGCAAATCATGTCAGTTTGGTAAGCAAACCAGAACTAACTTCCCTGAGAAGGAAGGATCAGCTAGTAGACCTCTTGAGCTAGTCCATACAGATGTATGTGGTCCATTTAGGACAAGGTCACCTCGAGGAGAAGAATATTTTATATCATTCATTGACGACTTCTACAGGATGGTTTGGTTAGGACTTATGAAGCACAAAGACGAAGCATTCGAAAAATTCAAATCCTTCAAAGCCTTGGCTAAAAACGAATCAGATCACAAAATTAAGTGCCTCAGGTCCGACAGAGGTGGGGAGTTTACCTCAAATGAATTTTTCGATTTCTTTGAAGAACATGAAATAAGAAGGGAATTCTCTACAGCTAGGACTCCTCAGCAAAATGGAGTGGTGGAAAGGATGAATAGAACAGTCCAACAAATGGCTTGTGCTATGCTTGATGAGTCTAGAACTCCCACAACCTTCTAGGGTGAAGCTGCATTTGCTGCGGTTGTTATTCTCAACAAAACAAATGTCCGAGTGAACAACACTCAAAATCCTCATGAGCTCTGGTATGGTGAGACTCCTTCATTAAAGCATTTCAAAATTTTTGGAATTAAATGCTATATTAAGAATAATGATGAACAGCTTGGCAAACTTGAACCTAGAGCAGATGAAGGCATTCTCCTTGGTTATTCTCCCCACAGAAAAACATATAAGTGTTACAATAAAAGACTTGGAAGAATTGTTGACAGCATTGATGTAGTGGTTGATGAAAAAGGATACATTCCTAGGCAAGTAAATTGTGAAAATATCGAGGAGGATGAAGACTACTCTCCAAATCAGACTGATGATGAAGAAGAACCTCAAGAGGCACCAGAGGAACAGATAAGGATAGAAGAGAAGACTCCATCCAGGTATGTTCAGAAGAATCATCCAGAATCTCAAATTTTGGGGTAAAAAGAGGCAGGTATACAAACAAGAAGAACAATTGCAGAAGCCTCAAGCTATTTGGCTTTGCTCTCCTCCACTGAGCCACAAAATGTAAAAGAGGCATGCAAAGATGAATGCTGGGTCAAGGCAATGGATGAAGAACTTGAGCAGATCGAAAAGAACAATACTTGGGAGTTGGTTCCTAGACCAAAAGATAAGAATGTCATAGGGACAAAATGGATCTTTAAAAATAAGTTGAATGAAAATGGAGAAGTAATCAGAAACAAGGCCAGACTTGTGTGTAAAGGGTATGCTCAACAAGAAGGAATAGACTTTGAAGAAACTTTTGCTCCCATTGCTAGACTTGAGGCCATCCAAATGTTCCTTGCTCTCTCAAGCTTTCATAAGTTCAAAGTATTTCAAATGGACGTGAAATCAGCCTTTCTAAATGGAGACTTAGAAGAAGAAGTGTACATTAAGCAACCAGATGGTTTCATTCTTGGGAATGATCCAAATCTTGTATGCAGACTAAAAAAGGCTCTCTATGGTCTTAAACAGGCTCCAAGAGCTTGGTACTACCATTTGGACAAATATTTTCATCAACAAGGTTTTTCAAAAGGATCAGCAGATAGCAATCTCTATATAAAAATTGAAAATGACAAATTGCTAATACTTGTTGTGTATGTAGATGATATTATCTTTGGCAGCAATGAAGAAGCTATGAGTCAAAGCTTTGCCTTGGTGATGCAGAAATAATTCGAAATGTCCTTGCTTGGAGAACTAACATACTTTCTTGGATTGCAAATCCAACAAAATGAAGGCGGTATCTTCTTGTCTCAAACGAAGTACCTCAAGCAGATTCTGAAGAAGTATGGCATAGAAGATTCGAAACCAGTATGTACCCCTATGGTTACAGGATGCAGTCTCAATGCAAATGATGAATCAGCAGCAGTACATCAACCAACCTATAGATCTATGATTGGAAGTCTACTTTATTTTATAGGTACCCGACCAGACATCATGCATGCAGTGGGAATAGTTGGAAGATTTCAGGCAAATCCAAAGGAAACTCATCTTCAGGCAGTGAAGAGAATTTTAAAGTACCTTCAAGGAACTCAAAACTATGGCTTATGGTGTCCTAGAGATACAGATCTCACTCTTCATGCTTACACAGATGCAGATTGGGCTGGAAGCATGGATGACAGGAAGAGCACAAGTGGTGGTGCATTCTTTATGGGTTCCAGATTAGTATCTTGGTTCAGCAAGAAACAGAGTTCGATTGCTTTATCTACAACTGAAGCGGAATATGTGGCTGCTGCATCTTGTTGCACTCAACTTCTTTGGATGATGCAAACCTTGCAGGACTTTCAAATCACTTGTACACCACCTATCTCCATCTTATGTGATAATACAAGTGCAATCAGCATTTCAAAGAACCCAGTCATGCATTCAAAGACCAAGCACATACTTATCAAGTATCACTTTCTCCGGGAACAAGTGTTGGAACAAAAGGTCAAATTGGAGTATGTTCCTTCTAAGGAACAAGTTGTTGATACCCAGGGAGACATTTGAATACCTCAGACAGAAGCTGGGAGTAGTTGATGCATCATCTTGTTGTTAAAACTTGTCTGTTTCAGAGAAAAATGGGTGTATGCGAGTTGCCTGAGGAGGATCCACGTACATACGCCGGTTTGTGCAGAGACAGTCGCGTATATGGAGGTTTGATGGATATCAGTAGGGACATGCTCTGGTTGAAGATATTCTAATATGGGTCTGACAGAGACCATCCGGCACAGGTTCAGGGGGAGCAGATAATCTTCTAATAATGCATTGTTGGCATTATCTTAGAAGCTTTTGGTTCTAGTTCACAGCTGTTGTTGGTTTTAGGTGGAACAGAGGCAGAGGGAGAACATAAGGAAATCTTGGTGGTGATTGACAGATGCTGCTGCTATCAGTTATTGATGACTTTCATAAGTCTTGTTCTAGATATTTCGTCTCTATGTCATGTATCTCTTTTATGGTGTCAAGGTCATGTAACGGCCTATTTTGGTTTCCCCACTATGCCTGGGATGAACATGTAATGAACTTGGTTGTCATATGTAAATTTCTGATGTATCCCCACTTGGTTGGGAGATGGATGCATGTATTGAGTCTTTTGGTGATAGGAAGGTCTTTTATGATGTATAAGTCATGGTTCTTCTTGAAGAACATCTTTTACAGATCTTTCCTACAGTCAGGGGGAGCATGGTCAGCACAGCAGGGCAGAAATTTCAGCATGTACTCAGGGGGAGCACAACCCTTTGCCCTTGATGACAAAGTGGGAGAATGACTTTGAGGATTTTGGGTTGCCATCAAGTCCAAAGGGGGAGATTGTTGGCATTATGGCACAGGTTTGGACCTATGGCACAGGTGTTGTCCTTGATGGCAACTCTCTTTGGTAATAGATCTCAGTTAGGCTTTCAGAATGAATGAAAAGACATATACGCATGTTCATCTAGACGAAGATGCGCATACACGTGGGTTAGACGTTTCAAAGGCGCGTATGCGTATACACGCACTTTCATGCAAGGAAAAGCGCGTATATGTTGGAGAACTTACCTTTGGTCCGTGGTAGTTAGTCCTTGGTATTTGAACCTATGGCTTTGGACCATGGTACCTCGTCAGAAGTGTTGATCCCAAGTATTGGGTCCTTGGTATTGGTTTATTATGGTTTTGGACCGTGGTATTGTAGAAGGCCTAAAACTATAAAAGAGAAAGGAGATCATGTGGCAAAAGATCATCTGAATTATTATTGAATATCTGATAAAGTGCTAGATCTGGAATACTGGTATTTGGGTTATGGTGCAGATCTGGATCTGAATGAAGGAGGAACCTTAGCGCAAAGAGAAGGATAAGTTCTATTGATGGGTCATAATCTTTAAGCTTGAATGATAGTATCTTTGTATGATTTTGATCTGCTATATGTGGCGCTTGCTTGATCTATAAGTCTGATAATCTGGGTTAATTAGTGTTTGAATATCTGAAAGAGCGAATTATCCTTTATAGATATGTACGCAGGTTCAGTGAAGCAAAGGCGCGTATACACGCTGGTTCAGTGAAGCGAAGGTGCGTATACGCAGGTTGTTTCAACAACAGAAGCATATGTACGCAGGTTTCAGGTTATTAAAGCAGCGTATATCTTTTGAGTTGTGATCTAGCTGCTTCTGTTTATTACTGCAGTGTTCTGGGTTCAGATTTGGTGTGTGGTTACTGTTACTGTGATCTGGGTACAGTCGTCAGAGAAGTGTTTATTTTGATTCAATTTTGATTGGTGAAAAGGTGATTGGTTGATGCAGAAATTCTTGATGTTTGATTGATGTTATTTGTGGATCCAGTCTGAAAATTTATGAAACGTGGTCCCTGAAAGAAAGAGAAGGTTGTAGCCTTCTGTAGGCCAGCACCTATGTACTAGTATCTTGGCTAGTGCAAGAGCTAAGGGGGATGTAGCTCCCTTCCAGGAGAAGCTGGAAAACGAGAGAGGGTTGTAGCTCTCTGCAGGTTGCAGCCTGCGTAATGGTAAAGGACTACACCAGTACAAATGTAAAAAGAAGTTTCTAATTAAAGAGAAGATAGAGACGAATTGCAGCAGGTAGTTTTCACCCACATTGGGTTTCCACCTTATATCTTGTGTTCTTGTGTGCAATTGTCTTTCTGCTCTGCTTTACTGTTTCTGGTTACTAGTTATTTGATTCTCAATCATAGATTAACCATCAACATCAGAAAGATAAAGTAAATTAAAATTTTGCATTGTATACGCAGGTTTCCTTTTGCATAGTTGCGTATATACGCGGGTTTAATTAACTGAAGTAGCGTATATAATTTGATTTTGAAAAAGGAATATTTGACTTGATAATACTGATTCACCCCCCCTCTCAGTATTATTTCCAACAAGATCTTATGAGCAGTGGTGTCTCCAGCGTAATGTCCACCTGCTGGCCCATCATGGAGTTCCTGCAAGACTTTTTCAGTTTTAGTTTTCTCAAGACATCTAAGAAGAACAGAATCATAATTTATTCTAAAAATAATGTCATTCACATGTTGATATTGTTTGGCTTTTAATATTAGGGCCCTTTTCTTGGTATGATCGAGGTTTGAAGGGGCATATCCATTCTTCAGATAATAGATAATATCAGCATATAATGACTTAGCATCGTTTAGGCTTACCTCGTACACTTGTACCTCTTCAGATGGATTTTCAGGCATTAGCAATGCTCCTGCCCGCAGTTTGAAAAAGCCTTGACCTTTTACAATGTTGGCTGGTTTGATTTCTACATCGTATTCTTGTAAGGCAGTCACCCAATTGGCTCTTTTCTCACCTACATCCTTTTGTACTAGAAGATTTCTTACTACTGGAAATGGTACTATGATCTTGGTATGTGTCTTGAGTAAGAAAGGTCTGAAATATTTAATTGCTTTAAAAACAGCATAAGCTTGTTTTTTCACATATGAATAATTCAATTCAGCACCTTGTAAACTAGAACTAAAAAAGGAAATTGGGGCTTCCGCCTTCTCTTGATTTGCTTGAGTGAGTATCACAGCATATGATTTATCTGAGGCAAATGTGTACAAAATAAAAGGTTCAGAAAAAATTGGAGTTGCTAACAATGGAGCATTAATAATAGCTTGTTTGATCAGATTGAATGCCTCATGTTCGTCTTGGCCCCATTTAAAATTTGCGTTCTTTTTAATCATGGCTTGTAAAGGAGGTACGATTCTAGAAAAATCTGGAACGAATCTCTTTACAAAGTTAATCTGGCCAAGGAAATATTGCATGGCTTTTTTATTGTGAGGTAGGGGAATTGCAGAAATTTCCTTGATTCTGTCAAGATCGATATGAATTCCAGATTTTGAAACAATGAATCCTAGAAGCTTTCCTTCACTTAATGCGAAAAAATATTTTTTCGGGTTAAGCGAAATTCCATACCTTAAACAACGTTGGAAGATTTGTTTTAAATCCCTGAGATGGTTGTTTCGTTTCTTGGAATAAATAGTAATATCATCCAAATAGATTACTACTAACTTATTAACTAACCCTTTGAATGCGATGTCCATGGCTCTTTGAAAAGTGGCACCCACGTTAATCAAACCAAATGGCATCTTTTGATATGCGTATGTGCCCCACTTAGTTCTGAATGTCGTTTTTAATTGATCGTCGGGATGTACTAGCACTTGGTTGTATCCTGAGAATCCATCTAAGAATGACATTAATTTTGAGCCCGCAACTGCCTGCAGTATTTGTTCCATGGGAGGTAAAGGAAAATTATCCTTTTGGCAGGCCTTGTTAAGGTTTTGAAAGTCAATGCAGATTCTAATATCTCTGTTCTTTCTAACAGGTGCCATATTGGAGACCCATTTAGAATGTCTAACGGGAAAGATTATTTTGGCTTTCAATAACTTGTTGAGTTCAGTTTTGATCTGATTTTCTAAATTTGGATGAATCTTTCTCAACTTTTGTTGGACAGGTTTTTCATTATCGATCATTGGGATAGTATGTCGGGTGATAGAGGTTACGTATGTTTTGACTTCATCGTAATTACAGGCAAAGACACTTTTGTATTGTTTCAAGAGACGGATATATGCTAATTTCTCTTCAGGGGCTAGGCCAAGGCCTAGGTTGATATTCTGTGGTTTGACATCAGTTCCTAGATTTACTAATTCATAATTCAAAAGTTCCTAGATTTACTAATTCATAATTCAAATTTGAACTTTGGAGTTTTGAATTGGTAGATCTTTTAAATCAGTCTTTCAAATCATAAAGGTCTTCTTATTTGACTACTGATTTAGGTATAACATTGTTAGTACTATCCTATTGCAATTGTTGGTCATGTTGGTCTTCGTCGATTATTTGATTGGTGTAGGATCCTTCAGATGTGAGAAAACTCACGATATCAGGGTCGTCGTTGAAAATCCTCCAATTGGTAATGTTATCAGGAATAGATGGTCTAAAAATTAACTCAATTGAAAATCGGTCAAGGCTAAAATCTTCTGAAGGAATGAGCTTGGAAGCCACGTTGGCTAGAAGGTCTGCGCTAGCATTCTGGAGTTTGGGAATTGATGAAATATTAAATGCTATAAAATGTTCAGTCAGATCTTGAACTAAATATTGGTAATGCTTTAAATGACCTGATAAACAATGTATAGTATTACGTACATGTCTTATTATAATTTCAGAATCTCCGAAAAATTGCAGGTATTTGACACCTAATCTAATTTCTTTGTACAACCCTTGGACTAAAGCTTCGTATTCTACAGTATTGTTGGTACATTCAAATTCGAGTCTACAAGTTAGCATGGTTTTATCTCCCTCTGGGCTTACTAACACACATCCTTCTCCTGCTCTTTCGTTAGACTTACAACCATCAAAAAATAATTTCCAAAACAAAGATTTATTTACAGGACTATCTATAAAATTCATGCATTTATAACTATCTGTTTGAGAAAAATTTTCTACTTGAGACAAAACAGAATGTTCTAAGTAAGGTGAAGTGTGAGCATTAAAATTTCCTAAGAAAGAATCTACCGAATGGTTGCCAATGATATTAGAATTATATGCTACTGGTTCATTTTCTCCCTTAAGTTCCGTTACTATGTATTTCTGATGTCGCTCACATTCAACTTTTATTTGGTTTGGTTTACCATTATAAGGCAGCACATGTGTGACCAGTCAGTTGCAAAGTATCCATGAAATTTTTCTGACCAATCTCTGCTAAGAATTAAGCCATAAAATTCAGGAATATCAGCAACTAAAATGTCTATAACTTGACAAACCTTTGGGTTGGATGACAGACTTATGGTAACCTGATTTAACTCGCCAATCACTTCGACTTGTGATCGATCTAATTGGACTATGCGTACAACGAATTTCTGTGGTTGAACGTTCAATTTTGCGCAGATTGATCTTGGCAAAATATTTGATGAAGCTCCAGAATCAACTAAGCAATTATGCACATTTTTATTGAAAATTTCATAAGGAGAAATGGGGGAGTATGCGATCTCGATCTTCCTCCAATTAATGCGATATCATTTGGATCAACTTTATTTATTGTATTAGTTGGAGGTCTTCCCATATCATGGGAAGCTTGAGAGATTACAGCAACTGGTAAAGGTGCAACTGGCACACCATGTAATTATTTCAAAAGTACTTTCTGTTGGTGTTTTAACTTGCTCAATTCAAAAGGAGTAATATTGGCCCTAGTCTTTTTCATATCTTCTACGATGTTATACTCCATTTCATCTGAAACGATTAGCGTTTTAGATGGAGTAGATGTGTCTGTTTGGACTAGGCTGGTTTGAGTCGCTTTAGGTGATGTTTTCTTGGCTATGACTTTATCCTTTGTCACTGATCTTGCGCTCTTTGGCTTAGGGGTAGGTTGAGGAGGATCAAGTTGATTTCTGTTGCGAGTGATAACCGGGAATACATCTTGATCTTCTTCATTTGGGAGGATGAAATCCCACATACCTTGTAATTCTACAACTTCTTCTTCATCGGTATGTTCTTAATTAGTGTTTTCCTCTTCTTCTTCTTCTGACTCAGCATTTGATATAACGTTAAGGGGTTTGGAATCAGTTGAAGGATTTCTTTTAAAAGGCCTGTATGGCTTTTTAGAATAAGTTTCTGCCACTTTCTTCTTTATGTCGACCATTTCGTTAGACATGGTCTTTAAAACTTTTTGTAATCCTTATAAATCGAATGGATCTTTCAGTTGTTTTTTCTTGGGATCTTCTTTGAAAGAGAACTTCTTAGATTTTCGTTCTTCCATCACATTTTTCTTTTCTAAGGCCATAATACGTTTCTCTACTGCTATTGCTTCTTTCATGTTTTCAACTAAGGTTGTTTTATTAGCCCTATCAACAAAGATTGCTAAGTTTGATGGTAAAGTAGTAATATACCATTCACTTCGCACTTCTTCACTAGGCTGAGAAGCAGTAGGAATTTTGTTTAAAATTTTATTGAAACGTAAATTGAAATCTTTGATAGGTTCTCTTGACTCGGCCCTAAGATTAGACAAGTCATTGATTAGTGTCGCTGTAGACCTGTCATCACCAAACTTGGTCAGGAATTGTTCTTGGAAGATGTCCCAACTAGTAATAGATCCAGATGGTAACGAGAAATACCATGAGCCGGCTGTTCCTTGTAGAGTATAAGGAAAAGGTCAAACAACAGCATCCTCATTAACAACTCCATTGAGATTTATAGATAACATAAAGTTATTTATATGTTCTTCCGCTAGCATGCCTGCCTCAGGATTAAACTTAGGCAACCATTTTTCAGGATGGGTTGGTATCTGACTCAAGGGTGCAGGCATTAAGACTGCCCCTGGGTTATTCCATGGAGATTGGGCCATTGCTGAACTACCAACAGAGGAAAGTGCAGAAGATGATCCTTGTGGTTGAGAAGATGAGGATATTATGACTCCAGATGGTTGAGAAGGAGGAAGTTGTAATAGGCTGATGGACAATGATATGAAGTGGAGGAGTGGATGGTTGACTTCACGGTGAAGAGGTTGAGATGGATGATGAGGATGAAAGAGTCTCACTATCAGACTCTTTAGGAGACCTCCTTGCTCTTTTCCTAGTAGGTAGAGGTAATTCAGTTGGCTGAACACCAAACTTTTCACTCTTTAACCTGGTGAGAGGATGAGTAGGATTATATTGCGAAGTCACGTTGCCTTGAGATTTATCAGACTTTTGAGGAGATATTGAAAATCGCCAAAGTTTGTGGATCAAAGATTCAACTTCAGGAGGTTCAATAATAGATGGTTCTGAAATATCAGGGTTCGTAGCAGCGGCTGTTGCTCCGGTGACTTCTAACTCTGGATTTAAGGTTTCTGAATGCAATGGAGAAGTCGGAGGAGAGGGTGAGGGCGATTTACTCTCAGAATGGTATTTAGATTTGGATTATCTTGCCATTCACAATTTTCAGGCCCTCCTTCTAGTGCCAAATATGTTGAAGCCTCGAAAATTAGGTCTACAACAAGGGGGATACCCACCCAGTCCGGACCTTGGTTGGCAGCTCCTTTTTCGTTTGGTATAGCGGGTCCGACTGGGGATATGGGACCAGATTCCCAATTTGTGTGTGTGTGTGAGGAAGATGGATATTTCTATTTCAAACAGTTTCTAAATGGAATACTTCTACTCTAATTCTAATCTAACAATAAGGAAATTATATTCTAATCAACAGAAATATGTAAATCTACACTAACCCGGGGTGTAATTTTTCCTCTATGCGATCTAAAATGATTTCAAATAACAACTGGTAATAAAGATCATTCAGCTGTTATGAGAAAAGAATTCAATAAAGATGAACCACTTCGTATAAAAAATTAGACGAAACAGTTATGAAAAACATATCGCATAATGAGCTATTCATACACTAAGCATAAATAAATAGCTATCACCGTACAGAAGTGCCAAATGATAACTCAGGCATTCATACATCAATATATAAATAACTGAACTGAAAATCACTCTAACACAAGGCAGAAATAGTTAAGAGATAGAAATACCATTTATAACTAGTCCTACTCATGAGCTTCAAGTGATCACGATTTATCTCTTCTTGATCAAATATCCACTAAGAGTGCAAAAGTGCAACATTAGTAGCAGATATAAAATGCAAACATCAATAAATATTGTTCCATTCATTCATAAAAACCTCCTCAGAGGGTACAAAAGTGCATGTTCTGGGGATAAGTTTTTTGATAAATTTTAGGACCCTTCTCTAAATGCATGAGAAGGGTTTAAATACTACTAACTAATTCTAAAAATATCTTTTTACAAAAATCTAGGATGCGGTTTAAATGACCATCCTCTTTTCAGGAAAATAAAACAAAATTAAAGCTAAAATTAAATCTAAAATTAAACTACTTCTGTATTTGGTCCTTGAAATCACACGCATGCAGCATCTGTTTGAGAAGAGTCGGTTGGCCGACTTCCACTTTTAGCTGATCTGAGAAAACATAATCAACAAGAGCTGGCGCCATCTTTTCGGCCGAATTGATGATACACTTAACAGTCATCCACTGGCTATGTGGCTTGTTACACAATAATTTTTCACTGCCTTCATCCCAGTCTTCCTACTGTGTCATGAGTCCAAAATCATTCATGCTCATGCTCTTTGATGTTGCCAAATGACCCGCTTTTCCAAAGTTTCTGCCTCATCGCGCCTGTTGGCCAAATAAACGCGCTGAAGGGCACTCCAAAACAATCTAGAAGCGCTCCCATCGCGGAAGTACACGTGATTCCCGCGATGATCGAATTTCATGTGCCAGCGCAACTGTTGCTTGTAGTTTCCCGCGATGACATAACTAGCTACGTTATTCAATAGCGATGTCGGTGCGGCAGACCATTTATGTGCCCGTGATGATCTAGATTGGGCAAATTTGTTCCAACGGTCAGCCTTCCAGATGACTCCAGACCTGGTTGTTGGCCTTGTTTATGTCGCCCTCCTTTCTCTGGTGTGGTTGTTCCGTCATTTTTGCTACCTTCGTTGGAGATAAGCTCATCCTCCCACCTTTCATGGAGACTCCTTCTCCTATTTAAACTCTCACCATTGCTATGTGCTGCTAGTTTTTTGTAGTTTTTGAATTCTTAGTCTTTGGAGTGTTGCTGATAGTATTGTGAGCTTGTTAGATAGCTGGTGTGAGTGTGACAAGTGTGGGATTTTTTAAGAGCTTGAGGAAGGTTGTGAAGTACCTTTGATCTTGTGTGAAACTTGTGTGTGAGAGAGACTAGTAATTTGGGAGATCCATCTCTAAGAGTGAATGCTTGAAGAACATGCTGGCTGGACCCTCCTGAGAAGGCTTGTGACATTAAGACCTGGGTTGTAAGCTTACTCTATTTCATATTTAATGCAATCAATGATGTTTTTCTATGTCTTGTATGCAATGTATTAGATAGCTCATGATTTCTTGACTTTATGAGTAAATAGATCATTTGTTGTATCCGGTTACTTGCTTTGTTGTATTTCCTTTGCATTGTTTCAGGTTGATTACTCATTAGAAGAAGGAAGCGGAAGCTGGAGCAACGCAACGGCACTCCATTGACCACCGGTTGAGGTAGGCCTCCAACTTGAACTATTTAAGGAAAGCTATTGTTGATTTGTCCTTGTTTATGACTAGACCCGCTCTAGGGCTAGAGGGGTTGCCTCTGTCTGCAGAGGGAACACTTTCCTGCATCACATGGCTTTACCAAGTAAGCCCAGTAATAATCCTAGTTTAACCTGGTTAACCCTTGAATTGCTTGTGCTTTTTCTCGGGCCCTCTGTTTCCAATCTGCCTGTAGTGTTGTTTTCTTGCAATTTTTGGAGCTTGCAGATAACTAGGCAATTAGCAGCTTGTCTTTTCGGAAAAATTTTCTCAGCAATGCGCGATTAGCGCTAGGCGCTAATCGCGCATCGGAAACTACCTCCATTTCTTGATCCGAGTTTCCTTGATGCATTTTTTTGCCTTTTGCGCTTTTTCCTTCCAGCAGATATAAAGTTCAAAATTTGTAAAAATAATAATCCCATAAGCTCTTGACCCTGAGTTTTAAACTGTCTATTTCTGATTTCGGCGTTGTCCAGTATCCACTTCACCATGTCTGTGTATGGGAGAATTTCAGGCCTTGCTGCTATTCGGTGCAAGAATGAACAGGCTAGCTCTGTAAGGGATGCTTCAGAAGAACCATTTGAGTCCGCAGTAGCAACAACTTCCATTACTCTTGGATTCTCCTCTTCAAGCAAATTATACATGCCTTCCCATGTAGCAATTCTCGCGTCTTTGTTACATGCCGTGTCTATATACAGGGGCGTCATTTCCTTTTCTTCTGAACTCGGGGCTTTGCTTTTCTTTCCCATTTTAACCTGCGTATTGCTTTGTATCGTCCTCTGTTCTTCGTTCCTGCAATTCACAAGTGAAGTGAAAATGAATGACAAGGAAGGGTGATGGGAAAGTTTTAAATGCCACAGACATACCAAGTATACCACCTTATGTGAAATGATTCTTTCGATAAGCACGAACCCATATTCCATTAATAACTGACAACTACCTTATTTATTAGCATTAAAGTGCATAACCAGGTGTCAGCTTAAGGAAATTACTTTTCTTGAATAACGTGCTCGAAAGATCTGCGATGAAGCGATTTTGCGATTTGCTTCACAATATCGCAGATCGCAACATCGCAAAATTGATCGCTCGTGACATCGCATTATCGCAATATCACAATATCACAAATCGCAGAAACGTTACATATGACAATCTTTGTTAACTCGTTTTCTGTGAAATTCGATTTTGCGATCGGCGTCATCGCATATCGGCAAATTAACGTGTTTCGTTGTAAGTTGTGTTGTATGCGATGCGATATTTCATTATCGCACATCGCATTCTTGCAATGTTTAAAATTCAACTCATAAGGAGGTATCCCATTATCTTCTTCCGATGCGATATTCCTAAGGAAAGGTTTGTGTCTTACCTTATCATAAAACTTAGATTTTTTGGATTTTAGAAGGGGGGCTTCCTAAGTTTATGATGGTAACTTTATTCAACAAAGGAAATTTAAACACTAATTTGATTTTTTAAATTTTTTGCTAAGGGTCCCCACTTATTTAGTATTAGGAATAACACTAAATAAGAAGGGGGGTTGTTGCTGGCCACAACAGAAACTTTATGTGAGCTGCCACACTACCTCTAAGGAACATACCCCATCATTATGTTCACTGGGTATATCCTTTTAGGACTATTCTTATCTTGGATTTCCAATATAAATCCTCAAATAATATTTGTCCCTTTGAGTACTCTTATCTTGGATGCCCTACCTCATCCTCAAAGAGTATCGATATCCAACTTCTTTCCTAGATTCTCTAATCTATAATAAGTTCTAATCTTATATGTTTATATAGTCTTTTGGACTCCATTCTTTCCTTATGGAATTCACTAAGACTTATGGTCGTTAGTCCTGTTCTATTGCATGACACATAAAGAGAAGAACTATCCAACATCACTCCCTTTGTATTAGGGAAGAGATGTATACCAAACCAAGCTTGTCTCTCAAATACTCAAGCTTCTTGTTTGGTTACGCTTTAGTCATAATATATGCTAATTGTTCATCTATAGATAAATAATGCAACTCCATGGCCCCATCTCATGGTACATGTGTCTGATGTAGTGGTACTTATTATTTATATGCTTTGTCCTAACATGAATGACTGAGTCTTTTTTCAATCTTATGCAGCTTTCATTGTCACAATGTACATGTGTAGGACTAAGTGGTCCTTCAAATAAATCTGATAATAACTTCCTGAGCCAAACCTCTTCCCAACATAATTCACTTGAAGCAACATACTCGACTTCAACACTACTCAAAGAAATTGTATCTTGCTTTCTACTCATCCATGATACCATGGAAGATCCTAAACTGAAGCATCCACCTATTATGCTTCTTCCATTTGTCTCACTGCCACCCTAATCAGAATTTATATATCCCATGAGTTAGATCTCATTACTATTATACTGAAGGAAGTGATGTAGGGTTCCAGCCAAATATCTTAGGATTTGTTTGGCTGCAATCCAATGATCATGATTTGGCTCCATTTTAAATTGATTGGGGACATTTACTAGCAAAATAAATGTCAGGTCTAGTATTTACCAGATACATCAAGGACCCAACCAACTGTATATAGCAAGTAGGATCCATCGGACTAGAATCTAAAATCCTCACCTTCTTCAGATTGGTAATCATAGGAGTCATCATATGTTTGCTATCCATCATGCCAATTTTTGGTATAATATCGATCACATATTTTCCTCGACCAAGATATATTTCCCCTGGCTTATACCAAACTTCTAGTCCCAAGTAGTAATGCATAATCCTCAGATCCTTCATAACAAACTCAACTGCTAATTGCTTCTTGCATTTATGAATTCGAAGCTCTAAAGTTGTAACAAGTAGATCATCCACATATAATAGTATGATGAATGGTTCATCCTAGACCACCCTGATATAGAGGTTATGATCTACATAACTCTTGACAAAACCAACTCTCAATATGCATCCATTATGACATAACAAGATCTAGGTGCTTTCTTTAAGCCATATAGAGTTTTCTTCAGTCTACAAACATGAGTCTCCCTCTGATTTATTTCAAATCCTTGAGACTGCTCAAGGTAAACCTCTTCATCAATATTCCCATTCAGAAAAGTTGTCTTAACATCCATTTGACGGATGTTCCATCCCATAGTAGTAGCCAAAGAGATAAGAGATTTTATTATAGTATATCTAGTTATAGGAGAAAAAGTTTCTTCATGATAGATACCTTATTTCTGTGAGAATTCCCTTGCTACAAACCTTGCCTTATATTTGTCAATGCTCCTGTCAACAACATGCTATACTTTTTATATCCATTTTGAAGTGAATATCAATTTGTCACTTGGTCTAAGAACAATTTCCCATACATCATTATTCATAATTGACTGGTATTCTTCTTGCATTACATTCCTCCATTCTTGATGTTTAGTTTCATCTTCATAGGAGGAAGGTTCAACGTCAATGAGTTTTGTCATATATGTTTCATACCCAAAATACCTTTAAGGTCTTTTAATTTCTCTGCTTATTCCTTTTATTGTATGTCCTTTTGCTTCTTGTAGAGTTGTCCTCAACCAAGAAGGTCTCTTACGGATTTAAGGAATAACAACTTACTAAATAGGCTCACTAGATCCTTCAACATCTTCTTGGTTTGATGTAGAATATTGACCATTTTTTTCCTTAGAGATATCCTCAAAAATGGGTACCTCTTCTTCATCAAAATCAATTGAAATATATTTTGATTTCTTGTAAGCCACATTTTCATCAAAGATGACATCCTGTCTTACCTCAATATGACGATCCTCTTTAATGTAGATTCTATATGCTTTAGATGAAGCACTATGCCCAACAAAGATGCCCTTCAAATTGGTATGATCCAACTTCTTCCTTTTTTCCTTTGGTATATGCATTTAAATAGGACATCCAACTTTTTGAATATGATCCACACTCAACTTATTTCTTGTAAATGCTTCTTACAATGTCATGTTGTTAATAATCTTGTGCGGACTTTAGTTCTGCAAGTAGACAATTATTACAAAAGATTCTCCCCATAAGAATTGAGGGAGATCTTGATAATGTAGCATGTCTTCGACACATTCTTCAATTGTTTCGTTCTTCCTTTCATCCACACTATTATGTTCAGGATTATAAGGAACAATTAGCTCCCTCTTAATCCTTGCTTCCTTGTAAAATTCTATAACTTCCTTGGAGGTATATTCTCCACCATTTTCATATGTCAGATTCTTGATCTTTATTTATGTCAGATTCTCCACTTCATTCTTGAATTCTTGAAACTTTTTGAATACCTCATCTTTATCCTTGAGGATGTGTAACCATGTCTTCCTTGAGTATGAAGGTCACATGAAATTGATGCCCACCAAAAAATTTCACTACCATAGGACCACATACATCTGAGTGTATGAGGTCTAAAACTTTCTTAGATATGGTGTCACGTTTTGCAAATGACTTCTTTAAGTTATTGCCTAGAGAACAACTCTTACAAGTCCCTTTATGTCCTTCCTTTAATTCGAAGATGCCATTTACCATTTTATTTAATGATGGAAAAATTCTGTAATGAAGGAGTCCATACCTTCTAGGCCATAATTCAGAAGGGCTCACATCTAAGTGAAGTATGGCTTGAGAGAGAGGTGTAAAAAGTTTATATGATGTTCCCTCGCGAATCTCAATTACCCTAGCATGATCAATACTATAGTTCTTACCCCAAACCAAAACCTTGTCATCAACAAAAGAAATTCTATCACCGTTATCCTCTAGACAAGAAATTGAAAGTATGTTTTTCTTCAAACTGGAACATATAGAATATTGTTGAGGTGAATACTTCCAATGGACTCGAGATCCAATAGAGTATATCCAATCCCTTTCACTAGATAAATCTTCTTGTCTCAAATTTTGATAGAATGAGAGGAGTTTCCTTTTAACAAAGTTTGGAGTTGACTGCATTCACCTATCATATGTCTTGAAGCACCACTTTCAATGACCCATACATTTTCATCCTTGAAAGTCCTAGACAAATGAAAATAAGATTCCATCCATCACTTATTTTTCTAGCTTGGATATGATCTTTAAGATGTAATCCTTGATGGATATAGCAATATTCCCAAGAAACTTTAAAACCTTCTTCATAACCTTTGCCATAGTGCCAACTAGGGTGACACCTTCAATCTCCTTCTTGCACCTTAGCTTTGAAACCATGTTGGAAAATGAAGATACTTGTAGATTATAGCCGATTTTCGTTAACTTGATAATTACTTGTGATATTAGCTGGCCTTTTATTACTTATTATTTTTGTTCATTAAGAAATTACTAAAATAATGAACATCACAATCAGATAAAGTACAAAAGATATAGGCTCCAAGCTAGGTAAAATCCCCTCTAAATGGAAAACCCAAAAAGAATGCTCATATTCTTATATAATATTCTTACAATGGGACTTCCAAGACCCAAAGACCAAATCCCAAAATCCTCCCAAGCACCAAGTCATCCCACCAACAGGATCTTCTTTAAGGCAGCCTCAAAATTTTGACCCTACAACTTCGCATTTGGAATTTCCACCCTGCAGCTTCACTTCAAAATTTTGGCCTTGCAAATTCAACCTCTACAACTTCGCAACTTCACAGAAACCCTAGTAGCTTCACATGTGAGGACAGAAAAATATGATCTCCAAGAGACTTCAACTTCTTCTTCTTCTCTTTGCCCTCCTTTCTCTTTTCTCCTTGTTCATTATTACAGTTCGAAATTGAGATGAGATGATTCCTTCAAATGAGTCGATCTCCTTATATTTATAGCCTTCTTGAGGGGTTGAATAACCCTCCCTTAGGCTGACTTCTCCTTGATTGGGCTGACTTCATCTTGGAGGAATAAATGGATTTTCTTGACTCAAAATAAATAATTTTCTTTTTTACAAAGAGTCCAAATGGGACTATAAGACATGACAAAAATTCTTATTTTTCCTAGAAAGACCTATAAGCACAAAGAACATGCTTTTGACCTAGACTAGAGCATGAAACCCATGCTTTGAATAAAACAAAATTCTTCTTTTCTTTCTTTATACAAAATATACAATGTCATGTTTACAAAAGGTCAGTATGAAGACCGAAACTAGATACAATTTCCAATAATAATGACAAGTGATTGATGTAACCTTGATGTGATAAAAAAAACCTTGGTGAATGACCTTGTTGTAATGAAAAAATGACATTTATGTTGTTCCTATGATGTGTATTGAGAGTTGTGATAGTGGCTAGGGTTTCAACAGTAGAAGTTAAGCATTTGAATTAACAATTAGAGTTTTGATGTGAGATGAGTAGTGAGACTACCAAGGTTTGATGTTGGATAGGAATAGAGGCAGATTTTATTGAGAGAGTTTGTGTTGTAATTCTATTGTATTTGTAGTCTCTTTGTATTAATTTAAAGCATAGGTGGATCCAAACTGAAAATTGTGAAATGTGGTCCGCCAATTGATCAGGGTGGTAGGGTGGTGTGAGGCAAGAAAATGGAGTCTCCTTCAGGTTGGAGCTTGAGAACACTTACGGGCGGAAGGGTGGTGGTAGGAAAGTTTGTAGCTTGCACGTGGTGTTAGAGCATTCGTCCAGTAGTAGCTATTAGACGAGATGTTGGAGCATTTGTTAGGTGGGAGCCTGATCTCTAGGATGTTGGAGCGTCCTTCCGGTTACAGGTGGTAAATAGGGGGTAGGAGCATCCTACAAGTTGGAGCCTGTAAATCGAGGGTTGGAGCTTCCTTTGATTAGAGCTGAAAACTTGATGTAAATATTTTAAAGGAAAAAATTAAGAATTGTTTGGTGGTTTTTGTCCTATAAGGGTTTCCACCTAAAATCTCCATGTCTATTGTCCTTATTTGTTATGCATCGTTGAATGTTGTTTGTGGTGTTTATGTTTATCTAATACTAATAAAAATTAATGATTTGTGGAATTTAAAACATACTAATAAATAAGAAATATTGATTCACCCCCTTCTTAGTATTTCCAATAATTGGTATCAGAGTAGGTTCCTTCAGTAGAAGCTTGATAGTTGGCAGGTAGATCTCAAAGTGCAGAGTTGGGAAAATCAAGGAGGAAAGTTGTCAAGCATTCAAAAGAATCAAAGTAAGTTCCAGGTATTGATGAAGTAAAACTGACTAGCCTTATTCCTTTTTTCAGTGAATTATATTTTTGTATTTTGGAAAGGAAGAATGGAAGTTTATTTGAAGGCTCATGGATATGAGGTATGGGATTCTATTGTATCTGGAAGCATATCGAACGACGAATATAGTAGGTGTTAGAGTCGGTCTGGTCAGCCCTCCGTCAGAGATCAAAACTCTTTGTGCATTTCAATTTTAGATGTCCCGCTCCATTCACTCAGCTGCATTTCTCTAGGGGCATGCCATGATCTAACGGAGAAAGTCATGCTAATCATTTCCCTTCATGCCTGCCTCCTGCTGGCTCAGGTCTTTTGCTAATAATCACCAAAGTCCATGACAGTCAAGGTTTGGTCCTTTACAGGACAAAAGTCATTTACTATGCTTGGGTCTAGGAATTCATCAATTTGGTCTGTGAAACATGTCCAGAAAATCCATGCAGGCCAGAGGGAGGCCCTTACACAACTATGGTTCCGAGAGCTTCATCGTCACGTGGATAGACTTCGACTCTTCTTCAAAACTCTGTTTTGAAGAAAAGTCAAACAAGGTCATTTATGACAAAATTTTCCAAAAAATCGCCAGTTGACTTTTTCAGATACAGTCATGGTTTCCATGGCCAAATGCCCTGTCATACAGTCCCTGCAAAGATGTGCTGAAAATTTCATCATTTGAGCCAAAATGTCAAAGGGAAAGTGAAAATCAGTGTGTTTTAAAGTCAGTGAAAAAGTGCAAAACACAACATTAGAAAAATGGGTTTTCAAGGAAGCAAAAATTAAACCCATCTCTTCCAAGGCTATAAATACATGTTTTGACTCAAATCAAAGGCATTGTGCTGCTACAAGACTTGGAGAAGACATTGCAAAGGTGTGAGTGTGAGATTGGAGTGTTTGAAGTGAGTGGGAGCAGGTTTTAGAGGGCGTGGCGCACATACCCACGAGCGCAGCGCACTCACCGGGCGCGGCGCACAACGCAGCTAGCCCACAGTTGAATGTTTACACAAGCGCGACACATACAAAGCATGCGGCACACACAGACCAAGGGCCGGAAATCGTTGCCAAGGTACTCCAAATTTTGGTGGATGTTATCAAATCAAGAGGTAGGCCTTATGACATCACCGGTTCATCAAATTTTGTCAATGATATGGTGTTTATAGAGATGTTTGAATGTCACCCAAATGCATAAGGTCAACCATAAGAAAATCACCAAGAAAATGATGGTTGGGGTTGTCAAAACGCATTGTTAGTGCCAAGGTTTCACTCCACTCCCCTTTTTCCCCTCACCTATCATTTTTCCCGTCCTCCCTTTATCATTTTTTCCTAAACCACTACCCTAAGTCACTACCAAACCCTCTCCCTATCCCTACGCTATTTGGTTAACGCAAAATCACCATAGGACCAACCTATTATGCAAGCAAGGCTATGAAAGAAAAGTGCATGGTCGAAGGGTTGAAGAGTCAAATGATTAGGAGCAATTTAGGGTGATTTAAGGGCGCGCAGCGCAAACACCAAGGAGCGCAGCACACTCATTGGGCGCAGTGCACATAGAGCCCATCCACTGTGTAAATCCGCCACTAGCGCGGCGCACTGGGCATTGCGCGCGACACACAGAGATATAAATCCCAAAAATCAATCAATTTGCCTAAAAATTTTTGGATGCTCACCAAATTTGAAAGGTAGGCAACCTACCTCCACTCTTGCATCAAACTTGAAAGGAATAGCATGGTTTTAGGAGTATAAATCAAATGCAAAAAATTTTATAAGGCAAACAAAAGAAGACACAATGAAATCATGATCCTTGGGCTACAGTGACAGTGCTGCCAAAGTGTTTCAAACCCTACCCCATCAACACTATACCCAAACTACTCCCAAATCCCTGACAAACCTCTCCCCTTAACCCCTATTCCCCTTTCATCATTCCCCTCCTAAAACTCCCTGTTTTATTGTCCCCTTGGTGGCAGATTTTCAGAGCAACTACTAGCTTCATTGGAATTCAAGGGCAGCATAAAACTCAGGGTACAAACAGCAGTAATGGCATCCGAAGTTTCATCAAAATATGAGGAGGAGACCCATAGTGACACAGCTTCGGGAGAAAGGGCCTAAAGGAGACATCACCGGAGTGGCAGACATCTTAGAGATGAGCCAAACACCCTCACCGAGTTGTAGGCATGCCCTCTTGCTATGTCTTGTTTGCAGCACTTAGCATGTTTTGAATTTTGTCAGAGGGTGGAAAATGTCAGAGTTCATCATGAGTTAGCCCATCTTTTTGCACTTCACCTACATGGGGGATAGTCTATCTTGGTTGGGGTCACTTTCACATTGACACCCGAAACCATATCAATGGCAACAGGCATACCAAACATTGGAGAGCAGTGGCACAAGAAGAGGAAGGTAGAGAGGCATCATTATGAGCCTTACATCAAAGACAACTATTTGAGCCACCTCACGAGAGTTTTTCCATTCAGATTTATGAAAGATGAGTATGCCCTGCTCATGAAATTGATCATGAAATACTTCAGTTGCGAGGGGAGGTTTTCTCGCCTTTATGCCTACCACATCAGGTTGCTCATGCACTTTACCAGGGTGTGGATGATGAACCTCCCATTTCTCATATGCGGGAACATAGAGAGAATGAGAAATTTCATGCAGCACAAGACACCTCGACAGCAGCTTAACAATGTGTATCACTTTGCCCTTATCCAGATTTTGGTGGACCATTAGTTGGGATTGCAGGGTATTGCTTGGGAGGACTTCATCTCCTATGACTTCTTCAACGCTCCATAGGTGGTTTCAGAAGCAGAGCATGAGGTAGGGGGCCCATCTCATCAGTATGAGCGACATGAGACTGCCACTATGCCAGTATACATCACCTATCAGAAAGGCAGTAGACCCTTATTTGCAGCAGCAAAGCGAGTGTTATCTCCACCCGAGGTGGAAGGGGCCTCGCTTCCGACATCAGCATCATAGGAGCAGGGTAAGGGTAAGGATCCAGTGCAGGAGGAAGGCCCATCAGGTGAGCGAGAGACCAAGTTTGTTCTCCTCCAGGATGATGAGACAGATGCAGAACCAACAAATGCGGAGCTTACAGAGATCATCCAGGAGAAGTAGTCAGTGATTGAGTCCTTTTCCCTTGACTTGGAGAGGGTCAAGTGGAACATGAAATACCTGGAGTAGAGAAACAAACAGCTTGAGGACCAACAGACGATCATGAAGCTGCAAAATATTCGTGAGCATCGCCAAGCTGCTCAAAGAAGAAGGGTTGCGCTCACATCTTTGGAGCAAGCAATAAATGAGGATCGGGAGGCCAACCTTGAGAGGGTCAACATGCATTTGGAGAGGCTACTGGAAAAATCCCACCAGGACCTTGCTCTATTGAGACATATGGCTTTCTGTTACAGGGTGTGAAACATGAGTGCACAGGCCCGGATAAGGAACTTGAAGGCAAAACTGAGGAAAGCAACAAGAAGAGAAAAAAGGGAAAAAGAGAAAGATCGACTTTGAATCTTGGCTGAGGCTTCCTTGGCCCATCAGAGCACCCCATAGAGATCCTCCAGCCCAAATTTCAAAAAAATTGGTGAAATTTTGGTCACTTGGTAATTTTTTGGGTAAAAAACAAGGATTTTCTCCCTGTGTGGCACGACGCTAAAATTCTAGGGCTCCAAATGAGGAATGGCTTATAGATTTGGATTCAGCATGGAAAATTACAACTATTGGTGTTTGGGCAAGAGATTTGGGTAAGATCTGGGTCTCCTAAAGGTCAAAAAACACTCAAAAATGGCCTCTCTGCCACTTTTTTGACACACAGAAAGCAGTCTAGGGAGAATGAAGATTTGGAGGGGAAAATGAGCACCAAATTTGAAAATTCCAGTTGGGTTAGGAAGTAGACAGGATAGGCTTTCTAGAAAAGCCACTTGGGCACATTTCTGACACCTGCAAGTGCCCCAAAATAGGTCCCAAAGTAGCGCGATGCACAGAAAAATGGTGCGGCGCACAGAGGAAAAAGCTGCCAATTTGCTTCCGTTTCGCGAAATTTCGGTTTGCGACTTCTCCAAGTGGGCCTAATCATCTACACTTCAGTTTTTTGGCACCAAAGGCAGCATTTAAAGAGTTTTTTTCTCCATATTGGCTTCTATCCAAGTGGCGAAGGAAGGCAAACGGTCACCCCAAGCCAAATGTCATGTTTGCAGCGCTACACCTGTAGCTGATGGTTGGCTCTCCATCTCCATTTTGTAATGATTCTAGTAACCCCCCAACCCTTGGGCGTTCTATCTCTTCCTCATACATTCTATATATTGTAAGCAAGTTATTTGCAAAGGGTTGGTTGGCTTGTAACTTCTGGGAGACTGTGGGAAATAAACTTTGTTTCTTCACTGTGTATTTTTGATAGAGGATTAATGAAAGGTAGTGGCTTTGTTTCATGAGATTATTGTGGTTGTGAGTGTAGAAAATGTGTTTCTTATGTTTTCATATGTATTTCGTTATGTTTCGTAATTCAATTCATGTTCATTTCCAGTGAAATTTTCTGAGTGAGATTAGGTAGAATTCAATTTTATTGCTTTGCCTGTGGGAAAATTTCATGTTCAGTGTTATTCTTCTGTTGAAAAGGATTCATGTCACCATGCCCTTTTCACTTTCTTCAGCAATCTATTCATGCTGCGGTACCTCAAACTAAATTGTTACATTTTCTGCCTACCTTGCCTCATGGAATAATCTGTGCCTTTGTATTAAATTCTCTGTTCCTTGCTGAGCGCCGGTCCCATAACATCCCAGAGGCTCGGTCATTTCATAAAATTGTTTCCAGAATCCCTATTCACATACTATCCTAAGGTAAATATTTTATTTTAAGTTATCTCAGACCGTTTTTGATTATATATTCACTGAGCGTGACTCGGAGAGAGCCCTCTCCTGCTCTAGTAGGACTAGCTACCAGACTAAGCGTGGTTTGTGGTTACCCTAATTTTTGCCTTCCTTCAGCCTAAGGTAGATTTAGGTGCTAACATAGTGGCGACTCCACTGGGGAACAAGTTGAAATCAAATCCCCTTGTTTCATAATAATTCTAAGCTTCCGGATGATGAGCTTAGGATTGGAAAGGCTGAGTAAGTTGGTTGTGTCCTGTGATTTTTCTCAATAGCACGCTGGCTTCGAGACAATATACCAGAGCCAATCCAAACCCGGATCCTCCTCATATTTACGAAAACCCCAATTTGATCCCAAGACTCCTTCGTCAAGAAAGCACCATAACTCCCGTGTTCAAATCCCATTCATGTCCCGACATTTTTGAGTATCTTGAAGAGCTTGAGTTTGACGAACGGTTTGAGATATCATTGTTTGAGTCTAAATCCGAAAGGGCTGTTGATTATATTGTCCCCAATCCGCAATTTCTTGTAGACCTTGAAACAGAAAGAGCTAATAGATTAATTGATAATTACATTGCAACCTAGCCCCAAACTCCAAGTGCAAGCCCCTTGCAAACTGTGCACACTCCTCCAACACCTCCAAGGCCAAATCCACCGAGAATGATGGCTGCTCGTTTTGCACCCCTTGTTCTACCCCAAGTTCCTGATGATATGCCAATGGACTATCAAAGTAAAATCTCGTTTTTTGATGGCACTCCTAACAGCATTACTGCTCAGCAACATGTAGACAAAATGGCAGACTTCTATGGACTTCATGAGATTTATACAGAGAACGTGGCAATGAGGCTCTTTACACAGGCATTTGCAGGTGATGTGAGGAAATGGTTCATAGGTTTGTCGGCAGCAAGTATCACTACCTTGGCTGAACTACAAAGACAATTTTTGAACCGGTGGGAAGTGAAAAGAATCCCCTTCAAATTCTGGCCGAATATGAACAAATCAAACAGAACGCTGGTGAGTCGGTCCAAGACTATTGTGTTAGATTTAATGCAGTCTATAACGAAATTCCAGATCATCTAAAGCCACCTGTGGGACTAGTAATGATGAAGTTTCCAAATGGTTTTGATGCTGACATGGCGTACCAATTAAGAGAGAGAGAGAACCGGCCACAATGGAAGACATGCAGAAAATTGCGGTCAGCGTTGAAGCAAATCTGCTATCCAAAAGAGCTAGAGCGAAAGCAGAGAAGAAAACCACTGTGAAAGAAGAATCTTCTTCAATGGATCAACTTCTCAAAAGGGTAGAACAGATGCTTGAAAGGGTAAAACTTGACAAGCTAGAGCCACAAGTTAGGAATCCTAACTTTCGTGGCCAGCAACAGCCACAATATAGAATAAGACAGAGAGATCAGTGAACTCAAGAGCAGACAGCACAACAGCCGGTACAAACACCTTTGCAGCAGAATTTTGTGCATGGACTAGAGTCAGATGAGGACGGCAATGTAATAGGCGAAGAAAACCACCTATTTACTCCAGATGAGCTGCCTACTTACATTACCGAAGAAGAGGAATGTGCAGTGAATTCAGCTGCATGCCAAGACACTGATTTTATTCTAGCCAACGACACTATGTTGGAAGAAGAATCAGAAGAATATAAAAGGGGATATATGAATGCTTTGTCTACACAACGGCAGCGATATTCACTTAGAAACAGATATGTGCCAGCCAAACCAATTCAGAAAAAGAAGGAGGTTGAAACAACAAAAAATGATTCATCAACTACACAAAGAAAAGGAAAGGAGGTGGTTGGTCCAGAGAGCAGCAAATCAAAATCAGTAGAACAATCACAGCAACCAGCCACATCAAAATAAAAGGAAAGGAAAGAGATCCCAGTCAAAGAGGTAGAAAAGACTCCCGCTTTTAGCCTAGAGAACGAGATTTCTAAGTTAAAGGTATCCATTCCCTTGACTGAAATAATGAAGAACAACAGTTATAGAGGACAGATTTCTAAAATGTTGAATTTGGACCCAATGTCCGACATGGTAAATGTAGAAGATGATCAACCTGAAATGATTTTTGGACCAACATCAAATGGTGAGTCTCCTGATAGCGATGTGCCACCCTTCTATATCAGTTTACGATTGCATGATTTTGTGTTACACAATGCCATGTTCAATTCCAAAGCTTCTCACAATCTCATGCCCAAGGCTATCATGGATAAGCTTGGTCTGGACATCACCCAGCAATATCATGATCTCTATTCATTCGTTTCCAGCAGAGTAAGATGTATAGGACTCATCAAAGACTTAGTTGTGAGTTTGGATCAGCTTCCTATAAAAAATGTTTTGATGGATGTGGTGGTAGCAGATATTCCTCCAAGGTTTGGCATGCTTCTTTCCAGGTATTGGGTAGCAAAATTGAAAGGGACACTACAGCTGGATTTCTCCTATGCAACAATCCCGGTGTTTGGACAAATGAGGAAGTTGTATCGGGAACAAAAAATGAAATATATGATCACAAGCAAGGAGAAACCTATAAATCATCCTATTAACTATGTACATACAGATTTAGAGTCTTTTGTTTTGTTTTCAGATAGTTTAAATGAGATAGATAGTCAGATAGTAGAAGCAGATGACATTCCGGAAATAACAGAAAATTTCAGAGAAATTTTGAAGAAAGAAAGACAAGAAAAGCAGGAAAATGTTGGGCAATCAGCTAAAAGTAATGGACAGCAAGCAGACAAGGCATGGCAAACAGATTTCCAGCACTTACAAGAGGAGGAAGAAGGCTTGTGGACCATGGATTTCGATGGAGCAGTAGGAAATGATGGCGTTGGAATTGGAATTTGGGTACGCAGTCCTTTCTCCGCCCCAAACAAAAGTGCCTGGCAGCGTGAGAGTTTGCTCTTACAAGCTGGCCTTTGAGTGTTCAAACAATGAAGCTGAGTATGAAGCTCTGATTGCTGGCCTGAAGATTCTTAGAAAGCTGAATGCAAAAAGGATTTCGGTATATGGCAACTCCGAGTTGGTAATAAAACAGGTCAGAGGTGAGTATCAAGCAAAACATCCTAGGATGCGGGCCTATCGTAATGCAGTTTTAGACATCTTGAAGTTATTTTCAGAATACACCTTGACATGTGTACCTCGTATACAAAATAGTATTGCTAATGCTCTTGCCAAGGCAGCGAGCAGCTTGAAGATCCCCATGAACTCCAGCAATAAATTTGAAATCCATGTCAAGCATCGTCCAACCATTCCAGTGTTGAGATTGCAACAAGATGATGGAGCTTAGTGAAAAGAGTCGCCTTCACTAAGTGGGCCCGCAGGCTATTTTTGGTGCAAGTCTATTTTTAGACTATGTCTATTTTTAGACATATGGATCATGTCTATGGATTGCAGGTTGCTGTTTATGGATGATTGATCAAGTTGGGAAAAAAATAGATGGACTTCTATTTTTGATGAAAGTGTGAGTGATCACAGTGTGAGTGATCAAAGTCAAAAATAGAAAAGTCAAATATTATTATCTCACAATAATATTTGGACTATAAACTTAATCTTATTCTCTTGGAGCACTTCAGTTTGAGCTACAGAGGTGGCACATGCAGCTGTCAGAAGGAAATACGCTTTTCTTATGAGTCAGTTGAGTTGTTGCATGCATGACTTCAGTTAGAACTCAATCAGTTGAGTTTGGTGGAGTTGATTGTGGAGTTGATGGAGTTGTGTTCAGTTTAGCTTTGTTAAACTAGTTGTATTTAGTCTAACTGGAAAATAGACTAGAGATGAGTTGGGTGAATTAGTTATTAATTAATTCACAAGTTATTAACTCATAATACAACTAATGAATACATCAGTTAACTCAGTTGCATGTCAGTGCATGTTCAGTTCAACAGGGACAGGTGGTAGAGAATCAGATTGATATCAGTTGTGACTATAGTTGTGCACCAGATCTTGCACAATTAAGGGATTGAGTATGCCAATGAGTTTGCCCACGTATTTGCCCACATTATAGCTTGTGCTCACATCCAACAAAGTGTGAGTGACTATTTTGCAGGTGAAAAACGAGTTTGGTAAGCCATTCTCATCAGTTCTTGAGCAGGTATTGAGCAGTGGAGGTAGGCAAGCAGTGGAAGAGATTTGGAGATCAGATCTGAGCTGTATTGTGTGTAACAAAGGTGGAGATACTTGTGAGAAGTATTATGCTGTGTAATGTTACATGACTCAATCATTAATATATAGATAGTGTGGGGTTTTTAGCGAGATGCTTTCCCCGGTATACATACTGTGTTAATGTGTGAATGCTCTTGATGTTTTATTATTATTGATGCTGCTATATTGATGATCAACGTAGAGGAGCTTATGTATTGTGTATGTTTTCTGCAATAGTACATGATCAGGATAATCTCCATTGAATATGTGTTAAATTATTCAAAATTTCTACATGGTATCAGAGCTGCTTGATTTGTAGAAGAGATTTTTACAGGATATCAAGCGAGGATTGATCATCAGATCTACTATTCAGGAAGTGTTTACATTCTATTTCTTCAGGCAGAGTCTGTAATCGGGCCAGGTAGCCTCTGGATTCATCCTTCCTTTGGAAGGTGAGATATCCGGTGAATGCCCATACAGTCAATCTCTGTACGAGAAATATTGTGTTCTCACGAATCTTAGATCGGAAGCAGTTGAGTTGGTTGCTGGTGGAAATCGAATTTGTAGCAGTGTTGTTGAAATGTCTTTCAACGGATTGCAAATGTTATTCCAAAGCAAGAGCGACCTGGCGCTAAAGGATAAACTCAGTAACAATAAAGGTGAGAATGGATCTTCATAAAAGGTATCTGATGAAGAGAATTGCGCTTTGGCTGTCAAAGCAAAGAAGGGGAAGAACAAGAAAGCTTCTCAGTCTGGTGCGAAAGGTAAGAAGCAGGATATGTCCAAGGTGAAGTGTTTTCACTGTCACCAGCACGGACACTATGCCACAAATTGTCCGCAGAAGAAGAAGAACAAGCAAGCTGCTGGATCTGCAGGGGGAGAGGCCTTAGCTTCTCAGTTTGAGCTTGATTTTTCATTGATCGCATGCTTGGTTTCAAGTGTGATGGGATCAGTGTGGTTCTTGGACAGTGGTGTGTCTTTTCACATGACAGGAGATAGAGATTTGTTCTCTGATCTGGAGGACAAAGATCTTGGAGTGCACATCGAGATGGGAGATGATGGTAGATACAGTGCGACCGGTATCGGTACCATTTCCTTTGAGAGGGAGTCTGGTAAACCCTTTGTATTGAAGGAAGTCATGCATGTTCCAGGATTGAAGAAGAATCTCATCTCAGTGGCGATGTTAGAAGACAAGGGGTATGATGTTGTTTTCAGCAAGGGAAAGGCCTTCCTGTGCAGCAAGACAATTGGTGAGACCCGGAAGATAGGGGTTCGAGTGAGGAACCTTTATCAGTTGCATGTAGATGGATGCGCAGCAATGGCAAGCAAGGCAGAAGGATTGGTGAGCCGGGATGATGGCGAGTTGTGGCACAGGAGATTGGGTCACCTTCACCATGGAGCCTTGAAGATACTGCAGCAGATCACTACAGGGCTTCCTAAAGGCACACTTGCGCAGTCAGATCAGTGCAAGGGGTGTACTTTGGGGAAGTTTGTGAAAGCCACCTTTCACGAGAAGGATAGTCGCGCCACAACAATCCTTGAGAGAATTCACACAGACGTGTGTGGACCTTTCTCAGTTGCTTCGACAGCAAAACACAGGTATTATGTGATTTTTGTTGATGATTTCTCTCGTAAGTGCTGGATCTTCTTCATGCAGAAGAAGAGCGAGACATATTCAAAGTTCTGTGAATTCAAAGCACTGGTCGAGAAGGAGTCGGGGAAGAAGGTGAAGGCTCTTAGGAGCGATAATGGTGGTGAATACATCTCGGATGAGTTCAAGGATTTCTGCAAGACAGAAGGGATTCGTAGAGAGCTCATAGCTCCCCATAACCCACAGCAGAACGGGGTAGCTGAGCGAAAGAACAGAATGATTGTGGGTGTTGCACGGGCAATGTTGCATGATCAGGGCCTACCCCTTCACTTGTGGGCGGAAGCATGCAATACAGCAGTTTATGTGCAGAACCGTTGTCCTCATAGGATACTTGGCATGAGTACACCCGAGGAGGCTTATTCTGGTAAGAAGCCTGATCTTTCTCATTTGAGGATTTTTGGTGCTAACGTTTACATGCATGTGACGAAGGATGCCAGGAAGAAGTTGGAGCCGACCGCAGAGGTTGGGATATTTGTGGGGTACACTGATACGCCCCACAACTATCGTGTGTATTTTCCAGACAGTAGTAAAACTGTTGTGCGACGGGATATAAAATTTCAGGAGGAGAAAGCCATGAAGTGTTCGCTTGAGAGGGAGCTACACTTGCATGCAGATGAGGAGCTATTAGTTCCAAAGGATGAGCTTCAGGATGTGGATCAGCCACAGGATGAGGTTCATGGAGTGGACGAGTCCACTCATGTAGCGCCAACCATCAGAGGGCGAAAGCGCTTGACAGAAGCTGAGCGACTGGCTCAAGATGCAGAGAAAGTTGTAGGACCACCTACAACCCAACGTAGGCAGAGACAGTCACCTGATCGGTACACTGGATACATGGCTCTTATGAGCAAGTGTGTTGTGACTGAGCCATCCTCTTTCGAGGAAGCTGTGGAGGATCCCGCATGGGTAGACGCCATGGTGGAAGAGTATGATTCTATTGTCAGAAACAGTGCATGGGAGATTGTTCCTAGACCGGAAGGGAAATCAGTGGTGGGTTCGAGATGGATCTACAAAGTTAAGCAGGTAGCTGACGGGAGTGTGGAGAAGTACAAGGCAAGATTTGTTGCCCGAGGCTTTTCACAGATTGAGGGGATCGATTATGAGGAGACCTTTGCACCTGTCGCAAGGTATTCTTCCATACGGATGATTCTTGCTCTCTCAGTGCAGATGGGATGGCACATTCATCAGATGGATGTGAAGACTGCATTCCTCAACGGAGTCATTGAGGAGGAGGTGTACATTGAGCAACCCAAAGGCTTTGAAGTCTTCAGCAGCGAGTCACATGTGTGCAGGCTCAAGAGAGCGTTGTATGGGTTGAAGCAAGCACCACGTGCTTGGTACACACGGATAGACAGCTATTTCATAGGACTTGGATTCTCCAAGAGCGAGGCGGATCCGAACCTATACCAGATTGTGGTGGAGGGTAAGTTGCTTATCATTGTACTGTATGTTGATGATTTGATTCTAATGGGTGATGAGCTGTTGATACTGTCATGCAAGAAGGATCTTGCTACAGAGTTTGAGCTGAAGGATTTGGGCCTCCTTCACTATTTCCTAGGATTGGAAATATGGCAGCGCAGTGGTGGACTGTTTGTTTCTCAGGGCAAGTATGCTCGGGAGATACTAGAGAAGTTCAACATGCATGGCTGCAAACCTGTTGATACTCCTCTTCCTGGAGGTTGGAGGAAGGAGGATGCCACTTCGGGAGAAGAAGTGGATGCCACTGTTTATCGACAGTTGGTGGGGTCGCTGATGTATTTGGTCAATACACGACCTGATATATGCTATGCAGTTAACCAGCTTTCACAAGCTATGGTTAAGCCTACCAAGCTCTTCTGGAAGGCGGGAAAGCATGTATTCCGCTACTTGAGAGGCACATCGGGAAATGGTTTGTGGTATAGACAGGAGGATGAGGTGAAGCTATGTGGCTTTACAGATGCAGATTGGGCAGGGAGCCCAACAGACAGAAAGAGCACATCAGGAGGGGTCTTCAGTATTGGATCGACAGCAGTTTCTTGGTACAGCAGGAAACAGAGATCCGTGGCACTCAGTTCAGTGGAGGCAAAGTATATGGCAGCAAGTTTGGCTGCATGTGAGGCTATATGGATGAGAAAGATCCTAGTTGGTTTGTTTGGTTCTCATTTGGATCCTACTGTGATTTACTGTGATAACCAGAGTTGCATTAAACTCTCGGCTAATCCTGTATTTCATGATAGATCTAAACATATTGACATCAGGTACCATCATATCAGAGATTGTGTGCAGTGGAGGATCATGTTACTTTCGTACATTCCAACGGAGGATCAGGATGCTGATATTCTGACGAAGGCTCTCACCAGGAGCAAATTCGAGTACCACCGAGGCAGGATAGGGGTTGCTGATAATCCATATCTTGTCGAGAGGGAGTGTTGAGATTGCAACAAGATGATGGAGCTTAGTGAAAAGAGTCGCCTTCACTAAGTGGGCCCGCAGGCTATTTTTGGCGCAAGTCTATTTTTAGACTATGTCTATTTTTAGACATATGGATCATGTCTATGGATTGCAGGTTGCTGTTTATGGATGATTGATCAAGTTGGGAAAAAAATAGATGGACTTCTATTTTTGATGAAAGTGTGAGTGATCACAGTGTGAGTGATCAAAGTCAAAAATAGAAAAGTCAAATATTATTATCTCACAATAATATTTGGACTATAAACTTAATCTTATTCTCTTGGAGCACTTCAGTTTGAGCTACAGAGGTGGCACATGCAGCTGTCAGAAGGAAATACGCTTTTCTTATGAGTCAGTTGAGTTGTTGCATGCATGACTTCAGTTAGAACTCAATCAGTTGAGTTTGGTGGAGTTGATTGTGGAGTTGATGGAGTTGTGTTCAGTTTAGCTTTGTTAAACTAGTTGTATTTAGTCTAACTGGAAAATAGACTAGAGATGAGTTGGGTGAATTAGTTATTAATTAATTCACAAGTTATTAACTCATAATACAACTAATGAATACATCAGTTAACTCAGTTGCATGTCAGTGCATGTTCAGTTCAACAGGGACAGGTGGTAGAGAATCAGATTGCTATCAGTTGTGACTATAGTTGTTCACCAGATCTTGCACAATTAAGGGATTGAGTATGCCAATGAGTTTTCCCACGTATTTTCCCACATTATTGTTGGGTGTGGAGCCTGATTATCTTCTATAGTACCGACATATTGGACCCCAGTTCAAAATGGGGCGGCAACGCCGCCCGTAAAATAATCGCTGCTGTGGGGGGTTGCCCCCCCCTAGCGGGGGGTTTCGGGGGCAGCGCCCCCGAAGCTAAAAACAGCTGTAAAATTGCCTTGTAAAAGTATAGTAATTTCTAGTCAATCTGGGCCGTTCATTAGGCGGATGATCTGACGGTAGAACTTATGTTTAGTTTAGGGTTTTTTGCCCTAGAAGGCAACCCCTCTCTTTATATGAGGGCATTGTATTTGAGGCTGAGAGAGAGATGTGTATTCGGTGAGCGAGAAACATAGAGGTGAGACTGTGAGAGAAAACAGAGGATATTACAGCGGTTTTGCTGTAGGTTGTATCTCTTCATTTTTCTGGATAATAGAAAGGAAGGACTGGCTGTTCGGGGTGGATGTAGCCCAAACTGGGTGAACCACGTATATCTGTGTCTCTCTTGTTTTGTGCATTTTATGTGTTTATATTTCTGCAATATTTTATGTGTTCCATTGCTCCGTAATATATAATTTTCTAACAACTGGTATCAAAGCCAGGTTTATTTGGCTGATAAACTCGCAGGAAAGAAGGGTTCCTGGTTTGAGTGGGAGCAATGGCAGAAGATGGTAAGTTTAGGGTCGAGAAATTTAACGGCCAAAACTTCTCGCTGTGGAAGATGCAGATGGAAGATTATCTGTATCAGAAAGATCTATACCTACCATTGGGCGGAAAAACAAAGATGCCGACGGGTATGAAAGACGAAGAATGGAACCTTCTCGATAGAAAGGCACTCGGAACAATACGGCTGTGCCTTGCTGCGTTAGTCGCTTTCAACATTTCGAAGGAAACCACGACAGCAGGTTTGATGGAGGCGTTGTCGAAACTATATGAAAAACCCTCGGCCTCGAACAAGGTATTTCTTATGAAACGGTTATTCAATATGAAGATGTCGGAAGGTGGATCTGTTGCAGACCATTTAAATGATTTTAATACAGTTACAAGTCAGTTAAGTTCTGTAGGGGTAAACTTTGATGATGAAATTAGAGCTCTGTTATTCTTGTGCTCGTTACCAGAAAGCTGGAATGGTTTGGTAATGGCCATCAGTAACTCTGTTTCTGGATCTAGTACTTTAAAGTTTGATGATGTTGTCGGTGCTATCCTTAGCGAGGAAATGCGACGGAAAAGCTCCGGTGAGACATCGGGAAATGCTTTGAGTGCAGAGTCTAGAGGAAGAAAAATGGAAAGAGGAAAGAGCTCAGGATATCACAGTAAATCAAGGAAAGGCAGATCCAAGTCCAGATAGGGGATAGTGTGCTGGAAATGTGGAAAGAAAGGACACCTAAAGAAAGACTGTAGATCTCGGAAGGGAAAAGAAGGAGATGCACAGCAAGAAAACAATCATGAAGCAAATGTGACAGGTGAGGTGTTACAAGATGCTTTGATTCTTTCTTTTGAAAATATTACTGATTCCTGGGTGGTAGATTCAGGGGCTTCATTCCATGCCACACCTGATAAGAAATACTTTCATGACTATGTTCAAGGAGATTTTGGACAAGTTCGTCTGGGTGATGATAAACCCTGTAAAATCGTTGGAATGGGTAAGGTTCTTGTAAAACAGCAGAATGGAAACCAATGGCTATTAAAGGAGGTAAGGCATGTTCCAGATCTAAAGAAAAATATGATTTCAACAGGGCAGTTAGGTGGTGAAGGTTGTGTGACAACTTTCACAGATAAAGCTTGGAAAGTCACCAAAGGAGCCCTGGTAATAGCAAAAGGCGAAAAGGTTGGTACATTGTATTTATGCAATGGTATTTCTAACTCTGTTAATGCTTTAACTTCCAAAGGAGCAGATGCAGCATTATGGCATCATAGGCTCGGACACATGAGTGAAAAGGGGATGAAGATTCTTCACTCAAGGAATTTGTTGCCGGGTTTGAAGAATGTTGATTTGGACTTCTGTGAGAATTGCATTTATGGAAAACAGAAGAGAGTCAGATTTCTCAGAGTTGGGAAAGAAAAGAAGAATGAAAAATTAGAGCTTGTGCATACAGATGTATGGGGACCTGCTCAGGTATCATCTCTTGGTGGCTCTCGTTATTATGTTACTTTTATTGATGATGCAACTAGAAAAACTTGGATTTATTGTATTAAGAATAAATCTGATGTATTTGATACTTTCAAGAAATGGAAAGCTTTGGTTGAGATTGAGACAGGAAAGAAATTGAAGTGTCTTAGATCAGACAATGGAGGTGAATATTGCAGCAAATATTTTGATAGGTACTGTTCAGAGCATGGAATTCGCAGAGAGAAGACAGTTCCAAGAACACCACAAGAAAATGGTGTGTCAGAAAGGATGAACAGAACAATCATGGAGCGTGCAAGGTGCATGAGATTGCACGCAGGATTGCCTTTACAGTTTTGGGCAGATGCTGTAGATACTGTTGTTTATCTAATAAACAGAGGGCCTTCAAGTTCCTTGGATGGTGGTGTTCCAGAGGAAGCATGGACAGGTAAAAAGGTAAACTACTCTATTTTAAAGCCTTTTGGTTGTGAGGCCTTTGTCCATATTGATAAAGAAAATAGAACAAAGCTTGAGGCAAAGTCAAAGAAATGTACCTTTATTGGATATGGTGTTAATGATTTTGGTTATCGCTTATATGATTACGAAAATCACAAAATCATTAGGAGCAGAGATGTAATATTCAATGAAAAGGTCTTGTATAAGAATCAGTTGCAGGAAAAGAAAGAGGAAAAGGAAAACAAGGAATACGCAGTTTTTTATGAAATCACTGAAAAAGTAAAGGTGCCTGAAAATAATAATAATCAACAACCACAACAACAGCAACCACCACAACAACAACAGGCACCCGAAACACCTGAAAGTGGTGTTAGAAGATCTACCAGGATAAGTAGACCCCCTGAACGATACTCTCCTTCATTATATTATTTATTGCTGACTGATTCCGGTGAACCCGAATGTTATGAAGAAGCAATGCAGGTTGAAAGCAGGAAGAAGTGGGAGGTAGCCATGGAAGAAGAGATGGACTCCTTAATTCATAACCAGACTTGGGATTTAGTCAGGTTGCCTGTAGGAAAAACTACATTGAAGAATAAATGGGTTTACAGGCTGAAAGAAGAAGATGGAGGAAAACAGAGGTATAAAGCTAGACTTGTGGTGAAGGGGTTTGCACAGAAGAAAGGTATTGATTTTGATGAAATATTTTCTCCTGTTGTTAAAATGACTTCAATCAGAACTATTTTAAGTCTTGTAGCAGCTGAAGATTTGCATCTTGAGCAGTTAGATGTAAAGACAACCTTTCTCCATGGGGATTTGGAGGAAGAGATATATATGCAGCAGCCACAAGGATATGAGGTGAAAGGGAAGGAGAAACTTGTGTGCAGGTTGAAGAAGAGCTTGTATGGTTTAAAACAGGCTCCAAGGCAGTGGTATCTAAAATTTGACAAGTTTATGTCTGAACAAGGTTATACTAGATGTCACTCTGATCATTGTGTTTATCTGAAAAAGCAAAATGATGGCAGCTATATTATATTGTTATTGTATGTAGATGACATGCTTGTTGCAGGATCTAACATGCAGGAAATAAATGTGCTCAAAAGAAAATTGGCAAATTCATTTGCAATGAAGGATTTGGGTGCTGCAAAACAAATCCTTGGTATGAGAATAACTAGAGACAGGAAAAATAGAAAATTAACATTGTCTCAGAATGAGTACATACAAAAGGTGTTGAAAATATTTAACATGCAAAATGCAAAACCAGTTAGTACACCTTTTGCTAGCCATTTCAAACTTAGCAAAGAAATGTGCCCAAAGACCCAAGAAGACATGGATTATATGTCTAAAGTTCCATATGCATCAGCAGTTGGAAGTTTAATGTATGCAATGGTCTGCACAAGGCCTGATATTGCACATGCAGTGGGAGTTGTAAGCAGGTACATGAACAATCCAGGAAAGGAACATTGGATGGCAGTGAAATGGATTCTCAGATATTTGAGAGGTACCACAAATCAGGCATTATGCTTTGGTGGTTCAAACATATCCCTACAAGGATATGTTGATGCATATATGGCAGGTGACAGAGATAATAGGAGGAGCACTACAGGATATGTATTTACTGTCGGAGGAACAGCTGTCAGTTGGGTTTCAAAAATCCAAAGTGTTGTTGCACTTTCAACAACAGAAGCAGAGTATGTTGCTGCTACAGAGGCTAGTAAAGAAATGATTTGGTTACAAAGGTTTATGGGTGAATTGGGTAAGGAGCATGATATGGGCACGTTATACAGTGATAGTCAAAGTGCCATTCATCTTGCAAAGAACTCAGCATTTCCTTCCAGGACAAAACACATACAGCTCAAGTACCATTTCATACGATCAGTGTTGGAAGATGGAGAGTTGAAGCTGGAAAAGATACACACTAGCCAGAACCCTGCAGATATGCTAACAAAAGTTGTAACCAGGGAGAAACTGAGAATATGCTCTGTTTCAATTGGTCTTCAAGGATGACGATGAAGATGAGAAACAACCAGGTCCAAAGAGGAGTCATTGTCCAGCAAATGGAGCAGCGGTGGAGTTGCTACAATCAGTCTCCAAGTGGGAGATTGTTGGGTGTGGAGCCTGATTATCTTCTATAGTACCGACATATTGGACCCCAGTTCAAAATGGGGCGGCAACGCCGCCCGTAAAATAATCGCTGCCGTGGGGGGTCGCCCCCCCCTGGCTGGGGGTTTCGGGGGTAGCGCCCCCGAAGCTAAAAACAGCTGTAAAATTGCCTTGTAAGAGTATAGTAATTTCTAGTCAATCTGGGCTGTTCATTAGGCGGATGATCTAACGGTAGAACTTATGTTTAGTTTAGGGTTTTTTGCCCTAGAAGGCAACCCCTCTCTTTATATGAGGGCATTGTATTTGAGGCTGAGAGAGAGATGTGTATTCGGTGAGCGAGAAACATAGAGGTGAGACTGTGAGAGAAAACAGAGGATATTACAGCGGTTTTGCTGTACGTTGTATCTCTTCATTTTGCTGGATAATAGAAAGGAAGGACTGGCTGTTCGGGGTGGACGTAGCCCAAACTGGGTGAACCACGTATATCTGTGTCTCTCTTGTTTTGTGCGTTTTCTGTGTTTATATTTCTGCAATATTTTATGTGTTCCATTTCTCCGTAATATATAATTTTCTAACAATTATAGCTTGTGCTCACGTCCAACAAAGTGTGAGTGACTGTTTTGCAGGTGAAAAATGAGTTTAGTAAGCCATTCTCATCAGTTCTTGAGCAAGTATTGAGCAGTGGAGGCAGGCAAGCAGTGGAAGAGATTTGGAGATCTGAGCTGAGCTGTATTGTGTGTAACAGAGGTGGAGATACTTGTGAGAAGTATTATGATGTGTAATGTTACATGACTCAATCATTAATATACAGATAGTGTGGGGTTTTTAGCGAGATGCTTTCCCCAGGATACATATTGTGTTAATGTGTGAATGCTCTTGATGTTTTATTGTTATTGATGCTGCTATATTGATGATCAACGTAGAGGAGCTTATGTATTGTGTATGTTTTCCGCAATAGTACATGATCAGGATAATCTCCATTGAATATGTGTTAAATTATTCAAAATTTCTACATCCAGACAATCAGCGATATTGGCAAGTGTTTCAAGATGATGAGGAGATTAAGGATTTTCTACTAAACAAAGGCAAGTTCAAAGAAACGTCAATTGATGTAGAAAATGATGAGGGCAAAGGGAATGGTACAGATGAAGTGAATATCAATGAAATGGACGTATTGCAGCTGAAGAATAACATCATTCCTAAAGGTTTGATACCTCTAGAGGAACTTTTTGATCAGGATGATGTAGCCCGCAAGCCAACATTGCAGCCAACAGAGAAGGGTGTAGAAGAAGTCAACATCGGTACAGCTGCCAATCCAAAGTTGGTAAAATTGTCCAAAGCATTACCGCCAAAGATCAAGGACAAATACATCAGTTTGATGGCTTCATTTGCAGATGTGTTTTCTTGGGACTATTCTGATTTAAATACTTATGATACAAATACTATTCAGCACACAATACCCATCAAGCCCAATCAAAAACCATTTAGACAGAAGCTGAGAAGGATAAATCCAAAGTTGCTGCCATCTATCAAAAAGGAGGTAAACGGTTGTACAAGTCAAGTATCATTGTGCCCATCAGATTTTCAGATTGGATATCTAACTTAGTGCCTGTACGCAAGAAGACCGGTGAGATCCGCCTATGCATTGATTTCAGAAATCTAAATAAAGTCTCATTGAAGGAAAACTATCCATTGCCCAAGACGGACCATATACTTTAGCGAGTAGTGGGGGCATCTCGTATGTCACTCCTTGATGGTTATTCTGGATATAACCAAATTTCTATCCATGAATATGATAGAGACAAGACAGCATTCACCACCCCATGGGGAACCTTTCACTACGCCAAAATTCCCTTCGGTTTAAAGAATATAGGTGCCACATTTCAGCGGGCAATGGACTTGGCTTTTGTAAATGAGAAGGATGTGTTTCTGGTGGTGTACTTGGATGATTTGATGGTATTTTCCAAATCTGATGAAGAGCACATGCATCACCTAAAAATTGTCTTTCAAAAGTGCAGGAAATATGGTTTATCACTGAATCCTAAGAAGAGCTTGTTCGCCATGGAGGAAGGCAAATTACTTGGGCACATCATTTCAAAGGATGGCATTCATATAGACCCAGCACGTGTGCAAGAAATTCAGCAAATCGATCTGCCTAGGAACAAAAAAGAGATACAATCATTCAATGGTAAGATGAATTTTCTGCGTCGCTTTGTGCCTAATCTTGCAGAACACTTAAGAGAAATGACCAACATGCTTAAGAAGGACATCCAGGTGAAATGGACAAAGGAGGATGAAAAATCTTTCAACTTGGTCAAATTGGCCCTTTCTTCAGCTCCAGTTCTAGTCAGCCCGGACTATACTCAGGATTTCATATTGTTTTCATTTGCTTCTGAGCACACTATGGCAGCAATATTATTGCAGAAGAGAGATGATCATGAAAGACCCATTGCATTCTTTAGCAGGGCTATAAGGGATGTAGCTTTAAAGTACAACATCATTGAGAAGCAAGCCCTAGCATTGGTGAAGGAATTGAAGGATTTCCGGGTATATATCCTACATTCTCACATTCTGGCCTATGTTCCTAATACTGCTGTAAAAGATGTTTTAGTGCAGACTGATCTGGAAGGGAGAAGAGGCAAATGGATTGCAGCCTTGCTGGAATATGATGTGGAAATAAAGCCTACAAAGCTGGTCAAAGGACAGGGGTTGGCGAAGCTAATGGCCGAGTCAAACTTGCAGGCCTTGGACATAAATCTGATCGCTGCCATGTCCGATGAGAATGAGGAAATATCATCTGTTTAGGTATCTGAAATGTTTTCTTTGTCCCCATGGTATTCAGATATAATATATGTCCTGAAAAGTCTGTCACCACCGCCCGGCCTGACTAGAAACAAAGCGAGAACACTCAAATTGAAGGCTACAAAGTTTTGTATTTTGAATTCTGCATTGTATTGGAAAGATCCCGGTGGCATTTTGTTAAATTGTTTGGTGGAAGAGGAGGCAAAGAAAGTCATAGAGGATTTCCACGGAGGAGAGTGTGGTGGTCACCTTTTTGGGAAGTCAATAGCGAAAAAAATTTTGAGAGCAGGGTACTACTGGCCTACTTTGTTTGCTGATGTGTATAAGATGGTCAAGCGCTGTCATAAATGTCATATTTTCGAAGGAAAACAGAAATTACAGCCTTTGCCACTTAAGCCTATTGAGGTGAGTGCTCCCTTCCAGCAGTCGGGGTTGGCTTTCATTGGGGAAATTCATCCCGCCTCTTTCGGACAACGTAGATGGATCCTTACAGTGACAGACTATTTCACAAAATGGATTGAGGCAGCCCCTACCAGACAAGCCACAGACACGGTAATCATTTCATTTCTCGAAAATAACATCTTGTCTCGCTTTGGTTGTCCAAACAAATTAATCACCGATAATGCAACAACTTTCAAGTAAAAAAGGATGGTAGAATTTTGTTATAAATATCACATAATTTTGGGTCATTCAACTGTCTATCATCCGCAAGGCAATGGATTGGGGGAATCTTCGAATAAATCATTGGTCAACATCATCAAGAAGCTGCTGGAAATAAATAAAAAGAGCTGGAATAAGAGGTTGGTCCATGCGCTTTCGGCAGATCGGATCAGTCAGAAAAAGTCCATTGGTATGTCACCGTTTGAGCTTGTTTATGGAGTGGACACAGTATTCCCCACCTCTCTTGCTACCCTGGTGGTCAGACTTCTTCAGGAGGCTGGCAGTGAAGAATATCCCATGCAGAGAAGGTTGAATCAAATGATCCACTTGCAGAAAACAAGAGAAGAAGTTTTCAAGAACACATCCAAGTTGCATGAGAAGATAAAGAAAATCTATGACATAAAAGCAAAAGAAGATAAATTTTAGTTGGATGATGTGGTGCTGAAGTGGGATGCAAGGAATGAAGAGAAAGGCAAGCACGGAAAGTTCGAAAATCTTTGGAAAGGTCCTTTCAAGATTGCAGCATATAGGGGTCAGAATGCCTTTCTTCTGAAGGAAATGAACAGGGAAGAGTGTCCTAGAGGGCCGATCAATGGTCGGCTGCTCAAGCTGTATCACTACTAATCTATTAACACTGCTTCCACTGTCATTGTAAATACCATTTTCATTTCAGTTCGGTTTCAGTCTGTAAAGTTAGTTTTTGAGTTATTTCAATGTCAAGTTGAGTCAATTTCTTGGTCATTTCAGTTTCATAAATAAGTCAGAGTCCTGTGTTGTTTATCGAAATGATGACTCCATAACCCAATGGACAAAAGGCACTATCTAGCTCCTCCAGAGATCTGCTATTCTTGGCACCTCCAAGGAGCTACCATCCCCCATTGGAGCCAATGTTAGAGTCAGTCTGGTCAACCCTCCATCAGAGATCAAAACTCTTTGTGCATTTCAATTTCAGGTGTCCCGCTCCATTCACTCAGCTATATTTCGCTAGGGGCATGCCATGATCTAATGGAGAAAGTCATGCTAATCATTTCCCTTCATGTCCACCTCCTGCTGGCTCAGGTCTTTTGCCAATAATCACCAAAGTCCATGATAGTCAAGGTCTAGTCCTTTACATGACAAAATTCATTTTCTATGCTTGGGTCTAGGAATTCATCAATTTGGTCTTTGAAACATGTCCAGAAAAGCCATGCAGGCCAGAGGGAGGCCCTTACACAGCTATGGTTCAGAGAGCTTCATCGTCACGTGGATAGACTTCGACTCTTCTTCAAAACTCTGTTTTGAAGAAAAGTCAAACAAGGTCATTTATGACAAAATTTTCCAAAAAATTGCTAGTTGAATTTTTCAGATACAGTCATGGTTTCCGTGGCCAAATGCCCTGTCATACAGTCCCTGCAAAGATTTGCCGAAAATTTCATCATTTGAGCCAAAATGTCAAAGGGAAAGTGAAAATCAGTGTGTTTTAAAGTCAGTTAAAAAGTGCAAAACACAACATTAGAAAAATGGGTTTTCAAGGAAGCAAAAATTAAACCCATCTCTTCCAAGGCTATAAATACATGTTTTGACCCAAATCAAAGGCATTGTGCTGCTACAAGACTTGGAGAAGACATTGCAAAGGCGTGAGTGTGAGATTGGAGCATTTGAAGTGAATGGGAGCAGGTTTTAGAGGGCACGGCGCACATACCCAGGAGCACGACGCACACGCAGCCAGCCCACAGTTGAAGGTTTACACAGGTACAGTGCATACAAAGCGCGCGGTGCACATAGACCAGGGGCCGAAAATCGTTGCCAAGGTACTCCAAATTTTGGTGGATGCTATAAAATCAAGAGGTAGGCCTTATGACATCACCGGTTCATCAAATTTTGTTAATGATATGGTGTTTATAGAGATGTTTGAATGTCACCCAAATGCATAAGGTCAACCATAAGAAATCACCTAGAAAATGATGGCTGGGGTTGTCAAAACGCGTTGTTAGTGCCAAGGTTTCACTCCACTCACCTTTTTCCCCTCACCTATCATTTTTCCCATCCTCCCTTTATCATTTTTTCCTAAACCCCTTCCCTAAGTCACTACCAAACCCTCTCCCTATCCCTCCACTATTTGGTTAACGCAAAATCACCATAGGACTAGCCTATTATGCAAGCAAGGCTGTGAAAGAAAAGTGCATGGTCGAAGGGTTGAAGAGTCAAATGATTAAGAGCAATTTAGGGTGATTTAAGGGCGAGCGGCGCACACACCAAGGAGCGTGGTGCACTCATTGGACGCGGCACACACAAAGCCCGTCCACTGTGTAAATCCGCCACTCGCGCGGCGCACTCAGAGTGCGTGGCGCACTGGGCATTGTGCGTGGCGCAACAGAGATATAAAGCCCAAAAATCAATCAATTTGCCTAAAAAAATTTGGATGCTCACCAAATTTGAAAGGTAGGCAACCTACCTCCACTCTTGCATCAAACTTGAAAGGAATAGCATGGTTTTAGGAGTATAAATCAAATGCAAAAATTTTTATAAGGCAAACAAAAGAAGACACAACGAAATCATGATCCTAGGGTTTATGCTACAGTGACAGTGCTGCCAAAGTGTTTCAAACCCTACCCCATCAACACTATACCCAAACTACTCCCAAATCCCTGACAAATCTCTCCCTTTAACCCCTATTCCCCTTTCATCATTCCCCTCCTAATACTCCCTATTTTATTGTCCCCTTGGTGGCAGATTTTCAGAGCAACTACCAGCTTCATTGGAATTCAAGGGTAGCATAAAACTCAGGGTACAAACAACAGTAATGGCATCTGAAGTTTCATCAGAATATGAGGAGGAGACCCACAGTGACACATCTTCGGGAGAAAGGGCCCAAAGGAGACATCACCAGAGTGGCAGACATCTTAGAGATGAGCCAAACACCCTCACCGAGTTGCAGGCATGCCCTCTTGCTATGTCTTGTTTCCAGCACTTAGCATGTTTTGAATTTTGTCAAAGGGTGGCAAATGTCAGAGTTCATCATGAGTTGGCCCGTCTTTTTGCACTTCACCTACATGGGGGACAGTCTATCTTGGCTGGGGTCACTTTCACATTGACACCCGAAACCATATCAGTGGCAACAGGCATACCAAACATTGGAGAGAAGTGGCACAAGAAGAAGAAGGTAGAGAGGCATCATTATGAGCCTTACATCAAAGACAGTTGTTTGAGCCACCTCACGAGAGTTTTTCCATTCAGATTTTTGAAAGATGAGTATGCCCTGCTCATGAAATTGATCATGAAATACTTCAGTTGCGAGGGGAGGTTTTCTCGCCTTTATGCCTACCACATCAGGTTGCTCATGCACTCTACCAGGGAGCGGATGATGAACCTCCCATTTTTCATCTGCGGGAACATAGAGAGAATGAGAAATTTCATGCAGCACAAGACCCCTCGACAGCAGCTTAACAGTGTGTATCACTTTGCCCTTATCCGGATTTTGGTGGACCATCAGTTGGGATTGCAGGGTATTTCTTGGGACGACTTCATCTCCCGTGATTTCTTCAGCACTCCTCAGGTGGTTTCAGAAGCAGAGCATGAGGTAGCGGGGCCATCTCATCAGTATGAGCGACATGAGACTGCCACTATGCCAGTATACATCACCTATCAGAAAGGCAGTAGACCCTTATTTGCAGCAGCAAAGCGAGTGTTATCTCCACCCGGGGTGGAAGGGGCCTCGCTTCCGACATCAGCATCACAGGAGTAGGGTAAGGGTAAGGAGCCAGTGCAGGAGGAAGGGCCATAAGGTGAGCGAGAGACCGAGTTTTTTCTCCTCCAGGATGATGAGATAGATGCAGAACCAACAAATGCGGAGCTTACAGAGATCATCCAGGAGCAGTAGTCAGTGATTGAGTCCTTGTCCCTTGACTTGGAGAGAACCAAGTGGAATATGAAATACCTGGAGTAGAGAAACAAACAGCTTGAGGACCAACAGACGATCATGGAGTTGCAAAATATTCGTGAGCATCGCCAAGCTGCTCAAAGAAGAAGGGTTGCGCTCACATCTTTGGAGCAAGCAATCAATGAGGATCGAGAGGGCAGCCTTGAGAGGGTCAACATGCATTTGGAGAGGATACTAGACAAATTCGACCAGGACCTTGCTCTATTGAGACATATGGCTTTCCGTTACAGGGTGTGAAACATGAGTGCACAGCCCCGGATAAGGAACTTGAAGGCAAAACTGAGGAAAGCAACAAGAAGAGAAAAAAGGGCAAAAGAGCAAGATCGTCTTCGAATCTTGGCTGAGGCTTCCTTGGACCATCATAGCACCCCATAGAGATCTTCCAGCCCAAATTTCAAAAAATTTGGGGAAATTTTGGTCACTTGGTAATTTTTTGGGTAAAAAACAGGGATTTTCTCCCTGTGCGCCGCGCCACTGGCGCGACACTAAAATTCTAGGGCTCCAAATGAGGAATGGCTTGCAGATTTAGATTCAGCATGGAAAATTACGACTACTGGTGTTCGGGCAAGAGATTTGGGAAAGATCTGGGTCTCCTAAAGGTCAAAAAACACTCAAAAATGGCCTCTCAGCCACTTTTTTGACACACAGAAAGCAGTCTAGGGAGAATGAAGATTTGGAGGAGCAAATGAGCACCAAATTTGAAAATTCTAGTTGGTTTAGGAAGTAGACAGGAAAGGATTTCCAGCAAGCCCACTTGGGCACATTTTGGACACCTGCAAGTGCCCCAAAACAGGTCCCAAAATAGCGCGACGCACAGAAAAAATGGTGCGGTGCACAGAGGAAAAAACTGCCAATTTGCTTCCATTTCGCGAAATTTCGGTTCGCAACTTCTCCAAGTGGGCCCGCTCATCTACACTTCAGTTTTTTGGCACCAAAGGTGGCATTTAAAGAATTTTTTCTCCATATTGGCTTCTATCCAAGTGGCGAAGGAAGGCAAACGGTCACCCCAAGCCAAATGTCATGTTTGCAGCGCTGCACCTGTAGCTGATGGTTGGCTCTCCATCTCCATTTTGTAATGATTCGAGTAACTCCCCAACCCTTGGGCGTTCTATCTCTTCGTCACACATTCTATATATTGTAAGCAAGTTATTTGCAAAGGTTTGGTTGGCTTGTAACTTCTGGGAGATTGTGGGAAAGAAACTTTGTTTCTTCACTGTGTATTTTTTACAGAGAATTAATGAAAGGCAGCGGCTCTGTTTCATGAGATTCTTGTGTTTGTGAGTGTAACAAATGTGTTTCTTATGTTTTCATATGTATTTCGTTATGTTTCATAATTCAATTCATGTTCATTTCCAGTGAAATTTTCTGAGTGAGATTAGGTAGAATTCAATTTTATTGCTCTGCCTGTGGGAAAATTTCATGTTTAGTGTTATTCTTCTGTTGAAAAGGATTCATGTCACTATGCCCTTTTCACTTTCTTCAGCAATCTATTCATGCCGCGGTACCTCAAACTAAATTGTTACATTTTCTGCCTACCTTGCCTCACGGAATAATATGTGCCTTTGTATTAAATTCTCTGTTCTTTGCTGAGCGCCGGTCCCATAACATCCCAGAAGCTCGGTCATTTCATAAAATTGTTTCCAGAATCCCTATTCACTTGCTAGACTAAGGTAAATATTTCATTGTAAGTCATCTCAGACCGTTTTCGATTATATATTCATTGAGTGTGACTCGGAGAGAGCCCTCTCCTGCTCTGGTAGGGCTAGCTACCAGACTGAGCGTGGTTTGTGGTTACCCTAATTTTTGCCTTCCTTCAGCCTAAGGAAGATTTAGGTGCTAACAGTAGGTACAATACAAAAGCTATGAATATAATTTTTGGTACTTTTCCAGGCATCATAAAATCAAAAGTTGGTTAATGCTAAAAAACGAAACATCTTGGGGAGAAGCTTCAATATCTCTATGAAATTCAAAAGCATACAAGTCAAGATAAATATGTTGAAGATCATGTTGATCCTCATATAAAAGAACCAAACAACGATGATGAAGAAGATGCAGAAGAGGACAAGGAAAAATAATTGATTAATATCTTCAAAGAATGGAAGAAAATAGTAAAGGAAAATCAGACACTCAAAGAAGATGTTGCTCTTTTGAAACTCCAAATGTAGGAAGCATAAATGAAAGAGAAATACCTCACAATACAACTAAAGGAATTTGGTCAAAGGTATATATTTGAAGTTGATCAAAAACAAAAGGAACTAGATGCATCTTCAACAGAAATTAGCAAGCTTAGAAAGGAAAATGAAAGGCAAAAGGAACAAATACAAGTTCTTAACAGAGAAGTAGAAAAGGTCACTCTTCTAAATCTACAAGTAGAAGAAGCAGAAGAAAGAAGGAAATTGTTGAAAGGAAAATTTCAGGAAGACCTTTCTATAAAGCAAGAAGAACTTGATGCAACTCTTATTAAAATCAACAAGCTCAAGGAATGGAAAAAAGAACACTTGTAGGTTATTGAAAGGAGAGATCAAGAATTGGATCAATTGAATATAAAGGCAAAGGAAGTAGGTAAAGCTCCATGTAATGAAGGCACATTCTCTCATACTTCACAAAGTGAGATTGATGAGATGTATGATAGTAGGATTTCTCAAAGGAAAAATCAAAATAAAGCACAAAATAAGTTTACAAATGTTGTGGCTCTAAGAAGTAATGTTGAAGTAATCAAGGACAAGGATCAACAAGAGGTTTTACATCCTCCAAGAAATAATGAATACATAAGATCATCCAGACAAGATAACTCATCTAGGTACGCTAATTTATTTAATGGTTATTGTTTTTCATGTATTAACTTTGGACATATGGCTAAGGATTGTAAAAATTATGATAGGTACAATTATCAAGGGCATTATCAAAACCCTAGAAGTATGGTTGCAAGAACTCAAGATAGATACTTCAATTATTTCGTCAGCCGAAAGTATATTTTTGTCACTCCATCATTCAGGCCAAATGTTGAATGCTACAAATTCCATAACTATTGACATATAGCTCACAATTGCAGGTACAATATGGAACCTTCGGTGAATGACAGCCCTAACATCAGGTACAAGAAGATATGGAGAAGAGAATAGATGCAAGAAGACCAAGAAAATGAGAAAGTCCCAGCAGTCATTCTTTTAGGTTTTGTAAAGGCAAAAGGGCATGATGAATCTCTAATGGAATGAAGTTCAGGGTGATCCAACTGAAGAGATGGTTCACACATTATTTTAAAGGTTCATCATGTTGAATCCTTGTAAATATTTGGAAAAGAGGGAGTTTATGCACCAATAGCTATGTGTTTGAATATCGATCATTGGCAAGTTGACAGGTGTTAGATGTGAAGCAGTTGTCAACATTGTGGACAAATCAATCAGCTTAAGGAACAATAGGCTTGTCAAGAAAAATTGCAGAAGGTCGTGAAAGGAAAAATTAATTCTAATTGACAAGTACAATCAACTATGGAAATGAAACATAGTATGTTAGGGGGAGACATGTTGATTGCAACAAGTATTAAGGAATAGAAGCAGACAAGCATCTTGAAGGTAGACAGAGGAAGGAATTTCTTCAGGGATAGAGTAGGAAGGTTACAGGTCCACAGGAAGTAGAAAATTTGTCTAGGGGAGTCACCCTTTTCCATTGATGTCAAAGGGGGAGATAAATCAAGAGTAGAAGATCGAGGTATGAAGTCAGGGGGAGAAGTGATCACGAGGGGAGTACATGTGTTGCCATCAATTATAAAGGGGGACATTGTTGATTGGTATTTTCATTTATGTCAACATTAGTTAATGAACACTCTTATATTTTTCTAGATTACATTAAGTTGGAAGCTCCATAGAAGGGTGGGTGGAAACCTTAGCTCCAGGATTTGGATTCCATGGGTGATGAATGTACCTCACATTTATCGGAAGTGTTTGAAGAATAAAATCATGAATTTTTAATTGGAGATCCTCACCATTAGATTCTCCTCATTGATTTTATTATGCTGGTATGTGGCACGCCATGTCGCTCTTCACGGTTTGAGAGATATTCAAATTTGGAAATGAATAACCCAATTTGTGGGAAAAAACCCCATAAGTTGATGATGAGGTATTTCATTGACAAGTCCATGAAGACAAAATGGACCTTCCTATTAAGAATAAAATAGAATATCTATATCAAAGAAGATCAATGTTTGTGGCTCCAAAATATTTGACGTTCAAATTCCAATAACCCTCAATTAATAATTGGGTTCATCATAATGCATTTTGACTCCACAAAATTATATTTTAATATTTCTAATTTCCTCCAATGGCTACCCTTACAATCCCCTCTGGTAAATATAAAAGGACTTCAATCTTTCCTCCAATTGAGATGAATCGAATGAAAAAATCCATGTGATTGAAGCTTTGAAATTCCATCATTCTCGGCCCCTGTGAAGACAACATTAAGGGTTTTGTTTTGAAGTCCTAGTTTTGATTTGTTTGAGATTTGTTTGGGCATACATTATTGTAGGGAAAAGACTGAATTTTGGAAGGCTCACTAGGGAAACAAATCTGTAAAGTGGAAGACCGAATTTGTTTTAGGACGAATGTCATCCATTTATATCTGCAACCTAATCTAAGGAAACCCTAGATCACACTTGGTAACTTCTGAGGCTCATAAAGATAGCCAAATTATCAATACAAAGTTGTTGACAAGGAATATGATTTTTTTGTGTGGTCCTTGCATCAAGGAAATGGGCACATTTTATAGGTCCAAATAGCATCAAGTTTGGGCATGATGCATTGAAATTACAGTAGCTTGGAGTAAGGTTCCTCGGCCCTTCCTAAGGAATTCCTTTGAATGTACAGTGACAATAGTCATATAACTTGTGGCATTTTTGGAGCCTATATAATGTTAACAGAGGTATGCATCATAGTATAGGAGTCACAACAGTCATCAGTAAAACTTGTTAAGGTAGTAAAGTTTGTTTTGTAGACTAAGAAGTGATTCTATTGACACAATACATACATATGCATCCCCATAAAAGGGAATTTGATTCTTTCAGCTAGTAGAATAGTGAATTAGGAAGGTCTTCTTGAAAGTAATGTTCTCTTAATAGTGATTGTAATAGAGGTATGATAATGACATCATTATGACCTCTTGATGCATAGATAAATGACTTTTTGTGGCAGAGTAATATTTAGTATGGGCATCCTTTAGAATGTCTTATTATGTTGATGAAAGATAGTCCATATCCTAATTATTGTGTGTATAGTAGTGGTGCTAATGAACAACAATGATATAGCAGTGACAAATTGAGATTTGTCTGTAACTTTTGATAGGCTAAGATACCTTATGCAATAGTAACCCGACTCTTGTAGCATAATAGTGACATGATGACACTTTTGACAGTAACTTGAATACATGTAACAATTAACCTAGATGTATGATGCATTGTGCTCATATGACAAAAATAATGGATCTCATATGACAGTGGTATATAAACTAATGACAAGGTTGGCAGATTACATATAATAGTGACGTGACTTGGTGACAATGAATTCATTGTATGTGATAGTAATATCAATGACATTGGTTATACATGACATTGCTCAAGATATCTTGAGTGAGTTTGATATTAGTGACATACATTGACCCTTGGCTTGACAACATTTATGTGACAACAATATTGGCATTGACTTGTTGTGATTGATAGTGACTTGATCCTTGATACAACTATAGCCTTGAAATATGAACAACAATCTTGTAGTGAAAAATATGTTGTAGTTGACAACAACTTTGGATAGTGACTTGTTTTGACTTTGAACAGTGACCCAAAATGTATTGACCTTGTTAGACAATAGGTCCTTAACTGTGGCAGTCCCCTTTTCAACATTAACTTGGTTGTATAAAGAGATTCACATATGGTTTATGTATTGTATGGAAATAAACTTGAGATGGTGTGTAACTTACTTATAATAGACAATGATAATAATACCTTGTGAGATAGTGATATATATGAGGACATGGTAGTGAGACTTATCCTAGTATGACAATAATAGTGACTTAACTTGACAGTATTGATGATAGTGACTCTTGTTGTGATGTAATGACTTGACAACATAGATGACAATGATACCTACAGTGACAACTAGCAACAATGACCTTGATAATGACAAGTGACCGATGTAACCTTTATGTGACAAAAAACCTTGATGAATGACCTTGTTGCAATAACAAATGACATTTATGTTGTTCCTATGATGTGTATTAAGAGTTTTGATAGTGGCTAGGGTTTCAACGATAGAATTTGAGCATTTGCATTAACAATTAGAACTGTTTTGATGTGAGTTGAGCAGTGAGAATGATAGGGTTTGATGTTGGACAAGAAAAAATGAAAATTTGATTGATAGAGTTTGTGTTGAAGTTTTATTGTATTGCATTCCTTTGTATTGATTCAGAGCACAGGCAGATCAAGTTTGAAAATTGTGAAATGTGGTCCGTCGTCTAATCAAGGTGGCAGGGTGGTGCGAGGTAGGAGAGTGGAGTCTCCTTTAGGTTGGAGCTTGAGAACACTTTAGAGCAACAGGGTGGTGTTAGGGTAGGTTGTAGCTTTCATAGGATGTTGGAGCATTAGTCCAGTAGTAGTTGGTAGACAGGGTGTTGGAGCATTCGTCAGGTTGGAGCCTGATCTTTAGGGTGTTGGAGCATCCTTCCGATTGCAACTAGTAAATAGAGCATAAGAGGATCCTATAGGTTGGAGCCTATAAAACAGGGATTGGACCCTCCTTTAGTTGGAGCTGAAAACTTGATGTAAATCTTCTAAAGACAAGTACTAAGTGTTTGGTGGTTTTTGTCGTAGAGGGGTTTCCACCAATAAAATATTTGTGTCTATTGTCCTTATTTGTTATGCATTATTGAATTGTGTTGAAGATGTTTATGTTTATCTGATACTAATAACAATTAAAGCTCTGTGGAATAAAAAATATACTAATTGATAAGAAATATTGATTCACCACCTCTCAGTATTTACAACATTAAGTGATAGTTATAAATTAATTTAATAGAAAAAGTTTGGAATGAGAACTCAACTCAATGTAAAACCACATAGTAAGAGGTACAATGCATTCAATGATGCATATGACCACTTGGAGGAGACATATAGTCTCAAGAAGCATTTACTTCAATGGCAGAGGATAAAGGAATGTGTAGGAAGTGGACATTGTTGAAGAATCTAGGGCAATTAGATTAATAAGATTCTTCTCCCATGATAAATGTTTGTGAGGTACTTTTAATTTTTCTTATTAGCACAACCTTTGCTTGTTAATATTAGAGTGTGTCTTATTAGTTCATCAAATAGTTACCAAAACAAAAGAGACAATAACACAAGATGTTTCCTTTCTGCCAGGGCCAAAGCCTCTCACTCTTTGAGAGGATTACCCGCACAAAATTCTTCTTATAGAGATTCCAGCTGACGAATACCAAGACCATGACCCTTGACCAATCGTCTTCTTTGTTATTGTTGAGATCATCATCACTGCTACTGAAGTCATCATTGTTGTAACACTAAGGTCATCTCTACTGCACCACCAAGATCATTGATGCTGCACCATTGCTAAGATCTTTACTGAGATCATCTTTGCTACACCTTCGCCGAGATCATCATTATTGCACCTTCACCGAGATCATGATTCCATCTATGCTGAGATCATGGCTGCATTTAGAATGTATGTCGAGACAAAGAGTGTCATTATGGGATCACCGAGATCCTTTTTCATCACAAACATGCCGAGATTGTGATGACTGTGTCTAGAGTGTATGCCAAGAGTGTATCACTGTGAGATCACTTAGATCCTCCTCATCACAAGTATGTTGATGACTGTGTCTAGTATGCCAAGACAGTGATCACCGCGGGATCACAGAGATCCTCCTCATCACAATTATGTTGAGACTGTGACTGCGAGACAATGATCACCAAGAATCATTAGGAGTCTGAAACCTTGTCTTTATGGTACCCATCCAAAAACCACAAAGATAACCTCATCCTGCACCATGGACAAACTTCTAAAATATCTTACTGTGGCATATGAAACCCTTCCTGTGACTGCCCTCTCTTCCTGTGACATTTGAAATCTTCCTGTGACAACCTTCTGAAAACTTCAAATGAATCTGAGTTCTGTGTTTTTTGTGGTGACCCTAGCCGCATATATATAGTGGTTTGCCTCTACATGTGAGCCAATATGACATGCTGAATGGGTGTGTCTCTATAGGTGAGCCGACGTGACTTCTTTAGCTATTTTGGAGGTCAACTTCTTCAAGAGGGATTGTGCTTGTATTTTGGAGGGCTATTTAGACATATTTATTGACTTATGTACATTGACTCATGCTCAATAAGAGCTTCTTCATACATGACATTGACTCTTTGACTCAATAATAAATCCTAAGGCTCTCAATCGGAGCCACTAAAAAATCCACCTCTTGCTCATGAAACCCATGTAGCAAGGAATAAAAAAATAATTTCATTTCCTTTTATTTCATAATGACAAATATCATGTCATTATGAAGATTGAACCTAGTTACACCTTCTTCAACAGACACAACCTTAGAGCAGAAAAACTCTAGTACCAAAGAATGCCAATGGTCTCAAAAGATTGAGGTTACGTTCTTCTTTGGAATTATATTGCCATTCTTCATATGCGAAATTAGAAAATCCACTTGGAAATTCCAACATCTAGATTCTAATAGCCAATTATCTCAATTCAACATAGAATGGATGGTCTAAGCATGCTAGATATTGTAATTAACCAATCAAATGAAAGGAATGAACCTTAAGCAAGGGTTAACAATAACATGCGAATAGACATTAGAATTACTAGGCTACAATCAATATTTATTTAACTTAGTGTACAAAGCCCTCAATTTGAGTAAGCAATAAATTGATTGAAAGATTGAACTCATTATGACCATTGGGATTTAACTTTCTATTAAGTTAACTCACATAAGAGTGTTGGAAAACCATTAGTTTCTAACAATAACAAGTTACATAGGTCGTGCATTAAAATACTCAATTAATTCAATGCAATAGTGTCAAATCAATCAAGCCACTAGGAATAAAAAATGCACAAGTAACATGCATTAAAGACCTAACAAACTAAAACAAATGATAAAAACATATAAAGTTTTGCCTTGAAAACTCAAATGAGAAAACCAATTTGAAATGATTGCTTAGTTCTCATTTCAACAATCTCTGGTTAGAATGTAGTGCATGGTTATTTGTGCATCCTCACCTCTCTTGGCTAGCAAAAAGTTGTTTGTGAGGCTAATTATAAAAAGATTCATGAGTTATTTGTTTTTCGTCTTTTTCTCTCTTTTTTCATGTATATATCTTTTTGTTTTCCATCTTTTCTCTTTCTTTTTTCATATATATATATATATATATATATATATATATATATATATATATATATATATATATAGATAGATAGATATATGAAAAAGCAAAGAGAATTGTTTTTCATCTCTCGTCTCATTTGCTTTCTTTCCTTTTAATAGTGCATTGTCCCTTATGTTTTTTAATCTAACCTTTATTAATTGTCAAGTTGCACTTCTAGGTATGCAGGTACTAAGTTTTATGATCATTTTCTTATTCAAATCCATTTTAGATCTATAATAGCTCAAGGCTTCATTATTACCACCTAGACCTTATGCTTCTATAAATCACTCATTTGTTGGCACAAATGCAACTTGACATATCTCTCTTACGACCCCAACAAATTGTAATATCCATTATTCATGCTAACAATTTTGTCTCCAATGTTCTTAATAATTCTATTATGCATCCAAGCACATTCACACTCTCTCATAGGTGCCAAATGCCAATAGGGAAATGTCCTTAAGGCATCATTAGACAGGGGAACAACCTCCATTTTATTCTCCAATGGCTAGTTGGGTAGAGCCAATCTATTAGAATTAGAAAACATGTTATAAACCATTGAATCAAAATTTTAAGATTTAAATTGTTGTCATGATTCCCCAACCCAATATGGTCAAGAATGCAAAAGGACCTTTGGTAGAACAAAATGATAATGATGAACATATGAAAATAAAGGATGTTGGCATCTTCCTTCACTTTTCAAAGATATAGGATATAATAAATTCAAAGAATAGTGTTTTGGTGACTGTCAACACTATTTTTTCAAGGAAAAGATAATAATACCACTATCCCCTTCAATAAATAAACTACAATAATATTGTTCTTATAACTAACATCATATACATCATAGTTAACTATGAGTGACTATAAATTTGACATAACTAACATCATAACTACTATAAATACGCTTAACTAACATCATAAACAACTATCCATTTAACATAACTAACATCATAATCAACTATAAGAAATTATCAATTTAATTAGTAAAGTATGAGTGGATATCAACTTAACTCAACTCATGACCTACTCTTTATAAACATTTACATTAAGTTCTTTTAATTATTTTAGCACTCGTAATAAGCAACTATTCATTTAACATAACTAACATCATAATTAACTATAAAAAAATTATCAATTTAATATCACTACCATCTTAATCAATCAAGTTTAAGTGAATATCAACTCAACTTAACTCAACTCATAAACTACTCTTTATAAACATTTTCACCTGGTTCTTTTAATTTCTTATAATTTAATATCACTACCATCTTAATATAAGTGGATATCAACTCAACTTAACTCAACTCATGAACTACTCTTTATAAACCTTTTCACTTAGTTCTTTTAATTATCATAGCACTAGTAATGACTATTACCATTTTATTGGTGGGAATGAAACGCAAATGATATTTTCAAAAAAAAACTTTGTTTTTCGAATAATAATATTATTTTCCCAAAAAAAAACTTTGTTTTTATAATAATAATAATCATAACACCTTTTTGTATTTAACGATGAGGAACCATAATCGTATACACAAAAATTATTAAAAGGGTAAACTCCTTTTGATATCAACCCTAAATAAGATATCCACGTGTCCCTTATATTAGTCTTTTTTTTACCAAAACAATATTGTTTATGGAGAGTAGTTTAACAAAGTTTATGATTGTGATTATTAAGTTTTTTTTGTTTAATGGTTTAAAAGATTATATTAACCAAAGTTAAGACCAACAACATTTTTCCTTTTTGGAAATTCAATTCATTAGCTCTCCACAAACATATATTATGGAAAAATAATTTCTAAACTAAAAAATGACATTCATCTTCAGAAACTCCCCCAAAATTTCATGAAACGCATTTTACAAAGGAGGTACACATCTTTGTCATTAAACAAATCGATAGCAGCTTTGTAAACATCTTTCTCAACTCTCAAACGAATACACCAGAAGTCACGAGTTCGAACCACGCCTACCTACCATTCTTCTTACATATTACAGTTCTTCTGGCTCATTTCATTTCTATATGTGTCTTCTTCCTATAAAGGAAAAGCTGATGTACAGTCCCTGTCAGAGATTTCTGTATGCTAGCAGTGCGGGCGTTATCTTCCCAGCAGCAGGATACCTAGTGGGATGAATTATTATTGTCTTCGTCGTTGTTATTATCGACAAACTCTAAATCCAAATCCATTCCGACCATGGCTAGGGCGAGATGGCCCTGGCGCGCCTTCATGTTCTTCTCAGATTCCCCATTGACGTCGTCAAGCAGTGTGAGGCGAGCATGCTGTATGAGTCTCGTGTCTTCTTCGCCATTCAGGATTTTGAGAATGTGGCTCATGCATGGCCTCAATGACTCCATTGGGTGGAGGCACACAGCCGCTGCCCCCATCATTCTCGTTACCTGCTTTCCCTTGCAGGACGATCTCAGTTGAGGGTCCACCAGCTCCTCTGCATTTCCCCTGTACAGTAACGGCCTTGCCTGAACAAACACACACAACAATGAATCTAACTGCCCATCAATTATTTCTTCAAACCCATTGAATCTAACCAGTTCATTAAGTGCATTGATTATGAACATTATCAATTTTGCATTGATTGAACCCATTTGAATCTAACCAGTTCATTGGATGGATCGGTTGATTGGGTTAATTGAATATCAACAGTATCAATTACATTAAACCCATTGAATCCAACAAGTTCATTGGGTGTATCATATATGAACATTAGCAGGCAAACTCCACAACCTCCAAATTCTTAAGGCTATCTCTGCTAATCTCAGCAAAATCAATCAAACATATTGACAAAACAAAACAAAATAGAAGAAAAGTGGCTCACCCAAAGGACCAAGTTCTCAATCCCAGGGCGTTCTGTGTCAATGGCTTTCCTTCCAGTCAGCAATTCCAATAAAACAACTCCAAATGCATAAATGTCAGTTTTCTCAGACACCTTCCCATGCTGGAAATATTCTGGAGCCAGATACCTGTATCCAATGCCCTTTTAATTATTCTCCATATCATCAAAGCTTGCGCACTAGCCCATGTAACAACCAATTGATTTACACAGTGCATTGGGTACATTGAATATGGATATCAGCACAATTCAATGTGCACTGAGTGTACAAAAAAAATCTAAATATGTATCCTAGCACAAACGCATTTGAATATAGATACTATGAGAAACCCATATAAACCAGGTCTGATACATATCCACAAATGGCCGAACCAGACATGCAACCTCTGAAATCTGATGTCAAGGGCTATGTCAGATTCCGCCCAGATTTATTTCAGATTCCAGTTTAGATTTATGTGCAAGTATCTTATGTGATCTGATAAGAAAATGGTCTTTACATGGAAATGGTATCCAAGAATTATTTGCCTCACCCAAATGTTCCTTTAACTGACTTGCACAAGAAGGGTACAGAAGGCCCCAGCGTCCAGGTTGCTAGCCCAAAATCACACAACTGCAATAGAAATAGTCACATAAGCATTATATGCCAAAGATCTGAACATTATTGAATGTGGAATCCATATGCAAGCTGCATCAAAAATAGATCTTCTGAACATTATTGAATGTAGCATCCATATGCAGATTGCAACAGAAATAGATCTGACCAATACATGGTTTCTCACCATTATATGCAAACTTACTGTTACATTACCTTAGCTGTTTTCCGAGAGGATAAAAGAATGTTTGAGGGTTTGATATCTCTATGTAGGACGCATTTTTGAGTGCCATGATGCAAATAATCCACAGCCTTGGCAATTCCTACTGCGACTCGAAACCTGGCTGACCAGGACAGAGAGCCCTTCCCTTTCTTTTTATTTTCTGCATTTTCAGACAAATCATCAGTAATCAGACTTCTTATTCTCAGACCAACAGAAAATAAAATGCCCAAAAGAAGATGAATTCTAGACATAACAGGACCATGAAAATGGTATGACAAACTTCCACCGTTAAACAATAAGCAGCTTTCTTTCTTTTCATTCCAACAGAAAATAAATGCCCAAAAGAAGAGTAATTACATATATGACAATACCACATGAAGATGGTATTCCAAACTTTAAAAACACCAGTAATCACAGTTCTTCTGTTCAGTCCAACAGAGAATAAAAAGCCCAAAAGAATAATAATAAAGACAGATATAACAATACCATGAAGATGGTATTCCAAGCTTCCACCAGATATGAACTTGTAGACCAGAAAAAGGCCCAGGCGATCAATGCAGTAACCTAACAAAGGAACCACATGACGATTCTTCAAACTGCCAGCAATGTGAAGCTCTCTACAGAATGCCTTGTCTGATTCCTTATCATCACAGTCCAGCCTTTTCACAGCAATCAGTTTCCCAAACCTCAGCCTGCCTCTGTAAACGCAGCTGTGAGCTCCCCTTCCGAGCACTTTGTCTATGTCCATTAAAAAATTCTCATAATCAAGATAACACCAAACAAGAAGAACAGTATACAGAATTTCATGTGCCTTGCATAAAGGAAATTGATTTTATTTATATGTAAATAGATATCAGATCAGAAAATACCTTGAGAGAAGTCTGATGTAGCCAATCGAATCTCTTCATAGTCGAATCTAGACAAGCCTTCCACTGCAGGCAAAATGTGACGTTCCAAGGACTGGATTCTTGCCCATTGAACGTCTGATTTGTTGGTTGAAGCGATGATACCGTCCTTACAATCTGGGGTATCCATTCCTTTCTCCAGATTCACTAACAGTACAGTGGGTCTGGAACCAACAGGATTATTGTTGCTGTTATTATTGCATGCAGCCTCCAAATCCAACTGGGAGCCGAAACTGAAACGAAAAGAAGAATTAACAGAAGTGATATCCAGGTTTTCTGTGGCTCCTGGACTACAACACCCCAACTGATCGACTAAATCGCCCGCTAGAAGCCAAGTGTCATTGGGGTCAAATTCATTTAGACTATTAAGATTTCTGGCCGATCTTTTACTTCCAGTTAGAAGTCCCATGGTGGCGAGACCCCATCGATTTTTCCTGCACAGAATTTTCATTTTCATGGCTGTTTCGCAATCCACCGAAACCTGTGCAATCATCTCTTCCTCGCTGTTAACAGGACCATTGTGAATGCAAGCCTTGTTTTTATGATTTTTCTGCTTACCGCACTCAATTTTTTCCTCACTATTAACTCCCTGGCTGCTAGAGACGCACCCCATGAATAATGTTATATCATGTCCTCCGGTCAGATCTGGAGTTGGAATTTGCACCCCTAAAAAAGCAGAAGAACGAAAAAGAAAGTTGCTGAAAAGCTGCCAGTCTTCTGGGACACTTTCCAAAGTTGGCGGTACTCTGTTCCTTTGAACGCAAGAAATAGCCACAATAAGTGAATGCGTAGTCTGAGAAACAGGGGCAGTTTATTCAAACACTGGAGGAGTTATCAAAGCATCCATGGAGTATATTCATGAACGACTGTCACAGAGAAAGTTCAAACATTGTTAGGTGAGTTATATAGATCAGAGAGATGGAGAACAGGTGCAACTCAAGGTGGGGCATGAATTCTGATGGGAAAAGTGAATCTGTACATGTTGTCGCGCCCAATTTCCCGCAAAATCTGCACCTACAAGGAAAGATAATTTTATTTTAAATTAATAGCCAGCGGACCAACACAGCTACAGCTATTCCATTTCATGTGTGGGAGAAGAAACTGGATTTTGTTACAATCGATTTTGATAGATTTAGCTCACCTACACAACTTCACTTGTTTTTTATTAATTCTTCTCCCCTCCCTGTGAGGTGGTTTAGGGTTTATCAAAGCTAAATTAATTGGGTAAATTCATTGACCCAGCCTTTAAGTTGTAAGTTACTTTGTGACATGACGGGGACAAATTGTTAAATATTTCTTTTAGGGCAAAGGTAAAGGAATCTAGAATTTATCGAGGTGAATTAATGAAGAGTATGATATCCATTGACTTACCTTGGACGTATTGACTGACTTTTAGGAACATTTAAGTTGTGTGTTTCAATTAGAGTTAAAGTAACCTTGTAATGCGGGTAAATTATTAGGACTTTTATAACGTAATTCATGGGTTCAATTCGGAGTAAATCATGTTTATGATGGGATGACTTGTTTGGATATTTAGTTAAATAAAATGTGGGACAGTTTGTTGGATGTTTAGTTAAATGAAGTGTGTTTGACTGTATAATTTGTTGGGTTATTTATATCAATACAATGAAGTGCAACTAATTAATGAAATAGTTTTTTTTGGGTTTAATTTTATTTGTAATTAGTTAGATTTTTTTAAGAATTATAAGTTTAAATTGTTGAACTTGGAGAGTTTGAATGTTGAGGGGAATTTTTTAGAGTATTGAATTTATTTATGTATTTAAAAACACATTTTAAATAATAAGAAATTACAATATTGCCTAAATTTATATCACATGTTGCTAAGATGGAAGTGACCATTCCATTTATTATTAATTATACTATATCCTAAAATTATATTAAATATTTTGATTTTTTAATCAAATTGAATTTTATGTAAATAACTGTTTTTTAAATATTTTTTATATATTGTATAAATATATGTTTTATAAATAATGTTGATAAGCATGTTGAATATGTATGGTGCTAGAATGTATGGTTAAAGTATTCTTTGTAAAAGTTTTTTTGTTAAAAATTTTGTAAATTAATTAAAGAGTAAATAAATATATTAAATATAAATTTATTATTTTTTAAAATAAATAAATTTTGAAGATAATTTTTTATTAATTTTTTAAATACAGTGAGAATCAAAATAAAATTTATTTTTCAAAGTAAAATGATAACAAAAATATATTAATTTTAACTTAAGGATGAAAGTTGCTATTGATGTCAAAGCCCTAATCTTAGGGATGATGCCCTAGCTTTGGGATGATCAAAGCATGTGATAATAGTTCAAGAAGTCCTAAAGAGAAAAAGGGTTTAAGCCCTTAAATGCAAAATTGACAGTCAAAAGAAAATCAAGGGAAAGATGGTCAAAGCCAAAGAAAATTCAAGGAAGGAATATGTCATCATGTAGCCCTCATCAAGCTCTTTTCAATAGTATATGGTACTTTGTCTAACTCCTCACAGTTGAAGAGAAATGATTTTTGAATTTTAGGTGCCCCATTTGGATATCCTATCTTTGAATGCACTTTTACTCCATTTACCTAGCTCAAATGTAAGTATAACATACATGGTTGGAAAACTTATTCCAAGACCTTTCTAATGGATAAATGATTTTTTGGAATATTCAATATACATTTTGTTAGTTGCACAAGCCAATACAGCTAGTGGACAAGTCGCCCCAGCGAGTGGACAAGTCAACTATTGAAAATTGCAACAAGAAATTCTCAATTTGATTTTGCCTTGACTAGATTGACAAAATTCAAATTTCCACATCAACAGACAACTTGGATGATGTTAAATTTTGTGACATGGCTTGTGTCACCCAGTTTACTCAGTAAATTCGAGTTGGAGGAGTTAGAGTTCAATTTTGCATGTGCGATTGCTAATTTGTAGCAATCAAGGTCAGTTATCTCAGGTTGTTTTCAGTTAAACTAGTTCCAACTTTTGGAGGAACTACTGGAAGGTCAGTTAAGCAATGAGACTTTAGTCAAACTCACTGATCGTCCTGTTAACTAATCAATCAACCCAAAGTAGCTAGTGCATGTAGAGAATTCGAGTTACCCAATTGAGGTGGAGATTCCAAGGCAATGTAACACCAGTTGTAGACTAATCTTGAGTGCACAGTTGGTGCATGCATTCAGATGATCAGACTAAGGAATTTTGCAATTCAATTAGAGGAATTTCTTAAATAATAGGGGCTAATTCCTCAAGGAACAACACAAGGAAATAGGAGCTCAAGCCAAGGCAAAATTTGACTAAGTATGGGTCAGAGGCCTTCAGTGAGCAGAGAGATAGGTTGTGCACTTGCAGGGTGAGCTCAGTTGAGCAAAGAAATTGTAATACATATTTATTCATTTGATTAATGCAAGTAGGCATTAGGGTTTTTTAGCAGATTGATTTCCCTAGATAAAAATACTTGTTGCATGTGTGTTATTTCTTATTGCATGTCCAAAATTTTTGTTCTAGATTGTGAATTACTTTCCGTAGAGCAGTAGAGTAGGTTTGTGTCTTGTGATCTTGGTTAAAATTTCATGAGCAACTGCAAATCTACAACCTAATTTCTACATGGTATCAGAGTTGGATTCACATTAGAGCAGGAAATTCGAAGTTGTTTCTCAGAGGTTTGAATTTGAAGATCAATGTAGCAGGATTTCTTCAGAGCTGAGAAGATGGCCTTCAATGGACTAAGGCTAGAGTATGCCTTGGAAGGCACCTCAAATTTTTTTGCATGGAAGGATCATATGGAGGTGGTATTGGATGACAATGGATTGCTAGAATACATCAAGATAGATGTTGCAAAACCTCAAGCATCTGATGCCCAAAACCTTGCTTAATGGAAGAAAGATGTAGCCAAGGTGAGGAGAATAATATTGGAGGGAGAATAGGATCATATTGTTTCGAATCTCCATGAAAAATAAACTTCGTTCATGATGTGGAAAGCACTGACAAAATTGTTTGAGAATAGTAGTGACCACAGGAAGTTGACGCTCAAGGATAAACTTCGTGTTGAAAATGTAGCAAGAAATTCCTAATTTAATTTTTCCTTGATTAAATTAGGAGAAATTTGAATTTGAATTTCATTAGAATACTTGGAGGTAGTTAACTGAGGTGACATGGCTCTTGTCACTTAGTTAACTCAGTAAAATTTGAGGTGGAGACACTTGAGTTCAGTTCTACATGATTGATTTCTAATTTGTAGCAATTTGGTTAAGTCAAATTGCTTTATTGTCAGTGTAACTAGTTCTCATTGTTAATAGAACTAGTGGAGGTTCAGTCAAGGGTTTGTAACTTTTTTCACACTGAGTAATAATTAAGTTAACTAGTCAATCAACCTAAATTAACTCATGCATGTAGAGAATTCAAGCTACCCAGTTGAGATTAAAGTTCAAGGGAAATGTATTATCAATTGTAAAGTAGTTCAAGTTGCAAAGGTCATGCATGCAGTCAAAGAAGGACCTAGAGGAATTACGCAATCCAAATTGAGGAATTTCCCAATTAATAGGGGGCTAATTCCCAAGGGAACAACATGTTGGCTTGGTTGGGCTTGGCACAGGTTTATCTTGTACTTCACACCAACAAAACCCTCAAACATCGGCTCTTTTGGCAATGACTCGCAAGAAGTTCAAAGTCTCACCCGAGGTGGCTATGGGTGATTGCAGAACCAGGTTTCTACAACCTTGATGGATTATGCAGAGTGGCTCTTAACTTCGCTTTCTGTACTTTAATCATCCTTCTAATGTTCATAACATTACTGTGCAATGTATTCTAACTACAAACTTTGCTACATTCATTTTAATATACACACATTATAGAACAATAACAGTTGCACTAACCTACCAATTTACTTGCAATTACTTTGCATAAACAGATAGAACACAATTAACAGATACAGGTACAAAAGACTTCGCCAAAAATTCTTCTTCTTTATTAAGATAGATCTTTCAGTACATACAACTTCTCAACCTACACACCCAACTGCATGTGGTCTGCGCACTTAGTTGCAGACTCTTCCAAGGCATCTGTGCACTTAGCTGCAGAGCCTTTCCTTAAGACCAAAACACAGAACAAATGACTTGATAACCCTTGCTCTCTCTATGATATGATCTAATTTATCCCTTTTTGACAAAGCATTACATTTCGTTAAATACATTACATTGCTACAAAAACCATGGTCCACATACCATGGACTTAACAAAACAATGAACTAAAACCTTGATATCCATTACAAAATGAGGGCTTCAACCGTAAATAGAATTTTGTGGACTCTGTACACTCCACTCCTCAAAATGCGGGGTCTTTGACCAAAACTGGACCAATTTAGGTCACTCCCAACATGCCCCCAATACTCACATGTGACTCGTCCTGAGTCACTTAGCTGCAGTGCCCTTGATCTTTGTTGTGATGCCATTGTAGATGGCATTGTACTGTTGTACTATTTCTCCTACATGATTTTCCTCTCTGTGCACTTCTTCCAGCAATGCCTCTTTGGTTGGTCTGACAATCTTCCGCAACACTTCTTTCTCCCTCTATCATAACTCCCTGAGCCTTTCATCTACTACTTGTGAAAGCTAGAGGGCCTCATCCTGCCACAGTTGAGTCCTCTCTTTCAAAATCTACTCTTTCCTCTGAAGATCTTCAATTTATTTTTAGAGATTCTTCCCTTTAGTGATGTTGGCGAGCCTCTACGAGACTGGTAGGATCTTTGCAGTTGCCAGGATCTCTTCCCACTGCTTCTTCTTCACCTATGGCTCCTCTTCAATCCTCTGAGTTTTTGGATCCTCTTGCAGTAAGGTCCAAATATGCATAGTCTCATCTAGTAATTTTCCACAATCCACCACTGTGTCAGAGATTCATTTTACTGCAGCTTTTAGATACCTCTCCCTTTGTTCACATACTTCCAGTGGCATGACTGGTTGTAACCTTATTTGCAACTCATAAATATTCACTTCATATTCAAACTTTATTTTTGCGAGCTTATTCTTTGACTCCTTTATTGCGAGGACGAGCTTCATGACCTTCTCTGTTGGTGGTTCTTCTTTGCAGAAATTTTCGTCCGAGACTTCACTACAAGTGTTTGAAATGGCTTCCTCTAGATGTTGTTTTTGTTGGCATACTTTCTCCCTTTCTTTGATCAATTGATCAAGCTCCTTCTTAAACGAAGCTCTTTCTTTTTCCACCTAAATGCTTAACAGCGAAGGGCATTCTTCTCGCTCCTTTAGTTCATCTGTAATACTTTGATGGAACTCGTGTTACCTGAGTTAGCAATGTGGCGATGTTCATGTTAACACAGTCCCACCCTCTTGCTCGTTCTCTATCCTCGACGGATTCAAATTGTAACGCTCCACCTGGTATCTACAAAATCCTCAATCTAATCGTTGGATCTATTTGTAACTCTAGGTGCAGTGGTTGACCTATCTGCGTCAGTTGTCTGGTTATCTATGATACTGCTCATATAAGCTAGGTGATAACTTGGGATACTGATTCACCACCATGTGCAAATCCATGTCCAATAGCATAAAAAAATTGTGTTCTCCTATGTGCGCAATGACTCCTTGGTATGCCATAGTGGAAATTATGAGTCCTCTGGCTAATTCCATACTAACAATGCGATGATCAAAATCAACCACGCATAATGAAATGTTTTTCCTTCCTCCTGTGCTTCGCGACAATCCTCCAAAAATTCCTTGCATAAGTACTCGGCCCAGTTGAACTGAACCCCAACAATGCACTGCACAACCAAAGAAACCATGGCTGCGGGGACTTCATTTTCTCTGCATTTCCTCATTATTTTTCCTGCTAAAATGTGTGCGGCGAAGTGCACCCCTTGGTCGTTGATAGAGTTGATATCGTAACCGTACGACTTCTTGATAATCTTGAACTTATCCTTCATGGTCTGTGCCATTTCCTTGTCTTGGTGTTTGCCAACGAACTCTTCAGTGGGGTCCTTCCCTTTGTAGGGCATCCCAATAATTATTCTTATAAACATCTCGTCAATCGGGATCCTCTTCCCCAATAAGAGGCATCTGTCATGCACCAATACTAGTAACTATCGAATATAGGCTGTGTTGGGCGTGCTTCTACCGAAGTGTGGCACATATAGCATGTTTAGCAATCATGATCTCTGCAATCATGCATCCCACTAGTGTGGTTCTAACCTCATAACTCTGCTCTCTGGATAATAGACCTAGTGTAGGTACTTGCTTGACTCGAACTGCGAATATTTACTTCTCTCATCGATCCAGAATGGATCTTGGATAAACCTCTAAGTCTAAGAGACTTCTTATAAGAGGTAAAAGGTGATAAATGGCACAAATCCTTTGTAAATCTGAGTCAGATAAAGAAAAGGGTCAAAGGCAGAGTTCTATGTAAATGTCGCATCGAAAAGGTTTCAAAGGGAGGACTTAACCGCAGGCCTTACAAATCCCTGATTGCGATCTTTGACATATCACATCAGAGGTAGGCTACCATGCAATATCAGAACCTGATCGAACCAATAAAGCTATTGCGATGAAGCAGATCGACGATCAGCGATATATATATCGCATTGGATCAGTCCATGGGATGTTGTATAGGCCTCGAGCCATTGCGATTGCGATATGCAATGGCACTTATCAGCAATAGCGCCAATGTGAGGGGCCTGATAGTGATACGCTGATGTGATGGGGTCGATAGTGATACGCGATGCATCGATATCAGTGATCAGCAGTCAGTGGATCCCCAATATAAAGGGCCATTGACATATGCAATTGCGATTTTCGATCAGGGCATAGACCTGATAGGCTTATAAGCGTGATTTCATATCATTTGAAATCCATATTTATGAGATTTCTTTGTATTTTCCCATGTATTGGGTTTTTGGCCATACACAATGCGATTGTGATATGTGATAGAATGACGGACCCGAGAGGATTATGGGGGTGATTCTATATTGTTTGAGTTCCGACAAAATGCTCCATGATGTGTTTTTCATCAGTTTGCCTGTTTATTCCATTATGTGGCTATTTTCAGGATTTTTGCACAGGAAGGCCAAACAACTGGGTTTCCTATGCCCACCGGTTCATTTCCATTTGGAAACAACCATCACACCTGTGCCACGCTATCAACGGGCGTTTCTGTAATAATGATGCGTTATGTAATACACAGAGCCAGATGGCCAGTCACAAAGCCACAGAGCTAGAGAGACAGAGGGCCAGTCGAAGAAATGCAGAGGTAGAGGAATGATTACACATAGAAAAATAGACAGGATGTCGCAGAGCCGGAAGGATGCCTCACAAAAGCCAGAGATAACAATTGACAGGGGGAGCTTGGAGTTGCTTGGAGGTCGAGCAAAACCAGAGAGCTCAATTGACGGAGAGTTGCTTGGAGGTCGAGCGAACCCAGAAGCTCATGAGAGCCAGAGCTAAGGGCCAAAGCCAAGAGCCAGAGCCGAGAGTAGAAGCAGAGGCCGCTAGAGGTTAGAGGCAGTTGTAGAGAATAGAGCTAGTGTTCATTCTCAAGGTTCTAATAGTCGAGATGACTGTAGGGGACTGCTGAATCCATTGAGATGGAGTTCAAAAAATCCTGAAGACTTCTAAGATCCATGGAGCGGTAATGAAGTTTCAGAATAGCAAAGAGATCAAATGATCAAGCTATTGCTAATGTCCAAAGTGTGTTGAAGACAAAAGAAGGAGTTCTAGAGATAGTGAAAGAACTCTGAGGGAGTTAGTGCAAGCTAGAGCTCAAGATAGCTCAGAGTGCTGATTGAAGGAGTCTAGTCTAGAGAATCCTAGATCTGTCTGCAGAGTAAGGACAGCCAGGGGTAAAATGGTATTCTAAGCCCATACGTCCAGTTGTAAACCTATGGAGTTGAGTGTGGAACTTGTAAAAGAAGCATTACCATAATCCCAAAGAGCCTAGTTGAGTTGACTAGAGCTCACGGAAATGTAGCCCAAGAGGTTTGGGTGAACACCTAATTATATTGTTGTTATGTGTGTTGGTTATTAGTTGCATTTTACTGTTATATATTTTTATCTCAGTTTAAGCAAATCAACTTAAAGCACTTAACAATTAAAGGCAAACTAAATGAAAACACCTATTTCAAGCACTTTTAATTCCGCAATTAGCAATCATAAGCATAGATCTTGGAAATTGTTTAAGCTTTGGAGTGGGAGAGGTTCTTGTAAGCTGATAAGAAGCCTTTAGTGCCCCATTTCAAATAAGTAATTAAAGTCCCAATCCTCCTTTTTTAATTGCAGGATTTTCCCCAACACTTCGACTTCAAATGGCACTTTTTTTTTGTAGCAGTGGTGTGAAAGTGCTGAATTTTGTGTCTTTCGGGTCCTTAACCAGCTTAGCACCCGATTTCCTTAGTGGAAAATATGGTTGCAGCACAAAGGGAATTTTTGTGTGCTTTGTCTCCACTTGAGTATCTCAGCTTCTGCCTCACTATCATGGATTTCCTCTGGTTCTTCCTGTTGTACTGACAGCTTTGCCTTCTCCTTAGGTTTCTTATCTTGCTTGGTCTTCATCCATCACCTTTTTGCTGTCTTCTTCCTTAGGGACGTTCTTAGCTCTACTCCAGAGGCTTCAGCTGGCCTCTTTTCGAGTCTTTTCTTAGGTTGTTCTTCTGTAACTACTTGTTTTCACGGTGACCTCACGCGCGTTGGGGGCAGGAGTACATTTGGTGCTCCAATGTGGGCTTCCATGACTCCTACTAGCCCTTTCTTTGCAAATGTTTGAGTAATTTCTTCAAATATTCTCTCATACATACACTTGACTCGCTCTTGATTGTAAATTCTCAAACTGAATTCTCTAGATATCAAAGTGTAAAGTGTGGAGCGGGACCTGGATTTTATAGCGAATTTGAATTTCAAACCTCATGATTAGCTTAGATATTGTTCATTTAATGCAGGTATGGTGCTAGATCCATCCATTTGTGGTTCATAAATTCATTTCTGCCATGCATTTTAATGACAACTTCCTTTTAACGACAACTTTTTCCTTCCAACGATCATATTTTTCTGGTTATCTTCAACAATTGCATAGTAATATACCCTTCGTCATAGTTCTTTTGGACTTCGACGTACTTCTGAATATCGCGCAGTAATATTTCTTTAGCACGATTCTTTCTGACTTCGACATACCCTTGAATATAGTGCAGTAATTATTCTTCAATGAAGTCCCCTTCTGTAGAGTAGTTTATAGTCTAGTGCCCACTTTCAACTGTAGGTGGCACTAAGACTCTTCTTCTTTTGTCTTTTAGTGCGAAGCTCCAGAGACAAAGTTGTCCCTCTATACCTTAAATCTACTACCATTCACTCATCCTGGAATCAACTGACCATTTAACTTCGTGAGATGAATCACACCACCATCAAAGACATGTTTGATGATATATGACCCTAACAAATGTGTCTTAAATTTTCTTGGGAACTTCGCGAATTTTCTATCATATAAGAGTACAAGACATCCTTCCCAGAATGTCTTTTGCTTGATGTGCCTGTCATGCCAAGATTTATCCCTTGCTTTTTTTACTTGTTAATGAAAACCTGTTATAAACCTGTCCTCTTCCGAAGCAAGCAATTGTGCCATCCTCTCCTCGATTTTATCGGAATCTGCCATGTCTATGAAGGTTGAAATTCTTAAACTAGGCACAATGTACTTCATAGGTATGATTGCTTCTTGTCCATATACCAAACTAAAAGGTGTCTAGCCTATCAATTCCTTGCATGTTGTCCTATATGGCCATAACACTGCTGGAATACTTAGATCCCAGTCATTTTTGTTCACATTACACACTTTTGTGAGTGCATTCTCCAGAATTTTGTTAAAATCTTCGACTGTCCCATTCACTTGAGGGTGATATGGTGTACTTGAAACTCTTTAGTCAATGCCTCAATAGTCTGATTCAATAAATGTAAGCCTCGGTCACTCATTAATATCTTCGGACACCCCAATATGGACATAATGTATTAAAAAATGAACTTCGCGGCGATATCTACGCTGCAATCCTTCACCGGTTGTGCCTTGGTTTACCTCGTCAAATAATCAGTTGCAAAGATTATGTATCTTGCACCAGTCTTCTTTCCTGGTTGATTAATAGGTCCAACAAAGTCAACATCACCTGTGGATTTAATGGCATTTTGTCTCTTCTAGATGGCCTTCCTGTTCTTTGACATATATCACACGCTTGAAAAAACTCTTTTGCATCCTTATGTATTGTGGTCTAGCATAATCCAACTCTCAAGATTTTCTGCGTAGTGGCCTTTCCTGCATAATGTCCACCTACAACTCCTCCATGATCTTATGCTAAAATACTTTTCCTTTCATGTTATGGGACGTATCCTCATAGTATTTCATCTGGTCCCATTTTGTACAAGTGCCTTGTAATCAACGTGAAATCAATGAATTTTACCACCAACTGCTTCTTATGCTGTGTAGTGTGCTCTGTGAGCGCCATTCCTGTGGCCATAAACTGAATAATATTCACAAAGGGATCATCAGCTACCCTGATTGTGAACAACTTCATGTCGGGCAAGTTATCTTCGATACTAGTGGGTTCTTCTCATGTATCCAATATAGAAAAATTATTGGGCCCAACATTCAATATCCCTGGCTTCACTACAACCTGAAAATCATACTCCTGTAACAACAACAACCATCGAAAATAATTTCCTCCTAAAATAGGCTTATGCACCAAATATTATAGCGTGGAGTGATCAGTGAACATTGTGAAATGTGCTTCCAACAAGTAGTGCCTAAACTTTTGTAATTCTCAAACCATAACTAACCCTTCTCTTTATGTTGTAGTGTAGTTATTCTTTTCCTTGGACAATTTTTTGCTTGCAAAAGCTATGGGGTGATCAACTTCACCTTGTCCTATTTGTGCCAGCACTATACCCAATGCTATGCAAGATGCATCAACATGTACATGAAATTCCTTATTCCAGTTTGGAAAAACTAAGATCGGTGTAGTTACCATCTTCTCCTTCAATATATCCAGACTCTTCATACATTCTTCATCCCATTTAAAAGTGACATCTTTATTCAATAACGTCTCCATTGGCATAGTTATCTGCGCATATCCCTTTATAAAATTTATGTAATAGCCAGCATGTCCAAGTGTTTTGCGTAGTTGTCTCACTGTTTTCGGTGATGGCATGTTCACAATGATTGCTATCTTCACGGGATCCACCAACAAACCCTATTTGCACACAATATGCCTTAATAGTATGCAACAAGGCACACAAAATATACACTTCTTCAATTTTAGTGAAATCTGATGCTGCCTACATGTATCCATCATAAGCCTTAAGCTCGCAATATGCTTTTTTAATAGCCCAAAGATTGTCCAATCATCAAAGTAAACTTCCAAGAATTTGTGTATGTACTCCTTAAATGTTGCAACTACAACTCTAAAAATACAGTAGTCGCATTCTTTAAGCCAAAAGGCATCACCGTGTACTGAAATGAGCCCCATTTTGTTGCAAAAGTTGTCTTATGTCTATCTTATGGAATTCTGATATGATGGTAACCCGAAAATCCATCTATGAAAGAATAGGCCTCGTGACCTCCTACATTGTCCAATACTTCGTCTGTAAATGGTGTAGGGAAGGGGTCATGTACACATGCATAATTTAGTTTCCTCAAGTCAACACAAATTTTGATCTCTCCCTTAGTATTATTTTCTTGAACTATCATGGGACTTACCCATTCAAATTCTTCAACAGGTTCAATGATCCCTATTGCTATCATTTTGTCTAATTCTTCCTTCACCTTTTCCTTGTATTTTGGATTCAACCTATAGGTTCTTTGCTTCACAAGATTCGTGTCAGGTTTCAAAGGGATCCTCATAACTCCTAGGTCCCCTAATATGCCCTTCATTTCTAAACAATTCGTAGGGAATAGCTCCTAGTATTCATGTAGTAGCTCTGTGATTTTACTACTTGTATCTACGTCCCAATAGTCTTCAATCGTCGAAAACTTAGGATCTTCCTCTGTCCCAATACTCACTTTCTGTGTTTTTACTGGTTTCGTTATATTGGGCATTTTTTGGTTCTGGTCCAACAACTTCGCGATGTCCTTCTGATTATGTTATATCAATATTGCATGGATCTTCATCTTCTTCGACAGTCATATTATAACATTCCAATGCATTTTGTGACTACACAACCCAATCATGCTACCAAGTTAATGGAGCTTCATTCCCAAAATCTTTTTTCTGATTTCTTGAAGACCCGAGTCTATATATGGGCAATCATCATCAAAGTTGAATGTTAGTATGAACCCTTCAACCAAATTTGTCCAATTTGCAGTTCCATGTCGCAGTTCTGTGTCAAGATACCAATACATAGGAATCGTTTCTAGTGTGTGGATAAACCCATGTACCGACTCTTGTTTTGGAATTTCTTTCCAAATTGAAGTGCAATGATGAGTATTCTCCCAGGGATCAACCTTACCATCATACTTTACTTTTATTTCTTTGTCGATTGAGCCAAACCTGATCCTCATTAATCTTCGACACTATTTCCAATCTGCTATATTTCTTTTATGAGTACCCCATCATCTAGTAGGTGTAGCCTTCAGGGCTACATCCAAAGCTTGCAACCTCTGTTCTTCTGGAATTTCTCTTTCATATTCATCAAGAAACAATATTACATCTTCGATCCCATCATAATAAGGTAGATCACATACCTCAGAAGTTATGCAACGAAGTGATTTTGTGGTAGAGACTTCAAATAACTTGTTTTGCCAATTTTCTAGTTCTTCCTCGGAATCTAAAGTACAAGAACTATCTTGTTCCCAGCCCAATTTTCCATCTGTAGTGGGATTAATCCAATCTTCCTCCTTAGTTGTTATCTGATAATTTTTCCGACATCTGCGACGCAGTACTCATTGCGGATAGGGTTTGTATAACGCACTCCTTCTGAGGGGTTTAGAGGGACAATGATCCTCATATCATATTGTTCGAACACCATTTGTATCTTCTTCAAATTGATTATCGCCAAATTATCGAAATCCCAATCAAATCCAAACAATGCTAGATATGGCTTACTATCATATACAATTTCAATCACTTCGAAGTCTGCAACGGTTCAGACTCCTTCAAGGTCTACTATGACGCCAGGTAACCTTCCCATAGGGAGGATCTTCTGTTGGTTAGCCATCCTCAACTATATCGACGACCATTGCAACTTCAACCTTCCCATTAATTCCCAAGTTTGCTTAGGTAACACGTTAGCATCAGATCCTAAATCTAGGATTACCTGATGCATATCATATTCCCCAATTTGTGTAGTTAATCTCATTTCCTTCCTCGTTCTCTTCTTGTGTCGATGTAAATTGTTCATTGCGCACAGATCGCTTCACGGTACCTCTTTATCAATGCATGAGTCTATCAACTCATGAAGTCCTTCAACAACCCTCTGATTCCTTAACAACTTCATGCAAGTTTGTAAAAATGAATTCAAACTACTTGGACCTAATTATTGCGTCAGAGTAGATGCTTTGTCACAGTGCTTCTTTGGTATTAACTTTAGTTGCACTAGATGTTGAAGCCCCGACATCCATAAAGCTTTGCTTCACTCCTATGAACATTTCTTTTTCCTTTTGGATATTGAATCCAGGGGCCTTTTCTGCGGTTTTTCTTATCCATGTCTCTTCTACTTTGTTCTTACCTTTATCGTCTCCTGTCCCAACTCCACTTGTTGTGACGATGTTGATGCGCAGTTCATCCTCCCTTGGCTCACCGGTCATCATTTGAATATTTTATGCGGGTTGTTGGTTCCTTTTCTCCTGCATCTTAGTAATAAGGATAGGACATTATTCTATTACGTGATCAAAATATTTGCAATAGCTGCAGGTTGGAGTAGGGTTCTAACAATATCTTGCAAAGTGTCCTGCCTATCCACTATTATAATAGATAATCTGGCTGCATCCTTGACCAGCTCCTCATCCTCGTCCTTGGAAGCCTCCTCGACCAACATGCTAGCCTGACTCCTCACATGTATTTCCTTTAGCTTGCAATCTATAAGCATCAATAGTGTTCTCCAACATCAGGTCATAACTTAGACAATTTCTCTCATCATGGCCTACTGATATATGAAAGTTGTATATCAATTATTTTGGGGTCTGCACGTACTTAAGTAATAAATAGAAATATTTAGAGCGATGTTGACCTCTCATTATACAAATCTCGCACCACAAGCTTGATCCTGGGTTTACTGGATTAGGTGCTCCACTTGCCAAGTAATCTCTGAACACAGGGAATTGATCCTTATAATGGCCCTCTGCTTTTCATTTTGTGCACTAGAGTTCTGATCTGGTTTCTTTACCTTGAGATATTGCAATCCTAAGGTCAAATTTCCTAGTTGACTCTGAATTTTCTGTACTCCTGCATGAGTATCTCCGATCGGCGAAGCTTCCAACTTCATTGCAATCTCCAATGCTTCAGCTTGAGTTGCTATCTTCTGTTGCATCAAGGGTAACCTGATATGTGGTAGCAACGCAACTATAAACCATTCTTTATGTTGTTCTGGGGGTATGTTAAAGCTTACTTGTCCCATTAACACCTTGAATCATTGATCCAACTCCCACACAGACTCAGTAGTCATCTGTTTGATTTCCTTCAGCTCCATAATGCAATATGATTCTAACTTCGGCTTCTTCAATTATGATACCAACGCTTTCTTAATATCATCCAACAAAGCAACCTGATTAGTCACATAATACTTCATGTACCATGTCAGTGCTATTTCTTGTAGCATCGTGATGAGCTACACCTTCTTTACATCTTCATCAGTGATTTGTCTTGCTTTCCATACTGCATCAGCTACAAACTAGAACTGCTCAAGATCCTCTGATCCAAGTCCTTTAAAGATAGGCAACTTAATGTCATTGGCCATTTTTCCTCTTGGGGGTTAGGGGGAGGGGGAGGGGGCGTAGGGGAATTATGGGGAGGGGGGTTAATGGGAGTAGATGGATGGGGAATCCCAAAGATGCCTTGATTTTTCTCAAATCCTAACTTCTATGCACCTTTAGGATGGGAGGGGGAATACCACGGGGTTGCAAGGTTATATCCTTCTTTTTCACTCTCAGATCCACCTAACAAGGGACTATATTTAGTCTCAATAAAGTTCTTTGGTTCACATTGTACTCTATATCGCTTTCCACTTTGTGTAGGCCCCAGTCCTAGTTCAGACTTATTCCCTCTTCGTCCAAACATTAATATAACTGAATTTGTAGTACGCCCTTTTCACACAAAAGCATTTTAATCCACAACTTCAAATAATTTAGGTACTGACCTTGTTGACCCTTGAAAAATCTTCACTCAACTTCACTGTAATATACAATTGTGTCTATTTCAAACTCAATAATAAATCCTTAAAGGATACTGTCAATCCAAAAATCAACCGCTCTTGAGATACTGTTGCTAGTATTCTTGAGTCATTGTTTTAATTCAGGGCTCCACACGGTAGGCTCGTAATTCTTGAAAAAAGTCTTATGCTCGATCAAATTTGATACCCATTCATATAGGTCATTAGAAAACATCGTGAAGAAGACCTCATGTTTTTCTATAAAGAGATACTTCTGCAACCAAGCTTCAGTCAACAATCACAAATTTTTGTTTTCTTGAACTACGAATTCTTGTTCTTTTTGATCTACCCAATATTGTATTTCCTTCTTTGATGGATGCCACATCCACATCCCTCAAACAAATCTTAGTCCGAACAATGGAACCATTCGTTGGCTTGGTTGGGATTGACCCAAGTTTAGCTTGTACTTCGCACCAACAAAACCCTTAGACATCGGCCCTTTCGGCAACGACCTGCAAGCAGGTCGAAGTCTCACCTAAGGTGGCTATGGGTGATTGAAGAACCAAGTTTCTGCAACATTGAGGGACTGCGCGGAGTGATTCTTAACTTTGCCTTTTGTATTTTAATCATCCTTCTAACATTCATAACATTACTACACAATGTATTATAAATATAGACTTTGTCACATTCATTTTAATATACACACATTACAGAACAATAACAATTGTGCTAACCTACCAATTTACTTGCAATTACTTTGCATAGATAGATAGAACACTATTAACATATACAGGTATAAAAGACTTCGCCAAAACTTCTTCTTCTTTATTAAGATATATCTTTCAGTACATACAACTTCTTGACCTGCGCACCCAGCTGTAGGTGGTCTGCGCACTTAGCTGCAGACTCTTCCAAGGTCTCTGTGCACTCAATTGCAGAGCCTTTCCTTAAGACACCAAACACAAAACAAAAGACTCGATCACTCTTTCTCTCTCTATGATATGATCTAATTGATTCATTTTAGAAAAAGCATCACATGTCCTAAATACATTAAATTGCTAGAAAAACCATGGTCCACATACCATGGACTCAACAAAACAATGAACTAAAACCTCGATACTTGTTACAAAATGAGGCCTTCAACCCACTCCGAAGCCCGTAGACATTGCATGGTAAATAGAACTTCACGAACTCTGTGCACTCCGCTCCTCAAAATGCGGAGTCTTTGACCAAAACTGGACCAAGTTGGGTCACATAGAACACAACGCAAGGAAATAGGAGCTTAGAGACTCAAAATTTTGGCTAAGTATTGGCCAGGTTCAATTAGTCAAGTAGAGGATAGAAGATACAGGTGTAGGTTGAGCACAAGCTTGAGCATATCATATTGTATTCATCCATATTCTTTGATTAATGCAAAACATATAGTAAGGGGTTTTGAGCTATTTCTTTCCTCTAGATAAATCTTTGTGTATGCGTGCTAAATATTGATGCATGTTAATGATTGTGTTCTCGATCATGAATTTTCTTTTGTAGATGAGTAGAGTAGCTTCTAGTCTTGTGATTTAGTAAATTTCATGAGCAGATTAGAATCTACACATTAATTTATACATGGTATTAGAGTTAGATTCATAGTAGAGAAGAGAATTTGAAGTTATCATTGTAGGAGGTTCGAATTTGAAGATCAGTGTTACAATTTTTCTCCAGGACTGAGAAAATCGCTTTTAGTGGACTCAGGCTCAAGTGTGCTTTGGAAGGAACCACAAATTTTGTGGCATGGAAGATTCAAATAGAGGTAGTATTTGATGATAATGAGTTGTTAGAATATATCAAGACAGATGTAGAAAAACCCCCAACATATGATGCCCAGGATCTTTCTCAGTGGAAGAAGGATGTGGCTATAACAAGGAGGATCATATTGGAGGGAGTTTGGGATCATATTGTCTCAAATATCCATGGGAAAGAGACTTCATTCATGATGTGGTAAACACTAAAAAAGTTGTTTGAGAACAATAGTGACCAAAATAAGTTGCACTCAAGGACAAGCTTCGAAGTATTAAGATGAAAAAGAATGAAACAATTCCACAGTACCTGAGCAAGTTTACATAGTGCCGCGATGAACTTGGAGGGGTTAGTGTTACTATCCCTGGAGAATATCTGGTATCTCTATCCCTCTTGGTTCTTCCTAAGAGTTGGAATAGTGATCAATATTCGGTAAATGGTAGAGAGAAACTACCAAGGTGGGAGCGATTATGGTTTAATCTAGTGCAAGAAGAATTAAGGCAGAGCAACAGAGACAGGACCGCTTCCAAAGAAGAGGAAGAGCAATTTGCATTAGTGAGCAAGGGAAATAAGGAAAAATGGAAGAATTTCGAAAGTGAGGCTCATTCCATCAAAGAGGGCAAGCAAAAAGACTTGTCAAAAATAAAGTTCTTTCACTGTTATGAATTCAGGCACTGTGCCACGAAATGTACATAGAAAAAGGAAAGAAAGAAGGATACCACAATAGTAGAAGCAGGTGAAGGTTTGGATTCATAGTTTGAGCTTGAATTCACATCACATGCATGGAAAGCACAATGATGGGGATCATGTGGTACCTAGATAGTGGTGCCTCATTCCACATGACGGTGAACAAAGAATTTTTCAGTGACTTGGAGGAGAAATATCTCTAGATGAACATTGAGTTCGGAGATGAAGAAAGGTACAATGTGAACAAGATCGGTATTGCCAACTTTCAAAGGGAGTCTGGCTCCCCTCTCAGGATCAAGGATGTGATTTTTGTACCGGGTCTAAAGAAGAACCTAGTTTCCATAGCTATGTTGGAGGACCGTGGCTATGATGTGATCTTTAGTAAAGGAAAGGAATTCCGAGACACGTAGCCATGGGATAAGTGAATCAGATTGGGGTTTGATTCAAGAACATGTATGCACTTGAGGTAAAAGATGCATGCAAAGCCTTGAGGACTAAGGCAGAGACTAGAGATTTGGTGATTAATAGGGAGCATGCTAGACCTTTCAACATGAAGCCTCAGGAATTTGTGGAGAAGCCACAAATGGAGAATCAAATAGGAGGCAAAGTGGAGATATCCACTAAAGTAGATACCTCCAGCAGGGGGAGTTCTTGAGCCAAGTGGGAAGAGGGAGCGCATGCAACTATACCTCCAGGAGTGAGGCGGAGTGATGTAGATCATTAGTCCAAGAGTTTCAGAAATCTGGAAAGGGTCCATTGAGGTGTTCTCCTCATGGATCATTACCTTACTATAGGGGTCCATAATATTCAGTAGCAGAAGGATCAGTGTCAGTCAGATACTGAGGAGTGTAGAGGAGTGTTGATAGTAGAGCAAGAGGCTCGGTAGTAGTGTCAACAATAACACAATTTTTCCACTAGACAGTTGCAGACATAGTTGATTTAGTCTTTTTTTATGCTTCTCAGTTGCAGGTGTTGCAATTGTGGAAACAATAGTGAGAGTTGTTTCATGTAGTACATTCCAAAGGTGCTAGATCAGGGTAGATATGAGTCCCTTTCTTGCTAAGAGGGAAGTGTTGAAAATGCAGCAAGAAATTCCTAGTTTAATTTTTCCTTGATTAAATTAGGGGAAATTCGAATTTCAATTTCAATAGAATACTTGGAGGTAGTTAACTGAGGTGACATGGCTCTTGTCACTCAGTTAACTCAATAAATTCAATTTTGAGAGAATTGAGTTCAGTTCTAGATGATTGATTGCTAATTTGTAGCAATCTATTTTAGTTAATTTTAGTTATTGTCAGTGTAACTAGTACTCATTGTTAGTAGAACTAGTCAAGGTTCAATCAAGGGTGTGTAACCTTTTTCACATTGAATGGCAAGGGTGTGTAACCTTTTTCACACTGATTAATCATCGAGTTAACTGACCAATCAACCTAAATTAAATCATGCAAGTATATAATTCAAGTTACCCAATTGAGATTGAAGTTCAAGGGCAATGTACTATCAGTTGTAAACTAGTTTAAGTTGTACAGGTCATGCATGCAGTTAGAGAAGGACCTATAGGAATTGCGCATTCCAAATTGAGGAATTTTCTAATTAATAGGGGGTTAATCCCCAAGGGAACATCATAAGGAAATAAGATCTTGGAGAGTCGAAATTTTGGCTAAGTATTGACCAAGCTCAGTCATTCAAGCAGAGGATAGAAGATACAGGTGTAGGTTGAGCTCGAGCTTGAGGAAAGCATATTGTATTCATCTAGATTCTTTGATTAATGCAATATAGATGGTAAGGGGTTTTGAGCAGTTTATTTCCCCTAGATAAACCTTTGTGTATGTGTGTTAAATATTGATGCATGTTGATGATTTGTGTTCTTGATCATGAATTTTCTTCCACGGATGAGTAGAGTAGCTACTAGTCTTGTTATTTAGTAAATTTCATGAGATGTTTATAATCTACACATTAATTTATTCACTTCGAAGTACAAGACGAAAAAGAATGACACAATTTCTCAGTATTTGAGCATGTTTACATAATTTTGGGATGAACTTGGTAGGGTCGGTGTTAATGTACCAAAATAATACTTGGTAAGCCTAGCCCTTCTAGGCATTCTCAAGAGCTACCTTAGCTATGAATCAGGAGGGAGAAAATACCGAATTGGGAGCACTTATGGTCCAATTTGGTACAGAAGGAAATAAGGTGAAATACTTAATATGTGACTTCATCCAAGGGTGAGGATGAAGAAAAATTTTCATTGGATGGAAAGGAAAAGAAGGGAAAAGGGAATATATCCTAATCTAAACCAGAATCTAGTCAAGGGGGCAAGAAGAAAGATTTGTCAAAAATTAAATGCTTCCATTGTCATGAATTCAAACACTATGCCACAAAGTGTCCACAAAAGAAGATAAGAAAGAATAACTCAGGAGGAGAAGTAAGTGAAGCTTTGGCTTCACAGTTCGAGCTTGAATTTACCCTCATTGCATGCATGGGAAGCATAGTGAAGGGGAGCGTGTGGCACTTGGACTCAGGTGCATCGTTCTACATGACAGGGAATACAGACTCTTTCAGTGACCTAGAAGAAAAATATTTGCAGATGCACATCGAGATGGGAGACAATGAAAGGTATAGCGCATTCGGGATTGGCACAATCACCTTTTATAGGGATTCAGGCTCCCCCCCCAGACTCAAGGATGTCATGTATGTTCTGTGCCTAAAGAAAAATATCATCTCTCTTGTAGTTTTGGAAGACTGTGGTTATGATGTGATCTTCAACAAAGGAAAGGAATACCTGAGACACATAGCCACAGGACAGGTGAAACATAGTAGGGTTTATGTGAATAACCTGTATAAGCTAGATTTGAGGATTGTGTTGCATTGAGAACAAAGGAGAAGAAGGTGCAAAGCCATGATGTCGGTGAACTTTGGCATAGAATACTTGATCATTTGCATTATGGCCCGTTGAAGATAATGCAACAGATAACCACAAGCCTCCCCAAAGGAGCACTTAAGAAACAAGATGTATGCAAAGGTTGTACCTTGGAGAAGTACAAAAAATCCACATCCCATGATCGAGACAACAAAGCACATGCTGTCCTTGAAAGGATCCACTCTGATGTCTGTGGAGCTTTCTCGATATCCTCCACTTCCAAGCACAAATATTTTGTCATTTATATTGATGACATCTCATTGAAGTGCTAGATCTTCTTCATGTGGAAGAAAGATGAGACATTCTCTAAGTTCATAGAATTCAAGGCACTGGTTGAGAAAGAAATGGGTAAGAAGATGAAGGCTCTCAGGAGCGATAATGGAGGTGAGTATGTTTCAAATGAATTTAAAAATTTCTATGCAAAAGAAAGCCTTTGACGAGAATTGACATCACCTCACAACACACAATAGAATTGGGTGTTTGAGAGGAAGAATTGTAGCATTGTGGGAACAATGAGGGAAATGTTGCATGATCAAGGCCTACCTCTACATTTGTGGGCCAAGGCATGCAACACAACAGTCTATTTTCTTCTTTTTTTTGTTGACAGGGGAATCGGAAACTGGGGCAGCCTCGCAACTCATGTAACACGGTGTCGATTCTGGCCACTACCACTATAACTTCTGGGAGACTGCGGCCGCCCCTATCGACAGCTCTGGGTTAGTTCGGGGGATTTGAACTTGTGACCTTCAGTATGGAGCCTGCCTTTATAACGAACTTCACTGCAGTGTGATTACCAACTCGCCTACCCCGTGGGGTTTCCACAACAGTCTATTTTCAAAATCGGAGCCCTCATCGGATTCTGGGCATGATTACACCAAAGGAGGCTTTCTCTGGGAGAAAGTTGGATGTGTCACACTTCAGGATTTTTGGAGCCTCTATTTACTGCCATGTCTCCAAAGAATCAAGGAAGAATATAGAGCTGAAAACATAATTGGGGGTATTTATGGGTTACACAGAAACTCCCCACAACTACCATGTGTACTTGTCATCTCTCAGAATGACAGTTGTGTGAAGGGATGAAAAAATTGACAAAGATAAATCCATGCAGTGCTCTCTTGAGAGGGAACTTCAAATCCTGCCAGAAGAGGAACTGTTAGCTCCAAAGGAGGAGTCTCAGGAAGTTGTGGAGTAGCCACAAATTAAGGAGCAAAGGGTGGAGACAACCATTCAAGCAGAACCATCCAAAGAAGGAAGAAAAAGGACCAGGAAAGCTAAGATACTTGTGTAGGATGTGAGGGAGAATGTGGGTGCTCCTTCAAATCAACGTAGGAAGAGAAGGTCACTAGATCGATACACTGACTACATGGCTCTAATGATTGAGCTTGTAGAGACTAAGCCATCCTCTTTCGAGGAAGCAGTAGAGAAACTTGTATGGGTTGATGCAATGATGGAGCAATATGAATCCATTATAAAGAATAATGTTTGGTAAGTGGTACCAAGACTAGCAGATAAATTAGTTGTGGGTTCGAGATTTATCTTCAAGCTAAATCATGTAGAAAACGGAAGCATAGAAAACTATAAGGCCAAATTTGTGGCCAAGGGGTACTCTCAAGTTGAGGGGATTAATTATGAGGAGACCTTTTCCCCTATAGCAAGGTACTCATCCATTAGATCAATTCCTGCTCTGGATGCATAGATGGGGTGGAAGATACACCAGATGGATATAAAAACAACATTCCTCAATGGAGTTATTGAGGAGGTGGTGTACATCGAGCAACCAAAAGGATTCAATAATTTTTATTGAGAGTCTCATGTGTGTAGACTCAAGCGAGCATTGTACAGTTGAAAGAAAGCACCCTGTGCATGATACATCAGGATTGATAGATATCTCACTGGTTTTGGCTTCACCAAAAGTGAAGCGGATGCAAACCTCTATAATATCTTGGTAGAAGGTAAATTGTTGATTATTGTCTTATATGTTGATGATTTGATTTTAACTAGTGATGAGCAGTTGATCAGATCTTGCAAGGAGGACCTTGCAAGAGAGTTTGAAATGAAGGACATGGGTCTCATGCACTACTTCCTTAGATTGAAAGTATGGCAAGGCGATGGGGAACTGTTTATCTCTCAAAGGAAAATATTCCAATGAGATACTTCAGAGGTTCTGCATGGAAATTTGCAAACCCATGGAAACACATCTAGCAACCAACTGGAGGAAAGAGGATGCCACTTTAGGTGAGGAAGTGGATGCTACTGTTTACCGACAATTGGTGGGTTCACTAATGTATCTTGTGAACACATGACCAGATATGTGTTATGCAGTCAACCAACTGAGCCAAACTATGGTTAGGCCAACCAAATTATTTTGGAGGGTAGCTAAGCATGTTCTATCATACCTTAGAGGCACTACCCAGTTCGGAATATGGTACAAACAGACATAGGGAGTGAAGCTATGTGGGTTCACAGATGCAGATTGGGCAAGGAGTCCAAAAAATTGAAAAAGTACATCAAGTGGAATTTTTAGTGTTTAGTTTGCAACGGTTTCTTGGTACAATGGGAAGCAAATATCTATGGCACTCAGCTTAGCAGAAGCATAATACACGGCTTCCAATCAAGCAACATATGAGGTAATATGGATGAGAAAGATACTTGTTGGATTGTTTGGTTAGATGATGGATCCAAATGTGATCTACTGTGATAATCGTAGTTACATAAAGCTCTCTGAGAATACTATTTTTCATGATCAATCCAAGCATATAGATATACGATATCACCATTTATGAAACTATGTGCAGAGGTAGATAATATTGTTGCAGTACATTCTGAAAGAGGAAGAAGACACTGGCATTTTGATAAAGGCCTTGTCAAGAGGGAAGTTCGAGTTCCACAAGTGCAGGATAGGGGTGGTTGATAATCCCTTTCTTGTAGAGAGGGAGTGTTGAAAATTGCAACAGGAAATTCTCAAATTGAATTTTCCTTGGTTAAATTGAGAAGATTCGAATTTCCACATCAGCAGACAACTTGGATGATGTTAAATTGCGTGACATGGCTTGTGTCCCCTAGTTTACTCAGTGAATTCGAGTTGGAGGAGGTAGAGTTCTGCTCTACATGTGTGATTGCTAATTTGTTGCAATCAAGGTCAATTATCTCAAGTTGTTTTTAGTTAAACTAGCTTTAACTTTTAGAGGAACTAGTGGAAGGTCAGTTAAGCAGGGGGAGTTCAGTTAAACTTGGTGATCATCTAGTTAACTAATTAATCAACCCAAAATAGCTAGTGAATGTAGAGAATTCGAGTTACCCAGTTAAGGTGGAGATTCCAAGATAGTGTAACATCATTTATAGACCAGTCTTGCGTGTACACGTGTTGGATGAAGTCAGATGATCAAACTAAGGAATTGTGCAATTCAATTAGAGATAGTTGAGAATACACCTGTAGGGCCATCCGTTGAGGAGGTATTCGTTGATGAGACACCCAAAGTTGGGAAAGAGTTTCTAGATGATGGACGCCTAAATCATGTTGATGAGGTGTTAGGAGACATGAAGGTATCCACCATTGATGAGGTACCAAGAGACATATCCTCCATTGATGAGGTGCCTTATTTGTGATCGAGTTTACAGATGATAGCTGCCCACAATTAGTTCTAGGCCGACCTTCTACCATTGAAAAAGAAGGCCACGGGAGTGCAAGATGCCATTCTACAATAAAACGAGGAGGTGGAGGGAATGATAATGGTTTTTGATGAGTTAGTGGCCAAAATAACTCATGTTGGGGAATGGTTGGATTCCCTAATGGTACAACTATGGTACATATTGGAGCATTAGAGCAGCCCTCTTCAAACATACATAGATTGGGTTTGTAGCACTGGTAGGTTGCTTCTTCACATTGGAGAGGGAGAGGAAAAGTCACCTCAACAGTGTTATGTGTTGACCGGGACAGTGAGATGAGGTGACTTGAGTTTCATAGGGTGCAACATTTGCAGGATGGAGGGCTTGTTATGTGTATGGGAGTTCATGCATTTGATTCCTCTCTTAGGGTTGGATGATGAGAGATTCTGAGTTAGTACCCAATGGAGTGGGCTAGGATTATGGAGATGGTATTAGTCTAGGGTGAAGCTTAGCAAGAGCTTCCAGATATTAGGGATACCAAATTCTAGATTAGCATTAGGATTTAGGTGGGAATACTAATCATTTACTAGATATATTGGTTGACTATGAAATTGGTGGTATGGTTGACCTAGCAGTTGAGCGAACACATTCAATAGGGGAGTTTCAGTCAACACTAGTGGCCAGTTAGTTTATGGAAAAACCCCTTGGGTTGTCATGGTATGGTGGTTGTACATGGGATCACAGGATTATCATCATATTCTAGCAGAAGTTTTTCAATGGTAACATTAGTAGGCTACCAAACAATGGCTTGTATGGGGCTGAGGGTTCTCCCCAGTTATGTGGGGCACAAAGGTCATAAAGGAGCAATGCATTGGTGGCATGACTACTGGTACATTAGGGGATTCACCTCTTATGTCTCTCAAAAAGGATTTGGAGGTGAGGCCCATGCATCATATGGTATGGTAATGTGACAATGGAGGTGGCGATACCGATAAGATGTGGGAAAGCATGTACTTTCTTAGCTTTAGATCATGGCATCCAATGGCATGTAGGAGCATACAACGTTGAGCAGTGGTTTGCAAGTGAGCACGATGGTGCATGGCAATGTGTTGCGGTGCATGGATTTACATCATAAAGTGGGAGGAGCAACTCATATCACATTGATTAAGTATGGGGAGTATTAGGTATAGTGACATAGGCAAGACACAAGATGGTACAATATGGTACGATAGTAGTAGGGGGTATCCAATGGTGTATAGGGATAGGCCGCAGTGTACAATGGCATGTCGAGGAGTACAAGGATACTTGGTGGTATGTAGGGGCATATGGTGTTGTACGATGGCGTCTTGGAGCTTTTCCTACAAGGAGACTTATGGACAGGGACACCAGGAATATATTTGGGTCTAGTTCACCCATGATCGATGAGGATGCAGATCAATGATAGTTGATTGTATCCATGGGGACTCACATGCTTGTCCCTCTTCTACATCACTTATAGGCATATATGATTTGGCTATTTTCCCTTGACACTCTGGGCATGAGTAGTAGGGTGCGGGGAGCTCACATGAGATATTTGGATGAGACTCAATGCACCAAGGGAGGGACTTCTTAGCAGTGGCATTGGGTTAGGCCACGAGATGACAGGTACAAGTTCGGGGAGTGTGAGGTTTTTTCCAGAGGTAGCATATGTTCCATCCTCGAGTTCACACTTAAAGGGATGCATGATACATTTTGGGAGAGGTACTTTGAGGTGTCACAAGAGCATATACAAAAAATGGTTGACCTTTCTTATGAGTGGATGTTTTGTCTCCAGGAAGTATCTGGGTGCATTTTTTGGAGATAGGACAGAAGATCCCATAGTGTGGTATGGCATGCGCTGGGTAGTTTTGCATGCACTAGATTTACTCATGGTAAGTGGAGTATATATATCGATTACATGTTGGGGGTAGAGATGTGGGGCATGTGGATTTCAGTGGTCATAAGGAATACGCTACAGTAGATCTAGTTATGGAATCCAGGAATTTTGTTGGCTGACCTGCCACTTCATTTCGTGAGGAGCAGGACCATAACAAAGGGTGATATAGATCACCTTAGGGTTGATACATAGGGGATAACTAAGGCCTCCATTTTATGGTGAGGTCAGATTTTTTAGTTGAAGCTCAAGACCAGGATTATCAATGGATGGGTAGATATTGACATCATAGAGATACCTAGGTAGGTTGAGCTTGGCCTTTATTAGTATTTCGCCACCAAGTTTCACTGGAGGAGGATATAATGTGTGCATGATGGGCATCCCGTTAGAGTTAGTCTGGCACAATGAAAGCATGGTGGCACCCTTCTGAGACTAGCATGGAACTCAGTGACAACATTATTTGACATCTCAACGACCTTTAGGGATGAGCTAGCTACTATAGGGGGAGATCATTTAGATCTTTCATTAGGCTTTGGTGACTTGTTGATGGCATGGAAGACTTCATGAGCATGGCATGTTGGTTAACAAGAGGATATTAGGGGAAGCTCATGCAAGAGAGAATCATCTCCACAGGAATTAGGTTGTATCTTAAGGAGTTTACCCTTGGAGTGCATGAGGTGGACTACTAGGTAGGGAAAATTCATGGGGATTTGGACAGAGTTCTACATTATCATGATGTTATAATTATTGATAGTTTTTAGATGGTTTCTGGTACCTATGTTGGCTTGATGGGTCGTGACCCAGGTTCAGCATTTAGTCAGCCAAGCAAATCCCTACATTACTAGCCATTTTGGCATCAATCTGCAGAGTGCGGACTGAAGTCTCACCGGAAGCAGTATGGGGGTGTTGAGGGACAGAGTCCCCTAGGGTTTTGGGTCAACACCCTAGCAGAGCGGGGGTTATCTATAGCAAAACAAGAATTCCACATAGCCATGATACTTAAATAAGAAAACTACGTGAAGAGACGTGCACCTGGGGGTCCTTCGTTCAGGTAGATCCAGCCAGGGTCTAAACCCTCTTAGAGTTCTTTTCGATCCTTAGACCTACAAAACAACCGATTCAAAGAAGCATAGAAATGTATGGACCAAGTATCATATAGAAATCAACTTCATAACATATTGAAAGGTAGTTAGGTATACAATTGAAACAATTATTCATACATAAACCATAACATTAACATCATATGCATGAAGAAGATTGATTTCGGGAACAAGACAAATGTTTCTTTATTGCAGATAACTAAAACAAAGCAAGGAATGATATCACTTGAATCTTCCTTTCGCTGGGTCCAAGCAGAACTGTCCTCCGGATCCATCCAATCCCAAGTCTTCAAAAGGCTCCTTCCATGACTGATACAAAGATATCTCAACTAGTGAAATAACATCAAAGCTCAAGGAAACAAGGGTTTCCTGTAATGGAGGGAATGCTGGAAGCACAAGGATCTTCAGACTGATCAGGGATAATCTCAGCAGAGTAATTTTCTCTCTATTCTCTCCTCCTTTAGGCCTTCCCATTGAAGCCTTTTATACTTCTCCCAAAGTAGTTTTTTAGTTGGGAATTCATTGGGAACAGTTGGGCCACGGGCACTAATAGGTAATCAATAGGTAAAACCCATGATCTCCACCCGAAATTAAGGAGATTTAATTTTTTTAAGTGTTTTAAGACATATATGCGGGTTGGGTATACCTAGAACCATGTACACATGCATTTAGCTCAGGACAATGTTGCGTATAGGGAGTAAAACACAGTTTTTTAATTATTTGGACCAGGTTTGGAAGGAGGGTTTGCCCTAGGCCATAAATGGAGCATAAAAATATCAAGGGTGATATTTGGAGCTATAATAGATGCCCCCTAATATATGAGGTCAGAAGGGGTACGTGATGGCTGAAATGTATTAAGTACATGGAAAGGAAACCTGTCAAAAATTGAGAAGGACTTCACCAGATTTTAGCCTGCCAAGCCACAAAAGGAGATCAGAAAGAAACATTGTCTGAGGTGGGCACACCCATTCTCAGAGAAAGTAAAGCATGTCCACATATCAAGTGCAACCGGATCCACTAAGTATACAAGTATAGAAGACATGAAATACATAATGGGTCATCTGATCATGATTGAACAAGTACATGTCTGAATATCACATATAAGAATGTCAATGATGCTGAAGGATGATCCCAATAGTACCAAATGAACATGATGGAATAAGATGGCACTACACTGAAAACTCGGGTGCCAGCATATAGAATGTTGCCATGAATGACTGCAACATATAAGGTGGAATGCTATCAACTAGCAGCAACAGGAGCAACTGTCAAGTGAACCAATGAATGCTGATGCAACCTGAGGTCTTCACTGACCGCCGTGGTACATTTCTACATAATGGGAATAAATGATCTGAAGTCAACCATGTGAGAAATCGTTTGATTATCGGTCATTGATGTATACCATTAACAAATGTGAGACTACTCACCGATAATGATAATGAGAGTCAAGGTCCCCAGTACAATCTAACAAGTGTGAATAGATGAGCTGAAGTTGAACACTTGGAAGAATCTATCGATCAGGAGAGAATGATGGTTTCCCACTATCAATAGCGAAGGATCTGCCACTAATGACTGCAAACTCCAAGGTACTTCCAAATGGACTCTAGACCTTTGCCCCTAGAGCAATGAGTCATAGTCGATGGGGAAAGATCCACTAGAAGGAAGGAATTAAGGCATCCTTCATCAATCTAGTGCGAGTGTAACCCACAGGCCAATAATGTGGAAGGAATCAGACAAAAAAGATGTAGTAACCCAACTGAAGCACGTTCTCGACATACACAAGATGTGGCTCGCGCACGACGGAAACCCTTTGAACCAACCAATAATGAAAGCTGACACAGAGGCAAGGTATCCACCAATAAGGTCAAATGGAAACCAAGGTACTAAATGAATCCCAATGTGTGATAGTGCAAGCTGATATCGAACACAAGGGAAACCACTCAGTCAAAGACCCATGATATTGATCAATGCTGAGCACAAGGTGACCTATCAATAATGAAAATAGGGCCAGGGTGCGGCTCTAGGCCTGTCCTCAGAGCAAGATGTCGTCACTGATAAGGATAAAACCCGCCAGCAAGAAGTCAATGGAGACCTTCTCAAACCGGCACGAGTAAAGGACCAATATAACTGATGTGATGATAGACAAGAAACTGACAACTAGGGATGGCCGACTGAAAATGAGTCAAGAGACATCGCAGAGAGGCCGAATTAGGCTAACTTCCCTTGAACAAAATCACGACTCAATGATGACTATGTTGCAGCATATGATGACTCTGTATAATTTCGTCATGCAGGAGGCACGAAAAAACTCTCCATATGATTGGAAGAGATTACCAATTGGAGGAGAACTAACTCAATAACAAGGTTAAGGCGTACCTAAGTCAAACTAAATCCCACCCAAATGGAGGAGAGTTTGTTTAGAGTGCTTTGTTCAAGGGTGACATGATTGAATCTTGTTGCCAACAATAAATGGAAATATTGTCCAGTTCCTGCTCTTTTTTGGAATATATAATTTTTTTGTCTTTTTCTTTTTTGCTGGAAAAAGAATAAAAGAATTCTATCATACAGTGGAAAGAATGAGTGTCGATGAAGCAGATGCTCTAGTTCCTGGGATTGGAACAATCCTATGCTCAATGCAGCGAGGCAAAAACTAGTCAAAGACACTCAAAGGTATGTTCCTTCCATGGGTCATAAGGTGTCGAGTTGTAGAAGCTAAGCGATTGCAAGTTTGATTTTGCAGATGACATGGCCAGAATGAAATGAAGAAGCAAAGAGGAATGAGTCTTCATCGCATAAGTCATGGTAGGACTACAGAGGACTCCCGAGCCTACTCAAATCGAAGCAACATGGGCAACAAATGTCAGTGAGGTGCTAACTATGATGCCCATGAAAAGTATGACTCTACCATCATGCCATGATTTAAAAAAATCGGCGAGTGAAGATGGTTTACTAACTATAACACGATGGGATTGACCCTATGGCAAGTGTATCAACAAATGGAGGCTAGTATGCATAATGCAATGGAAAAATGGCTTCCCTAACCTATATGCCAGTGAGAAAACGATACTTGCCATGATGGGTCAACAGTCATGGAACCGTCTCGAAACTATCGAAAAAGCATCCAAAATGTCTTGAAAAACAAACCATTCTCAACACTCCAAGCTCCCAAGTTAAAAGTTACATGAGACAAAACAAAATCAAGTTTTGAAAAAATTTGACATTTTCAATGCTTATAAAATAGTTTTTTGACTCACCATTGTTACCGTTTGAGTTGAGAGCATGAGGAGTGGAGAAAAGAATCAAGCTTTGCCATTTTCCAAATTCGACCGTTCAAATCTTCCCAAAATCACCAGGTAACTCTTAAACTTGTCTTGCATTCATTTGTGATTGGTTTTAAAAAATTTAGTTCAAGTTTCACCATTGAATTTATGTCAAACGTTTTGTCATGGTGTATACGCGGGTTGGCTATATGCAACCTGCATATACGCAGGCCCTAGACGCGACTGTGTATGAAATAGACCTGCGTATATGCCATTTAAACTTCAAAACAAAAACTAACGGTCCAAACCTATTTTTTCCTCAAGATGCCAGCCACTTGGAGGGAAAGGGAGCATGCCACAATGGATGATGAGGTTATGAATGATCCATAGGCCTTGGATGCCTTAAGAGGATGCGGTTTGCTAAAGTTCTTCAAAATACCAAATATGAAGGCAAACACTCGTTTGCTCGAAATGCTCATTCACTACTAGAGCATCGAGGATGACTCATTCATGATTGACCAAATGCCACTGAAGATAGAGATTGAGGATATCTATTTCATCATAGGCTTTTCCTAAAGGGGAGAGGTAGTACATTCCATGGGCCAATCATGAGGTAGCCTGTCTATCAAGGACTATGTGCATATATATTGCCCGGGTCATCCAGAAAATATTAGAAGCCAAATTCCAATCAAGCACGTGGAGAGTTTATCATTCATGATCATCTTGTTCACTATAGCCAGAGTGAATGGATCAACATCCTTACACCAAGCTTCACGGCTTGCCAACTATCATCTATCAAAAAGGGCCATACCAAAAACATTGGGTATGGGACCATTCTATGCTCCTTATTTTTTGAGAGGGTCCTAATGCTATGCCCTAGAGTACCAGTTCCGATCAGTAGCCTGCAAGATCCATGGGGATGATCTTATGAAACGACTAGGCGGACAACAGACAACTTTCAATGATGATTTCTTCTCCTGGTGGGAGCAAAAGATCATCGCAGTGTATGATTACCCTTATGCGGCTTGGACTTCCAGGGAGATTAGCATTACCACCAGCGCGACATGGGGCAATATAGGTAACAAATGTTTTTGATTTTATGATTTTATGATTTTTACGATTTTTTTTCAAATATTAAAATGAAATTTGAAAAATATTTTTTGATGGGATTCAAATGACTAATGTAATGATCATATTCTAGATATTGGGCCAGTACGACCAGAGGGATTCCCACGGCATGGACATCACGGCTGAGGTGCCGAAGAGGTGGCTACTGATACAGAGTGACTCCTACACACAGTTTAGTGGCACTTGGTGAGGCTAACTCACTGAGTATCGATGGAAGCTATAGAGGATCTCCCTATAGACATGCAGCGTCACATGGTTGGAATGCCATGAGACTGGGTTCAGACTCTTAGGCATGTGGCCAAAGCAGTAGTCGCATACTTAGTCACTCATCCTAAGCTAGGGCATTAGATACACTGGACATGATTATGGGCATTTGTGTCCCAATTTTTGTATATTATTTTGGACACACTTATGTACACTCGGGATGTTTTATGATATATATATATATATATATAGTTTCGACTTTTTGATGCTTGATTTTATTGTGATGAATGAATGACATGCTAGTCTAAAGCTTGATTAGCGATAGAATTTTCTAACCAATTATGAGATCTTGGAATGTGCAAATAATTAATGTAAGTAAATGATCTTTGCAACAACTTCACTCTTAAATACTGGCGATATAAACATGGATCCCTTACCTGATAAATGTTATTCAATTGTGACACTATCAGTTGTAAATCAAGATAGACTACCAACGAATTGATTCCATACGAAACAGCTTCGGATAGTAAATTAATGACGGCAATATATTCAGCCATATTATTTGATTCAGGACCTGTGCATACTCCCCTTGACACCATCAATTGACCAGTTGGATAGTAGATCACCCAAGCTGTGGAAGCGAGGTTTTGAGTGTGCCTACTAGCACCATCAGCAAATCCAAAATAGACCAAGTCATCCATCAAAACTTGCCACAGCAGACCAAAAAGCATTGATATAAAAAAATCCCTATGAGATATGTACAAAAATACAAAATGTACAAAGAAGCCATTGCCTAGCTGCCACTTAAGCAAAGTACTTCTTAAGGTATAGCCCGTTTCAGGGCTCTGCCAATTTGTTTCCTTCAAAATCAACTAACTCACATGCCCCTTTTTCTAAAACTCATTTAATTATAAAGGGACCGTACCACATAGGCTTGAACTTGCCTGCCCCCAAGGCATCCTTATCTTTGTCATAGACCAAGACAAGGTCATCTTCAGAAAAGACTCGAGGACGGACAGCTTTATCGTATTGAGTTTTAACCCTTTTCTTACGAGTCTCATTGATTGTGGTGGCATCTTGACGCTGCTCATCGAGATGTTCCAAATGAAGGAGGTGCTCTTCGAGACTAGAGGTCTCTGGAAGGAGCTCAACAACTAGCTTAAGAGATGGAATTTCACATTCAACCAGAAAGATAGATTCCAGCTCGTAAACTAACTGAAAAGGTGTAAAACTTGTGGAGGTCTTTATCGAGGTTTGGTATGCCCAAAGAGTTGGATACAAAATAAGATGCCAATTGGACCGATTTTCGTCAATCATCCTTTCCAGGATTGTCTTAAGGGTTTTGTTCATAGCCTCGACCTGTCCATTGGCCTAAGGATAATATGGAGATGAGTGCTCCTAATGGAAACCCATAGACATTAGTTGATTCTAGAAATGATTGCCATGGTCAGTGACAATCTCTCTCGGGATACCAAACCTTGAGATAATCCAATTGAAAAGGAACAATGCCGCTGTTTCACTATCATTTTTATAAGTGGGCATGACCTCAGCCCAGTTTGTGAAGTAGTCTACGGCCACGATAATGTAGTTGTGATTCACTGCTAAAGGTGGATTACAAGTTGTAAAATCAATACCCCACTTAGTAAAAGGACTGACAGTGACAATGGGGAAAAGAGGAGCTGGATGTGCATGCATCTTCTGAGTATAAACTTGACAGGGGTGACAACGTTTGACCACTTCAACACAATCTTTGAAGAGTGAAGGCCAAAAGTAGCCGGCACGCAAGATACGCTGGGCTATAGCAAGCCCTAAAAGATGACCACCACAAGCTCCACTGTGGCAATCATTGAGCACTGACTCTGCTTCCTCTAAGGTTAAACAATGCCTAAGGATTGAATCAACCCCTCGATGATATAATGTATCACCAATGATGACATAGTTCTTAGCCAGGTGACGTAATTTTCGACGTTCATCCTTAGAGAAAGTAGAGGGAAACTTCGAAGTCTGGAGATAGACAATGATATCTCCATACTAGGGGTCTAGTGAAGAGATGAGGAATAGATGTTCGTCAGGAAAACTTTCCTCATAAACAATATCCTCTCCACAAGGCAGCTCGGAAATTAACTCCGTGAAAACCAAAGATTTCTTAGACTTGGCGGACAAGAACTCGAGATCGAATTCTTGTAAAATGACAATCCATCGATTGTATTTTCCCCCAATCACTCACCTACTGAGGACAAATTGGAATGGATTAACCGCCGCTAAGACAAAAGTTTTGCGTAGCAAGATATAATGGCAGAGCCACTGGACAACATGGACAGCTGCTAAGGCCAACTTCTCAATAGGAGAATAGTGAAGTTCAGGACCTACCAAGCCTCGGCTCAAGTAATAAATCACATGCTCCATGAGAGCATCGTCTTCCTAAATGAGAACCATACCTATGGTTGATTTTGCAGTGGCGAGATATAAAAGGAAATCCCTACGATAATTCGGTGGACTCAAAAGCAGGGTAGAGACTAATTCCTTTTTCAAAGCATCAAATGACCGCTGCGCAAAGTTGTCCCATACGAATGGAACTCCTTTCCACAGAAAATGCATAAACCCTTTAGTGATCTCGGCATAATTCGCTATAAACCTTCTTAAGAAATTAGCCTTCCCCTGAAGACTTTGAAGTTGACGAATAGAGGACAAGGGAGGTAATTGAATTATTGCCTCTACCTTGAAGGGATCAACTTGAATCCCTTCAGTTGACACGATGAACCCTAGAAACCGACTTGATGTAACTGCGAAAACACATTTATTTGGATTCATCCAGATCTTGTAAAAACAACATCGTTCAAAAACCAATCGAAGGTGACCAGGATGATCGATTCTCTTTCGAGAACCAGTAGCTAAATCATCTGAGTATGCTTCGATGACATGATTAATTTCATGGAAAGCATATGACATGGTCCACTAAAAAGTCACTCCAGCATTTTTAAGACCGAAAGGCATCTTTTTGTATGCAAAGGTACCCCAGGGACATATGAAAGTTGTCTTGTGCTGGTCTTCTGGACAGATAGATATTTGATTATAATCGGAGAATCCATCCATGAAGGAAAAAATCTCATTACCTGCACATTCATTAATTATCTGATCAATAAATGGTGTGGGGTAATTATCTTTCAGACAAGCTTTGTTCAAATTCCTAAAGTCAATGCATACACAGATTGTTCCTTGCTTTTTATTGACAGAACTGGATTAGAAACCCAATCCGTAAGAGGAATAGGTGTTATAGAAATATTTGGGCACATCAACCCCAAGCTTATATGTCGATAAACTAGGGTTCATTCAACCCCTAAAAGAGTTGTTTCATACCCTAGAAGAACATAATCATTTGAATACATCATTCCCCAAAAGTTCCATTTGAGAAACCATCCAGAAAATGCCTAAACTGAACCATATTGACTGCTTCACTGGCAAAGTGTGATGCATACTGAGTGGTACACTACCAGGGTGTGATGCATACTGTTCAGGCCTTCTATAGCGTGTGATGGGCAAGGATGGACAAATGTTCGGGACAGTTTGCTAAGTGGATGCTCATGAAATCTTCTAGAAACTTCTCCTATGCCAGTTGCCTCTCTAAATTCGCCCAAGGATGAGTAAGGGATCTAAACTTCAGTTACCCCCTCTCTTGTGGAACCAAATGTAACAAGTGGAATGACACTAATCAAACCCCATGGATGACTCACACCCTTTCAAAAATCTATAAATGGATCCCTCATTCAAGAGATCCGGAGGCTGGAATGTTGTGAATTGCATGTAAGTGCTGATAGTTTGTAATTAAGGAAAGAGCATTGTATTGTTGGAGTGATCTTGATATTTCATGAGGTGAAGAAGGATTGAAGCTGGGAGGATGATGCTAGATCAGACAAATGGGTTGTAATTCTCCCTTCTATCAATAAATTTCTTCAATTTTTCTTCCATATGATGGTGTAATTGTGAATGTTATCATTTGTGAATCCTATCATTTGTTTATTATATATCTAATTCTGTAATGTTTATGTTGTAATAGATCACAATTCTTTGACAGTTATTTGTTGCTGTACATGTGCATGTACTCTCCAAGTGTGTTAAGTATGGGGAGGAGTTGCGGGTTCTGTCAAAGGGGAGAGAGATTAAGCAAGGAATCAAGCAGAAGTTCCAGGTTGGTTCCATTATCTTTCTCTTATCTGTTACACATAGAAGAAATCTTGAATAGCTTTAAACTGTTGTTTCTAGGGTAGTTGCCAAACCTAGAGGGCCAACATTCTTTAGGAATACTAGTTTTCCTAGAAACAACAGGGTATAAGGAACCCACCTTGAGCAGCTTCTCTACTTCAGCTTTAATAGCTGTTCCTTTCCTAGGATTAACCGGCCGAAGATTTTGATGAATCGGCTTAACGTTTTCACACGTCTTGATCTCATGCTGAATGATGGATGGATCAATACCAGGAATTTCTTCATAAGACCAAGCAAATACATCTCGAAACTCCTTAAAAAGGTCAATGTAAATTTGGATTTCTTTAGGGGAACACTCGGCTCCGATGTGTTAGAAAATTATATATTACAGAGCAATGGAACACATAAAATATTGCAGAAATATAAACACAGAAAACACATAAAAACAAGAGAGACACAGATATACGTGGTTCACCCAGTTTGGGCTACATCCATGGAGAAACAACCAGTCCTTCTTTTATTATATTATCTAGCAAACTGAAGAGATACAACCTACAACAGATTCACTGTAACACCCTCTTTGCTCTCAATCTCCTCTCTCTTCCTCACTCATAATACAAATCTACATAGACTCTATACAATTCCATCATATATAGTGAGGGGTTTCCTTCTAGGGAAAAAAACCCTAAATTAAACATAACTTCTACCGTCAGATCATCCACATAATGAATGACCCAGATTGACTAGAAATTACTAGACTTTTACAAGGCAATTTTACATATTTTTTTAGCTTCGAGGGCACTGCCCCCGAACCCCCACTTGGGGACCACTAGCCCCCAGACCCCCACGAGGGGGACAAGTCCCCCTCCCCCCCCCATGTGGAGGGGTGTACAGTCTTCCTAGGGTATACATCCGGCTGAAACCTTTTAAGACAAAAGATAATTAGGCTCCACACCCAACATGATGAAGACATTTTCTATCACACTAGGGTTCCTAGAGATGTTTATTGATACGGTTTTTGAAATGACCGACATGTTACCTTCAACATGAATGTGTGTTGGAGCCAAAGGGTTTGAAACCATACAAACATCGCTAGTGAGCAGATTGGGAAACTTGAACTCGACCTCTCGCAATGGGGGAAGAAAATGTGAACGATGGTGTAAGTCTCCCCAAGGTCGATCTACACCAATCATCGCTTCTAAGATTGCTTCTTCCGATGGTAAAACTGTAACTAAGAAGTCCATAGTGGAGGTAGAATCAAGGGTCCAATTTGGGGCCACATCACCATCTAACTCCTCTTCAGAGAAAGGAGTAGAATGGTTGTCTGCAGAGTTGATGATAAACTGATATCTAAGCTCTACTGCAAACATAGGAAATGCCATTCCACCAACTTGTCCTTCATCTAATGTGGTTGTAGGCGAAGGCAAGGTCCAAGGGTCTAAAAAATAATGAGTTCGGAGGAAGTCTTCTCGTGAAGACTCCTTGGATGATGAAATGACATTGATTCTAGCAATAGGAGAGGGAAAATCAAATGTACCCATCAATGAAGAATACATCCCAACTCCTAGATTCTCAGTAGGTGGACAGGGGTTATCCACTAAGGGAATAGTAGAATCCAAAGTTGCTCGAGGATCAACTGGAGAATAATCCAATTGATCAACCTTAACAATTTTCCCCTCATAAGGAAAGCAAATAACATGAAACATAGTCGAAACAACGACATCCATCTCATAGATCCAGTTCCTTCCTAAGAGGAGATTGTAATCTAGGTTAGCATCAATGACTTCTACTTTGATATTAACGACCTTTCCTCCAACACATATAGGAAAGGCTAGGATAATCCCATGTGACCTATGAGAATTCCCATCAAACGCTATCAGGAGGGTAGGTGAAGGAACAACCAAAGGAGATCCAATGGCCTTCCAACATGATATAGACATTATAGATGTGGAAGCCCCCTCATCTACAACTGTTCAAAAAATATTAGTTTTTCGATAAGTAGACTTGATTTGAAAAGCCATATGATGAGGAAGTCGCTTTTTGACATTAAGCATGTCAAAAGTGAGCACTAAGGAATTATTTGGATCAACTGCCCCTATTGCCGAAAGCAAAGCACTTCGTTGAGCCGGACATGACTAGAGGACCTCTAAAGCGGACATAGCACATGGACTGTGGGCCAGATCCTCAATAATGGAGTAATTATGGGAAACCTTAACATTAGGGTTGATAGTCGCACGTTTAGCGAAACCCTTCGGTATCTGAGGCATATTCTCGATAAAGGGTTGCTCAATATGAAGTGGGTCAACAATTCCGGGAGTAGGTTTTTCCTTGGATGTTTTAGATTTACAATAATCATGTGACTGAGTGGCCACCTTAACATTAGAACCCATCATGAAAAAATTCGATGATTTATCCCCTTCCTGGTTGCCCCTTGTAGAGGTACCAGGATTTTCATTTGCGCCAGCAAGCAACTGTTACCCTTGGGGAAAGGGGTTGGTTAACACAACTTGAGAGCTAGAAGACCCTTGCTGCATTAACAAGCACTCAGCGTCTTGAATTTTGGGGCAGGGATGAGTCAAATGGTCTCCAGTGCATAATTTGCATGGAAACTTAACTTTCTTCTTGGACTGCTTTCCACCCTCACCAACACTATTGCCAGCTTCATTTGTGTCAGCTTTCCCATCTTGACTCTTCTTCTTACCTCATCCTTTCTTCTTCCCATTGGAAGTTTGATTTTCCTTAGGATTGGAAGTTTGGACAGCAATAATGGAAGAGGGTTGGGAAGGCAAAGAGTTAGACGATATGAACTGATTGGTAGGAGAAGATTATAAAGACAACTACTGCAATTGGCTCAAAAGGTTCACCACGTTGGTGTTTATCGATCCAACAATACCATTCGCATGAGGACCAGGCTTCGATTTGGATATATCAACCTTAGTCCCGGGAACATCAGGCAAGATTTTCTGAAGAATCCCAGATTGAGAGTAAATCAATTCTAACTGATGGCTCGAACAATAGCTTGCTCTTCATAATAAACTCCAAATAGAGAGACATCCTTGGAAATCTCAGGTTGTAAGGATTTCAAAAACCATTTGTGACGGTATTCAGGTGGAATTTTGGCTTTAATGAGCCTCTTTATCTGTCTCCATTCCTGAATATGATCAGAAATGTGAGTTGCCATATCTTGATGGAAATTGGCCAGAAGTTTAGTTCCAGCATCATAACGGATGAGCAACTGGAAATGGTTTAGAAAAATGTTAGCCAAATTGGCAAAAGATGTAAAGTTGCCCCCTGGAAACTCTATAAACCACTTGACCGCATTGCCAGTTAAGGTGCGTTGAAAAAGTCTCAACTTAACCAAGTCATCGATGAGGGAGTTTGATGAGCACCACAAATGGAATGTGGTTACATGGTCGCCTGGGTCCTCACCACCCTTCCCCTCGAACTTTGGAATGTCCGAAGGGAGTTTGGTTGGGACTGAAGGCCATGCCAGGTTGTATCTCATTGGATCATTTGTTAATTTCGTGAGATGTGGCAAATTCAACGTTGCCAGACAAGGAAGCCTAGGAGGACCTTGGGGATTCCATCCAGATTGGGCAGAGTTCCCAAAGTTCTGAAAAGATTGGCCTGGATTTTGAAAGGCACGAGGCTGCATGAAGTAACTAGCAAAACTCGCTAAACCAAAAGGTGACCCTTGTGGTCCAGCAAAACTTGGAGTTTGACCAGTTGTTATCGGGAAAACTAGTGTCTATTCAGAGCTGCTAGTCCCACTAAGATGGGTAGCTATCTTAGAAACAAACAAACTAAAGTCATTTGTGTTTTCCTTTACAAGAGATAGATGATAAAGAAGCAGAGAATACCAACCTTAGTATTTCGCTTGGCTCCTTTCTTGTTTCCTTTCCCCTTTGACAGAATCTCGCCACTCCTTCCTTACTTGTCCTGCTTCAAAGAGCACCTGTAGAGTCAAAGCAGCATAATACCATCAAAGCATAGAGATCTATCACTGTAAACAATATAGGATCAGATATATATTGACCATACAAATGCATATATCAACGCAATATTCAGAGATACAAAATAATATGGAGGAAAAATCAAATAGCTTTATTGATAGAAGTAGTAGAAGAGAGAATTACAACCACTTGGTCTGACCCAGCGCCATCCTCCTAGCATGAAAGCCCTCTTCACCTCATACAAAGCAAGATCACCCAACAATGTCTTCAAAGAGAAACCAACAACACTTCCTTACAAATTACAAAATTCCAGCCTCTGGATCTCTGGGATGAGGGATCCATATATAGATGTTTGCAGGGGGGTGAGTCAGCTTCTGGGATTTTGATTAGTGTCATCTCTTTGATAGTTCTTGGTTCCACTTGGAGATTTCATGATCGCTTACTCATCCTTGGGTGAATTCAGAGAGGGAAGTGTCAAATGAACAGCTTCTAGAAGATTCTTAGGGTCTCCACCTAGCAAACTGCTTGTGCCATTTGTCCGCTCTTGCTCATCACACCCTACAGACAGGCTTTCCAGTATGCATCACACTTTTTGAATGTGGAAAGTGAGATGCATCGCACCCTTAGCACTGGGCAGTTTGTATGGTCCTGCTTTGACTATTTCTGAGTAATTTTTCATGGAGAACTTCTGGGAGATGATGTAATGAAACAACACTTTTAGGGGCTTAGAAGCCCTTGGTTTACCGACATATTTGATTGGGGTTGTAGTGCCCAAATATGTCGATAACAGTTTCCCCCTAAAGCATGAGGTCATAAATCTTTTGATGTTGGGTGAAATGCTTTATAATGAGGATCCGAGGTTTTTCGAACTGGAAAGTGACCTGTAATAAGATACAATACAATAAATTATCTTCATAATATTTTCATGATCTAGCTGAGATGGGAATTCCCATGCTCAGCTTTATAAAATCATTTTCATGTACACAGGACAGACAACCGTCTATGTGGCAGACTGATGATTCTGGTAGAGTCATCATCCCTTAGTTTGGATGATTATCTGTGCAACAATGATGTACATTTGATGTCTTTATTTTCCTGAATATATTGCAGCCCGGATGGATGAAACTAGATCCAGGGTCTTCAAAACTCGTGCAGTGTTCACCCAAAAGTACAAGTTCGTCCATGTGAAAAGATGTTCTGATGTCAAACATGGAAAGCCATTTCTTGATTACCAACCAATGATTAAGCTATTAATAGGCGCGAGAGGAATCACCGATGATGATGTTGACCCTTAAGGTACTGCAGTACAATTCACGTGGTGCGAATACATGAGTCGATGTCGAACACCACACAAAATATTTTGGTCGAAGGCCATTAATGTAAACCTGTCACCAGAAGTGAGAAACTTGCCATTGAGGCATGCAAGCTTCAAAGTACTGAAAGGGTTGTTCCTAGGTCGACTTCTTAGATAATGAGCTGATGTCGAAAAAAAGTGACCCGTCGTAGGAGGGCCTTAATGAATCCCACATCTACAACATGAAACGGAGCAAATGATTTTGTAGAGGTGAAAACGATCTGATGATACAAGGTTCAGGGTGGATGTCATGAAAGAATGAAGCGTAAAGGTATTGCAGCGGATGCGACACAAGCTGGGTAGGTGAATTCTCTGAGCGACTTCTCTTGAACATATTGACGACACTGAAATGGATTGATAGCGTTAACCCCAAAAGTGGATGGTATGGTGGACCAATGGTGATATGATCGGTGAACGAAATAACCCAACCTGACTCAATCATGGTGATGGAGTGAAAGTGTCATGTTCAAGAGCGACCTACTACCAATAAAGTTTCTTCAAGTTTTCTTCCCAATTTTCCCCAGTCATTTCTGACCAGTACCTCTTTATTTTTGTCAAGCTTGAGGAGGATAACATATGCTTGTTATATAATTTGCCCTTCGTGCAAACTCGTCATTATGTTTTAACAAGCCTAGTGACAGTGAGACTCGTTCTTGTCTGAATGGACAAGTTTGTCGCTGTTGTTTTAACGAGTTTAACAACAAGGATAACTCGGTTATTTTCAATTTTAAAGAATCTGAAAAGAGATGGAAAGGAAACTCCAATATTCCTTTTTCGTAATATAATCCCTTAAGTCCGAAAAAGTATAAAACAATGCGAAAGGGATGACTTTTCGATAGTTTTAACAAGCCGAACAAGACAAATGCTTGATCTTTTTGTGTAATAATCCCTTAGGTCCAAAAAGATTAAAATCTAGAGGAGGGATGGCACTTCCAATCACTTTAACGAGCTGGAGAGGCCATTTGCTCGGCAATCTTTTCATATTTTATGAGTCAGATGAAAAGAGCTTAAAGGAGACTCGTTTTTTGAGGAACGAGTGATGTTTTCGGATAGCAGCTGGTTCCAGGTAATGTTTGGAACTTTTCAATCACGACAGTGTAAAGAAGGTGGCTAATGGGATCACTCGTCGCAGCTGTTCCTCAAAAGGGGTAAAAAATCAAATGGAGGTGTATGATCGCTAAAAAAGAGAGCAGAGGTGATGGTAAGAACACGACCAAGGCTCAAAAGCTGATAATAATGTGATCGCACTGGTTATTTATCGAAGGTGGGTTCATTTTTTAACGAGCTTAAACTCCGGTGGAACATATTCTCATTGCTAGGTTTATTTTTTAACGAGCTTAAACTTCGGTGGAACATATGCTCATTGCTAGGTTTATTTTTTAACGAGCTTGAACTTCGCGTAAAACTGCTCGTGCCAGTTGTATAATAAGGATGTCTCATCGATAGGTTCATTTTTTAGGGAGCTTGCACCATTCGAAATTTTGCTCTGAATCCCTTTATTATGTAAGCTAGGAACGACCAATCCTATGAGTTTAAAGGGTTAAGAATCTACAAACTAGGAAAATAAATGGTTGCTTTTCACTTTCATGCAAGGGTTTGCATGTCCCTGGGTATAGCGAAGTAGAGTTTCCAGGTTACCCTTTAATTTGCAGACAAAACATTTGTTCTTTTAGGAAAGGCATACCTTCTGATGGAGGTATCTTATTCCAGTCTAATCCCATTTTCCTAAATGGACAGCCGTGTTAGACCAGTCATATATCCTCCGTGGAAACCTACCCTATACCTGAAGTTTTCCTGCCGAAGCAGACCACGGTGCATGCTCCCTGGGTTTCAATCACAACCACCGAATCACTCGCGCTCATCAAGTGGACGGAATGGAGATTGATGAGACATTCCTTGCACAAAAATACCTATTAGGGATGGCATTTGACTATTAGCTATGTGTGAACCGGGGAATGAAAGCTGGTCTACGAGCTGGACCATTCTGCCTTCATGCAGAAAACACATCACTCGAGAGAGTGAGGAAATAATAGCTCCCATGCTATAAATGTAGTTCAACCCAAGGAGTAGATTTAATCTAAAGGTCCTTGGACTACCATTACATTCAGATAAACGGTTTTCCTTCTCAAAGTTATAGGCAAATTTGGAAGGATCCCTAACGGTCGACCGGTTCCTTTGTCGAAGCCTGTCAGATTTTGCATCTTAGGAAAAAGCGATGGCGAACCAAGCGCTTTCCAAGCAGTTGAGGAAAGGATACTGATAGAAGCCCCTTCATCTATGATGGTACCAACCATGACCATTCTGTAAGTTTGCACTATGATTCAGAATGGTACATTAGATGGTAGACAGGGTCTACCTAGTAGATTCCAATCGAAGGAGACGACTAGGTTGCTTGGAGGTGGGACCGAATAAACGACTGGATACATCTCTAATGAACTTCCTTCCTGCGGTAAAGGAATGGGTAGATTTCCCCCATGTTCATTGGAGTCTGTGTTTACGAAAAGAATTTGAATGGTGTCGTTCTCATTCTCTTTGGTGACTGTATCATCTGAAAGTAAATCCTCTAAAGACAAGATGGGGTCGAATGCTATCTCGACCTGTTGACTTTGGTCCGATGTGGCCTCAGAGGGTTTATCTTCAATGATAGGTGCTTCGACCGACAACAAAGGTGTGTCAGTCGGATTTTCAACTAGCAATGGACTCGGCAAGAGTTTCTTGTATCCAGGAGGAAGTCACTACGGTGATGTAGGACAGTTATCCAAGACTCTTTTAGCTTCGTCCAGGAAGGGACAACGGTGGAGGGCATGATCGCCTTCACATAGTCTGTAAGGAAATTTAGATATTCCTTTTTGTCTAGTGACTTCGTTTTCACTAGTTGATGGTGTACTCTCAACATGATCGTCAGAGGTTGATGACACTGGATTGTGCAAGCGAGGAGACTAGTCCCTTAAGATCTGTGGGATGCAAGGACAATCTCAATGATAGTGGTCCCCTTTGCAGATGACACATGGAGATTTAGGTTTGGATGGTGCAGTGTGTCGATTTTCGTTAGACGATGTACGGTTTCCCCTTTTTGTCGTTGGCTCCTTCTTCTTCTCCTTCCCTTTCTTCTTCTTCTCAGTTACTTGGTTTTTAGTTTTACTATCTTCACCAAGTGAAGAGGAAGAAGGAGAGGGAGAAATAAATGAAGTAAAAGGCTGGGGGGTAACTCTAGGATCATCTAGTTGCTGATTTGATTGCTCAGGAAACACGGTGCTTTGAACGATAGAGGTCGAGAAAATCCATACTGGCAGGCCAATTGTCAATCCTGGAAGGGACAATGTGGCCATATGAGGTGCACCAACATCTCCCCAAGAGGAGAAAGGACTGGGATTTCCCCCAAGGGGAAATCCTTGATTGGTGGACTCCATTTTCTCAACCTAAGATCAATGAGGGAACAGTGACGTTATTCCATTTAAAATAAATTTTAGATGCTTTGACACAACTTGCTTTTTCAATTTTTAAGAGTCAAGAAAAAGCTAAAGACGACTCTAGTCGCCTTCAATTTTTAATGAGCCTGAAGTGACAAGTGCTTAGATGTACCTTTTCCTTTAAGGAGTCTGAAAAGGAACAAAAGAGACTGCTCTGGAAATCTAGACAGAGGGATTACCAAACCAATCGCAAAACTGCAAAATACTTTTTACGGTATAGCAGTCAATCTTCCCAAATGTTCTGTTCAGTGCATTGCGATCGATAGGGCGGCAGACACGGCTTCCTAAGGATAAAGGATATAGCCTATTGTGGCTTCCCAATATATACTCGATGGTACGTGGGAGCATAAGTTCGTACTGGCACTTGTCGTCTCAGAGAGGAGGAATCACCCAACCTACGATGAAAGCGACAGTTACCAGGCTTTACGACGCCGGAATACATCTCTAGCCTAGACTTCTAGATGTTGTGCATTAGGTTCCAAAGCGTTTTTATGTTCATTGAATTTATTTTACAGTTGATATTTCTTAAGAAGTTTGCCTTTAAGGTTCACCGCGTGATGTAGATATACAACTCCTAAATATGCAATCTAAGATGATAAACAGTCGTTTACTCTTCTTTTTGCAATGAAAATCCTAGCTACTAAAGAAACAGAAGCGAAATCCGTTCAACATAGAGCAAAGAGCACACACTAGATGCACTGTCCTAAATCAAAATCAACAAGCAGTCTAAATGCAAATGCACATGCATGTATTTGTTTTCCGCTTTCTTAATGTGTGAATGACAAAAAGAATGCTCAATACAAATCTGAATTATTTCTTCTTCCAAAGCGACAATACTAACGATTTTATTTTAAAAAAAAACGAAAGGAAGACAAGATGAAACTTTGCGATTTTGAATTGAAAACTACTTTCGACACTTAAAATACTATTAATTCAGATCAAATACAAGAGTAACAGTGTAATCGACTATCAAAAAGAGAAGAACTCTTTTCTTTGACTGAAAATGACTCTTGCGACACTTTCAAATCAAAAGACAACAGTTCGATAGGTTACTATTTTGTAAAGGAGAACTGTAAATGGCGAAAAATACATAAAAACATTCACAATTCTTTGTACAATGGAGGCTGAATAATGCAAAGGAAGGGGGTTTCCACAGTGGTCTACTGATCACAGACAACAAAACTCCTGAATAAAGCTGAAGACAGTGAAGAAAAAACCAAAATCTAGAGGCAGAAACAGTCTTACCTGATCATCGCACCTGTAACACAGGGAAACAGGGATGCATCCCACCTACTGCACATGGGAGGTGCGATGCATCCAGTCTGCCAAAAGGAGACAGTGCGATGGTCTAGGAATGAGACTTTAACTTGGTTTTTGGTCATAGTTTGCAGCTTAGTTCAAGGATTTAGGCCGAGCTAATGATAGTTAGTAAATACAAAGTATAGGGGCTGATCTAATGAGGTTACTTGAGCTACCTCTAGGGCACTTAGGATGTTTGCAAGTCAGTTGTTCAGTTCATAAACAAACCCGGAGATTGACTGAAGCAGCGTTGATCTACTTTGCACTTGCATAGAAAATGCAGTTTGAAGGCTAGCTGGCTTAAATTCAGGCTCCGTCTATAGTTTATGAAGTAAACAAATAGAGACAAGCAATCAAACTATTCGCTTCCCAACAGAGTCACCATTTTGTTATTGGGAAAACTAGTGTCTATTCAGAGCTTCTAGTCCCACTAAGACGGGTAGCTATCTTAGAAACAAACAAACTAAAGTCACTTATGTTTTCCTTTACAAGAGATAGATGAGAAAGAAGCAGAGAATACCAACCTCAGTCTTTCGCTTCGCTCCTTGGTTGTTTCCTTTCCCCTTTGACAGAATCTCACCACTCCTTCCTTACTTGTCCTGCTTCAAAGAGCACCTATAGAGTCAAAGCAACATAATACCATCAAAGCATAGAGATCTATCACTATAAACAATATAGGATCAGATATATATTGACCATACAAATGCATATATCAACACAATATTCAGAGATACACAAGAATATGGAGGAAAACTCAAATAGCTTTATTGATAGAAGTAGTAGAAGAGAGAATTACAACCACTTGGTCTGACCCAACACCATCCTACCAGCATGAAATCCCTCTTCACCTCATACAAAACAAGATCACCCAACAATGTCTTCAAAGAGAAACCAATAGCACTTCCTTACAAATTAGAAAATTCTAGCCTCTGGATCTCTGGGATGAGGGATCTATATATAGATGTTTGCAGGGGGGTGAGTCAGCTTCTGGGATTTTGATTAGTGTGATCTCTCTGATAGTTCTTGGTTCCACTTGGAGATTTCATGATCTCTTACTCATCCTTGGGCGAATTCAGAGAGGAAAGTGTCAAATGAGCAGCTTCTAGAAGATTCTTAGGGTCTCCACCTAGCAAACTACTTGTGCCATTTGTTTGCTCTCACTCATCGCACCCTATACAATAGCTTTCCAGAATGCATCACACTTTTTGCATGTGGTAGGTGAGATGCATCGCACCCTTAGCATTGTACAGTTTGTATGGTCCTACTTTGACCATTTCTGAGTAATTTTTCATGGAGAACTTCTGGGAGATGATGTAATTAGTTGACCTTGCTCCTTTAGGGTATGAAACAACACTTTTAGGGGCTTATAAGACCTTGTTTTATGGACATATATGATTGGGGTTGTAGTGCCAAAATATGTCGATAACACCAACTCCAGCCGAAACACCTCCAAAACCAGCAAAGTTCCCTCCTAAAGAATTATAGGGAGTCGATAACCCTTGATAAGGATTCCAAGTAGTAGCTAAAGGAGGAATACTTCAAAACAAACTAACTGTGGAGTACGACGTATTCCCTTGTTGGCCAAAAATCGGATTCCTAGTTCCTATTCCACTGATCGCAGGGTTAGTCCAACCTTGAAAGGGATTACTACCTTGAACTATAGAAGAAAAAGGCATAGATCCTATCGTCGGGTTGGAATGTGGTATATTACCACTTCCAAAAGGAAAACCCTGAAATGAAGCTGATCCACTCATCATGGATGTGGAGGCACTGAAAGAAACTGATGGAATACCTTGTGACTGGGTGCCAAACGAGAAGAATCTAGAACTGGATGCATGTACTTGGGAACTTCGACTCGTCGATGGAATGGAAGTAGACCCAAACAAAGATGTGCTAGCAATAGACCCAAATAAAGATGTAGAAGGGATGGAAATTGTTCCTCCCCTTGTATTGATATAAGAGTATGCGCGCCTGTAGCACCCGTGGTAGATGCCATGCTCCTAGCAATGGTCATCGAAGGGATGTGTGTGATGTGACCTGGACTTGAAGGTCTATGTGTCGGAGTCCCAACGTATACTACTACGTCTGGATGATCAGGAGGTAGAGGAGAATTTGGAGCCACTAACGACTCTAAGAGTTCTTCTACCTCAATGTTATCTTCTGACTAGAAGAGGACTCGAGAGAGAACTGGAGTGTTCCTCTCTGGCTCTGTGGTAGTACCAGGCCTGTCTTGTACATGAATGCCCCCAAGCAGAGGATCAATCCCCGATGCATCAACTGCCACTGGGTGAAAACCACTGGCAGTATTGCCTCTGTGCCTTCTAGGAGAAGGCTCTAAACTTGGTGGTGAAAGACCATGAAGTCTTCGAGACCGTCTAGGCGATTGGTCAGCCACTTTGAATTTTTTATTAAGATCTAATTAAAGACTCAAGAAAAATGAAAGCTAGGAAAACTAAGAGAACAAAGAAAACAATAAAAAAAAGTCCCTAAATGATATCAGCCAGTCAAACAACTTTCAAGTATTTATGCTCCGGGCGATGAGGACCAGACACCAAAATACAAGAAAGTGAAGTAGGGGCCTTCCGAAGATAGTCTAGGATAATGATGGCCCAGGCCTACCAACGAAGGTATCAGAGGAAGTTACGCTGACCTCCAAACAACAGCCTGTGCCAGTGCAAGCCCCCAAGCTTCGCAAGGGTGCCCTCCAGAAGTACTGCTGAGAGTGATACAACGTCGACCTCAGGTGCCATGGGATTCCCCTCCACAGCCACTTGTGTAGATCCCTAGGAGAAGCAACTAAGGTTACCAACTCGTGTCAGAAGCCAGGCGGAACAATCTTGAGGTAAGATCCGACAAGTAGGAGAGGGGGTATCTCTCTTCCTTATCTTCAAAAACCCTCGTGCTTAACTCCCAGATCTGGAGCTTTCTTGGTCTCCCTAATGCTATTGGATTTGCACTCGCTATTCAGACTTCTATGTTTGACAGTTTAAAGTGGCCTTGGAGAGTTTTCTCTCCACTTGCCTAATCCAAGGCCCTAAATATCCTAAAACTTGTTGGTGTGTCTAGATTGACAATATAAAAAATTCTAGTATATTTTAGTTAGCACTTGTTTTTAAATGGGCTGTTCTTAAGTCAAGGGATAAATGGAAATGAAACTTGTGGTGTTTTTCGACGCAAAAGAAATTAATAAAAACCAAACTATATGCAGATGCAATTGTTTTGTTCTTAGATGAAAGAAATTTCTACCAGGTTCTAAGGAACTTCTAAGAAAGAAATAAATTTCTCTTTTCTTTTCTTTTAACAAGCTTCACACTCACAAAAACTAACAAAAGCTATGGATGCCCTACAAGATGCACAAACTATCCTAATGCAATGAGTATAAGCTGATGCAAAAAACTTAAGACTACTCTAAAACAAAGAATGAAAGTAATTTGTTTATCGCTTCTAATTAGCCACTTAAGATGTTTAGATAGAATACAAGTTGCTAATGCTCATTTTCGTCCAAACACTAAAAGAAAATCTCAAGACAAACAAAATGCACTTTCACTCGCAGAAAGAAACCAAATCAAAACAAGGCAAAAGAAAGCAAAAACTAAGTTTTCAAGAAGTTTTATTCAAAAACAAAAACAAGAAACAACTTTTTAAAAGTGCTCCAAATACTATTGAAAACTTCGAGACCGAAAGATAGGCAACAAAAAACACTTTGCAAGTTATCAACTCAAAATGGGCGAGAACTCAACAAAATAGGTGTTTAAAATAATTCAAACTAGGAACAACAATACTGTTGTCCCCAGTGGAGTTGCCAATTCTGTTGAGGGACAAAGTCCCCTAGGGTTTTGGGTCAGCACCCTAGTAGAGCGGGGGTTACCTATAGCAAAAAAAAAGCATTCCACATAGCCATGATACTTAAATAAGCAAACTACACAAAGAGAGGTGCACTTGGGGGTCCTTCGTTCAGGTAGATCCAGCCAGGGTCCAAACCCTCTTGGAGTTCCTTTCGATCCTTAGACCTGCAAAACAACCAATTCAAAGAAGCATAGCAATATATGGACCAAGTATCATATAGAAATCAACTTCATAACATATTGAAAGGTAGTTAGTTATACAATTGAAACAATTATTCATACATAAACCATAACATTAACATCATATGCATGAAGAAGATTGATTTTGGGAACAAGACAAATGTTTCTTTATTGCAGATAACTAAAACAAAGCAAGGAATGATATCACCTGAATCTTCCTCTCACTGGCTCCAAGCGGAACCGTCCTCCAGATCTGTCCAATCCCAAGTCTTCAAAAGGCTCCTTCCATGACTCATACAAAGATATCTCAACTAGTGAAATAACATCAAAGCTCAAGGAAACAAGGGTTTCTTGTAATGGGGGGAGTGCTGGAAGCACAAGGATCTTCAGACCTGATCAGGGATAATCTCAGCAAAGTAATTTTCTCTCTATTCTCTCCTCCTTTAGGCCTTCCCATTGAAGCCTTTTATACTTCTTCCAAAGCATTTTTTTAGTTGGGAATTCGTTGGGAACAGTTGGGCCACAGGCACTAATAGGTAATCAACAAGTAAAACCCATGATCTCCACCCAAAATTAAGGACATTTAATTTTTTTAAGTGTTTTAAGACATATACGTGGGTTGGGTATACTCGGACCCATGTACACACGCATTTAGCTTAGGGTGAAGTCGCGTACAAGGAGTAAAACACTGTTTTTTAAGTATCTGGACTAGGTCTGGAAGGAGGGGTTGTCCTAGGCCATAAATGGAGGATCAAAAACATCAAGGGTGAGATTTGGAGCTATAATAGGGGGGATGCAAGAACCAATTTTCTGCACCCTGATATGGTTGTGATGTCAGTTTTATACCTTAACCTTGCCTTCGCGTAGATTGATAAGACTTTAGGGCTTATCGATGTACTTCTCTATTAGTTTTCAGAACCTCTGCGAAGGTATGTAATTGTCCTTCATGTAACTCTAACAAGCGATCTCAGAACTTACGCACCTCTGTAATTACTTTGTTGTATAGTTATCCAAATTATCTTAAGTGTTCTCCAATTCTATTATGCACTTTAGATTATCTTTGCGTTAACATATATCTCTACTTGCGTTCATATAACAAAGGAAAACATATAGATACAGGCATCAATTTTGCAATAAAACATAAACCCAGTGCTTAACATAACATAATCACATGCAATTGACAGAAGTAAAATACATAAGAATTTCATAATACTCTTCTTTATTGATGATCCAGATGTTCAGTATAGACTCTGACTACCCTGTGCACAAAGCTGCAAGGGTCCGCGCACTTAGCTGCAGACTTCTTCCCTAGGCCTCTGTGCACTTCGCTACAGAGCCTTCTTCCTACGCTAAGACTCTCGCTCTTAGCCCCTTTATTGACTCATCAATGACTCAACTTAACTTAATTGAACTCACTAAAAACTCCTCTAAGACCTCCTTTTTATACAATCCCATGTGCCGCAGACCAAGGGCAGATCTCTGCAAGCCAACACAACCTATCTAGACTAAGGGTAGAAATCCTTTTTGACTCTTGATACCTTCGCGCTCCACGACCACAAAAAGTGGAGACTTTACATTTCTTTATACAAAATTTGGGCCTTTTGCCCCAAAACTTGGGTTTTTAACCCCAAAATTGACCCTCGGGGACCTGTTTCCAATAGCCCCCCAACACAAACATGGTGGCTCGCCCTCGAGTCATTCGGTCAGTGCGAAGATTTTTTCATGAAGACCTCCCAGCTACTTGGACTACTGCAACTTCGACAGTGCATTGTGTTGCCGCTTGCGTCATCTCTTCAACCAGCTGCTTCGTCACTGGCCCTGTACTATCTGACTATATCTTCTCCTGAGTCGCCTACAGACTAGCCAACTTTCCTTCGATGGTGGCAGTGAGCGCATAGGATTCATCAAGCCAAGGCCCTATTTTGGCCTTGAGGATGCTCTCTTTGCACTATGCTACATCCACATGCTCCTTTAGTACCTTTGTCTCCTGTAGTTTGGCTAGCCTCTGTGTAAGGGCGACGATGCGCGCCGTCGCTTTCACTTCATTATATTGCTGCTGTAGCTCTCGGGCCTCCATTTCCAACCTTTGCAAGGTGGGATCTTCCTGCAGATTGGTAACCACATTGAGCACTTGCTCGAAGAGCATGGTACACTTCGTTACAATGTTGTTTACTGCTACTACGATGTCCTTCACAGCTGTCTCGCACTACTCTCTGACTTCTGGCGGAGTTGAAGGACGGGCCTTCAATTGTAGTTCTGCAATATTGAGGTTCAAGTCAAACCAAACCTTCGCCAACTCTGTTCTGGCATCCCACACTCCAGCAACGAGCTTTTGAATCCGCACATCTACGAGCTCATCATCCGAAATGGCCAGATCTACGACAGACCTACATGCCTTAGCCACCACCTTAGCCATTCGCTCATTTTTGTTTGTGACGTCTTTGACGAGGTTGATAGTAGAATCTCTTTGTACTGTCATCTAAGTGTTGTTTACTTTATACCCACTAATTACCTGCAACGCGTGCTATTCGTGGGCCCAAAGTTTCGTGATCACGCCATCCTACAAATTGTGAAGTGCCTCACTGGGAAGCGTGGCCAAATTGAGCCCAATTCCTTTGAGGGTGCTGATAGCAGGCCTATTAGCTTCAGTCTCTGTAGTTACCACTCCCTCCGGTAGTAGTATTGCCTGAGGATCTAGGGTGAGCACCATCCCTGCTGCTTCCTATGTGTCAGGTGCCAAACTAGTTGATACTGTGTTGCTTCATCCCACGCTGGTCTGGACCTGTGACGCCTTGATCTACAGCTCACTAGACCCATCTAAATGGCCCCCAAGGCCTGCTTTTGTTGTAACTTGAATTGCTGTAGCAGTTCCATAGTGGTACCTCTGACTGTATCACTGATATCATTTAAATCTCCTTCTGTTAAAGTGATCAGATCAAGAGAAGTCTTGCTGGCCTTAGACTTCTTGTACGGCCCTACCTTCTGTGGATCTCTATTGCACTTAACGTAGAACAATGTGGTCTCTAAGTCTTCTCCTCCCTAGTCCGACTGATATTCCTCCTCCTCTGTCTCCGAAGAAGGCGACTTATGACTCCTGTTAGAGCCACGCTCCTCTTCTTCCACCTGTCCTCTCGTCTGCTTCATGGTGGCATGCTCTGCCTTGGCCTTTTCCTCAGCCTCCTTTTTTCTTTTTATGGCCAACTGCTCCATCTTCAACTTGGCCTCCTCCTTTTTCTGCTACGCTGCAATCTTGATAGACCCAGCTGTCAAGTCCGAGGCAGTGCACCAATCTGTTGGCCAGCAGTCGAGGACTGCTATAATTGTGTCGTCTATGGCTAGGTATGTTAGGTCATACCATTTATACTTAGGGTCCTTGCGCAGATGTATCGAGACTCGGTGGAAGTCAGCCTTGAATTCCACATACTCCTGCAACTTCTCATACACCATTAGTGATAGCCACGGTTTGTGGTTGATGGCCATATGGATGCTCATCTCCATCAAGAACCAAAAGATCTTGATGTCCTTGACCCTTTCAGGGTCCTTTGTAGCCCACAAGGAAGTGAACTTTGCTACCCCTGGTAGGTTGGGCATGACCGGAGGAAACTAGATATCCTCTAGTAACTCCCACGTGACCAACACTATGGACAACAGTGGCTAGGCATAATGGAATGTTTTGCTATGATCCTGCGCCTCTCTGTAGTTCGCAATAAACTCTCCGCAGAGGTAGTGCACCTAGTTAAACTATACTCCCTCAGCACACTGGGCCGCTAAGGCTACCACTGGTGTCGCCACTTCATCTATGATACACTTTCACATAATGTTTCCTACCAAGATTTGCGTTGTGACTTTGACCCCGGGGTCAACTATACTTGTGGTGGCATAGCCGCACAGATTCTTGGCGAGTTTTAATTTGTCCTTAATTTCTTCAATGAGGTTGTGCTCGCCTGGCTTTTCACTGAACGCCATGGCCGGATTTTCTCCCGAGTACAAAACCCGAGTGATCTTATGGATCAACATATCAGTGATGGGTATCAACTCTTCTAGGCACAGACACACATCGTGCACCAAGCATAATAACTGCTTGAGAAAAACCATTTTTATGGGTTTGTGGTTATAATGCGGTACCCACAACATATTTAGCAGACCTGCCTTATCCAACCCTTTTACCCACTTCCTTGGCTGATCCAGGAGGATTCCATTGCTTCAGTTGCACAGGTGTTCAAGTGTTGTCATCAGTGTTCAATGTCATCGTCACTTCAGTTCAGCTTCGACAGTTCGACAATGTTGGTTATGGATCAAGTTTTTCAGGTAATGTTATGGTTTCATGGTGTTTAGTTGATATGGATTTGTACCTGGTTGTCGATTTATGTTCACCGACAGTTCTGCCAGGATTGGTCGATGACATGTGTTTTGTCACTCGTCTTCGTAGGTTTTGGTGTCGACCTAGGTGTCATCCGTTGTAGAGGTTTGATATGGTTCGTCATCAGGTTGTCCTCACAACTGTGGTTTGTGTCGATGATATGCATTGGTATGTCATCATGCGACAAATGTCGCTAATGTCACTTAGTGACAAAAGATTGTACAAGGGTTGATAAATTTTATTTACTAAACCCTAATCTACATCTAAAGTCCAAAACCTATATCTATGTAACAAAACCTAACTCTAGAACCTAAGACCTAATCTACAACATCACATTGCAAATACATTGAAAATTATGTATTAAAAACCTAAGAACTATGTGCTAACTATGAAACCTAGCGCATTAAATCTATGTGTTAAATCTAACACATAAAATCCTAAGCCTAAGTCATAAAACCTATGCCATATTAACTCTCAGCCTTTGTAAACACCACAAAACATTACAAATTATAATAAAACAGTCCCCTAACCGTAGAGTTAACTGCGTCGGGAACTGCGTGCTATGTGAACAAGGTTCACCGGGCAGAGGTTAGAGCTAACCACTAGTCACTAAACCGTGGCGGAGTAAACATTGCCATGTGAACACCTACAGGACAACCGTCTGGTTATATAACCACGTGGGGAAGTTAACCAAAATCGTGTAATGTGAACAGGCATAACAATCAGGGGATATTCGCTGTTTGGTGGCAGTTGCGGTCAGCCCGAAAACTGTGACATGTGAATACCGGGATTAAACAACCGTCAACAGTCAGTAGATCAGTGGAACCACCAAAGCCCAAACTATGGGGGTTACCCGTCTGTGCACATGCACTATCAGGGCCTCCACCCGGTTAGCTAACTGATAACGGATTCAGGCTAATCCTTAGTCTAAAAGTGGGTTTTGTTGCGTTTTTTGGTGCAAACTAATTCCACCGCCATGAAATCCTATCCTAAGGTGTCAAATTGCTACTAGACCGAACCTTATGAACCAAAATTAGGCCAAATTCATTCCTAAACTCAGTGGAGGGAGTTTGAATGTATTAGCAGGCCTATAAGAGGCAATTTAGTTCTTTGAAGAAAAGAGAGTGGTTTTTGACTTCTGCTTGCAGATTTTGGAGGTCATAGGTAGTTTTGTTTTCAGTGTTTCAGGAGCATCCAGAGTCAGAATCGGGAACTGTAAGAAGCGTTGGAAATCTAGTTCAGCAGGATATCTGATGATGATAATTAGAAGTGCCTACGTGTGCATTCAAACTGATCAAATCTCTGTGTAATAAACTCCTTCTTTTCATTCCTAATAAAAACGATCACCCATCATGAAAGTGGACCCAGAGACGTAGTCCATCAATGACAATCTCTGTCATCAATCTTGCTTTCTGGTATTGCTGTGTTTTTACTATTTTCACTTCTGTTATGCATCATTTTTATGATTAATCAGTTGTCGTAAAGTCTTCTTCTCAAGAAATTTTCCTCGATTTCCACACTTTCAACTAACATTCAAATCATTAATGGTTAATCAATTCTACATCAGTTTTAGTTTATGATTATTTCAGATCATATAATTTTGTATCGGAGCAGGTTGCATTTGTAGAATTTTCCATTGAATTTTAACCAAGTCAAAGTCACAACGAGGAAAAGGAATCCTTGAGCAGATCGATCCAGAGATTGGAAAGCGATGAGTCATTCATAAATCGACCATGTCAAGACCTGATGCAGGTGAAAACACTGAAGCTAAGATGAGTGAAGAAGAATTTCAGCAAGCATTCTTGACTATGTAGCAGATGTTGGGATAATTGTACAAAGACAATAAGGTGAGATATGCAACGTCTTCTTCAAAGGCATCGAAGAAAGACAAAGGTAAAGGGAAGACTGATAAACCACCTTCACCTCCATCATCTCCATCATCATCATCATCATCTTCTTCTTCTTCTAGTGCAGAATCTAAAATGGAAAAGAAACATAAGAAAACATCTCTTTTGAAACTGGATGTGAAATTTGAGTTACCTATTTATGATGGTGAAATGAATCAAAAAAGCTAGATAATTGGATTAAGCAGTTAGAAGTGTATTGTCACATTCAGAACATTTCTAACAATAAAACTAAAATTCAGTTAGCTACAGTTAGAATGGGGGAAACAACTTTAATCTGGTGGGAAAGTAAAACCCAGATAGATGTAAAGCGTAAAGGAAAAGTCACTCTTCATGGTCTAAGTTTTTAAAAGCTCTTAGGAAACAATTCTATCCTTTAGGATACATGCAGCAAGATGTTATTGATTGGCAGCATCTGAGGCAAGGTAAAGGGCACAGTGTTCAGGATTTTATTAAGGAATTCATAAAGAAAGCATTGGTGCTTGGTATTTCATTGGATACACATGAAACTTTGTTAAAATACATCGGTAATTTACATTCATATTTGCAACATATTTTATTGATGTTTAATCCTGATGATTTTGATGAGGTGTGTGTTCAAGCCATACATATTGAATCAGGTGGCACAACATTTAAGTTTTGATCGTAGTCATCCAAAGAGTTGGAAACCAAAGATTCCAGTGACATTAAGGGGAAGAACATTTCAAAGAGAAAGAAATAAGCGATTGTTCAGAAGGAAAGACCTACTTGTTCTCATTGCCAGAGAATTGGTCATGATGAATCTAAGTGCTGGAAAATTCATCCAGAACTTAAGCCCAAAAAGTTCCTTAAGGAGAAGTATGAAAAGAAGGCCATTGCAACAGTCCAGCAAGATCTAGGTTTAGATTCAGGTGATGAAAGGAGGATAACCACCATGGTTACGACATGTAGAACTTTTGACACTGGCTCAAGTTTGAAAACTACTGCATCTTCTTCAAACACAAATCCTTAAAATGAGGATAAAATAGTTGAATTGTTTAACATAAGGATAATTTCTAAGCATACAAAGATAGATACAATGTTTGACAGTGGATCACAGGCGAATTTAATATCTGAATATTTAGTTAAAAGTTTGGGTTTGGAAACATAGAATCATCCAAGACCTTATCCATTAGGATGGATAAATAAATCAACTCAGATAAAAGTAACCAAACACTATCGATTAAGATTTTCCATTACAACTAATTACATTGATGAACTGGAATTAGAAGTGGTTCCAGTAGACATATGTGGATTTGTCTTAGGAAGTCCTTATCTTTATGATTGTGATGCAGTGTTTTACAGGAGAGAACATAAATATAACCTTAAGAGAGATGGGGTTGAATTTATTGTCAGGGCACATCAAAGTAAAAATCACTTGAATTCAGTTAATGTTAATCAGATGAAGTGATTAATAATTTCAAACAATAGGTTTGTAATCATGTGTGTAAAGGATCAACATAACAATCAACATGATTCTTGTTTAAGTTATCAACTTAGCTTAAAGATGGTTTGTTTAAAAAGGTAGAAACTTGTTCAGTTCTATGTAAAACCAAACATCTTATTCATAAGCAGGGATTACAACATGAATTATAGTTTGTGCCTAAAGCTCCTCTTCCTAATGTTAGAATGAATCAATTCAGTTTAAGTTTGGAACTTAACAGTTGCAGGGAAACTGGTCAGTATTGGGGAAAATCAATATTCAACTTCTCTTGTATTGTGTCGCCATGTCATGTCTCGAACAGTTTGGAAACCTCTTTTCAAATGGAGAGGAAACCTATTTATTTTTATATCAAAGCCCTTTCTAAAGCATTGTCAAAGTTTTTAAGGGGAACTTATGCATCATATGAAAGTGCTTATCAATGGAAACATCATTTAATAAATGAAGGAAAAGTGATTCAAACAAATAAACAACTAAATCAATACTTTCAGAATCAAACTAAGTTGCAGCAGATTTCACCTTATAGTTGGATAGGTTCATTGCAACAAGTTCACTTAGTAAACAGGAAGCAGGAAAGTATGATTAATCAAGTAGCCGGTTTGATGTCAAGAGTATCTTTGATTGTCTCTGTCATTCCACAAAATAGATTGTTTATACATGTTTATGGTATTAAACAACATCTAGTAGAGATTGTTTTCAAAGATTGTGAATCACTAACTCATAGTTCTTCATGGAAAAAAATCAATTGCCATGTCGATAATAGGTTGTTTCCCCATCATCGCAAGTTGTTCATACTATAGATGGATGGAGCAGGTCACTGACTCAAAACGTGCCATGGTCAACATCATCAGGGTCATCACTTGCAAGTGATTGATCGAATGTATTGGTACATCATCAGGTCAAGGTTGAAAGAGAGGGAGTTCTACCCTCATCGACTATTTGTTTAGTCGAACTTTTGTGGTCCAAAAGCTTTCAAGTGGAGAGGAATGATCCATGAGGATTCCGTTGATTCAGTTGCATAGGTGTTCAAGTGTCATCATCAGTGTTCAGTGTCGTCATCACTTCATTTCAGCTTCGACAATTCAACAGTGTTGGTTATGGATCAAGTTGTTCAGGTAATGTTATGGTTTCATGGCGTTCAATTGATATGGATTTGTACCTGGCTGTCAACTTATGTTCATCGATAGTTCCGCTAGGATTGGTCAACGACATTTGTTTTTTTATTCATCTTCGCAGGTTTTGGTTTCGACATGGTGTCATCCGTTAAAGAGGTTCGATATGGTTCGTCGCCAGGTTGTTGTCGCAACTGTGGTTTGTGTCAACGATACACATTGGTATGTCATCATGTGACAAATGTCGCTAATGTCGCTTAGTGACGAAAGATTGTACAAGGCTTGATAAATTTTATTTACCAAACCCTAATATACATCTAAAGTCCAAAACCTATATCTATGTAACAAAACCTAACTCTAGAACCTAAGACCTAATATACAACATCACATTGAAAATACATTGAAAATTATGTATTAAAAACCTAAGAACTATGTGCTAACTATCAAACCTAGATCATTAAATCTATGTGTTAAATCTAACACATAAAACCCTAAGCCTAAGTCATAAAACCTATGCCATACTAACTCTCGGCCTTTGTAAACACCACAAAACATTACAAATTATAATAAAATGGACCCCTAACCGCAGAGTTAACGACGTTGGGAACTGCGTGCTATGTGAACAAGTTTCACTGGGCGGAGGTTAGAGCTAACCACAGGTCACTAAACCACGTCAGAGTAATCATTGCAATGTGAACACCTGCATGACAACCGTCAGGTTATGTAACCATGTGGGGAAGTTAAACGAAACTGTGTAATGTGAACATGGATAACAATCAGGGGATATTCGCCGTTTGGTGGCAGTTGCTGTCAGGCCGAAAACCATGACATGTGAACGCCGGGATTAAACAACCGTCAACCGTCAGCAGATCAACAGAACCATTGGAGCCCAAACCATGGGGGTTACCCACTTGTGCACATGCGGTGTTAGCACCTCCACTCGATTAGCTAACCACTAACAGATTCAGGCTAATCCAAAGTCTAAAAGTGGGTTTTGTTGCGTTTTTTGGTGCAAACTAATTCCACCACCATGAAACCCTATCCTAAGGTGTCAAATTGCTACTAGACCGAACCTTATGAACCCAAATTAGGCCAAATTCATTCCTAAACTCAGTGGAGGGAGTTTGGATGTATTATTAGGCCTATTAGAGGCAATTTATTTCTTTGAAGAAAAGACAGTGGTTTTTGACTTTTGCTTGCAGATTCTGGAGGTCATATGCAGTTTTGTTTTCAGTGTTTCAAGAGCATCCGGAGTCGGAATTGGGAACTGTAAGAAGCGTTGGAAAGATTGTTTAGAGGGACATATAATGGCAGTAATTAGAAGTGAATGTGTGCACATTTATATTGATCAAATATCTGTGTAATCAACTCCCTTTCATTCCTAATAAAAATGGTCACCCATCTTGAAAGCGGACCCGGAGACGTAGTCCATCAAGGACAAACTCCATCATCAATCTTGTTGTCTAGTATCACTGTATTTTTACTATTTTCACTTCTGTTATGCATCATTTTTATGATTAATCAGTTGTCATAAAGTCTTCTTCTCAAGAAAGTTTCCTCGATTTCCGCACTTTCAGCTAACATTCAAATCATTAATGGTTAATCAATTCTCCATTAGTTTTAGTTTATGATCATTTCAGATCATTAGCTCCAGTGTAGTCACACTAGAGTCTTTGTGGAAGACACGATGTATGATCTGGTCCATTACTAAATGGGGAAAGCGTTCTACACCATGCAAATCCCAGTCCTCCGATTTTAACAGGGGGATGCACCCTAGGTGCAGTCCTTCAAAGACAATTTGGTCCAGAGGTAAGGGTGTGTGTAGTGTGACCTTACTTTCATCAATATCCTTCGGAACCTTCACCTTTCCTTTGCGCGGAGGAATGTACTCAGGTAGTTTAGAAATGGGGTCAGACCCCTCCACATCAATATCCTCCACCTCCTCCATATCAATATCGTTCGCGCCCACATGGAGTTCTTCAACCTCGGCTTCAGGCTCTAGGTCAATCACCTTACCCTTTTCCTGCGCAGTGGGATTTCTTGTCTATGGGTGCTTTTTGGGTGATGCGTGCATTGGTTGTTGCACTTTCTGCTTAGCCTTCTTTGATTTTGGACCCTCCTAGGTCAATGTAGGCCTTAGCCTAGGTGTCATGGGGGATTTAGGCACTTTTGTTGGTACTTCTACACTTCCAAACTCTAGGGCAGCTCCCTTAGCTGCCATTACGACCTCTGGGGCAGTTCCTTCGGCTGCCATTGCTTCTCCTACACTCAGGGTTTTTGTTGGTGCCAACATTATGCTAGAAAACAACAACTACATCTTTGTGGGCAACTTCTCAAAGATGAAATTTGTTATCAGGGCTTTAAAGAGATCAGGGTTCATATGCGCATGAGAGATTAACACCTAAATTCTCAAAATTCCAAGTGATTTTCGCTGGGTAGCCACTTGTAATTTATAGGCATTTTTGAATTCAAATTTGACTGTTCCCCCCATAACTCATTCATAAATGCTGGATTAGCGACAGATTCACAGATCTTGTCCTTAAATTCTCAATTAAATGCCACTCCCCAGTCCATTTGGCCATTTTCCGACTATCATGTCATGAACAGTGACTGTAACGATCAATTTTCGGCTTCCCTGCACAGTCCCTCCTTGGATAGCGCAACTCTCTGCGCGTATCTACTGATACTATGACATTCCTTCATTTCGTACAATTCCCCAACCACACAACTCCCCAACCCGAGCAATGTGGTTTATAGTCCCGCGCCTCCTTTCAGCGAACTGGATTGACCTTAGGCTGAATTGAAGCAGTTCTAGGGTAACCACAAACCATGCATAACCTGGTAGCTAGCCCTACCAGGTTGGGAGAGGGTTCTCTCCTTTATGGATATCAGTCAAAATGACTAGATAAGATAGGGATTTTAGGCTAGGTATAGTAGCTCAAAGGATTTTGATTGAATTTTGTTGGTTTTTGCTCGATCGAATGGAGCTGGGTAGTTTTAGGTGCGGGAAATTAGGTAAGAATGTAGGGTGTTCTATGGGGCAAGGTAGGTAGATGCTTTAAACACTGGAAATTTAGTGAGGTGAGATGTCTAAGACCAGTGAGGAGTTGAGGAGGGCATGAGAAAAGCATGAATCCTACTCAAACAATAGAAAACATAGAATACTGAATGATTTCCCAAGGTAGAGCACTGCAAACAATGAATTTTACCTATCTATCTTGATATCATTCAGTTAGAAGCAATAAAATAGATGGTGGCACACATAAAACATGTAAACAATTGATAACAAAAGAAGAAACTATGCAAAAGCACCATACCACAAGTATCCCATAAAAATAACTGCAACTCCTATTAATTTCCTTTCCAAACTGCTTACAATGGTGTACAATGTAGCTCAAAGCATCCAAGTGAGTCCAACCTCTGCTAATGACAAAGAAAATACATAATATAGAAATCGAACTACTCATATTGACCATCAGGGGCCGAATCCATGAGAAGAGGGGCAGTTTCAACCATTTCACAACTAAGAACTAGAATATAGGCAGTCAAACAACTTGCCTCTATAAGTAGGGAAACTGATTCATTAGCCTCAAAACCACCTCTAACCAATGAATCTACCCTCTAGTACTATTTTACCATCAAATTTACATGCCATGTCATTAATTACATGAGTGAAGTCATCCATGAGGAGATAAAAGGCAAATCCACAGTCAAAATAGGCGAAATTTTGATTTTCTGGGCAAACTAGTCAAAAGCGCAGTGCCGCTGGTCAAAAGCGCGCTGCCACTTTCCACCAGCTTTTGGAGGCCTTCCCCTTATCCCAATCGAGCCCATAATAGGTCATTGGAAAGGTCTACAAGTCTAGTTTCTGGAACAACTTTAATTTTTGAATTTGGAGGTCATTTTCCCCTTCAAAACTGGAATCTTCCAAGACTGCTTTTGTGTGTCCAAAAAGAGGCAAAGAGGTCATTTTTTAGTAGTTTTTGGACCTTTTGGTGACCTAGATCTGCTCCAAAACTTCTGAAACTTTCCAAGGTGTAAGTCCTCATCATCCTAAATCCAAAAATACAAATTTTTTCTCCATCTGATGCTCCAGGAAAAAGCGCAGCGCTAGTGGGCTATGCTTCTGGGCAAATTTCTTGTGTTAAAAATTTCAAAATTGCAAAAAAGCAAAAACTCTTCAAAATTTGCCCAAATTTGACATGGGACACCACCATCAACTGCTTTGATGGGCTAGGGAGGATTCAGTCAATATTTTCAACTTATCTTGCTCCTTTTTTCTCTCTAAGGCTCTCCTCAACCTAGCTTTTAGCTTCCTTTGTTGTCTGTGCCTCTCCATAGAACTGTCACTAAATGTCTCTTCTTCATAATCATAATCACTGTCTCTGTCCATGTTTTCCTTTGGCTTGAACAATATGGTTATATATGGATAGTGTTATGGATAATGGTGTGGAGGAATGTAGTGGGCAGAATGTATGGATGAGGGAGTTTGGCGAAATGTATGTGTGAGGGGGATTTGGGAAAATGTATGTGTGAGGGGGATTTGGGGAGAAATAAGAAGTTGATATGGTAGGATAGCACTAATAGAGATGAGGGTTTTAGTTCATGAGGTAAATTGTAGGAAAACTAGGGTTTTCCCTAGAAACTAGGGTTTTGATTTTGGATGTGAAAAACCACAAAAACTTGATATAAAAACCCTAAACCACAAGAGATATTAGTGCACTTACTTGCAAAAGAGGGAAACTTGAAGAAATGTGGTGAAATTTGGCGATTTGAGGTGATTTGGGGCTCTGTTGGGCAAAGCACAATGCCTCCTACAAGGGGGCAGTGCCAGCCTAAAAGCGCAGTGCCTGTGTATTTTTACACTGCAAAAATTCTCCAGAAGCGCAACGTCGGCTTCAAAGCACAGTGCCACCACTCAGAAGTGCAACACCTTTTGCAGGCAACTTTTGGAAGCCTTCCTGATGTCCAAAATGGGCATGGGATAACTCGTGGGAAATCCTGTCGAGTCTATTTTCCTAAAAATCTTGAATATTTTAATTTTGAGTTCATTTGCCCTATCAAAAGCTCAATCTCCCAAGACTGGTCAAAATGTGCAGAATGAGGTTGCCAAAATGCATAGTGTTGTTGCAGTCAAAATTTGAAGATCTTTATCAACTCCAAATTGAGATCGTGATAGCTCATTGGAAAGCTATTTGTGTCTAATTATCATTTGAATCCTCAAGAAAGTCATTTGGTCATTCCATATAGGAGAAAAATTGATTTTACCAAGGTCACTCCAGAGGTGCATTAACCCTCCTGAGGCAAATGATGTTTTCAACATTTCTCCCAAACCATGAAACCTGTGTAAAAACTGAAAGAGGTTTTTCTTCTTGGGTCAATGATGGACAAAAACCTCTCTCACTTTTGTCAAATTCATCTTTTCTTGCTCAGAAACATAGTTTGAAGAAAAACTATCCCTTATGTGTGGTGAATGACTTGTTCCTTGGAATGACTTCTCGAAAAATGATGGAGACCTGATGTTTGATGATATGAAATGGCCTCATATCTTTTGATATCCCATATTCCCCCTCTGCTCAGATATTTCTGCTCTCATAGCCAACCCTAGCTCAGTGGGAGAGGAATTTATGGTTTTAGTGCTTGTTTCTCTTTTGCTTTTGTAGGTGGATTGGTGCTCATGATGACTTTATTTTTGTAGTGGAAGGTGCTTGGAAACATCATTAGATCCTTAGGAGTAGCTAGGAACCAATATTACATATGGAAACATAAAATTACATAAGAAATGAAGATAAAAACAAAATACTCTGTTTTCACCTGAAAACAAGTTTTGAGGTGAGAACTACCTTCGGCTTTCAAAATGATAAATTATGACTTTACTAATCATTATTGACTTCCTTATGTCCTTGCTGATCATTATTGGCATGTAATAACTGGATTTGACCATGGTGGGACCCTAAAACCTAATGAGACCAAACCCTAAGATTTAGAAATGAATTGCAGAGTAAAGATGAACCATGACTAAACTATATGGAAGAGGATCAGCAAGTATGGATCATGAGGGAAAAATTTGAAGAAAACCCTACCATCATTGAATCCATAACCTAATGGAATGTAAACTCATCAGTATGGGACTCCTACTATGAAATGCAAAACAGCAAATTTTGATCACTGATGGCAGTGTGGAACACTGACACTAACAATATGTGCGTGAGAGCTTAATACCTCAATTCTCAAAATGGCAAGTGATTTTCGCTGGGCAACCACTTGTAATTTATAGGCATTTTTGAATTCAAATTTGACTGTTCCCCCCATAACTCATTCATAAATTCTAGATCGCCAACAGATTTTCACAGATCTTGTCCTTAAATTCTGACTTAAATGCCACCCCCACTTCATTTGGCCATTTTCTGACTGTCATGTCATGAAAAATGACTGTAATGGTCAATTTTCAGCTGCCCTGCATGGTCCCTCCTTGGATAGCACAACTCCCTACGCGTATCTTCTGATACTATGACATTCCTTCATTTCGTGTAGTTCCCCAACCACGCAGCTCTCCAACCCGGGCAGTGTAGTTTATAGTCCCGCACCTCCTTTCAGCTTCCTAGAGCGATAAGACTATGGTTCCATCATGTTTTCATCTAGCTGGATCGTTGGTGTATGGCTTCAATCAGTTTCCATTCACCCATCCTAGGAATGGTTCTCCATTCAATTTGACCAGCTGAACTGCTCCACCATTGGTAATCTCCTTGACGACATAGGGCCCCAGCCAATGCATCGTAAATTTCCCTAGAAGTTTATCAAACTTGTTGTCATATAACAAAACCATATCATTTACCTTGAAGGTGCGTAGTTTGATGTGCCAATCATGCCAAGCCTTTTCGCGTTCCTTTTGAACCTGTTGATGGAATCCAGCTAGAAATCGATCTTCATCAAGCTCTGTTAGTTGTGCTAGCCTCTCCTCGAGGGCTCCGTGATCCACCATTCATGTGAATGCCACTATGAACAAACTAGGTACAATGTATTCCATCAACATCACAACTTCCATGCCATAAACCAATTTGAACAGTGTTTGTCCAGTAAAATTCTTGCAAGTCATTCTATAAGCCCATAGCATCGCGAGTACGCGCACATCCCAGTCAATTCTTTGAGCATTATAAACCTTCATGAGCACACTCTCCAATATTTTATTAAACACTTCCACTGTCCCATGAGTCTGTGGATGATAGGGCATGCTCTTCTAATGGTACACCTAAAACTCCTCTGTCATCGCACTGATCGTCTCATTGAGAAACTGTGTACCGCGATCACTCATTAGAATTTTTGTACAACCAAAACCTATCAGTATGTACTCAAAGATAAATTTTGTGGTTGTCACGCTCATACAATATTTCACAGGCTACGCCTCTGCCCATCTGGTTAAATATTCAGTCACGGTGATGATGTACTATGCACCCAACATCTTTCTTGACTGCTGGATTGGTCCTTCAAATTCAATCGCTCACTTCTCGAAGGGATGTAGTGATACCTACGGATTCAGTGGTAGCGCATCCCTGTGCGAGGGCCTGCCCATCTTTTGGCATGCATCACATGCCCTACAATATGCTTTTGAATCCTTATGCAAGGTTGGCCACCATAACCCAGCACATAGGATCTTTTGCGCTGTTGCTTTTCCTATGTAATGATCTCCTACGGTTCCGTCATGAGCATCAGTGAGGATGCTATTTCGTTCAAATTGTGGCACATATTGTCGTAACATTTCATCTGACCCCATTTTGTACAAGTGCCCTGCAATGACAAAAAATTTTGTTGTGTGCACCACCAGTTCCTTCTTCTGTTGGCTTGTATATCCTTCCGGAGTCATCCTGTCATTAGGAAGTGTATAATATCTTCAAAGTGACTGTCCGTGATGCTACTATAAAGAGATGCGCATCAGGTAGCCCTTCCTCCAAATTAGTAGGTTCCTCTCCTGTTTTGATGCGCGACAGATGATCTGGTCCAACATTCAAACGTCCTGGTTTCACAATAACTTCAAAATCATACTCCTAGAACAACAACAACCACCTACATATCTTTCCCCCCAACACAAGCTTGTTGACTAGGTATTTCAACACGGAATGGTCCATATACATCTTAAAGTGTCCACCCAACAAATAGTGCCTGAACTTCTAGAGCACATACACCATAGCTAAACCTTTGCACTCTATTGTGGAATATTTTTTCTTTTCTTTGGACAACTTCCTACTTGCAAACACTATAGGATGATCCAAGTCCCCTTCACTGACCGGTGTCAGTATTTCTCCCAACGCAATACATGACGCGTCCACATGCACACGAAATTCCTTCTTCCAATCCGGGAAGACTAGGATTGGCACAATGACCATCTTCTCCTTTAGCACATCTAAGCTCTTCTATCATTCTTCATTCCGACAGAACTTAACATCCTTTTTTAACAATTTTTCCATCAGCGTGGTAATCTGGGCATAGCTCTTGATGAATTTCCTATAGTATCCCCTATGCCCCAGTGTTGTGCGGAGTTGTTTCACACTCCTTGGCACCTCCAACTTGATTATGACCGCTATCTTAGTTGGGTCTACCATCAAGCCTTGTTACATACCATCTGGCCCAACAAGTTCCGAAAAGGAACGCAAAACAAACATTTCTTCATATTGAGTGTGATTTGGTATCTCTGGCATGTATCTAGCATCAAGCGTAGACTTTCCATAGGGCGCTTCACCAATCCAAACACTATCCAATCATCGAAGTATACTTCTAGAAATTTATGAACAAAATCCTTGAACGTCGTGATGACTACGCACGAAAAGATCGTCGATGGGTTCTTCAGCCCAAATGGCATCACCATATATTGGAAGCATCCCCATTCAGTCACAAAGGTTGTCTTACTTCTATCCTCTGGCATGATCTTGATCTGATGGTACCTAGAGAACCCATCAATGAACGAATACGCTTCTTGGCCACCAACATTATCCAAGACCTCATCGGTGAACGGGGTTGGGAAGGGATCATGCACACAGGCATCATTCAACTTCCTGAGGTCTATGCATATCCTTATTTCTTCCCTCTACTTCTTTTCCTGAACCACTATTGGGCTTACCCAATCAGATTCTTCCACTGGTTCAATAATACCCACCGCGAGCATCTTATCTAACTCAATGTGGACCCTTTCCTTATACTTCAGGTTGAGGCGGTACAGTCTTTGTTTCACAGGTTTCACTTCTAGATTTAGGGTGATCTTCATGACACCTAGGTCTCCTATTATTCCTTTCAAATTGGAAAACTTTGTGGGGAATAAGTCCTGATATTCACGGAGCAGTTCGGCAACCTTATCTATTGTCGCATCGTCCCAATAGTCCCCGATCTTTACAAAATTCGGTTCTACCTCCATGCCAATGTTCACCTGCTTGGTCTTGAGCAGCTTAGTTATGTTTAGGTTCTCTAGCTGTGGTCCTTAAACTTCGCGGTGACCTTCAGTCTCTGGGATATTAATCTTTCTCGGGTCTTCGTCTTCTTCTTCCGTTGTTACATTGTAACACTCTAGTGCGTGGCTCAGCTGGGTAGTCTAATCAGATTGAATTAGTGTTGGCATTATGATACAAGTGTTGTCCTTGATGGCAACTCACTCAGAGGTTGATACAGGTGATGGCAACTTAATCAGAGGACAGATCTTAGTACAATAGGTCAAGAAAGAGATATACGTAGGTTCATTGTGACAAATAAGCGTATACACGCGGGTTGGACGTGCCGAAGTCGCGTATGCGTATACACGCACTTTCACGCAAGGAAAAGTGCGTACATGTGGGAAAACTTTATTTCTTGGTCCGTGGTAGTTAGTCCACGGTACTTGAACCTATGGTTTTGGACCATGGTGTCTCGTCAGAAGTATTGATCCCAAGTATTGGGCCCACGGTATTGATTTATTATGGTTTTGGACCGTGGTATTGAAAGAAGCCTAACCTATATAAGGAGAAGATCATTAGGCAAAGGGGAGAAGCAAGGAATGGATGTCTGATGAAGTGGGAAGATCTAGTATTGCTGGTTATCTGTTTGTGACGCTTGGCTAAGGTTGGATCTGACAACAAAGGTATAAGTAATTATCTTTAGATCTGTACGCGGGTTGTCTCTGGTGAAAGCGCGTACACACGCGGTTTTGATATAGTCAAGTAGCGTATGCATTATGAGATTTGGTGTTTCAGGTTGCTGTTGATTCTAGTGGTTGTTGCACAGTTCTGGGCTCTCGTTTGTGTTCTGTGTTTTTGATGACAGGGTTTCAGTGATTCAGTATTGGAGATTTATGATGCAAGTATAAGTTGATGATTGTATTGCAGCAGTGATTGTTTTGTACTCATGGATCCAGTCTGAAAATTAATGAAACGTGGTCCCTGAAGAAAAGAAGGTTGTAGCCTTCTGTAGGTCAGCACCTACATACTAGTATATTAGCTAGTACAAGAGCTAAGGGGGTTGTAGCTCCCTTCCAGAACTAGCTGGAAAAATGAGAGAGGGTTGTAGCCCTCTGCAGGTTGAAGCCTGCGTGCTGGTAAAGGACTACACCAGTACATTGTAAAAGAAGTTTCTTATTAAAGGAAGAAAGAGACGAATTGCAGCAGGTGGTTTTCACCCACATTGGGTTTCCACCTTATATCTTGTGTTCATGTGTGCTTCTTATGTGTGATGATCTGTTCTGTTTTACTGCACCTGATTACTGTTATTATGGTTAATAATGTTCTGATGAATTTACTGAAGATAAGCTAACTGATTCATAAGATTACTGCATGTACGCTAGTTGCATTTAACACAATCGCGTATATACGCTGATATACTGAACTGAAGCCGCGTATATGAATCTGAGTATGAAATTGAAAAGTATCTGAGTTGATAATACTGATTCACCCCCCCTCTCAGTATTATTTCCAACAATTGGTATCGGAGCAGGTCCTTCAGAGGTAGCTTGATCGCTTGAAGGAAAAGATCCATCAGAATGACTAATCCAGAAAGAGAGGCACACATCAGGCCACCAATATTTGACGAGAACAATTTTACCCACTGGAAGATAAGAACCACTGCATATCTACAATCACTTGGAGCAGAAGTTTGGGGAATCGTAGAAGGAGGATACAAATTCCCATCATCAACTCCTACAGATGCAACAAAGAGAAAGCAATATGAGCTCAATGCCAAAGCTGTTACTGTCTTATTGGGAAGTTTGACACAATCAAAATTTATGAAGGTTATGCATTTCAAATCAGCTAAGGAAATATGGGACAAAATCATTCTGAGCTACGAAGGAGATGATCAGGTAAAAAGAGAAAAGCTTCAAACTCTCAGAATCCGGTATGAAAATCTTAAGATGCATAGTAATGAAAGCATAGCTAATTATTTCCTGCGTACGGATGAAATTGTAAATTGTATGAGGGATCTGGGTGAAGAATTTAAGGAAGTTGTCTTAGTTGAAAAGGTTTTGAGATCTCCGTCTGCTAAATTTGATTCCAAAGTGTCTGCAATAGAAGAAAAGGAGAATCTACAGAAAATCACCATGTCACAGCTTCAGGGAATCTTAACTGCTTTTGAAATGCGAAAAGAGGGACCATCAGAAGCCGCATTCGAAGCGTCAGGATACATGTCAGAGGAAGAAGATGAGGTAAATTTTGTCAAGAATCTTGAACGGGGAACTGGACGGTTCAAAGGTAAGCTACCTTTCAAATGTTTTTCATGTGGTAGAGTTGGTCACTATGCTGCTAGATGCCCTCATAACAAAGGAAAGATGTCTGAAGAAGGTAATAGAAGCTATTATACCCATGTTAAAAGTAATGACTCATTCAATGGTAGTGAAGACATTAGAAGTCTCATGGCATATGAAAAGAAGAATGCAGAAACTAAGGAAGTTACCAAATTAAATGAACAATTGGAGACAGTAACCAGGGTAAGGGAGAAATTGCAGGATATAGTAAATGATCAGAGCATAACAATTCAGAGACTTGAATCAGAGATCCTCTCTCTAAAAGAAGATCTTGGAAAATCAAGAGAGCAGAACAGAGAAGCTCTTGAAGATCAAGAACATGAAGTGATCAAATTAAAGCAACAAGTGGAACAAGGAAGAAAAGCTGAAGAAGACCTAAGGAATCAGTATCTAGAAAAGGAAGAACAACATCAGGTTGAGGCAAATATCTTAAAAGGTAAATTAGAAGAAAAGGATAAATTGTTGCGATTTCAAGATAGTACTAAGATTTTGGATGACATTCTTGGTAGTCAAAGATCCCCTATTATCAAAACTGGTCTTGGTTTTTATGAATCCGTTGAAGGTGAATCTAGCTCACAAGGTGAGGCAAGAAACTCTAATGAGAAATCTGAAATGCTCAACAAGGAACAACCAAGGAAAGAAATTCCTCAAGGAAAATCCTTTACTCCTAACTATGGAAGTGATAGACGATTATTTCCTCCACTGAATAATGTTGAATGTTATGTATGTCATAATCTTGGACATGTTCCAGCCAGATGTAAAAGTAGAATGGTTCAAGACCATCACAAAAGATCATAGCATCCCAGGTATTTCAGAGGATATTGCTTTGCCTGCAATGCATATGGACACAAAGCAATTGATTGCAATAGAAGGAACATGAAATATGTAAGATGTTATACATGCCACAAACTTGGACATAAAGCAAGGGAATGCAGGAGAAAATTTCAAAATTCAAAACAAGAGGACCATACATCATCAGAGTTCCAAGAATTGAAGAAGACAAAATTAGAGACAGAAAGGTGTGACATAACTCAGTTAGCTGACATAACAGACACAAGGGAATCTGAAAGTGAAGAAATTCAGTATTCCATCTTGCATACGCTGATATAATGAAGATAAGTCGTGTATATACGTGAGTTACAGGCTGCAGAGTCGCGTATATGGAGATCAGAAGAAAGGGCAGCAGAACAGACCCAGGAAATGGTTCGGTCATGGTTGGCTCAGGCTCAGGGGGAGCATATACTTCAAATAATGCATTGTTGGCATTATGGTTAGAAGTTGTTGATAAAGCTAAATGATACAATTTGCTGTTTGATCAAAGGAATGGTATTGCAGGTTTGGATGCTGATGCTTATGGTGCAGATCATATATGATGAATGATAGTCATGGTCTTGAATGAATTGCTGGTCTTAGAACTTGCATCTGCTCAGGGGGAGCATGGATGGATTGATACAACTTGGCATATACAAAGGGGAGCTCAATCAAAAACTTCAGCATGTACTCAGGGGGAGTATGGACAGCAAAAGGCATACCAAGGAAGAGAATATCTTGGTCCGCCCTTTGCCCTTGATGTCAAAGGGGGAGAGTGACTTGGTGTGGTGGTTGCCATCAAGTCCAAAGGGGGAGATTGTTGGCATTATGATACAAGTGTTGTCCTTGATGGCAACTCACTCAGAGGTTGATACAGGTGATGGCAACTTAATCAGAGGACAGATCTTAGTACAGCAGGTCAAGAAAGAGATATACGCAGGTTCATTGTGACAAATAAGCGTATACACGCGGGTTGGACGTGCCGAAGTCACGTATGCGTATACACACACTTTCACGCAAGGAAAAGTGCGTACATGTGGGAAAACTTATGTCTTGGTCCGTGGTAGTTAGTCCTCGGTACTTGAACCTATGGTTTTGGACCATGGTGTCTCGTCAGAAGTATTGATCCCAAGTATTGGGCCCACGATATTGATTTATTATGGTTTTGGACTGTGGTATTGAAAGAAACCTAACCTATATAAGGAGAAGATCGTTAGGCAAAGGGGAGAAGAAAGGAATGGATGTCTGACGAAGTGGGAAGATCTAGTATTGTTGGTTATCTGTTTGTGATGCTTGGCTAAGGTTGGATCTGACAGTGAAGGTATAAGTAATTATCTTTAGATCTGTACGCGGGTTGTCTCTGGTGAAAGCGCGTACACACGCGGTTTTGATATAGTCAAGTAGCGTATGCATTATGAGATTTGGTGTTTCAGGTTGCTATTGATTCTAGTGGTTGTTGCAGAGTTCTGGGCTCTGGTTTGTGTTCTGTGTTTTTGATGATAGGGTTTCAGTGATTCAGTATTGGAGATTTATGATGCAAGTATAAGTTGATGATTGTATTGCAGCAGTGATTGTTTTGTACTCATGGATCCAGTCTGAAAATTAATGAAATGTGGTCCCTGAAGAAAAGAAGGTTGTAGCCTTCTGTAGGTTAGCACCTACGTACTAGTATATTAGCTAGTACAAGAGCTAAGGGGGTTTTAGCTCCCTTCCAGAACTAGCTGGAAAAACGAGAGAGGGTTGTAGCCCTCTGCAGGTTGAAGCCTGCGTGCTGGTAAAGGATTGCACCAGTACATTGTGTTTCTTATTAAAGGAAGAAAGAGACGAATTGCAGCAGGTGGTTTTCACCCACATTGGGTTTCCACCTTATATCTTGTGTTCATGTGTGCTTCTTATGTGTGATGATCTATTCTGTTTTACTGCACCTGATTACTGTTATTATGGTTAATAATGTTCTGATGAATTTACTGAAGATAAGCTAACTGATTCATAAGATTACTGCATGTACGCAAGTTGCATTTAACACAGTTGCGTATATACGCTGATATACTGAACTGAAGCCATGTATATGAATCTGAGTATGAAATTGAAAAGTATCTGAGTTGATAATACTGATTCACCCCCCCTCTCAGTATTATTTCCAACAATCAGGCCTAGAGGATCCCACGGTATCCTAAAGATGGTTGTCTTAACCTCTTGCAACGCTTCATTGATGGATTCAAATCCATTCTCAAAACTGAATGTCATCAGAAATCCTTGGCGTAAAACATCCCATTATTCAGTGCCATGACGAAGTTCTATCTCCAAGTATCAATTCATTGGTATAACCTCCAATGTATGACAAATAGTTGCACCCACTTCGACTGAGGCTTCACTCCATATGCTTCGGTACATTTGGCCAAATGATCGCGTGGATAATTCCTCCTATCATACTTTTCTGTTAGTCATACCTTCGGGTGGCCAAAGCATATCCTCATCATCCTTTTATATTCGCGCTAGTCCTCAAAACTGTCCTTGTGTGTACCTCACCATCTTACAGGTGTAGCGCACAACGCCCAATCTAATTCTTGGAAGCGATGCTTCTCGGTCACTTCCCTTTCGCCTGCATCCAAAAAGAGATCAACATTAGTTAGTCCATCATAGTGAGGCAAATTTCTTACCTCTGATGATAAACAACACAATGACATGGTCATCATATTACATCACAGTGTAGATACTTCATGCAACCAGTTCTGCCAGTGTTCTAGTTCTCGTTAGAATCTAATGTGCAGGAGCTCTCGCGGTCCCATAAATTATGTCTGTTTGTTATTGGATTCACCCAATCCTGGTCTCGCACCGTTATCTTGTAAATTTGGTCCAAATCGTTATCACTTACATAATCGCGGACCCGTTGTGTATAGCGCGGTCCTTTTGTAGGATCCAGTGGCACCACTACGTGGAGCGATTTATTTTCAAATATCATCTTTGGTTTCTTCAGGTTGATTACCCCATTCATGTCAGTGGCCCAATCAATCCCAAGAAGCACGGGGTAGGGATTTCTATCATCCACAATCTCTGTTACTTCAAAATCCTCCAATGAACTCGCGCCTTCGATGTCAACTGTTACCCCTTGCAACCTCCCCATTGGGATGATTTCCTGTTGATTCACCATCTTTGACTAGATTAGAGACCACTAGAGCATAGGTTTCCCCATTCTTTCCCATGTTTATTTTGGCAAAACATTCACGTCGAACCCTAGATCCAAGATAACTTGGTCCATTTCGTATTCCCCTATTTGCGCGGTGAGTCTCATCTCACGTCCAGTCCTCATCTTATGCTTACCAAACTTTCTGACTACACACAATTCACTAGTGGTGCTGTCCTTGCCAGCGCACCGATTGATCAGCTCCTCCAGTCCCTTCATAGCCTTACTATCGCAGATTAGTTTCATGCAGGTCTCCAAGAACGTGGTAATCATGGATGGGTCCATTTCTTCAACTAGTTTCTCCTGACCTCCTGAGGTAGAGGCATCAGTGAAAATTTTCTTTGCTTCCATAAATTTTTATTTTGCGTGTTCTAGATCAAACCCAGTGTCTTTTTCCGGTGCTTTATGATCCACTCACCCTCTGAAGGTTGCTTCCCCTTATCCTCACTAGTTGTCGTTCCACTCTGTAGCATGATGTTTACCTTAGGGTCTTCCTCACGAGGCTCAGCCCTCATCATCTATAGGTTATGAGTTGGTTGCGGAGGTTGTGCCTCATTCTCGTGAATCTTAGCTAATAATATAGGGCAATCCTCAGTTGCATGGTCAAATTGAGTACAATAGTGGCATGACAGTTGCGTCGGATTTGGGTAGTCTCTCGCGTAGTGTCCTAGTCCTCCACAATTGTAACATATAATCTTCCCTCAGCCTCTACCAGCACCCCCTCCACCTCGGCCTCGGTCGCACCCTGATACTCACCTTGCGCTTCCCTAACATCTTGGTCCAAAGGCCGCATTTCTGCCTACACCCTCCATCATTAATTCGTAACTATGGAAATTGTGCTCGTCATGACCTACCGATTGACAGAAATTTTAGACGAGCTGTTGTGGTGTCTGTATGAATTTCTGCAGCAGATGGTAATTGTTGGTCGCATGTTTCCTAGCTACTTGGCATATACCACACCATAGCACGGGCGTTGTACTTGTCCCTGCTGTAGCCTCCAGCCTTAGAGGCATTGGCCCCCCTACTACAACATAGTTCGCAAAGACCAGACAATGATCCTTGTCATGCCCCTGACCTTTGCATTTTAGTCACCAGAGTTCTTCATGCACCTCTGGCCAAGCTGTTTTGTCTTTCTTCAAACTTTGCATTTCAAGGCAAAGGTTCTACAACTGCAAGTGAATCTGCTAAACCCCAAGAGTAGCATGCTCCATTGGTGTCTAGTGCAGTCTCATCGCGATTTACAGAGCTTCTGCCTGGGTCCCAATCTTTTGTTATGATAGCACAACCCTTAGGTGGGGTAGGAGCGAGGCCACAAACCATTCGCGGTGCTACCCATCAGTTAGGTTCATGTTGGCTTCATGGATCGTACACTTCAATATTTGATCCAAATCCTAGGGCATCTTCCTAGGCTTCATCATGATCTCCTTGAAGAGACTTAGGCCTACTAAATTCCCTATTCAACGCAGTCTGGATATCTGCCAATGCGGATGCCGGGTTATTAGTATTGTACTTAATGTACCACGTTAGTGCGCGGTCCTGCAAAGCACTAACCAATGTTGCTTTCTTCATTTGATCGTCTGTGATACCTTGACCTTCCCATACAGCCTTCTCGGCGAACCAAAACTGGTCTGGATCTTCATTTCCTACGCCCTTAAAAACATGTAGCTTTACGGAGTTTGCCATGTTGAACATTGGTGGGGGTGGAGGCGGTATGGGTGATAGAGTAAGTGGTGGAGGTTAGGATGGAGGCAGTGTGGATGGATGGGATGAGGATGGAGGTGGTGTAGGTATTCACGTAAACCCTTGTCTTATCAACTAAACAATGCTCAGTGGAGAAGCCTACGCTGCTCCTTCGTCATCACTCAAAGGAGGCTCAATCAGTGGGCTATACTCAAGACCTTTTCTTCCTCCATCCCTAAAATACATTCAACTTCATGTAGCTCCAAACATCAAGGTAACTACATGACCCTCTTTTCACACAAGAGAATCTTAATCCAAGTATTTAGTGATTTCAAATACTTACCTCGCGGCCCCTTGAAGAAGTGGCGCATTGCTTCGCTACAGCTGACTGAAGTATCAACCGCAAACTCTATCACAAACCCTCCTATGATATGATCAAGCCAATGATTGACAGCACGTGTGATATTATCTTCAGAGGCTTCCAATTTCCTTACTAACTCTGGGGTCCAGACAATTGGACCATCAAGCCTCCACCTTCCCTGGTTGTCTGCCAACTTCGCAATCCACTCGTATAATTCAACCGGGAAAGAACAAAAGAAGATTTCATGAATTTCTGTGTACAAATATTTGTCCAACCACTGTTCCTTTGTCAATCACGGATTCCTGTTCTCTTGCGCCACGAATTCGTGGATCTTTCTATCCAACCAATCTTCAATCTCCTTCTTAGTTGGATTCCAGTGATGCGACATCACACATCTCATTATGTAGATCCCAGTCCTGGCAATAGAACCATTTGTTGGCTTGATGGGCCCTGACCTAGGTTCAACGTTTAGTCAGCCAAGCAAATCCCTACACTACTGGCCCTTTCAGCATCAATCTACAGAGCACAGACTGAAGTCTCACCTGAAGCAGTATGGGGGATGCAGGAACCAAGTTTCTGCACCTTGAGATGGTTATGATGTCGGTTTTATACCTTAACCATACCTTCACGTAGATCGATAAGCCTTTAGGGCTTATTGATGTACTTCTCTATTAGTTTTCAGAACCTCCATGAAGGTATGCAATTGTCCTTCGCGTAACTCTAACAAGCGATCTCGACACTTATGTGCCTCTGTAATTACTTTGTTGTATAGTTCTCTGAATTATCTTAAGTGTTCACCAATTCTATCATGCAATTTAGATTATCTTTGCGTAAACATATATCTCTACTTGCGTTCATATAACAAAGGAAAACATATAGATTTGCGCATCAATTTAGCAATAAAACATAAACCCAGTGCTTACATAACATAATCGCACACAATTGACAGAAGTAAAATACACAACAATTTCATAATACTCTTCTTTATTAATGATCTAGATGTTCGGTATAGACTCTGACTACCCTGCGCACACAACAGTAGGGGTCCGCGCACTTAGCTGCAATGCCTTCTTCCTATGCTAAGACTCTCACTCTTAGCCCCTTTACCGACTCATCAAGGAATTAACTTAACTTAATTGAACTCACGAAAAACTCCTCTAAGACCTCCCTTTTATACAATCCCATGGCCCGCGAACCAAGGGAGAATCTCCATAAGCCGACACAACCTATCTAGACTAAGGGCGGAAACCCTTTTTGACTCTTGATACCTTCGCGCTCTGCGAGCACAAAATGTGGAGACGTTACATTTCTTTATACAAAATTCGGGCCTTCTGCCCCAAAACTTGGGTTTTCAACCCAAAAATTGACCCCAGGGGATCCATTCCCAACAACCTATGCCTGGCCGGATAACAAGTGGAGCAAGGGATGCTTCACATTAATCAGGATGGCTTGGGATCCTAATATCAAGGGATTCCTTCACGATAGGACAATACAGAGATCGAGATTGACTCAGTGGCATATTTGGGACCCTGGTATTGTTGGTGGTGATCAACAACTAGAGAGAACGCTTGTTTGAGCATTGCTTGAGGATAATACATTTTTGGTGGGGAGGACTGTCATGTCCCCAATTAGAAATTTTGTTAAGGAAATTATCAATTTTGTAATTTTGGTGATTAATATAGTATTAGATAAATAAAACTTAGGAGAAATAAGTTGTGGAGATGTTAAGTAATTTTTTGGAAAAAGGAAAGGTTGGGACTTAGGAAAAGAAGAAAATTAAAGTGAAGATAAGTTGTGGAGGTTACCAAAAAGGAAAATCAAACCATGGTATCAAATCATAGTGTGAGAGAAATAGAATGATGGTATGAGGAAGGGAAAGCAATAATAAAAGGAAGGCTAGAGCCTCATTTTGATAATTCTATTTTGGTATTTCATTCCTGATTTTGGAGGGTTTACTTGAGCTGCTTAGCCAAGTCAATGGGTGTTATTTATCACAAGGAATTTCCAAGCAAGAATTCCAAAGTTTCTTTAGTGAACTTCGAGTGTCACTCTTTAAGATAATTTGTGAGCATAATTTGGTATTTGGAGGGTCAAATTGCAAATATATTTCAGCTTGTGTGGGTTCTGGGAAGATGCAATTGTGGAATTTATGGCATTTTGGAGAGATAGCATTTGGTGGATCCCAAGGCTGAGAATTTGCAAAAGTTTTTGTTAGTGGAGGATGAGTTTCCTTAGAGATTTTCGGAGACGAAGAACATTGCTATTAGGATGGCAATTTTTTTTTCATTAGGTCCTGCACAAGGGTTTTTTGGGCCATCTACAACACATAGATTGAAGTGGATATTTTGTGCAAGAGTTGAGCTGAGATTTCTTGTTCTTTTCCAGAGAAATTTTGTAGAGGAAATTCTAGCAGCTGAGGGAGGAAATTGGAGCTAATTTGCAGTAGATATTCTTGGTGGGACACAGAACCCATTTGCTAGGAATTTCGTCCAAATTTGGGTATTTCCGGGTCAGCTGGAATTAGCCCAAAATATTTCTTGGTTTTATGAGTAGAGGCCCCAATTAATTTGGTAGAATTTTCTGAGCACTTTTGAGGGCCAAAACAAAGGGTTGAAGTCAACCAACAACAACAATATTTCCAGAGCAGGGCACAATTATTTGGGGAAGCCATTCTACCACTTGGGTCTGTGAGATTTTTTTTCTGGGTTTTGTTAGTTGGGGTGTGAGGAGCCTTCCTCTAATTTTTCATAATTTTTGGAGCATTTTTGAGGGTTCATTTCACAAATTTCCTCCAGTAGTAGCAGTAACAACCAAAATTTCTGAGCAGTGCATTTGGATAGATTGAGCCATTTCAACTGGAGATTTTACTTAGATTCTCACCTGGGTATTGCATGCTTGTAGTAGCAAGCCCAAGTTCTATCATTTCACTCCATTTTAATCAGTTCCAACTTAAAATTTAATAAAATGGCTCAACACTTTGCCCCATTTCACTGTTGTAATTAGTGCATGTTTTGGTAATTACTGTTAATTTTCCAATTAGGAACATTACAATCTTCAAGAAATGAGAACAAAAGCTCCAAGGAAGAAACTAAATTAAATCATGATGATGATTCCAATAACACCCACCACAAGGATCAATAATGGATTGGACCTTCTCCAAGGAAAAATAACTTCAAAAGGCCATCCTACTCTCCTAGGAATGAAAATATCTTTCTTGGTCATTGTTAATCTTGCGAAAATTTTGGGCATAAAGTAATTCCATGTAAAATCAATTCAAGATGCAATTATGCAAGGAGAAGGAATGATTACAGATTTAGATCTAGAAATGTCCATGGATTTACCAACATAAACTAGAATCCATTTGAACCACTGATGAATCAAAACATTGTATGCTACAAGTGTAATAATATTTTTCATAAGGCACAAGATTGCAGGCTTGTGAAAGAGAATGCTCCAATCATGCAAACAAAGAATCCAACTATGACATGGGAGAAGAGAAAGAAGGAAAATTTCAATCTAGCATTGATCATTGAAGATAAAGAAGATGAATGGTACATAAACAATAGATGCTTGACACACATGTTTCGAGATCAAAATAATTTTCTTAGCCTAAAAGAAAAAGGTGTCAATGTTGTGTTTGGAGATAACTCTTATGTCAAGATACTTGGAAAAGGTGTATCAAGTCTTGGAAGCAAACATATGAAAGCACAAAATGTTTTGCTAGTTAAGGATTTGAAGCACAATCTTCTTAGTGTTAGAAATATGTGTGATCAAGGGTATAATCTCTTGTTTGACTCCTAGAAGTGAGAAATCAGAGAAGAAGACTCAAGAAGATTGGTTGCAACAGCTACAAGAATACCAAACAACATATGCATTCTAGACCAAGGAGAGTGAAATAAAATTGCAACGAAGAAAAGGAGTCGAAATCACAACAAAGAAGGAAAGGAAAAGAAGACAAAAGTAGTGTTGAGTGCCATATGTTCAGAGGGAGAAGCCCCAAATACACAAGTCACCCTTTGTCATTGATGTCAAAAAGGGGAGAGAAAAGGAAGTGTAGCATGGAGACGTAGGAAGTGAAGCATGGAGACAGGGGCAACATAAGTGTTGACATCAATAACAAATGCAAAGATTGTTGGATGGAATTTGTCATTGATGTCAAAGGGTGAATGTGTCATTGTTGAGTAATCTTGTTATTGATGCCAAAGCCATAAAATTAGAGATGATTCTCTAGATTTGGGATGATCAAAGCATGTGATAATATTTCAAGAAACCCTAAAGAGAAAATGGGTTTAAGCCCTCAAATGCAAAATTAAAAGTCAAAATAAAATCAAGGGAAAGGTGGTCAAAGCCAAAGAAACTTCAAAGAAGGACTATATCTTCATGTAGCCCTCATTCTGGCCTTTCCAATGGTATATGGAACTCCCTATAACTCCTCAAAGTTGAAGAGAAATTATTTTTAGATTTTTGATGCCCCAATTGGATACCATACCAGTGAATGCATATTTACTTCAATTACCTATCTAAAATGGAAGCTTAACATACATGGTTGGAAAGCTTATTCTGAGGCCTTTCCAATAGTATATCGCACTCCCTCTAACTCCTTATGTTTCAAGAGAAATAAGTTTTTGAATATTCAATATACATTTTACCAGTTTCACAAGCCAATACATCCAATGGAGAAGTCATCCCAATCTGACCCCTAATGAACTATATATATGCATGAGGAAGAGGAATTTTAGCAATTTTCTCAAGGAAAATTCAGATATGTTGAAACGATTGAAGAAAATAAGTGTTCCCGACGTTCATATATCATGAACTAGAAGTGAGAAGAGGATGGATTGGGGAGGCTATCTATGGAAGGACTTTCGACACAATTTTAAATGATTTTGGCACAATTTATGAATTTATTTTTGGCATCGTTCATGTATAAGTTTGGAGCAGATCTTGATTTATTATTGTAGAAGTTTGGAGTAGATATTGAAGTTATTCTTATAGAATTTTAGAGCATATCCTGAAGTTATTCTTGTAGCAGTTTGGAGCAGATCTTGAAGTTATTCTTATATAAGTTTGGAGCATATCTTGAAGTTATTATCTTAGAAGTTTGGAGTTGTTCTTGAAGTTATTCTTATGGAAGTCTTGAAGTAGATCGAAGTTACCTTTTGAGGAAGATCAACAGTGTTTTCCGAGGCAAAGTTTCTAAGGGAGATCTGAGCTACTAAAACCATAATTTGAGGTCTATTCTAAGGCATATCTAAAGCAAATGATTGCAAGTATGAATTAGAATCTATTTTGTTGCATTGGAGGTTAGAGTTACAATGATATACTTATTGGAGCAAATATGAAGTGGAATATGTTTAGGTAGAGATAAAATGATTGTATATTGTTGTATTTGGGTCACTATCCTTAGTACGGGAGCCCAAGAGTTTTCTCTTTTTTATTATTATTTAGGGTGATAGGGTGGGGTTAGGGAAGGAAGTTGTAGCTTACTTCAGGGAGTTGTCACCTCCTTCAAGTGAGAGCTGATAAATATGAGGTTGAAGCCCTTTCAGTTGTAGCTGGTGTACTAGAAGTTGTAGCTTCCCTCAAATAAAAATAAAAATAAAAATAAATAAACAAATATATATATATATATATATACATTATTTCTTTGATGTGATGTTTGTTAATGTTTTTATATAAATTGTAAGAAAAAGTGAAACACGGATTCACCCCTCTTAGTATTTCCAACAAAAAATCAATCATTAATAAATTAATTAATTGTACTTGAACATTTTGTCAATTTATTAAGAATCTAAATACCTAATTAATATATAAATTATTTTTCAAAGTAACGTAATTTGAACAAAAATATATTAACATTAGAATGAGGCTTAATAAATTAATTAATTGTATTTGAGCATTTTGTTAGTTGGGTTTTATGTAAAGAGTTTATATATATATATATATATATATATATTAGAATGTACTTTAAAGTATTTTTTATAGAAAAGAAGTTGTTTACTTAGCTTGGGTTAGTTTAGTTGGTCAAAGTCCTCATTAAAGTACCTCTACTATTGTGAGGTCAGGGTTTGTGGTTGAGTTCGATAGGGAGTGATCCTTTTGTGTAGATATGCTTGGTACAAATATTTCGTGGATGTAGTGGTCGTCAATCTTGGAAGGCCCTGAACCACATAGAAAAAATATAAAAATAAAGAAGAAAAAAGAAAAATAATTGTTTATTTAACATTATATGAAATAATTAAAATATAAATAAATATAAAGTGTTTTTTAAGTTGACTCGAATCATGGGGATTTGAACCTTGAATCTCATGTTTTAAATAATACAACATAGCACCGTGATCACTGATTGACTTATCATCTTAAAATAAATAAACTGAATATAAAGTTTTTTGAGAAGGCCACTGAATATAAAATTATTATTATTAAATTTAAAATATTTTTTGAAAAACAATTTTTTTTATTAATCTTTTAAATATAATAACAATTTAGATCATTTTTATTATTATTTAAAAAAAAGTGGTGAACAAAATACATTAATTTTAATATACAGATTTAATGAATAAATTATATTTAAGTATTTTGTTAATTGAATTTATTTTTGAATAATTATTATTTTTTTCCAAAATTTTTATGGTTTAATAGCCTTGAAATAAATAAAATAAATATTTTTCTTATAAGCTAGAGAGTAGAATGCTCAATTGATAAAAAAAATACATGTTTGAATTTTACTTTCTTATAAAAAAATAGTTGGTTTTTCACAAAATCTAATAATTTTAGTTATATAAAAAATATAGTTTTTTAATTGATTTAAATAACAATAATTTAATTTTTTTTTGAATAATTAATATTCACTAATACCAATTTAGTTTATCTATCAAACATTGAAATAGTAAAATTTAATTGGTTTTAAATGAATCACTTTGAAGAAAAGAAAAGTTTAGTTTTAACTCTTCAACCTTAATGGTAAAAAAGTTATCTAATATGTTTTGAATATTTTAGAAGTCTACTCACTTTTCAAATATATTAAGCTTTAAATTTTACCATGAGATAAATTAATAGACTTTTCCCTTACAGCTTATGATTAATATAATTTGGAGAGTCGGCCAAGATCACTATATGCTTAATAGTATGCAATTAACTACCTTAGAAAAGAGGACCTCCCACGTCATGAATCATGATGTGAAACTGTGTGCTTAGGTAGATTTGAAGTCAACCTACCTACGATAAATTTAATCAGGAGTTATAAATAATAGTGAAAATTATCGGTGTGATAACTAAATACATTCATATTATTATTAATTTTAATATGTTAAGTGCTAAAAGATATTCGATTTTTTAAATTGTAAATTTTGTAGTTATTTAAAACGAATTTAGATTAATTATAATATTATTAAATTTAATTTAAAAAACAAATATTAAATTTAATATGAATATTGATATATTTTTTTATTATTGTTAAAATAAAACATTAATATAAATATAAATATAAAAAAATATAGTTTTTATTTTAAGTTAATTTGAATTAAAATTAGACATTTTTTTTTTTTTTAAATTTGAGTGTAAGTTGTTTAATATGTAAAATTCAAGTGTCCCATGGATTTTTTGAGTGTTGAATCTATTTATGCATTCAAAAATGTAGTTTAAATAAATTAAAAAAATCAAAATCTTGCTTGTAATTATATCATCAAATTCCAATGAAAAATACTATTTGTCAAATTGAATTGCATCATTTTTATATTAATATTATATATTTAATATTTTTATTTATTCCTAAATTGAATATTTCTTTATTTCTAAATAATATATATTGTTATTATATAAATTCAAAAAAAATATATATATATATATATATATATATATATATATATATATATATATATATATATATATATATATATATTATTTTTTTTTGAAAGTTTTTTTTTCTCTTATATTAATATTTGGTTAACAAATAATGTCTTTGTCTCTATATAAAGTCGATATATGAAAATACAAGGTTTTCATGACAACATTTCTATTATCTTGGAATTGGTGTAGTTTAACTTTTTTATATTTTGATTTCTTTTACTGTAATCAACAATAATTTTTTTGGGCAAAATTGCCGTTTTGTGTTCATTAAATATGTGCTTGAATGTATAAATGGTTTCACACCTTGAAAAACCCTTGTTTCACTCATTATGTAGCTCAAACTTGTGATTTGTACAAATTCCTATAAGATTTCAAGCCAAATTATTAATTAGGAACTATGCTTAAAAAGCCCAAAACATCGAAGATTTAGACTAAGGCCTATAAGTTTGTATCTTTTATCTCAAAATAACATTCTCTGCTATAGATATATTAATATAAATAGGTTAACAATAATTCCATTAAAACATTATTATAACAAAGTAAGTATTATAGGAAAATTTATAAAACAACAAAAAATAAATAATTTATTAATAGCAATATAATAAGAAAGAATTAAAATAAAAATCAATCTTGAACTGCTCAGCTTCCCAACTTTACAACTCCCCTGATCATATTTATAGCTCCCGTTTCTCTTTTTGTAAATCAGTCTTGAAGACTGTGGAATATCCGAATTCAAAACCTCAAATTATTTGCTCTAATTAATATATTTTTTGAAACAAATATATAATGACACAAAACTTACGTGGTAACATTTTAATCAAATTAAATTATAATAATAATAATTTTTTAGTGGGTAATAAATAACACTCAAAACACCTTACTTTTCTAACTAATTTTAACTCTAAAACAAATTAGAATTATGTCAAAAGTTTGAATTCTATCTTTATTAGAGAAGTTTTGTACATAAACTTCACCAATTAGTTATTGCTAATATCCCAAAAAAAATCAAAGTTTGAATTCTATCTTTACTAGAAGAGCTTTATCCATAAAGCTCTTCCAATTAGTTATTGTTAATATAAAAAAAAAAAAATCAAAATACACCAACAAAATAACTCATTAAAAAAACAAAAATATGTTAAAAATAAAACAATTTAAATACCCATATCAAACACTCATTTTCCATTATAAAATAATATTATTTATTATAATTAATTACCCCATATTAAACCCCCAATTTCCAAGATAAAATAACCCCAATTTCCAAGATAAAATACTATTATTTATTATATTTTTAAAAACCAATATATAATGACATAAAAATACATAATAAAATTGCTATTCTATTCTTTATTAAATTGAAGCATAAAACTAGCATCTTTTCTCACAAAAATTACATTTACATCTAAATTTCTTAACCTGAAACTACGGTATCTTGTTAAATAGTCAAGGCTTTGTCTTTTGGTTAAAAACAAATAATGTTACACTATCAATGTTTTGATGTCATGTCAGGGGATGGTTTTAATGTCATATCAAAGTTGTTGTTAGACCTGCCTATGATATGGGTACCTTGTTGAAACTTGAAGGCCACCTTAACTAATAGATGTTATGTATTGTAAAATAATGGAGGGTCTAAATCAAAGTTTGGTTAGGGTAGATGCTTATTGCGTGAGGGACAAGGTGTGAGGTAGATAAGGGAAAGATATTTCTATGAAATAGATTGCAGTGTTGGTGGACAAGTCATTTTCTTGTAATTAATATAAAAATGTGGCATCATCAATGCTTTAACCCCATGTTCTCAACATTAATCTTATCACCAAAACGAGCATGCCCACGTGAAGTTTCCTTGTCGACACATCATGAAGAGACAAAATGCTTATTTTGAAAGCCGTCATTTCATTCCATGATTTTGTTGTGGCTGGAGAGACCATGCCCCTCCTATAATTGAGATATAATAATGAGAATAGGTGAACAAACATGTTTGCCACATGGCTTTTTCTTGACCAGGGACTTTTATTTTAGGTTGGCACAACCCCATTTAAATGTGGGGAGAGATTGAATTTTCCATGGTTTCTATGGCTGGGAATGCACATGAACCTTATCCATATGCTTCATCTTAAAGGTTGGCAAAACACCACAAAATTTAGGTGAAAGGTTGAATTTGCCATGGTTTTTATGATTGGAAATGCACATGAACCTTATTATTATATTTCATTTTGTTTTAAGTAATGTTGTATGGTTAGCCTTTGTTGCAGGCAGATGACTATCGTTCTAATTGTTTTTATTATTTGGAAACTATACACACAAGTCAAAAAATTCTAACTTTGAACCTTATCATTATGTTTCATTTTGTTTTAAGTAATTTTGTATTGTTAGCCTTTGTTGTAGGTAGAGGACTATCGTTCTAATTGTTTTTATTATTTTGAAACTATACACAAATAAAAAAATCTAACTTGATTTTTGAAATCGATAAAAATATATTCTAATTGTTTTTGTTATTTTGAAATTCTACACATAAATAAAAAAAAATCTAACTTTGATTTTTACAAATTTATAAAAAAAAAATTATTTTTTTTTTCAAAATTTTGTTATTTTAAAATGATTATAAATATAATTATCATTGAAACAATCAACAAAATTTATGGTGGAAAATCTAAATGAAAAATATCAATTCCCCTTAAATTTAATATTTGATTTAAAATACATTGATGTTAAATTTTATTATTGTTATTATGGTTAACTACTATTTATTGATTATATTAATTAATCATTTTCAACAAGTGATTCAACTTATTAATTTTTCTTTTATTATGTAGGTTAATGGTTATTAATTGATTATAAATATATTGGCTTGATTCATATTGCGATTTGCATAAAATATTATGTTAACCTTGCATGTGAAAGTGTATTTCCATCTTTCTCATTCATGGTTTTTGGCAAACTACAGTAATGACAAATAACCATAATTCTATGGTTATGTTGCACACACATGAAAATGGAGGACATATTCAAGTAAGTGCGTGATTCATTTCATTAGAATAATACACATATAAGTACATTGTTTTTAACCTCTAGAGTCATCTTCTAAGCGGTCTCTTGGATTCCTATTGGCTATTCAAGATGACTTGTGACTTTTCAACTTCCTCTCAAGTGAATAATGCAAATTTACATAATCCTTAAGGATTTAGGTTCCCATCATTCCCCCCTTAATCCAAAGGGGCATATGAGAGTCCGATAAGAGAGATGGAATCTCAAAGTGGATAGCTACCAATAATTGAGTATGCTCTCTGAAATTGGTGGTTTAAGGAAGTCCAAAAACCAAATGGGTAGTAGAAGTTGAAGTCTTCTACTAAATTGTGGTTTAAGGATTACCACCAACTCTAGAACTTGGCTCAAATTTGTCCCTTGAACAATAGGAAATCTAGCTAGAAGTTGATGTCTTTCGCTAAATGGAAGTTCTCTATGATTGTGGTTTAAAGATGACTATAAACTGTTTTCTACTAGAAGCAATAAGTATTCTACTTAGCGATAGTTTAAGGAAGACCACAAGCTAAATGGTGATTTTTGGATTTCCACAAACTAATACCACAAACATGACTTTGTCTCTAGATATAGTTTTGATTCTAGCTTTGATTGACTCTGGCTCTAGGCTTTAACTATTGGCTCTAGTTATGGTTGTGGCACAAGCTTGCTTGTTTATGTTTGATTAATAAGACTTTGAAAGTTGAAGTATGATTTTCAATCATTGATATTAACCCCCCCATTATATACAAGGCAAGAAGGCTAGATTCTCTCCATTGCAAGATGTTTCAATACTCACTTGAATTAATTCTATAATAATACTGATATATCTTCTTGGTTGTTGATGACCAGTACCAAGAAGCAATGCACCCAAGGTGAATCTTTTCATATTACAAGGTTCTGATGGCTAGAACACTTGTCTGAAGGATTATTATGCTTTCCACAATGCTCATATGGATTAAGCTAAAAACAATGATCCTTCATGTGGCCAAATTCATGATAATGTTAGCATTTAGGAACCTAATGTGGAAGTGGAGTAAGAGAAGATGATATTTCTTGAAGGAGCCCAACACTCTAGAACTAGATTAGTTTGAAATAGTATGGAATGTGAAAGGTCACTTCCTTTTCATATTCAAGACTAATTATGTGGCTTGTTGTTGATGACTTCTTCCCAAGTTATAATGATGGAATTGGGAAGTGCAAGTAGAACTTCATCTTTATTTGAATCTCCTTTCAAAGTGGCATCATGTGCTAGCTATTTATAAGAGTCTTTCTCAAAGTAAAAAATACAATTGTTTTGAACAAGGACTAGTTCATAACGATGACTCTTTCATTGTAATTCATCTCATTGGAGTTGTTACTTGAGTTGGAAAGACTAGATTTTGTCCCATGAACCTTATAAATAGATTCAAGCATAAACAAGAACGAATTTGTTGATTTTGACTATGTCATCAACAATAAAGAGTATTAGAATATTTGGTAACTCTAATAACTAATTAAATTGAGCCATTTTCTCAATAATCCAAGTTGTACTCTTTTGAAAGTCACTATTGTGGTAATGGAGATTGTAGGTTAAAATGGTACAAAACATCTATGTTGTTTCCAAAATATTTACATTGCTTCGATTAAAAAGTGATCAAAATCTAGATTAGGGGCAAATATTTGCTCAAAAATCAAAGTACTCAGAATCACTAAAAACCTAAATGTCTGCGTCCGTCTTGGCGATACAATCCCAACACAACTTGTTTCAATCAAAACAGATCTCATATGAGAAAGATAGAGACTTCTGTTTGCTTTCACAAACAATGAAAATTTTGGGTATAGGGCTGACTGGGATGCTAACTAGGCATTCGTACAGCCCAGTCAACAAAAATAATATTCCAAGGAATATTCCTAGAATATTCCCACAGGTGGCTCAATCAAGTTGTGACAAATGTCGGCATGTAATTGGTCAAAGGAATTTGGGAGGACTAATGAGAGGTTAACATGTGGCAAGCACGGAGGCCGCCACATGCCCTCTCAAAGGTCATGTAAAATTATTTGGAAGGTCGGTGGAGTCAAATTTGCGACCTCGCCCACACAAGCGCCATGCTTTACCGCTATACCACAACTGTGTTTCTTAACCAACTATGGGCACAATTTTCATTTAAAGAGTTAAAATGTGGTGGTTGGGGAAAGAGAGGGCTAGCCCCCTCTGCATGTGACCAACACCATAACCAGAGGCCGATGTTTATTGCTAACCGCATGCTTAATGCGCTAAGTGGAGTTTAATAATAATTAAACCATGATTAACCCTTAATTAAGCACAAATTTAGTTGGCAGCGGTTTTAGCAAGCTTGAAAAATCAGGCGCTGCTACAAATTTGGCAGGGTTAACTGGAGTTTCTCCAGATTTGGTGGAGTTTTCCTAAGGAAAACTGAAGAGACCATACTTTTGCTATTTTTGACCAATTTTGGCTATAAAGAGTCATTCCTAGATGATTTGGATGCTCTGAACACAATGGAACAGGTTGTAGAGGCAGAAAGGCACCTCTATACGTGATTTTTCTATGTTGAAGTTTAAGGAAGCCTAGGGCCATCAGGAGAGGAGGTCAAGCCTAGATCAGCTGAAGTCCAATTGAAGAGCTTGTATAATCATTTTTTGGGTTTTTAAGTCTTCTGAATCCAATGGAGTAGGTTTCAAAGCCTTTGGAGCACTGCAGGTTCATGCAATCAGAGAATTGACCATTAATCCAAAGAGGGCCAAGCCATTGTAGCAGGTCCAAGGAGATCTAGCCCAGGAGGAGTGAACTCCTTTATTGGCTTTGTGTTATGAGTTTCTGTGTTTTACTTCTCTACATTTTACTTGTTGTATATGTGTTTTAAACAGCTAATTAACCTCATAAAATTGCTCATAAAAGACACTCAACACTTGACACATAATTCTTCACATTTTGGTTAATTTGAGACGATCCTAAACACATTTTTTTGAATACTGATGAGGGAGCTTGCATAGCATTAACAAGTTTTCCCAACATTTAGATCAAGGAATATTACAAACTACCACATTTATTGTTAGCTATATAATTCAACTCATCATAAATCTAATCAACATAGATGTTTCTTGGCTGCATCAATGTGAAGCAGGCTTGTTTATGTGAAAAGATTCTAGACTTCAAGAAACAACTATTGGAGTTCATTGAGTTACCACTATAGTTGTTGTGTTTGTTTTCCATGCTCCTCCTCCCACTCTTCCAACTTCTCCTCTTCCCACCATCTACCATCCTCGTTGATGATTGTTGCTCAGCCTCGTATTGATGTATTTTTTGGTTTAGCAAAATAGTCAACCTCATAAGGCCCTTTTCAGGTTCCCTCTCTATTTTTATAGAGGTGGTACTATTATTTTCGTTCAATTAGATATTAAAAATAACTCAAAGAAAAAAAATATGATCATTCAACCCAGTCATGTGTGTGAGTGGATCAGGTGTTTTAAATGGAGAACAAAATAATAATATTATAAATAAATATTATAATATTAGAGGAATTGTGCAATTCAATTAGAGGAATTTCCTAAATAATAGGGGTTAATTCCTCAAGGAATAAAGCAAGGAAACATGAGCTCAAGCTGAGGAAATATTTGACTAATTCTGGGTCAAAGGCCTTCAGTGAGCAGAGAGATATGTTGTGCACTTGCAGGGTGAGCTCAGTTGAGCAAACAAAATGTAATACATCTCTATTCAATTGATTAATGCAAGAAGGAATTGGTTTTTTTAGCAGATTTCTTTCCCTAGATTAAATACTTGTTGCATGTGTGTTATTTCTTATTGCATATCTAAAATTTTTGTTCAAGATTGTGAATTAATTGCCACAAAGTAGTAGAGTAGGTTTGTATCTTCTGTGTTTGGTTAAAATTTCAAGAGAAACTGCAAATCTACAACCTAATTTATACATCAACCTAGTTTATACCCTGAATGCACTATATATAAACATGAGGAGGAGGAATTTTAGAAATTTACTCAAGGACAATTCGTATCTATTGAAACAATTGAATAAAAGAAGTGTTTATGGGATTCATATCTCATGAACTAGAAGTTAGGAGAGGCCAGATTGGGGAGGCTATCTATGGATGGAATTTTGGCACATTTTTAAAGTATTTTGGCACAATTTTTGAAGTTAATTTTCGCATAATTCTTGTAGACGTTTGGAGCAAATCTTGAATTTATTCTTGTAGAAGTTTGGAGAAGACCTTGAAGTTATTCTTGTTGAAGTTTGAAGCATATCTTGAAGTTATTCTTGTAGAAGTTTGGAGAAGATCTTGAAGTTATTCTTATAGAATTTTGGAGCAGATCTCAAATTTATTATGGTATAAGTTTTGAAGTAGCCAAGTTACCTTTTGAGGTAGATCAATAGTATTTTTTGAGGTAGAGTTTTCTGAGGGAGATCTGAGCTACTAAAAGCATAATATGAGGTTTTTTCCAAGGTATATCTAAAAAAACTGATTGAAGGTATGCATTAGAATCTATTATGTTGCAATAGATGTTAGAGTTACAATGACATACTTATTGGAGTAGATCCGAAGTTGAAAATGTTTAGGCAAAGATAGCAGTGATTGTATATTGTTGTATTTGGGTCACTATCTCTGATATGGGAGCCCAAGAGTTTTTCTCGTTATTTTATTATTCAGGTTAGTATGGTGGTATTAGGGAAGGAAGTTGTAGCTTCCTTCAAGAGTTTATCATCTCCTTCCATTGGGAGTTGGTAAAGTTGGGGTTGTAGCCCTTCTAGTTATAGCTAGTAAATCAAAAGTTGTAGCGTCCCTCAAATAAAAATAAATTGTATATATATATATATATATATACAATTTAGTATCAATAACATTAACCAATAAAATCACATCAATGAAAACAAGATATATATATATATATATATATATATATATATATATATATATATATATATATATATATATATATATATATCTTGTTTTCATTGATGTGATTTTATTGGTTAATGTTATTGATACTAAATTGTAAGAAAACGTGAAATACTAATTCACCCCCCACTCAATATTTCCAACAATAGGTATCAAAGCATGTTTCCCTCTAACAATCTAATCACTGGAGGGAATATCATAAACAAATATGGATCATATGAAAGGCATATTTTCAAGGATAATTTCGATGTTTGAGGGAAACGATTATCCACTATGGATCAGTTGCATGGAAACCTTCTTGAAGGATTTATGAATGGATGTTTGGCTCTCCATCATAAATGGATATAAAGTTCCTAAAAACCCTCCAATTGATCCTCAAGAGAAGAAATTTTTCAGCTGCAATTCAAAATCGCTTCATGCCATCATAGGTGGATTATCAAGAACCATTAAGTCCAAGGTTATGTTCCGCACCACAACCAAAGAAGTTTGGGATAAACTTAAAACTGTGTATGAAGGTCTTAATAAGGTGAAGCAAGTCAAACTTCAAAAGTATAGAGCTCAATTTGAAAACCCTAAAATGGATTAAAAAGAAGATACTGGGACCTATTTTATCAGAGGAGATGAAGTTTTCAAGTCCATCATAGGATTGGGAGAAGGATTTAAATATCATTTGATCGTACTAAAGGTCCTAATATCGCTTCCCTTGAGATACGATGTCAAGGTATCTTCCATTAAAGAAACCAAGGACTTGACCAAGATGACAATAGAAGAATTACATAGCAATCTTACAACATAAAAAATGAGAATAGATACAAAACATGGACAATCAAATAGAGAAGCAACCTTTAAAGCCATAAATAAGACAAGAAACAAAGAACTCAAGCTAGAAGACACATAAGGCGATGAATCAAATAAAGAAGAAGTAAATTTCATCAAGAAGTTTAGAAGAGGAACTAGGAAAAACAAGGGTAAGTTAGCTTTTAAATGTTTTGATTGTGGTAGAATAGGTCATTATGCTAAGAGATGTTATTTTAAGGAAAATAAAAGCTTCCACAAGAAAAAAAATTATTCTAAAGAAGACAACAACTCTTCAAATGAAAGTTGTTATGCGACCAATTCACAAAATATAAGAAAAGATAGATCAATGACTTGAGAAATACCCTCTTTGAGGGGGAAACCTCCTTTACATCACATAAATAAACAATTCTTGGATGATAAAAATGACAAGACTTCCTTTCTATACATATGAGTTTAAGGGACCTTATCATTATGTTTCATCTTGTTTTAAGTAATGTTGTATTGTTAGCCTTTGTTGTAGGTAGAGGACTATCATTCTAATTGTTTTTATTATTTTGAAACTATACACATAAATAAAAAAATCTAATTTGATTTTTAGAAATCAGTAAAAATATATTCTAATTGTTTTTGTTATTTTGAAATTCTACACATAAATAAAAAAAAAAAATCTAACTTTGATTTTTACAAATTTATAAAAAATATATTTTTAAATATTTTTTTTTTTCAAAATTTTGTTATTTTAAAATTGTTATAAATATAATTATCATTGAAATAATCAGAAAAATTTATGGTGGAAAGTGTTATCACTTAGGTTGTTCCCTTTGACTCCCAAGGGAATACGGCCGAGGTAACCACAAACCAATCTTTGGACTGCAGGTCCTAGCCCACTTGCAATCAGAGAGGGCTCTCTCTTTATGATTTAGCTTTGTTGATAATTATTTTAGGCTAGTTATTGAGTTCAAGGGTTTTTGTTTTGAGTTTTGGTGGGAAGGATTAAGCTTTCAAGTAGAGAGGTAATGCATAGTATGATAAGTTCAAACCATTGGGCATGGAGTCATGGAGTAGGACTGCTGGTGCGTTTTCTTGGTCACAAGAGGAAAATGGAGCGAGATAGCTACACATGAAACAACTTTCAAGCTAAATGGAGATGGATTGAAGGCTAAGGAATGAGAGGCAATTAAGAATCTCTTATTCAACTTAACAGAGGGAAGGTGAATGAGCTCTATCTAGGAGCAGTAAAGAATCCCTAGATAATTGTCAAACATGGGTGAATTAGGAGAAATATGAGCCAAAGGGAATTCATATTCATTACCAATTCAGAGGAAAACATAAAGAAACAACAGAAATTGAGCATAGAGTGCAGTCAAGCAAGTTCTAGGCTAATCTTTTTATCTGCTATTTAGATGGCGACATATGTATGATATGAGCATATATCAATGAAAATAGAGGTAGAAATCACTTATTGATTCGTGTTGCATCACAAGAATTCCATATTCATTCTTCAAAACATTAATAACACAACAGAAAGTTCATCCTCCAAGCTTTTCAGTAGTCTTTGATTAATGAAAACATCAAGTATACAGAGCAAGTCTCTAGTGGAGCAAATCAACCAACCAACCCTCTAAACAGTAAATTAGGGTGGTTTTATAAGAAAAATATCTACAAGAATCAGATTTGAGACAGATCTGATGTAATAAGTGTCTTTAATCTAACATATGCCTGAAATAAATGCAAGAAAATATCTTCGAGCTGCGCTGGGGGCAGTTGTATCAAAAAGAGTTAATGTGTTGTCTTTATGGTTCTGTGCTGATCATTTAGTCATAACTGTGCTTTGGGTTTTGATCCCCTGCTCTTGAGTGGTTTTGAGGTGCATTAACTGTGATTTGAGAGTTTTGAAATAGCTTCACCGCTTTGTTTGACTTTGCTTGGGGGCCTTCAATGTCTGCCTGCTTTGGAAATACGGATTTCAACCAAAAATATTAACTGATAATCTTCGCCGCTTCCTCTGATACACTTTCACTGAACCTGGGCTCTTTGTTGTCTTCTGACTGCTTTAAACTGTCCCATCGACATTTTATGGCTGCTGCTCGGCCCTCTGTTTTCCTTTAGAACTGTCTTTGCCCCTTTTCCGAACCTATGTGAAGAAATTCCTGTGAATTTGCGAATTTTGGGCCCTGCTGGTAGCCGCACCATGAGAGGGCTTCCATTTTGGCCTATTTCCCTTAGCGATGTGCGATAATCGCGCATCAAAAACTGCCTCGGTTTTTCATTCCAGGCATCCGTTGGTGCAGATTTCGCGCTTCGCGCCCTTTTTGATGATGACATCAGCATGACGTCAGCGGTGGGTCCTAGTTCAGTGATGACGTGGCAGGGTGATGTCATCAGTACGACTGGGTGACGTGGTGGTATGGTAGGGGTGATGATGTGGCAGTACGGTGGCAGCGACGTGGCAGTGACGTGGCACAGGACACGGTGGCAGGAGGCTGATGCAGGTTGATGACGTCGTGATGACGTGGCACTGACGTCATTCGGCGGAGGCGGTATCCGGTTTTCTCCCGCACCACCTTTCGGCACAGGCGGTATTGGGGGAGGGGCCTCCGAACACACCGGGAGGCTGACACGTGGCGGGGGTATGACGGGGAAACCGCCCATCCCCCGGACGTTAACCTCTGGCGGATCGGCACATGAAAACACCCGCCCACCATTGATCTCGGGCACTGGCCATCGGACGGCTGGCGGGGTAGGTGAGGTAGCGGGAGGTTAGGGACGGGACCCGCCCGTTTTATTTAATAAAAAATGCGCGACCGGGGGGGGGGGGGGGGGGGGGGGGTCCAAAACTTTGGAAATGTGGGTTTTATGGGTTAGTTTTAAGCGGGGGGAAACGACAATTTAATGTTTAATAAAACATTTAAACATTAATTTTGGGAAAATGACTGTGGAGGGGTAGGAATATGAGGTTTTATGGGTAAAGGGGTGGATATAGGTTATTGGCCTAACCAGAGGTTTAGACCAATCCCAGAGTTATGACACGGATGGGTTCATAATAGTCCCAGGTGGACTATTATATCCCAGAACTGTATGTACATAGCTATATTGCTATAGGGGGGATATGTAATATTTTTGGGGTTTTTATATAATTTTTTGTGTAATAGGGGATAAGGAGATGATCTAGGGAGCTAGACAGTAGAGTTAGGAGTTAATATGAGTTTGTGAAATGGAAATGTAAGGGGAATGATGCCAAGTTTATGATCTGAAACTTAGACATGAGATTTGAATGGGATATGGAGAAATGAGTTTACACAAGAAATGTGGCTTCTTTTCACTGAAGAAAGTCAAAGCTTGACTTGGTATTTTACAAAAATGAAGTAATAACAGGACTAGTTGTGCAGATCTCAAAGTCCTCAAGGGGATGTTAGTAAGTGATTTGGGGATTTAGAAGAAAGGGGAATTAGACATGCCTCACTTGAGCTCTTCCAAAGGGGAATTGCCTTATACCTGTGATCTGAATAGTTATAGCATTAAAAAGCATGAAATGGATCACCTAGCTTGATTCTGCAACCACAAAACTACTTACCCAGCCTACTTACCTAACATTTTTTCTTCTTTTTGCATGGGTGCACTTGGACTTGCAGACCCTGATTATCCTTTTTTCTTTTTGCTGTCCTCCTATCTAAATCTACACTTATTTCTTCCAAGGGCCCAGATTAAGCAGTTGGGCTCCTTTGTTTCTCTACCTATCTACAAATCTGCCAAGATTAAACTGTTTGGACAGATTTTCATTCTCTACATTCTAGAACAAGAAATTGAAACCTAGGGAAGCCAAGATTAAGCTGTTTGGCCTTCCCTTAACAGAAAATTCTTCAAAAAGGAATAACTCATCAAAATTGGAATACAACAGTGGCATTTAGACTGGCACACTTTCATGGCCTCTTCTTTGGCCTCTTTTGGAAATATGGAGCATTGCAACATGCAAAGTATGACATATTTGGCACTTTCAACTGTCAATCATGAAAGATGAACACCTGTTGCAACAGGAGGCTAACAGTGGCTCCACTTGGGGATGGCTTTTCCTTGTGAAAAGCCAAGAACAGCAGGTCAGACTGCCTTGATCTTCTATTGTTGTTGTAGACTGAAACTTCCCTTGTGCTGGCTGTCAAATGATTTGAAAATTTGAAACCTGAACACAACATTCTCATAACCTGAATTCTTATACAATAGCAGCACTGCCTGCTTTCTTCTGCGTGCTCCATTATTACATGCACCTCTGCCTGAGAACCTGCCTTTGAAATAAACACAACATAGGGGAACAAAACTGGAGCACTTCCCTTGATTCTGTCTTGAAAAAGGGTGCTGATGTAAACTGAAAATCCTCCTTTCTTTTAATACTATTGACTGAAAAACTGCCTGCTCTTTTGCTGTGATTAATGCAATGACAGAGATCTGAATGGAGGACTTGCTTTGGTTCTGCCTTTAAAAAATTCTGCTGCACTGTTCCATTATTCGGCCTGCTAAAAAAAAATGAAGTGTTGAAAATACAAGTATTTATGTACAAATATAATACAACTGCGTTGTGTTCAACAACAGGGATCATAATAATGCTTTAGCATTCGGCCATTGATAGGGCCTTCTTCAGTTATGTCGTCCTCTACAGATTTGAGGAAATATGTGTTATTGCCCTGTACAATGCTGATAACAAATGGACCTTTCCATAAAAAATCAAATTTTGCATGTTTGCCCTTGTCTTCTCTTCGTGAGTCCCACCTTAGAACTTTGTTGCCAACACAGAAATCTTTAGCCTTAGCTCTCTTATCAAACATCTTTTTGAGCTTCTCTTGCAAAATTTGAGCTCTGTTATAGACCTGCTCTCTTGTTTGCTGAAGATGAATGGTCTAGTTGATTCTTCTTTGAACATCATTTGGTTCAGCTTGGATCTCCTGTAACAGCTTGATGATAGGAATGCCCAAGGAAGATGGAAATCTATCCTCCATGCCATACAACAGCTCATAAGGGCTCATCCCAATGGATTTCTTTGTTGAAAGTATGTCTGCCCATAGGGCATTCGTGAGCTTTTTATGCCAGTTCTTCTTGTTTTCTTCTAGCACTTTCTTTATGATGTTGATAAGGCTTTTGTTGGACGATTCGGCCAGGCCATTACCTTGAGGGTAATAGGCTGTGTAGTGGCCCAAGGTAATGTGAAATTTATGGCAAAAATTGATCATATTTTTGGATTTGAAGGCAACGACGTTGTCAGTAATGATCTTCTCAGGGCATCCAAATCTAGAAAGGATGTTGGTCTCAAGGAATTGGATAACGGTGGAGTCATTGGCCTGTCTACATGGGATGGCTTCAATCCATTTAGTGAAATAGTCGGTGGCTGTTAGAATCCACTTATGCTGGCCCGAGGAAGAGGGGTTGACTTCTCCAATGAAGTCAAGACCCCATTGTTGAAAAGGCTTCTCGGTTGAGATGGGCTTAAGAGGAAAAGGTAACAGCTTTCTTTTGCCCTCAAAGATTTGGCATTTGTGACATGAGATGGCAAACTTCTTTACATCTGCAAACAAAGAGGGCCAATAGAAACCAGCCCTTAAAATTTTATCAGTAGTGGACTTCCAATATAGATGTCCTCCACAGTCCCCTGCATGGAATTCTTTCATGACATTGTTAGTTTCATTCATGTTTAAACAATTAAGCAATATGCCTTCATGATTTTTCCAAAATAAAGAACCATCTATGACACAAAACTTTGAAGCTTTCATCTTTAAAAATCTTTTCTTGGTTCTGAACAATCCTGGGGGAGAAAACAGGTTTAACAATACAAAGCATATATCAGCATACCATGGGGATTGCAAAAAGGTTTCACTGATCTGTGGAGTCGCCAGCTCCTGTTCATTGTCCAGTTGGTTAATGTCTAAGGCTTGAAAGTTTGTTTCGGACATCAGTTTGGCTAAACCTTGTCCCTTTATGAGCTTGGTTAGTTTTATTTCTATGTCATACTCGAGGATGTTAGCAATCCACTTGCCTCTTTTTCCTTCTAACCCCTCTTGGGTTAATATGTCTTTTACAACCGCATTTGGGACATAGGCAATCACGTGTGAATATAAAATGTAAACTCGGAAATATTTGATTGCTTTAACAAGGGCATAGGCCCGCTTCTCCATGGTTTGGTACTTCAAAGGGGCATCTCTTAAGGCTTTGCTAAAAAAATCAATTGGCTTTTCAGCTCCTTGATCATCCTTTTGCAAAAGGACAACAGCTATGGTGTGCTCAGATGCAAAAGAAAAAATGATAAAATCTTTGTCAAATTGTGGACTTGTGAGGATAGGGGCTTGGGTTAAGGTAGTTTTGATACTCTCAAAGGCTTGCTTGGTTTCAAGAGACCATTTTACCTTGGCATCCTTTTTTAACATGTTGCTTAACAGTCTTATCAGCTCAGCTAGATTTGGGATAAATATCCTTAGGAAATTGATCTTTCCAAGGAATGCTTGCAACTCTTTTATGTTTCTTGGAAATGGGATTTGAAGGATGGCTTGAATTCTTTCAGGATCATTTCTAATCCCATCTTTTGAAATTATATGGCCAAGTAGTTTGCCTTCTTCAAGGCCAAAGAGAGACTTCTTTGGATTCAAGGAAATGTCGTATTTCCTACATGTCATAAATATTTGCCTAAGATGTTTGAGGTGCTCTTGATCAGATTTGGAGAAAGGGGTAAGGTCATCAAGATAGACAACCAAGAAATCATGGATTTCCTTGGCAAATGCAATGTCCATGGCCCTTTGAAAGGTAGCACCAACGTTTTTAAGTCCGAAAGGCATCTTCACATATTTAAATGTTCCCCACGGTGTGGTAAAGGCTGTCTTGTCTTGGTCATCTGGGTGAACCAGTATTTGATTAAAATCTGAAAAGCCATCTAGCAAAGAGATTCTAGATGACCCCACTACTCTTTGCAGGATGTGGTCCATTTTTGGCAATGGGTAGTGGTCTTTTAGGGAGACTTGGTTTAAATTTCTTAGATCTACACATAGCCTAATCTCACCTGTCTTCTTTCTTGTGGGAACAAGATTGGATACCCATTCGGAAAATCTGATGGGTGCTATGATACCTGCTTCAAACATTCTTTGCACTTCCTTTTCAATCAAAGGGAGAAGCACAGGATTGATTCTCCTTAGTTTCTGTTTGAAGGGATTTTGATTTGGTTTTAAGGGAATGGTGTGTTGGATCACTGAGGTGTCATAGGACTTCAAGTCCTCATAACTCCAAGCAAATACATCTTGGAATTCTTTAAACAAATCAACATATTTGGGCTTTTGATCGTGTGGCAAAGATTGAGATAGTTTGATCATTTTGGGCTTCTCTGTTGTCCCAATGTTGTGTTCTTCTATAGCAGCGTTTAAGGGTTGCATTTTTGGTTTTTTGGGAACATCGTTTGCATCAAACATATCTTCTAATGGAGTGAGGCCAGCAGGGAGAAAATTATCTTTTAGATCAATGATCTCGGCCTCTGTTTCGGCTATTTCCTCCAAATGCATCTGTTTCAGCTCTTCTATGTTTTTATTGTAAAAAACAGTTGGGTTTAACATTTGTTTGGCTGTTACAGCTGTTACAGCCTACTGATTTTCATTTGTTTGCTGTTGTTCATCCGTCATAGCATCAATGTCAATGTTAATATTTGAAAACTCATGCTCAAGAGTGAGGAAATTGTTAATCTGGGCATCATTTTCAAACACTTGCCAATCTTTAACATTATTTGGGACATCAGGCCTATGTTTTATCTCAGCAGTGAAATGGTGATTTGGCTCAAAGGGAAGCTTGCATGTACTGGCAAAAGTGGCTAGGCTGTGCACATGAATGTTATGATCTCTTGAGATCTTGGCAAGCTTGGATTCAGCGAATGCATTGAGTATATTAGTGGCAACAGTCCTATAGGCCCTCATTCTATTGTCATTAGTAACAAAGTTTCCTTTCATTTGCTGTATGACTAAATCGGAGTCACCTAGAATGGATACTTTTGCAGCTCCTAGAGCTTTGAATAGTTTAAGGCCTAAAAGGAGAGCTTCATACTCTGCCATGTTGTTGGTACATTTGAATTTTAGTCTGTAGGCATGGCCTTCTACATGATTGTTGTGTGTATTGTGAATCCATACACATGCCCCTGCTCCTAACTTGTTGACAGAGCCATCAAACTCTAAATACCATGTGATTTCTTGCCTGTGGTTAGTATCAAGAGTTTCAGTCATTCTTATAGTGGGCAGATTTGGATTTTCTATTTGGGGAGGTTCTTGTTGTATGCTGGTTGCCTTGATTGTTTTGACAGTTTCATCAGTATGGGCAATCGATTCTTCATTGATGTGCATGTCCAGTTCTAAAGCCAACGACTTATCATTAGTGGGAGGACTTGTTTCCTCATTAAATAAAATAAAAGAATCCATATCAGAATGGATTGAATAAATAGGAAAATTTTGGGGCTTGTCCTCACTAGTTACCACATATTTCATCAGTGTTTCGCTATACAGTCTCTTTGGTCGCACAAAGACAGATATAGTAGCATAAGAGAGGTCTAGTTGGAGAGATCCTTGGAGTTTTGCTCCCCAAGATCTTGACAATAGCATGCCATACTTTGGTGGAATGTCAGCAACAACCACATCCATGAGGATTGTCTTGTTTGGGTATTGGACTAAGGAGACACATAAGTCTTTGATTAAGCCTAAACACTTGACCTGACTTGAGTCAAAGGAAAATAAGTCTTTGTAGGGTCTTGTAACATCAAGGTTTAGCTTCTCCATTACAGCTTTGGGCATAAGGTTGTGTGAGGCACCTGAGTCAAACATAGCATTATGCAATACTTTATCATGAATCTGCAAACTAACATAAAATGGTAACACAGCTCCATGTCCTGATTTTCCATTGACTTCAGGACCAAAAAGGAGCTCAGGTTGATCATCTAATACATTCACATCATCCCTATTTTCTGGCATTTGCAACGATCTTTTGATTTGCTGCCTATAGATATCATGTTTGGCAAGTTCAGATAAAGGGATGGATATCTTCAGTTTACCTATTTCTGCCTCTAAATCAAACGGTTTTTTTGACTGTGATTTAGTATTGTGACTGGCAAATTTTCCCTTTTCAATTGTACTTTTAGCGGTTTTCTCTTGTTCTTCGTTGATTTCTTGAACTGTTTCTGATTTGGAAAGTTTTTTAGGATAGCTGTTCAAATCTTCTTTTGAGGAAGAAGGTGGCAGAGGGTGATTATTAGAGGGATGCATGTCTGTGACATCCTCTATGGTGACATCCTTTGGATTTGGAATTGTTTTATCAACAGTTTCTATGAGGGCAGCCTTTTCTTTGGTCTTCTTAGGCTGTTTGGTATCACTTGGTTTAACCTTTTCGGGCACATCTATGGTTCTTGTCCTCAGCTTATACTGTTTGTGGACCTCATAAATAGCTGAATCATAACCTTGCTTAAAATCAAAAGACTCACCAGACTTAGTTTGAAATTAATTAAAGTCATGCTCATCTTGGTCTGCTTGGGTTAGGAAAATTTGTTGCTCAGCCTTCAAATCCACTAAGTTCATGTGAGTGTCCTCTATGGGCTCACTAGATGTAGATGCTTCAGCATAATTTTCATGAAAAGGATGCCTTACATCATGGTCTGGGCTAGACCTACCAGCATTTGTGTTCTGAGTTTTTCGGAAATTTGGGTTCCTTATGGTATTAGGTTGTTGTCCTTCCCATGATGATTTCCTCTCAACACTCTCTACTCTGTCTCCCAGCCTGTGCATGCCACTGATAATAGCATCCAGCTTTTGGTCTAAGGTTGAGGGTTCTTCCTTAAAGGTGGTTCTTCTCTCAGTTCTAGCTCTATTTCTTTTGGCAATTAGATTTGTCTCTACGCTAACAGCAACATTTTGCATGTCTGCAAGGGTTTGAGGGGCTCTTTCCCTTAATTGATAAGCCATGTCAGTATCAAAACCATCAGGGAATTTATACAAAGCAAGATCAGGTGGAGGTCTTAAGTTCTGTGGTATTGCATTATAAACATTATTGAATCTTGCACAATAGTCCAAGACAGACTCTTGAGGGCCTCTTTTGATGGTGTCATATTCAGATAATATGTGCAAGGGGTCTTTCCTTTTCTCCCATCTGTTGATAAATGATTGGTATAAGGCTTCTGGGTCTACTATGGAATTGGCTGTGAGTGCTCTAAACCAAGTCCTGACATCACCTGTCAAACTTTGGACAAAAATCTTCATTCTCACGCTATCATCATCAATCTCGTAGTTCTCAAAATAGTCTTGCATTTTCTTGGTATGCTGAAGGGCTGTGAAAGAACCAGTACCATCGAAATATGTGATTTTAGTTTGGTAATCCTGAGGCATAGCTCCTGGATTAGCAGGAAACTGTAAAGGAGCATATCTATTCGCCATATTCACAGCGATAAGTGGAACAACAGGGATTAATGGAATGACTGGAACAACGATAATAATAGTGGTAATGGGAGTATGTGCAGTGAATTGAGGTGTGGAAGGAGTGCTTTGAGAGGTGGATGGTGAACAAGGGGAAGTAGGGGTTGAACGAAATAGAACTTTGACAGGGGTTGGAACATAGCTTGGCTGGACTGTTTCAGGACTAGAATCAGCAAAATCTTCTCTTCGCTCTAGCTTCTTGAGGTTCCTTGGGATTAAATTGGGATTTTCAAAAATAGCTGGGGGATTTGGGTCTAGATTTGACCTTGTATAACATGAGTTCCTTTTGGGAGCCAGATTCTGAACTTGTTTTGGTATTTTCTGTGAATGTTTTTAGAATTAGCAAGGGACTAATCAAATTTTGGAATAGCTATCTATAGCTTAAAACTAGCATGAAGATTGACTGAAGCAGCTTTTATTTACTCCTGTAAATGCAAAGCAAGAACAGTTTCAAAGGCTCCCTGGTTGACATTCAGGCTTCATCTGTAGTTTTAAGGAATATACAGCAATTAGAAAATTCATTGGTCTCCCCAGCGGAGTCGCCATTATGTTATCACTCAGGTTGTTCCCTTTGACTCCCAAGGGAATACGGCTGAGGTAACCACAAACCAATCTTTGGACTGCAGGTCCTAGCCCACCTGCAATCAGAGAGGGCTCTCTCTTTATGATTTAGCTTTGTTGATAATGATTTTAGGCTAGTTATTGAGTTCAAGGGTTTTTGTTTTGAGTTTTGGTGGGAAGGATGAAGCTTTCAAGTAGAGAGGTAATGCATAGTATGATAAGTTCAAACCATTGGGCATGGAGTCATGGAGTAGGACTGCTAGTGCGTTTTCTTGGTCACAAGAGGAAAATGGAGCGAGATAGCTACACATGAAACAACTTTCAAGCTAAATGGAGATGGATTGAAGGTTAAGGAATGAGAGGCAATTAAGAATCTCTTATTCAGCTTAACAGAGGGAAGGTGAATGAGCTCTATCTAGGAGCAGTAAATAATCCCTAGATAACTGCCAAACATGGGTGAATTAGGAGAAATATGAGCCAAAGGGAATTCATAGAAGAAAGGGGAATTAGACATACCTCGCTTGAGCTCTTCCAAAGGGGAATTGCCTTATACCTGTGATCTGAATAGTTATAGCATTAAAAAGCATGAAATGGATCACCTAGCTTGATTCTGCAACCACGAAACTACTTACCCAGCCTACTTACCTAACATTTTTTCTTCTTTTTTGCATGGGTGCACTTGGACTTGCAGACCCTGAATATCCTTTTTTCTTTTTGCCGTCCTCCTATCTAAATCTATGCTTATTTCTTCCAAGGGCCCAGATTAAGTAGTTGGGCTCCTTTGTTTCTCTACCTATCTACAAATCTGCCAAGATTAAACAAGAAATTGAAACCTAGGGAAGCCAAGATTAAGCTGTTTGGCCTTCCCTTAACAAAAAATTCTTCAAAAAGGAATAACTCATCAAAATTGGAATACAGCAGTGGCATTTAGATTTTCACACTTTCATGGCCTCTTCTTTGGCCTCTTTTGGAAATATGGAGCATTGCAGCATGCAAAGTATGACATATTTGGCACTTTCAATTGTCAATCATGAAAGATGAACACCTGTTGCAACAGGAGGCTAACAGAAAGTCGAAATTGTGATTATGAAAAACATTAATTCCCCTGGATAATATTTAATTTAAAATACATTGATGTTAAATTTTGTTATTGCTACTATAATTAACTACTAATTATTGATTATATTAATTTATCATTTTGAAGAAGTGATTCAACTAATTAAATTCATTTTTTCTTCTTATCTAGGTTAATGGTTATTAATTGATTATAAATACATTGGCTTGATTCATATTGCGATTTGCATAAAAGATTATGTTAACCTTGCATGTGAAAGTGTATTTCCATCTTTTGGCCAAACTATAGTAATGTCAAATAACCATAATTACCATAATTCTATGGTTATGTTTCACACACATGAAAATGGACGACATATTCAAGTAAGTGTGTGATTCATTTCATCAGAATAATACACATATAAGTACATTGTTTTTAAACTTTGGATTCATGTTCTAAGAGGTCTCTTGGATTCTTATTGCCTATTCAAGATCACTTGTGACTTTTCAACTTCCTCTCAAGTGAATAACGCAAGTTTACAGAATCCCTAAGAATTAGGTTCCTATCATTCCCCCCTTAATCCAAAGGGGCATATGAGAGTCCAATAAGATAGATGGAATCTCAAAGTGGATAGCAACCAATGATTGAGTATGCTCTCTGAATTTGGTGGTTTAAGGAAGACCCCAAACCAAATGGGTAGTAGAAGCTGAAGTCTTTTACTAAATAATGGTTTAAGGCTTACCACAAACACTAGAACTTGGCTCAAAGTTGTCACTTTAACAATAGGAAATCTAGCTAGAAGTTGATATCTTTCGCAAAATGGAAGTTCTCTATGATTGTGGTTTAAAGATGACTACAAACTGTTTTCTACTAGAAGTAGTAAGTATTCTATTGAGTGGTAGTTTAAGGAAGACCACAAGCTAAATGGTGGTTTTTGGATTTCCACAAATTAATCCCACAAACATGACTTTGTCTCTAGATATAGCTATGGTTCTATCTTTGATTGAATCTAGCTCTAGGCTTTAACTATTGGCTCTAGTTATAGTTGTGGCACAAGCTCACTTGTTTATGTTTGATTAAAAAGACTTTGAAACTTGAAGTATGATTTTGAATCATTAATATTAACCTCCCCCTATTATATACAAGGTGATAAGGCTAAAATCTCTTCACTACAATATGTTACAATACTCAAGAATGAATTCTATAATAATACTGATATATCTTCTTGGTTGTTGATGACCATTACCAAGAAGTAATGCTGCCAAGGTGAACCTTTTAATATTATGAGGTTTGTTAGGCCCCTATAATACTAGTGATTCCCCCATTACTATTTTCATTGTAGTCCTTATTATTATTGTTGTGCCCCTATTGTCCACATATTGTATTATTGTGCCCCATATAATCCCACTATTGTTATTGTTGTGCCCTTATATTATTATTATTATGTTTACTTTGATTATACTGTGACGCCTTAGACTCCTATATATAGAAAGGAGCTTCTTTCATTTGTATCATCCAAGAATTGTTCATTTGTGTAATGTAAAGGAGGTTGCCCCCTCGAAGAGGCTAATTTTGAAGTCGTTTCTTCTATTTTGTGAGCTGGTTACATAACATTTGGTATCAGAGGTTTGGATTCTAGGGTTTCGCTGCTCCAAATAGGTCATCGTGGAATTTTCACTATAATTTTTTTCTAGGACGTTTCAAAAGCTGAAATTAAAACCCATTTGAGCCAAAATTTCGATAAACCTTGGGTCTGAATTTCAGATCTTTTCTTTCTATATTTTCTAGGATACGATCCAAGGAAGTTAGGGTTTTTGCATGCTCCTGAATTATATCTCAAATAGCTGACCTGAGGAAAATTTCCATAAATTTCTCTTCGAGCATCAGATTGAAATTTCATAAAAATTTACAAAAATAGGACGACCTATAGTTTTCTATGTCTTTGATTCAAGTCCTAAGGTCGAAATAGTGACACGTGGCACTTCGTACAAGTTCACCTACTGAACCAGTCTATAATCAGGCCATCGTGGGAGATTTGGCATAACTCTTCCTTGAAGAATCCAATATTGATCAAAATTGTGGGGTTAGAAAGAAGACTCAAGTGGATACCACAGGATGCAATCTCAAACCTTGAAGATCCGAAATTACAGAGATACAATAGATTCGATATCGAGCTCCTACAAAGTGAAAAAAGGTGTGTAGTTTTTTTTTTTTTTAAATTTCCATAAGTTTGGTTTGAAAAATTAGTTTGAAGGAATTAAAAGGGAATAGTGGAGTATTATTATCATTAATTGATGCCCCAAAGAAAGAAAATGGAAACACATAGGAAGAAAATTGAAATCTCTAACATGACTCACGAAGAAGAGGAAGAAATGAAACATGATATATCAAAATTACGAGACCAAGTGCAACAAATTTCACTCTCACAAAAAGTAACGGAAGCTAAGATGGATGCTTTAAAGAAATGTGTGGAAGCTAAGATAGATGGTATGAAAGACAACATTGAATATTAGAAGAAAGATATGGAAGGTTGGAAGGAAGGTTTGACAAACTACAAGAAAGGTTTCCTAATGGCGAAAAGGTAGTAGAGGAAACTCATAATGAGAACAAAAGAAATGTTAATCATGATTCAAAGAATGATAACATTGAAGATTTGAAGAAAGACGTGGAAGTTTTTAAGTAAGGTTTGACAAAGTTCCTACAAGAAAGGCTTCCTAGTGGTGAGAAGGTAGTAGAGGAAACTCATGATGAGAAGAAAAGAAATGTTAATCATGATTTCATAGACTATAATGTTGGAACAAAGACCCACCACATTCCAAATATCGATATGAGGAAGTTTGATGGCAATGATCCTGTAGTATGGATACTACAGATGGAACAATATTTAGATCTCCATAATGTGAAAAACACACAAAAGGTATGCATTGCAACTTTATATTTGGAACCAAATCAGTTCGTATGGTATCGATGGCTTTTCTCTCGTAAACAAATTGTCACTTGAGAAATGTTTACAGAAGAAATGATAGAACATTATGAGGATACAAAAAGCAACACCTTTTTTAGCCAATTGATAAATCCCAAACAAAAGGGTTCAATGATGGAGCACATTGAGGACTTCCAAAAATTGAATATAAGGGTAAAATATATTCTAGAGGAGCATATGATTGATGTGTTCATAGGGACTTTAAAGGATAACATCCAACATGAGGTTCACCTTTGGGAACCTGATTCAGAATTGCGGGGTTAGAAAGAGGACTCAAAGGGATATCTCAGGACGTAATTTCAAACCTTGAAGATCTGAAATTACAGAGATACAATAGATTTGATATCGAGCTCCTACAAAGTGAAAAAAGGTGTGTAGTTTTTTTTTTTTTAATTTGCATAGGTTTGGTTTTAAAAATTAGTTTGAAGGAATTCAAAGGGCACAATGGAGTATTATTATCATTAATTGATGCCCCAAAGAAAGAAAATGGAAACACATAGTAAATAACCTGAAATCTCTAACATGACTCATGAAGAAGAGGAAGAAATGAAACATGATATATCAAAATCACGAGACCAAGTGCAAAAAATTTCACTCTCACAAAAAGTAACAGAAGCTAAGATGGATGCTTTAAAGAAAGGCGTGGAAGCTAAGATAGATGGTATGAAAGAAAAAATTGAATATTGGAAGAAAGATATGGAAGGTTGGAAGGAAGGTTTGACAAATTTGCTACAAGAAAGGTTTCATAATGGCAAAAAGGTAGTAGAGGAAGCTCATAATGAGAACAAAAGAAATATTAATCATGATTCAAAGAACGATAACATTGAAGATTTCAAGTGTTAGTGTTGGTATCTTCATCCCTCCATCAGTGATCAAAATACTCTTGTTGCATTGCATATTAGGTGTCTCATCCGATCATCTGTATTCCATTAAGATCATGGATCATCTGATGGTAGTGGCATATTATAAATTTTCCCTTATGATCTTTACCTGCTGGCCCATTTTCATACATTCAGGTCATTTGTAGTCATTTTTTGTCTTTACATCTGCAAAAGTCAATTTTAGGGTTTTAGGGCTCATTAGGTCTAGGGTTTTGTCAATAAGGTCTTGTAAAAGCTCAAAATGGTCAGCATGCACATGAGTAGGTCAAATAAAGTCCCAGCAACAAAAATTTCAATAATCACATGCTCAGTGATTGATTTTTCCTCGAAACCCTGTTTTGAGGAAAAATAAAGTTTTTATGTTTTATGTACAAAATTTCATGTAATTTCATTTTTTTTCTACGTGTAATAATTTTGAGATGCAGCCCTGGTCACCTTGCCAAGATCCTACACTCCAGTTCCTACAAAAGAAACAAAATTTCAAACCATTTAGTCCATCAAAGGCAAAAAGCAAGTCAAATTGCCCAAAACAGAGTTTTAAAAAAAGCAAGTGAAAGACAAACACTAGGAAAGTGGGTTTTCATAAGTGAAAAATTAAAACCATTTGTATATAAAGTCTTTTTCATGTCAAAGAGCTCATTTGTGTGCCAAATAAGAAAGAGCAAGTGTTAAATCATGTTTTTGGAGCCAAAGGAGTGAGTTTGCTACAAACAGTGAGAATTTTCGAGGCACTGCGCACCTGGGTCAAGGCACGGTGCACCTGGCCAGCGTGGCGCACACAGCGTAGGATTTACATTACATCTCTAACTACCGTGACACACTAGTGAGGTGCGGCGCACCTGTTAGTGGGTGCAGCGCACCAGTCTTCAAAGCCCGAACTTATTCAAATCGCCTCCTCCAAGCTCCAAACTTGCAAATTCCTCATTCCACAAGTAAGTTAACACCTCCATATTGCCAATGTAAGGGTTTTCATCAATATTTATGGTGTTTCACTAGGTAAAAAACAAAACCCTAGTTCCTTGCACATTTTTATTGAGAAAACTGCCTAGGTTTGCAAAATTACAGTTTTTTGCTGTCCTATTCACCCCTACCATTTTCACATCCCCTCACTACATTTCATTCACCTCTTTTCTCCTTTCCTATTTCACTTACACTTACCTATTCCCCCTATCCCCAAAACCAATAACCCTAATCCCTAACTTCACTTCTCCCAAACCCTAATTAACATCCCTAAACCCTAAACATTATTCCCCAAACCCTTCCATTCCCCAAAAACCCAACAAGCAACATCCCAAACCCCCTATTCATAGTCCCTTCACAGTCCTTATCATCAATCCCTATCTTTTAGCAGCAAATACCTATTGTCACTATAAAATCTCTTCATACTCATCTAAGAAACATCAAGCATTGGCAAACATGGAGTCAGATTCATCTTATGACAGAAATGAGGAAACAGTAAGTGACTCCTCCAAAGAAATTCATGCACCAAGGAGACCTCACAAGAGTGGAAAACATATCCAGGAGGAGCCTACTACACTTACTGAGCTGTTGGCTTGCCCTCTTGCTGTAACATGCTTCCAACATCAATCTTGCTACCAATTTTGTGAGATGGTGGAAAGAGTCAAATACCACCATGAGCTTGCTAGACTTTTTGTGCTCCATCTTCACAATGGCCAGGTCAATTTGGCAGGTGTGACATTCACTTTGACACCTGAGACTATAGCTCAAGCAACCGGTATTTCGAATGTAGGTGAGCAGTGGAACAAGGGATAGCTGGTGGACAGAGATCATTATGAGCCTTATATCAAGGCTGGTTTTCAGAGGCATGTTAGTAGGGTATTCCCTTTTAGGTACCTACAGGACACATATGCTCCCCTTATGAAACTTATAATCAAATATTTCAACTGTGAAAGTAGATTTTCTCACCCATACACCTATCATATCAGATTGTTGATGCATTTTACTAGGGTGAGGATGATGAACATCCCCTATTTAATATGTCAGAATATTGAGAAAATGACCACATTGGTGCAAAGGAAACCTCCTCATCAGCAATATAACAACATCTATCACTTTTCATTGATCAAGATTGTGGTTTTGCATCAGCTTAGTTTACTGAATGTGTCATGGGATGATTTCATTTCACATGAGGTCTTCATAGGTCCTCAAATGCCCCCATCAGTTTTTCATGAGGCAGGAGAGGCTTCACATCAGCAAGAGGTGCATGAGACTCAAACCACCAGTGCGGTAGTGTTTGTCACTTACCAAAAGGGCACAAGGAGATTGTTTGTAGTAGCAAAACGAGTACTATCTCCACCCAGGGTGGAAGGGGTCTCGTTTCCTTCAACAGAAAAGCAGGTACAGGACAAGGGTAAGCAACCATTGCATGATGAGGGGCCTTCAGAAGGTCAAGAGAGGGAGTTCACTCTTATTCAAGATGATGACACTAATTTGGGCTCCCAAAGCTCAAAGCTCAAGGAGATCATTCAAGAACAACATGCTGACATTCATGACTTGTCTCTCAACCTGGAAAGAGCCAAGTGGATAATAAACTATCTTGAGCAGAGGAACAAATAGTTAGAGGATCAACAAACTATCATGGAGCTCTAAAACATAAGAGAAAACTGGCAAGCTACCAAGAGGAGGAAAGTCAAGTTGACACCACTTGAACAAGAAATTGAAGCTGATCGTGAATCTTGGCTTGAGAGGGCAAATATGCACTTGGAAAATACTTTGGAGAAGGCCAAAAAAGAGAAGAATATGTTGAGGCACATGGACTATCACTATTTGGCGAGAAACAAAGTTTGCAAAGCGAGAATTAGGACATTGAAGGCCAAGTTGAGGAAAGCTTTGAGGAAGAGGAAAGAGTAAGACAAGCTCCAGATTTTGGCTGAGGCTTCCTTAGGCCAACACAACACTTGATGTAGGACACTCAGCCCAGCTTTCAAGAAATTTGGGATACTTTTTGACAATTTTGAATTTTTGAAGCAAAACACAGGTTTTTCTCCCTGGTGCACCGCGCCACCTGGTGCACCGCGCCACCTGGCGCGCGCTTTCGCTAGGGACCTCCTTTGGAGAAAAACTTAGCATTTTTGGATTCCTCATGCAAAAATATGAATTCCCACACATGGCCAATAAACTTTGTCAAGTTTTGAGCTTCCAAAAGGGTCAAAAACACCTCAAAATGCCCTTTCTACCCCTTTTTGGCCACATAGGAAGCAATGTTGGAAGAACTCACTTTTGGAGGGGTAAATGGACACAAAATTTAGAAATTCCACCTGTTATGGAAATTAGATGGACAGATTTTTCTAGAAAACCCACTTTGAGAAATTTTGGTGCATGGGAAGGCCTCCAAAATCAGCTATAAAAAGGCGCGCGCATAGGATGGAAAATTGATTTTTTTGCCCAAAAAACTCTGTTTTTCGCTAGTTTTTCTCAGTTTGAATTTTCCCTCTCTCATAGTCAAACTAATGATGTAATTTGATGTAACTTGATGGATTTTGATGTAAATATGCTAAAATTTCACTCATGGAGGTAGATACATCATAAAAAGGTAGTTTGAAACTGAATGAATCGGTTTCCTAGGTTTTAGAGGCAAGCTGTTCCACTGTCTACTTTTTAGTTCTTAGCTTAGATCTTGTTGAAACAGCCCCTAAACTCATAAATTCGACCCCTAAAGCCTAGCATGAATTTTTTTTTGCCTATATCTAATATTTTTTCAGTTATTGGTAAAGGTTGGACTCTTGTGAATGCTTTGAGCATTATTGTACATTCATCTCTGCAGTTTGGCAAAGGAATAGACCAGGGTTTGCAGTACTTTGTGGGATTCTTGTGGAAATTTGATTTGGTATTGTTCTTCCTTATATAATGCAAGTTTACATGTGTTTATGTATGCCATCATCTCTTTCTATTCAGCTTAACTAAATGAATCAAGGATAAAGGTAGAATTCATTGATGTTGCAGTGCTCTACTTAGGGTTTGTTTAGTTATTTATGTTTTCAACTGTTTGAAGAGGATCCCTAAGATTTTCATGCCCTCTCCAACTCATCACTGGTATTAAGAATCTCTATCTCACTTATTTCAAAGTACTAAACCATTTTCCTACCTCGCCCCATAGAGACCTCTGCAAGACTGTGTCCATTCCCCAGACCCAAATTTGCCTTTCACATTTGAGCCAGCAAACCAACATTAAATTCAATAAAACTCCTATGAGCATATACCTAGCCTAAAATCAGTCCTTACATCAGTCATCTCAAACCTTATTGATCATATTTTCCTGAGATTAACAAGGAGAGAGCCCTCTCTCGACCTGGTAGGGCTACCTACCAGGTTAAACATGGTTTGATGTTACCCTAGATCCTTCCTTTCTCAACCTGAGGTAGATTTAGGCTATAACATGAAGAAATATGTGGAAGGTTTGAAGGAAGGTTTGAAAAAGTTCCTACAAGAAAGGCTTCCTAGTGGTGAAAAGGTAGTAGAGGAAACTCATGATGAGAACAAAAGAAATGTTAATCATGATTTCATAGACTATAATGTTGGAACAAAGACCCACCACATTCCAAATATTGATATGAGAAAGTTTGATGGAAATGATCCTATAATATGGATACTACAGATGGAACAATATTTCGATCTCCATAATGTGAAAAACACACAAAAGGTACGCATTACAACTTTATATTTGGAACCAAATCAGTTTTTATGGTATCAATGGCTTTTCTCTCGTAAACAAATTGTCACTTGAGCAATTTTTACGGAAGAAATGATAGAAAATTATGAGGATACAAAAAGCAACAACTTTTTTAGCCAATTGATAAATCTCAAACAAAAGGGTTCAATGATGGAGCACATTGAGGACTTCCAAAAATTGAATATAAGGGTAAAATATATTCCAGAGGAGCATAGGATTGATGTGTTCATAGGGACTTTAAAGGATAACATCCAATATGTAGGTCCCTATAATACTAGTGATGCCCCCATTACTATTGTAGTCGTATCCCTTATTAATATTGTTGTGCCCCTATTGTTATTACTGTGCCCCATAGAATCCCTCTATTGTTATTATTGTGCCTTTATATTATTATTGTTAGGTCGGTTTGGTTATATTGTGACCCCTTAGACTCCTATATATAGAAAGGAGGTTTTTTCATTTGAATCATCTAAGAATTGTTCATTTGTGTAATTTAAAGGAGGTTTCCCCCTCGAAGAGGCTGAATTCTAAGGCGTTCAATTATCTTTTCTATCTTTTTGTGAGTTGGTTTCATAACATTTGGTATTAGAGCTTTGAATTCTAGGGTTTCACTGCTCTAAACAGGTCATCATGGCATTTGCGTTATAACATTTTTCTGCGACATTTTAGACGTTAAAAAAAAACCCATTTGGGATGAAATTGTTATGAACCTCGGGTCTGAATTTTAGAGAATTTTGCACTATATTTGCGGAGATATGATCTGAGGAAGTTGGCATTTTTGCAGACTCCCAAATTTCATTCCAAACAAGTGACCTGGGGAAAATCGTCACAACTTTTGTTTTGAGCATTAGATTGAAATTGCATAAGAAGTTACAGAAAGAGGATGGACTATAGTTTCCTGTGTATATTTTTCAGATAATAAGGTTAAAACAGTGACACGTGGCACTTCTTACAAGTTCGCTCTTCTGGAAAGGTTTATAATCAGGTCATCTTGGGAGATTGTGCATAACTCTGCCTTGAAGAATATATATTCGATCGGACTAGTGGCATTGGAAAGAGGACACAGAAGGCTACTACAGGTCGCAATTTCAGAACTAGATGATATGCAATTAGATAGATACATCAGATTCAATATTGAGCTCCTACAAAGTGAAAAAAGGTGTGTAGTTTTTTTAATTTTGCATAAGCTTGGTTTGAAAAATTAGTTTGAAGGAATTCAAAGGGCATAGTAAAGCATTATTATTGGTAATTGATGCCCTGAGGAAAGAAAATTCAAACACCTAGTAAGCAACTTGAAAGCTGTAGCATGACTCATGTAGAAGAGGAAGAAATGCAACATGATATATCAAAATTACGAGACCAAGTACAACAAATGTCACTTGCACAAAAAGTAACAGAATCTAAGATAGATGGTTTAAAGAAAGATGTAGAAGCTAAGATGTATGGCATGGAAGCTAAGATGGATGGTTTAAAGAATGGCATGGAAGCTAAGATGAATGGCATGGACACTAATATGGATGGCATAAATGATAAGATGGGAGAATTGAAGATAAATTTGAAAAAGTTGCTACAAGAAATGGTTACTAATGGTGAAAGGGTAGTAAAGGAAACTCATGATGAGAACAAAAGAAATGTTAATCATGATTTCATAGACTCTAATATTGGATCGAAGACCCACCATATTCCAAAAATTGATATGAGGAAGTTTGATGGCAAGGATCCCGCAACATGGATACTACAGATGGAGCAATTTTTCGATCTCAATAATGTGCAAAACACACAAAAGGTACGTATTGCAACTTTATATTTGGAACCAAATTAGTTTGTATGGTATTAATGGCTTTGCTCTCATAAACAAATTGTCACTTGGGCAATTTTTACAGAAGAAATGATAGCACATTATGAGGATACAAAAAGCAACACCTTTTTTAGCCAATTGATAATTCTCAAACAAAAGGGTTCAAAGATGGAGCACATTGAGGAGTTCCAAAAATTGAACATAAAGGTAAAAAATATTCCATAGGAGCATAGGATTGATGTGTTCATAGGGACTTTAAAGGATAATATCCAACATGATGTTCGCCTTTGGGAACCTGATTCATTGGAGAAGGCATTCAGGTTAGCAAGAAAAATGGAAAGCAAAATTATGGCAACCAGGAAGCCTACCACTCACAAATATAAATATGGAAGTGTTGTTGCCCCTAGCCTTCTAAAACCTATAAGGTTGACACCAAAACAATTGGAAGTAAAAAGAGAAAAAGGGCTTTGTTACAGTTGTGATAGCAAATACACTAAAGCTCATAAGTGTTCCGAGAAGAAATTATTCTACATAGATTGTGAAGAGGAAGAAGAAAAGGAACAAGAAAGTCCAAAAGAAGAGGATATACTCCAGGAATAAAGCCTAGATAAAGAAGAAATGAATCCATTCCATATCTTGTAATGCATGGGCTGGAATTAACACTCCTCAAACCATCAAGATAGAAGGACATATCAAGAAGAAAAAGGTAATGGTGTTGATTGATTCAGGAAGTACCCACAATTTTATTCATTGTAAGATAGCAAAAGAATTGAATTGATTCCTATATCCAGCACTAGAGTGTCAAGTGATGGTTGCAAGTGGAGGAACAATAAATTTCTCTGGAAAGTGCTATAATATCAAGCTATCCATGGGAGAATATGTGTTGAATAGCACAATTCTTTCCATTCCAATGGGAGGTGCTGATGTTGTACTAGGAGTTCAATGGATACAATCCTTGGGTATAATAGCTTTTAACTTTCAAGAAAATTTCATGAAATTTTATGCGGAAGTAAAGGAAGTTGAATTAAGGGATATTGCAAGGAAACCGGAAAAGATAATAAGCTCTAACGGTATGAAAAAGCTTCTAAAAAAGGAACAATGAGGTGTAATTGCACAATTATGTTCACTAGATGTTTCCACATCAAAATCATCTATTTCTCGAGATCTCCAAAAAGTCTTGGACAATCGTTCCAAGGTATTTGAGAATCCCAAAGGTCTCCCACCTATTCATGATCATGATCATGCTATTCATTTGATTCCAAGAAGTGTTCCTCCAAACATCAGGCCGTATAGATATCCCTATTCCCAAAAGAGTGAAATTGAACGTATGGTTGCAGAAATGCTAGAGGCTGGTATAATTCAACCTAGCCAAAGTTCTTTCTCTACTCCAGTTGTATTGGTGCAAAAGAAGGATGGATCATGGTGCATGTGTCCAGATTATAGGGAGCTCAACAAGCTCACTATTAAAGATAAGTTTCCCATTCCTGTCATTGATGAATTATTGGATGAATTGCATGGATCAATTTACTTCACCAAGTTGGATCTTCGTTCAGGATATCATCAAATCATAATGAAGACTGAAGACATTCCGAAAACAACATTTAGAACTCATGAGGGTCATTATGAATTTTTGGTCATGCCTTTTGGCCTTACCAATACACCTTCTACATTTCAAGGTTTGATGAATTCAATTTTCAAACCCACCCTTAGAAAATTTGTGTTAGTATTTTTTGATGATATACTAATCTACAGCAAGTCTTGGAAGGATCATGTTGAACATGTTGACAGGGTGCTACAACTATTGGAGGAGAAACAATTATATGCAAAAAGATCCAAATGTTTCTTTGGAGTACAAGAGGTGGAATATCTGGGTCATATTGTATCTCATGAAGGAGTTAAGGTAGACCCTAGCAAAATTAAAGCCATTAAGGAATGGAAAATCCCCACATCCATAAAGCATTTGCGAGGATTTCTCGGGTTGACAGGGTATTATCACAAGTTTGTTAAGAATTATGGGAAAATAGCAGCACCTCTAACAACATTATTGAAGAAAGATGCATTCTTATGGACTCGAGAAGCAACAAAGGCCTTCGAACATCTTAAAGAGGCAATGTGGCAAGCACCGGTCTTAGCTACACCAGACTTCACAAAAACCTTTATTGTGGAATGTGATGCTTCAGGAAATGGAATTGGTGCTATTTTAATGCAATATGAAAGACCCATTACTTTCGAAAGCCATCCAATCAAGGGAAAGTATTTACACAAAACTATTTATGAGAAGGAAATGTTGGCAATACTACATGCACTTAAGAAATGGCGACCCTACCTAATGGGAAGACACTTCAAGGTAAAAACGGATCATGATAGCCTTAAATACTTTTTAGAACAAAGGTTATCCTCTGAAGAACAACAAAAATGGGTCACAAAGATGTTGGGTTATGACTTTGAAATCATCTACAAAAAAGGGAAGCAAAATGTTGTGGCAGATGCACTCTCAAGAAAGGATGAGGATGTGGAAGCATTGTTGTGCGCCGTTTCTATTATCCAACCAGATTGGATAAACGAAGCAAGGGAGGAATGGAAGAATGATGAAGAAGTGTGGGAACTTATTCGAAAGTTACAACAAGATTCCAGTACATATGATACATTTAGCTAGAAAAATGATTCATTATGGTACAAAGATTGGTTATACCTCTGTCAGAATTCCCAACGCAAACAAAATATTCTTCTGGAATTGCACGCTTCTCCCTTAGGAGGGCACTCAGGATTTTTAAAAACTTACCATAGGGTTAAGAAGGAATTTTTTTGGGATGGTCTTAAATCAGATATTCAAAAGTTTGTGGCAGAATGTTTGGTTTGCCAACAAAATAAAGCTGAAACAATTAAGACACCAGGTCTATTACAACCTTTATCCATTCCAAGCCAACGTTGGGAGGAGGTTTCAATGGATTTTATCACAGGTTTACCCAAGTCTGAGGGAAAGAGTGTCATCATGGTGGTAGGTTATAGACTTGCCAAGTATGCACACTTTTGTGCATTATCACATCCATTTAAAGCCAACACAATTTCTACTACATTTATGGAAACAATTCAAAAGCTACATGGAAATCCAAAGATTATTGTAAGTGATAGAGATCCCATTTTTACTAGAAATTTTTGGACATAATTATTTTCTTGTCTTGGTACCCAGTTAGCTCATAGCTCATCTTATCATCCTCAATCTGATGGGAAAACTGAGATAGTAAACAGATGTTTGGAAGGATATATTTGTTTCTTTGTACCTGATAAACAGACACAATGGGTCAAATGGTTGCCTCTGGCTGAATGGTGGTATAAAACTTCCTTCCATATTGCAACAAAAATGACCCCATTTATGGCACTTTATGGATATTAGTGTTGTGGGGAAAAATGCCTATTTAGGACGATCCTATCCACCTAAGGTGTGATAGCGCCTTAGCAACAAACGAATGCAGCTATCATGATTTCTTCCTTTATGAAATATGAAAGAGAGGATATCGGCAGACTTACCGTTATCTTCCGATTGTCCCTCGAACTAGATCCTCTTCTCTTTGTGTGTCCACAGCTACTTGCCTCCTCGCTTGATCAAGAGAACAGCCACTTGAATCCCACGAGATCAAAAGAGAACAGCTACCTGTGACAAGAGGACAGCTACTTGCAACAAGAGAAGAACACAATACAAAGGCAAATATACATATTCATAAATTATTCAGGATTAGAAGTAAATCAAATATACTAATGCAATTACACAAAATACACTAGCATATAGGAAAGAATCAAGATAGCTTTATTGAAAGTAACAGTGTTCAGGAAGAGATACAACCCATAGGGCTCCAACCCAGCATCTCCTTCCCAGCAAAATGGACTTCCTTCTTCAGCTCCTTTCAAAGCATAACACACCCAATATTTCTCGCCAAAAACCAACAACAATTCTTTGCAAATACCAAATTCCAGCCTCCTTAGACCTCATGAGAGAGATCTATATATAAGAGTTTTGGAGAAAGGATGAGTCAGCTTGAGGCTGGCATGAAGCTGACTAGTGTCCTCTCCCACTTCAGTTCTTGAGTCCACTTGGAGGTTCTTGCTTCCACTTGGAGATTTGGAACCTCTTACTCATCACCAGTCGAATTCCCTGATCCAAGTGTCATTTTGGAAGCTTCCTGGGCATTGACACCTTGAGAAATGACTGTGCCACTTGTCCAAACTCGATCAGCGCAGGTAGCCTTCTTTGCAGTTGAAATTCAATGCAGGTAGATAGTGGAGCAGTTGACATTCAGCGCAGATGCTCAGTGGAGCAGTTGACATGATCCAGAATTGCCTTGTTTTTGAGTGTTTTCAGGTGGAGAACTTCTGTGAATTGCTGTGGTTTGCTGGCCTTGTTCCTCTAGGGGTAGGAACAACATGTTTAGGGACTTTGGATCCCTTGATTATTGACATTTCATGCTCAATGATGCAAGGCACAAAAATGTCTATAACAGTTGCCCCCTAAAGTATGAGGCCGTTTATCGGGTGAAATGCTTTATCCAGGAGGGTCCGAAGTTCATCCATCTGCTGGGAGGAGACCTGTAATAAAATACAATACAATACATTATGATTCATACTGTTTTCATGATCTAGCTGAGGCGGGCATTCCCATGCTCAACTTTATAAATTCATTTTTGTACATAGAACAGACGATCGTCTGATGGTAGACTGATAATTTTGGTGAAACTATCATCCTTTGAGTAGGATGATCATCTGCTGCAATGATGTACATGTCAAATGTCTTTATCTTTCCTGAATATATATCGCAGCCCGGATGGATGAAACTAGATCCGGGGTCTTCAAACTCGTTTGATCTTCACTCTAAGTACAAGTCGATCCATGTGAGAATTGCGCTGAAGTCGAACATGGAAAGACATCGCTTGATTACCGGTCAATGATGTAAACCGTTAACAAGCACGAGAGGAATCACCGATAATGATAATGACCCTCAAGGTACTGCAGTACAATTCACGTGGTGTGAATAAAGGACTTGGCATCGAACACCACGCAAAATCTTCTGGTCGAAGGTCATTGATGTATACCTGTTGCCGGAAGTGAGAAACTTGCCATTGAGGCATGCAAGCTTCAAAGTACTGAAAGGGGTTGTTCCTAGATCAACTCCTTAGATAATGAGCTGATGTCGACAAGGAGCGATCCGTCAAAGGAGGGCCTTAATGAATCCCACATCAGTGACACGGAATGGAGCTAATGATTTTAATGGAGGCGAAAACAATCTGTGACATATGATTCAGGGTGGCGGTCATGAATGGATGAAGGGTAATGTATGGCAGTGGATGGGACTCGGTTGACTCTTTCTGAACGACTTCTCTTGAACATATGGCGACACTGATGCGATGGATCGGTAGCATTACCCCAAATATGGATGGTATGGCAAGACCATGGTGATGTGACCGGTGAATGAAACAACCCAACCCGAATGTGATACGGAGGAAAAGTGTCATGTTCAAGAGCGACCTGCTACCATCAAAGTTTTCTTGATTTTTTCCCAATTTTTCCCCAGTCATTGCTGACCAGTACCTCTTTATTTTTGTCAAGCTTGAGGAGGATAACATATGCTTGTTCTATAACCTGCCCTTCGGGCAAGCCCATCGCTATGTTTTAACGAGCCTAGCGATAGTGAAACTCGTTCTCGTCTAAAGACAAGTTTGTCGCTATTTAATCATTTTAACGAGTCTAACGACAAGGATAACTCGGTCCTTTTCATTTTTAGAGAGTCTGAAAAGTTACATAAAGTTAACTCCAAAATTCCTTTTTAGTCATCTAATCCCTTAAGTCTGAAAAAGTATAAAACAATACAGAAGGGATGAGTTTTCGATATCTTTAACGAGCCGAACAAAACAAGCGCTCGATCTTTTTGTGCAATAATCCCTCAAGTTCAAAAAGATTAAAATCTAGAGGAAGGATAGCTCTTCCGGTCCTTTAACGAGCTGGAAGGCCAAAACTCGGCAATCTTTTCATATTTTACGAGTCAGATGAAAAGAGCTTAAAGAAGACTCGTCTTTTGAGGAACGAGTGATAAACAGGGATAGCAACTGATTCCAGGTACAGGTTGGAATTTTCCAATCACGGCAGTGTCACAAGGATGGCTAGGTGAAATCACTCTTTGCAGCTGTTCCTCAAAATGGGTAAACAATCATATGGAGGTGAATGATCGGCCAAATGAAAGTGGAGGTGGCAGGTGCAAACACGACCAAGGCTTTTATGGCTGATAAATTTACATTTACAATGGTTATTTACCGAGATAGGTTCATTTTTTAACGAGCTTGAATGCGCCAAAACACTGCTCAACCTTATGTTTATTTTTTAACGAGCATGAACTATGTGCTAAAACTGCTAGGATCTTGCGTTTATTTTTTAACGAGCATGAACTTTATGCTAAAACTGCTCGATGAATTTTGCATGCCCCCAGCATAATAACGCAAATCGAGGTGCATGCCCCCCAAGCTTCATTGCATTCAACTCGGTGGTTGGAATGAAGGTTTACCTTTGAGGTTTGAAAAGGAGATTTGTTTCATTTTTTTAATGAGGTTGACACAGTAAAAGAACTATCCTCATGACTCCTTGTTTCATTTTTTAACGAGGTTGACATAAGATAAGAACCATCCTCGGCGTTTAAATCCATTAGATGTAGAAGGTCTCATATTCCACTGTGGCCACTTCCGCTAGATTACTCGGAGGCGGTAGGGCAAAAGTACCCATTAAGGCAGGGTCTTTTAGGAGACCTACTCCGATATCTTGGAGCGAATGATTCCTTCCATGGATCATTGGAATGCTTCCCGTAACTTGCGAACTGTTGGGGAGAAAAGTTTGTTGGCCAACGATTGTAATTCCTCCTTGGAAGGGAAATGCAATCTTCCTAAAATAGGTCGACACAACAGCTGCCATGGAATATATCCATGGTCTTCCTAGTAGGATGTTGTAATCAAGATTCCCATTGATGACTTCAACATCTATTTCTACCATTTTTCCCTCTAGTTCAACTTTCAAGTTATTTAGTATACCATATGGGGTATATGTCCTTCCGTCGAATGCTTTTAACGTCATCGCAGACCTCGACAAGGTTGGAGATCCTAAGGTTTTCCAGCAACTCATCAACATAATGCATGTAGATGCCCCCTCATCAATAATTGTTCGATGAACAGTTTTGTTGAGGGCTTTCACTTGAATAAGGAAAGCTAGTTGAGCTGGTAACTGAGGGTCATATCCTTTATGATCAAAGGCCACAAGATTGGAATCCATTGGGTCAATCCTACCTATTGCTGATAATAAAGCTTGCTCTTGGGAGAAGCAATTTTGCGGCACCTCAAGTGTCGACATAGCGGATGGTGATTGGGCCAGGTCCTCTATCTATGCTATTTTTGCACAAGGATTAAATGTCGATTTGTGTACTGCTCCCTTTTGCGACTTTATCATTGGCTCAGGAACGATGGGTGGCACAACTTCGGCCAAAGTTGTTGTCGAACTACTAGGTTGTTCATTAGCCTTGTTGTTCGATAGCTTTGGATTCCTGTAATCCTTATTCCTCGTCAAAGCATCATTTTGCTGCTTTGATACAGACAACATAAGCACTTGGGATCGGGAAGCATTTTGATTAGCAACCAGCTCGGTTCTCGGGCTTGGAAACGGATCAGTCAACACAGCTGAGGTTTTCGAACTCTTAAAGAATCTTTTAAGCTCAGCTTTGTATGGACAATCTGTTGTCCAATGATCCTCATCGCATATATGACACCCCGTAGGGGGTTTCCTTTTTCTCCCTTTCTTTTTATTCTTGCCCCCTGGTTGCTTCAGTTGTTTGCCCTTGTCGTCTGACACGGCACTTACTTCCAAGGCAAGAAGTTCCTCATTTGTATTTTGACCGGAAATCTTACGGGCCTTTTTAGATACAGCCTTTATCGATTTCATGTCTGTTGCGCCAATCACGCCATCGCCGGCATGAGAGTCACTATTTGATTTAGGAGGAGGAGGAATTGAAAATTCCGGTCTAGGGGCGTCAGGTATTTTATCATAGAGCGTGCCGGACTGAGTACATACTAAGTCTAGATATTGTGCACGAGCAATAACTTGCTCCTCCGTTACAACTCCCCCCTTGGCCACATCTTCCGTTATGGCAGGAAGTAACGACTTTATAAACCATTCAGCTAATAGCTGATCTGGAACGTAAGTCTTTACCATCCTGCGACGACGACGCCACTCATGTATATGATCGGATATATGTGTGCCCGTCGTCTGCTTGAAGTTGGTTAAGATTTCCGTTCCAGTTTCATACCTTATCGGTAATTGAAAATGGGTTAAGAAAGTCGTGGCTAGGGAACTGAAATTGTCGAAAGAGGCTCTAGGTAATTCAATATACCATTTAGCCGCTGGACCCATCAATGTCCTCTGAAAAAGGCAAAGCCTTATCGAATCATCGTTCAGGGTGTTCGACGAACACCACAGATGAAAAGTCATGACGTGATTCGATGGGTCTTCACATGGATTTCCATTGAATTTAGGAATGTCCGATGGAAGTTTATGCGGAATCGCTGGCCACCAAGGGGCATAAGCAATTGGATCATTCGTCAGCCGGTTTAGATCTGGTAATTCTAGAGTTGCTACAAAGGGCAACTGTTGATTCAGGTTAGGTGGAGCATACCCAGGAAGATGGAATCGCCTGAGTAGTGGGTCTTTGCATACCAGCATAATGTATTTGATGCTGGCAACTTTGACAAGTTTGATGGGCATAACCGTTATTATATGGTTGCCCATTACTTGCAAAGACTTGTTGCTCGGGTCCTTGATATGATTGCTGGAATTGCGGTTGTTGAGTTTGAACCAGCTTTGGTTGTTGGACCATTTGCTGTTGTCCAATACTGGATGATTGGCCAAGATGAGGAGTCATAGTACTTGTTTGAGCCTGAGTCGCTCCAGATAAGGAGGCACTAACCGGAGGTTGTGATTGAGTTTTCGAGACAAGAGGCTGTTGTATGGCAACCTGAGAAACTTGGGGTTGACATACAACAGGTAGCGCTTGTACTTGCGACGCAATCAACATACCAGGTATAGTGGCAACATTCGACACAGGGTGGACTGGTTGCATTGAATATGCAACCCTTGGTTGCTGAGGCAGTATTGGTACCCATCCGCTGGATGTAATTCCAGTTTGACCTGAACTTTGTTGTAAACTCCCATATGGTTGTTCTCCGGGGGGGAACAATGAAAAGGCATACCGCCCTCCATATGGTGGCAATCCAGTGCTTAAAGGGTAGATTGGCCTTTGAAGACACATTGGATCAAGTTGTTGAGTTTCAACATAAGAAATACCAGATGATAATCCGGATGAAGAAATAGGAACTAAACATGTCGTCGAAACAGTCTCTGATTGGACTCCAGCTTGTTGTTGACAATTTGCCGAGACAGATGGTATACCAGCGAACATCGTTGGAGTAGCAGCAGGAGGCTTTGCCGCTGCTGTGTCGGATGACACAGTCCTGGATGTCGATGGTTGTTCAGACATATTTAGTCTATCCAAAAGATTTCCTAGCGATTCTACAAGAACTTTGTGATGAAGGTAGACTAACTTCGAAGATCAACGCAGGAATAAAGGGTGATTGTTCCGTTTAAGATAAATGGTTAACGACGCTTTAGACACAACTTGCTTTTTCAGTTTTAAAGAGTCGAGAAAAAGCTAAAGATGACTCTAGTCTCCTTCGATGTTTTAACGAGCCCGAAGTGACAAATGCTTGGATGGACTTTTTCTGGTATAGAGTCTGAAAAAGGCCAAAATAAACTGCTCTGGAGATCTAGGCAGAGGGTGTGCCAAACTTTTCGCAAAACCACAGAATACGTTTTACAGTACGGGTGGTCGATCTTCGTGAATGCTGTGTTCACTGCATTGCGATCAGTAGGGCGGCCGACACGGCTTCCTAAGGATAAAAGATATATGCCTATAGGGGTCTCCCAATATATACGCGACGGTACGTGGGAGCACAATCCGTATTAGTGCTACCGACTCTCAGGAGGAATCACCCACCTTCTTCGAGATCGACAGTCACTATGTTTAACGACGCCGGAACACGTCTCTAGCCTAGACCTCTATGTTGTGCGTTATGTTACAAAGCGTTGTTAGGTTCATTCAGTTTATTTTAGGTTGATTTTTTTAAAGTTTGCCTTTCAAGGTTCACCACGAGATGTATGATACAAATTCCTAAATGCAGTCTAAGATGATAAGCAAGCTTTTCAATCTTTCAACTTTGAAAATCCTAGCTACTAAGGGAAAGAGAGCGACTATCTTTTCTCAAAGAGCAATCAGCACACTCTAAGAACTTTCCCTAAATCCAACATGCAAACTTATCAGATGAAAAATGCACAATGCAGGTGTTTGTTTTCACTTTCTTAGTATAAATGCCTACAAAGAAAGCTTTTTGCACAAATTTGAATTCTCTTTTACAATGATCAAAATAAACAAGTTCACTTTCTTCGAAATCAACAAGGGTAGAAGAGATTACAATCACTTTGAGATTTTAGAAATAAATACTTGTTTTGATACTTTGAAAAGAACAAACTCAAACCAATAAGCAAAAGTAATAGTATAATCAATCTGAACAAATAGCCAAAGAACTCTCTTCTAAGATCACTCTCAATCAGATCTTAATCAAAGGCTACAGAAAGACCACTTTACTTATTCAAAGGAAGATTGTAAATGACGCCACAAACACATAAAAAAATTTACAATATTTTTGTACAAAAATTGGGGCGGAATTCAGGCAAAGAAAAGGGTTATCAGACCAGCACCTATACTTGGTTAAAGGCTGCAAAAACAGAGATCAAAACAGGGCAAGAAAGGACAAAGAACCCCAGTTGCACAAGGCCACACTGGTTCAGCGCAGGTAGAACACTGTCAGTTTGACATTCAGCGCAGGTAGCCCCTTCGGGACCTGCGTTGAAATGCAGACTGCCTTCACAGTGCCTGCAATGAAGAGAGAAACTCTCGTTTCCCTTGGTTTCTGGGTCACAAAATGCTCAAAAATCAACTGTTTCAGGCCAAATCAGAAACACAAGCAAGGTATAAACAGAGGGATGCTTTGATAGGGTACTAAAGACTATCACAAGGATCAGTCAAATCATTTGTGGATCTAGTTTAAATCATAGACAAGTCCAACATACTGGATCAAAGCAGCAACTTTTACTTTGCATCCGGGAAAGATGCAGTTCAACAGTCGCTGTCAAGTCTATGAAGTAAACAAATGATGGAAACACAAATGAAATGAATAAACAAGTTCTTCCCCAGCGGAGTCGCCAATTTGTTGTGGGGAAAAATGCCTATTTAGGACGATCCTATCCACCTAAGGTGTGATAGCGCCTTAGCAACAAACGAATGCAGCTATCATGATTTCTTCCTTTATGAAATATGAAAGAGAGGAGATCGGCAGACTTACCGTTATCTTCCGGTTGTCCCTCGAACTAGATCCTCTTCTCTTTGTGTGTCCACAGCTACTTGCCTCCTCGCTTGATCAAGAGAACAACTACTTGAATCCCACGAGATCACAAGAGAACAGCTACCTGTGACAAGAGGACAGCTACTTGCAACAAGAGAAGAACACAATACAAAGGCAAATATACATATTCATAAATGATTCAGGATTAGAAGTAAATCAAATATACTAATGCAATTACACAAAATACACCAGCATATAGGAAAGAATCAAGATAGCTTTATTGAAAGTAACAGTGTTCAGGAAGAGATACAACCCATAGGGCTCCAACCCAGCATCTCCTTCCCAGCAGAATGGACTTCCTTCTTCAGCTCCTTTCAAAGCATAACACACCCAATATTTCTCGCCACAAACCAACAACAATTCTTTGCAAATACCAAATTCCAGCCTCCTTAGACCTCATGAGAGAGATCTATATATAGGAGTTTTGGAGAAAGGATGAGTCAGCTTGAGGCTGGCATGAAACTGACTAGTGTCCTCTCCCACTTCAGTTCTTGAGTCCACTTGGAGGTTCTTGCTTCCACTTGGAGATTTGGAACCTCTTACTCATCACCAATCGAATTCCCTGATCCAAGTGTCATTTTGGAAGCTTCCTGGGCATTGACACCTTGAGAAATGACTGTGCCACTTGTCCAAACTCGCTCAGCGTAGGTAGCCTTCTTTGCAGTTGACATTCAACGCAGGTAGACAGTGGAGCAGTTGACATTCAGCGCAGATGCTCAGTGGAGCAGTTGACATGATCCAGAATTGCCTTGTTTTTGAGTGTTTTCAGGTGGAGAACTTCTGTGAATTGCTGTGGTTTGCTGGCCTTGTTCCTCTAGGGGTAGGAACAACATGTTTAGGGACTTTGGATCCCTTGATTATTGACATTTCATGCTCAGTGATGCAAGGCACAAAAATGTCTATAACAATTAGCCACCATCCATCACATCATATTTAAGAGAAAATTCTAAGGTTCAAGCAGTGGAACATCACATCGAGCATCAACAACAAGTTCTCCAACTCTTAAAGGATAACCTCATGTTGGCACAGAATAGAATGAAACAACAAGCAGATCAACATCGCAGCGAAAGAAGTTTTGATGTAGGTGACTGGGTATTCCTACGGCTACAACTATATAAAAAAATGTCCCTCAAGCAAGCTAAGAAGGATAATAAATTATCACCAAAGTATTGTGGTCCGTGCAAGGTGTTGCAAAAGATTGTTACTATGGCATAAAAATTGGAGCTTCCTGCAGCTTCTCGAGTGCACCTAGCTTTCCATGTTTCATGTTTAAAGAAGGTTATAGGTGACAAGCTCCCAGTTCAAACAATATTGCCAGAACTTGATGAGGAAGGAAAAATTATATTGGAATTGGAAGCAGTCATAGAAACAAGAACTCGACAGCTATGAAATCGATCCATTTCGAAGTATCTCATCAAGTGGAAGAACTTATCCACTGAAGATTCCACATGGGAGGATGAGAATTTTATACAGAAGCATCCAGAACTACTCAAGCGTTGAGGACAACACATTTTTGAAGGAGAGGGGCATGTTATGTCCCTATAATACTAGTGATGCCCCCATTACTATTATAGTTGTATCCCTTATTAATACTGTTGTTCCCCTATTGTCCCCATATTGTTATTACTGTGCCCCATAGAATCCCTTTATTGTTATTATTTTGCCTTTATATTATTATTGTTAGGTCGGCTTGGTTATATTGTGACCCCTTATACTCCTATATATAGAAAGGAGGTTTTTTCATTTGAATCATCCAAGAATTGTTCATTTGTTTAATGTAAAGGAGGTTGCCCCCTCGAAGAGGTTGAATTCTAAGGCGTTCAACTATCTTTTCTATCTTTTTGTGAGTTGGTTTCATAATAGTTTCCTAATGGCGAAAAGGTAGTAGAGGAAACTCATAATGAGAACAAAAGATATATTAATCATGATTCAAAGAATGATAACATTGAAGATTTGAAGAAAGACATGGAAAGTTTGAAGGAAGGTTTGACAAAGTTCCTACAAGAAAGGTTTCCAAGTGGCGAAAAGGTAGTAGAGGAAACTCATGATGAGAAAAAAAGAAATGTTAATCATGATTTCATATACTATAATGTTGGAACAAAGACCCACCACATTCCAAATATCGATATGAGGAAGTTTGATGGCAATGATCTTGTAATATGGATACTACAAATGGAACAATATTTCGATCTCCATAATGTGAAAAACACACAAAAGGTACGCATTGCAACTTTATATTTGGAACCAAATCAGTTTGTATGGTATCGATGGCTTTTCTCTCATAAACAAATTGTCACTTGAGCAATTTTTATGGAAGAAATGATAGAACATTATGAGGATACTAAAAGAAACACCTTTTTTAGCCAATTGATAAATCTCAAACATAAGTGTTCAATGATGGAGCACATTGAGGACTTCCAAAAATTGAATATAAGGGTAAAATATTTTCCAAAGGAGCATAGGATTGATTTGTTCATAGGGACTTTAAAGGATAACATCCAACATGAGGTTCACCTTTGGGAACCTGATTCGTTGGAGAAGGCATTCAGGTTGGAAAGAAAAATGAAAAGCAAAATTATGACAACAAGGAAACCTACCACTCACAACTATAAATATGGAAGTGTTGTTACCCCTAGCCTTCCACAACCTACAAGGTTGACACCACAACAATTGGAAGAAAAGATAGCAAAAGGGCTTTGTTATAGTTGTGATAGAAAATACACTAAAGGTCATAAGTGTGCTGAGAAGAAATTATTTTACATAGATTATGAAGAGGAGGAAGAAAAGGAACAAGAAATGTCAAAAGAAGAGGATATACACTAGGAACAAACCCTAGATAAAGAAGAAATGAATTTGACCATATATTGTAATGCATTGGCTAGAATTACCACTCCTCAAACTATTAAGATAGAAGGACATATCAAGAAGAAAAAGGTAATAGTGTTGATTGATTTGGGAAGTACCCATAATTTTATTCATTATAAGATAGCCAAGGAATTGAATTGCTTCCTATATCTAGCACCCGAGTGCCAAGTGATGGTTGCAAGTGGAGGAACTATAAATTGCTCTGGAAAGTGCCATAATATCAAGTTATCCATGGGAGAATATATATTGAATAGCTCAATTCTTTCCATTCCAATGGGTGGTGCTGATGTTGTACTAGAAGTCCAATGGCTACAATCCTTGGGTACAACAGCTTTTAATTTTCAAGAACTTTTCATGAATTTTTTTTCAAAAGGAAAGGAAGTTGAATTAATGGGTATCGCAGGGAAACTGGGAAAGATAATCAACTCTAATAGATTGAAAAATCTTCTAAAGAAATAACAATGAGGCATAATTTCACAATTATGTTTGCTAGAGGTTCGCAAATTGAAATCATCTGTTTCTCTAGATATCCAAAAAGCATTGGACAATCATTCCAAGTTATTTGAGACTCCCAAGTGCCTCCCACCTATTCATGATCATGATCATGATCATGATCATGCTATTCATTTGATTCCAGGAAGTGTTCCTCAAAACATTAGGCCTTACAGATATCCCTATGCCCAAAAGAGTGTAATTGAACATATGGTTGTAGAAATGTTAGAGGCTAGTATAATTCATCCTAGTCAAAGTTCTTTCTATGCTCTAGTAATATTTGTGTACAAGAAGGATGGGTTATGGCACATGTTTCTGGATTATAGGGAGCTCAACAATCTCACTATTAAAGATAAATTTCCCATTCCTGTCATTGATGAATTATTGGATGAATTGCATGGATCAATTTACTTCACCAAGTTGGATCTTTGTTTAGGATATCATCAAATTAGAATGAAGACAGAAGACATTCCAAAAACAACATTTAGAACTTACGAGGGTCATTATGAATTTTTGGTAATGCATTTTGGCCTTACCAATGCACCTTCTACATTTCAAGGTTTGATGAATTCCATTTTCAAAACCTTCCTTAGAAAATTTGTGTTAGTATTTGTTGATGATATACTAATCTACAACAAGTGTTGGAAGGATCATGTTCAACATGTTGACAGGGTGCTCAAACTATTGGAGGAGAAACAATTATATGCAAAAATCTCCAAATGTTTCTTTCAAGTACAAGAGGTGGAATATCTGGGTATATTGTATCTCATGAAGGCATTAAGGCAGACCCTAGAAAAATTAAAGCCATTAAGGAATGTGTTGTAGCGGCTACAACGACCCTCCAAAATTTTGCCTTAGCTTTGTTTTGGAGCTTTCCTACCAACCTTTCACAACACCTTGTCTTGCTTCGTCAAGTACACAAGCTTCAGTGTTTTTCTTGCACGAAGACAGTCTATCGATCAAAGCTTGATGCAGTCCCCTCACAGGCTGATCACCCGGACTTGGTCCAGTTGCAGGTTGAGCAGTTCCCCCAAGAATGTAGGTTTTAACTCCATACAGAAATTACTTGCATATGAATTCTAAAACACAAAAAATAAATAATTCGAGAGTAGAACACATAAAACACATATACACAGAGATTTTCCCTTGGATCCAAAACTGGGACTACCAGCTTGATTTTTCATTATATTCCTTTCAATGTTACAATACATATATATACATGCCGAAGCATCCAATACCATGGACTGAAAACCATCACGTCCAATACCATGGACTGAAAAACCATCGCGTCCAATACCATGGACCGAAAACCATCGCGTCCAAAAAACATGTGCGAAACTCATGCACAAAACCATAGGTGGATTCGCCCAACCTAACATAGGGTCCAAAACCAAAATTTTCTGGGGTGCTGCCTTGGACTCCATAAAGTGGTGTTACGGGTGCCCTTCAAACCCCCTATTAACTACGTGGAAAGAATATAACACAACCCAACATTATCCCACTTGTTGTTTTCTTCCCACAAGGGGCCACAAGAGAGCTTAGTCATTTTTCCATCCCTGAAATGCCCATTGTCTCTCTACACCAAGAGAACTTCTCAGAGCTCACAGATCAATGCATCTGCAATATTCTTCAAAGTGTCCACCTTTACCAGCAACACCTTTTGTCTTTTATCATATCCCTCACAAAGTGATACTAAACGTTAATGTGCTTTGTCTTTGAATGATATGCAGGGTTCTTTGCCAAGAAAATTGCACTTTGGCTGTCACAGTCTATCCTTATAGCTTCCTGTACTAACCCCATACTTGAACACAATCTCTGCAACCAGACTGCTTCGTTGCTTGCATGAGTGGCTGCCATGTATTCTCCCTCTGTAGTTGACAGTGCCACTACAGATTGTTTCTTACTCATCCAACTGACTGCACCTCCAAATAGGTTAAACACATACCCACTTATAGATCTTCTCTGATCCAGATCTCCAGCCCAGTCTGCATCAACAAAGCCATGAATATCCAACACTCTGTCCAATCCTGGTCTTCCTTAGTAGCACAAACAATAATCACTAGTCCCACACAAATACCTGAAAACCCACTTCACTATTGTCCAGTGCTCCTTCCTTGGTTTTGACATAAACCTGTGTTAGAAAATTATATATTACGGAGCAATGGAACACATAAAATATTGCAGAAATATAAACACAGAAAACACACAAAACAAGAGAGACACAGATATACGTGGTTCACCCAGTTTGGGCTACGTCCACCCCGAACAGCCAGTCCTTCCTTTCTATCATCTAGCAAAATGAAGAGACACAACCTACAACAAATCCGCTGTAATATCCTCTGTTTTCTCTCACAGTCTCACCTCTCTATTTCTCACTCACAGAATACACATCTATTTCACAGCCTCAAATACAATACCCTCATACAAAGAGAGGGGGTTGCCTTCTAGGGCAAAAAACCCTAAACTAAACATAAGTTCTATCGTCAGATCATCCGCCTAATGAACGGCCCAGATTGACTAGAAATTACTATACTTTTACAAGGCAATTTTACATTTGTTTTTAGCTTCGGGGGTGCTGCCCCCGAGCTCCCACCGGGGGACCGCTGGCCCCCGACCCCCCAACCGGGGGGATCAGCCCCTCCGGACCCCCGCAGGGGGGACAAGTCCCCCCCGCACCCCCCCCCCCCGTGGAGGGGTGTACAAGACTTCCTGGGGTATACATCCGGCTGAAACAAAGACCTTTGAACAATCATGCTCCACACACAACAACCTGCTCAATACTCCCACTGCATGTGCAATGTCTAGTCTAGTACAGACCATTGCATACATCAGGCTACCGACTGCACTTGCATATGGAACACGGGACATGTCCTCTTCCTCTTCTTGTGTCTTGGGACACTGTTCAGCAGATAACCTCACACCTACAAGAATAGGAACCTTCACCGGTTTACTATCCTACATATTAAACCTTTGCAATATTGTCTCGACATACTTCTTCTGGTTTAACCAGAGCTTCCCCTTTGCTCGATCTCTTTTAATTTCCATGCCCAAAATATAGTTTGTAGAACCAAGATCTTTCATGTTGAATTTGAAGGACAATTGGGTCTTCAAATCCTGGATAACTTCTTTGTCATTTCCAACCAACAACATATCATCCACATACAAGACCAGATAAATAACACGGTCACCAATTAATTTAAAATACACACAGTGATCTGATTTGTTTCTGGTGAAGTCAAGTCCCCATATAAATATATCAAATTTTTGATACCACATCCTTGGTGACTGTTTTAACCCATACAAATACTTCTTTAACTTGCATACCAGTTCTTTCTTACCCTTCACCGCAAAGCCTTCAGTTTGCTTCATGCATATTTCCTCTTCCACATCCCCATGAAGAAATTTTGTTTTCACATCCATCTATTCTACCTCAAAATCAAAAGCAGCAACAACAGATAAAAGTAATCTAATAGAAGTTACCTTGGCAACAAGAGAAAAAATATCACCAAAATCAATTCCCAACACCTGGGAATAACCTTTTGCTACCAACCAAGCTTTGTATTTCTCCACTTTTCCTTCTGCATTTGTCTTCTTCTTGAACACCCATTTGCTGCCAATGGGTTTCCTTCCAACCGACAACTCCACTAGATCCCGAGCCTCTTTTTTGTGCAAAGATGCCATTTCATCAACCATGGCCTCTTTCCAGAGTTTTCCATCCTCTGAATCCATTGCTTCCTTCACAGTTTTGGGATGATCATCAGTAACAGACAAAGAAAAATTTGAATAGAAAGAAGATGGACTATACCTTTCTGGCTGCCTTCTTTCTCGAACTGATCTTCTCACAGCTGGAGTTTGTGGCTCTTCATCTTCTGATTCCTCCTTTGTTGTAGAGCCTGATTCTTCCTCCTTTAGCTCAAACTTCTATGTTCTCAGGTTCCTTTCGTTGGACTTCATGTTTAATAAAATCTTTCACCTCTCTGAACACCACATCTCGGCTATACACAACCTTCCATATGACTAGATTCCAAAGCTTATAACCCTTTAAACCATCCTTATACCCAATAAATATTCACTTTTCAGATTTACTATCCAACTTGGTTCATTTCTCCTTTGGAACATGTACATATGCATCACATCCAAATACCCTCAGATGTGAAAGAGAGGGTTTCTTACTAGTACATACCTCTTGTGGAGTCTTATCCTCCAACGCTGATGAAGGTGACCTATTGACCAGGTAACATGCAGTGTCCACCACCTCTGCCCAAAATTCCTGTCCTAACTTGGCACCACTAAGCATGCTTCTTGTCCTTTCCATCAATGTCTTGTTCATTCTTTCTGCAACTCCATTTTTCTGAGGTGTATATGGAGTAGTCTTCTGCCGTGCTATACCACACTTCTTACAGAATTCTTCAAATTCCTTACTACAAAACTCTCCACCGTTATCTATCCTCAACACCTTTATCTTCTTCTCTGTCTGGTTTTCCACCACAACCTTAAATTCTTTAAATCTGTCAAAGACTTTAGATTTATTCTTAAGGAAATATATCCATTTATTCCTTGAGAAGTCATCTATAAATGATACATAGTACACAGACTTACCCAGTGATGGAACCTTCACAGGTCCAAACACATCACTGTGCACAAGTTCTAATATCTGTTTCACCCTCTTACTACCAGAGGGGAAACTCACCCGATTCTGCTTCCCATATACATGATTTTTACAGAAATCAAAATCCAGAGAGCTATTAGTCATACCTTCTACCATACCTTTACCATGAAGTATCCAAAGGCCCTTCTCTCCAATCTGTCCATGCCTTTGATGCCACAACATGGTCTTTTCTCCAGAGACCACTAGATTTTCTGCTCCACTTTTATGTACCACAAAATTGTTGCACCCATCAACAATAGTGCTACCTTGCATCTTATACAAAGTTCCAATCCAAACTACCTACATCAATACCAGTGCTCCCTGAACCATCTTATAGGTATCCTTCTCGAAAACTGTTTTTACACCTGCATCATCCAACTTACTAACAGAAATTAGATTTCTGGCTAATGTAGGGATATGTAGAACACTTGGAAGCGTTCTAACCCTTTCACCTTGTAGCTTTAACTTTACTTTTCCACGACCAATGATTCTAGCCTTCCTATCATCCCCCAAGAAGATATCACCACCATCATATTTCTCATACTCACAGAACCACTCTCTATGGGGAGTGAAGTGAAAGGATGTAACCTGAGTCAATCAACCATGCCTCATGATCTACATGTGTACTTGAAGAAGCCAAGTACACATGCCCACCTTCATCTGAGGTGGTTTTCGCCTCTGTAGAGGGAGCCTCATTAGATCCGTTTCCTTTATCAGGAGCTCTAGATTTCAGTCCCTTTCGTAGTGCCCTTCCTTTCCACATTTCCAGCACACCACCTTTATAGGTTTTCCTGGAGATTTAGATCTCCCACTCGATGACTTATTTTTGTTTCTATTCTGGGTCCACCCACGTATAGACAAGGCATCACCATTTTGGCTCTCCATATTTTCCCCTCTCATCTCCTCCGTTAGCAAGGATGAGACTATTTCATCAAAATGCAAGGCAGTTGCATTGCTACCTATTGCAATAACTAGACTATCCCACGAATCTAGTAGAGAACACAACAAACTGATGCACTTATCTTCATCTGAAATTTTAATATCAACAGATGCTAACTAAATTACCATAGTATTAAATGCATTCAGATGCTCTTTCACTGAGCCTCCATCTTCCATCCTCAGGTTATACAGCTTTTTCCGTAGGAACAGTTTATTCACCAGAGACTTAGATTGGTTGAAACTCCCTAACTTGTCCCACAAAGCCTTCGCCGTAGCTTCCCCTGATACATTCAATATGAATCTGAGACACACAATCGTATTGTGCTCTTTGCCTTCTGATCCAAATTCTTCCATTCTTCATTGGACACTCCTGTTGGTTTAGTACCCGGATCTACCATGATCCACTGATCTTTATCCACCAATAGATCCTCCATCTTGAGTTTCCACAACTCAAAACTCTGACCATTAAATTTCTCGATCTCTATCTTTCCACTTCTCGCCATCTTCTTTCACCACCAGAATCGATCTCGCAGATCTCCCACTGAACAAGGTCTACCACAGGCCCGAGAGAAACCCCTCAGCAATAAAGGCGTCCCCTTGAAGCCAAAACAACTCCGATACCAAATGTAGGTTTTAACCCCATACAAAAATTACCTGCATATGAATTCTAAAACATAGAAAATAAATAATGTGAGAGCAGAACACATATACACAGAGATTTTCCCTTCGATCCCAAAACTAGGACTACATTGGATGAATTGCATGGATCAATTTACTTCACCAAGTTGTATCTTTGTTCAGGATATCATCAAATTAGAATGAAGACAGAAGACATTCCAAAAACAACATTTAGAACTCACGAGGGTCATTATGAATTTTTGGTCATGCCTTTTGGCCTTACCAATGCACCTTCTACATTTCAAGGTTTGATGAATTCCATTTTCAAAACCTTCCTTAGAAAATTTGTGTTAGTATTTGTTGATGATATACTAATCTACAACAAGTGTTGGAAGGATCATGTTCAACATGTTGACAGGGTGCTCAAACTATTGGAGGAGAAACAATTATATGCAAAAAGCTCCAAATGTTTCTTTCGAGTACAAGAGGTGGAATATCTGGGTATACTGTATCTCATGAAGGTGTTAAGGTAGACCCTAGAAAAGCTAAAGCCATTAAGGAATGTGTTGTAGCGGCTACAACCACCCTCCAAAATTTTGCCTTAGCTTCGTTTTGGAGCTTTCCTACCAACCTTTCACAACGCCTTGTCTTGCTTCATCAAGTACATGAGCTTCAGTGTTTTTCTTGCACGAAGACAGTCTGTCGATCAAAGCTTGATGCAGTCCCCTCACAGGCTGATCACCTGGACTTGGTCCAACTGTAGGTTGAACATCTCCCCCAAGAAATTGCACAATTCTGGAGGGCAAGCAACCTTCCCTCCAGAAATTATGCAATTATGTCTGGCAGCTTGCTGGGCTCTAGAATTATGCAATCCTGCCAGACAGTCTTCACCTAGAAAACTACGAAATCCTTCCCAAAAGGCCTGCTCAGCCCAAGAATTGCGTAATCTTGGAAAGTAGTCAGTTGCTCTGCCTATAAATTGCACAAATCTCCTCTACAACTAGCCCATCTCCCAACCAGAAATGTGCATTTCCTCCTAGCAGTTGAGGAGTCTTATGCATGAGTAGTTAGGTTGACCAGTTCCACCCAAGACCAAGGAAACTTGACTTTCATGCATGGCTTACTTTTTCCCGGAATAGAAAAAGGCAACATGAAGAAAAAGCCCATGATTCAGGGAGCTATTTTTGGCAGGTAGAGGTTACATGCAAAGTTTTCTTTAGAAACTTTCCTCCAAGTGTCACTTTTTCCTATATTTGTGGCATGCACATAATGAGTGTTGGGCCATTAATATGCCATTATTATTATCACTTTTGAATACTTATTCCACCAATTTCTACCATTCTTTATCATATCATTTATTATAATTTATTATATAAATCCATTTTATAATGATTTATGCTTTTATGGATGAATATTATTTCTTCTCCTTTATTTCTAATAAATTGATGATTATGCATGATTTTATCAATGATAGTTTTAATAAATCAGTTGTAACATTATTCACCATTTTTAGCCTCCAAGATAATTTCCAGATTGAAGATTTGATCATTAAAAGTGCCAACTCAGAAATTCGCTGGAATAAGAAGTGACAGTTTTGTGGTTGAGGTTCTGGGCAAATGAAGAAGAATCTAGAAAATCCAGAACATGGGTTTTGTCCAGAACGGACCCAATTAACATTGGAAAAGAATGCTTTGCCCAAATTCAGCTTGTACTAAGAGAAATGCAGGGTTCTTTGAGCATGATTTTCTTAGATTTGCTGTGTGGCCGTTTTCCAAATCCAAGCTGCAAAGCCAAATTCGCCTTGCTCTTGTTGATCAATTGGTTAGAAGTAAACCAATTTTGTAATAGGAATCATGTTGTACTTATTTTTATTGTAACTTCTCTATGATCTCTCTCTATTTAAATGAAAACAAAGATCAGAGAGGGGAATGGAAGAATGATGGAAAGATGATGGAAAAATGATGGAGAATTGAGGACTCAGAATTAGAGATTCAATAGTGATGATGGATTACTCATGATGGAATAGGATAGAATAAGGGGAGAGGGAGATGGAATGAGTATTATTCTGAACTGTAATTTTATTTGCAGACTCTCGCTGCTGAGAAGACACAACTCACTGTAATGTTGCTCGATTTGATGATTAATATATAAATAGAGTTATTATTCCTTCACATCTTCTGAAGCACTATCGGCAGTGATCACTGGTGGTTAAGGGCCCAACCTCGGTGGATTCACTTGCCGTTCTTGTACCATTGTTTCATGATATTTATCGTGTGATGGTTTGATTTTATTTATATTTATCATAATCATATTACTTCACTGTTTCGTATTTCTAGATTTAATGAATTGATCTGTTTTATATACTGTACTTAAATTGCGTTGCTGTTCATTTCCTTCTTAACAGAGATCACTGCTCTTCACCAGCATGTTGTTGTGTTGTTCATTTCATCTTCAAAGCTGCGCTGATCACTCTAGTAATTTAACAGTTTTCTGTTCATTACAGTTATATAAGTTTGGCTGCTCATTTCTAATACTTAGCACTGTTGTTCATTTACTTTCTGCAATTATTTAAGCTTGCCTTTCAGCATTCTTCTAGTTAGCACAATTGTCTCATTTTCATTAAGTTGTAGTAATACGATTGATTTAATTCTTTGCACTTTCCAATTGGTTATTTAGTGTTGTGTGTGAGATCAACAACTGTAAAGGACATTGGCTATCGCTGCCTAAGTTCTCAGATTGTGGATCTTATTTATGCTTGATTTAATTTATATCAGTTAAACAAGGATAGAGTTTTGCTGTTCAATCCTATTTATAGAAGTAGATGATGTTCCATTTCTTGTCATTCGAAAATCATCATTGCTTTGGTGTGCAGAAGGTCTGAGACTGTAGTGAACATTGACATATGCTGTCTAATTCCCAGTTTGATGATCCTTCTTTTGAGTGCCTTTTTAATTGCATCAGTTTACAGAGGAATGAGTTATTGCTATTGTATCCTCGATTGATGGTTGTTTGAGTGAATGATTTAGTTGGATTTCAGAGCATTTGAGTTTATGTTGTTGTAGTTAGATTTCTTTTCAAGCATTCATTTATTCTTGTATTTTGAGCATTGTACTACATCTTTCATAACATTACTCTTAAATAAATAGCCGCCTCAGATTGAGTACACTCTTGAAATAAAAATTCGTCCCTGGGTTGACAATTAATGTGAGGTAATTAGGAGTTAAAAAGACACCTTTTTATCGCTCCACATTTTGGCACCGTTTCCGGGGAGAGTGTAGCCATTTCTAAAGAGTAGTGTGCATCTGATGAGTGCCTGTTAGGAAAGAATTGGGTATTAAAAACGGAAGGTAAGAACCTGCGTACGGAGCATGTAAAAGCCCTGCTCCCCCGCCCACTTTCTAGCAGGACTATTAAAGAACCTAGAGTAGAAATAGATGTTTGAATTTTTGTGTGAATGACTAGAAAAAAATAGAAATTTTGAAAAACGAATCACATGATTTCACTCAAGTGGTGATGTAAGCACCACCCATTTTACTAACCGATTTACAGGAACATTTGAAGAAGGAGCCTCAAATAAACACATGAAGAATATCTTATATTATGGTAAGAAATGGCTCATATTTCTACTTTTGAATTTCCTATCAAAGATCTAGGAGGAGTGACACAAATGCACATAATTCCCCCATTGTCTCTACCAAATTTTCATGGTTTGACAAATGAAGATCCAGATACATTCTTATTTGAGTTCGAAATACTTTGTAGAGGATGTTATTATTACACTAACGATCAAAGGTTGAAAGTGTTTCCTCTTACTCTAAAAGGAGCAGCTCTCCGATGGTTCATGAGCCTAGGTGGGAATTGCATCCAAACATGGGAGGACATGAAGAACATATTCTTGAAGAAGTACCAAGACTATTGCAAGGCCAATGAAGATATTTTCAATATGATACAAGGGGAAGATGAAAGCTTGGAGGACTATGTAGATCGATTTCATTATAACCTTCAAAAATCAAAACATAAGCATTTGGAAAAAGAGATCTTAAAAACACTCATTCTTAAAGGAATCAAAGATGAATTTTTAGAACTCTTAAATCTAATAGGAAAAGGTGATGTTTTTCAATTGTCATATAATGATGTTTGTGAGTTGTGCATAAGGTATTCAAGAGGAATCTCCAAGGCTGGTAAGAATTCTAGAGATGTTTGTTCTTTCTTTTCCAAATCTGCTACAAGAATAGGAGACATAAGAGCTGAAATCAATGCTTTATTTGAAAATTTTAAAGTTGATTTTATTAGCTCTCTAAATGAAAAATTGGATGTTTTGCAGGTTCATAAAAATCAAGAATTGGATGAAGTGTTTTGCCCTCATGATCGAAAGGAGAATCCCATAGATAGTTGTTCTTCCTTATCTAGGATGGAAGTGGCATATAAAAGGGATGAGGAAGTTGCAACAAAGTCAAAACCATGGAAATCATGGCCTACAGGTATGGTTCAAAACACTTCTTCTCCTTTCTCTTACTTGCATACTAATGTGTTAGGGCAGCCATGTCAATTTCAATATAACCATCAATCTTGTATACAAGCTTGGCATGGTTCACCTTATGATTGCATGACTACTCTCCCTCATCTTGTAGCACAAACATATTCTCCATATTTTTCACCAGCTCTTCCACAACATCCTGCTTGCATATCAAATTCATCCACTCAACCCAATCAACCACATCATCACAATGCTCCATGTCTTACACATTTTTCTGCTCAACTAATTCCACACCCTCACCATATTAAACCAGTACACCATGCTTACAATGTTGAACTGCAAAATTTACCCACCCTTCCCACCCATTCTATCTCACATGCGCCATTAGAGAAAACTTACAATGAGATTCAGAATGTTTCAAATTCAAAAATTGTCGAAGCTATGGAAGAAAATGAGGTTTTTTTTAGTTTGCATTAACAAGCCATTTTAAAAGCTCAAGAACTTCATGGTATGATGGCTATGGGAAATCAAGAAAGTAATAGATATATTGAAGATTGGTTTCACTCTATCACTGGTTTGCAGCATCACTCCATACTTCAACAATTTTTGACACCATCTTTTCAAGGGAAGTTGGCTTCTCATACCCTAATATCCATTCATATGCATCTTTCAAATTTGGGTATGTGCATACATGAAGACCTATTTCGAAGATGGTTCCACTGGAAGTAATCATATACGTATTCATATTCATTTTTCAAATCAAAATAGCTTAGTGTAGAAAGTAAAATAAATAAAGAAATAAAACAAACACATTTTATTTTTGTAAAACTAGTTGTTTTTTTGTTGCAACATGCTATCGAAATCAACATCGGTGATATATGTTTCAATTCATTTGTGTATGTAGATGATTTATAATATAAATAAAAATTCTAAAAACACTTATATTCATTTTTATCATCAATATGAAAAATGCTTGAATATCGTTTTTTTGGCTAGTGGGTTTGATGAAATTTCTAGAAAAACAGTCGGGACAGTCATGTTTTGAGGGACAAAAATTAAATATTTTTAAGACTTGTTTATACCCTAATTATCACTTGATATCTACTTTCCAACCCAATTTTAATCACTCAATTTGGATTTGAAACGAAAAAGTTAGAAACAAAACATTGACGGGGTGTTTAGCGAGCAACTCAGGAACAAAGTTGGGACAGTCAGTTTTTGGAGGCCTAGATGTTTGAATTTTTAAAATCTGTTACTATGGTAGATTATCCTATGAATCTAGTTTACAAGGCAATTTGAATCACTCATTTTTGATATCGTAGGGGAAATTTATGATCAAAATACTGACTGTCTATTGTAAATCAGCACCCTTAAAACTTTGTTTTTCTGGCTGTTCCTTACAGTATTTGACCTACCAATTCTTCTTGTCTTCAAAACCTGTTTCTATTGGAAATAAATAAATGAATATACTTTCATTTCCAATTTTAATCATTCGAATCCGACATCAAACGAAAATTTATGCTTGAAATATGAACTGTTGGTCTAAGCTGGGTAATCGAAAATGACTCTATTATGCTGGTTGTTCTAAGTAAAATTTGTTAGGATATTCCGACACATAGGAAATAGTTAAGTACAACTTGGTCTAGTATAGAGTTAGGTAAAGTGTGTTTCTTTACCGTTGTACATTTTGTAACTTACAATTCGATGGTCACGATATGTAGTGATCCGACGATTCATTCTCTCCTCCGTATTACCGACACTTGATCTGTGGCTTGACACCCGATTGGTCCATGATTTCTATTTAAAGCGCATGGAGGGTCATTTGTAGGATAGTCCGTGCATGAGAGAAACATATGTAAATTTTCATTCTTTTATTAATAAATTGCCTGAAGTGTCCGCGTTGGCTCATGCCGTGGACTGTTTCCCTCTTTGAGGGTTTTAACCACGTCAAAAATACTGTTGTATTGATCTGTGATCTGGTTGTGAGCGGTGTCCTTTGGTGTTCTGTTTGAGGAACTTACCCTATAAATTCCTACATGGTATCAGAGCTATTTGAGGGCCGCGTCCATTGGTGATCCAAATCTGAAGCCGGTAGAACTGCATCCGACTGCTGTTTCCTAGATCTGCTATTTCTGACTGCTTTCGGGCCGAGAGGACTGCTCTGTTGTGTTGGGAGCATCTGTTCCAGTGAGGAACCCCTTTTGTTTCACACGAAAAGGTTTCCGGTAGCCCTAGCTTCGTCATTTTTAAGATCTGGAGGTATACAGTGTTTATTTGCAGTTTACTGTTATTTTCTCTCTGTTTATTTCGGTTTCGGTTTATTTAGATTTTTTATTACCGGATCTATACCTTTCATTTCTGCGTATGCTCTTTGCCCTACGACTCTGTGCGATTTGGGCAAATCAGAAACAGAAAGGAATGATTTTTCTCATGCGTATGCTCTTTTCCCTGCGCCTTAGGGTGATCTCGGAAAATTAGAAACATTGAGGAAAATATTTAGTTTCCAGCCAAAGCTAATTTTGAGCCGCAAGGTTCATTTTTGAAAATATTTAGTTTTTCGGCTAAAGCTAACTTCGAGCCGTAAGGTTCGTTTTCTTTGCATGTCCGTGTTGGGTTTTGTGTTTTTTGTTTTGTAGGGAAAAAGAGCCTTCTCAAAGCAAGCACGCAACCCAAAGCATCAACCCCCCCCCGCCCTCTCTCTCTCTCTCAAATTTTTTGTATAGCTCAATTGGTTCAAAGTTATTCTAAGAGAGTAGAGGTCTTGGGTTCAAGTCTCCATTTTGTGGGGGCGGACTTTTTCATTTCCGCACATTCCCGCACCTCGTCGGCAACTTCAACAACTTTTTTTCAAAAAGCCATAACTTCTTCATCCGGAAGCCGTTTTCAGAGCCGTTTTTTTTTAAACTAGCCTAATTTTTCGAGATCTATCCATTGGAACACTTAGTTTCAACATCTTTAGCTTCAGTTTTCGTTGAAATGGAAAGTCAATACCAAGTTACCCTTGACAGCACCAACTACTTCCAATGGTTGGCCTACTTCCAATGGTTGGCCAAGAAAAGAAACCGAAGGATGAAGATAAGGCTGCTAAATGGGAAAATAGGCAAGATCAAGCACGTGGATTGATAGGGATGTCTATTTCTTCAGATCTTAGATTCCATATTGCAGAACTTGATACTCCTGATGAAGCAATGAAACAAATCAATAAAGTTTTTGGGATTAAAAATGAACTTAGAGCCCATCAACTTGAAAATGAGTTGCTTACATTGGACCCTAATAATTTTTCTTGCATTGAAGATTTCTTGTCCAAGTTCAAGACCCTTAGATATCTCTTGAAAGGTGTTAAAGTTAAGAAAGAAGATAGTAACCTTATCTATTCCATTCTTACAAAGTTGGGACCAGCCTACTCTGTGTTTTTTTCCACCTTCCATTCTACAAGAGATGTTGTAGCTCTGATTGTTGTAGATCTGATCCAAAAATATAAGATAATAGCAATAAACCAATAATAACAAGATCAAAATAGATAGAAATGATTCTCTTTATTGATCTCAAAACCTTTAAGGTAGGGCAACACCATACATTCACTCTTTAAGGAAGGAGAACACTCCACAAGCCATATGCCTATTCATACAATAATACTTCTCTTCATCTTCATATCTCTCATGTGGAGTCTCTAGCCTTTATATAGGCCTCATACATACAATACCATGCATCATTACCATGGTTCCCTCATACCATCAACTAATACCATGGGCCCATTACATTATTATTAACTACTTGTGGTCCCTTACATGACATGGGTTAACCACCTTATTTATTACTATGGCCCATCCCATTATTACATTATTACCTTGGGTACCACCCTTGGTACCCCATATTATCCCCCCTAGGTATATAAAATTATCTCCCATTTATATCTATTTCTCTCTTATTTTTTATGGGTTTATTGCTATTATCTATAATATTTCTGGGTTAGATCTACAACAATTGGTATCAGAGCACTTTCTTGGGCAAACCGTGGAGAATTTTTTTGTTTATTTTTTGCAGGGATTTTTGGGTGGCGAAATTGCAGATCAGATTTGTACGTTTTGGTGCTAGATCTGAAAAATCTAATTACAGATCTATATTCCTTGTGAAAAAATACCCAAATTCAAAAAAAAAATCAGTTAAATCGGAGTCCGGATGAAGAAGATATCGCTGATTTAAAAATCAGTGGGGTTGCAGACAATTTTCAGGGCAGCGATTTTGTGGCGCAGATCTAGAAGTCCTGGTGCAAGATCTGCCAGATCTAATTGTAGATCTGGAATCTTTGTGAAAAAACACATAATTTCAAAAAAAAATCAGTCGAATCGGAGTCCGGATGAGGGAGATATCGCTGAATTAAAATCAGCTCTTTTTGCAGAAATTTTGGGTGACGGCGGGAGAGTAGCAGCGCAGATCTGAAATTTCAAGTGCCTGGATCAAGATTTCTACCACATGGGCAGATGCAGAGTGGTTGTTCTGTTTCTAAAAACAGGTTATAATAGAGATTCTGAGCAATATTGACGGATCTGTGACCATTTCAAGTTTTCACCAATATTTTTGTGATGGCGGGCCTAGATTGGAGTTTGAGGGACTTGTATAAATTTGATGGCTCTCATCCAGTTAAATGGCTAGAACAAATGGAGAAATATTTCAAATCGGAATACATCTATGATCATTATACTCAGTTGAGCAGGGGAGAAATGTATTTGGACCTTGAAAGATGCAAATGGGCGGAATGGCATCAGCGTTGCAATGGACCTTTTCAGAATTGGGATGCCTTCAAAAAAGCTCTTATAGAGCGCTTTGACCGTAAATCAAATTTTGTGGATAAGCACACACAGACAGACACACAGCCTAGCAAAGCTTTTATTTTTACAGGAAAGAAGGAAACCAAGGAACCAAAAGGGTTATTTTTGGCTGGTATCTCTGTATTGCAGGTTCATGGATTGATTCAGAAGGAGAAAATCATTGTGTCTATCAATCCGAGTTGCAAACAAAATCTTATAAATGTCAACTTCGCAAATAAATTGCAAGTCCTAGTGAAACAAATTGAACATACACAGGTTGATCATGAGGATGTTCAAGTGTACAAGGATTTGAAGCTTTCTATGGATAAGTATGTGTTTCATGGTGATTTTTACACTTCAGATATGGATAACATGGATGTTGTTTTGGGATACCCTTGGATGGAATCCGTGGGTACTATCAATATTAATGTGCAGAAGAAATTCCTGAAGCTATGGTATAAAAAGAAGAAAATTACATTACAAGATATTTCCATCCATAAACAGGTAGAGCACATGGAGGCTGAAGCAGAAGATGTTCAAGGGACTGACATATCAGATGATGAGTAGTTGATGGTCGACAATCAAACACAAACAAAGGCTGAAGTAGAACAGGTTACAGGTGCTGATACATCTGATGAGGGTTCAGTGGTTGAAGTCATATTAGAAAAGAAGCCACGACAACAGGCACCACAGCAGGGTGAATTAAAGAAAAAGACACCGTGGGTTAAAACTTCAACATATCATCACCCACATCACCCCGCAAGAAAACAACCAACAAGATGGCAACCAACTAGCCACAAGGACAACAACCCCAGCAAGGCGCCTAGATCCACCTACTACACATCAACACAGAAGAGCTGCCATGGTCAACTTCCATCTCAAGCGAGCGAGGCACCAGCGAGATCGAGGGTTCACCTTTCTCTTGGATGGCTAGATGCACGTGCATGTAATCACTGGACTACTCTTTTGAGTAGATCTTATTATTTGTGTTTTTCCCATGTTTCGGGGACGAAACATGCTTAGGGGGGTGGAATGTTATATACCTAGGGGGGATAATATGGGGTACCAAGGGTGGTACCCAAGGTAATAATGTAATAATGGGATGGGCCATAGTAATAAATAACGTGGTTAACCCATGTCATGTAAGGGACCACAAGTAGTTAATAATAATGTAATGGGCCCATGGTATTAGTTGATGGTATGAGGGAACCATGGTAATGATGCATGGTATTGTATGTATGAGGCCTATATAAAGGCTAGAGACTCCACATGAGAGATATGAAATGAAGAAAAGTATTATTGTATGAACAAGCATATGGCTTGTGGAGTGTTCTCCTTCCTTAAGGAGTGAATGTATGGTGTTGCCCTACCTTAAGGGTTTGATCAATAAGAAGCATTTATATCTATTTTGATCTTGTTCATTCTTGGGTTTATTCTGTTATCATATACTTTTGTATCAGATCTACAACAAGAGAAGCCTTCATTTCTCAAGGAACAGACTACAAGTCCCCTTCCTTTGACTCTTTTTGTGATTCTTTAATAAGAGAACAAGAAAAACTCTTACACCTTGGTCTTCTTAATCTTGGAAACTCTTCCAAGAAAGCGTTAGCCGCCCAACAGCAACCAAATTCAAAGAATCCTAAGAAGTCATATCCTAAAAAGAATGGTCCTAAATCAAACAAGGGTCCTAAGAAATTTCAGCCCCAAAATGAAAAATCATTTCAACAAAATGATAAGACAAATAAAAACAAAGGGAAGAAGACTGATAGACATTGCAATTTTTGTAATCGAGATGGCCACTTAGAATCAAAATGCTTTAAGAAGATGGAAGTCTTGGAAGCAACAATGAAGAGGCATAACATCCATTTGGGGCAATCTTCAACTTCAACTTCATCTTCAGGAATGGCACTTTCTGCATGTGGTTTTCAAGCATCTCAGTCTGGCTATGCATTAAATGTATCTTCTTCTTCTCATTCTCATGAGTGACTTATTGATTCTGGAGCTTCTTATCACATGGCCAAAAACAAAGCCATGTTTTCTTCTTTAAATGATTGTAACACCAAAAATATATATGTTGGTGATGATAGATCTCTTAATGTTGTAGGGACTGGAACTGTTCATCTAGACAATGGTCAGTTTAATGATGTATTATGTGTTCCAACCTTATCCTGCAACCTTCTATCTGTATATCAGATAACTCATTCAGGTGAAGGTAAAATCGTTGAATTTTCACCTCATGATGTTGTAATCAAGGACTTAAGAGATCCTAAACAGATTTTGGCTACTGGCATTGCTGATGATTCTACAAGGTTGTATAAGTTTCACAACTTTGGGTCATCAAATCTTCCCCCAGTATTTGTTGCTCATAACGATGAAGTGAGCAAAATTTGGCATGAGCGATTTGGTCACTTAAACTATCGCTCCCTTGAGCATCTATGTAAAGAAAATATGGTGACAGGTCTTCCTATGGTATCTTGTAGAGATGGTGTTTGTTCCAGATGTGTACTCGGAAAACATCATCGAGACAGTTTTGAAAAACGTGCCTCTTGGCACGCCTCAGCCCCTTTACAGCTTGTGCATAGTGATTTATGTGGTCCACTTCCAGTTGTGTCATTCTCTGGCTGCAAGTATTTCTTAACTTTCATTGATGATTTCTCCAGACGCACTTGGGTATACTTCTTAAAACTCAAGAGTGAAGTATTTAACACTTTTTTGGCCTTCAAGGCCTTTGTTGAAAAACAATATGGACATCAAATTCTTAAGTTAAGATCTGATAATGGCGGAGAATATTTTAAAAACACATTCATCAACTATTGCACTGAGAATGGAATTCAAATGCAACATACTGTTCCATATACTCCACAACAAAATGGTGTAGCTGAAAGGAAGAATCGCACCTTAAAGGAAATGGCTAATTGTATGCTACAATCTAAAAGACTTGGTCTTAGTTTTTGGGTAGAAGCAATTAACTGTGAAAATTACATAATAAATCACACTCCTACTAAGGCTTTAAAGAATATCACAGAAGAAGCATGGAGCTCAATCAAACCAGATGTAAGTCACTTTCATGTTTTTGGAAGTGAAGCGTGGGCCCATATTCCAGATGAAAAGCATAAAGCTTTAGAACCTAAGAGTGAAAAATGTACTTTTGTTGGATATTCTGAAGATGTAAAAGGCTATAGACTTATTCCATTTAAGTCCAAAAATGTTATCATTAAAGAGATGTAAAATTTGATGAAAATATATCGGCCTGTGAGCCTAGTCCGGTGGATGTGCCACCTCTCCCTATCTCTTCTACCTTTGAAAACATTTCTTCTTCAGATGATGAAAGTGAGGATGGCAATCCTCCCCCACCATCTCAAGATCCTCCTTCAGCTCCTGAGCTTCCAAAATGGGTTCGTGCTACTCGAGATGCAGCAGGTGATCTTGCCGGTGATCCTACAGATCAGTGACGCACACGTTCTCAGTTCGAGAGAGCCTCTTCTTTACTGGCTCAAGCTCCAGTAAATTATGATCCTGACACCTTTTCAGAAGCTTCAGGCCATCCAGATTGGGAAGCAGCTATGAATGAAGAATATCATTCATTATTGGCAAATGATACATGGGATCTTGTTCCTCTACCAAAGGGACGAAAACTTGTTAGATGCAAATGGGTTTACAGAACCAAGTATGGACCAGATGGGAAAGTTGATAAACATAAAGCTCGTCTTGTTGCTAAAGGTTTTTCACAGGTTGAAGGCATTGACTACACTGAAACCTTCTCCCCTGTTGCCAAAATGAACTCTATCCGCCTTGTTCTTTCCCTTGCTGCCTCTTTCAAATGGGAAGTCCATCAGATGGATGTTAAATCTACCTTCTTGCATGGGGACCTGCATGAAGAAATCTATATGGAACAACCCATTGGCTTCATACAAACAGACTCCAGCCTTGTATGTCGACTTAAGAAATCTCTTTATGGTCTCAAGCAAGCTCCTCGGGCTTGGTATGCCAAAATGGATAGCTTTCTTTTAGAATCTGGCTTTTCTAGGTGTCATTCTGACAATACTGTCTACACCAAGAAAGTGGGCAACTCTCTTATCATCCTTGTTCTTTATGTTGATGATCTTATCCTTACTGGTAGTGATCCTAACCTTATAAACCATGTGAAGTCTAGCCTTAAAAGGAAATTTGAAATGACAGACTTAGGACACTTACACTATTTTCTCGGTCTTCAAGTTTTGCAATCCAAGGAGGGTATTTCTCTTTCCCAATCCAAGTATGCCTGTGATATTCTACGCCATTTTCACATGGAAGACTGTAAGCCAGCCCCTTCTCCCTTTCAGTCTGGAGTCAAACTTTCAGTCACTTGTACTTCTCCTGAAGTTGATGCTACCTTATACCGTCAACTTGTAGGAAAACTTTTGTATCTAACCCATACTCGTCCTGACCTTTCCTTTGCTATTGGCCTTGTTGCTCGGTTCATGCAAAACCCCCGTGAAAGTCATTGAAAAGCATCTAAAAGAATACTTCGTTATGTTCGAGGTACAGTTCAGTTTGGGATTCATTACAGTGCCGAAGCATCTCCTCTATTGGTTGGTTTCACTGATTCCGATTGGGCTAGTGACCCTGATGATCGGAAGTCTACTACCGGTTATGTGTTCACTCTTGGTTCAGGACCTATTACATGGGCTTGCAAGAAACAAGGTGCCATTTCTCTTTCATTAGCAGAAGCATAGTATCGTGGTGCCGTAGAAGCTAGTAAGGAAGCCTTGTGGCTTCGTCAGATCCTGTCAGAGTTTGGCTTTGAGCAGCAGCATCCGACTACACTTTGGTGTGATAATCAAAGTGCCATTCAGCTATGCAAAGATCCAGTCCAACATCAGCGCAGCAAACACATTGAACTGCACATGCACTTAATCAGAAAGCTCATTCACGACCATGTTCTTGAAGTGAAATATTGTTCAACAGATGATCAAGTTGCAGAAATCTTCACAAAGGCTCTCACAGAGGCGAAGTTCACTAAACTTCGATTTATGGTTGGAGTTCAGGAAGTTGTCACTAAGGGGGGATAGGCTCTAGTGCCTCCTTCCTTCTCCTATTGTGTCATATTTGTAAATCCTTCAATCCTATCCCAAGTTTTTCTTAAGGGGGGATGTTAGGATATTCCGACACATAGGAAATAGTTAAGTACAACTTGGTCTAGTATAGAGTTAGGTAAAGTGTGTTTCTTTACCGTTGTACATTTTGTAACTTACAATCCGACGGTCACGATATGTAGTGATCCGATGGTTCATTCTCTCCTCGGTATTACCGACACTTGATCTGTGGCTTGACACTCGATTGGTCCATGATTTCTATTTAAAGCGCATGGAGGGTCATTTGTAGGGTAATCCGTGCATGAGAGAAACATATGTAAATTTTCATTCTTTTATTAATAAATTACCTGAAGTGGCCGCGTTGGCTCAGGCCGTGGACTGTTTCCCTCTTTGAGGGTTTTAACCATGTCAAAAATACTGGTGTATTGATCTGCGATCTGGTTGTGAGCGGTGTCCTTTGGTGTTTTGTCTGAGGAACTTACCCTGTAAATTCCTACAAAATTGACATATCATATCATTGAATTTTTTAAAACCTATTTCTACTAGAGATAAACCTTTGAATTAGCTCTCATTTGGCTTTTAAATCACTCAATTTTGACAAAAAACAAAGAAGTTGTGATCAAAACACTGCAGGTTAGCATGATTGGCCACTACTCTCCCGCAGGTGACAAATAAATTTTAATTTGTTATTTTCTCCGTGGATTTGTTCTACAGAGTAACTACTTGTTAGTTTTTTTGCATAATTCTTGGATTATGGGAGCCCACGCACCTCTCTTTCTCCATGATTTAATGTTTTATTGCAGGTAGATACTCGTTTTTTGCAGGTCCTAGGAGAAAAAGAAGGTCAATTTATGGACAAATGATTCTTGAAAGAAATTTTAATGAAACAAGAGAATTTCATCTAACTCATTACCCAACGGATTCATAATAAAAGAAATGAAGAATTTATTTCCATTTGAAGATTCATGTCATGTCTTTGCTGCCAAAACATTTTTCAAATTGATCATTTTTTTGACATAACATCATAGCTGTTGTAATTTAATTTAGTTATTTACATACTATTTTTAAATAAAATGTTGTTTCTTTTCTAATCTCTTTTATATTTTGCGTTTTAGGTGTTGCTTCAAATTGTAACCCATCCTCAGTATCAATACAGTGAACAACTAATTCATTCTTTGCGTGCTTGCATTTTATGCTTGTCCATTTTGCTGTTCCTTTTCTGAAGGGACAATGTTTGTGTGCACTTTTGTCGTTTCTGCTGTTCCTTTTTCAAAGAGACAACATTTTCGTTTTGCTGTTCCTTTGGAAAAGGAACAACACCTTTTGGGTCAACAGTTTATTTTGTTGTTCCTTTTTCACGATTCATTTTGTTGTTCCTTTTCCACAGTTCATTTTTCCGTTCCTTTTCCACAACTCATTTTGCTGTTCCTTTTTCACGTTTTTCTGTTCCTTTCCGAATGGAACAACACTTTTGCACTTTCACTTTTTGCTGTTCCTTTCCGAATGGAACAACACTTCTACACTTTCACGTTTTGTTGTTCCTTTCCGAATGGAACAACACTTCTGCACTTTCACGTTTTGCTGTTCCTTTCCGAATGGAACAACACTTCTGAATTTTCACGTTTTGTTGTTCCTTTCCGAATGGAACAACACTTCTGCACTTTCACTTTTTGCTGTTCCTTTCTGAATGGAACAATATTTCTGCACTTCCACATTTTGTTGTTCCTTCCCAAATGGAACAACACTTCTGCACTTTCACATTTTTGCTGTTCCTTTCCGAAGGGATAGCACTTTCACATTTTTGCCGTTCCTTTTCAAAGGAACAACATTTTCGCATTTTTTTGTTCCTCTTAAGGAACAACACTTTTTCACATGCATTTTTTTCCTGTTCCCTACAGGGAACAACACTTTTTCGTGTGTATTTTTGCTTTTTGGTGTGCATTTCCTTTGTTGTTCCCTACACGGAACACCACTTTTTTCATGTTTTTGTTGTTCCTTTAAAGAGCAACACGTTGGGAGTATTTTAGAGAGCAACCCTTCCTTCTTCTTATGGGATTATTCCTAGTTCATCTCAACCACATTTTACAGATTCCCTTTTATGGCATGAAGTACACTATTTTTATGAGGACGAGAATTATGGGTTCTATTGAAGCGAGTTAATATCATTCACGTTATGATCTTTAACAGGACAGCTCCTTGATGATAACTTATTTTCAAAATGGACACAATTATTTATATACTACTTTACTGCATTGTTTTCTACTGTACATGATACTGATTGATTATCTTAATACCATGCTGTTTCCTCCCTTCTTGGTTATAATCTTCTCTGTCTGTAATAAATGAGATTATGGGTATATTTTTTTTCTATTGACATATTCAACTTCTTCCACCATCCCTACTCTTAAGGAGTACTGAGCCTCCCTCTTTTTATCATAAAAATGTGTAATAACAACAAAATTTTGTTCACAGATGGAGGATAGGGGGTCTCATTACGAGCCAGCCTACCATGTTCATAAGGCTGTAACAAAGTGACATTTCCATTATGGCCACCACACCAGGGTTATGATCCATTGGATAGCCAAATTATCCTTGGAACAGGAGGTCTCATCACGAGCCGGCCTGATCACTTGTGCTACATCCCAATGAATGGCAGTGTGGTTATCTGGTTACCACACCAGCACACTGATCTCTTCTGGAGAACAACACTGTAACTCTCCACTTATAAATTGAGGATCCTGGCTCATATGGGTTAAAAAGCAACCTTGCCGAGGCTATGGATGTCTGCTAGCAGCAGAGGCTCTGCTTATGGTATTGAAGTTATATCTTATCATCAATTATTACTATAATACCCTTTTCTTATTTTTTCTTTTATCGGAGAAGTTATTTCCTTAATTTTTTCCCTATTTTGAACCTGTACGCATGAGAAATTGTTTTATGATCAATCACATCATTTTAAGCTAGAATACCATTAGCAAAGCATCTTTTTAGCATATTGTTGTCCTTTTTCATTTTGCATAAACTATCATCAATCCAAAGCGTCCTATCTCTTATTCATAACTATCTTTGTACACTCTGCTCTCATTTTAACCATAACTCTTACTGTCTTATCATTGATATGTGTACTCTGCTTCATTTATTGTTGTATTGTTCATTCCCTTGCCTTGCCGTCAGCACAACACCTTTCATATGCTTTATGGTCATGGAATCCCTTTTCCAATTGGAGGGGGGAATGTATGCATTATGGGATAGCATGCGATATAATTACTGCACTCTGCCATAACTTGTTGATTTGACAAAATATTAGTATTGCATGTATACATAAGTTTTTCTGATTGAAATTTTTGCATGCATCTTAATCTGTTGCTATTCAAAACTAACACTATGGATTCAAGAACATTGTATGCAAAATAGTGATTTGTTTACAGGAAAACAACAAGTATGGGAAGAACTCTATTCGCAGCATGACCACACTATTGCAACTAACAGAAGAGGCTCGAGCAACTTGCGAACGTGAACAACTGTTCAGACATGATGTGCTTGCCTGGATTCCACCTTTTGCATCACTTTCAACACCAACTCTGCCTACATAAACTTCAACAAATGCTAGTACATATATGTCATTCTGGAGGTAAAACTTGAGGTAAAATAGCATAATTTTCTGATTTATTACGAATTTAGGAGAATTTAATGAAAATCCATTGAGCATTATTTATCATCCTTCATTCTACATCTTTACCATTTCCCATTTTTCAGTGGCATATCATCTTTCGGTTTGGGGGAGTGTTGCTTTCTTTCATTTCTTTCTTATGACTATGTCATCCATATTCTTTATCATCCATTGATATTCTTATTCATTCTCAACGCCTCCCTTATTCCATGTTGTTTTACACCAGGCATACAATTCAACAGATGGTAGCAACCACCTCAATTTTTTTCTAGCATCGCATGAGGGCATGCTCATTTTTCAGAGAGGGGGAGGAATTACTATTTCTCATTTAATGCATACAATTTCAGTGCAGAAATTGATTTCCATATATTTTAAAACTATGAACTCAATTCTTGTGATCTCTGGAAAACACAGATGTATAATTAAAATACACCTACCCAGATAATTTTAAATTAAATTGATTCATAAAATTTTGGAAATCATGCATTATCACCTACAACCATTTTTTTTATATCTCATGATCCGTGCATCAAAGCAATCTGATTTTTAGATCATATAAGCATTAATATAGTAGAAATCTAGTTTGTAGTTTTTGGGAAACTGGTTAATGAAGGTTGTTGTCACTTATATCATATTTTGCTGCAACTTCATATCCACATACCTTGAACGTCAATGTAAAAATTTTTATGTCTTCATCAAGATTGATAAAAGTGAATATTTATTAATTTAGGAAGAATTCATTCGTTCTATCCATTTCATGAGCTAGGATGAACAAATTTTTTATTGCTTGGTTAACACATGGGTTTTTGTCTTTGGGTTGCATGAGGACATGCAATATATTCAGTTTTCGTTGCATGAGGACATGCAACATATTGAGTGTGGGAGTATGTTGGGCCATTAATATGCCATTATTATTATCACTTTTGAACACTTATTCCACCAATTTCTACCATTCTTTATCATATCATTTATTATAATTTATTATATAAATCCATTTTATAATGATTTATGCTTTTATGGATGAATATTATTTCTTCTCCTTTATTTCTAATAAATTGATGATTATGCATGATTTTATCAATGATAGTTTTAATAAATTAGTTGTAACATTATTCACCATTTTTAGCCTCCAAGATAATTTCCAGATTGAATATTTGATCATTAAAAGTGCCAACTCAGAAATTCGATGGAATAAGAAGTGACAGTTTTGCGGTTGAGATTCTGGACAAATGAAGAAGAATCTGGAAAATCCGGAACATGGGTTTTGTCCAGAACGGACCCAATCAACTTTATCGAAAAATGGTTTGCCCAAATTCGGCTTGTACTAAGAGAAATAGAGGGTTATTTAAGCATGATTTTCTTAGATTTGCTGTGTGGCCGTTTTCCAAATCCCAACTGCAAAGCCAAATTCGCCTTGCTCTTGTTGATCAATTGGTTAGAAGCAAACCAATTTTGTAATAGGAATCATGTTGTAATTATATTTATTGTAACTTCTCTCTGATCTCTCTCTATTTAAATAAAAACAGAGATCAGAGAGGGGAATGGAAGAATGATGGAAAGATGATGGAAAAATGACGGAGAATTGAGGACTCAGAATTAGAGATTCAATAGTGATGATGGATTACTCATGATGGAATAGGATAGGATAGGGGGAGAGGGACATGGAATGAGTATTATTCTGAACTGTAATTTTATTTGCAGACTCTCGCTGCTGAGAAGACACAACTCATTGTAATGTTGTTCGATTTGATGACTAATATATAAACAGAGTTATTATTCCTTCACATCTTCTGAAGCACTATCGGTAGTGATCACTGGTGGTTAAGGGCCCAACCCCGGTGGATTCAATTGCCGTTCCTGTACCATTATTTCATGATATTTACCGTGTGATGGTTTGATTTTATTTGTATTTATCATAATCATATTACTTCACTGTTTCGTATTGCTAGATTTAATGAATTGATCTGTTTTATATAATGTACTTAAATTGCGTTGCTGTTCATTTCCTTCTTAACAGAGATCACTGCTCTTCGCCAGCATGTTGTTGTGCTTTTCATTTCATCTTCAAAGATGCGCTGACCATTCCAGTAATTTAACAGTTCTCTGTCCATTACAATTATATAAGTTTGGCTGCTCATTTCTAATACTTAGCACTGTTGTTCATTTACTTTCTGCAATTATTTAAGCTTGCATTTCAGCATTCTTCTAGTTAGCACAATTGTCTCATTTTCATTAAGTTGTAGTAATACGATTGATTTAATTCTTTGCACTTTCCAATTGGTTATCTAGTGTTGTGTGTGAGATCAACAACTATAAAGGACATTGGCTATCACTGCCTAAGTTCTCAGATTTTGGATCTTATTTATGCTTGATTTAATTTATATCAGTTAAACAAGGATAGAGTTTTGCTGTTCAATCCTATTTATAGAAGCAGATGATGTTCCATTTCTTGTCATTTGAAAATCATCATTGCTTTGGTGTGCAGAATGTCTGAGACTGTAGTGAACATTGATTAAGTTGTCTAATTCCCAGTTTGATGATCCTTCTTTTGAGTGCCTTTTTAATTGCATCAGTTTACAGAGGAATGAGTTATTGCTACTGTATCGTCGATTGATGGTTGTTTGAGTGAATGATTTAGTTGGATTTCAGAGCATTTGAGTTTATGTTGTTGTAGTTATATTTCTTTTCAAGCATTCATTTATTCTTGTATTTTGAGCACTGTACTACATCTTTCATAACATTACTCTTAAATAAATAGCCACCTTAGACTGAGTACACTCTTGAGATAAAAAGTCGTCCCTGGGTTGACAATTAATGTGAGGTAATTAGAGGTGAAAAAGACCCCTTTTATCACTCGACAATGAGCTCAAACTTATTTATTTGATGCATCAGAGCTCGTTATTTCACATCGATCTTGGACCTCTGACATCCAACAACACATCCAAGACTCTTCGACACATCTGGCTCAGCTATTAACAGGTAAGTGGTATCAACTTGTCTTTTTCAACATTTATGTCACTTTTTGTGTTTTCGCTTGTGTGAGTGCTATTTGCTTGATTTATTTGAACACTTGCTATTGTTTACATGTATACTAGCTTGTACTAGCACCAGTTCAATGTTCATTTCTATCTCATTGCTGTCACATGCATGAAACTGTTTTGTATGAACGATCGTCTATTTAGTGACTCGCTTCACCCACATGCATGTTGATCTATTCACTGAATCTTTCATTTGATGTTTGCATGCACAATCAATCACTTCTTTTTTCACTTAGTGTCACCATGCATTCACTTTCAGATTTGCTTTCAGTTTCCCATTAGCGGGTCTAGGCAGCCTTGGCCCGGACTCTGCCTCTCCCAAACAACATTGTGCAATCTGGAGAAGGAAGGCTCTGTCTTCCTCCCTAGAAATACACATTTCTACCTAGACACTATCTTCCAGGACTGTTTTGCACATTTCTGAGGGACAGTGACTGTTGGCCATAAAATTGAGCAATGTAGTCCCTAAGCCTACTATCATTTCCAGTTGGACTTGTGTATTGTGCAATCCCAGTAGTCAGTAATGAGAAGTCACCCTAGATTGTGCAATATTTGCCTATCATTCCCCAGGTATTTGTTAAGTCATTCTCCGAATTTGCTTTGGTTTCACTAACAAATTTCTTGCCATGCATGTTTCTTTGTCTCCAGATCTTTTAGGTGTTCATCTAGCTCTTAGCAGTACATGATCAATGGCATCCAAGAGAGCAGGATCAAAGGACACTGACGAAAGTGCAACTAGAGCAGCAGTTGAGCAGGTGTTCGCATGTCTACCAATCTATGAAGATACCAAGTTGTTTCTAGACAAGGACATCAAGTTGAAATGGAAAGAGGTCAATGAAGCATTTGCAGGAACTTTTGTGGAAGACCTCGAAGACCATTAGGTGTATGTGAATATTCACAAGTTCGGCTTGTACCAGATTGCATGCAAATACCCTGTGTTCCCATCCGTGGACATGATACACTTGATCATCTCACACACTGATCTCGAGATGATGACTTTGAGCAGTGTTAATGGGATGAAGCTTGCCACCTTCTGGGCACAGGATTATGATGAGATGTATTAGATGTCAAAGCTCGTGACTATCATGGAAACTCCTTTTTAGCTTACCCAGCAACAATGCCAACTCCAGAGACATTCTGAAGAACTAGGTAAAGGAGCCTACTAGATTCAGGATGACACCCAACCAAATCTATAAAACGAAGATATTGCGGAAGGCATATCAATACTTGGTCATATTTGCATGTCAACTATGTGGCCAAGAAAGCATGGAAACCTTCCCACAGAGTTGGGTGATCACGCTAGACCAACTAGCCAAAGAGGGTAAACCATGTAACTGGTCTGGCATGTTGGCTCATCAACTGAAGGAATAGGTAATGAAGGCTCGACAGTCACCAGGAGGTATGCAAGTAGAGATCTACATGTCTGCCTACATCTTAGATGCAATCTGTTATCGACAGGAGTTCCCAGGCTTGGAATGGGTATGGTCACTGACGGGGACTGCTGTAAACACATATTGCAGGTTGTTGTCCGAATGTAGCTTTAGAGGAGTAATCACACAACTGTCCGATCATTTTTTCATCCCAGTATACAAGATGATATTCGAATAGGATCCACCCTACATGTGAAAGGAAGCAATGGAAGCGCTGATAGACATTGCTGATTGGTATGCCTCACCATTCGACACCTTCATCCGAATGTTCAACGCAGAGAAGCCTCCACGTGTTCTATCGAAGTTTTTCTTGGACATAATCGTCATGCAGGAAGTAGCATATCACATCTCAGCAGACTTGACAACTAGACTGCACTAGAAGAAGAAGGCACCTTGGCCCACTCTTCTGTTGTGGATTGGGTTATATGAGATCTGAAGTATCAAGAAAGTGGATTTTGAAGCAGAACTGATGAAGAAGTATCCATTCGATCTCTGAAGCTACAATCCGTATGACCCACATTGTATTGTGAAAGAACACTACACGAGAGTACAATTCAATTGATCCATGGGGAATTTCATTGGGCCAAGGAGGATCCATGGAGATATTGCTACAGCTTCTCCAGACCCAATGAATAGGTCAGCTTTGCTATGGAGTGATTAGCAGAGCAACATGAAGCAGCATCCCAGAGAGCACCAGCACCAACAACACTAGCAGCAGAGTCAAGTATACAAGTGTGCAACAAGGACAAGAGGAAGATTGTTGATCGCATGAAGGAGGAGCAAAGCTGCAAGTTCCAAGCATATCCACTTGTTGATAAAGCAACTATGGATATAGAGTCGAGGAGGAAACAATGCGATAAGTGAATCACACAAAGGCAGAGGGATAAGAGAATAATGGAAGAAGCAAAGAAGGAGTTGCATGAGTTGAAGGAGCAACTCTAGAAGGAACAAGAGTTGCGCAAACAGGAGAGGGAAGCACAACAACAACAGGTACAATAGGGGGCGCAACATGTGCAAATAGATGAAACAACACTCGTATAGGTAGTGGATTCATTAGAACATCTGGCATCAGGAAAACAGGGTGAACCATCGTAGGAGCAAGAATTCACTCATGAGATAGAACAAGCACTTCAACAGTTGGATAAAGATATGGAGCAATGGGAATCAGAACAAGACATCGACCTTATGCCTCACCACCAAGAGGTTGACTTACATTCTTCACCGCATCTAGATGATGAGCAAGTACCAAGTGACCGAGGAGGCACTGAAATCCTCGGAGATCCGCTGGAAGAAGAGATGCACAACATCTCATTAGATGAGTCTCAACATAGAGTTTTGCAGTCTTGTAGAGTGTCGACTCTGGATGATCATACATATCCTGTGCAAGTTGACGGACGAGTGATCATGTTTGATGTGTGAAAACATCCAGCAGCCTTAGCTGGTGCAACTAAAGCGTATGTCGAAGCCACTAGCTCAAGTGTTCGCTTTCTGATAGCTGAGAATGAGCGAATGGCTAAGGAACTACAAACATCCAAGTAAGGAGGAGAGTTGGTGACAATGTTTGTTATAGACATTTTTGTGCCTTACAGCATTGAGCATGAAATGTCCATAATCTAAGGGATCCAAAGTCCCTAAACATGTTGTTCCTACCCCTAGAGGAACAAGGCTAACAAACCACAACAATTCACAGAAGTTCTCCACCAAAAACTGCTCAAAACAAGTCAATTCAGGATCATTTCAGTGGCTACACTAGCTGTTTGCGCTGAATGTCAAAGCCAACACTGGCTACCTGCGTTGAATGTCAACTGGAACACGGGATACCTGCGTTGAACGAGAATGGACAAGTGGCAGGCTCATTTCTCAAGGTGTCAAAACCCAAGAAGCTTCCAAAATGACACTTGCCTCAGGGAATTCGACTGGTGATGAGTAAGAGGTTACAAATCTCCAAGTGGAAGCAAGAACCTCCAAGTGGAATCAAGAACTGACAGAGGGAGAGGACACTAGTTAGATCTCAAGCTGACTCATCCTCTCTCCAAACATCTATATATGGATCTCTCCTCCATGAGATCTAGAGGCTGGAATTTTGTTATTGCAAAGAATTGCTGTTGGTTTGAGACTGGAATCATTGGGTGCTTAATGCTTTGAAAGGGGTGAAGATAGGAATTCCATTTGCTGGGAAGGAGATGCTGGATTGGAGCCCTCTGGGTTGTATCTCTTCCTGAACCTTGTTATTCATCAATAAAGCTATCTTGGTTTCTCCTATATTCTGATGTATTCTTGATGTATGAATGTATTAGTGTATTTGGTTTATTTCTAATCCTAAACTAGTTATGAATGTGAATATCTGTCTTTGTGTAGTGTTCTTCTCTTGTCGCAAGTAGCTGTTCTCTTGTGATCTTGCAGGAAGTTGAAGCTGGATAAGCAAGAAGGCAAGTAGCTGTGAACACCCAAAGAGAAGAGAGACCGGATCGAGGGACAAACGGAAGACACCGATAAGTCTATTGATCTCTCTTCTTTCACATTTCATAAAGGAAGAAACCAGCATAGCTGTACTCGTTTGTTGCTAAGGCACTGTCACACCTTAGGTGGATAGGATCGTCCTGCATAGGCATTTTTCCCCACAACAACGTCCACTCGAGTTGAATTGAAGAAGGCAATGCTAGATGAAGTATTGTCCCTTGACACAATTATGCGAGCATTGTAGTCCAAGTTTGGCACCGTGCATAAGGCAATCGTCCATCTCAACATATCGCAACAGCAATGTGCTAGAAGAGCACGTATCTTGATGAACTTGCATGCTTCTATTGATTACTTGCAAGCATGGATGATGAGATACAAGGGAGCCTGACTTCACTTGCCTAAGATGATGAAGGCTAGTGTAGTTGAGCTGAAGGAATGTATCAGAAGTCAGATCTAGAACTATGAAGAGCTCCTGCAGCTCATCACTAGTATACAGGCTTCCCATGCACGTGTGTTCAAGAGAATGGATGTTGTGGTGTGCACACATGCGATTCCATCTATTGGGACTCTCACCCAGGCAAAGACAAAGGCATAGGTCTGACTAGAGATTGACTCATACTTCGACGAGTTTATGCACATTGCTACTGGCCCAGACTTTCCCATCAGTGTAGACATCATGCACAAGTATGTTTTTGGTCCAGATGCATTGAAGAAAATGATGCACATGCTTGTAGACAAGTTGGACAGAGGAGCCTGAGCCATGTACCTAGATGTTATGGAGGCAAGAGTCAGGTTCCAGAAAGATGTCACCTTGGAGCACACAAACACCATCAAGGACTACCAATCTTGGCATCCGTATGTTACTGTTGATCAGTGAGAGAATGTTGAGGAGTTGGAATTCCATGGTTGTCTAAGTTAGAGTGATGTCTAGCATGAATTTCTCAAGCCATTTCTCTCACATGGGTACATGTGCATTGTAATGTAATGTCTTGTCAAGTGTAAATCAAGTTGTGATAGTTGGATGTAATAGTCATAGAGTAGATGAAGCGTCATGAGGGTAGTTGAACTGTCACAAAGGGGAATGTCAAGGGTCACCACACCCTTTGCTATAAATAGTCCCTCATAACTCATTGTATAGGTGTTGGCTTGTTGGGGCCGAACCCAGGTTCAGAAGTGTTTAGCCAAACAAATCCTGCACTACCGGACCTTTTGACAATAGTCCATGGAGCGCGGACTGAAGTCTCACCCGAGGTAGTAAGGGAGGTAGCTGGAACTAGGTTTCTATACCCTTGGGATGTCTTGATGTGGTTTGGAGGGGTCGTGATCTGATTTGTGCACTCGCACCGCTCTGCTCGACTGTCCGTCCTTCGCGTAGATATGCGACGGGCGCTTCCTAGATTTCTATTATTATAGGTGTTTATTATAGCTCAGTTCTGGTTCTCAAGGTCTTTAAGCAACATTTAACAGTAATAGCTAGTGTGCACAATCAACATCATAAACCATAATAGATGCATAAACCAAAATATAAACAGAGCCACAATATTTCAAAACCAACTTAACTTTATTAATGTCTTCAATTTCAACACAATCCTTTTCCTGCCATGCGCACACAGCTGCAGGGGTTCATGCACACAGCTGCGGAGCCTCTATCCCCTACTACGACCCAAGAATCAGACTTCCAGACCCAGAGCGAGTATTATAATCAAAAACCCATAATAAGTTAGATCTCCTTTTTCCAAATCTACCTTCTACCTTTAAGACCTTGCTCTATTTATACATTCCCATGGTCCGTGGACCATGTGTAGGTCGACTCACTTTCTATTATTTTACATTAATTTTGGGCAGACAACCATTTGACTCAAACTATTACATTTCGCGCTCCACACACTTCGCAGAACTTTTACAATATCATTACCCTAAATTATGGGCTTTAAGCCCCAAAACCATTACGCAGGGTCTCTGCTACCCAACACGCCCCTAACACAATCATCATGACTTGTCCCAAGTCACACGTTAGTGCAGTGATACATGCTGCCAAGGCTTCACGGTCCACCATCCCTGTGAGTGACGCACTACGTTCTACTGCTCCCTCCTTGTCTCCTGCAACTCTTCTTCAAGCTCCTACTCCATTGCCTCTATTAATTCGCGCAACTGATTATACTCATTCTGCTCTGCTCGGTTAACACAGAGCACCCCCTCAAAGGATTTTAGCTCAAGCTGGGGTGTCGCATGCGGGAACTCTTTGTGCCAAAGCAGTGAGTCTCCAATTTTTGGTCTACTATACACACTGTCTGCTGCAGCTTGTGTTGCATTTTTTCAAGAAAGTTGTTGTTTTCCACGAGATCCCAATCTCCAAGGTGTATCAGAGATGAACTGTTAACTATAATTCCATCATTTGTCTCAATATTCACGAGTTTTCCCTTATCTTTCATGGATTTCCAGCCAGCCCATGGCTTAGTCAGCGGCATCCAGACTAATTTTGTGTTGTGTCTAAGAATTTCTAGTACATCCCCCACCGTCGATGCTGAACTCAGCACAACGTCCATGGTCGTTGACACCACACTATCTAGAAGGTCTTGTATCTCTATTGGCCATATTACAACCCTTGGGCTTATGCCTTTAGCATCACTGATCAACAGTTCGATACTGGCGGGAAGGAAAAATAGATTACTTCTCTCAATACCATAGATCATTTGGTGGATGCCCTCCTTCGATTTATAGACATGTGGAAATTGAAATTCAGTCATTCCCTCCTTTTTTGGCGCATTAATGTTATATCTACAACAGCTTATTTCGGATCTAGCTCATACGTTGTATCTTAATTGCCCACTGCCCGCTCCCTTTCACCATAACTCAGACATCTTGTCATGAATAGTGACAACAACGGTCACCTTTGTGTTTATCCATTTAGCAGCGCAGCCCCTTCTATGCAACCATGATCCTTATGACATACGTAGCTCCTTAATAGACTGTTTTACCGTCCCGCACTCTCTTTCAACTATTCGGAGTGGTGAGACTGTGCTTCGATCGGTTAGTCAAGTAGCCAGCCCACCCATGTAGAGCTTCAGGCGACTGCCATTTACTCTACCTGGGAAGAGCTCTCCATTGAGCTTGCGAAGCTGGACCGCGCCTCCATCTGTGACTTCTTTGACTACATATGGTCCCAACCAATGCATTCGGAGCTTTCCACGGAATTTCTCGAACTTGCTGTCATATAATAGGACTAGATCATTTTCTTTGAACGTACGCAACTTGATATGGAAATCATGCCAAACTTTTTCCCGCTACTTCTGTACCTGCTGATGGAATCTTGCCAGAAACTATTCCCCCTCAAGTTCTTCTAGTTGTGTGAGCCTCTCTTCCAAAACCCCGCGGTCTGCCATGCCTGTCATCGCTACTATTCACAAACTGGGTACAATATTTTCCATTGGCATAATGGCTTCCATGCCATAGACTAACCGGAAAGGTGTCTGAACCGTCAACTTCTTATAAGTGGTTCGGTATGCACATAGCACTGCAGGTATGTACAAATCCCAATCGTTGCACTATGCATTACATACCTTGGTCAACGTAGTCTCCAAAATCTTGTTGAAGGCTTTGATGGTCCCATTCTCTTGCGGATGGTATGGCACTATGCTGATGATATATCTAGAATTCCTCAGTGAGTGTGTTGATAGTTTCATTTAGAAAGTATGTTCTGCGGTAGCTCATTAGTATTTTTGGGCTTTCAAACAATGTCAACACATTCTCGAACAAACATTTCACAGTTGTAGCGGCCGTGTAGTCCTTAACTCGCTGTGCTTCCACCCATTGAGTTAAGTATTCTGTCACGGTGATGATATAGTGCACGCCCATCTTTCCTTGAGGTGTGATAGGCCCCACAAAGTCGATCACCCATTTTTCGAACAGTTGCAACGTAATCTGTGGATTGAGCGACATTTTCGTCCCTTCGCGATAGTTTCCCAGTCCGTTGACATACATCACAAGCCTGTCAGTATGCTTTTGAGTCTTGATGGAGAGTTGGCCACCATAGTCTAGTGTGAAGAATCTTTTGTGCTGTTGTGAGTCTCGCATAGTGCCCTCCTACAGCCCCCCCATGTGCTTTTGTGAGGATCTGTCCTCTCTCAAATTCAGGCACATATCTTCGTAAGATTTCATCGTTTCCCATTTTGTAGAGGTGCCCCACGATAACAGTAAAATCCGTTGTGTGTATCACCAATTCTTTCCTCTGTTGGACTGAATATCCCTGCAGCGCGATCCCTGTGGTTAAGAAGTAGATTATGTCTTTGAAGTGGTCGTCTGCGACATGCACTGCATAGAGCTGTGCATCGGGTAATCCTTCCTCTAAATTTGTTGGCTCCTCACTGTTCTCAATTCGCGAGAGGTGATCTGGACCTACGTTTAGGCGTCCCAGCTTCACAATGACTTCGAAGTCATATTCTTAAACTAGTAACAATCATCTACAAATACACCCCCCAACACAGGCTTATTTACTAAGTATTTAAATGCGGAATGATCAGTATACATTTTAAAGTGCCCACCCAGTAGATAGTGGCAGTATTTTTGGAGTGCATATACCATCACCAATCCTTCATGCTCAGTAGTAGAATAGTTCTTTTCAGCTTTTGACAACTGCCGGCTCGCAAACGCGATCGGGTGATCGACACCTTCCACACCTTCCTGTGTAAGTACAACACCCAACGTAATACATGATGCATTGACATCTACATGAAATTCGATGTCCCACTTTGGAAAGACCAGAATGGGCGTGGATGCCATTTTTTCCTTGAGAACCTCCAAAATCCTTGTACATTCCTCATTCCAACAATATGTAGTGTCCTTTTTCAACAAATGTTCCATAGGTTTCGTGATTTGTGCATAGCTCTTAATGAACTTTCGGTAGTACCTAGTGTGTCCCAATGTGGCACGCAATTATTTGACACTTCGCGGTGCCTCCAGATTGAGTATGATAGCAACCTTTGCGGGATCCACCATCAAGCCTTGTCGGCAGACCACATGATGGAGCAAGTTTCTGAAGGGGATGAGGAAAGTGAATTTCTTAAGGTTTAGCACAATCTAGTGTTGTCAACACGTATCCAACATCAACTGTAAGCTCGTGATATGTTTCTTGACTAGCTCAAATACAATCCAATCTTCAAAATAAACTTCCAGAAACTTATGGATGCATTCCTTGAACGCGGCGACTAATACTAATGAAAATATCATTGGGGCATTCTTTAACCCAAAGGGCATAACCGTGTACTGAAAACACCCCCATTCAGTTGTGAATGTGGTCTTGCTTCTATCTTCTAGTGTGATATTGATCTGATGGTACCCTCAGAACCCATCTGTAAATGAGTGCGCTTCTTGTCCACCAACATTCTCCAGAACTTCATCTATAAACGGCATCGGGAACGGGTCATGAACGCATATTTCATTCAGTTTTCGGAGGTCCACATAGATTTGAATTTGGCCCTGCTATTTTTTCTCCTATACTATCATAAGACTCACCCAGTCAGATTCTTCCACAGGTTCAATAATTCATGCTGCAAGAATTTTGTCCAATTCTCAATGGACCTTTTTCCTTGTACTTTGGATTCAAACGGTAAGGTCGCTGCTTAACTGGCTTCGTGCCTAGTTTGAGAGTTATCTTCATCATCCCTAGATCGCCAAGGATCCCTTTTAACTCAGTTATTTTGGTTGGGAATAAGTCTTGATATTCTCGAAGTAACTCAACGACCTTATCCACCGTGGCATCATCCCAATAGTCTCCCAGCGCCACGTACTTCAGCTCCTCATCTATGCCAATATTTAACTGCTTCATTTTCAGTGGCATGGTGATGTCAGGGTCCTTGATCACTGGTCCGCAAACCTCGCGACTCCCCTCTGTTCAGAATATTGATGTTTTTGGGGTCATCATCATCATCGTCTACCTGCATGTTGTAACATTCTAGGGCCTGGCTCAACTGATGCAACCACTCTAGCTGCACTATTTCTTCTGGTTCCAATGGTATTTTGAAAATGGTGGCCTTCACAACTTGCAACGCATCGTCAACAGTATCCATCCATTGGTCCTCAAATAAGAACATTAATAAAATTCCTTCATGCAAGATATCCCATTCGCCTGTACCATGTTGGAGTTCTGTTTCAGTATACCAGTTCCTTGGGATGACATCGAGGGTATGATAAAATAAGTGTACCCACTCCAGCTGGGGTTCTTCTACATAGGCCTTGGTCCATTTGGTAAGGTGCATGCACATGTCATCACGTCCATCATATTTCTTGGTTATTCATAGTCCGGCTTCCCAAACCTTATCTGCATCATACGCCTACAACCACGCCAATATTCAAAGGTTCCTTCATGTGTTCCACACCAACGCTAAAGTGTTGCGTGCAATGCCCATTTTAATGCATCAAACCTCTGGTGCTCTGGTATTGGTATGCAACTGTGTGTACCTATGTCGAATATCCCGACCAAACCGGCTATTGTAACAGTGTCACAAGTTCAAGCGATGCCTGTTGTATGTCAGCCTCAGATTTCTTAGGTTGTAATGCAACAGCCCCTTGACCCTGTGACACAACCACAATCGCCAACTGGTGGGGCGACATAGGTCCAAACGGGTACAATTACCCCACACCTTGGTCCAACAGTTAGTATAGCACAACAGAACATGGCTTCACAACCATGGCTGGTGCAATACCAACAACCACAATTCCAGCAAGTGTACTAAGGTTCTGAGCAGCAGATCTTTGCGAACAATGGACAACCATATATTCAAAACGATCAAAACCAACCGCTTTACAGTGGTCAAGTCCACCAACCGTATCAGTCATACCAACATCAATTACATTATGCTGGTATGCAAAGGCCCACTGCTCAAGCGATTCCGTCGTACCCTGGGTATGCTTCACCTAACCTGAATCAACAGTTACCATTCGTGGCAACTTTAGAGTTACCCGATTTACACCAGTTAACCAACGATCCGATTGCTTACGCCCCTTGGTGGCCAGCGATTCCTCACAAACTTCCATCTGACATTCCTAAATTCAATGGAAATCCAGGTGAAGACCCATCGAATCATGTGATGACTTTTCATTTGTGGTGTTCATCAAACACCTTAAATGATGATTCGATAAGGCTTCGCCTTTTCCAGAGGACATTAACAGGTCCAGCGGCAAAATGGTATATTGAATTACCTAGAGCCTCGTTCGACAATTTCAGCTCCCTAGCCACGACTTTCTTAACACATTTTCAATTACCGATAAGGTATGAAACGGGAATGGAAATCTTAACCAACTTCAAGCAGACAATGGCCACTCATATATCCGATCATATACATGAGTGGCGTCGTCGTCGTAGGATGGTGAAAACATACGTTCCCGATCAGCTGTTAGCTGAATGGTTTATAAAGTCATTACTTCCAGTTATAACAGAAGATGTGGCAAAGGGGGGAGTCGTAACAGAGGAGCAAGTTATTGCTCGTGCACAATATATAGACTTAGTTTATACTCAGTCTGGCACGCTCTACGACAAAATACCTGACGCCCCTAGACCGAAATTCTCAATTCCTCCTCCTCCTAAATCAAATAGTGACTCTCATGCCGGTGATGGTGTGATTGGCACGGCAAACGCGAAATCGACAAAGGCTTCGTCTAAGAAAGCCTATAAGAATTCATATCAAAATGCAAAAGATGAAATTCTTGCTTTGGAAGTAAATGTCGTATCAGCAGATAAGGGCAAAGAAACCAAACAACCAGGGAGCAAGAAGAAGCAAAACAAAGGGAAAAAGAAGAAACAGGGTGAGTCATCTCCTGGAAAAACTTCTTCAAACCCTCCTGGAAATAGGAAATATCCATGTCAGATATGTGATGAGGATCATCGGACATGGGAATGTCCATACAAAGCTGAGATAAAAAGATTCTTTAAGAGTCCGAAAATTCCAGCTGTGTTAACTGATCCGTTTCCCGATCCAGGTCAAAATCTGGTTGGTAGTGGAAATGCTTCCCCGTCGCAAGTGCTTATGTTGTCGGTTTCAAAACAGCAGAATGATGCTTTGATTTCAACAAGGAACAAAGGTTACGGGAATCCGTAGCTGTCAAACGACAAAGGTAAAGATCAACCAAGTAATTCGACAACTTCGAAAGAAGTTGTACCGCCCATCATTCCTGAATTAACAATAAAACCGCCAAAGGGAGTAGTACACAAGTCGACATTTAATCGTCGCGCCAGAGCGGCACAGCATTATAACATAGTGGAAGATTTGGCCCAATCGCCATCCGCTATGTCGACTCTTGAAGTACTACAAAATTTCCCATCCCAAAGGCAGGCGTTGTTATCAGCTATTGGTGGGGTTGATCCTAAGGATTCCAATCTTGTATCCTTCGACCACAAAGGATACGATCCTTAGTTACCAACTCAACTAGCTTTCCTTATTCAAGTGAAAGCCCTCAACAAAACTGTTCACCGAACAATTATTGATGAGGGGGCATCTACATGTATTATGTCGATGAGTTGCTGGAAAACTTTAGGGTCTCCGACTTTGTCGCGATCTTCGATGACATTGAAAGCATTCGACAGAAGGACTTATACCCCGTGCGGTATCCTTAATAACTTGAAATTTGAACTAGGAGGAAAAACAGTAGAAATAGATGTTGAAGTCATCGATGGGAATCTGGACTACAACATCCTACTAGGAAGACCATGGATATATGCCATGGCAGCTGTAGTGTCGACTTATTTTAGGAAGATCACATTCCCTTTTCAAGGAGGGATTACGATCGTCAACCAACAAGACTTCCTCCCTAATGGTTCACAAGTTACAGGAAGCATTCCCATGATCCATGGAAGCAACCACTCGCTTCAAGCCATCGGAGTAGGCCTACTGAAAGACCCCACATTAATGGGAACTTTCGCACTTCCGCCTCCATTCTATATAGGAGAAGTAGCATTTGTAAGAGCCTGCAACATGATATCTTCCATGAAGATCTCAGAAGACGATGTCGAAATGGATCATGCAATGGTTTTGCCCCCAAGCCCCATTGAAATATTGTAGCAATCAATGTTTCAAGCATGGGAGGTGAACCCAAATCAACGCTCATCAAGCGTTTGGGTAGATAGGTCTAGAGAATATGGTACCCCGTTAGATCCTTGGTCGAAAGTACATGGGACTGACGAAGGAATCCTGCAATCAATGTTGATTGAGGGGGCACCATGGAGTGATTGCCACCATCGTTCCCTTCTTCCGGAATATGAAGAAGATACTCAACATGACCTTTATCACCCTTCAGTTTTTGAATTCCTATCAAATACTGTAAATACGGTGGACTCCGAGACTTATCCAATATTGAAGAGACTATAGCCATAAATATCTCGACTAAGACAAATGTTGTAGAGAATATTTATGTCGGCAAAGGATGTTCTCCTTCAGAACTGGAAATATATAACACTCTTTTTCGCGAGTTCAGAGATGTCTTTGCTTGGTCATATGATGAAATGCTAGGCATTGACTCGAGTATCGTTGAACATGAAATTAAAATGTATCCTGATGTCAAACCAGTAAGACAACAGCTTCGACAGGTGCACCCCAAGAAAGCCACTGCCATTAAAGCAGAAGTTGAAAAGCTCCTCCACGTTGGTTTCATCTACCCGGTTCCTCTAACCGATTGGGTATCGAATATTTTCCCTGTTATGAAGAAACAAGGGACAATTAGAGTGTGTGTCGATTATAGGGATGTAAACCAAGCTTGTCCGAAGGAAAACTACCCTACACCCTTCATCGACCAGATTTTTGATGAATGCGTCGGATGTGAAATCTTTTCATTTATGGATGGATTTTCCGGGTATAATCAAATAAATATCCGCCCACAGGACCAGTCAAAGACCGCATTCATCTGTCCGTGGGGCACATTCGCTTATCGAAAATTACCCTTTGGTTTAAAGAACACAGGGGCGACGTTTCAGAGGGCAATGAATTATGCCTTCCATGACATCAAGAACATCGTTCAACCTTATCTCGATGACCTTCCGGCTCATTCGCGAAAGCGGACTGATCATCCACAGCATTTAAGAGCGATATTTCTACGTTGCCGACACTACAAGATAAGACTCAATCCGCACAAATGTGTATTTTGCGTTGGTTTTGGTCATTTACTTGGCTTTGTGATCTCTAAGGATGGGATTCGTCTCGACCCTTGCAAGGTTCAGGCAACCATTAATTTGCCTCCACCTTCAAATTTGCTTCAGATTCAGAAACTCCAAGGGAAAGCAAACTTTCTGAGGAGGTTCATTCCAAATTACGCAGAACTTGCTAAAAGTTATACTCATCTTTTGAAAAAGGATGTACCTTTTGTCTGGGATCAGGTAGCACAAGCTTCTTTTGATGCTCTGAAAGATTCTCTAGTAAAGGCATCATTAATGTATGCCCCGGACTATCAAAGAGATTTTAACCTGTATCTGGCTGCAGCAGATACGACCATTGCGATGGTTTTAGTTCAACAAGTCGATGGAATTGAACATCCTATATATTATTTAAGTAAAAACTTAAATGATACAGAAAGCAAATATTCTTACGTTGAAAAGCTAGCACTCACTGTTGTTCAAGCGATACAAAGATTTCGACATTATGTCCTCTTTCGGAAAACTACCATTCTATCAGATTGCAACCCCATGACTTATATATTGTCGCGACAGTTGGTGGGGGGCAAATATTCAAAATGGATAGCGATCCTTCAAGAGTTTGATCTGGAATTTGTAAAATCCAAATCAAAGAAAGCTTTAGTCTTCGCAGAATTATTGTGTGATCTCCCATCGTCGTCCAACGATGAAACATCAGAAGAGTCAATCGTGGACGAAAGTTTGTTTCTGATATCTGCAAGCAATGAGTGGTATGGAGATATAATAATTTATCTCCAAACCCAAAAATTCAGGCCTGACACCTCTCACTCAGAACAGAAACGTATACGATACCAAGCGAAAGACTACATGATCGTCGGTGATACACTTTACCATCGTGGTATCGATATAGTTCTGAGGAGGTGCCTCACCCATGAAGAGGATGAAAAAGCCCTGAATGAGTGTCATTCAGGCGCGTGTGGGGCGCATCAATCTGGATATGCTACAACACAAAAAATCTTATGAGCAGGATACTTCTGGCCAACCATGTTCAAAGATTGCATAATCGCAGTCAGAAGTTGCCATGCTTGTCAAATTTTTGATAGCAAAACCAGAAGACCACCCGCACCTTTACAGCCAATAGTTGCTGTTGGGCCTTTCGCCAAATGGGGCATCGATTTCATGACATGTAACCCCACCTCGACCGAGGGGCATGGGTATATTATAGTCGCTGTTGACTATTTTACCAAATGGGCCGAGGCGATGCCTACATTAGATAACACTGGTGAAACAGCTGCCCTTTTCTTTTTCAATCATGTAGTCGCCAGGTTCGGCGTACCACAGGCCATAGTTACAGATCATGGGTCGCATTTTCGCAATCACATGATGGTTGAATTAGCTGCCAAGCTAGGACTATCTCACGAAAGCTCTACCCCGTATTATCCGCAAGCTAACGGACAAGTTGAATGCAATAAAGCTTGGGGGGCATGCACCTCGATTTGTGTTATTATGCTGGGGGCATGCAAACATAGATTCGAGCAGTTTTAGCACAAAGTTCATGCTCGTTAAAAAATAAACGCAAGATCCGAGCAGTTTTAACGTGGACTTCATGCTCGTTAAAAAATAAACATAAGCAATGAGCAAGTGTTTCCACCAGCGTTTAAGCTCATTTTAAAATAAAAAATGAACCTACCCAGTAAATAACCACTGTGAATGTAATATCATCAGCCATTAAAGCCTTGGTCATGTTTGCGCCGTCACCTCCACTTTTCATTTGGCCGATCGTTCACCTCCATATGATTGTTTACCCATTTTGAGGAACAACTGCGAAGAGTGATTTCACCTAGCCATCCTTGTTTTACCTAGCTGGTAAGGTGCATGCACAGGTCATCACGTCCATCATATTTCTTGGTTATTCATAGTCCGGCTTCCCAAACCTTATCTGCATCATACGCTTACAACCACGCCAATATTCAAAGGTTCCTTCATGTGTTCCACACCAACGCTAAAGCGTTGCGCGCAATGCCCATTTTAATGCATCAAACCTCTGGTGCTCTGGTATTGTGCTCTCAAACTTGGTCAGGAATTCATCCACCACTGTCAACCCATCATACATCGGTAGCTCTCGATCTTGAGCTATTACACAACACAACGACCTAATCATCATGTTGCAGTTTAACATTGTTACTCTGTTCAACTGATTATGCTATCATTCGTCTTCTTCATCTGAATCAGAAGTGTAGGCCTCCGCGCACTCCGATGATATTCTTCCTTCTGTAGTTGTATTTACCCAATCCTGATCTCACGTTGTTATTTTGTAGATATGATCCAAGTTATCATCATCTTCATCATCACGTACGGGTTCAATGTAGCACGCTCCTTCAGCCGGGTCTAGCAGAATGACTACGCGTAGGGAATTTTTCTCAAATATCATCTTCCGTTTCTTTAAATTAATGAGTCCATTCATTTCTGTGGTCCAGTCTGTCCCTAATAATGTGGGGTAAGGGTTACTGTCATCCAAAATTTCTATTACCTCAAAGTTCGTTTTTGTGCTCGCGCCTTCTATATCCACTGTGACTCCTTGCAATCTCCCCATGGGCAAGATCTTTTGTTGGTTCGCCATCTGTAATTGAATAGGAGACCACTGTAATGTGGGCCTACCCATGCATTCCCATGTCTGTTTAGGTAGCACGTTTTCATCCAAGCCTAAGTCTAGAATGATCTGATCCATCTCATAGTCGTTAATCTGCACCGTTAATCGCATTTCCCGTCCAGTGCGCAAAGCATGTTTTCCTAGTTTCTAGACCATGTGAGGTTCACTTGACCCTGTTCACCCACTTATCAGCTCTTGTAACCCTTTAACTGCCTTATTATCACGTAGCAACTTCATACATGTCTCTAAAAAAGTAGTTAGCATTGGGGGATCCATTTCCGGCTCGGGTGGATCCTTACTATCTGGAGTAGAGACCTCTGTGAAGCTCTTCTTAGCTTCCATAAATGTCTTCTTCGCATGTTCCAAGTTGAACTCAGGCTGCTTTGTAGGGGTTTTGCGAACCCCTGGGTCTTCCTTAGTTAATTTCCCCTTATCTTCCCCTGTGGCCGCACCACTTCTAAGCATCATGTTCATGTTGGGGTCTTCCTCACGTAGTTCGGACCTCATAATTTGGACATTTTGCATTGGCGTAGGTTGTGATTCCCTTTTCTCATGTATATGCACTATTAGCGTGGGGCAATCTATCATTTCATGATCAAACTGCTCGCAGTAGGGGCACGATATTCTGGTCCTCCATAGTTATAGCAAATTAGTTGCCTGCAGCCTCTTCCTTGCCCCATTCCTCCCCGTCCTTGTCCTCTTCCCTGGAACCCATCATGTGCTATCGCTGCAGCTGGATCTTGACCTCATTCCTCAGTCTTCATCCTATAAGCATGTGTTCAATCCATCACCAATTCGTAACTACGACAGTCTCATTCATCATGGCCCACCAATCTACAAAAATTGCAAAATAGTTGTTGAGGGGTCTGTGTAAACTTCTGTAATAGATGACAGTTGTTCGTTATGTACTTTCCTCCTACCTGACAAATTGCACACCATAGCATAGGCACCGCACTTAGTCCCACCTACGCCTTTGGTCTTAATGGCATTGGCCCTCCCCCTGCTAAATAGTTCATGAATACCGGACAATGATCCTTATCATGGCCCTGGCTTCTACATTTTATGCACCACACTTCTTCTCGTGCTTTTGGCCGAGGCACCTTCTCCTATTTCAAACTCTGCATATCCAAGCATAGGGTTTGTAGTTGCGCGTGGATCTACTGAAATCCCAACCCAATATCCTGTATCGGAGTCTCATGCAACCTCATTGATATCTCTAATGCTTTAGCCTGGGTTGAGATCTTTTGTTATGATAGCATTGTTTTCAAATGTGTTGTCAAAGACGCCACAAACCACGCGCGATGCTGCACATCCGTCAGCATCATGTTAGCCTCATGGATCATACTCTTTAGTATTTGATCCAGATCCCAAGGGGTTTCACCTGGCAGCATCACGATCTCCTTGAACTCGATGATCGACCGTGTCTCAGATTTCGGATGGCTAAATTCTTTGTTCAATGCATCCTGGATCTATGCTATTCCTGCATGTGGATGATTGCTAGAGTGCTTTATATACCACATCAATGCACAATCCTGCAGTGCACTTACCAATGTAGCCCTTTTAATGTTATCATCCGTAACTCCATGTGCTTCCCACACTGCCCTTACTATGAACCAAAACTGTTCTGGATCTTCTCTCCCTACTCCTCTGAATACATCCAACTTGATTGTGCTTGCCATGTTAAACTCCTAGTTTGGCATAGGTGGTCAACCACAAACTCGTACAGCTACTGATCCACTCAATTTTCAATCTCTTTCTTCTTAGGGTTCCAATGTTCTGATATCAGAAATTCCTTAGATAGATCCTGGTCCCAGCAACAGAACCATTTTTTGGCTTGTTGGGTCCTAACCCAGGTTTAGAAGTGTTTTAGCTAAACAAATCCTGCACTACTGGCCCTTTCGGCAAGAGTCCATGGAGTGTGGAATGAAGTCTCACTCAAGGTAGTAAGGGAGGGTGCTGGAACTAGGTTTCCACACCCTTGGGATGTCCTGATGTGGTCTGGAGGGGTCATGATTAGATCTATGCACTCGCACCACTCTACGTAGCTGTCCATCCTTTGCATAGATCTGCGACAGGTGCTTCCTAGATTCCTATTATTATAGGTGTTTATTATAGCTCAAATCTAGTTCTCAAGGTCTTTAAGCAACATTTAAAAGTAATAACTAGTGTGTGCAATCATTATAAAAATCCATAACAGATGCATAAACTAGAATATAAACAGAGCCGCAATATTTTAGAACCAACTTAACTTTATTAATGCCTTCAATTTCAGCACAATCCTTTTCCTGCCCTACACACATAGCTATGGAGCTCCTATCCCCTACTACGACCCAAGGCTCGAACTTCCAGACCCAGAGCAAGTATTACAGTCAAAAACCCATAATAAGTTAGATATCCTTTTTCCAAATCTACCTTCTACCTTTAAAGCCTTGCTCTATTTATACATTCCCATGGGTTGTAGACCATGGGTAGGTTGACTCACTTTCTATTATTTTACATTATTTTCGGGCGGAAAACCGTTTGACTTGACCTATTACATTTCGTGCTCTGTGCACTTCGCGGAACTTTTACAATATCATTACCCTAAATTATGGGCTTTAAGCCCCAAAACCATTACGTAGGGTCTCCGCTACCCAAAAATGGGCTTTCGATAAGCCAAGATTCTGATAAGACTACCTTGGAGAGAGCTTGGACAGTATTGTAACGAGCCTTGGCTTCTCTGAGTCTCCTCTGTTCTTTCCTGACATCTTTGGTGAACCTACCATCCATGATTTCACATGTGTGTCTTCATCCACAGATGCACCCCTTGTTGATCACTCGCAGGACACATCGGATGTTGGTCCATCCTTCAACAATAGAGAGTGTTATCACAAAATCAGTACTAAGGGCTGCAACCAAGTAAGATTTTATGTAACTCTTTCAACCAGACTTTAGACTAGGAATTAGCCTTCCTAGTCAGAGAGGGCTCTCTCACAGACTTTTGATAGAAATCAATTACAACAACAGATGGCTAACTCTTCACAAATTCATGAAAACAAAGCTGGTTGAACACATATCAAATTGGTCTTCATTGGGCTATGGAGTCTTACACATTTAATAAACAACAGCACAGTCATTTCATGGAAGTCAAGGCTCTTTGCATTAGATGTTCAAACATATCTCACACAAACTACAGCTTGCCAAACATACAGGAAGTCAGAGCATTAGAAATGAATTCTGAGTGATTATGTTATAACAAGGCTGTAAAAGAACATATAAGAGAAAACACCACCATCATATTTGAACAAAATAATCCATTGAGAATCTTGAGAAGAAACAACCATTGTTTTACTATTACTGTAACAAGTCTTTACATTGGCCCAAATAACTCTGTTTTTGTATAAAATGTCCAACCTTTTTTACATCAGAGTCATTTCTATATATAGGAAAACCCAAAATACTACTACCTGAGACTCCTCAACAAGCATGAAGGGAGCTCGAAATCCTATCATTAATTATCTTATCCATATCTAAACAAACTAATTAATTACAAAGGTATTGCGCTGTGAAAACAGAGAGTTCCATTCCCATTGAAACTCCAAGTCTATCTCCTCGTGTGCATTGATGCTTTCTTGAAATTTGACACCTGTATCACTTCTGTTAGTGTCGGTCTTGAGCCCTCCATCAGTGATCAATAACTCTTTGCATATGCATTTATAGGTGTCTCATCAGTGTCAGTTTTGCATCCCGCTAGGCATGCCATAACACTGAAATGGAGGAGCTGGTCTTTGTTTCCCTTCTCGGCTTTGCTGAATCAGGTCATACCACAATGTAATTGAGTCATGCTTGTTTTTATTCTTGTTTTGAAATTCCATGGTCTTAGGTCTAGGGTTATGAGTCAAAATCATTTCAAGGTCATGAGTCATGGTCAGTAGGTGCCCAGCAAGCCGGAAGGAGTCTTGTACATACATTTCATTATCATTTTCTTCAGCTATAACTCATTTTATGCCTTGGGTTTAAAAACCCTGTTTTTAAGTCCAAGGCCATGTGGAAATTTGAAAAAATAAAGAAATTCTCAAAAATTTGTAAAAGTGCCGGCAATAACCCTGGTTCCTTCACTACAGTCCCTCAGGCGGTCAACCTGCAAAAAGAAAGGAGTCAAACGCATCAAAAGGCTCATTTAAGGACAAAATGACTCCAAAACAGTGTTAAAAAAGAATGTCCAAGTGGAAACATTAGAAAGTGGGTTCTAAAGTTAATTTTTTTTTAAAATGAACCTATAAAAGCAATTTTCCCTCTTTAGTTACTCTTATTGTGCATATGAAGGTCAAAAATTCATGTTAGAGGCAAGAGGAGGCAACTCGGGCAAAATTCTGCAAATTACAAGGGTAATTCTGCTGCGCGACCACGTGGGTGGGCGCGACCAAAAAAAGGCCAACGCGCTGTGTTAAATTACACAGGCGCGACCAAACGGAGGGGTGAGACCAAACTGGCAGCTTGCGCGACCAAAAAAGTCTGCCCGCCTTGAAACTCATTCAAACGCTGAAATCACCCTCAAATTCTCTCAAGTTATTAAGGTATGCCTCATTCACATGTTTGATGATGGTGTTGGGATTGGAAAGGAAGGTAATGATCATAAATTTTGTGCAAGAAATCCATAAAGAAATAGGTTAAATGAATAGTTGTTTTTGCAAGCAATATGTGTGACAATTTGTTATTTTTCAAGGAAATTTTTCCCTTTTTCCCTCCTTTCATTTTCCCATGTAAATTACATATGTTAACATGTCATATTTATTGATCTCATTTGCAAATTAATCATACCAACCCTACCCCTAAATCCTATCAAACCCTAGTCCCCTTTAATCATTTCAAACCCTACCTTTTCCCCATGTTATATGCTCAAAACCTAAACACTAGAATGAACATAAAACATTGTAAAAAAAAAAAAAAAACAAATAGAAAAGTGATGACAAGGCATACATTCAAGAATTGTAAAAAACAGTGAAAATTGCTACTTGCATAGCCTTAGAAAAAATAAAGAAAAATGTCATCTTGCTGTATAATGTCAAAGGCTACAAGCTGTATAAAATTCATGACAAAATTCATTAAAGGTATCAGCTGCATAGCTATCAAAAAAGACTACTTTTGCTGTGATTAGGGTTTTGCATTAACATGGTATTCTTCCCCATCCTTAAGACTCTGTTTTTCCCCACCTATTCCCTATATTAAAACCCTAATTCAATTGCATTTCCCTTCATTAAAACTCCATATGCAATTGAATGTCCCTCCCTATGATCAAAGCACACAGTGAAACCCTAATTCCCCATGGTAAAAGCATGATGAAGCTGCCTCTGTTCTAAATGAATTGCTGTTATGTAAATTAGATTGGCAGTGATTTGTAAAGAGGGTTTCATGGTCCCCCTAAACCTAATTCCTAATATCCTCTTTTTTCCCTAATTCCCAAGTTACCAATTCCTTCTTCCTTCCGCTGCAGAATAATCACAGCAACCCCTTCCCATCATCTTGCAATTAAATACCCTAAACCCCTGTTTTTTATTAGCATCAAATGGATATTTTCACATGAGTAAAAACAGAGTATGCTCCTCAATGACATTCTAAACAAAATGAAATGAGCTGCCTGTTACTTGTACACAGTTGATGCTACCCTATTCCGCCCATGACATCCTTCCCTCCATCATGATGATTTTCATTGTCCTTTCCCTTGGTGCTTGAAAAACACAGTTTCCCTAAATAAAGTATTGATTTGCAAATGATGAAAGATAGAATGATATGTTTAGCATTATGTGATTTTTTCCTTCAGAATTCCCTGCTTATATATATATTTTTCCCTTTCCTATATGTAAATTTCCTCCCCTAACATATCCCTCATGATGTTTCCCCTTGAAAACAGCATACTTCACAGCATTTTGTAGGCAGGGCAGCGGTCATTTTGACTTATTTATTCCACCTTGCTCAATAACACCATGTCAACCACTGAGACTAATGAGCAAGGTGATGACCGATCATCATCTACTGAGATTGAGATACAGCAGAGGCCTCGTAGGGGAGGCAAGGGTGGTCATCACAGGAGGGAAGAGCCCACATCATTGACAGAATTGCAGGCTTGCCCATTGGCAGTATCTTGCTTTCAGCATATGGCTTGTTTTCAGTTTTGTGAGAGGCTGTCACACATCCAGCATCACAGAGACTTGGCCCGGTTGTTTGTCCTCCATCTCCATGACAGGCAGGTCACCCTTGCAGGGGTGAATTTTGTGTTTTCTCCAGAGGCTATCACAGATGCTACCGGGATACCCAATGTGGGTGAGGTGTGGCCGAAGCGCAAGTGGGTGGACCTGGTATACTATGAGCCATATGTTAGGCCTGCCTATGTGCATCACTTGACAAGGAACTTTCCTATCAAGTTCCTCCGAGCAGAGTATATAGACACCATGAGACTCATTATGCACTACTTCACATGCGAGGGGAGATTCTCACGAGTATTTTCTTGTCATATCCGCATGATGATGCACTTCACCAGAGTGAGGATGATGAACATCTCGGCATACTTATTTCATGACATTCAGAGGATAGCCACTACCTTTCGGAGACAGACTCCAGTACAGCAGCTCCGGAGCCTATGCCATCATGGTCTTATTCAGTTAGTAGTTTCCCATCAGCTGAGCCAGCAGGGCATCCCTTGGGCGGATTTCATCTCCCGAGATGTTTTCACACAGCCACATTCAGGGCCTGAGGCAGTTCATGAGGAGGGAGGGCCATCACATCAGCCCGAGACCAGCATCCCGAGACACATTCCTTCTTCTCCTCGGGTCACATATCAGAGAGGTCACAGGACCTTATTTGCAACAGCCCGACGAGTACTTTCTCTACAGCCAGTGGAAGGGGTCTCGTCTTCATCATCAGAGCAGCGAGTGTTATCTCCACACCAGGTGGAAGGGGCCTCGATTTCTTCATCGGCACAGGCAGTACGAGAGGGCAAGCAGCCCATGGTTGAGGATGAGGCAGTTGGCGAGGCACATGATGATTTCACTGGTCGTGATGCTCATTCTCCTTCCTCTTCAGATTTCTATGAGCTCAAGGAAGAGAACCTTGTGTTGCAGTGGAAGCTTGAGATGGCTCAGTGGACTATCACTTATTTAGAGCAGCGGACCAAACAGCTGGAGACCGAGAAGGAGTTGGATGAGTTATGGAGGATTCGATTCGACCGAGTCATCAACCGCAGGAGGCCTGGGGACCCACTGCCCAAGGATAGAGAGTTATTGCTCATCCGAGCAAATTGGCGCTTGGAGGGACTATTAGACAAGGAAAACCGTGACAAAGAGCTGCTCCGGAACATGAAGACACACTACTGGGCAAGATTACATGTTTGCAAGGCGAGAATGAAAATTCTCCAAAGAGAGCTGTCAGAGGCCCGGAAGAAGAAGAAAAGGACAAATCCACTCCGCATCTTGGCTGAGGCATCCCTCACTCATCATGGTACTGATCAGCCTTGATCTAGCATCAAAATCTGAAAATTTTGAGAATTTTGGAGCATTTTGCAAAGTTTTGGTAAAATTACAGGTTTTGCCCACGGTTTGGTCTCACCCCGGGTGAGACCATTTTGAAGGGCTGCTCGGAATTTTGCAAACTTGGCATTTTTGGAAAGGGCATGCAAAAAGAAAAATTACCAGTACTTGGGGGCAGCCTAATTTTGAGTTTTGAGCCTCCAAAAGCTCAAAATACACCTAAAAAATGACTTTCTGCCCACTTTTTGAGTTGCAGAAAGTGACCTTGGGAGAAATGGTTTTTGAGGGGTCAAATCAACACCAAATTCAGAAATTCCACTTGGGATGGAAAGTAGACAGACCAAGCTTTCCAATGAGCCATCTTGCACCTGATTTGGATCAGTGGAACCCACTCAAAAGTAGCTGCAAAGGGGCGCGACCAGAACTTCCAGGGGCGCGACCAAAACTTCCAGAATTGCCAGAATTTGCCATTTTCGGTCAAAAAACACTGTTTTGACTATGGTTGACCATTTTTACTTGTAGATGATGGATGAATGTAATATTTTCATGGTACTTTGATAGGCTTTATCTTTCTTTACTCTTCTAGAAGCTTCTTTGATGTAAATAGTTAATATTTAATGCATGGATAGGCTTCCTAACTTTTAGAGGCAAGTTGTTGTGCTGGCCTATTATCTAGTGACTGATTTAGAATTAGTTGTAACAGCTCCTAGGAAGCTGAGCTCGACCCCTAGAGGTGGGGAAAGAGGTTTGACCTTCTATATTATGCCTTCTCTTTCTCATTTTGATGGTTGGACTCTAGAGGGAGAAGTGCTATTGTATTTTTGACTTGTATTTTCTGCAATTTGAGGAAAAGGAAGGCCAGGGTTTTGCAGACTTCATTGTGGATTCTTGTGGATTATTATGTTGATGGTGTGTCTCCTACTGTTATTGTAAGTGTGTTTATGTGTTCCATTTCTTAATCTCTTGCTGCTATTTAAACAAAAGAAGTGATAAAGTTTGAATTCATGCATGCCATGCTCAGCTTTCAATTTTGTTTAAAATTTATGTTTTCCACTGTCTAGAGAGGATTCGAATTCATTGTTTGCCCTCTTTAGCCTCTCTTCTTTCTTCCCTGATCATCTCTTTCAGTTAAAGGCATCAGCATAGACTCCTACCTTGCCCCAAAGACCCACCTGCAAAAACTGAGCTCAATCCCCGCACCCTAAATTGCACTCCCTCCAATTGCCACCAAAAAACCCAAAAAATCTTTAAATCAACCCCCCTTATCAATTTACTAGCCTAATATCTTTGATCCTAATTGGTCAGCTTATTATATTATAAGATCTATCAAATCTGACCCGAGAGAGCCTTCTCATACCTCGTAGGGCTAGCTACGAGGTGAAATGGTTTGATGTAGCCTTGAGAGTTTGTCTATCTCAGCCTAGGTGAATTCCAAGCGCTAACAACTTCAATAATAGCCAAGCCATGCTGGAAGAACATTCACTGAATGAGCAGCTTCGGATGCCTGATATGTGGATGACTCATCAACTGATAAGAATCTGTGCCCTATGTTCACGGTCTCTGCCTCCCATTAGTCTTCATGCATTAAAAGATTATGCTTCAAGCCTTTTAATTCTCTAATAATCACGCATGATGCAAGAAACCTTATGATCTGGCCACCTTATAAACTGAACAGGTGTACCACTCAAAATCTCGGTAACCCTACCAGAACCCTAATAATTCGGATATAAAGTGATTTTAGGAAGATTTTAACAAAAGACAAAAATTTCACCTTTTCCTTAAATACTCACACCTGTCACCTTTTAAACATCTGAATGGCTTTATATAATCTCCATGCTAGCCTCGAGTCATCCCTTTAAGATTTGCTGACCTCAGCATCAATCTCAAATTTTTCACATAAACAGTCATCTACAGCAGTTTCGTAGCGCGCTACGAAACTGCTGTAGGTAATCAAAACTAAGCATATGAACCTTAAAGCAATAATGACTTAACTCTGTGATTTCTTCAGCTATTTTGTACAGGTGTTAGGGCTCCAAAAAAGTTTCGAAATGATGACAGCCAAAATTTATCAAAACTTGAAAAGCAAATTTCCCCTTGGATCAATTAGCTAGTTTACCTAGCTTCTTCTTCAAAATGCTAATTTCCTCCTTCAAAACCTTGTTTTCTGCTCTTAAGCTTGTATTCATCTGTTTCATGATTTTTGCCTGCTTCAGAGCTGGCACTGTCCACACATATGCATCAGACACTGAGTCAGTTTGGCTCATTAAACTTGTTCTGCCTTTTATCACAGCCCTTTTATAATTTGCATATCTCACTGCCCTTTCCTTAGAAACATTTTTAATCTGAGGCACTTCTTCTTGTGTTGTTCCTGCTTGTTGCTTGATAGCAATGACATTTCCACCTTGGCTGATGATGACCCTACTACCCTTATTTTTACTTTTGGCTGCTTGAACTGTTCTGGTCAAAACCTCAAGTACATCTGTACTAGGCACTTTTAAAGGTGCCTTCTCTTTCTGCGCTTTCTCCACTTCTTTCATTTGTCTTCTTGTGACTGGTCTACGTGGCTTGAAAGCATATTCTTTACTAGGCTCTTCAAATTTCAATCTTTTTGAAGCTCTTGGTTTTTTAGAACTTTCGGGTGAAGATTGAGTGAGGTCAATATGCATTGGCTGCACTGGGTGATCTTGCTCAAACTCTATTGGTTCAATCTGTATTGGCTGATCTTGCTCAAGTTCAATAGCTTCAAGTAAGTCATTTAAACTGGCTTTTGAAATAGGGCTTTCTTCCACAGTAATTGACTTACCTTTCTCTTTGTTTAGTTGACCTCTGGTTTTCACCCTTGAAATCTTTTCAACTTCACTTGATTTAGCTTCATCCTTCTTTTTCTGGATCTTCTGCTTTGATGACTGAGGTGTCTCCTTAGATGATGACTTAGGAGTTTCCTTTGCTGATGATTTAGGTGTCTCTTTAGATGATGGCTTAGGAGTTTCCTGCGCTGATGATTTAGGTGTCTCTTTTGCTGCCACAGACTTCTCTGATTTCCTTAACTTGGTTTTAGGCTTCTTTTGGTCAGTCACCTCTTTCCTAAGCTCAGCCAGAGTGGGTTCTTCACTCCTTTCTTCCCTTTCCCTCACAGGCAATGGAGTGAGGCCTGTTTTGCTTGGGAAGCCAGCCATAAACACAAATGAATCCCAATCTCTGCCAATCTTTTGTAAAGCATCCAACACCAGCAACTTTACTAAACCATGATGAAACAGGGATGTTTCACAACCATCTTTCTTTAACTGGATTTTATCACACATTTTACTAATGCTTCTGAACAAATAGAAAGGTATGTCTATTGAAACCTTACCTGTGAAATGCAACAAAAGTTTGAAGTGGTAGGAGTAAACTTTGTTGTACCTTCCCTCGCATGTCAGGTATTTCTGGATGCATGTGAGGAGCGTAGCATAATGTTCCTTTATGTAACTCCTTGGCACCGCTTTGGTGAGGTCCTCATTTACATAAGGTTCCTTCAAAAACTCTTTACAGGGACTCATGTCGAACTTAAAGTTTTTGAACCATTCATGACCACCCCTCGGAATTTCAGTGACAGTGGAAATAGCTTCAGGAGACACAGGAAACTCTAACATTGACACCTTTGAATTCAGTCCAGTAAAATTCAATGCGAAAGCCTTCGTTACCTCTGCATGTCCCCCCTTCAATTTCTCGCAGAACCTCCAGCAACCGGCATTTCGAAAGGCTCTTGCTACACCTTCATCCCCGAGAGTAACATCTAACCCCTCTGGCTCTGTCCTCAAACACTTACCGGATCGATGTTCCCTCTTTTCCATCTTGCTTCGGATATTTTCGCACAGGAAACTAATGGCAGCTACAGCGCGAAAACAATCTCGACTTTGGAGTGCAGGCTCGCTTGCAACGATCCCTTTAAATGAGAACTTGGGCTTCTCATACAGCAAACATGTTTACACATTATGAAAACACATTATGACATAACCATACCTCATTAAAATCCCTTAAGCTGACATTCATATGCATGACTCTGGACCTTATGGCGGAATGATGATTTATCATGACCTGGAGAGGACATCAACTGACAAACATGACCGGACCTATGACTCACCCCTCCCGGATTTGACATTGCAAGAGAAAACGCTACAAAAACCCCGAAACCCCGATTTCGTAGCGCGGACAGTTCAAATTTAACAAAACGCGCTACGAAATGGCTGCTAAACAGTACGCTGCGAAAAGACGGAATCATCATTGCGCAGCTAAATGGACCAAACAAACATGCGCTGCGAAACTGCACAAAGTACTAATGACATGACATGTCTTAACTGACAATGATGGAGGGTATCTAACGATTTTTTTCTTACACGAACTTACATCAATACCTTTTGAAATTCACATTTCAAAGTGACACACACATATAAACCTATTCACAAAACTGAAAACCTTTATATGAACCTTGTGGACAACATTACATACATGAACTATGGTTCTAAGTGATAACAGAGAGGATAAGTTATTAATTGAAAATCCACTTGATCTTTCATCTGTCTTTCGCGGAAACATAGAGGATAAATTTGTTCACTTCTCATCTACCCCTCTATTTTATTCATCAGATCATGAGGATCACTGATTTTTTTGATCATGGATGTCGTGATCCATTTACCCCCATATTTGATCACGATCATGTTTCTATTGCAATTGATTTTTTGAAGCCATTGGTCTATGATGATCTATCTAATGATGAAGTCGAAACACCCAAGATTGTCGAGGAACTTTAGCGCGAGCTGATGGTTATGTCAGGCCCTGACTCTCTTGTGGTTAGTCTCACTTTTGATCATGAAACTGTTTAATCACCTAAGGCTCCTCATCACTCATCTGTACACATTGAAGATCAATCTCACACATAGATCAATCTTCCTCCACTCAAACTGCACGATCCTTTCACTCATGCATTGGAGGAATCTTACATTTCAACCACACATGAACGACACAAGTTTTCTTTGTTTCTTTTGTTTGCTTGCATATCACAGTCAAGAGTATGGTTATGCTTCAAAACTGAAGGCAGTGTTGCACTGTTTTTGGGAAAACTAGTGTCTTTTCGATCGACTAGCCCTCTAGGTTTGGCAGCTATCCTAGAAACAACAGTTTAAAGCAATTCATGATTTCTTCTATGTATAATAGATAAGATAAAGACAAAGGAACCAACCTGGATCTTCCGCTTAACTTCTTGCTTGATCTCTCTCCCCCTTGACAGAACATGCAACTCCTCTCCATACTTATCCCGCTTGGAGAGTACCTGTAGAAACACAGTAACAAAGAACCATCAAAGCATCTTGATCTATTATATCATAATCAATACGGAATCAAAAATATAATGAACATACAATGGTATTCACAAATAATAACATTCACAATTGCACAGTTTAATGGAAGAAAACTCGAAGAACTTTATTAAATAGAAGGGAGAATTACAACCTAGTTGTCTGATCCAACATCATCCTCCTAGCATCAAGCCCTCTTCACCTCATGAAATAGCAAGATCAAACCAATAATACAATGCTCTTTCTTCAAACTATTAGCACTTGCTTGCAATTCACAATATTCCAGCCCCCGGATCTCTTAGATGAAGGATCCTTTTATAGATGTGTGCAAGGGTGTGAGTCATCTCTGGGTTTTTGATTAGTGTCATTCCACTTGTTGCATTTGGTTCCACTTGGAGATTTCTTGGATCTCTTACTCATTCCTGGGCGAATTCAGAGAGGCAAGTGTCATAGGAGAAGTTTCTAGAAGATTCCATGAGCATCCACTTAGCAAACTGTCTCGGACATTTTTCCATCCTCGCTCATCGCACCCTATAGAAGGCCTCATCATTATGCATCACACCTGGCTAGTGTAGAAGTCAGTATGCATCGCACCCTGATAGTGGAGCAGTCATTATGGTCTAGTTTAGGCCAATTAGGGTATGAAACAACACTTTTAGGGGTTGAAGAGCCCTAGTTTATTGACATATAAGATTTGGGTTGAAGTGCCCAAATATGTCTATAACAGTTGCCCCCTAAAGCATGAAGTCATAAATCTTTGATGTCGGGTGAAATGCTTTAACATGAGGATCTGACATTTCGAAACTAGAAGGTGACCTATATAAGATACAATACAATACATCATCATAATATAATTTTCATGATCTAGATGAGGCGGGCATTCCCATACTCAACTTTATAAATTAATTCCATGTACATAGAACAGATAATTGTCTGTAGTTGCAAACTAATGATTCTTCATATGTAGAGTCATCATCCTTGGTTTGGATGACCATCTATGTAGCTTCTATGTACATTTGATGTCTTTATATCCCTGAATATATCACAGCCCAGATGGATGAAACTAGATCCGGGGTCTTCAAACTCGTTCAATCTTCGCTCGATGTACAAGTCGATCCATGTGAAAAGATGTTCTGAAGTCGAACATGGAAAGACATCGCCTGATTACTAGCCAATAATGTGAGCTGTTAACAGACGTGAGAGGAATCACCGATAATGATGATGACCCTCAAGGTACTACAGTACAATTCACGTGGTGTGAATATATGATCCGATGTTGAACACCATGCAAAATATTTTGGTTGAAGGCCATTGATATCAACCTATCGCCGGAAGTGAGAAGCTTGCCATTGAGGCATGCAAGCTTCAAAGCATTGAAAGGGTTGTTTCTAAGTCAACTTCTTGGATGATGAGATGATGTCGACAAGAAGTGACTCATTGTAGGAGGGCTTTGATGTATCCCACATATACGACATGAAACAAATCAAATGATTTTCTGGAGGTGAAAATGATCTGAAGACACAAGGTTCAGGAATGGTGGTCATGAAAATTGGAGGTTGAAGGTATTGCAGTGGATGAGGCATTAACTGGATGGTGAATTCTCAACTGAATGACTTCTCTTGAACATATTGGCGACACTGAGATGGATTGGTAGCGTTAACCCCAAAAATGGATGGTGAAAGACCAATGGTGAAGTGACCGTGAACAGAATAACCCAACCCGACTCAATCACGGTGATGGAGTGAAAGTGTCATGTTCAAGAGCGACCTGCTACCACAAAGTTTTCAAGTTTTCTTCCCTTTTTCCCCAGTCATTACTTACTAGTACCTCTTTATTTTTGTCAAGCTTGAGGAGGATAACATATGCTTGTTCTATAATTTTCCCTTCGGGCAAACCTGTTGCTATGTTTTAGCGAGTCTAGCGACAGGGAAACTCGTTCTTGTCTAGGTGGACAAGTTTGTTGTGATTGTTTTAACGAGTTTAACGACAAGGATAACTCAGTCTTTTTCATGTTTAAAGAGTTTGAAAAAGGACAAAAAGGAAACTCTGTCTCGTCCATGAATGGACGAGTTTGTCACTATTGTTTTAACGAGTTTAACAACAAGGATAACTCAGTCCTTTTCATGTTTAGAGAGTTTGAAAAGGGACAAAAAGGAAACTCCAAAAGTTCTTTTTTCGTAGCATAATGCCTTAGGTCCAAAAAAGATTAAAATAATACAAAAGGGATGACTTTTCGATCAATTTAACGAGCCGAGAAAAGACAAGCACTCAAAATTTTTTGTGAGATAATCCCTCAGGCCTGAAAAGGATTAAAATATACAGGAGGGATGGCATTTCCCATCACTTTAACGAGCTGGAAAGGCCAATTGCTTGAAATATTTTCATATTTAATGAGTCTGAAAAGGGTTTAAAGAAGGCTCATGAACGAGTGGTGTCTAGGGTAGCAACTAGTTCTGGGTAGGCTTGGAACTTCTCAAAACATGGTGATGTGAAGCGGTTGGCTAACAAGACCACTTGTTGCGACTGTTCCTCAAAAGGGTAAACAACCAAGAGGAGGCGTATGATCAGCCAAAAGGATGGAGGTGATGGGCGGTACACAACCAAGGCTCAAAAGGCTGATAGCATGGCAATCACAGAGGTTATTTACTGAAGGTGGGTTCATGTTTTAATGAGCTTGAACCGTGGGGGGAACTATGCTCGATGTGGGTTTCATTGTTCTTACAAGCTTGAAACGAACAAACATATGCTTGGTTAAGTTGGTCAAAGATGTTCAATTTACTTTTTAGCACATGAGTTTCTTTCGACGATCATTTAACCTGCTCAATCACTCCATCAAATTGATTAGAAATACACATATATGTGGGAAAAATGAATTAAAACTAACATTTTACTCGAAGTACGTGAATAGTAGATACAAAAAGTAGTTTCACCTTTCATTTTCATCATTTCATTTCAAATTTGGGATTTTGGAGTTCTGGAGTGGTTTTCCCCCTCAAATTTCACCAGTTGATTTCGGGAGATCCGGTGGACTATTCTCCACGCCATCAGGACCAGGTAGGAGCTAACCCTGAGCTCTTCATTTTCATTCCATCTTTTCTTGATTCTGAGCTAGTTTTTCAACATTTCTGGGCCCCTGGGGTTTGAATATATCGTTCCCCAATCATCGCACCTAGCCTGTATCGAAAGGTGCGATTCATACTGAGCTTCCAAAAGGCCAATTAGTATGCATCCCACCTTGCTCAAAGGCAGGTTGCGATGGTCGCAGAAAGGAAACTTTACATAGTGATTTTTTTCATCAAAATTTTGCCTGTTTTTGCTCAAATTTGGATCCTAACTCATCTTTTGTCTTCATTTTAGACATTTGTTGGATCAAGATGGTTGTCACATGGCGTGAACGAGAACATGAAGAGGAGGACATGATTGCTTTACACGACCAGGGCACAGTTGCTACATTACGAAACTGTGGCTTGCTAAAGTTCTTCCGCATATCTAGCATGAGGCAACAGATCAGTTTTTTGCAATATTTTCTCGATGCTTGGGATCTGATCAACCAGGTATTCCAAATCAGAGGTAAATCTATTCCATTGACAGTCGAGGACATTTACTTTCTGACGGGTTTGTTGAGGCGTGGTGCCCCTCTTTCACTATCAGGATTCGCCCGTGGAGGTGAATCTGTGAAAGACTATATTTGTCAGTTCTATAGAGATGGATCTCAGCCTAGCAGTGATGGAAAGATCAATATCTGGGATGTCACTGATCTGCCCTTGAGGACCATTTTATTTACCTTTGCTATATTGATTGGTAGTGCAACTTTACACTTGGAAAATAGATCTTACATGCATTATGCCGTGGAATGCCTGGAACCGAAGGTGTTCAACTGGTGTGAGGTGATAATTTCTATCATAGAAGAATAACTTTCCAAATTAAAGAATGGAAGAACCAAGAATTTTGGATATGGTTCCATATTGACTTCTTTTGCTTTGGAGAGGATTCCACTGATGCAACCTTAGAACATTTCACTGGGATTGCCAGCACCGAGGGAACCACGGATGCAGAGATGGGTTGATCTTATGGCCAGACATGCCGGTCAGTCACAAATTCCTTCTCTGATACCTTTTTTGAGTGGTTCAACTGTCAAGAGATGGTATTTGCGGAGTATCCATACATCGGGAAGGATTTCTGAGGTGACCTGGATTTGGCATTACCAGCTGGCGAGCAGTGGAGTGCTGTAGGTAAAATGATTTGACCATATCTTTGTTTATCAATTTTATAATGTTTTTGTGTTTTTTAATGTTATCAAGACTAATCAACCTCATATGTGTGTGCAGATATTGGACCAATGCGACTAGTGGCACTCCCACGGGTAGCAGATGACGCTCCAGTAGGAGAGGCTATAGGGAGGGTCATCCTTCGGGATCTGGACATATCGGAGACCCTGGCAGTGTTGCAGGATCAGATCGAGGGCCTCACTCTTTGTATTTAGGATTTCAGGACTGATGAGTTACCTTTGAGGTTACAACGCCATACTACTGGCGTGCTGAGTCGATGGACCGGGCTCCTGCACATGATTGCACAGGCAGTGACATGTTATCACCAGCATCATTAGTCTAGGATGCTTTTCTGCATTCATTTTGAGTTTCTTGGTTAGATGACTGATTTTGTCTTGGACACAAAACATTTTGTAAAAACTATAAACAACTATATATTTTTTATTTTCGGAGTTTTATTTTGGTTAAGTTATGCAATCCTGATATAAATGTTGATATAAAATGCTCTCTTTACAAATGCTGCAAATGTCTATCTAATACATAGTTTGCTAATGAACCAGTCAATGTGTTTAAGTTTATGGAAATGTTTTGATATTGAACGGAATCAAACTGTCTTTCCAGAATCCTGACTCTTAGGAACATGCGATAAATTGCTAGGTTCCGAACAAAATAAGTGCTAGTAAGCTGTAGAATGACAAGTTGTGAATCTAGTCTGACAATGAGTCGGCATACGCCATGTGAAATGGCATTAGAGAGAATTTCAATCAACGTGCTATACTCAGCAATGTTGTTTGTTGATCGGCCAATACATATCGCCCTGAAACTCACTATTCGTCGCTTGGAGCGAAAATGGCCCAGGCTGCAGAAGATAGTAACGTTTAAGATACAACCTGTTTCGGGGCTATGACAGTGGGGTCCCATCATAATCGACCAGGTTGTAGGCTCTTTTTATCAATACCTGTTTAACAATGTAGGGGCCCATCCATAATGGTTCGAATTTACCTGCTCCTAATTTGTCGGAGTCTTGATCGTAAAGCAAGACCTGGTCACCTTCTGAGAAGACACGAGGCTTGACATTTTTGTCAAATTGCACCTTGACACATTTCTTATATGCTTTGTTAGCCAATGCAACATCACGATGGGTTTCATCTAGGTGGATTAGCTCCAAGAAATGAGCCTCTTCTTCAGAAGTTTCAGGAAGTAGATCAATTGCTGGCTTGAGGGACAAGATTTCGCACTGAATTGGAAAGACAGCTTCCAGACCATACACCAACTGAAAAGGCATAAATCTAGTCACATTTCTCACCGAAGTCCTATATACCCACAGGGATGAGTATAGGATTAAATGCCAATTTCGTTCGTGGACTCCAATCATTCTTTGCAACATGCGCTTAAGGACTTTGTTAATTGCCTCAACTTGTCTGTTAGCCTATGATAATATGGAGTAGGACTGTCGTGGGACAATCCTTATTTGGAAGTCAATTCAATCATCATGTGATTGCGAAAATGTGACCCATTATCTGTGACTATAGCCTATGGTACACCAAATCTAGAAACTACATGATTAAAAAAGAAAAGAGCAGTTGTTTTGCCATTGTTGTTTAATGTAGGCATCACCTTGGCCCATTTTGTAAAATAGTTGACATCAACTATAATATACCCATGCTTGTTATAGACATTTTTGGGCACTGCAACCCCAATCATAAATGTCCATAAAACAAGGGCTCTTAAGTCCCTAAAAGTGTTGTTCCAACCTCTAAAAGAACAAGGTCAATTGATTACATCTTCTCCCAGAAGTTCTCCATGAAACATTGCTCAGAACTGGTCAAAACTGGACCATATCACCTGCTCCATGGTCAAAGTGCACTGCATCCCACCTAAATACACATGGGAGGTGTGATGCATACTGAAAATCCATTCTATGGGGTGCAATGGGCGAGAGTGGACAAATGGCAGGGTTAATCTGCAAGGTGGAGGATCATGGAATCTTCTAGAAACTTCTCCTGTGACACTTGCCTCTCTGCATTCGCCTAGGGATGAGTAAGAGATCATCAATCTCCAAGTGGAATCAAGAACTATCAGAGAGAGGACACTAATCAAATCTCAAAAGCTGACTCACCCCCCTTGCAAACATCTATATATGGATCCCTCATCCCAGAGATCCAGAGGATGGAATTTTGTATCTTGTAAGGAAGTGATGCTGGTTTCTTGGTGCAACATCATAGTGTTCGGTGATCTAAGCTTTTCATGATGTGAAGAAGGGCTTTCTTGCTGAGAGGATGATGCTGGATCAGAACAATTGGTTGTAATCCTCTTTGCTATTATTGATTATTAATAAATCTATTCAAGTTTTCCTTCACATTCTTGTATGATTGATGATATATGCATTTGTGTGGTCAATATATATCTGATCCTATATTGTTTATGATAGTAGATCTATGTTCTTGGATAGTGTTATGCTGCTTTGATTCTACAAGTGCTCTTTGAAGCCGGGTAGATGAGGAAGCGAGTGGCAAGGATCTATCAGAAGGGAGAGGAATCAAGCAAGGAACCAAGCACAAGACAGAGGTTGGTCTCCTTTATTCCCCTCTTATCTACTTCTCATAAAGGAAAACGAAAGTGGTTTTAGTTTGTTTGTTTCTAAGGTAGCTACCAGCCTTAGTGGGACTAGCAGCTCTGCATAGACACTAGATTTCCCGGTAACAAAATGGCAACTCCACTGGGGAGCGAATAGATTGTTTGTTTGTCTATATTTGTTTACTTTATAAACTTACAGACGGATCCTGAAGTCAAGCCAGCTAGCCTTCGAACTACATTTTCTATGCAAGTGAAAAGTAGATCAATGCTGCTTCAGTCTATCTTTGGGTTTTGTTTATGGAATGAACAATTGATTTACAAGCTCTCTAATTGCCCTTGTGGTGGCTCTAGTACCCTCCTTAGATCTACCCCTGTGATTTATTTATTGATTACCACTTGCTCGGCCTAAATCCCTGAACTGAGCTACAAACTGTGACCTGGAACCCAGTTGAAGTCTCGTCCCTGGACCATCGCACTGTCTCTTCTTTGGATTCTGGATGCATCGCACTTCCCGAGTGTAGTAGGTGCGCTGCATATCTTTTTCCTCGTGTTACAGGTGCCCTAATCAGACAAGGCCTTTTTTGCTCTTAGATTTTGGTTTCTGTGTTCACTCTTTTCAGCTCTATTCAGGAGTTTTGTTGTCTGTAGTCAGTATACCTCTGTTGAAACCCCCTTCCTTGCCATTATTCCGCCTCCATTGTGCAAAGAACTATAAATGTTTTTATGTATTTTGAGCCATTTTCAGTTCTCTTTACAAAGAAGTAGCGTAATTGAACTGTCGTTTCTTGATTTGAAAGTGTCACAAGTGTTGTTTTCAATCATAGAAGAGAATCCGATTGTTCTTGATATTCGATTACACTGTTACTCTTGTATTTGATTTGAATTAGTAGTTTTTCAAGTGTTGAAAGCAAGTTTTCAATTCCAAATTGCAAAGTGTCGTCATTGCCTTCATTGTGTTTTGAAAACAAACTTGTTAGTAATGTCGCTTTGAAAAATAATTCAAATTTGCACTTAGCTTTCTTTTTATCATTCACATATTAAGAAGGTTGAAAACAAATACATGCATGTGCATTTGCATTTAGACTATTTGTTGGTTTGATTTATGACAATGCATATAGTGTGTGTTCTCTACCCTATGTTGAAAGAACATCATCTCTCTTTCCTTAGTAACTAGGATTTTCATTGCAAAAGGAAGATTAAATGATTGTTCATCATCTTAAATTGCATTTTAGGAATTATATATCTACATCACATGGTGAATCTGAAAGGAAAATTTCTTAAGCAAGATCAACTGTAAAATAAATTTAATGAATCTAAAAACACTTTGGAACCTGACGCACAACATTTAGAAGTCTAGGCTAGAGACGTATTCTGGCGTTGTAAAGCCTAGTAACTGTTGTTTTCATTGTTGGTTGGGTGATTCCTCCACTTTGGGACGATAAGTGCCAGTACGGACTTGTGCTCCCACATACTGTCGAGTATATATTGGGAGACCACAATAGGCTTTATCCTTTATCCATAGGAAGCCATGTCTGCCGCCCTATTGATCGCAATGCACTGAACACAACATTCGGGAAGATTGACTGCCGTACCGTAAAAATTATTCTGCAGTTTTGTGATTGGTTTGGTAATCCCTCTGTCTAGATTTCCAGAGCAGTCTCTTTCATTCCTTTTCAAACTCCTTAAAGGAAAAGGTCCATCTAAGCACTTGTCACTTCAGGCTCATTAAAAATCAAAGGCAACTAGAGTCATATTTTTTTTTTCTCGACTCTTAAAAATTGAAAAAACAAGTTGTATCAAAGCGTCTAAAATTTATTTTAATCGGAATAAATATCACCTTTCCTATGTTGGTCTTAGGTTGAGAAAAATGGATTCCACCAACCAAGGAGTTCCCCTTGGGGGAAATCCTAGTCCTTTCTCCTCTTGGGGAGATGTTGGTGCGCCCCATATGGCCACATTGTTGCTTCTAGGATTGACAATCGGCTTGCCCGTATGGCTCTTTTCAACCTCTGTCATTCAGAACACCGTGATTCCTGAACAATCAAGTCAGCAACTAAACGATACTAGAGTTACCCCCCAACCTTCTACTTCGTCCAATTCTTCCTCTCCTCCTTCCTCTTCGCTTGATGAAGCTGGTAAAGCCAAAAACCAAGTAACCGAGAAGAAGAAGGAGAAGAAGAAGAAAGAGAAGAAGAAGGAGCTAAAGGCGAAAAGGGGCAACCAAGCATCGTCTAGCGAAAATCCACACACTGCACCATCCAGGCCTAAATCGCCATGTGTCATTTGCAAAGGAGACCACTATCATCAAGATTTTCCTTGCATCCCTCGGATCTTAAGGGACTGATCTCCTCTTTTGCATAATCCGGTGTCGTCAACCTCTGATGATCATGTTGAAAATACACCATCGACTAGTGAAAGTGAAGCCCCTGGACAAAAAGGAAAATGTAAATTTCCTTATAAACTGTGTGAAGGCGATCACACCGTCCACCGTTGTCCCTTCTTAAACAAGGCTAAAATAGTTTTGGACGACCGTCCAGTTTCACCGTTACGACTTCCTCCTGGATATAAGAAACTCTTGCCGAGTCCGTCACTAGTTGAGAATCCGGCTGACATGCCATTGTGGTCGGCCAAAGCATCTATCATTGAAGATAAACCATCTGAATCCACATCAGACGAAAGTAAAAAGGTCGAGGCGGTAGTTGAACCGGTCTTGCTTTCAGAGGATCCATCTTCAGATGATACAGTCACCAGAGAGAACAAAAATGACACCATCCAAATTCTCTTCGTAAGCACAGACTCCGATGAACATGGGGGCAGTCTACCCGTTCCTTTACTGTAGGAATGAAGTTCGTCGGAGTCATATCCGGCCGTTTGTTCGGTCCCACCTCCAAGCAACCTAGTTGTTTCCTTCGATTGGAATCTACTAGGAAGACCCCACTTACCGGCTAGTGTACCATTTCGAATCATTGCTCAAATATACAGAATGGTCATGGCCAGTACCATCATAGATGAAGGGGCTTCTGTAAGTATCCTTTCCTCAACTGCTTGGAAAGCGCTTGGTTCGCCACCGCTTTTGCCTGAAATGAAAAATCTAACAGGCTTTGACAAAGGAACCAGTCGACCATTAGGGATCCTTCCCAATGCGCCGATAACATTGAGAAGGAAAACCGTTCACATGAACATAATGGTAGTCCCCTGGATTATAATCTACTCCTTGGATGTGACTATATTTATTGCATGGGAGCCATTGTCTCCTCACTCTTTAGAGTAATGTGTTTTCCGCATGAAGGAAGAGTGGTCAAGCTCATAGACCAGCTTTCATTCCCCAGTTCACACATAGCAAATAGTCATATACCATCCCTGACTGGTCTTTTCACGCAAGGAATGTCTCATCAATCCCCAGTCCATCCTCCTGATGAGCGCGAGTGATTCGAAGGATATGACTGAAACCCAGGGGGGCATGCACCCTGGCCTATTTCGACAGGAAAACCTTGGGTATAGGGTAGGTTTCCGTGAAGGATATATGACTAGTTGACATACCTGTCCGTTTAGGAAAATGGGGTTAAACGGGAATAAGATACCTCCATTAGAAGGTAGGCCTTTCCTGATAGAACAAATGTTTTGTCTACAAATTGAAGGGTAATCTGGAAAAGGTAGGCCTTTCCCAATAAAACAAATGTTTTGTCTACAAATTGAGGGGTAACTTGGAAACTCTGCTTCACTATACCTGGGGGCATGCAAACCTTTTGGCATGCAAGCAAAGAGCGACCATTTATTTTTTAAATTTAGAGGTCCTCTAACCCTTTAAACTCGTAGGATTGGTCGTTTCCTAACTTTCCTATAGAAAGGATGCAGGGCAAAGCTTTGAAAAAATGCCATTTTTTAAATGAGACATCCTTATTATACGACTGGATCGAGCATTTTTAACGCGGAATTCAAGCTCGTTAAAAAATAAACATAAGCAATGAGAAAATGTTCCCCCAAAGTTTAAGCTCATTAAAAAATGAACCATTTTCCGGTAAATAACCATCGTGAATGTATTATCATCAGCCTTTGAAGCCTTGGTCATGTTCTCATCATCACCTCCACTTTGTTTTGGCCGATCATTCACCTCCATTTGATTGTTTACCCTTTTGAGGAACAGCTACAAAGAGTGATCTTGTTAGCCATCCTTGTGACACTGTCATGATTGGAAAATTTCAAACCTTACCTGGAATTAGCTGCTACCCGAATTTATCACTCATTCCTCAAAAAACGAGTCTCCTTTAAGCTCTTTTCAACTGACTCGTAAAATATGAAAAGATTGCCGAGCAATTGGCCTCTCCAGCTCATTAAAGGGACCGGAAGTGCTATTAAAAAATGAACCATTTTCCGGTAAATAACCATCGTGAATGTATTATCATCAGCCTTTGAAGCCTTGGTCATGTTCTCATCATCACCTCCACTTTGTTTTGGCCGATCATTCACCTCCATTTGATTGTTTACCCTTTTGAGGAACAGCTACAAAGAGTGATCTTGTTAGCCATCCTTGTGACACTGTCATGATTGGAAAATTCCAAACCTTACCTGGAATTAGCTGCTACCCGAATTTATCACTCATTCCTCAAAAAACGAGTCTCCTTTAAGCTCTTTTCAACTGACTCGTAAAATATGAAAAGATTGCCGAGCAATTGGCCTCTCCAGCTCATTAAAGGGACCGGAAGTGCTATCCCTCCTTTGGATTTTAATCTTTTTGGACTTGAGGGATCATTACACAAAAAGATCGAGCGCTTGTTTTGTTCGGCTCATTAAAAGTATCGAAAATTCATACCTTTTGTATTGTTTTATACTTTCTCAGACTCAAGGGATTATATGACGAAAAAGGATTATTGGAGTTTTCTTTACGTCCCTTTTTCAGACTCTCTAAAATTGAGAAGGACTGAGTTATCCTTGTCGTTAAACTCGTTAAAACCAAATAGCGAAAAACTTGTCCATACAGACAAGAACGAGTTTCACTATCTCTAGGCTCGTTAAAACATAGCGATGGGTTTGCCCGAAGGGAAAATTATAGAACACGCATATGTTATCCTCCTCAAGCTTGACAAAAATAAAGAGGTACTGGTCAGCAATGACTGGGGAAAAATTGGGAAGAAAACTTGAAGAAACTTTCTTGGTAGCAAGTCGCTCTTGAACATGACACTTTCACTCCGCATCCGAGTCAGGTTGGGTTGTTCCTTTCACTGGTCATATCACCATGGGTCCACCACACCATCCATATTTGGGGTTAATGCTACCAATCCATCATGTCAGTGTCGCCGATATGTTCAAGAGAAGTCACTCAGAAAATTCACCTGTGTCTCACCCACTGCAATACATTTACACTCCATTCTTTCATGACCGCCACCCTGAACCTTATATCACCAGATCGTTTTCACCTCCATTAAAATCATTTGCTCCATTCCGTGTCATTGATGTAGGATTCATTAAGGCCCTCCTATGACGGATCGCTTCTTGTCGACATCAGCTCATTATCCAAGAAGTCGATCTAGGAACAACCCTTTCAGTACTTTGAAGGTTGCATGCCTCAATGGCAAGTTTCTCACTTCCGGCAACAGGTTTACATCAATGGCCTTCGACCGAAAGATTTTGTGTGGTGTTCGACGCCAAGTCCCTTATTCACACCACGTGAATTGTACTATAGTACCTTGAGGGTCATCATCATTATCGGTGATTCCTCTTGCGCCTATTAACAACTTACATCATTGGCTGGTAATCAGGTGATGTCTTTCCATGTTCGACTCCAGAACATCTCTCACATAGATCGACTTGTACTTTGAGTGAAGATTGAATGAGATTGAAGACCCCGGATCTAGTTTCATCCATCTCGGCAGCGATATATATTCAGGAAAATAAAGACATCAAATGTACATCATTACTGCACGAATAATCATCCAACCTAAGGGATGATGGCTCTACCAGGATCATCAGTCTACACTCATACGATTTTCTGTCTTATGTACATTAAAATGAATTTATAAAGTTGAGCATGGGAATGCCCGCCTCAGATAGATAATGAAAATATTATGAAGATAATGTATTGTATTGTATCTTATTATAGGTCGCCTTCCAGCTCGAAAAAACTTCAGATCCTCATGATAAAGCATTTCACCCGACATCAACAGATTAACGACCTCATGCTTTAGGGGGAAACTGTTATAGAAATTTTTGGGCACTGCAACCCCAATCATAAATGTCCATAAACAAGGGCTCTTAAGTCCCTAAAAGTGTTGTTCCAACCTCTAAAAGAATAAGGTAAACTGATTACATCTTCTCCCAGAAGTTCTCCATGAAAAACGGCTCAGAACTAGTCAAAACTGGACCATCTCACCTGCTCCATGGTCAAAGTGTGCTGCATCCCACCTAAATACACATGGGAGGTGCGATGCATACTGAAAATCCCTTCTATGGGGTGCGATGGGTGAGAGTGGACAAATGACAGGGTCAATCTGCAAGGTGGAGGATCATGGAATCTTCCAGAAACTTCTCCTGTGACACTTGTCTCTCTGCATTCGCCCAGGGATGAGTAAGAGATCATCAATCTCCAAGTGGAATCAAGAACTATCAGAGAGAGGACACTAATCAAATCTCTAAAGCTGACTCACCCCCCTTGCAAACATCTATATATGGATCCCTCATCCCAGAGATCCAGAGGCTGGAATTTTGTATCTTGTAAGGAAGTGCTGCTGGTTTCTTGGTGCAACATCATAGTGTTGGGTGATCTAAGCTTTTCATGAGGTGAAGAAGGGCTTTCTTGCTGAGAGGATGATGTTGGGTCAGAACAATTGGTTGTAATCCTCTTTGCTATTCTTGATTATTAATAAAGCTATTCAAGTTTTCCTTCACATTCTTGTATGATTGATGATATATGCATTTGTGTGGTCAATATATATCTGATCCTATATTGTTTATGATAGTAGATCTATGTTCTTGGAAAGTGTTATGCTGCATTGATTCTATAGGTGCTCTTTGAAGCTGGGTAGATGAGGAAGCGAGTGACAAGGATCTATTAGAAGGGAGAGGAATCAAGCAAGGAACCAAGCGCAAGACAAAGGTTGGTCTCCTTTATTCCCCTCTTATCTACTTCTCATAGAGGAAAACGAAAGTGGTTTTAGTTTTTTTGTTTCTAAGGTAGCTACCAGCCTTGGTGGGACTAGCAGCTCTGCATAGACACTAGATTTCCCGGTAACAATGCCCCCCGGCCGAGATGGGGTTACATGTCATGAAATCAATGCCCCATTTAGCAAATGATCCAACAATAATTACTGGATGCAGTGGTGCATGTGGTAATATGATTTTGTGATAAAAAATCTAATAAGCATGGCAACTTCTGACTACAGTTATGCAATCTTTGAATATGGTGGACCAGAAGTAACCTGCTCGTAAGATCTTTTATGCAGTAGCGTAACCAGATAGATGCCCCCCGCAAGCACCTAAATGAAAATAATTCAAAACTTTTTCGGCCTCCTCATGTGTGAGGCACCTTCGTAGAACTATATCAACACCACGATGGTAAAGCGTATTGCCAATGATCAGGTAGTCTTTAGCTTGGTATCTAGTACGTCGCTGTTCAGAGCAAGAGGCGTTAGGCCTAAAAGTTTGGGTTTGGAGATACACTAGTATATCCCCATACCACGGATTGCTTGATGATATCAGAAACAAAGTCTCATCCACAATCGTTGCTTTGGATGTTAAATCGTTGGATGACGAGGGAAGGTCACAAAGTAACTCCGCTAAGACGAGAGATTTCTTTGATTTGGATTTGGTGAATTCTAGATCAAACTCTTGCAAAATGGCTATCCATTTCGAACATTTTCCCCCCAACAATTGACGCGACAGAATGTAGGTCATAGGGTTGTAATCTGACATATTGGTAGTTTTGCGAAAGAGAACATAGTGTCGAAATCTTTGTACTGCTTGAATGACTGCTAAAGCCAAATTTTCAACATAAGAGTACTTACTTTCTGTATCATTAAGGTTGCGACTTAAATAATATATTGGATGTTCAATTCCACTATCTTCTTACACTAAAACCATGGCGATGGTCATATCTGCAGCGGCGAGATACAGGTTAAAGTATTTTTGATAGTCAAGAGCATACATTAATGATGCTTATATCAAGGAATCTTTTAAAGCATCAAAGGAAGCTTGTGCAACCTGATCCCAGTGGAAGGGTACTCCTTTTTTCAAAAGACCTATATAACCTTTAGCAAGTTCAGCATAATGTGGAATGAACCTCCTCAGAAAGTTAGTTTGCCTTGGAGTCTTTGAATCTGAAGTAAATTTGAATGTGGAGGCATGTCAAGGATTGCCTAAACCTTAAATGGGTCGAGTCGAATTCCCTCCTTAGAAACTACGAAACCAAGTAGTCGACCGGAACCAACACAAAACACACACTTGTGTGGATTGAGTCATATTTTTTAGTGTCGACAACATAGAAATATGGCTCTCAAATGCTGTGGATGATCAATCTGCTTTTGCGAATGAGCTGGTAGATCGTTGAGATATGGTTGAACGATGTGTTTGATATCATGGAAGGCATAATTCATTGCCCTTTGAAAATTTTCCCCTGCGTTCTTCAAACCAAAAGGTAATTTACGATACGTGAATGTGCCCTACAAACATATAAATGCAATCTTTGACTGGTCCTGTGGGCGGATATTGATTTGATTGTATAAGGTGTTATGCCCCTATACCAATAGGTGTCATATATCATGATTGACTTGATGAGTTATGAATATGTTCATACCTTTACTTGTTGCAAAGGTTTTCCATATTGTCAAAAAATAAAAAAGTTTAAAAAATGTAAAGAGTGTATACCCTAAAAGAAAAATCAAAGGGTGAAAAGAATAAAAAATAGGTTAAAAAAGGAAAGAAAATGAACCCCATTAAAAGAAAATACCATGAAAGTGTGCAAGTCTAAATTCCACTACCTTTTAATCTTGTGCAATAAACAATTGTGTGCAACTTGTCACTTATGCCACAACTAATGAACAATCAAACAGCTTAAACTTGGCTAGTTCATATTTGAATTTCAAGCTTTAGAAGTAGAGAATAAAAAATGACCAAACTGTTTAATCTTGGCGGATAAGTAGATCGGTAGAGTGAATAAAAGGAGCTCAACGGTTTAATCTGAGCCCTTGGATGTAATAAGGCTAGATTTAGATAGATATTTCCATGTAAAAGAAAAGAAAAGTTTGATAAGGGTTTGCCAGTCTAAGTGCACCCAAATAAAGAAGAAAAAATGTTAGGTTAAAGTAGGTAGCATAGGTAAATAATGTTGCAGAATTACATGTGATGAATAATGACTCTAAATGTGTTAAGCTTTCCTCTCATCTCAAGTACAAGACGGACATCACACTGAAATAATTTCAATCAAAGCAAGGTCAAATACTTAATTTCCCCTCTCATTTTTCCCTAAATTCTCACTAATTTCCCCTAAGTACTAAGGCATTTGCTAAATTAGAAGGGCTTAGAGCATTTCTCTGAATTCTGAAGGGACTGGACCCTTAGCCCAATAGTTATAAAGCCTAAAGTACATAAAATTATTCATAAAACCACTCATTCACCTTCATAATTGTTTTTCCTAAGTAAAATCCTATTTTACTTAGGGAAATTGCAAAATTTCTCATATAAACCCTTTTCTAAGCCTAAGTTTAACTACACATGTCAAATGATTTTACACTTAGCGCTTTTGTTTCATTTTCATATTAACTTCTAACCTATATTATATAAATCCCTTATAATATTTTCCTTTTCTCGTATTATTTAATATATTAAATATTCCTAAATTCTACATATCCCACTCTTGATTAAATATAATCATAAATATTTCTTAATCAGGATTAATTATTTAATCCATAACTAATTAACAGTCCATAAATATCCTGCTATATCAATGGGATTAATTAATCCTTATGGTTAATAACCTTTCGCAACCTATCCCGCCACTCCTGATACGATTTAATTAACCCTTAATCGTATTAGGCCTGCCATATTAAACTCCCTAATATTGCACCTTCTGTCGAACGTCCGATCAAGTCCTCTAGATCTGACGACCTTTATGAATTTTACGTGACCCTTTGTGATCGCGCATTAGCGTGGGATCACAAAGAGGTTTTCTCCCAGTGCCTCCACCACGCGTCAAATGATCTATGGAATCGTTGGCTCCCGGCTTATTACCGCTTGTCCACAAAAGTAGTGCGATATGAAACCGCTTACTGCCTTCCCACAAACGACAAAACTATCATGTCACTCCCCACTGACATCACCCGTCCGAAAACCAAAAAAACCCCTACCAACCCTTGACTTTGTAAATAAGACAAACAATATCATTTTCATTGCCTCGTACTGTAAACTTGTTCTACCATGCAAAAGAATGTCGAAGTCAACAGTTCGAAGTTTTCAGCCGCTAACTCGCTCGAAACTTGCAGCTGACACATCACAAAGCCTGTTAGCCACAAGCAGTACCTAAATTTCACTGTTCATCCCCCAAACACAGGTATTTATCCAAATTCCCAATAAAACCCTGCAAGTTCTCATTTTCCACTGTAATTTGATAGAAAGACCCAAATTCATTGCAATTCAGTCTTTGTTTTCATCATATAAGTTCCCAGACCCTCTGTTTTGCCCATTTTGATAGAAAATCCACATTTCCATATGAATCCATAAGAACCAGACATTGAAACCCCTTTGGCCTTGAATGTTACACCCCTAAATGCTCCCCTAAAAGATTTATACTATCTTCCTTTAGCTGATAGGGACTTCCAGATAAAAGACTTCATTACTGACAAAAATCACCTGAGAGTCTTTTGCCAAAGCAGAGATAACTACCTAAATGGCTCTGATATCCTAGGACTATGGGAATCCAACCTTCCCATGTATTTTCTACCCACAGTTCATGTTTTCCCAGAAATAATTCATCATTGCCATGCCAATTATGACCCTAATCGCCGAGCAGTCATGTCCCCGAGCCAAACAGTTCTTTTTCCAATAACTACCGAGTCAATTAATGAAATGTTATAGTTTCATCCCAGTCAAGCCCTGACTCCCCTTTCCATGGGAGATTTACTTGAGAAATCAACTAAATTGTCCCAAGAGGAACTCAATCGCCTCTGCCAAACTTTCATGTCACCAAAGCACCAGCTTGATGGCCCACCTCCTTACCTGCATACTTTATTCACAGATATGGGACAACTCATAATCGCCATGATATCATCAATAATGGGTTTCAATACTAGTGAATTTGTTGATGAGTTAACCCTGGTAATGTTGTCAATGTTTACTCCTGGACAACCCCCTACTATCAAATATGACTTTGCCTCTTACATTGCTGACAAGATTCATGACCAGTTCATGAGACTGGAAAATGAGAGAGTTTTCAAGTATAACACCTTTATCTACCATCGTATACTATATTATCAATTAGATAATTTCCCATTCCCTGTCCTGAAACTTGACACCAGAGGAAATCCAAGGTCTGTAATCTTCTGGTCTATAGTCTTCCATGATTCCTTTGAAACCTCTTACTCCTATAGTGAATTCATTGACCTATTCATTCATCCAGCAACTACTTTATTGACAGGGATTTCCCCTCCCAGGATCAGTGGTGATATTAGAAAGACCCTTCAACTTTCTAAACAGTACAAGGTAGGAGATTGGTATCTATACCAGAACTTCATAGAATTCAAGATATATGGTTGTGAGCTTCCCCCCTTCAAATTACCAAAGTATGTTCCAATGCGATTGTTTGCATTGGAATACTATAGGAAGATGTGTAGTGTATATTTGATCCATTTTACCAAAGCCAAAAATAAAGCACAACTCAGGATCAAACATCAAATAGGCCCTTTTGTCTTCAACATTAGAGAAGCAGGGGAAGCAGCAGAAAGGATTCTAGAAAACTACCTTAGATTACAAAAGAGCTTTGGTTGGGCCCCATATGAACCTCATGGCTTTATCTGTGATAGAAGAATGAAGCATAGGTTGTCCCCCTATATGTATCATAGGATCCCAGAAATTGAACAGTTTGCCAACATGGATGAATGGAGAGAGGGATCTTAGTAGCTACTCATAGTGAACAAGTGAATATTGAAAATGTAATGAGAGATCTTAAAAATAATCTTGACTTAGATTCTTTTGGGCAGGTACATTATGATAGTTCTCAGAGATCAGCATCAGGAATAAGTGCCTCAGCAGCTGGGACCTCTGAAAGGCACTCACAACAGACCACCACAGAGACCTCCAAGGGCAAAGAAATAGAGACAAGTACACAAGTTACTGAACAATCTACAATGTCTAAGCAGCCTGAAGCACCCAAAGAGCAGGCCAACATTCAAAATCCTCCAACTCAAGTCAATGTGGTAGAACCACCCATCTTGCAAAATCCTCTGAATGAGGAAAGGACTAAAAAGAGAGACAGGGAATTAGCTACCCCTGCTAGTGGACCCTCTGAATAGCCTGGTGCTAAGAGGCACAAGTTGAATCCTCTTTCAGAAGAAGAATTCTATGAAGAACATACTGAAAACCAAAGAAGAGAAGGTGTTGATAGTCATCGTACTTTCCCACGAGGAGAAACACCATCTGGCTCACAAAGACATGAGTTGGAAAGACAACAAAGTGCATAGGTGTCATCCTTTAGGCATCCAAGAAACGAAAATCTAGATATTAAAAAGAAGTTCAAAGAAATCAAAGCCAAAAATGAACCATTAAGGATCCAAGTTTACAATCAATATTTGAAAATGGCTCCCACAAGCCAGAACAGGTTGATGTCAGCCTATGACATCAAATAAGGGAAAATGATTATGAGTTTTTTCAAGCCCAAGGTGCAACAGCCTCAAACAGCTGCAGATTACTTCAAAACTAATTTTGAAGTTATGGCAAAAGACATCCACCCCCTGGACCAGATTGAATTTTACAAACAGACAGGAGAGATGGTCTACTCTACATTGACAAGTAAGGCCATGATGGCTCAAAGGCTGGAAAACTCTCTAAACAAAACAACTGCCTAGCTACAACTGGAGAAAGCCTCTTCACAGGCTAAAGACAACAAGTTTAAAACAGTATAAGAATTGATCATTGGGTTGGGTCATGATCCCAAAGATGTGAAGGCTGAAGAAGCCTTAAGTAAAAAGAAGGATGAAGACATCGCTGCCTTGAGAAAGCAACTAAAATTGCGACCTTCAAGGCACCCATAAACAGCTCAGGTTATACAACAAATAACTGAAGAAGAACTGATGGATTTAGTTTTGAAACTTAATGAGCAGCTAAAGGAAACTGAATAAGAATTGGAGAAATCATTCAGGGACAAGCAAGGAGAGTCGACCTCTCAGCCTCCCAATGTGATTCCAGTAGTTTCCATTGCAGTCCCTTCCACCCTTGGAACAGCTCTAGCACCTAATGTTCCAGTGGTCACAACAGAGGCAGTAACAACAACAACAACAACAGGTACAACACAAGCAGGAATTTCAGGTCTTAGCCCAGATGAATTAGTAAAATCAATGGAGGAATTGAAGCTCCAAGTTACAGAGCTGCAAAAGGTAAAAGAACAATTTGCTACGTTGGAGAAAAAATATGATCTCTCAAAGATAAATGTTGCAGAAAATACAAGGGAAATTAAAGGATTGGAAAACAAGGTAAAATCATTAGAAAAAGACCTTACATTTGACAAGCCCTTGACATATATTAAAAAGATTCTTTGGGCCAACATCACTCAGTCAATAAATGATATTTGGCCATCAATCCAAATAATTTTTGAACAAATTGATTTAGTAAAGGCAGCCCAAGAAGAGATTCAAAGGACAAGAGCAGAGGTAGGAAAGATGCCTGAGGAAGACACTAGGCTCATAAATTTTTTGAATACCAAGAATAAGTACCAGCTTGAAGAATTGGGCATTGAAGACAGAACAGGGACAATTCTGGAAGTCAAAGGGGTTTTAACTAAAAGGACTCTGATGCAAAATTTAGAAAGAAGATGCCATGACATATAGGAAGAAATTAATGCTTTTATGAAGAAATTTGATATTTTTCAGAGTAAAGGGTTGCCTAGTCCTTTAGTTATTAATGAAAAACTAATGAGGCATATAGATTATGTGGAAAAATTGAATCAATATGCATGCAACCTGTTGGGTCCCTATAATACTAGTGATTACCCCATTACTATTGTAGTTATACCCCTTATTAATATTGTTGTGCCCTTATTGCCCCCATATTGTTATTACTGTGCCCCATAGAATCCCTCTATTGTTATTTTTGTGGCTTTATATTATTATTGTTAGGTCAGCTGGATTATATTGTGACTCCTTAGACTCCTATATATAGAAAGGAGGTTTTGTCATTTGTATCATCCAAGAATTGTTCATTTATGTAATGTAAAGGAGGTTTCCCCCTCGAAGAGGCTGAATTCTAAGGTGTTGATCTATCTTTTCTATCTTTTCTTGAGCTGGTTTCATAACATTTGGTATCAGAGCTTTGGATTCTAGGGTTTCACTGCTCCAAACAGGTCATCGTGGCATTTTTGCTATAATCTGTGACGTTTCAGAAGTCGCAAAAAAAACCCATTTGAGAATAAATCGCGCTGAACCTTGGGTCTCAATTTCAGAGATTTTTGCACGATATTTGCGAAGATATGATCTGAGGAAGTTGGTCTTTTTGCAGACTCCTGAATTACATTCAAAACAGGTGACCTGGGGAAAATCGTCATAACTTTCTCTCTGGGGATCAGATTGAAATTTCATAAGAAGGTACAAAAAGAGGACGGACTGTAGTTTCTTGTGGGTGTCTTTCAGATCCAAAGGTCGAAACAGTGACTCGTGGCACGTCGTACAAGTGCGCTCTACTGAACTAGTCTATAATCAAGTCACTGTGGGAGATTTCGCATAACTCTTCCTTGGAGAATCCAATTTGGGTCAGACTTGTGGCATTGGAAAGAGGAAACAGAGGGCTACTACAGGTCACAAATTCAGAACTAGATGATCAGAAAGTACAGAGATACATCAGAGGCAATATCGAGCTCCTACAAAGTGAAAAAAGGTGTGTAGATTTTCTTTAATTTTTGCTTAAGCTTGGTTTGAAAATTTATTTTGAAGGAATTCAAAGGGCATAGTAGAGAATTATTATCGGTAACTGATGCCCTGAGGAAAGAAAATGCAAACACCTAGTAAGGAACCTGAAAGCTCTAGCATGACTCATGAAGAAGAAGAAGAAATGCTATATGATATATCAAAATTACAAGAACAAGTGCAACAAGTGTCACTTGCACAAAAAGCAAAAGAATCTAAGATGGATGGTTTAAAGAAAGATGTAGAAGCTAAGATGGATGGTTTAAAGAAGGGTGTAGAAGCTAAGATGGATTGTTTAAAAAAAGGCGTAGAATCTAATATGGATGGCATGGAAGCTAAGGTGAATGGCATGGACGCTAAAATTGATGGCATGGATGATAAGATGGAAGAATTGAAGATAAATATGAATAATTTGCTACAAGAAATGGTCACTAATGGTAAAAGGGTACTAAAGGAAACTCATGATGAGAACAAAAGAAATGTTAATCATGATTCCATAGACTCTAATGTTGGATCGAAGACTCACCATATTCCAAAAATCGATATGAGGAAGTTTGATGGCAAGGATCCCGCCACATGGATATTACAGATGGAGCAATTCTTCGATCTCAATAATGTGCAAAACACACAAAAGGTACGTATGGCAACTTTATATTTGGAACCAAATCAGTTTGTATGGTATCAATGGCTTTGCTCTCGTAAACAATTTATCACTTGGGCAATTTTTACGGAAGAATTGATAGCACATTATGAGGATACAAAAAGCAACACTTTTTTTAGCCAATTGATAAGTCTCAAACAAAAGGGTTCAATAATGGAGCACATTGAGGAGTTCCAAAAATTGAACATAAGGGTAAAAGATATTCCAGAGGAGCATAGGATTGATGTGTTCATAGGGTCTTTAAAGGATAATATCCAACATGATGTTCGCCTTTGGGAACCTGATTCATTAGAGAAGGCATTCAGGTTAGCAAGAAAAATGGAAAGCAAAATTATGGCAACCAGGAAGCATACCACTCACAACTATAAAGACGGAAGTGTTGTTGCCCTAGTCTTCCACAACCTATAAGGTTGACACCACAACAATTGGAAGAAAAAAGAGCAAAAGGGCTTTGTTACAGTTGTGATAGCAAATACACTAAAGGTCATAAGTGTGCTGAGAAGAAATTATTCTACATAGATTGTGAAGAGGAAGAAGAAAAGGAGCAAGAAAGGTCAAAAGAAGAGGATATACTCCAGGAACAAAGCCTAGATGAAGAACAAATAAATCCGACCATATCTTGTAATGCATTGGCGGGAATTACCACTCCTCAAACCATCAAGATAGAAGGACAAATCAAGAAGAAAAAGGTAATAGTGTTGATTGATTCAGGAAGCACCCACAATTTTATTCATTGTAAGGTAGCAAAAGAATTGAATTGCTTCCTATATCCAGCACCAGAGTGTCAAGTGATGATTGCAAATGGAGGAACAATAAATTGCTCTGGAAAGTGCCATAATATCAAGCTATCCATGGGAGAATATGTATTGACTAGCCCAATGCTTTCCATTCCAATGGGAGGTGCTGATGTTGTACTAGGAGTCCAATGGCTACAATCCTTGGGTACAATAGCTTTTAATTTTCAAGAACTTTTCATGAAATTTTCTGTGGAAGGAAAGGAAGTTGAATTAAGGGGTATTGCAGGGAAACCAGGAAAGATAATCAGCTCTAATGGTATGACAAAGCTTCTAAAAAAGGAACAAAGAGGTGTAATTGCACAATTATGTTCGCTAGATGTTTCCACATTGGAATCATCTATTTCTCCAGATCTCCAAAAAGTCTTGGACAATCATTCCAAGGTATTTGAGACTCCCAAAGGTCTCCCACCTATGCGTGATCATGATCATGCTATTCATCTGATTCCAGGAAGTGTTCCTCCAAACATCAGGCCGTACAGATATCCCTATGCCCAAAAGAGTGAAATTGAACGTATGGTTGCAGAAATGCTAGAGGCTGGTATAATTCAACCAAGTCAAAGTTCTTTCTCTGCTCCAGTAGTATTGGTGCACAAGAAGGATGGATCATGGCGCATGTGTCCGGATTATAGGGAGCTCAACAAGCTCACTATTAAAGATAAGTTTCCCATTCCTGTCATTGATGAATTACTGGATGAATTGCATGGATCAATTTACTTCACCAAGTTGGATCTTCGTTCGGGATATCATCAAATCAGAATGAAGATTGAAGACATTCCAAAAACAGCATTTAGAACTCATGAGGGTCATTATGAATTTTTGGTCATGCCTTTTGGCCTTACCAATGCACCTTCAACATTTCAAGGTTTGATGAATTCAATTTTCAAACCATTCCTTAGAAAATTTGTGTTAGTATTTTTTGATGATATACTAATCTACAGCAAGTCTTGGAAGGATCATGTTGAACATGTTGACAGGGTGCTACAACTATTGGAGGAGAAACAATTATATGCAAAAAGATCCAAATGTTTCTTTGGAGTCCAAGAGGTGGAATATCTGGGTCATATTGTATCTCATGAAGGAGTTAAGGTAGACCCTAGCAAAATTAAAGCCATTAAGGAATGGAAAATCCCCACATCCATAAAGCATCTGCGAGGATTTCTCGGGTTGACAGGGTATTATCGCAAGTTTGTTAAGAATTATGGGAGAATAGCAGCACCTCTAACAACATTATTGAAGAAAGATGCATTTTCATGGACTCCAGAAGCAACAAAGGCCTTCAAACATCTTAAAGAGGCAATGTGCCAAGCACCGGTCTTAGCTACACCGGACTTCACAAAAACCTTTATTGTGGAATGTGATGCTTCAGGAAATGGAATTGGTGCTGTTTTAATGCAAGATGAAAGACCCATTGCTTTTGAAAGTCGTCCAATCAAGGGAAAGTTTTTACACAAAGCTATTTATGAGAAGGAAATGTTGGCAATACTCCATGCACTTAAGAAATGGCGACCCTACCTAATGGGAAGACACTTCAAGGTAAAAACGGATCATGATAGCCTTAAATACTTTTTAGAACAAAGATTATCCTCTGAAGAGCAACAAAAGTGGGTCACAAAGATGTTGGGTTATGACTTTGAAATCATCTACAAAAAAGGGAAGCAAAATGTGGTGGCAGATGCACTCTCAAGAAAGGATGAGGATGTGGAAGCATTGTTGTGCGCCATTTCTATTATCCAACCAGATTGGATAAATGAAGCAAGGGAGGAATGGAAGAATGACGAAGAAGTGTGGGCACTTATTCGAAAGTTACAACAAGATTCCAGTACTTCTGATACATTTAGCTGGCAAAATGATTCGTTATGGTACAAAGATCGCTTATACCTCTGTAAGAATTCCCAGCTAAAACAAAAGATTCTTATGGAATTGCACACTTCTCCCTTAGGAGGGCACTCAGGATTTTTAAAAACTTACCACAGGGTTAAGAAGGAATTTTTTTGGGATGGCCTTAAATCAGATATTCAAAAGTTTGTGGCGGAATGTTTGGTTTGCCAACAAAATAAAGTTGAAACAATTAAGACACCAGGTCTATTACAACCTTTATCCATTCCAAGCCAACGTTGGGAGGAGGTTTCAATGGATTTTATCACAGGTTTACCCAAGTCTGAGGGAAAGAGTGTCATCATGGTGGTAGTTGACAGACTTACCAAGTATGCACACTTTTGTGCATTATCACATCCATTTAAAGCCAGTACAGTTTCTACTGCATTTATGGAAACAATTCAAAAGCTACATGGAAACCCAAAGATTATTGTAAGTGACAGAGATCCCATTTTCACTGGAAATTTTTGGACAGAATTATTTTCTTGTCTTGGTACTCAGTTAGCTCATAGCTCATCTTATCATCCTCAATCTGATGGGCAAACTGAGATAGTAAACAAATGTTTGGAAGGATATCTTCGTTGCTTTGTATCTGATAAACAGACACAATGGGTCAAATGGTTGCCTCTGGCTGAATGGTGGTATAACACTTCCTTCCATACAACAACAAAAATGACCCCATTTATGGCACTTTATGGGTATCAACCACCATCCATCACATCATATTTAAGAGAAAATTCTAAGGTTCAGGCAGTGGAACATCACATCGAACATCAACAACAAGTCCTCCAACTCTTAAAGGATAACCTCGTGTTGGCACAAAATAGAATGAAACAACAGGCAGATCAACATCGCAGTGAAAGAAGTTTTGATGTAGGTGATTGGGTATAAGCAAATGTCCCTCAAGCAAGCTAAGAAGGATAATAAATTATCACCAAAGTATTATGGTCCGTACAAGGTGTTGCAAAAGATTGGTACTATGGCATACAAATTGGAGCTTCCTGCAGCTTCTCGATTGCACCCAGTTTTCCATGTTTCATGTTTAAAGAAGGTTATAGGCGAAAAGCTCCCAGTTCAAACAATATTGCCAGAACTTGACGAGGAAGGAAAAATTATATTGGAACCGGAAGCAGTCACAGAAACAAGAACTCGACAGCTACGAAATCGATCAATTTCAGAGTATCTTATCAAGTGGAAGAACTTATCCGCTGAAGATTCCACATGGGAGGATGAGAATTTTATGTAGAAGTATCCAGAACTACTCAAGCATTGAGGACAACACTTTTTTGAAGGAGAGGGGCATGTTGGGTCCCTATAATACTAGTGATTACCCCATTACTATTGTAGTTATACCCCTTATTAATATTGTTGTGCCCCTATTGCCCCCATATTGTTATTACTGTGCCCCATAGAATCCCTCTATTGTTATTTTTGTGGCTTTATATTATTATTGTTAGGTCGGCTGGATTATATTGTGACTCCTTAGACTCCTATATATAGAAAGGAGGTTTTGTCATTTGTATCATCCAAGAATTGTTCATTACAGGCAGAGTTCTCTATGACAGTCTAGAGAACCTATTCTATGTCGAACATGAAGTAAAGCACTTGTTTCTAATTCAGCCTACCTTTTTCAGGTACACCGAAACTGATGAGACCTTGAGAAAAATTCAAAATACCAGATTACCACAACCAAAATCGTGGGAAGAAATTTTAGAAATTTTGTAAATTGTCCTTGGTAAAATGTAAATTTTGGTTATTTACTACAGTCAGTGATGGTAAAGAAGATAAACAGAGATCAAACAGGTCAAAGAGTATCAAAGCAGGTAAAGAGTATCAGTGAAAATAGGGCAGCCAACACAGAATTACAAAGAAGACAGCAGCATGCCAAATCATAGGGCCTGCCTCCAACACATTCACAAGAATAGGAACAACACAACATCATTTTTCCTTTTCTTCTATCTACGAGACCATCTGTCTCTATTTTTCTTGTAACTTATTGATAGTCATCCTAGAATATATCTCACTTTGTTATGAGATATTTTTTGTAAGTTTTTTTTATAAATACTCCCTCAATTGGAGTATTGAGGGTGGATTCTTAGACATTGCTGTAAAACTGATTACTTTGGAATAAAGTGCTTTTGGACAAATTTTGTATGGATAGCTGGATGAAGAATTAATGCAAAGGACTTTTGACAGGATTCATATGTTAGAAACCGGATCAATAAGTATTATATATCTCATGTTTTAAAGTTTTCTAGTTTATTATTATCAAATGTGTTCCATATCTGAATATAAACGAAAAAGAATAATTCAGGAATTGCTTAAGTGCAATCTGTTTTCAACTGTTTTTATTCTTAATGTTTTCCTCTAAACTAGCATAAGTAGTGAATTCTTAATTTCTCCAATCTCCTAGTTTATTCATTTATGATTTTTTAATAAAGAATTCTTAATTACTCTTTATTGTTAATCATCCAAGTTCCTATTGTGTGTGGAGCATGATTGTTCAGAGGTCTTTGTTTCAGTCGGATGTATACCCCAGAAAGTTTGTACACCCCTCCATGCGTGGGGGTGCGGGGGGGACTTGTCCCCCCCGCGGGGGTCCGGGGGGGCCGATCCCCCTTGCTGGGGGGTCCGGAGGCCAGCGGTCCCCCGGCGGGGGCTCGGGGGCAGCGCCCTCGAAGCTAAAAACAAATGTAAAATTGCCTTGTAAAAGTATAGTAATTTCTAGTCAATCTGGGCCATTCATTAGGCAGATGATTTGATGGTAGAACTTATGTTTAGTTTAGGGCTTTTTTCCCTAGAAGGCAACCCCCTCTCTTTGTATGAGGGCATTGTATTTGAGGCTGAGATATAGATGTGTATTCTGTGAGCGAGAAACGGATAGGTGAGACTGTGAGAGAAAACAGAGGATATTACAGTGGATTTGCTGTAGGTTGTGTCTCTTCATTTTGCTGGATAATAGAAAGGAAGGACTGGCTGTTCAGGGTGGACGTAGCCCAAACTGGGTGAACCACATATATCTATGTCTCTCTTGCTTTGTGCGTTTTCTGTGTTTATATTTCTGCAATATTTTATGTGTTCCATTGCTCTGTAATATATAATTTTCTAACAACTGGTATCAGAGCCAAAGGTCTATTTGGCTGATAAACTCGCAGGAAAGAAGGGTTCCTGGTTCGAGTGGGAGCAATGGCGGAAGATGGTAAGTTTAGGGTCGAGAAATTTAACGGCCAAAACTTCTCACTGTGGAATATGTAGATGGAAGATTATATGTATCAGAAAGATCTATACCTACCATTGGGCGGAAAAACAAAGATGCCGACGGGTATGAAAGACGAAGAATGGAACCTTCTCGATAGAAAGGCACTCGGAACAATATGATTGTGCCTTGCTGCGTCAGTTGCCTTCAACATTTCGAAGGAAACCACGACAGAGGGTTTGATGCAAACGTTGTCAAAACTATATGAAAAACCCTCGGCCTCAAACAAGGTATTTCTCATGAAATGGTTATTTAATATGAATATGTCGGAAGGTGGATCTGTTGCAAACCATTTAAATGATTTTAATACAGTTACAAGTCAGTTAAGTTCTGTAGGGGTAAACTTTGATGATGAAGTTAGAGCTCTGTTATTCTTGTGCTCATTACCAGAAAGTTGGAATGGTTTGGTAATGGCCATTAGTAACTCCGTTTCTGGATCTAGTACTTTAAAGTTTGATGATATTTTCGGTGCTATCCTTAGCGAGGAAATGCGACGGAAAAGCTCTGGTGAGACATCGGGAAATGCTTTGAGTGCAGAGTCTAGAGGAAGAAAAATGGAAAGGGGAAAGAGCTTAGGATATCGCAGTAAATCAAGGAAAGGAAGATCCAAGTCCAGATCGGGGATAGTGTGCTGGAAATGTGGAAAGAAAGGACACCTAAAGAAAGACTGTAGATCTCGGAAGGGAAAAGAAGGAGATGCACAGCAAGAAAAAAACCATGAAGCAAATGTGACAGGTGAGGTGTTACAAGATGCTTTGATTCTTTCTTTCGAAAATATTACTGATTCCTGGGTGGTAGATTCAGGGGCTTCATTCCATGCCACACCTGATAAGAAATACTTTCATGACTATGTTCAAGGAGATTTTGGACAAGTTCGTCTGGGTGATGATAAACCCTGTAAGATCGTTGGAATGGGTAAGGTTCTTTTAAAACAGCAGAATGGAAACCAATGGCTATTAAAGGAGGTAAGGCATGTTCCAGATCTAAAGAAAAATCTGATTTCAATAGGGCAGTTAGGCGGTGAAGGTTGTGTGACAACTTTCACAGATAAAGCTTGGAAGGTCACCAAAGGAGCCCTGGTAATAGCAAAAGGCGAAAAGGTTGGTACATTGTATTTATGCAATGGTATTTCTAACTCTGTTAATGCTTTAACTTCCAAAGGAGCAGATGTAGCATTATGGCATCATAGGCTCGGACACATGAGTGAAAAGGGGATGAAGATTCTTCACTCAAGGAATTTGTTGCCGGGTTTGAAGAATGTTGATCTGGACTTCTGTGAGAACTGCATTTATGGAAAACAGAAGAGAGTCAGATTTCTCAGAGTTGGGAAAGAAAAGAAGAACGAAAAATTAGAGCTTGTGCATACAGACGTATGGGGACTTGCTCAGGTATCATCTCTCAGTGGCTCTCGTTATTATGTTACCTTTATTGATGATGCAACTAGAAAAACTTGGATTTAGTGTATTAAGAATAAATCTGATGTATTTGATACTTTCAAGAAATGGAAAGCTTTGGTTGAGATTGAGACAGGAAAGAAATTGAAGTGTCTTAGATCAGACAATGGAGGTGAATATTACAGCAAAGAGTTTGATAGGTACTGTTCAGAACATGGAATTCACAGAGAGAAGATAGTTCCAAGAACACCACAAGAAAATGGTGTGTCAGAAAGGATGAACAGAACAATCATGGAGCGTGCAAGGTGCATGAGATTGCATGCAGGATTGCCTTTACAATTTTGGGCAGATGCTGTAGATACTGCTATTTATCCAATAAACAGAGGGCCTTCAAGTTCCTTGGATGGTGGTGTTCCGGAGGTAGCATGGACAGGTAAAAAGGTAAACTACTCTTTTTTAAAGCCTTTTGGTTGTGAGGCCTTTGTCCATATTGATAAAGAAAATAGAACAAAGCTTGAGGCAAAGTCAAAGAAATGTACCTTTATTGTATATGGGGTTAATGATTTTGGTTATCGCTTATATGATTATGAAAATCACAAAATCATTAGGAGTAGAGATGTAATATTCAATGAAAAGGTCTTGTATAAGAATCAGTTGTAGGAAAAGAAGAAAGAAAATGAAAACAAGGAATACTCAGTTCTTGATGACATCAATGAAAAGGTAAAGGTGCCTGAAAATAATACTAATCAACAACAACAACCACCACAACAACGACAGGCACCCCAAACACCTGAAAGTGGTGTTAGAAGATCTACCAGGATAAGTAGACCCCCTGAACGATACTCTCCTTCATTAAATTATTTATTGTTGACTAATTCTGGTGAGCCCGAATGTTATGAAGAAGCAATGCAGGTTGAAAGCAGGAAGAAGTGGGAGGTAGCCATGGAAGAAGAGATGGACTCCTTAATGCATAACCAGACTTGGGATTTAGTCAGGTTGCTTGCAGGAAAAACTACATTGAAGAATAAATGGGTTTACAGGCTGAAGGAAGAAGATGGAGGAAAACAGAGGTACAAAGCTAGACTTGTGGTGAAGGGGTTTGCACAGAAGAAAGGTATTGATTTTGATGAAATATTTTCTCATGTTGTTAAAATGACTTCAATCAGAACTATTTTAAGTCTTGTAGCAGCTGAAGATTTGCATCTTGAGCAGTTAGATGTAAAGACAGCCTTTCTCCATGGGGATTTGGAGGAAGAGATATATATGCAGCAGCCACAAGGATATGAGGTGAAAGGGAAGGAGAAACTAGTGTGTAGGTTGAAGAAGAGCTTGTATGGCTTAAAACAGGATCCAAGGCAGTGGTATCTAAAATTTGACAAGTTTGTGTCTGAACAAGGTTATACTAGATGTCACTCTGATCATTGTGTTTATCTGAAAAAGCAAAATGATGGCAGCTATATTATATTGTTATTGTATGTGGATGACATGCTTGTTGTAGGATCTAACATGCACGAAATAAATGTACTCAAAAGAAAATTGGCAAATTCATTTGCAATGAAGGATGTGGGAGTTGCAAAACAAATCCTTGGTATGAGAATAACTAGAGACAGGAAAAATCGCAAATTAACATTGTCTCAGAATGAGTACATACAAAAGGTGTTGAAAATATTTAATATGCAAAATGTAAAACCAGTTAGTACACCTTTTGCTAGCCATTTCAAACTTAGCAAGGAAATGTGCCCAAAGACCCAAGAAGACATGGATTATATGTCTAAAGTTCCATATGCATCAGCAGTTGGAAGCTTAATGTATGCAATGGTCTGCACAAGGCCTGATATTGCACATGCAGTGGGAGTTGTAAGCAGGTACATGAACAATCCAGGAAAGGAACATTGGATGGCAGTGAAATGGATTCTCAGATATTTGAAAGGTACCACAAATCAAGCATTATGCTTTGGTGGTTCAAACATTTCTCTACAGGGATATGTTGATGCAGATATGGCAGGTGACAGAGATAACAGGAGGAGCACTATAGGATATGTATTTACTGTTGGAGGAACAACTGTCAGTTGGGTTTCAAAAATCCAAAGTGTTGTTGCACTTTCAACAACAGAAGCAAAGTATGTTGCTGCTACAGAGGCTAGTAAAGAAATTATTTGGTTATAAAGGTTTATGGGTGAATTGGGTAAGGAGCATGATATGGGCACGTTATACAGTGATAGCCAAAGTGCCATTAATCTTGCAAAGAACTCAACATTTCATTCTAGGACTAAACACATACAGCTCAAGTACCATTTCATACGATCAGTGTTGGAAGATGGAGAGCTGAAGCTGGAAAAGATACACACTAGCCAGAATCCTGCGGATATGCTAACAAAAGTTGTAACCAGGGCGAAACTGAGAATATGCTCAGTTTCAATTGGTCTTCAAGGATGACGATGAAGATGAGAAACAGCTAGGTCCAAAGAGGAGTCATTGTCCAGCAAATGAAGCAGCGGTGGAGTTTCTAAAATCATTCTCCAAGTGGGAGATTGTTGTGTGTGGAGCATGATTGTTCATAGGTCTTTGTTTCAGCCGGATGTATACCCCAGAAAGTTTGTACACCCCTCCACGCGTGGGGGTGTAGGGGGGACTTGTCCCCCCTGTGGGGGTCCGGGGGCCAGCGGTCCCCCGGCGGGGGCTCGGGGGTAGCGCCCCCGAAGCTAAAAACAAATTTAAAATTGCCTTGTAAAAGTATAGTAATTTCTAGTCAATTTGGGCTGTTCATTAGGCAGATGATCTGACGGTAGAACTTATGTTTAGGTTAGGGTTTTTTTCCCTAGAAGGCAACCCCCTCTCTTTGTATGAGGGCATTTTATTTGAGGCTGAGATATAGATGTGTATTCTGTGAGTGAGAAACAAAGAGGTGAGACTGTGAGAGAAAACAGAGGATATTACAATGGATTTGCTATAGGTTATGCCTCTTCATTTTGCTGGATAATAGAAAGGAAGGACTGGCTGTTCGGGGTGGACGTAGCCCAAACTGGGTGAACCACGTATATCTGTGTCTCTCTTGTTTTGTGCATTTTCTGTGTTTATATTTCTGCAATATTTTATGTGTTCCATTGCTCCGTAATATATAATTTTCTAACAGTTCCTTCTCTTAAAATATGGTGAAGGATTCTTAATTTCCATTCATCCATTTTGAGTCCATTCCATCCTTTTTTAAGATTCTATTTGCTCCCTATTTAGCTATCTTGCCATATGAAACCATCCCTTGTTGAGAAACTAAATCAAGTTGAGCCATCCTCTTTGACTCTATTATCCCAATGGACTAAAATATTCAGTTCTGCCCCTGTGCGATTGAATTTCACCACCAAACACAATCCAAACCCCTAAACTTTAATAACTAGCCCAATATCTTTCAAAACAAAGCTAAAACTTAAAGAGGGAGCCCTCTCTAAGTACAGATTGGCTAGATTCTATACCTAAAAGTTGGTTTATGGTTACCTCAGACCCCTCTCCTCTTCCCAACAACTTCAAGGAAAATCTGAGTGATAACATAGTAGTGACTCCACTGTGGAACAAATACTTGTTATTATTTTTTACTTTATAAACTACAGAAGGAGCCGGAAGTTAGCTACGTAGCCTTTGAACTTCTCTTCCTTTGCAATTGCACATTATATGAATGCTGCTTCAGTCTATCTCCGGTCTAGTTTATGTATTGAACATCTGGTTTCTAAACACTCGACCAGTTCCTCTTGTCCAATAAGTCTTTAAGAAAGTTTAAATCCCATATCTGAAACCTCTTGAAGAAACCATTTAAGTTGTGTTGTTAATCCCATTTAAAGAAAAACAAAAAATGCACCTGGAAATATGGCTTCAGAAAAGACTCATTACACCAGAGCTAATCCTGATCCAAATCCACCACTTGTGTTTGAGAATCCTAATCTGATCCCCAGAATTCTTAGGCGACAGGAAAGCCAAGAAAGTATTGCTAGTTCTCGCCCCCTCTACAAATCAAGATCCTGCCCTGTAAGGTGAATTTACCTTGAGGACGAACCCTTTGATGAGCAATTTGAGACCTCTTTGTTTGTAACATTTTCTGACTCTGAGTTGGTTCGCTTGGTTCAGGACCCAGTATTTATTGAAGATTTACAACTTGAAATTGTTAATTCACATCTTGACAGACATTTGCAAAGTTTAATACAATCTGAGCTTACTTTTGAAAGAACACCTGATACCTCTACAATCACTACTGCTTCTCTGAGTTCTTCACCATCTCCTCAGATATATCAATCTCAAACCACCCCTTCTACCCCTCCATCTACCACTCCAACACCCATCATTATCCCAACTCCAGCTGTTGTTTCATCACTACCTACTACAATGGCAAACATATATACTCCCTTGGTATTACCAGCCAATCCAGGGGCTATGCCCCAAGACTACCAAAGTAAAATCACTCCATTCGATGGTTCTAGTACTTACACTACACAAAAACATACCGAAAACATGATTGATTACTTTGAAATATATGAAATAGATGCTGCTAATGTAAGAATGAGAATATTTGTTCAAAGTATGACTGGAGAAGTTAGAACCTGGTTTAGAGCCCTATCTGCAAACAATATAAATGACCTAGAAGCTATTTATAGAAAATTCTTAAACAGATGGGAAAAGAAGAAACATCCTCTCCAAATCTCATCAGAATATGAAAACCTGAAGAGAGGAACACAAAAAACTGTGCAAGATTATTGCACTAGGTTCAATAATGTTTACAATGCTATCCCTCAAAACCTTAGACCTCCTCCTGATTTAGCATTAATTAAATTCCTTGATGGATTTGATTTTGACATGGCCTACCATCTTAGGGAAAGAGCTCCTCGAACTTTAGAAGATATGCAAAGTATAGCTATCAGTGTTGAAGCCAACCTGATATCTAAATGAGCCAATGCCAGAAGTGAAAGGAGAATACCATTGAAAGAAGAACCCTTAGCCTTTGAACAAAAACTGGATGCTATTATTAAAGGGATGGATAGGCTAGGAGATAGAGTAAAAACAATTGAAATGAAAGCCCCTTGGGATGGTCAGCCAACCAATACTAGAAGAAATCCAAATTTCAGGAAAAATCAAAACCAAAACACTGGAAAGACTGGTCCTAACCAAAACATTAGGCCCCCATTCTAGGAAAATTATGCTTAAGCCTCAAATTCTGATGAACCAATAGAAGATACTCAAATAAATTTAATGGGACTCAATAATGAACAAGAAGTTTTCTTGACCCAAGAGGATCAAGAAGCTCATATTCTTAAACAATTCCAAACTCAGTCAGGTGAATCATTTGACTTTAGGGAGGGATATGATATAGCCATTTATGAAGTTCACAAGTAATATAATCTGAGAAGCAGAAGAATTGATGACCCTGAAACCAGAAAATAGAAAGCTACAAAACAACTCGTCAAAGGTAAGACTAATACTACACCTGTACATATTCTTTCTAGATCAGATCCTAATCCTTCTAATCCAATAATCGAAGATGTATCCGATAATCAACCTAATAATAGGAAACTCTCCACCTCTCCTCCTCCCAAAGGAAATGTGGAAGAACCTCCAGAAGTTGATTTGGAGGAAACTTTAGCTCATAACCCCACTCCTGAGAAGGAGAAAAGTAAAGAAAATACAGAAGATAGAGATAATCCAACTGTCCGAAAAACAAGAGCTCATACTGAAAAACCTTTTAATCTGGAGACTGAAGTAGGCAAACTAAAAATAGTTGTTCCATTTTCTGAAGTAGCTAAACATGATGCCTACCGGAGTCAAATCAATAGATCACTCAAAATCACTAGAAATGAAGACTTAGTAAATGTTTTTGATGACCAACCTGAATTGATCTTTGGCCCTAAAGTAAATGGAAAACCCTTAGATGGAGGAATTCCTCCTTTCTATGTGATTTTAAACATACATGACAAAATACTTCATAATGCCATGTTTGATTCTGGAGCATCTCACAACTTAATGCCCAAGTTTGTAATGGAAAAATTAGATCTAGATATCACTAGGCCATATAAAGACCTCTTTTCTTTCAATTCGAGTCAGGTGAGATGTTTAGGATTAATAAAAGACGTGTGTTTCACTGGTTCAATACCCCGCGAAGACAATCTTAATGGACATAGTAGTAGCAGATATTCCACCAAAATATGGCATGTTATTGTCCAAAACCTGGGGTGAAAAGCTTCAAGGATATCTTCAATTGGACATGTCCTATGCTACTATCTGAGTTTTTGGCCAACCTAAGAAACTATATAGAGAAAGTTTAATGAAATATGCAGTAAGTAGTCAGGAGAAACCCAAAAATTTTCCCATCTACTTAGTACACTCTGATATGGATTCATTCAATCTTTACAATGCTGAAATTGATCCCTCCAATGAAATAGAAGTTTTAGCAGTAGAACCAAAAGAAATTATAAAGCAAAAATCTAGTGTTCAAATCTAGGAAATATCCAAGAACAATGAAATATCAGACACCCAAGAAAAACCAGAAGAAAATAAAAAACCATATCTCACTGTTAAACAAATTCCTGGTACTCCTAATACCAATTACGAACATGAAATTCTTTGGCACTTAGAATTTGATGGTTCAATTAACAAATTAGAAGCAGGGGCAAGAGTTTAGGTGTACAACCACGAAATGACCATGCTGAAGGCCATGCCTACAGGTTAGACTTTAAGTGCACCAATAATATGGCAGAATATGAAGCTCTCTTGCTAGGTCTCAAACTTGTTAAAAGATTAGGAGCAATTAGAGTATCTGTCATAGGATATTTTGATTTACTCATTCAACAGATCAAAGGGAAGTATCTAACTAATGATCCTAGATTGAGATATTACAAAGGAACAATTATAGAGATTCTTAATACTTTCCTAGAAACTTAGCTTTCTAAAATCCCAAGAAAACACAACTTGCAAGTCCATAGTCTGGCAATGTTTGCCAGCACCTGCAAATTACCATTCGAACATAATCATCGGTTTACAGCTAATATTAGACACAGACCAGCTATACCTGACAATTTAAAAGGCTGATAAGTGTTTGATAGTGATGGGCAGATTAATAATTTTTTGACTTTAGATGAAGAATTTTCTAACAATCACATAGATGTAGATACAGTTATTGAATTTGATCAAACAAATAAAATAGAAACAAACATTTTAGAAGAAAGTACAATTCAAATGCTTCATCCCACAAAGTTTACCAACAAAGAAATGCAGGACCTTAAACAAAAGGATATTGATGAAGTTATTGAAGGAGAATAAGAAGTCATTGATTTAAAAGATAATCATTTGCCTAAAGGATTAACTCCTCTGGAAGACCTCTTTGATTCTAATTATATTCCAAAGAAATCTAAGATGGAACCATTAAAAGTAGACATTGAAGAATATAACTTAGGAACAGAAGAAAATCCAAAAACGATAAAGTTATCCAAATCTTTGCCTCCTGACCAAAATTAAAATATGTTGAACTAATGAGAGAATTCCAGGATGTCTTTGCCTGGAGCTATGAGGACTTGAAATCATATGACACCTCTATAATTCAGCATACAATACCTTTGAAAGAAAATCAGAAACCATTCAAACAAAAACTCAGAAGAATTAACCCTGTATTGTTACCATTGATTTAAAAATAAATTAAACATATGTATGAAGTAGGGACAATTGCCCCTATTAGATTTTCAGAGTGGGTGTCTAATTTAGTACCCACTAGGAAGAAAATGGGGAAATCAAATTATGTGCTGATTTAAGAAATGTGAATAAGGTTTCTTTGAAGGATAATTACCCTTTACCTAAGAGGGATCATATTTTACAAAGGGTAGTAGGTGCTTCTAGGAGTTCACTTTTAGATGGATTCTCAAGATATAACCAGATTCTGGTTCATCCTGATGACTAGGAAAGAACTGCTTGTACAACACCATGGGGTACATTCATGTACATCAAAATGCCAGTTGGGCTTAAAAATGCAGGAGCAACCTTCCAAAGAGAAATGGATATAGAATTTGAAAAAGAAATTCATGATTTTCTTATTATATATCTAGATGACTTAACTGTTTTTCTAAATCAGATCAGTAGCATTTGGACCATCTCAGACAAGTATTCCTAAAATGCAGAAAATATGGTATCTCTTTGAATCCAAAGAAGTCCTTGTTTGGTCTAGAGAAAGGTAAACTCTTGAGCCATATCATTTCCAAAGATGGCATTCAAATTGATCCTGCTAGAATAGAAGCTATTCTACAGATACCTCATCCAAGAAATGTCAAAGAACTTCAAGCTTTCTTATGAAAGATATTCTTTTTGAGAAGATTCATATCTAATTTAGCTGAACTAATTAGATTTCTTAATGATATGTTAATAAAGGATTCAAGTATTAAATGGATAGTAGAAGCCAAACAAGCATTTGAAGAAATTAAAATGGCTTTAACTAGAACACCAGTCTTAACCAGTCCACAATTTGATAGAGACTTCATAATATTTTCATTCGCATCAGAACACACTATAACAGCTGTTTTATTACAAAAGGATGATCAAGGTTATGAGGAAACCATATCCTTTTATAGTAACCTACCAAGCTAATAAAAGGACATGGATTGGCCAAAATTATGACAGACATAAATTATCAAGCCCTAGACATTAATGAACTGGATAACAAATAGGAGATGGTGACTCCACAAATCAGCCAGGCCTTCTTAGATTCACCTTGGTACACTGATGTGATTTATGTATTACTAAACCTGCAGGATCCTCCAGGGTTATCCAGAACAAAGAAAAGGTTTTTAAAGATGAAAGCTTCAAAGTTTTGTATTCTAGATAATGTTCTTTTTTGGAAAAATCATGAAGGAATTTTATTGAATTGTTTACTAAAAGAAAAAGCTGACAAGGCTCTCCAAGAATTTCATGCAGGAGACTGTGGTGGGCACCTTTACTGCAAATAACCTGTAGACAAGATCCTAAGGGCTAGATTTTATTGGAAAACCTTGTTCGCTGATGTAAAGAAATTTGTTACTGCTTGCCATAAATGTCAAATTTTTGAAGGCAAGAGAAAATTGTTACCTTTACCCCTTAAACCAATTTCCACTAAAAAACCCTTCCAACAATGGGGCCTTGATTTCATTGGAGAAATCCATCCCCCCTCTTCTGGCCAAAACAAATGGATTCTCACTACCATAGACTATTTCACCAAATGGATAGAGGCCACCCCCTCCAGATAGGCCAATGACACAGTGATCATAGGATTCTTAGAAACCAACATATTGTCTAGATTTTGTTGTCCTGATAAAATCATAACTGATAATGCTGCTGCCTTCAAATCCAAGAAAATGATAAGTTTCTGTAACAAGTACCACATCACCTTAGGCCATTCCACAACCTATTACCCTCAAGGGAATGGATTGGCTGAGTCTTCCAACAAGAGCCTCATTAATATTATTAAAAAATTATTGGAGGAGAACAAGAAAAATTGGCACAAGAAACTGACAAATGCATTATGGGCAGACAGACTCACCACCAAAAAATCTATTGGTACTAGTCCTTATGAGTTAGTCTATGGCATGGAGGTTGTTTTCCCTTCATCATTAGGAGTTCCTGTAATGAAATTACTTCAAGAAGCTCAGGTGGAACCTAATGATATCCAAAGAAGGATAAACCAGACCATCAATCTATATCAGATTAGAGTGGAAGTGTATCAAAGATCCCAAGTGTTGCAGGAAAAGCTTAAGAAGATATTTGATAAAATGACCAATGCAGATGATTTCTACCTTGGAGACAAAGTGTTAAGATGGGATTCCAGGAGAGAGGATAAGGGGAAACATGGGAAGTTTGACTTCCTATGGAAAGGACCTTATATTATCTATGCCTTACAAGGAAACAATACATATTATCTCAAAAACTTGGATGGCACAGAAACAGAAGAAGGGCCAGTCAATGGTCGGATGTTGAAACATTACTTTGATCCTACTTATTAATGTATCCTGATTTTTAACATGTACATACTATATCCTTTGTATTGTTATAGTTTTGATTGGATAGTAACTTCTTGGAGTTGAAGGCCGAAGAGAAGGCCCTAAGCTTCAGAAGTGTCACTGTCATACATACAATAAAGCAACCAACAAAAGAAGATTACATAGTTCAGTCAAAATCACTCGGAGGCCATCTGACTTGCTGTTCTTGACTTTCCACCAAGAAAATTCATCCCCAAGTTGAGCCAGTGTTATGCCCCTATACCAATAGGTGTCATATATCATGATTGACTTGATGAGCTATGAATATGTTCATATCTTTACTTGTTGCAAAGGTTTTCCATATTGTCAAAAAATCAAAAAATTTAAAAAATGTAAAGAGGGTATACCCTAAAATAAAAATCAAAGGGTGAAAAGAATAAAAAAGAGGTCAAGAAAGGAAAGAAAATGAACCCCATCAAAAGAAAAGACCATGAAAGTGTGCAAGTCTAAATGCCACTAATTTTTACTCTTGTGCAATAAACAATTGTGTGTAGCTTGTCACCTATGCCACAATTGATGAATAGTCAAACAACTTAAACTTGGCTAGTTCATATTTGAATTTCATGCTTTAGAAGTAGAGAATAAAAAATGACCAAACTGTTTAATCTTGGCAGATAAGTAGATAGGTAGAGTGAATAAAAGGAGCTCAACAGTTTAATTTGAGCCCTTGGATGTAATAAGGCTAGATTTAGATAGATATTTCCATGTAAAAGAAAAGAAAAGTTTGATAAGGGTTTGCCAGTCTAAGGGCACCCAAATAAAGAAGAAAAAATGTTAGGTTAAAGTAGGTAGCGTAGGTAGATGATGTTTCTGAATTACATGTGGTGAATAATGACTCTAAATGTGTTAATCTTTACTCTCATCACAAGTACAAGACAAACATTACACTGAAAGCATTTCAAGAAAAGCAAGGTCAAATACTTAATTTCCCCCCTAATTTTTCCCTAAATTCTCACTAATTTCCCCTAAGTACTAAGGCATTTGCTAAATTAAAGGGGCTCAAAGCATTTCTCTGACTTCTAGAGGGATCGGACCCTCGACCCAATAGTTTATAAAGCCTAAAGTACTTAAAATTATTCATAAAATCACTCATTCACCTTCATAATTCTTTTCCTAAGTAAAATCCTATTTTACTTAGGGAAATTGCAAAATTTCTCATATAAACCCTTTTCTAAGCCTAAGTTTAACTACACATGTCAAATGTTTTTACACTTAGCGCTTTTGTTTCATTGTAATATTAATTTCTAACCTATATTATATAAATCCCTTATAATATTTTCCTTTTCTCGTATTATTTAATATATTAAATATTCCTAAATTCTACATATCCTGCCCCTGATAAAATATAACCATAAAGATTTCTTAATCGGGATTAATTAGTTAATCCGTAACTAATTAACAACCCATAAATCCCTCGCTGCATCAATGGGATTAATTAACACTTATGGTTAATTAATAACCTTCCGCGACCTATCCCACCACTCCCAATACGATTTAATTAACCCTTAATCATATTGGGCCCGCCCTATTAAACTCCATCATATTGTACCTTCTGTCAAGCGTCCAATCAAGTCCTCCAAATCTGATGGCCTTTATGAATTTTGCGTGACCCTTTGTGACCGTGCGTTAGCATGTGATCACAAAGTGGTTTTCTCCATGCGCCTCCGCCACACGTCAAATGATCTATGGAATCACTGGCTCCCAATTACTGCCCGTCCCCAAAAGTGGTACGATATGAAATAGCTTATGACCATCCCGCATACGACAAAACTATCATGTCAGTCCCCGCTAACGTCACCCGTCTTGAAACAAGAAAAAACCCCGCCAACCCTTGACTTTGTAAATAAAACAAACAATGTCATTTTCATTGCCTCGTACTGTAAACCTGTGCTCCCATGCAAAAGAACATCGAAGTCAACAGTTCGAAGTTTTCAGCCGCCAACCCGCTCGAAACTTGCAGCTGACGCAGCCCAAAGCCTGTTAGCCACAACCAGTACCTGAATTTCACTGTTCATCCCCCGAACACAGGTATTTATCCAAATTCCCAATAAAACCCTGCAAGTTCTCGTTTTCCACTGTAATTTGATAGAAAAGACCCAAATTCATTACAATTCAGTCTTTGTTTTCATCATATAAGTTCCCAGACCCTCTGTTTTGCCCATTTTTTATAGAAAATCCACATTTCTGTCTGAATCCACAAGAACCAGACATGGAAACCCTTTTGGCCTTGAATGTTACACCCCTAAATGCTCCCCACAAATATTTATACTATCTGCCTTTAGCTGATAGGGACTTCCAAATAAAAGACCTCATCACTGATAAAAATCACCTGAGATTCTTTTGCCAAAGCAGAGATAACTCCCTAAATGGCTCTGACATCCTAGGACTGTGGGAATCTAACCTTCCCATGTATTTTCTACCCACAGTTTATGTTTTCCCAGAAATAATTCATCATTGCCATGCCAATTATGACCCTAATCGCCAAGCAGTCATGTCCTCGAGCCAAACAGTAGTTTTTCCAATAATTGTTGCGTCAATTAATGAAATGTTACAGTTTCATCCCAGTCAAGCCCTAACTCCCTTTTCCATGGGAGATTTACTTGAGAAATCAACTAAATTGTCCCAAGAGGAACTCAATCGCCTCTGTCAAACTTTCATGTCACCAAAGCCTCAGCCCAATGGCCCACTTCCTTACCTACATACTTTCTTCACAGATATGGGACAACTCATAATCAACATGATATCATCAATAATGGGTTTCAATACTAGTGAATTTGTTGATGAGTTAACCCTAGTAATGTTGTTACTGTTTACTCCTGGACAACCCCTTGTTGTCAAATATGACTTTGCCTCTTACATTGCTGACAAGATTCATGACTAGTTCATGAGACTGGAAAATGAGAGAGTTTTCAAGTATAACACTTTTATATAACATCTTATGCTCTATTATCAATCAGATAATTTCCCATTCCCTGTTCTAAAACTTGATGCCGGAGGAAATCCAAGGTCTGTAATCTTCTGGTCTGCAGTCTTCCATGATTCCTTTGAAACCCCTTACTCCTATAATGAATTCATTGACCTATTCATTCATCCAGCAACTACTTTATTAACAGGGGTTTTCCCTCCCAGGATCAATGGTGATACTAGAAAGACCCTTCAACTTTCTAAATAGTACAAATTAGGATTGGTATCTATACCAGAACTTCATAGAATTCAGGATATATGGTTGTGAGCTTGCCCCCTTCAAATTACCAAAGTATGTTCCAATAAGACTGTTTTCATTGGAATACTATAAGCAGATGTGTGATACAGAGTTGATCCATTTTACCAAAGCCAAAAAGAAAGCACAGCTCAGGATCAAACATCAAATAGTCCCTTTTGTCTGCAACATTAGAGAAGCAGGGGAAGCAGTAGAAAGGATTCTAGAAAACTACCTTAGATTACAAAAGAGGTTTGGTTGGGTCCCATATGACCCTCATGGCTTTATCTGTGATAGAAGAATGAAGCATAGGTTGTCCCCCTATATGCATCATAGGATCCAAGAAATTGAACACTTTGCCAACGTGGATGAATGGAGAGAGGGACCTTAGTAGCTGTTGACAGTGAACAAGTGAATATTGAAAATGTAGTGAGAGATCTTGAAAAGACTCTTGACTTAGATTCTTTTGGGCAGGTACATTATGATAGTTCTCAGAGATCAGCATCAGGAATAAGTGCCTCAGCAGCTGGGACCTCTGAAAGGCACTCACAACAGACCAACACACTAGCCACAGAGACCTCCAAGGGAAAAGAAATAGAGACGGGTACACAGGTTACTGAACAATCTACAATCTCTAAGCAGCCTGAAGCACCCAAAGAGCAGGCCAACATTCAAAATGCTCCAACTCAAGTCAATGTGGTAGAACCACCCATCTTGCAAACTCCTCTGAATGAGGAGAGGACTAAAAAGAGAGACAGGGAATTAGCTACCCCTGCCAATGGACCCTTTGAACAGCCCAGTGCTAAGAGGCACAGGCCGAATCCTCTTTCAGAAGAAGAATTCTATGAAGAACATACTGATAGCCAAAGAAAAGAAGGTGTTGATAGTCATCAGAATTTCCCAGTAGGAGAAACACCATCTGGCTCACAAAGACATGAGTTGGAAAGACAACTGAGTGCAGGGGTGTCATCCTTTAGGCCTCCAAGAAATGAAAATCTAGATATTAAAAAGAAGTTCAAAGAAATCAAAGCCAAAAATGAGCCATTAAGGATCCAAGTTTACAATCAATATTTGAAAGTGGCTCCCACAAACTAGAACAGGTTGATGTCAGCCTACGACATCAAATAAGGGAAAATGATTATGAGTTTTTTCAAGCCCAAGGTGCAACAGCCTCAAATAGCTGCAGATTACTTCAAAACTAATTTTGAAGTTATGGCAAAAGACATCCATCCCCTAGACTATATTGAATTGCACAAATAGACAAGATAGATGGTCTACTCTACACTGACAAGTATGGCCATGATGGCTCAAAGGCTGGAAAACTCTCTAAACAATACAACTGCCCAACTACAACTGGAGAAAGCCTCTTCACAGGCTAAATACAACAGGATTAAAACATTAGAAGAATTGATCATTAGGTTGGGTCATGACAGCAAAGATGTGAAGGCTGAAGAAGCCTTAATTAAAAAGAAGGATGAAGACATAGTTGCCTTGAGAAAGCAACTGAAATTGCCACCTTCAAGGCACCCAGAAACAGCTGAGGTTATAAAACAAAGAACTGAAGAAGAACTGATGGATTTAGTTCTAAAACTTAATGGGAAGCTAAAGGAAACTGAACAAGAATTGGAGAAATCATTAAGGGACAAGCAGTGAAATTCGACCTCTCAGCTTTCCAATGTGATTCCAGTAGTTTCCACTGCAGTCCCTTCCACCCTTGGAACAGCTCTGGCACCTAATGTTCCAGTGGTCACAGCAGGGCAGTAACAACAACAACAATAGAAGGTACAACACAAGCAGGAATTTCAAATCTTAGCCCAGAGGAATTAGTAAAATCAATGGAGGAATTGAAGCTCCAAGTTACAGAGCTGCAAAAGATAAAAGAACAATTTGCTACCTTGGAGCAAAAGTATGATCTCTCAAAGATAAATGTTGCAGAAAAGACAAGGGAAATTAAAGGATTGGAAAACAAGGTAAAATCATTAGAAAAAGACCTTACATTTGAGAAGCCCTTGACAGATATTAAAAAGATTCTTTGGGCGAACATCACTCAGTCAATAAATGATGTTTGGCCATCAATCCGAATAAATTTTGAACAAATTGATTTAGTAAAGGTATCTCGAGAAGAGATTCAAAGGAAAAGAGCAGAGTTAGGAAAGATGCCTGAGGAAGCCACCAGGTTCATAAATTTTTTGAATACCAAAAACAAGTACGAGCTTGAAGAACTGGGTATTGAAGATAGAACAGGGACAATTTTGGAAGTCAAAAGGGTTTTAATTAAAAGGACTCTGATGCAAAATTTAGAAAGAAGATGCCATGACATGCAGGAAGAAATTAATGCTTTTATCAAGAAATTTGATATTTTGCAGAGTAAAGGGTTGCCTACTCCTTTATTTATTAATGACAAACTAATGAGGCATATATATTATGTGGAAAAATTGAATTAATATGCAGGCAACTAGGCAAGTTCATGAACAAGTGCATCAACATCAAAAGCATTGCCTACAGGCAGAGTTCTCTATGACAGTCTAGAGAACCTATTCTATGTCGAACATGAAGTAAAGCACTTGTTTCCAATTCAGCCTACCTTTTTCAAGTACACCGAAACTGATGAGACCTTGAGAAAACTTCAAAAAACCAGAATACCACAAGAAAAATGGTGGGAGGAAATGTTAGAAATTTTGTAAATTATCCTTGGTAAAATGTAAATTTTGGTTATTTACTACAGTCAGTAATGGTAAAGAAGATAAACAGAGATCAAACAAGTCAAAGAGTATCAGAGCAGGTAAAGAGTATCAATGAAAACATGGCATCCAACAAAGAATTACAAAGAAGACAACAGCATGCCAAATCATAGGGCCTGCCTCCAGCACATGCACAAGAATAGGAACAACACAACATCATTTTGCCTTTTCTTCTATCTACGAGACCATCTGTCTCTATTTTTCTTGTAACTTATTAATAGTCATCTTAGAATATATCTCACTTTGTTATGAGATATTTTTTGTAAGTTTTTTGTACAAATACTCCCTCAATTGGAGTATTGAGGGTGGATTCTTAGACATTATTGTAAAACTCATTACTTTGGAATAAAGTGCTGTTGGACAAATACTACAACTTCAAGGCACCTGTAAGACTAATAATACACCTGTACATATTCTTTCTAGATCAGATCCTAATCCTTCTAATCCAATAATCGAAGATGTATCCGATAATCAACCTAATAACATACAACTCTCCACATCTCCTCCTCCCATTGGAAATGTGGAAGAACCTCTAGAAGTTGATTTGGAAGCAACTTCAGATCATAATTCCACTCCTGAGAAGGAGAAGAGGAAAGAAAATACAGAATATAGAGAAAATCCAACTGTTCGAAATACAAGAGCTCATACTGAAAATCCTTTTAATCTGGAGACTGAAGTAGGAAAACTAAAATTAGCTGTTCCATTGTTTGAATTAGCTAAACATGATGCCTACTGAAGTCAAATCAATAAATCACTCAAAATCACTGGAGATGAAGACTTAGTAAATGTTTTTGATGACCAACGTGAGTTGATCTTTGGCCCTGAAGTAAATGGAAAACCCTTAGATGGAGTGTTACACTAAAAAATGTTACCATGGCTATTTACAGTTAGTATGGCTCTATCAACAGTCATGCTATCCTCTTGGGCAAGTCTTATCCCTCTGCTCTCCATGTCAAACTCCAAAAAGAGAGAAAGTCTTTGTAAATGTGTTTATCTCTAGGTACGTAGATTCTCTCGGCCTTACCTGCGTATACGCACCTAATGTTCACAAAACCTGCGTACTTGTACGCTCTGTATGTAAAGGGGCAGGTGCGTACCCCTGTAAAGGTCAAAAGGCGCAAGTTTCACTCCAAAAAAGTTACTTGTGGTCATTTCTAGAGGCTTCTAGAAGTATGTTTGACGTGGATGAAGCGCCTCCAGATGGTTCATGTACCCCTACCAAAGAGGAACTTATCCCATCAATAAGGGAGCTATCCCATCCAAAGAGGGGGTTATCCCATTGATGGTGGACCTGATTAAATTCCTCTTGAGCACTACAAATACAGGCATTGGGCTAGAAGGAGGGGAGGTTGGAAGCTAAACATTTCTAAGGGTAGATGCTGCTGGAATTAGGACTCCCATTTAGAAGCTTGTGAGGAGAGATTACCATCTTTGCTTGTTCTATTTGGAAGTGGGTGAGCTTTGTCAAAGTAAAGGAGAACTCTTGATGGACCCTGGGAGGGACTTGCACAACACCAAGGCTCAAGTTGTAATTGTTCCTTTTGTTTCCTATTAATGCAAATGAGTCCATTCTTCTCAATAACTTGTTATTTATGAGTTGTTTCATGTACTCCTTGGTCTATGTGTTAAATATGTTTTATTTTATGAGATTATCAAGTGCTATTTAATCGTTTGATTGTTAGTGAATGCAGGGTTCAAAGTGAAGGAGGAGCTCATCCGGATCAGCGAGGCTGGACTGCTACAACAGCGTTGGACTACAAGTAGGATCTAAACACTTGATTTCTTATATAGTAAATGCATGTTTAGAGAAGGATTGCTCTTGTTTGTCTTGTTTGTCACTAGAGACTCTTAGGCTCCTAGGGAGGTTGGTTGTGTCCGCACTATCGACTCTTTCCGCCTGACAAAATGGCGACTCCGCTGGGGACTCCATTGATGAGAAAGTTTTTTCCTTTGTATGCAACTTTGATTTGAGAAAAGTCATTTATTTTCTGGTTTTTGGCTCTGTGACTTTGTATTTGGGTGGGTTAGCTTAAGGTTAGATTGAATTTAGTTTTTCTTGGTTTTTTCAGTAGTACGCACCCTCTGAGTATTGCACAGTGCGTACCTATACGCACTGTTGCTGTGTGCACAGAGCGGGCCCGCACCTGTCTTAACAGGTTGCCTGCGTACCCTGCTAAAAATTAAGAAATTTCCATTTTTTACATTTTTCCTCTTAGATTTTGCTTTTTCTTAGTTTTTACTGCCCAGATCCATTAGTCTCTTGTCAAAGATCTTTACCTGAACTTCTTTCAATAGCATTGAGTGTTTTAGTGGATTTCATAGAAGTTTAATCCCTAGGGTTTGATTTTTGAATAGGTCCTGTAGTGACTTTGGCGGTAGAAGTTGTCAAGCCTTAGATCTCTCTGGTTGTGTCAACTTTCTTAGGAGTCGGACCTGTCATAAAGTCTACCTGTGAGAGCAACCTACCTTTGAGTTGTCTCTTTGGCAAATTTCGAAGTGCTTGTTGATTGAGTATTGAATTCCATTTTACAAAAAGAACAAAAAGATTTGAGTTTTGTTTTGACTGGTCTTTTGATTCTGCATTAGCTGGTCCTTGGCTTGATTGTAGTCAAGTAAAACAACCTAGAATCATCTTTGTAGGCTTTTGCCTCGTTAGGTTTGCTTTAGAGTAAATTTCTTTTTGATTTGATTGTGAGTCAATTTTTCATAGATTTTATAGATTTTGAGATTGATTTTCGTTAAAATAGATTTATATGCTTTATTAAATAAAAGAAAATACAAAAACATCTCCTTTGAAAAGTTTTGTTTCAAGTAGCTTTGAGGTATTTTGAAAGAAAAAGAATTTTTCGTGCACGTAAGGAGTGGTCATGTTTGTATGCTTGGAAAGATAAAGAGAATTGTTTCTTTGATTGTCTTTACTAAGAAAGTTGTTTTCTATAGAATTTGCATTTTCCAACTCTCTTAGTTAGGAGTTTCATTGAAAGAGAAAAGTAGCGTAAATCATCTTAGGTGCATCTTTGTAGTGGTTTGAGTCGAGTCTACACACCATTGGTTTCATTTCCGCTACCTTTTGTCTTTAAGAAAAACCATAAAATTAACGCTTAAAGTAAAATCAACTTAGTAACTTTTATTTACTAGGGCTCTGAAACACCAATTTAGATCAGGCTAGTGTCTTGGAGTAGGAGAGTAATTAACTCTCCAAGACAACAAAACCAAACAAGCAGCTTATCTTGTGATAGAATAAATCCAATTGTCTCATTTGTACTCTGGGAAAGCTCCTCTTAAAGGAGAAGCACGAGCTCGTGTCCGAACCAGTGAGGGGATCAATCCTCCCTCGTTGGGAACGACGCCAGACACGCACGTATTACAAACGGTAAACCTCGGATTAACCATTGTCGAGGAGCCAGGGGTCACTTGTCAGTAAACCTTGGATTATTGTCAAGGAACCGGCAAGGGGATTGAGCTTGATACTCTGCCCTTGCGTGCTGTCGGAGTGTAGACTATTCCCCCAGGTGCATTTGTTGCGGTTGGTAACCTTAGTGACCTTATCTTTAGGATTCTACCGAGGTGACGGTGGAGGGAAGATCCCACGTACCTGGAGCAGACGTCGGCTAGACTCACTTGGATTTTCCGGGGGGTTCACTTCACTCGAGACGGTTAAAGTGGAGGAACTTGTGCCGGTCTATTCATTAAGCAGGTTGCCGGGGTAACTGTTCCACCCGCCACTTCTGTACTGAATCGGCGATGTTGGGTTTCATCTCCAACTAGCGTTTTCGGTCTGGAAGGCTACTGTTTGTGCTTGGTTTGACGCCCTAGATTCTTTAGGCGTGTGATTCAAATTTGTTTGGTTCTTTAGCGACTTTAGGTGGTTTGATTTGAGATTTTACTTTGTTTTTGTGTGTAGTAGTTAAAAGTTTTTAGCTGTGGCGGAATTACCGAGACAGTCCCGTAGACTTCGGGGCAAGTCACCTGAGATTGTTACCGGAACTGATTTGTTGAGGAAACTCCGTAGATCACGGGGTGGATCTCCTGAAGACGTCCCGGGTCAGTACGAAGGATTGAAGGTCCTTGTAACTCCTCCTAGTGGCAGTAGAGTAGGTTCACCTGAAGAAGGAGAATCTTCCTTGGTAGTCCATCCAGATTACCAAAGTCTAGAGACAGGTTATAATCCCGAAGCTGTTACAGTTTCTGAGCTTGCTGGTAGTTTTTCGTCTACTAGTGATATAGGCGAAGAACCTGAAATATCTGAACCTGTTACTCCAACTTCTAGTGTTCCAGATTCACTAAGAGTAGAACGAGTTATCACCGAAAATCTTCCTACTGGTTTGATTGCTATTGAAGAACTTGCTCCAGAGGAAGAAATAGGCGTCTCTAACCTTGAAGATCAACTTACTATTGAGCTCAGGGAGCGTGAATCTATCTTTTACAGTCCTCCTAGAAGTACTACTTGGTACCTTTCGTTAACCAATTATTTAGACAACTCAGGGATAGGTTTTTCTACACCTCGTACTCCTTTTCCACCTGGAGGTATTTATACTCCTGTAAATATGTCTGGTCAGTCATCCGTGTTTACTCAAACTCCTGAATCTTTCTTACACGGCGGTCCTTCCATTCCCACCGGGTATCAATCACTTTCTGGTACCTTCGCGGGGGCATCTCCTCAATCCATTGATCATGGGTTATTAGTTGGAAACAATGGTAATAAACCGTTGGGTGTAGGAGACATTTACATGATGTCAGGTTCAGTTCCTTATCAACCTCAAGGTGGCCAATTACCGCCTGGGGGGCAGCCTCAAGGTCAGTATGTACCTATGGTGCAATACATGCCTCAAGGTCAACCCCAGCCTCAATATGTACCCCAAGGTCAACCTCAGTATCAATATTTACCTCAAGGGTATCAACCCCAAGGGTATCAACCTCAAGGGTATCAACCTCAAGGTCAAGGTCAACCCCAGTATCAGTATTTACCCCAAGGTTATCAACCTCAAGGTCAATACTCGAGTCAAGGTTATCAACCACCTCAGGGTCAGTCATATGTTCAAGGTATCGGAATTGTACCTTTCAGTTATCAATCCTATCCTCAATCCGGTTATGGATCTCAATATCCTCAACCTGTTACGGGTCAATACCCCGGAATGCTAGTGTGGGATCCATCACAGGGTCAACAGGTGTTGCAGCCAAGTATACAGTTGGTACCTCAAGCTGGACAACCCGTAGTTTCTGGTCCACCCCAGCAACCGCAACCTGTCCAGTCAAATGTTCAAACTTCTGTAACTTCGGTAGTTACTCAGCCGCCAATTGCACCTAGTACTCCATCTCAAACGGCTGTTGCAACTACCACAACATCTATCGCACTTACATCTGGAGTATCGACAGCTCCAGTTTCTACTGTCTCTGCAACCACTCCTCAGACATCTTTACCGTTGTCTGGATCTACGATTCAAACTACGGTCCAGATGCCTATAGGTCAGCCTGGTATAAGTACGGTTGTCACTAGTCAACCTCAATTTGTTCATCAACCGTACCAGGGACAGTACCAATATGGGCAAGCTATCCAGCAGCCGGTTTACCAGTATCAACCGTATCTTGGGTATACTTATCAACAACCTCAACAACCCCAGTACGGTCCGGTTAATCCTGGTTTTCCAGGAGGATATAATATCCCTAATGCGAGTCCTGTTCCTAGTTATCCTGGATATCCTCCTCCTGGGACTGGTCTTGTGACCCAGAGTTTTAGAGATCCTAACCGTCAATTACCGTTTATCGCAACTTTGGATTTACCAGACTTGACGCGCCTAACGAACGATCCAATTCAATATCTTCCGTTCTGGCCGCCAATGCCAAATAAGTTGCCCAGTGATATACCCAAGTTCGAAGGTAAGGCTGGAGAGGATCCGTCCAATCATGTGATGACTTACCACCTCTGGTGTGCTTCAAATTCTATCTCGGATGATTCGATCCACTTACGTCTTTTCCAGCGTACACTCATTGGTCTCGCGGCCAAGTGGTACATTGAGTTACCACGGGCCTCTTTTTACAATTTTAGCTAGTTAGCTACCTCGTTCTTAACTCACTTTCAGTTGCCGGTCAGATACGATAACGGCACTAAGTTATTAACTTCACTAAAACAATCGACGTCCACGTATATTTCTGATCACATTCATGAGTGGAGACGTCGAAGGAGGTTAGTGAAAGTTTTTATTCCGGACCAAATCTTAGCTGAATGGTTTTTTAAATCATTATTACCGAAGATTACTGAAGATGTAGCTAAGGTCGGAGTAGTTACTGAGGAGCAAGTCATTGCTCAGGCACAGTACCTTGACTTAGTTTATACTCAGTCAAGTACGTTACACGAGAAGATCCCGGATCTTCCAAAATCGAATCAAATCACTGCTACTCCTTCGGGATCTCATGCCGCTGATGGTATGATTGGTACGGTGAACACAAAGAGCAAGAAGAAGTCTTCCAAGAATTCTACTACTCCTATCATCACCTTGCCTGATTCCCCGACAGGAGAGTCTTCTCCTGAACTTTCCGGCCAAATCAAAAAACAGTGGAAAGAAGAAAGGAAAGAAGAAGGCTAAAGCAGACAAGGCTCCGAAGGAGAAAACAGAAAAGTCGGAAACCAATGACGAAAAGCGCAAACCTCGATATCCTTGTCTTATTTGTGAAGAGGATCATTTTACAAGAGATTTCCCTCATCGGGCCGAGGTTGTGAAAATAGTCAAAGGTTCTCCCACTCCTGCTGTGTTAAAAGATCCATTTCCAAAGCAGGAGAGTAAGATGATAGGTTCTTCCTCGACTGCCAGTGAAGAACCCATTTTGATGATGTCTCATGTGAGGATTGCGACTCGGTCGCAAGATTATGGTAGTAAGAATCCTGTTGATGGTAAGGAAGCAGAATCTTCTCATTCTAATCCATCAACCTCAGCTCCTGGTTCCGATCCACTACAGATCGAAAAACCTAACCCGGACTTAGTAATCAAACCGCCCGCCAAGGGTGTACTTCGAAGGTCTGCTTTCAATCCACATGCGAGAGCGGCCCAGAATTACAACATTGTTGAGGACTTAGCTGTTTCACCCTCAGCAATGTCGGCTTTAGAAGTGCTGCAATCATGTCCAGCACAGCGAAAATTACTTTTGTCGGCTATCGGAGCTGTTGATGTTCAGGACCCGAATCTGATAATCTTCGATCTAGAAAATAGTACACCGCGCCTTCCCCATCAAATGGCTTTCCAGATTCCAGTGATAGTCAAAAACAGGCCTATTCATCGGACTGTAATTGATGAGGGAGCTTCTATGTGTATTATGTCGATTCAGTGTTGGAGATCACTTGGTTCTCCTTCGCTGAACCAATCCCCGACCATCCTTAAGGCCTTTGATGGCTGTGGGTTCCGTCCGTTTGGTATTCTACAAGAATTGCCTATAGGGGTAGAAGGTAAAACCGTTAGTCTGGATGTGGAGGTGGTTGATGCCCCTCTAGACTACAACCTTCTTTTGGGTCGAAGTTGGTCATATGCTATGACAGCGGTCGTTTCATCGGTCTTCAGAGTAATAAAGTTTCCACATAATGGTAAGATCGTGACAATTGATCAGCTGACATACTTTTCATCCGACCCAGCCTCTTCAGAGAGTATCCAGCATGTCGGTAAGACGAAAATCCCTTATAGGGACGTTGGCGTAGGTTTAGTTAAAGATTCCGGTTTACTGGGAACTTTTCCTTTCCCTCCAATCAACGCAGACCCTTCATTTGCATCAATTCATATGATTACATCAGACACCATTATTTACGATGATCCTTGGATTGTCCCATCTGAATCTGAGATAGACTCATTCGGTGATGCTATGCCTTTGAGTCCATATGAAATTTCTTATGAAGCCGTCATGTCTTTTACCGACTCGTGTTCAACCCAAATCGACCAAATGAATGTGGTCAGTGAAGAATCACTTTTCACATCAACCTCAGAACGAATAGGGTTTCCCGAAGTTGTGTCATCTGACGAGCAACTTCGCGAAATCCTAAGTGTAGACGATCTACCATGGGAAGATCTTCATCATAGATCTTCGTTTTTACCTGAGGATGATGCTTTTGAAAATGATTTTTCATCTATCTTTACCACTGAATATGTCAAAGACGCTCAGAATCCAACGAAACATTCTGATTCGGAGTTGAATTTAGGGAATATTTCTCGCACTATTCCCATTGACATTTCAGTGAAGCCCGGAATTGAGGAAAACATTCATATAGGTGCCTCATGTACAGAAGATGAAATTCAAACTTACAAGGCCCTATTCCAAGAATTCCGCGATGTGTTTGCCTGGTCTTACGAGGAAATGCCAGGAATCGATCCTGCCATTGTTGTTCATGAAATAAAGACCTACCCGGACGCTAAACCCATCCGGCAACGGTTGCGTCAGATTCACCCTCGGAAAGCGGCTGCGATTAAAGCAGAAGTCGAGAAGCTGTTGAAAGCAGGTTTCATTTATCCAATCCCGTTAACGGATTGGGTATCGAATATTGTTCCGATTAACAAGAAGCAAGGAACAATAAGAATCTGTATCGACTATAGGGATATAAATCGAGCTTGTCCAAAAGACAACTATCCTACGCCCTATATCGATCAAATAATTGATGATTGTGCCGGAAGTGAAATGTTTTCCTTTATGGATGGTTTTTCAGGCTATAATCAAATCAATATTCTACCTGCCGATCAACCAAAAACGGCATTCATTTGTCCATGGGGGACATTTGCTTACTGCAAATTACCTTTCGGACTTAAGAATGCCGGAGCCACTTTTCAACGGGCGATGTCTTACGCATTTCATGACATCAAGCACATTGTGCAACCGTACCTCGATGATTTGCCTGCTCATTCTTTACATCGAGCTGATCACCTTGTCCACTTACGAGCAATCTTTATGAGGTGTAGGCATTATCATATTCGGTTGAATCCCCACAAGTGTGTATTCTGTATAGAAACGGGTCGATTGCTGGGATTTGTTGTTTCAAAAGCCGGCATTCGCGTCGATCCCTCGAAGGTCGAAGCTATCATCAAATTGCCTCCTCCTTCGAGTTTGCGCCAACTCCAAAGTTTGCAAGGGAAAGCGAACTTTTTACGCCGATTCATTCCAAACTACGCCGAGGTCACTAAAGGTTTTACACGGTTGTTGAAACAGAACGCTCAATTCTTTTGGGATGAGATTGCTCAACAATCTTTTGATGCACTTAAGCACGCGTTGACCCATGCACCGTTGTTGCATCCTCCCAACTACAACCAGGACTACTTCTTATACCTCGCAGCTTCGCATTCCACTATTGGAATGGTGTTAGTTCAAGAAGATGAATTCGGAGCGGAACATGTGATATATTATCTTAGTAGGACATTAAACCCCACTGAGCTAAAATATTCGCATGTGGAGAAATTGGCCCTGGCAGCTGTTCAAGCTGTCCAGCGTTTTCGTCACTACATTCTTCTCCGTAAAACTACAGTTATTTCGGATTGCAACCCTATGATTTATATTTTGACTAAACAACTGCTAGGGGGAAAGTACTCTAAATGGATCGTTATTCTGCAAGAGTTCGACTTGGAGTTCGAGAAGTCCAAGTCTAAGAAATCCTTAGTTTTTGCGGAATTGATGTGTGATTTCCCGCGTGCTGACACAGAAACTGTGGCAGAGGAGTCCATTGCGGACGAATCTTTGTTTCTTATCAGTACTTTAGATCCGTGGTACGGGGATATAATCATCTATCTCCAAACCCAAACCTTTCGGCCTGAAGCTTCAAAGTCGGAACGTCGAAAAATTTGGTTTCAATCCCAACAATACAGAATTATTGGAGATACACTTTATCGCCGGGGGGCAGACTTAGTTTTTCGACGTTGTTTAACTCATGAAGAGGCTGAGAGGGTTTTGAATGATTGTCACTCTGGAGCATGTGGCGGTCATATGTCTGGGTATGCCAAAGCTCAGAAGGTGTTGCGCGCTGGCTATTTCTGGCCGTCCATGTTTAAAGATTGTATCATTGCGGTCCGAAAGTGCCACAACTGTCAAGTGTTTGATCGCAAGATGCGTGCACCACCTGCTCCTCTCCATCCTATAATTGTCGTTGGTCCTTTCACCAAATGGGGTATCGATTTTATTACTTGTAACCCTCACTCGGCCGGGGGGCATGCGTATATCATCCTCGCGGTTGATTATTTTACTAAATGGGCCGAGGCGATGCCTACATTCGACGCAAGCGGCAAAACAGCTGCAGTTTTCGTATTCAATCACATTATAACTAGGTTTGGTGTCCCGCAAGCAATCATCACTGACCATGGGAGCCATTTTCGAAACATCATGATGACTGAGCTTACAAGCCAGCTTGGTTTGTGCCACGATAGCTCTACTCCTTATTATCCGCAAGCCAACGGTTTGGTTGAGTCTATCAACAAAGTTCTGGTTATCATGATCCGACGAATCATTGGTATTCATCGGTCGAATTGGCACAACATGTTATTTTCAGCGCTATGGGCATACCGAACTTCAGTGAAAACTTCAACAGGGTTCACTCCTTTCCAGCTAGTTTATGGCTTGGAAGCTGTGTTACCCATTGAATGCGAAATCCCATCACTTCAAATGGCTGTCGAATTACTCCCAGCTACTTCCGAAGAGGAGAAACGTTTATTATACTTAGCTCAGTTAGATGAGACTCGACGTGACGCTGCATTGGCAATCGAGACTCACGCGAAGCGAATGAAAGCTCAGTATGATAGAAATGTGACCCCTCGGAGTTTTTCGGAGGGAGACCTAGTGCTATTATATGATCAAGCTAACGATAAGCTAGGTGCTGGAAAATTCGTTCCTATGTGGCATGGACCCTACATTGTAAAGCGAAAGCTAGCAAAAGGGGCATATGAGCTGGTAGATTTTGATGGGGACTCTTTGGGTAAACCCAGAAATGGACTTTACCTAAAGAGGTATTATGCTTAAATGGTGGGTATGGAGAATTTTAGTTAGGTTAGGTTTTCTTTCTAGCTAGTATGTTTGTTAGTTTAGATAGTGTGCTTAGCTTAGAAAGTGTGTTTTTCATCGTTATTCTGGCTTATCTTGGTTTTACTCTTGATATTGCAGATGTCGACGCCTCTCCAAACGTACATTGGATTTGTCGATGGTGCTTGTCGTAGTACACAGAATATCTCTTCCGCAGCTTGGGTTATCTATTCGCCCTCTGACGAGTTAGTTTCTATGCATGGGGTGAGCCTCGGTCAAACGACGAACAACATTGCAGAATACAGTGCAATGGTTGAATTATTGTCTGAATCTATTTCATTTGGAATTCGACGTTTGATAGTGAGGTTAGATTCTGAACTCGTTGTATTACAGCTTAATAGAGTATATGCCATTAGAAATCCTGTGTTATTAAGGTTGTTTTTGAGAGTGCGCCTCTTGGAACGTGAATTTGATTACATTGAATATCAGCATATTCCAAGGTCTTTAAATACATTAGCAGATGCAATTGCTTCTCGAATGTTGGACAGACATTTACGATAATCATGCAAGTAAATTTAAAAACATTTCATCACATATGTTAAACAAGATGAGCTGGTAATAATGATATATATAGATAGGAGTGTGTCAAAAATATACATCGTCTTCGATCATATGTTGAAAAACACCTTATGATCGGCAAAAATGATAAGTACAAAAAACCAAAAATGTCATATGTGTCTACAAAAGTGACTAGCCAATCACTGGTGGTGCTCTCTATACGAGACCACTGCCCGCGCTACCCTACACAAGAACCTCCTAAAAGGTCCTGGGACTGCGACCACATAGCGCTGAAGTCGAATGGGAATGTCATCTATGGTGGTCTCTGGTATATCCGTCGTCAGACGCTCTAGATCCTGTTCCAGCTCGGCTAAGGTCTCTGCGGCCACATCCTGTGGGGCTGGTGCTGGTACAACTGGTACTCTCCTCTCAAAAGCCCGGAGGTTGGCTGGACGCCGTGGACCTACATCTGCATTTTGAAAATTTGTGCTGTCAGTTTTGAGGCGATATATAAAAAAAAAAAAAAAATATACATAATTTAAAAACTTGTGAAAATTGAAATACCTTTGTCGTCCCACTGTTCTCCCTGTGGAAGAACCATGTCCGGATCATTCCGAAAATCCATTCCGGCATAAGGAAAGTCCTGAATAGCAAAGACCTGGCTCTCTAGCCAGTGAAAGTAACCATCAGGAAATCGAACAACTGCTGTGCCCTCATCAGGATGCCGGGCCATTACCGCAACCCATCTCGTCAACTTAGGCTCCCGAGGAGCCCCAACTGGAACTGTAAGATGCTAGGGGACCAGCATTGGAACTCTCTCTAGCGCAAATCTCATGACTAAAGACTCATATCCAAAGGTCTTCAGTTGTCCTCTCTTTGCCCTGGTTAGTTGGCCCTTCAAATTAGCCAACACAGCATCGCACCAGTTGAAAATGGTGCCTTGGAAGCAATCTATAGCCATCCGCATTTGGGACCCGGTGGCATGGTGCAAAGCGGCCGCGCTGCAAAGTCTGGTAACAGTAGAGACTATCACCATAAGTTCAGGTCGGGATATGTACTTGATTTCTATCCCCTTCTCCTGGTTTTGATTGTTGCACCACTCTAGCCGGAGACTAGCAAGGGATTGGCCACCCGGCCTAGTCCCGAATAGAGAGAGGTGCTCGCCCCTGTTAGGCAAGCCAGTGAGAAAATATATGTCGGAGGGCTCTATCTCGAGCTGGTGCTCTCCGATGTAGAAACATTGCTCCTGAATGTTCCACCTTTCAACCAGCCACTCAAGGAATGGCACCTGGCCCCTCATGCCAGGTATGGCCCAGTATTTATACAGTCCGCATACTTTTAATGCATCAATGGAAGGTTGATGACCTATCGCGGCCAAATCAACGTCCTCGTGCTCTCTTTCATGCCAATCAAGCATGGTGTGCTCCCTGCACATCATAAAACATCTGTTAGAATCCATAAAATTTTAAAATTTTGGTTCATTTTGGAGAAATGAGGGTTTCAAAATGCGTTTTGCGGGGTACGCACCCCGGCTTTTAGGGACAGAGCGTCTGGACGCAGCTTCCCTTAAGGCTGGCTGCGTACCCCTGGTATTTTCCCCATTGAGAAAATATCGGGGTACGCAGGTCAGCAGTGCATGACCTGCGTACCCCGAAGGGCGCATCTTGAAACCCCAAGACCCCCAAAAAAAATCAAATAAAAACTTAAAAATGAATTTTAAATGGATGGAAAGCAAGAGAAGGATGTTGTAGAATACCTGATGAGACGACGTTCGATTCTGACGGTCGGATTCTCCGCAACGACCACAAGAAGTTTTCTTGTCAAAAGCCCTTTTCTCAACCTCAACAGTAAAATGGTAAAATGACATGGTAAAAGTCTTTTTATAGGTTTTTTGGATGAATGAATGCTAAGTTTGTTTATTTTTTACCATGAAAGGACATTTTTCAATGTATTTTTACCCATCTTAAACAGGTATGAGTAATGTGTCGTTTTTGTGCAGGACAAAAGGACTTTAGAGTAAAATCATCATTTTTCACGAACCAAAACATCAGAGTCATCTTTTAAGCTCTTTTCTGACCGTAAAAACAGGAAAAGATGGCCGGGTTTTTGTCATTTCAAACTCGATATGGAAATAAAACGACGTGTCCTTGATCGCTTTTTACTTTTCAGGTCAGAGACACTAATCATGAAAGTACTCCTTGGTCGCAAGATCAAGCGGTTCTCCTAGGTATTATTTTATACTTTTTCGGGCTTGGGGGACACAAATTTACGAAAAAGTTCAACCTGGAGTCTTCTTAAGTTTTTCAGACTCTCTAAAATTGAAAAACGCCGAGTTTCTCCTATACTGGGCTCGTTAAAATTTCACAGTAAAGGACCTGTTCAATTACAAACAGGAACGAACCACTCCTTCCTAGGGTTCGAATCAAAACTAGGTTGGACTCATCCGAAGGATGAGCTTATAATCAAGCATATGTTATCCTCCTCAAGCTTGTTAAAAATAAAGAGGTACTTGCCAGAAATGGTGGGGGAAAAGAGAGAAGAATGAACCTATTTGTTATCCTTTGTCACAGAAGAGCCTTATCACCGCTCTTGAACACGACACTTTCCGTTCACCCGGGTTGGGAAATCCTTTGCCTTAAAAGTTGATCAAACCACTTTGAAAGTCTTCAACCATTTTCGGGTATTAACTTTGGGTCAAATCATAACCAAACCGTCTGTCGTGTCGTTATGTGTTCAAGAGGTCTCTGCAAATAAACTTTCATCTGCAAAATACTTGTCGTCCATTTGACCATCCCTGAGTCAGTCCTTACGACAACATTTCTTCAACTTGAACAATGATTTCGTGTTGTGGGCTTGCCTGCAATGGGTCGCTTTCTATCGACATCAGCACATTATCTAGAAAGATGACTTAGAAATCGTCAGCACCTTGAAATCTGCATGCATCAATGGCAGGTTTCTCGCCTTTGACGTCAGTTTACGTCATTGACTTTCGATCAAAGGATTCCGTGAAATGTTCGACATCAACTCATTCATTCACATCTCATGGATTGTACTGGGTACTTTGAGAACCATTGACATTACTGGTGGTCTCTCTCACACTTGTTAACAGTTTACATCATCGACTGGTAATCAAGTGGTTTCTACCATGTTCGACATCAACTCATTTATTCGCATGGCTAGAATCGTACCAATTCGGGAAGTAGAAATGAAGACCCTGGATCTAGTTTCCACCATCTAGGCTGCGAGGAGTTTTGTATTCATTATCTAAGTAGACTAATCATAAACAGATGGCTGTGCCCATACTGTGTCTACAAAAGTCTATGATTATGATGTACTGCAAGATCATTCCTGTATCAGAGTAGTTAGTCTGTTAGTTAAAGTTTTGATCTGAGTATGGGAATGCCTACCTTAGCGATGATATAATCTTATACGTGTATTTTGTGTTGAAAATTGCAGGTTCTGACCAGGCTCTCCACGAGATAATCCTTGAAATGATAAAGCGCTTCACCCTTCCTAGATAAATACAAAACCCTAATCTACTACAGGCTTCGCACTTTAGGGGGCAATCTGTTACACTAAAAAATGTCACCATGGCTATTTACAGTTAGTATGGCTCTATCAACAATCATGCTATCCTCCTGGGCAAGTCTTATCCCTCTGCTCTCCATGTCAAACTCCAAAAAGAGAGAAAGTCTTTGTAAATGTGTTTATCTCTGGGTACGCAGATTCTCTCGGCCTTACCTGTGTATACGCACCTAATGTTCACAAAAACTGCGTACTTGTACGCTCTGTATGTAAAGGGGCAGGTGCGTACCCCTGTAAAGGTCAAAAGGCGCAAGTTTCACTCCAAAAAAGTTACTTGTGGTCATTTCTAGAGGCTTCTAGAAGTATGTTTGATGTGGATGAAGCGCCTCCAGATGGTTCATGTACCCCTACCAAAGAGGAACTTATCCCATCAATAAGGGAGCTATCCCATCCAAAGAGGGGGTTATCCCATTGATGGTGGACCTGATTAACTTCCTCTTGAGCACTATAAATATAGGCATTGGGCCAGAAGGAGGGGAGGTTGGAAGCTAAACATTTCTAAGGGTAGATGCTGCTGGAATTAGGACTCCCATTTAGAAGCTTGTGAGGAGAGATTACCATCTTTGCTTGTTCTATTTGGAAGTGGGTGAGCTTTGTCAAAGTAAAGGAGAACTCTTGATGGACCCTGGGAGGGACTTGCACAACACCAAGGCTCAGGTTGTAATTGTTCCTTTTGTTTCCTATTAATGCAAATGAGTCCATTCTTCTCAATAACTTGTTATTTATGAGTTGTTTCATGTACTCCTTGGTCTATGTGTTAAATATGTTCTATTTTATGAGATTATCAAGTGCTATTTAATCATTTGATTGTTAGTGAATGTAGGTTTCAAAGTGAAGGAGGAGCTCATCCGGATCAGCGAGGCTGGACTGCTACAACAGCGTTGGACTACAGGTAGGATCTAAACACTTGATTTCTTATATAGTAAATGCATGTTTAGAGAAGGATTGCTCTTGTTTGTCTTGTTTGTCACTAGAGAGTCTTAGGCTCCTAGGGAGGTTGGTTGTGTCCGCACTATCGACTCTTTCCGCCTGACATGGAGGAATTCCTCCTTTCTATGTGAGTTTAAACATACATGACAAAATACTTCATAATGCCATGTTTGATTCTGAAGCATCTCACAACTTAATGCCCAAGTCTGTAATCGAAAAATTAGATCTAGATATCACTAGGCCATATAAAGACCTCTTCTTTCAATTCGAGTCAGGTGAGATGTTTAGGATTAATAAAATACTTGTGTGTTTCACTGGTTCAATACCCCGCAAAGACAATCTTAATGGACATAGTAGTAGCAGATATTCCACCAAAATATGGCATGTTATTGTCCAGATCCTGGGGTGCAAAGCTTCAGGGATCTCTTCAATTGGACATGTCCTATGCTACTATCTCAGTTTTTGGCCAACCTAAGAAACTATATAGAGAAATTTTAATGAAATATGTAGTAAGTAGTCAGGGGAAACCCAAAAATTTCCCCATCTACTCAGTACACTCTGATATGGATCCATTCATTCTTTACAATGCTGAAATTGATCCCTCAAATGAATTATAAGTTTTAGCAGCAGAACCAAAATAAATTATAAAGGAAAAATCTAGTGTTCAAATCCAGGAAATATTCGAGAACAATGAAATATCAGACATCCAAGAAAAACCAAAAGAAAGTAAAAAACTAGATCTCACTGTTAAACAAATTCCTGATACTCCTGATACCAATTACGAACATGAAATTATTTGGCACTTAGAATTTGATGGTTCAGTCAACAAATTAGGAGCAAGGGCGGGATTTTGGGTGTACAACAATGAAATGACCGTGCTGAAGGCCATGCCTACAGGTTAGACTTTAAGTGCACTAATAATATGGCAGAATATGAAGCTCTCTTGCTAGGTCTCAAACTTGTTAAAATATTAGGAGCAATTAGAGTATTTGTCATAGGAGATTCCGATTTAATCATTCAACAGATCAAAGGGAAGTATCTAACTAATGATCCCAGATTGAGATATTACAGAGGAATAGTTATAGAGATTCTTAATACTTTCCTAGAAACTCAGCTTGCTAAAATCCCAAGAAAACACAACTTGCAAGCCCACAGTCTGGCAATGTTTGCCAGCACCTGCAAATTACCATTCGAACCTAATCATCAGTTTACAGCTGAGATTAGACACAGACCAGCTATACCTAATAATTTAAAGAACTGGCAAGTGTTTGATAGTGATGAGCAAATTAATAATTTTTTTACTTTAGATGAAGAATTTTCTAATAGTCACATAGATGTAGATACAGTTATTGAATTTGAACAAACAAATAAAATAGAAACAAGCATTTCAGAAGAAAGTACAATTCAAATGCTTCATCCCACAAAGTTTACCAACAAAGAAATGCAGGACCTTAAACAAATGGATATTGATGAAGTTACTAAAGGAGAAGCAGAAGTCATTGATTTAAAAGATAATCATTTGCGTAAAGGATTAACTCCTCTAGAAGACCTCTTTGATTCTAATGATATTCCAAAGAAACCTAAGATGGAACCATTAAAAGTAGACATTGAAGAATATAACTTAGGAACCGAAGAAAATCCAAAAATGATAAAGTTATCCAAATCTTTGCCTCCTGACCAAAAATTAAAATATGTTGAACTAATGAGATAATTCTAGGATGTCTTTGCTTGGAGCTATGAGGACTTGAAATCATATGACACCTCTATAATTCACCATACAATACCTTTGAAAGAAAATTAGAAACCATTCAAACAAAAACTCGGAAGAATTAACCATATATTGCTACCATTGATTGAAAAATAAATTAAACGTATGTATGAATCAAGGATAATTGCCCCTATTAGATTTTCATAGTGGGTTTCTAATTTAGTACCCACTAGGAAGAAAAATGGGGAAATCAGATTATGTGTTGATTTAAGAAATGTGAATAAGGTTTCTTTGAAGGATAATTACCCTTTAACTAAGATGGATCATATTTTACAAAGGGTAGTAGGTGCTTCTAGGATTTCACTTTTAGATGGATTCTCAGGATATAACCAGATTCTAGTTCATCCTGATGACCAGGAAAAAACTGCGTTTACAACACCATGGGGTACATTCATGTACATCAAAATGCCGTTTGGGCTTAAAAATGCAGGAGAAACCTTCCAAAGAGCAATGAACATAGCATTTGCAAAAGAAATTCATGATTTTCTTGTTATATATCTGGATGACTTAACTATTTTTCTAAATCAGATCAGCAAAATTTGGACCATCTCAAACAAGTATTCCTAAAATGCAGAAAATATGGTATCCCTTTGAATCCAAAGAAGTCCTTGTTTGGTTTAGAGAAAGGTAAAATCTTGGGCCATATCATTTCCAAATATGGCATTCGAATTGATCTTGCTAGAATAGAAGCTATTCTACAGATACTTCATCCAAGAAATGTCAAAGAACTTCAAGCTTTCTTAGGAAAGATAATTTTTTTGAGAAGATTCATATCTAATTTAGCTAAACTAATTAGATTGCTTAATGATATGTTAAAAAAGGATTCAAGTATTAAATGGATAGTAGAAGCCAAATAAGCATTTGAAGAAATTAAAATGGCTTTAACTAGAACACCGGTCTTAACCAATCCACAATTTGATAGAGACTTCGTAATATTTTCATTCGCATCAGAATACACTATAGCAGCTGTTTTATTACAAAAGGATGATCAAGGTTATGAGAAACCCATAGCCTTTTTTAGTAAAGCACTCAAGGATGCATCATTAAAATACAAAATCATGGAGAAACAAGCCTTTGCACTTGTTAAAGCTATTAAAGACTTCAGAGTCTATATATTATACTTTCATGTGATAGCCTATGTACCAAATGTTGTTGTCAAAGACATCTTAACCCGAGATGGAATTTAGGGAAAAAGAGGTAAATGGATTGCTACCATATTGGAATATGATATTGAAATAAAACCTACCAAGCTAATAAAAGGATAGGGATTGGCCAAACTTATGACAGAAACAAATTATCAAGCCCTAGACATTAATGAACTGGATAACGAACATGAGATGGTGACTCCACAAATCAGCCAAACCTTCTTAGATTCACCTTGGTACACTAATGTGATTTATGTATTACTAAACCTGCAGGCTCCTCCAGGGTTATCCAAAACAAAGAAAAGGTTTTTAAAGATGAAAGCTTCAAAGTTTTGTATTCTAGATAATGTTCTTTTTTGGAAAAATCATGAAGGAATTTTATTGAATTGTTTTCTAAAAGAAAAACTTGACAAGGCTCTCCAAGAATTTCATGCAGGAGAGTGTGGTGGGCACCTTTACTGGAAATCAACTGCAGACAAGATCCTAAGGGCTGGATTCTATTGGCCAACCTTTTTCGCTGATGTAAAGAAATTTGTTACTGCTTGCCATAAATGTCAAATTTTTGAAGGCAAGAGAAAATTGTTACCTTTACCCCTCAAACCAATTTCCATTGAAAAATCCTTCCAACAATCGGGCCTCGATTTCATTGGAGAAATCTATCCCCTCTCTTCTAGCCAACACAAGTGGATTCTCACTACCACAAACTATTTCACCAAATGGATAGAGGCCACCCCCTCCAGACAGGCTAACGACACAGTGATCATAGGATTCTTAGAAGCCAACATATTGTCTATATTTGGCTGTCCTGATAAAATCATAACTGACAATGCTGCTGCCTTCAAATCCAAGAAGATGATAAGTTTCTGTAACAAGTACCACATCACCTTAGGCCATTCCACGGCCTATTACCCTCAAGGGAATGGACTGGTTAAGTCTTCCAACAAGAGCATCATTAATATTATTAAAGAATTATTGGAGGAGAACAAGAAAAACTGGCACAAGAAACTGACAAATGCATTATGGGCACATAGACTCAACACCAAAAAATCTATTTGTACTAGTCCTTATGAGTTAGTCTATGGCATGGAGGCTATTTTCCCTTCATCATTAGGAGTTCCTGTAATGAAATTACTTCAAGAAGCTCAGGTGGAACCTAATGATATCCAAAGAAGGATAAACCATACCATCAATCTATAGCAGACTAGAGAGGAAGTGTATCAAAGATCCCAAGTGTTGCAGGAAAACCTTAAGAAGATATTTGATAAAAGGACCAAGGTAGATGATTTCTACCTTGGAGACAAAGTGTTAAGATGGGATTACAGGAGAGAGGATAAGGGGGAACATGGGAAGTTTGACTTCCTATGGAAAGGACCTTATATTATCTATGCCTTACAAGGAAACAATACATGTTATCTTAAAAACTTGGATGGCACAGAAACAAAAGAAGGGCCAGTTAATGGTCGGATGTTGAAACGTTACTTTGATCCTACTTATTAATGTATCCTAATTTTTAACATGTACATACTATATCCTCTGTATTGTTACAATTTTGATTGGATAGTAATTTCTTGGAGTTGAATCCCAAAGAGAAGGCTCTAAGCTTTAGAAGTGTCACTGTCATCCATACAATAAAGCAACCGGAAAAAGAATATTCCATAGTTCAGTCAAAATCATTCGGAGGCCATCTGACCTGCTCTTCTTGACTTTTCACCAAGAAAAGTGTTACAGGGAAAAGTGTCTATTTAGAACTGCTCTATCCCACTAAGGTGTGACAACTGCCTTAGAAACAAACAGAGAAAAACTACTTTTGTATTTCCTTTATGAACTATAGGTAGAGAGGAATAGAAAGAACCAACCTGTGTCTTGCGCTAGTCCTTTGATCCAATCCTTCTCTTCTTTGATAGTCTCCAGCTACCTGCTCCCTTACTTGCCCAGCTTCACAAAGTACCTGTAAGATCACAGAAGAAGAAAACTATACAAAGACATGGATCTATATTCATAAACAACTTAGGATCAGATTTAAGTTAACCATACAAATGTAACAAGCATCAATGATACAAAAGCATGGAGGAAAACTCAAATAGCTTTTATTGATAAAAAAGAAAAGATCCAGGAGGAGTTACAACCAGTGGTTCCTGACCCAGCATCAACCTCCCAGCAAAGAAGCCCCTCTTCACCTCAAACAAAGCATAGATCACCCAACAATTTGATGTTTGTCTCAAAAAACCAACAGCAATTCCTTACAATATGCAAAATTCCAGCCTCTGGATCTCTGGGATGAGGGATCCATATATAGATATCTGTAAAGAGGATGAGTCAGCTTGTGATTTGATTAGTGTCTTCTCTCTGTCAGTTCTTGCTTCCACTTGGAGACTGAAAGCCTCTTACTCATCCTTGGTCGAATTCAGTGAGGCAAGTGTCATTGGAGAAGATTCTGGAAGCTTCCATTGTCTCTCCACCTCACGGAATGACACTGACATTTGTCATTTCTTGCCCATCGCACCCCACAGAAGGGACTTTTGAAATGCAATGCACCCTCACAGTGTATTTAGGTGCAATGCAACGCGCCTAGCCAGTGGAGCAGCTGAAATGATCCTGTTTTGACTTATTCTGAGCAGTTTCTGGTGGAGAACTTCTGGGAGAAGCTGTAATCTGTTGACCTTGTTCCTTTAGGGGTTAGAACAACACTTTTAGGGACTTAGGAGCCCTTGGTTTATGGACATTTCATGCTTGGATTTGTAGGGCACAAAAATGTCTATAACAGTTTCCCCCTAAAGTATGAGGACGTTAACCTTTTGGTGTCGGGTGAAATGCTTTATTATGAGGATCCGAAGTTATTTCAATGCTGGGAGGAGACCTGTAATAAGATACAATACATTATCTTCATACTATTTTCATGATCTAGCTAAGGCGGGCATTCCCATGCTCAGCTTTATAAATTCGTTTTCATGTACACAGGACAGACAATCGTCTGAGTGTAGACTGATGATTCTGGTAGAGCCATCATCCTTTTGAGTGGATGATTATCTGTGCAACAATGATGTACATTTAATGTCTTTATTTTCCTGAATATATATCGCAGCCCGGATGGATGAAACTAGATCCGGGCTCTTCAATCTCGTCCGATCTTCACTCGAAGTACAAGTCGATCCATGTGAGAAATTTTTTGAAGTCGAGCATGGAAAGACATTGCTTGATTACCAGTCAATGATGTAAATTGTTAACAAGCGCGAGAGGAATCACCGATAATGATAATGATCCTCAAGGTATTGCAGTACAATTCACGTGGTGTGAATAAAGGACTTGCCGTCGAACACCACGCAAAATCTTTCGGTCGAAGGCCATTGATGTAAACCTGTCGCCGGAAGTGAGAAACTTGCCATTGAGGCATGCAAGCTTCAAAGTACTGAATGGGGTGTTCCTAGATCAACTTCTTGGATAATGAGCTGATGTCGACAAGAAGCGATCCGTCACAGGAGGGCCTTAATGAATCCCACATCAATGACACAGAACGGAGCAAATGATTTTAATGGAGGTGAAAACGATCTGGTGATATAAGGTTCAGGGTGGCGGTCATGAAAGAATGGAGTATAATGTATGGTAGTGGGTGAGACACAGGTGACTTCTCTGGATGACTTCTCTTGAACATATCGGCGACACTGATGTGATGGATTGGTAGCATTAACCCCAAATGTGGATAGTATGGCGTGACCATGGCGATGTGACCGGTGAATGAAACAACCCAACCCGACTCGGACACAGAGTGGAAGTGTCATGTTCAAGAGCGAATTACTACCAACAAAGTTTCTTTGAGTTTTCTTCCCAATTTTTCCCCAGTCATTGCTGACCAGTACCTCTTTATTTTTGTCAAGCTTGAGGAGGATAACATATGTTTTTTCTATAATTTGCCCTTCGAGCAAACCCATCGCTACGTTTTAACGAGCCTAGCGATAGTGAAACTCGTTCTCGTCTAAAGACAAGTTTGTCACTATTAATCTTTTTAACGAGTTTAACGACAAAGATAACTCGTTCCTTTTCAATTTTAGAGAGTCTGAAAAGGAACGTAAAGGAAACTCAAAAATTCCTTTTTCGTCATCTAATCCCTTAAGTCCGAAAAAGTATAAAACAATACAGAAGGGATGAATTTTCGATACTTTTAACGAGCCGAACAAAACAAGCGCTCGATATTTTTGTGTAATAATCCCTCAGGTCCAAAAAGATTTAAAATCTAGAGGAGGGATAGCACTTCCTGTCCCTTTAACGAGTTGGAAGGCCAAGGACTCGACAATCTTTTCATATTTTACAAGTCAGTTGAAAAGAGCTTGAAGGAGACTCGTCTTTTGAGGAACGAGTGATAAAACGGGTAGCAGCTGATTCCAGGTAAGGTTTGGAATTTTCCAATCATGGCAGTGTCACAAGGATGGCTAGTGGGATCACTCTTCGCAGCTGTTCCTCAGAATGGGTAAACAATCAAATGGAGGTGAATGATCGGCCAATGAAAAAGTGGAGGTGACGGTGCAAACACGACCAAGGCTTTAATGGTTGAAGTACTACATTCACGATGGTTATTTACCGGGGAATAGTTCATTTTTTAATGAGCTTAAACGCGGGTAGAAACATTTGCTCATGTCTTATGTTTATTTTTTAACGAGCTTGAACTATGTGCTAAAACTGCTCGATTAATCCAGTCGTATGATAAGAATGTCTCATATAAAAACGGCAACTTTTAGAGTTTTGCCCCACATCCTTTCTTTATGCAAGTTAGGAGACGACCAATCCTATGAGTTTAAAGGGTTAGAGGTCCTATAAATTTAAAAAAATAAATAGTCGCTCTTCGCTTGCACTCCAAAAGGTTTGCATGCCCCCAGGTATAAAACAGAGTTTCAAGGTTACCCCTTCTTTAGTCCATTAAAAAATTCGTTTTACCAAGAGAGGCCTACCTCTTACAGGTTACCCAAAGATTGCTCTATTCACAGTGCAAACAAAACACTTCTTTGGCGATGTCTACCAAAATAAACAAAGGTGAGTGGATGGTATGGTGTGACCGTCCCTAACATAACTTTGACAAGAGGATCTTGTTCCAATCCAACTCCCCCTTCCAATCACGGACGGGAGTACGGAGGTCATATTCTCTCGTGGAAACCTACCTTATACCCGAAGTTTTCCTGCCGAAGCAGACCAGGATGCATGCCCCCTGGGTTTCAGTCATGTCCCCCCGAATCACTCGCACTCATCGGGTGGACGGACTGGAGATTGAGACATTTCTTGCATGAAAAGACCATTCAGGGATGGTATATGACTATTTGCTATGCGTGATCCGGGAAATGAAAGTTGGTCTACGAGCTTGACCACTCTTCCTTCGTGCAGAAAACACATTACTCTAAAGAGTGAGGAGACAATTGCTCCCATGCAATAAATATAGTCTCGTCCAAGGAGTAGATTGTAATCCAGGGGTCCTTGAACTACCATCACGTTCATGTGAACGATTTTCCCTCTCAATGTTATGGGCACATTGGGAAGGATCCCTAATGGTCGACTGGTTCCTTTATCAAAGCCTGTCAGATTTCTCATCTCAGGCAAAAGCGATGGTGAACCAAGCGCTTTCCAAGTAGTTGAGGAAAGGATACTCACAGAAGCCCCCTCATCTATGATGGTACCAGCCATAACCATTCTATATATTTGGACAATAATTCGGAATGATATACTAGCTGGTAAATGGGGTCTGCCTAATTGATTCCAGTCGAAGGAGACAACTAGGTTGCTTGGAGGTGGGACCGAATAGACGGTCGGGTACGACTCTGATGAACTTCCTTCCTGTGGTAAAGGAAGAGGTAAATTTCCCCCATGTTCGTTGGAGTCTATGTTTATGAAGAGAATTTGGACGGTGTCATCCTTGTTCTCTTCAGTGACTGTATCATCTGAAGATGAAACCTCTGAAGGCAAGACCGGTCAACTGCCACCTCGACCTTTTGACTTTTGTCTGGTATGGATTCAGATGGTTTATCTTTAGTGATAGGTGCTTCAGCCGACCACCTGAGCAGGCCGGCCGGATTTTCAACTGGTGACAGACTAGGCAAGAGCTTTTTATATCCAGGAGGAAGTCGTGACGGTGAAACCGGACAATCGTCCAAAACTCTTTTAGCCTCGTCTAAGAAGGGACAACGGTGGACGACATGATCGCCTTCGCACAGTTTACAAGGAAATCTATATTTTCCTTTTTGTCCTGGGGCTTCACTTTCACTAGTTGACGGTGTGTTTTCAACATGATCATCAGAGGTTGATGACACTGGGTTGTGCAAACGGGGAGACCAGTCCCTTAAGATCCGAGGGATGCAAGGACAATCTTTGTGATAGTGGTCTCCCTTGCAAATGACACATGGTGATTTAGGCCTGGTCGGTGCAGTGTGTGGATTTTCGTTAGACGACACTCGTTTGCCCCCATTCACTTTTGGCTCCTTCTTCTTCTTCTATTTCTTCTTCTTTTCCTTCTTCTCCTTAGGTACTTGACTTTTGGCTTTAGTAGCCCCATCAAGCGAAGAGGAAGGAGGAGAGGAAGAATTAGAGGAACTAGAAGGTTGGTGGGTAACTTTGTACTCGTCTAATTGCTGATTCGATTGTTCAGGAATAGTGGTGTTCTGAACGACAGAAGTTGAGAAGAGCCATACAGGAAAACCAATTGTCAGTCCTGGAAGCGACAATGTGGCCATATGGGGTGCACCAACATCTCCCCAAGAGGAGAAGGGACTAGGATTTCCTCCAAGGGGAATTGCTTGGTTGGTGGACTCCATTTTATCAACCCAAGATCAACGTAGGAAAGGGGTAATGAATATTCCGTTTAAAATAAATTTTAGACGCTTTGACACAACTTGTTTTTTTAGTTTTTAAGAGTCGAGAAAAAACAAAAGATGACTCTAGTCTCCTTCGATTTTTAATGAGCCTGAAGTGACAAGTTCTCAGATGGACCTTTTCCATTAAGGAGTCTGAAAAGGAATGAAAGGGACTGCTCTAGAATTCTAGGTAGAGGGAGTAACAAACCAATCGCAAAACTACATAATACTTTTTATGGTACGGCAGTCAATCTTCCCGAATGCTGTGTTCAGTGCATTGCGATCGATAGGGCGACAGACACGGCTTCCTATGGATAAAGGATTTAATCCTATAGGGGCCTCCCAAAATATACTCGACGGTACGTGGGAGCACAAGTCTGTACTGGCACTTATCGTCTCAAAGTGGAGGAATCACCCAACCAACAGTGAGAACAACAGTTACCAGGCTTTACGACGCCGGAATACGTCTCTAGCCTAGACCTCTAAATGTTGTGCGTTAAGTTCCAAAGCGTTGTTAGATTCATTGAATTTATTTTAAATTGATCTTGCTTATGAAGTTTGCCTTTTGGGTTCACCACGAGATGTAGATGTAATTGCTAAAATGCAATCTAAAGATGATAAACAAACTTTTTATCTCTTTTATGCAATGAAAATCCTAGCTGCTAGGGAAAATAAAGACATAATCTTTTCACAAAGAGCAAAGAGCACACTCTAAATGCACTTTCCTAAATCAAGCCAAACAGACTGTCTATATGCAAATGCACATGCATGTATTTGTTTTCGACTTTCTTAGTATATGGATGCTAAAAAGAAAGTTGATGCACAAATCTAAATTTATTTTCAAGTGACAAACATAAACAAGCTTCTTTTCGAAATAAAAAATAGAGATGATTACGACACCTTACGATTTTGAAATGAATACTCATTTTTGACACTAGAAAATCACAAATCTAGACCAAAAGCAATAGTAACAGGATAATCAACCATCAACAACAATCAAACTCTTTCCAACGATTGAAATCGACACTTACGACAGATTCAAATCAAAGGACGACAGTACGATTACGCTACTTTTGATAAGGAGAACTGTAAATGACTCAACAAACACACAAAAACATCTACAGTTCTTTTGTACAAAGGAGGCGGAATAACAGCAAGGAAAAGGGGTTTCAAACAGACATATACTGATCACAGGCAGCAAAATTCAGAGATAGAACTGGAAAGAATGAAACACAAGAACCACAACTGCACAGGGCTAGTCTGATCAGCGCACCTGTAACACAGAGAATTTGAAATGAAGCGCAGGTTTCCCTTTCGGGAAGTGCGCTGAAATTCAGGATCTCTTAACAGTACCTACGCTGGGCCAGAAACGAGACTCTGTCCGGGTTCCAGGTCACAGTTTGCAGTTCAGTCTTTGGTTTTTGGCCGAGTAAAAGGCAATCAGTAATTCAACAATCAGGGGTAGATGTAAGGAGGATCTAAGAGCTATCAGAAGGGCAATCAGATAGTTTGTGAATCAGTTGTTTAAATCATAAACAGATCCAGTGAATGGATTGAAGCAGCAGATGTCTACTTTGCATTTGTTATGGCAAATGCAGTTCGAATGCCACTTATAAGTTTATGAAACAAACAAACAAAGAATGATAAAAAAACAAACTAATTAGCTCCCCAGTGGAGTCGCCATTTTGTTACAGGGAAAAGTGTCTATTTAGAACTGCTCTATCCCACTAAGGTGTGACAGCTGCCTTAGAAACAAACAGAGAAAAGCTACTTTCGTATTTCCTTTATGAACTATAGGTAGAGAGGAATAGAAAGAACCAACCTGTGTCTTGCGCTAGTCCTTTGATCCAATCCTTCTCTTCTTTGATAGTCTCCAGCTACCTGCTCCCTTACTTGCCTAGCTTCACAAAGTACCTGTAAGATCACAGAAGAAGAAAACTATACAAAGACATGGATCTATATTCATAAACAACTTAGGATTAGATTTAAGTTAACCATACAAATGTAACAAGCATCAATGATACAAAAGCATGGAGGAAAACTCAAATAGCTTTTATTGATAAACAAGAAAAGATCCAGGAGGAGTTACAACCAGTGGTTCCTGACCCAGCATCAACCTCCCAGCAAAGAAGCCCCTCTTCACCTCAAACAAAGCATAGATCACCCAACAATCTGATGTTTGTCTCAAAAAACCAACAGCAATTCCTTACAATATGCAAAATTCCAGCCTTTGGATCTCTGGGATGAGGGATCCATATATAGATATCTGTAAGGAGGATGAGTCAGCTTTTGATTTGATTAGTGTCTTCTCTCTGCCAGTTCTTGCTTCCACTTGGAGACTGAAAGCCTCTTACTCATCCTTGGTCGAATTCAGTGAGGCAAGTGTCACTTGAGAAGATTCTGGAAGCTTCCATTGTCTCTCCACCTCGCGGAATGACACTGCCATTTGTCATTTCTCACCCATCACACCCCACAGAAGGGACTTTTGAAATGAAACACACCCTCACAGTGTATTTAGGTGCAATGCAACGCACCTAGCCAGTGGAGCAGCTGAAATGATCCTGTTTTGACTTATTCTGAGAAGTTTTTGGTGGAGAACTTCTGGGAGAAGCTATAATCTGTTGACCTTGTTCCTTTAGGGGTTAGAACAACACTTTTAGGGACTTAGGAGCCCTTGGTTTATGGACATTTCATGCTTGGAGTTGTAGGGAACAAAAATGTCTATAACAAAAAGCCATCCGCAAGTGGAGCCAATGTTATGCCCCTATACCAATAGGTGTCATATATCATGATTTACTTGATGAGCTATGAATATGTTCATATCTTTACTTGTTGCAAAGTTTTTCCATATTGTCAAAAAATCAAAAAATTTAAAAAATGTAAAGAGGGTATACCCTAAAAGAAAAATCAAAGGGTGAAAAGAATAAAAAAGAGGTCAAAAAAGGAAAGAAAATGAACCCCATCAAAAGAAAAGACCATGAAAGTGTGCAAGTCTAAATGCCACTACTTTTTACTCTTGTGCAATAAACAATTGTGTGCAGTTTGTCACCTATTCCATAATTGATGAACAGGAAAACAACTTAAACTTGGCTAGTTCATATTTGAATTTCATGCTTTAGAAGTAGAGAATAAAATCTGACCAAACTGTTTAATCTTGGCAGATAAGTAGATAGGTAGAGTGAATAAAAGGAGCTCAACAGTTTAATATGAGCCCTTGGATGTAATAAGGCTAGATTTAGATAGATATTTCCATGTAAAAGAAAAGAAAAGTTTGATAAGGGTTTGCCAATCTAAGTGCACCCAAATAAAGAAGAAAAAAATGTTAGGTTAAAGTAGGTAGGGTAGGTAGATGATGTTGCAAATTACATGTGATGAATAATGACTCTAAATGTGTGAATCTTTACTCTCATCACAAGTACAAGATAGACATTAAACTAAAAGAATTTCAAGAAAAGCAAGGTCAAATACTTAATTTCCCCCCTCATTTTTCCCTAAATTCTCACTAATTTCCCCTAAGTACTAAGGCATTTTCTAAATTAGAGGGGCTCAGAGCATTTCTCTAACTTCTAGAGGGATCAGACCCTCAGCCCAATAGTTTATAAAGCCTAAAGTACTTAAAATTATTCATAAAATCACTCATTCACCTTCATAATTCTTTTCCTAAGTAAAATCCTATTTTACTTAGGGAAATTGCAAAATTTCTCATATAAACCATGTTCTAAGCCTATGTTTAACTACACATGTCAAATGCTTTTTCACTTAACGCTTTCGTTTAATTGTAATATTGATTTCTAACTTATATTATATAAAACCCTTATAATATTTTCCTTTTCCCGTATTATTTAATATATTAAATATTCCTAAATTCTACATATCCCGCCCCTGATTAAATATAATCATAAAGATTTCTTAATCGGGATTAATTAGTTAATCCGTAACTAATTAACAACACATAAATCCCCCGTCACATCAATGGGATTAATTAACCCTTATGGTTAATTAATAACCTTCCCCGAACTATCCCACCACTCCCGATACGATTTAATTAACCCTTAATCATATCGGGCCCGCCCTATTAAACTCCCTCATATCACACCTTCTGTCGACCGTCTGATCAGGTCCTCCAGATCTGACGGCCTTTATGAATTTCGCAGAACCCTTTGTGACCGCGTGTTAGCACACGATCACAAAGCGGTTTTCTCCAAGTGCCTCCGCCGCACATCAAATGATCTTTGGAATCGCCTCCCAGCTTATTACTGCCCGTCCCCAAAAGGTGTGATATGAAACCACTTACCGCCTTCCCGCATACGACAAAACTATCATGTCACTCCCCACTGACGTCACCCATCCTGAAACAAAAAAAAACCCCACTAACCCTTGACTTTGTAAATAAAACAAACAATGTCATTTTCATTGCCTCGTACTGTAAACCTGTGCTCCCATGCAAAAGAACGTCGAAGTCAATAGTTCGAAGTTTTCAGCTGCCAACCCGCTCAAAACTTGCAACCGATGCAGCCCAGAGCCTGTTAGCCACAACCAGTACCTGAATTTCACTGTTCATCCCTCGAACACAGGTATTTATCCAAATTCCCAATAAAACCCTGCAAGTTCTCGTTTTCCACTGTAATTTGACAGAAAAGACCCAAATTCATTGCAATTCAGTCTTTGTTTTCATCATATAAGTTCCTAGACCCTCTGTTTTGCCCATTTTTTATAGAAAATCCACATTTCCATCTGAATCCACAAGAACTAGACATGGAAACCCCTTTGGCCTTGAATGTTACACCCCTAAATGCTCCCCACAAAGATTTAGACTATCTGCCTTTAGCTAATAGGGACTTCCAGATAAAAGACCTCATCACTGACAAAAATCACCTGAGAGTCTTTTGCCAAAGTAGAGATAACTTTTGAAATGGCTCTGAAATCCTAGGACTGTGGGAATCCAACCTTCCCATGTATTTTCTACCCATAGTTCATGTTTTCCCAGAAATAATTCATCATTGCCATGCCAATTATGACCCTAATCGCCGAGCAGTCATGTCCCCAAGCCAAATAGTTCTTTTTCCAACAACTGCCGAGTTAATTAATGAAATGTTACAATTTCATCCTAGTCAAGCCCTGACTGCCCTTTCCATGGGAGATTTACTTGAGAAATCAACTGAATGGTCCCAAGAGAAACTCAATCGCCTCTGTCAAACTTTCACGTCACCAAAGAATCAGCCTGATGGCCCACCTCCTTACCTGCATACTTTCTTTACAGATATGGGACATCTCATAATCGACATGATATCATCAATAATGGGTTTCAATACTAGTGAATTTGTTGATGAGTTAACCCTAGTAATGTTGTCAATGTTTACTCCTGGATAGCCCCCTGTTGTCAAATATGACTTTGCCTCTTACATTGCTGACAAGATTCATGACAGTTCATGAGACTGGAAAATGAGAGATTTTTCAAGTATAACACCTTTATATACCATCTTATGCTCTATTATCAATCAGATAATTTCCCATTCCCTATCCTGAAACTTGATACCAGAGGAAATCCAAGGTTTGTAATCTTCTGGTCTGCAGTCTTCCATGATTCCTTTGAAACCCCTTACTCCTATAATGAATTCAATGACCTATTCATTCATCCAGCAACTACTTTATTGACAAGGGTTTCCCCTACCAGGATCAATGGTGATATTAGAAAGACCCTTCAACTTTCTAAACAGTACAAAGTAGGAGATTGGTATCTATACCAGAACTTCACAAAATTTAGGATATATGGTTGTGAGCTTTCCCCCTTCAAATTACCAAAGTTTGTTCCAATGTGACTATTTTCCTTGGAATACTATAGGCAGATGTGTAATACAAATTTGATCCATTTTACCAAAGCCAAAAAGAAAGCACAGGTTAGGATAAAAAACCAAATAGGCCCTTTTGTCTGCAACCATAGAGAAGCAGGGGAAGCAGCAGAAAGGATTCTAGAAAAATACCTTAGATTACAAAAGAGCTTTGGTTGGGCCCCATATGACCCTCATGGATTTATCTGTGATAGAAGAATGAAGCATAGGTTGTCCCCCTATATGCATCATAGGATCACAGAAATTGAACAATTTGCCAACATGGATGAATGGAGAGAGGGACCTTAGTAGCTGCTGATAGTGAACAAGTGAATATTGAAAATGTAATGAGAGATCTTGAAAAGAGTCTTGACTTAGATTCTTTTAGGTAGGTACATTATGATAGTTCTCAGAGATCGGGATCAGGAATACGTGCCTCAACATTTGGGACCTCTGAAAGTCACTCACAACAGACCAACACACCAGCCACAGAGACCTCCAAGGGCAAAGAAATAGAGACAGGTACACAGGTTACTAAACAATCTACAATATCTAAGCAGCCTGAAGCACCCAAAGAGCAGGCCAACATTCAGAATCCTCCAACTGAAGTCAATGTGGTAGAACCACCCATCTTGCAAACTCCTCTGATGTTTGCAAGGTATTCAATTCAGAAATATACATGTTTAAAAGATGTCCATGTCTTGCAGAAAGAAAACAAATGAAATTTTCAGCTGTTCATGACAAATTTAAGCATAGCAGATTTATTTCCTTTTACTGTTTAACACACTAAAATGAATTTTTTCTGCAAAATAAATCAACCACAGATGCAAAAGAAGTTGATAAAGCAGTTCACCCCTCCTGGGCTACGTCTGCTGGGTCCAAAGCTCCCAAATGGGCTTGTCCTTGTTTTAATTAAATTCTAAAATTGAATATATAGCTGAATAGAAGCATCTGTAGGTGGAATAGATGGTAACAATGGATTCAGAACACTAGAATCCTTTAGGATTGACTACTGGTTCACCTCCAATGGATACCTGCAACCCTATACAGTCTTCACAATATTGGGCCCTGGTGACTCCTAGAACTTTCACGGCTCCAAAACCTCTGCAAATGACCTCAGATGGCCATAATACCTGCACCAATGGCTTCATAAGGTCGAAAATACCCAAAATAAAAAAAAAATTCATCCAAAACCACCTTTCCTAGCCAAAGTTATGGCCAATTAAAGTTTCTCCAGTCTGCCCCTAGAAAAACTCCAGCTAACTGTAGTTAGAGGCCAGATAAGCCCGCCAATTTTGGAGCGGCCGCCAAATTTGGTGCTCCTCCATTATTCCTACCAACTTGAATGCAATTACAATAAATGCGCATGTGACCAAAAATTTCGGTTGGCAGTTAACATTGGATTTCGCGCCGGGCGGTTAGGTTCTAAGCCCACGGTTCTCTGCACATGGTCATATGGTATGGGGGGCTGGCACCCTTGGGGCCCCGCCAAAACCAATTTGAACATTTAAATAACATTATTTCGCTCTTCATGCAAATGAAATCCCCATGGCGCGTTGGTAAGGTATTTGTATGCTTGGTAGGAGGTTGCGTGTTCAAAACTTGCCAATGCCAAAACATTTTATATATGCGCATCCATAGGGTATGATTACGTCACCCAGGCCACGTGGAGGCCTTCGGGCCTGCCACGTGGCAGTCTGTGATTGGTTTCTGAAAAGGAATAGTCCCTAGAATATTCCAAGGAATATTCCCTAGAATATTCTAAGGAATATTCTATGGAATATTCTTTTTTTAATTTTTTTTGAAAAATTCAAATTTTCAATGTTATTGACAAATTCTTCTTTTTGCCATAACTTCCTCATACGGCGACAATTTTTCGAACCGTTTGTGGCGATGGAATTAGGAAGATGAGAAATTTCCATTCGTTCAACTTTGAACCAGTTCTGAGCATTTTACGACACTTAGGACATGAGCACCTGATCACGCCTCCCCATTGGGAAGCTTTTGGACCCCAAAAGCCTTCAACTACTTGTTAAAGAGGTGAGGGTACAACTCCCTCACTCTGTCCACCTCCATCCACTTTTCCTTGCTCGGTTTGCTGCCTTTGAAACCAACCCGAACATAATCTACACTGCCCCTCCTTGAAGTGTGTGTCCTTCTGTCAAGGATTGTATCTTCTTTCAGCTCATCTAAGAATTCTGGCGAGAAATCTTCTGTAGATGGTAGCTAAACAACACTTTCATGATCAACAATCAAGGGAGGTTCATACAAACATAAGTTCTCCACATTGACAACATAATACATTTGCATGTAGGAAGGCAAATCTAATTGAAAAGCATTATTTCCAACCTTCTTGAGGATTTTGAATGGACCATAACGAATAGGCTTCAGCTTTTTACCTTCTCCTTGCATCCTTTCCTTACTAATGTATAGCCATACCTCATCCCCTTCTTGAAACTTGTGATCGACTCTATGCTTGTCGTGTCTTTCCTTGTACTTGCCTTGACTCTTCTCAAGCTGTTCTTGAATTTGCTGATGTATTTTTTGAATTCTTTCAATGAATGAATGAGCTTTGTCAATATCACTATGTCCCTCAATGGCAACATCTTTCTCAAGAATGAAATCAAGAGGTGATTTTGCAAGTAACCAAAACAAGCTTCAAATGGTGAGGTGTTTGTGGAAGAGTGCTTGGCACGATTGTAAGCATGCTGTATGTAGTGCAAATGTTCATCCCACAGCTTGGGATGCTTGCTGCAATATCCTCTCAAGAGGTGCACAATGGTTTTGTTCACAAATCTGTTTGTCCATCTATTTGCGGATGGAAAGCAGTACTTTTCTTCAACTTTGTGTCCATCATCTCCCATAGGTTGGACCAAAAATTCCCCACAAATCTGGAATCCCTGTCACTAATAATGGAAGTAGGCAAACCAAAGTGAATCCATACATGATGAAAAAATAATTCAGCACTTTGTTCAGCAGTTATAGTTTTCTTACAAGGCATAAGTATACACATTTTGCTGAAACGATCAACTACTACATATAAATAATCATGTTGCTTTCTAGATTTTGGCAAACCTCCTACAAAATCCATAGACATGCTTTCCCATAGTCTAGAAGGTACCGGCAAAGGAGTATACAAGCCAAGCTTCCTATTGCTAGGCTTGATTGTAGCACATAATGAACATCCTCTTATGAACCTTGAAACAGAATCTACCATGCGAGGCCAATAGCAATACCTCTGTAGATGTGCAACTGTTTTGCTCACACCAAAATGGCCAGCAATAAGAGAAGAATGAGCTTCTCTTATGACATTTATTCTCTCCCCCTGTGGTATACACAACTTTCCCAAATGAAACAACAAATTGTTATGCATGTGATAGTCATTTTCCTCTACATGATTCCCTTTACTCAAGTTAGCATACACATCTTTAAAGTCATCATCAGATGCATATTGTTCTATGTAACTATCATGTACAATGGAATCATTCTTAAATAAAGTAACAACACCAATAATAGGCCTTGAAAGCATATCAGCAACTGTATTTAGAGTACCTTTCTTGTACCTTATTACCAAATGTAACTGTTGCAAGAAGCCCATCCATCTGAAGTGTTGTGACTGTTGTAACTTGCTTTGTGATTGCAAGTACTGTAAGGGTTGATGGTCGGTATGTATAACAGTTTCTTTGCCCATCAAATAGTGTTTCCACTTTTTGACGCTTTGCACCAATGCATACAACTCCTTATCATATGTAGGATAATTTACAACAGCACCATTAAAATTTTCAGAATGAAAAGCAATAGGTTTACCATGCTGTAGAAGAACTGCACCCATGGCATAATCACTAGCATCAGTTTGTATCTCAAATGGCTGTCTCAAATCCGGTAATGCAAGGACCGGAGCTGAACTAATCTTCTCTTTCAAAGATTCGAAAGCTTTTTGCTGCTTGCCTCCCCATTGGAAAGCATGCTTCACACTTGTCACTGCATGCATAGGAGCTGCTATAGAAGAGAAGTTAGAAATGAACTTCCTCCAATATTGAGCTGCACCCAAAAAACTTCTTACCTCTGTTATGGATTTGGGAGTAGGCCAATTCACAATAACCTCTATTTTAGCAGGATCTATTCTCAAAGCACCTCCTCCTACTATGTGTCCCAAATAAACCAAAGAAGTCTTTCCAAATTCACACTTTGACATTTTAAGAAATAACTGATTCTTCTTCAAAACATCAAGTACTTTCCTAACATGCATGACATGATCTTCTCTAGACTTGCTGAAAATTAAGATGTCATCTAAGTAGACAATAACGAAATCATCAAGAAAAGGACGCAAGACATCATCCATTACCCGCATGAAAGTTGCAGGTGCATTGCACAAACCAAACGGCATCACAAGCCACTCAAAGAGTCCTTGTTTGGTTTTAAAGGCTGTCTTCCAAATGTCCCTTTCTTCAATTCTTACTTGATGATATCCACTGCGCAAGTCTAACTTAGTGAAATATCGAGCATCTTTCAGCTGGTCTAGCAAATCATCTATCCTTGGGAGTGGGTAATGATTCTTTACTGTTATCTTGTTCAAGGCCCTGAAATCAACACACATACGCCAAGTGCCATCTTTCTTTGGAATCAATACAATCGGTGACCCACATGGCGAAGTACTTGGCCTTATGAAACCCTTGTCCAACAAGTCCTTGATTTTCTTCTTTATTTCAACATTCTCCATAATAGACATGCAGTACATGCCTATGTTTGGAAGAGGACAATCTGGATGCAAATGGATTTCATGCTGAATCTCCCTCTTAGGAGGCAAACCTGTTGGCTCCTTAAACATCTCATGATATGCATCAACTACATCATACAGTTCTGACTTAAGTTTTGGATCACAATTGTCAAATGACTCATGATTCACATCAACCTTGGGCTTAATCATAAGAAGAACAAAATTCTTACTTGAATTGACCAGCCTTTTTACCTGTCCTGCATTCACCATCGCTATATTTGTCTTCTTGCGATGAGCTCTAACAATGAACTCCTTGCCATCTTTGAAAAGATGATATTTGTTTTCATGGCGATGAAAGATAGCTTTCATGTCAAACAAGTAAGGACTTCCCAAAAAAATTCATGCTATATCAAAAGGTACCACATCAAGTTCAATTGTGTCAATAGAATGTGCAGTAATTGCAAAGCGCAATGTGCACTTTCTTGAAACTTGTAAATTTGCATCCTTGCAAATCCATCCAAGTGGATATGGCTTCGGATGTGGAACGGTCTCAAGTTTAAGCTGCTTGACCAAGTCCTCTGATATAAGGTTTGCTTGTGACCCACTATCAAAAAGTGTGTCAATTTTAGTATGTTTTGAAATCACCCTCACATGAAACAGTTCAATTCTTTCTTCCTCATTAGGAGCTTGTACATGGTAGTTTGAGGTACTAGTGCTGGCTTGAGTTTCAATTTCTTTTCCCTTCAAGTTTTTCAAACCCATGGCTGCAATTTTGGTTTCATCACCTGAATCATCCCCTAAATCCTGTGGTGTAGATGTAGTAGCAACAGTTTTCTGTTTCCCTTTGGATTTGTTAAATTGAGGTCTTTTTTCAGGATGTAATTTCCAACAGTTTTTCTCCTCATGGCCAGGTTTAGAACAGTGTTTACAGATCACTTTCTCACTCTCCTGTTTGACAGATGCATTCTTTTTGCCCTTTCCCTTGGAGGTTTTCTCTTTGTTTTTCCCCTTGGGGGGCTTGTTTCTACCCTCTTCAAATGTGTTTTTCCCCTTGCCTCTAAATGGGTAGCTTGGAAACAAACCTCGTCTAGGCTAGTAGGGTTAAACATCAAGATGGTGTGTCTAAGGTAGCTATGCAAGCCACCAATGTATTTCAGCAAGGTTTCCTGGGTCTGTAAATCTACCCCTAACAAGAGAGCTCTTCTCCTGAATTCTTGGGTGTAGTCTTGGACACTTTGACCCTTAAGTTGTCTAAAATTTTACCAATTCATAATGGCTTTCTGCATGTGAGCAAGAGGATAAAACTGTTTTTTAATGGCTAACAGAAATTCAGGCCATGTTAAGGTAACCTTACCAAATTTCTTGATCTCCTCTTTAGTCTTGGCCTCCCACCAGATCAATGCTGCTCCATCCATTCTCAAAGAATCCAACTAAATCTTTGTGGCATCATCATGCATATTTTGGATCCTCAACTAAACTTCCAACTGCCTAATCTAGTTGTCAAGCTTTTCTGCATTCACTTCACCATTAAACCTAGGTAATTCAAATTTTACATCAAGCTTCAAAAAAGGACTTTTTCCAGAGGATCTATGCTTATGCACAGAAGAAGAAGACGAGGATGAAGAGGAAGAAGGTGACGATGGGGGTGGTGGATCACCATTACCTCCATGTCCTTTCTTGGAATGATCATCATCCTTCTTACCTCTTGAAGAGCCCTATCCTTCCTGTGGATGTTTGGACCCTTCTCCACCCAATTTCTCATTTATTTCTTGGTACAATATCCTCACCATTTCAGTGAGGTCCAAGAAATACTTTCTGAAGACTCTTTCTTCTTCTTTTGGATCCATGTCTGCAGGAATTTCTCCTTCATGTGCAGACATTCTTGAAGCTTTTGCTGAGACTCTTGAGGGTGAAATTGAAGGTGGAGGTGATGGCTCTCTGGCCTTCCTTGACTGAGGATTCTCTTGTTCTCTAGTCAATTGTCCTTCCCCTCTTTTAAGTTTCAACCTGGTAAGCATCAATACTTCCAAGACAGTTAGAAGATCTTTGCACAAAACCCTGCTCTGATACCAACTTGATCTGAATTTGAAACTACTTGTAAATTTTTTGCAAGGTATTCAATTCAAATATATACATGTTTAAAAGATGTCCATGTCTTGCAGAAAGAAAACAAATGAAATTTTCAGCTGTTCATGACCCATTTAAGCATAGCAGATTTATTTCCTTTTACTGTTTAACACAATAAAACAAATTTGTTCTGCAAAATAAATCAACCACAGATGCAAAAGAATTTGATAAAGCAGTTCACCCCTCCTGGGCTACATCTGCTGGGTCCAAAGCTCCCAAATGGGCTTGTCCTTGTTTTAATTAAATGCTAAAATTGAATATACAGCTGAATAGAAGCATCTACAGGTGGAATAGATGGTCAAAATGGATTCATAACACTTGAATCCTTCAGGATTGACTACTGGTTCACCTCTAATGGATACCTGCAACCCTATACAGTCTTCATAATACTGGGCCCTAGTGGCTCCTAGAACTTTCACGGCTCCAAAACCTCTGCAAATGACCTCAGATGGCCATAAGACCTGCACCAATGGCTTCAGAAGGTTGAAAATACCAAAAATCAAAAAAACATTCGTCCAAAACCACCTTTCCTAGCCAAAGTTATGGCCAATTAAAGTTTCTCCAGTCTGCCCCTAGAAAAACTCCAGCTAACTGTAGTTGGAGGCCAGATAAGCCCGCCAATTTTGGAGCGGCCGCCAAATTTGGCGCTCCGCCATTATTCCCGCCAACTTGACTGCAGTTACAATAAATGCGCATGTGACCAAAAATTTCGGTTGGCGGTTAACATTGGATTTCGCGCTGGGCGGTTAGGTTCTAAGCCCACGGTTCTCTGCACATGGTCATATGGTATGGGGGGCTGGCCCCCTCCCGCCAAAACCAATTTGAACATTTAAATAACATTATTCCACTCTCCATGCAAATGAAATCCCCATGGCGCGTTGGTAAGGTGTTTGTATACTTGGTAGGAGGTTGCGTGTTCAAAACTTGCCAATGCCAAAACATTTTATATATGCGCATCCATAGGGTATGATGATGTCACCCAGGCCACGTGGAGGCCTCCGAGCCTGCCACGTGGCAGTCTGTGATTGGTTGCTGAAAAGGAATATTCCCTGAAATATTCCAAGGAATATTCTATGGAATATTCTTTTTTTAATTTTTTTTGAAAAATTCAAATTTTCAATTTTATTGACAAATTCTTCTTTTTGCCATAACTTCCTCATGCAGCGACCGTTTTTCGAACCGTTTGCAGTGCCGGAATTAGGAAGATGAGCAATTTCCAGTCGTTCAACTTTGAACCAGTTCTGAGCATTTTATGACACTTAGGACATGAGCACCTGATCACTAAACAATCTACAATATCTAAGCAGCCTGAAGCACCCAAAGAGCAGGCCAACATTCAGAATCCTCCAACTCAAGTCAATGTGGTAGAACCACCCATCTTGAAAACTCCTCTGAATGAGGAGAGGACTAAAATGAGAGACAGGGAATTAGCTACCCTTGCTAGTGGACCCCCTGAATAGCTCGATGCTAAGAGGCACAGGCTGAATCCTCTTTCAGAAGAAGAATTCTATGAAGAACATACTGATAGCTAAAGAAAATAAGGTGTTGATAGTCAGCAAACTTTCCCAATATGAGAAACACCATCTGGCTCACAAAGACATGAGTTGGAAGGACAACAGAGTGTAGAGGTATCATCCTTTAGGCCTCCAGGAAACGAAAATCTAGATATTAAAAAGAAGTTCAATGAAATCAAAGCCAAAAATGAGCCATTAATGATCCAAGTTTACAATCAATTTTTGAAAATGGCTCCCACAAACCAGAACAGGTTGATGTCAGCCTATGACATCAAAGAAGGGAAAATGATTATAATTTTTTTCATGCCCAAGGTGCAACAGCCTCAAATAGCTGTAGATTACTTCAAAATTAATTTTGAAGTTATGGCAAAAGACATCCATCCCCTGAACCAAATTGAATTGCACAAACAGGTAGGAGAGATGGTTTAATCTACACTGAAAAGTAAGGCCATGATGGATCAAAGGCTGGAAATCTCTCTAAACAATACAACTGCCCAACTACAAATGGAGAAAGCCTCTTCATAGGCTAAAGGCAACAGGATTAAAACATTGGAAGAATTGATCATTGGGTTGGGTCATGATCCCAAAGATGTGAAGGTTGCAGAAGCCTTAATTAAAAAGAAGGATGAAGACATCACTGGCTTGAGAAAGCAACTGAAATTGCCACCTTCAAGGCACCCACAAACAACTGAGGTTATACAACAAAAAAATGAAGAAGAACTGATGGATTTAGTTGTGAAACTTAATGAGCAACTAAAGGAAACTAAGCAAGAATTGGAGAAATCATTGAGGGACAAGCAGGGAGAGTCGACCTCTCAGCCTCCCAATGTGATTCCAGTAGTTTCCACTGCAGTCCCTTCCACCCTTGGAACAGCTTTGGCACCTAATGTTCCAGTGGTCACAACAGAGGCAGTAACAGAAACAACAACAATAGGTAAATCAAAAGCAGGAATTTCAGGTCTTAGCCCAGATGAATTAGTAAAATCAATGGAGGAATTGATGCTCCAAGTTACAGAGCTGCAAAAGGTAAAAGAACAATTTTCCACCTTGGAGCAAAAGTATGATCTCTCAAAGATAAATGTTGCAGAAAAGACAAGGGAAATTAAAGGATTGGAAAATAAGGTAAAATCATTAGAAAAATACCTTAGATTTGACAAGCCCTTGGCAGATATTGAAAAGATTCTTTGGGCCAACATCACTCAGTCAATAAATGTTGTTTGGCCATCAATCCAAATAATTTTTGAACAAATTGATTTAGTAAAGGTAGCCCGAGAAGAGATTCAAAGGAGAAGAGAAGAGTTAGGAAAGATGCCTGAGGAAGCCACCCGGCTCATAAATTTTTTGAATACCAAAAATACGTACCAGCTTGAAGAACTGGGCATTGAAGACAGAACAGGGACAATTCTAGAAGTCAAAAGGGTTTTAACTAAAAGGACTCTGATGTAAAATTTAGAAAGAATATGCCATGACATGCAGGAAGAAATTAATGCTTTTATGAAGAAATTTGATATTTTGTAGAGTAAAGGGTTGCCTAGTCCTTTAGTTATTAATGACAAACTAATGAGACATATAGATTATGTGGAAAAATTGAATCAATATGTAGGGAACTAGGCAAGTTCATCAACAAGTGCATCAACATCAAAAGCATTGCCTACAGGCAGAGTTCTCTATGATAGTGTAGAGAACCTATTCTATGTGGAACATGAAGTAAAGCACTTGTTTCCAATTTAGCCTACCTTTTTTAGGTACACCGAAACTGATGACACCTTGAGAAAACTTCAAAAAGCCAGAATACCACAACCAAAATGGTGGGAAGAAATGTTAGAAATTTTGTAAATTGTCCTTGGTAAAATGTAAATTTTGGTTATTTACTACAGTTAGTAATGGTAAAGAGGATAAACAAATATATAACAGGTCGAAGAGTATCAAACCAGGTAAAGAGTATCAGTGAAAAATGGGCAGCCAGCACAGAATTACAAAGAAGACAACAGCATGCCAAATCATAGGGCCTACCTCCAGCACATTCACAAGAATAGGAACAACACAACATCATTTTGCCTTTATCTACGAGACCATCTGTCTCTATTTTTCTTGTAACTTATTGATAGTCATCCTAGAATATATCTCACTTTGTTATGAGATATTTTTTGTAAGTTTTTTGTATAAATACTCCCTCAATTGGAGTATTGAGGGTGGATTCTTAGACATTGATGTAAAACTGATTACTTTGGAATAAAGTGTTGTTGGACAAATTTTGTATGGCTAGCTGGATGAAGAATTAATGCAAAGGACTTTTCACAGGATTCATGTGTCAGACACCGGATCAATAAGTATTCTATATCTCATGTTTTAAAGTTTTCTGGTTTATTATTATCAAATGTGTTCCATATCTGAATAGTAAACGAAAAAGAATAATTTAGGAAGTGCTTAAGTGCAATCTGTTTTCAATCGTTTTTATTCTTAATGTTTTCCTCTAAACTAGCATAAGCAGTGAATTCTTAATTGCTCCTGTTTCCTAGTTTATTCATTTATGATTATTTAATAAAGAATTCTTAATTTCTCTTTATTGTTAATCATCCAAGTTCCTTCTCTTAAAATATGGTGAAGGATTCTTAATTTCCCTTCATCCCTTTTGAGTCCATTCCATCCTTTTTTAAGTTTCTATTTGCTCCCTATTTAGCTATCTTGCCCTGTGAAACCAACCCTTGTTGAGAAACCAAATCTAGTTGAGCCATCCTCTTTGACTCCATTAGCCCAATGGACTAAACTATTCAGTTATGCCCCTCTACTATTGAATTTCTCCACCAAACACAATCCAAACCCCTAAACTTTCATAACTAGCCTAATATCTTTCAAAACAAAGCTAAAAGTTAAAGAGAGAGCCCTCTCTGGGTACAGATTCTCTAGATTATTTAACTAAAAGTTGGTTTGTGGTTACCTCGGATCCCTCTCCTCTTCCCAACAACTTTAAGGAAACTCTAAGTGATAACATAAGGAAATCCGTCCATGAATGAAAAGATTTCACATCCGGCACATTCATCAATTATCTAGTCGATGAAGGGTGCAGGATAGTTGTCCTTCGGACACGCTTGATTTACATCCCTATAATTGACGCACACTCTAATTGTTCCTTGTTTTTTCATTACAGGAACAATATTCGATGCCCAATCAATGAGAGGGATAGGGTAAATGAAACCAACATGAAAAAGTTTTTCAACTTCCACTTTAATGGCAACAACTTTCTTCGGATGGACAGGTCAAAGTCGTTGTCGTACCGGTTTGACATCTGGATACATCTTGATTTCATGTTCAACAATTCTCAAGTCAATGCCTGGCATTTCTTCATATGACTATGCAAAGACATCTATGAATTCGCGAAAGAGAGCATAGTAAATTTCTAGTTCTAATGGAGAACAAGATTTGCCAACGTGAATATTCTCTACAACATTAGGTTTGGTCGAGATATTAATGGCGATAGTTTCTTCAATATTGGACAGATTTCACTCGGAATCTACTGTATTTACAGTATTTGATAAAAAATAAAAAACTGAAGGATGATTAAGGTCGCTCAAATAATCTTCATTGTTATCTTGAAGGTGGGAATGATGGTGGTAATCTTCCCACGACGTCTCTCCTTTCATCATTGAATGGATGATTCCTTTGTCTGTAGAATGTATACGAGACCAAGGATCGGAAGAGTTGCCATACTCTAAAGACCTATCTATCCAAACACTCGTTGAGTGCTAATTCGGGTTTGCCGCCTAGGCCCAGAAAATTGATTGCTACAAAGATTCTATGGGGCTTGGAGGCAACACCTCGTTGTGATCCGCTCTATCAAAATTGTCAAAGTTCTTTCTAATTGTAGAAGATATCATATGACAGGTTTCCACTGTGGCCACTTCTGCAAGTCCACATGGAGGTGGGAGGGCAAAAGTACCAATTAAGGAAGGGTCTTTTAGGAGACCTACTTCGACATTTTGAAGTGATTGATGACTACCATGGATCAATGGAATTCTTCCAATAGCTTGTGAAATGTTGGGAAAAAAGGCTAGTTGGTCAATGATTGTGATTCCACTTTGGAAGGGAAATGCAATCTTTCTAAAGTATGTAGACACAATGGTAGCCATAGCATAAATCCAGGGCCTGCCTAGTAAAATATTGTAATCAAGGTTTCCATCAATGACCTCGACTTCAATCTTTACTGTCTTGCCTCCCAGTTCAACTTGCAAGTTTCTTAAAATCCCATACGGCGTCTATGTTCTTCCATCGAATGCTTTTAATAATGTTAATGATCGTCACAAGGGTGGTGAACCTAAAGTTTTCCAGCAACTCATTGACATAATACAGGTAGATGCCCCCTCATCAATGATTGTTCTATGAATAGTTTTATTGAGGGCTTTTACCTGTATAAGGAAAGCGAGTTGGGCCGGTAACTAAGGAGTTTATTCTTTATGATTAAAGGCCACAAGATTGGAATCCGCTAGATCAATCCCACCTATTGATGATAACAAAGCCTGATTCTGGGAGGGGTAATTCTGCAGTACCTCAAGTGTCGACATAGCAGATGGTGATTGAGCCAGATCCTCCACTATATTATAATTCTGTGCAGCTCAAGCATGAGGATTAAACATCGATTTATGTACGACTCCCTTTGGTGGCTTTATTGTTAATTCAGGAATAATGGGCGGAACAACTTATGGTGAACTACTAGGTTGTTCTGTAGCCTGGTTGTTTGACAATGATGGATTACCATAGTCTTTAATCCTTGTCAATATCAAAGCATCATTTTGTTGTTTTGAGATGGATAACATAAGAACTTGGGATGTGGAAGCATTATCGATAGCAACCAGATTAGTTTCTAGGTTTGGAAATGGATCAGTCAACACCGCTGAGGTATTTGAAGTCTTTAAAAATTTCGCAACCTCAGCTCGATGTGGGCAATCTTTTGTCCAATTCTCGTCGTTCCATATGTAACATGGATAACGAGGTTTCTTTTGCCCAGTAGGGTTCTCAGAAGATTTTTCAGGAGTTGAATCTTCTTGTTTCTTCTTATTATTTTTCCCTTTCTTCTTGCCCCTTGGTTGCTTTGGATTTTTGCCCTTGTCAGATGACATGGCATTAATCGCCGAGGCAAGAGGTTTGTCATTTGATTTTTTACTAGAAACTGCAAGGGCTTTAATAGATGGAGACTTTTCGGTTTGCGTGCTTGACGCGCTGATCACGCCATCACCGATGTGAGAGTCCTTGTTTGATTTAGGAGGGGGTGGAACAAAAAATTATGGTCTAGGAGCATCAAGAATTTTGTCGTAGAGTGTGCCAGACTGAGTATAGATCAAGTCTAAATATTTGGCACGAGTAATGACTTTCTCTTTAGTGACAACTCCTCCTTTTGCCACGTCCTCAGTTACAGATGGCAATAAGGACTTAATAAACCACTCAGCTAAAAGCTAGTCAGGAACATACGTCTTTACCATTCGACGACGACATCGCCACTCATGAATATGATCAGATATGTGAGTGGCCGTGGTCTGTTTAAAGTTGGTAAGAAGTTCTATTCCTGTTTCATACCTTATGGGTAACTGAAAGTGGGTTAGAAAAGTCATGGCAAGGGCATTGAAGTTATCAAACAAAGCTCTAGGCAATTCAATATACCATTTCACTACTGGACCAATGAGTGTTCTCTGAAAAAGGTGAAGCCTAATAGAATCATCGTTCAGGGTATTAGATGAGCACATAAATGAAAAGTCATTATGTGATTCAATGAATCTTCACCTAGATTTCCATTGAATCTAGGAATATTGGAGGGAAGTTTATGAGGAATCGCTAGCCACCAAGGGGCGTATGCAATTGGATCATTCGTCAGCCGGTTCAAATCTGGTAATTCTAGAGTTGCTACAAAAGGCAACTATTGATTCAGGTTAGGTGAATCATACCCAAGATAAGATGGAATCGCCTGAGTAGTAGGTATTTGCATACCAACATAATGTATATGATGCTAGTAACTTTGATAAGGTTGTTGGACATAACTAGTATAGTGTGGTTGTTGATAACCGTTTTGAAAATGCGGTTGTTCATTACCTATAAAGCCTTATTGCTCAAGTCCTCAGTAGGTTTGATATTGACCAAGCCCAAGTTGAGGTTGGGTTTGCTAGAATTGCAGTTGTTGGTGTTGTACCAGCCATGGTTTTTGGACCATTTGCTATTGCCCAATACTAGAAGATTGACCAAGATGCAGAGTGATAATACCCGTTTGAGCTTGAGTTGTTCTAAGTAAGGAAACACTAACTTTAGGTTGCGATTGAGCCATAGAGACAAGAGGCTATTGTATTGCAACCTGAGAGACTTGAGGTTGAGACACAATAGGTAGTGTTTGTACTTGCGACACAGTCACAATAGTAGGTGTAGTGCAAATATTTGACATAGGTTGGATCGGTTGCATTGAATATACAACCCTTGGTTGCTGTGGTAGTATTGGTACCCAACCACTAGATGTAATTCCAATTTGACCTAAATTTTGTTGTGAAATCTCATATGGTTGTTCTCCTAGAGGGAACAATGAAAAAGCATACTTCCCTCCATATGGCGGCAGTCAAGTGTTCAAAGCATATATCAGTCTTTGAAGACTAATCTGCTCAAATTTATACTGGCCGGTAGGATCAATTTGCTGAGTTTCAACATAAGGAATACCAGATGGGACTTCTGATGAACAAATAGGAACAGACCATGTTGTCGAGATAGCCCCTAGGAGGACTCCAACTAGTGATTGATAACTAGTCGGGACAGATGGTACACCAGAAAACATTGTAGGAATGGCAACAGGAAGTTCTACTGTAGCTGTATTAGATGACACAGTCCTAGATGTTGATAGCTGCTCAGACATGTTTAGTCTATCCAAAATATTTCCTAGCGATTCAACAGGAACTTGTGATGAAGGATGCTTAGAAGAACCAAACTCATGAGTAGAAGGATACAAATGAATTCCAGTTCCAAAATGTATCAGGGTACTGGATGAAGGATCCTCTACTATCTCCTCTATAGTAATCATACTAGGTGGAAGAGGTAGACTGTCAGGTCCATAAAAGATTTTTGGAGCCGAAGAAGGTATAAATTCTATAGTGATAGATATTGCAGGGGTGACACCTTCTGAATTCTAAAACTCAACTTCCATATGTTTAGGTAAAAGAACTTTGGTCTCTGGATCAACTCTAGATGGAGTTTTTTCAGGTATAGAAGTGTCTACCATTACACTAGGATCATTTCTAGTGTCCTCTTGTAACTACAGAACTTCTTTTCTAAAGGCAGATGTACCAAAAATAATTGGAGTAACTGTAGTCTCTGACAATGTTGAAACAAAAGTTTCAAATAAACCAGGTGAATTGGACTCAATTAAACGAGACCATTTTTCCCGGAATGGCTTCGTTTCTGGAGTCAAAGACGGTTGACTCGCTAGTCTCTGTGAACGATGGGGTTTTTATTGACATTCTTCCACGATTGCAGATTACTTGATCAACTCAAAATTGAGGGGAAAATAATTTTATCCCGAATTTAATAAATTTTAATGACGCTTTGACACAACTTTGCTTTTTCAATTTTTAAGAGTCAAGAAAAAGCTAAATATGACTCTAGTCCGCTTTGATTTTTAATGAGCCTGAAGTGACAAGTGCTCAAATGGACCTTTTCTTTTAAAGATTCGAAAAGGAATGGAAGTGACTACTCTGGAAAATCTAGACAAAGGGATTACCAAACCAATCGCAAAACTGCAAAATAGACCTTGGAGATAAATTAAAGAGAAATTATCAAGGATTTATGTACGATAGTCAATCTTCCTGAATGTTGTGTTCAATGCATTGCGATCGATAGGGCGGTAGACTCGGCTTCCTATGGATAAAGGATATAATCCTATTGTGGTCTCCCAATATATACTCGATGGTATGGGGAGCACGAGTCCATGCTAGCACTTGTCGTATCAAGGAGAAGGAATCACCCAACCTTCAATGAAAACAATAGGTACTAGATTTTACGACGTCGGAACACGTCTCTAGCCTAGACTTCTAGATGTGTTGCGTTAAGTTCCAAAGTGTTGTTAAGTTCATTGAAATTTATTTTATAGTTGATCTTGTTTAAAGTTTGTCTTTCAATGGTTCACCGGGTGATGTCGATTTGAAATTCCTAAAAATGCAATCTGCAATGATAAACAATCGTTGTTTATTTTAAGCAATGAAAATCCTAGATACTAGGGAAAGAAGATTACAATTTCTTTCAAACAAAGAGCAAAGAGCACACACTAGTGCATTTTCCTAAATCATATTACACAAAATAAATGAAAATGCAAATGCATGTATTTGTTTTTCTTTCCCCTTAATGTGAAAAAATGCCAAAAAGGAAAACTAAGTATATCAAATCCCTGAAATATTTCACTCAAAGTGACATTTTTGACAATTTCTTTTTCAAAATAGAAAGGAAGGCTAAACGACACTTTTCAATTTTGAATATAAAATGCTTTCGACACTTCAAATATCAACATATCAAATCAAGTACATGACAAAAAGTTCAATCACCTATCCAGGGAAGGAAGACTCAACGACACTTCTCTTTTTGACACAAAATGATAGTTACGACACTTTTTGTACCAAAATGACAAATCAATTTAAGCAACTTTTCGAAAAAGGATTGTAAATGATGGACAAATATATAAAAACATTTACTAATCCTAATCAATGGAGGCTGATCTATGTGATGCAAAGAGGCTTCAGTAAGGAGGCATTGTTCATAAGCAACAAATCAACTAAGCAGAACTGAAAAGAAGGACAAAAACCCCAAACTTCAAGAATGGAAATAGGGTCAGTCAGTCATCGCACCTCGGCTTCACAAAAACATGGATTCATTGCACTTTACAAACTCGGGAGTGCGATTCATACTGGTTCATAGTGACAGACAATGCGATGGGCTAGGGAGCGCAACTAAAGTGGGTTTTGACTCAAATTTGCAACTGATTTCAGTGAGTTAAGCTGAGCTATGATGGACAGTAAAGAGAAGAGTACAAAGGAATGATATTGAGAGGTTACTGAGCTACCAAAAGGGCATCTAGAATGCTTGTAAGTCAAATGTTTAATTCATAAACTAAAATGGAGATTGGCTAAAGCAACATTCATCTACTATGCATTTGCAAAGCAAGAGCAGTTTGAAGGCTACCTGGTTGGCTTCAGGCTCCGTCTATAGTTTATAAAACAAACAATAACAACAAACAAACATCTATTCGCTCCCTAGTGGAGTTGCCAATTTGTTTCTATGAAAACTAGTGTTTTTTCGATCGACTAGACCTCTAGGTTTGGCAACTATCCTAGAAACAACAGTTTAAAGCAATTCATGATTTCTTCTATGTATAATAGATAAGAGAAAGACAAAGGAACCAACCTAGATCTTCTGCTTAACTCCTTGCTTGATCTCTCTCCCCCTTGATAGAACTTGCAACTCCTCTCCATACTTATCCCACTTGGAGAGTACCTATAGAAACACAGTAACAAAGAACCGTCAAAGCATCTTGATCTATTATATCATAATCATTACGGAATTAGAAATATAATGAACATACAATGGCATTCACAAATAATAACATTCACAATTGCACAGTTATATGGAAGAAAAATCGAAGAACTTTATTAAATAGAAGGGAGACTTACAACCCAATTTTCTGATCCAGCATCATCCTCCCAGCATCAAGCCCTCTTCACCTCATGAAATAGCAAGATCACACCAACAATACAATGCTATTTCTTCAAACTATCAACACTTACTTGCAATATTCCAACCCCCGGATCTCTTAGATGAGGGATCCATTTATAGATGTGTGCAAGGGTGTGAGTCATATTTGGGTTTTTGATTAGTGTCATTCCACTTGTTGCATTTGGTTCCACTTGGAGATTTCTTGGATCTCTTACTCATTCTTGGGTGAATTCAGAGAGGCAAGTGTCATAGGAGAAGTTTCTAGAAGATTCCATGAGCATCCACTTACCAAACTATCTCAGACATTTGTCCATCCTCGCTCATTGCACCTTATTGAAGGCCTCATCAAGATGCATCACACCTAGCTAGTGTAGAAGTCAATATGCATCATACCCTGACAGTGGAGTAGTTAGTATGGTCTAGTTTAGGCCAATTCTGGATGGTTTTTCAGGTGGAACTTTTGGGGAATGATGTAATCAGTTGACCATGATCTTTCAGGGTATGAAACAACACTTTTAGGGGTTGAAGAGACCTAGTTTATTGACATATAAGATTGGGGTTGAAGTGCCCAAATATGTCTATAACATACACAACACCATGGTAAGTCCATGGACTGATCTTCATACACTTACACTCACTTATGTTTTGTGGGCACTGTGAAAAATGAAGTGTGGTTGTCTTTGCTGTTATATATTTCTTGCTTGTTGGTTCACAAAACTAGGTTGCTTGTGGACCAAGCCTTCACTAACATGGGTCAACCAATGCGCCAATGGTTGCATTGGAAATATCTTGACATGATCAGGCCCATGCATCGTTAGTTTAGGAGTAGGAGTAGTGTTTGATTTCAGTTGTTTTAATTTCATGATTGTTTTCTTACTTGCTTTGTTGGTTTGTTTGTTTTCTTACTAGATTTTCTTTTGATTTTGCTTCTTCTCTTGGGTTACTTTGTTGTTCGTTTGTTTGCTTGTTTTGTTCATAGGTTAGTTTTGCATGAAACCACATACGACTCTTGAAACAAGATTGGTAAAGTACAAGAGGCCTTGTACAACTATTACTACTTGGTTATCTATCATCCTGCCTCTGTATGAAGAACTTGTTACTTTTAGTCCATGATACGTCAAAGGAAAATACGTGCTGTTCAAAGTGAACCTTGGTGAAAACACAAAGCTTGCACACTAACTAGTGTCACCTACTCTAGTCAGTTGTTTTTGGGTTAACCATTGTCATCTCAGTCAAGTAGAGTAAGGTGAGGGGGAAATCCTTAATAAGCACGTCAGAGGTATAATAATCTACTTCTCTGCTGGAATAACCTCTTCTGCTCTCAATAAGTTGGGATCCCTCTTTCGCCTCTGAAATGAATAAGTGCTATGCACAGTTACGAAAATGAAAAAAGTGAAAAGGTGAAAAATAAAAAAAAATGAATAAGGTGAAAGAAGAGAAAGGCTTCCTGCATAGAGAGGTGATGCAAGTAACTTCGTTAGGGTACTGACTAGGCTCGCTGGAAGAGGAGCCATGCTTGTGTTGTTATGTGACTCCGTCGAGGTACTGTCCAGGCCTGTTGGCAGCGGAGCAACACCATAGATGAAAATAAGACTCTGATAACTATAGTGCTTGTGCACCAATATACCCCTCAACCCCAATCAAAACAATTGTGTTGCCTTGGCTTGTAATGTGTGTCAATTGACCAAGAGCCTGACAGATGCTACATCTTACAATCAAGCTAGTGTGAAACCAAGACAAACTGAGAACTCAACAGTACTTCTGGAGGTGTTAGACTTGCTTTTCATGAAAAAGGTCTATTCAGAGATCTAGAGTTCTTCCAGTGTGTTGCCAAGTGTTGTAGTAGCTACAACAACCCTAAATTTTTTTGCCTTAGCTTTGTTTTGGAGCCTCCCTACCATCATTTCACAACCCCTTGTCTTGCTTCATCAAGTACACAAGATTCAGTGTTTTTTCTTGCACGAAGACAGCCTCTTGATCAAAGCTTGATGCATTCCCCTCACAGGCTGATCATCCAGACTTGGTATAGCTATAGGTTGAGAAGCTCCCCCAAGAAATTGCACAATTATGGAGGGAAAGCAACCTTCCCTCCAAAAATTGTGCAATTCTGTTTGGCAGCCTGTTGGGCTCAAGAATTGCGCAATCATGCTAGACAATATTCACCCAGAAAACTATGCAATCATTCCCAATAGGCTTGCTCAGCCCAGGAATTGCATAATCCTGGGTAGCAGTCAGCTACTCTGCCCATAAATTGCGTAAATATCCTAGGAAGCTAACCCAGCTTCCAACTAGAAATGTACATTTCCTCCTAGCAGTTGAGCAGTCTCATGCATGAGAAGTTGGGTTGACCAGTTCCACTCGGGACCAAGGAAACTTGACTTACATGCATGGCTTGCTTTTTCCTGGAATAGCAAAAGGCAACATGCAAAAAACATCCCATGATTCAGGGAGCTATTTTTAACAACCGGAGGTTACATGCAAAGTTCGCTTTAGAAACTTTCCTCCAAGTGTCGCTTTGTCCTAGATTTGTGGCATGCGTGTCATGAGCTCAAACTTATTTATTCAACACATTAGAGCTCATTATTTCACATCGATCTTGGAGCTCTGACATCCCACAGCCATCTAGGACTCTTTGACACATCCAGCTTAGCTATTCATAGAAGGTGGTCACAACTTGTCTTTTCCAACATTTCTATCACTTTTTGTGCTTTCACTTGTGTGACTACTATTTGCTTGATTTCTTTGAATGTTTTCTATCGTTTACATGTATACTAGCTTGTACTAGCACCATTTTAGTTTTCATTGCTATCTCGCTGCTGTTGCATGCATGAAACTATTTTTCACGAATGGTCACTGATTTAGCGACTCACTTCATCCACATGCATGTTGATCTGTTCACTGAATCTTTCATTCAATATTTGCATGCACAGTCAATCACTTCTTCTTTCACTTAGTGTCACCATGCATTCACTTTTAGATTTGCTTTCAGTTGCTCGTTGGCGAGTCTGGGCAGCCTTGGCCCGGACTCTGCCTCACCTAGACAACATTATGCAATCTGGAGAAGGAAGGCTCTATCTTCCTCTCTAGAAAGGCGCATCTCTACCTAGACACTATCCTCTAGGACTATTTTGCGCATTTATGAGGGACAATGACTGTTGGCCCATAAAATTGCATAATGCAACATTACGCAATCCCAGCAGTTAACAGTCAGCATAGATTGCACATTGTGCAAATATAGTAGCTATTCTTGCCTCTCAGACAACCCAGACTACCTTTTGTGCAACTCTGGCAGCCCGTCACCCAGCCTCCCAACAAAAATTGCACAATCTTTGCCTATCATTCCCTGAATTTGCTTTGGTTTCACTGACAGATTTCTTGCCATGCATGTTTCTTTGTCTCGAGATATTTCAGGTGTTCATCTGCCTCATAGTAGTACAAGATCAATGGCCTCCAAGAGAGTAGGATCAAAGGACATTGACAGAAGTGCAACTGGAGTAGTAGTTGAGCAAGTGTCTGCATGTCTATTGATCTATGAACATTCTAAGTTGTTTCTAGACAAGGACATCAAACTGAAATGGAGAGAGGTTAATAAGCATTTGCAGGCACTTTTGTGGAAGACCTCAAAGACTGTTAGGTGTATGTGAACATTCACAAGTCCTTCTTGTACTAGATTGCATTTAGATACTTCGTGTTCCATGCGCGAACATGATACACTAGATCATCTCACACACTAATCCCGAGACAATGAATCTGAGCAGTGTCAACGAGATGAAGCTTGCCACCTTCTGGGCATAGGATTATGATGACATGTATCAGATGTTGAAGCCTGTTACTATCATGGAGACTCCTTTCAACTTACCTAGCAGCAGTGCCAACTCCAGAGATATTCTGAAGAACTGGGTAAAGGGGTAGCCTAGATTCAAGATGACACCCAACCAGATCTATAAGACAAAGATAATGTGGAAGGTGTATCAATACTTGGTCATATTTCCATGTCGACTATGTGGCCAAGAAAGCATGGAAACCTTCCCATAGATTTGGGTGATCACGCTAGACCAACTGGCTAGAGAGAGTAAACCATGTAACTGGTCTGGCATGTTAGCTCATAGGCTAAAGGAACAGGTAACGAAGGCTCGACAGTGACCAGGAGGTATGCAAGCAGTGTTGGAAATAATATTGGGGGGGGTTGAATCAGTATAAGAAAATCAATAAATTTTTCATTCCCAAAATCAGATTCATATACGCTACTTCAATTAAGGGAACTCGCATGTACACGCAACTAGCGTATGTCCAAAAAACTTATGATTCAGTTAATTCATCATATGTTGATCTTTAATTAGTGCATCAAAACTTCATTAACCATATAAATAGTAACCAGGTGTAGTAAAAATAGAACAGATCATCACACATAAGAAACACACATGAACACCAAGATATAAGGTGGAAACCCAATGTAGGACAAAAACCACCTACTGCTGTCTTCCTTTAATATAAGAAAAACCTGTTTACAATCTTATACTGATGTAGACTCATATCAATACATAGTGTTATAGACATTTTTGGGCACTGCAACCCTAATCATAAATGTCCATAAACTAAGGGCTCCTAAGTCCCTAAAATTGTTGTTCCAACCCCTAAAAGAACAAGGTCAACTGATTACAGTTTCTCCCAAAAGTTCTCCATGAAAAACTGCTCAGAACTGGTCAAAACTGGACCATTTCACCTGCTCCATAGGCAAAGTGCATTGCATCTCACCTAAATACACAGAGTAGGTGCGTTGCATTTCAAAAATCCCTTCTATGGGGTGCGATGGGCGAGAAGGGACAAATGGCAGTGTCAATCTGCAAGGTGGAGAAGCATGGAATCTTCCAGAAAATTCTCCTGTGACACTTGCCTCTCTGAATTCGACTAGGGATGAGTAAGAGATCATCAATCTCCAAGTGGAAGCAAGAAATATCAGAGGGAAGACACTAATCAGATCACAAGCTGACTCATCTCCCTTGTAGACATCTATATATGGATCCCTCATCCCAGAGATCCAGAGGCTGGAATTTTGGATCTTGTAAGGAATTGCTGTTGGTTTCTTGGGGCAACATAATAGTGTTGGGTGATCTAAGATTTTCATTAGGTGAAGAAGGGCTTACTTGCTGAGAGGATGATGCTGGGTCAGAACAAATGGTTGTAACTCTCTTGGCTCTTTCTTGATTATCAATAAAGCTATTCAAGTTTTCCTCCATACTCTTGTGTGATTTATGCTTTATGCATTTGTATGGTAAATTTACATCTGATCCTAGATTGTTTATGATAATAGATCCATGTTCTTGTATAGTGTTATGATGCTGTGATTCTACAGGTACTCTGTGAAGCTGGGTATATGAGAAAGCAAGTAGCAAAGGACTATCGGAAGAGAGAGGAATCGAGCAAGGAACCAAGCGCAAGACAGAGGTTGGTCTCCTTTATTCTTCTCTCATCTATCTCTCATAAAGGAAAATGAAAGTAGTTTTACTTTGTTTGTTTCTAAGGTAGCTACCAGCCTTAGTGGGATTAGCAGTTCTGCATAGACACTTTTTCCCGTAACAAAACGGCGACTCCACTGGGGAGTGAGTAGATTGTTTGTTTATCTACATTTGTTTACTTTATAAACTTACAGACGGAGCCTGAAGTCAAGCTAGCTAGCCTTCGAACTGCATTTGCTCTGCAAGTGCAAAGTAGATCAACGTTGCTTCAGTCAATCTTCGGGTTTTGTTTATGAATTAAACAACTGATTTACAAGCTTTCTAATTGCCCTCGTGGTGGCTCTAGTAACCTCTTTAGATATACCCCTGTGATTGATTTACTGATTACCACTTACTCGGCCAAAATCCCTGAACTGAACTGCAAACTGTGACTCGGAACCCAATCAAAGTCTCGTCCCTGGTCCAGCGCACTGTCTGTTCTGTGAATCTCAAATTCAGCACACTTCCCGAGTGTAGTAGGTGCACTGCATTTCAAATTCACTGTGTTACAAGTGCGTTGATCAGACAAGGCCTTGTTCCTGAATTTTGGTTTCTGTGTTCACTCTTTTCAGATCTATTCAGGAGTTTTGCTACTTGTAGTCAGTACACCTCTGTTTGAAACCCCTTTCCTTGCTGTTATTCCGCCTCCATTGTGCAAAGAACTGTAAATGTTTTTATGTATTTGTTGAGTCATTTTCAGTTCTCCTTTACAAAGAAGTAACGTAATTGTACTGTTGTTTCTTGATTTGAAAGTGTCGCAAGTGTCATTTTCAGTCATAGAAGAGAATCTGATTATTCTTGATAGTTGATTACCCTGTTACTATTGTATTTGATCTAAATTACTAGTTTTTCTAGTGTCGAAAGCAAGTTTTCATTTCCAAATCGCAAAGTGTTGTCATTGTCTTCATTTTGATTTTGAAAAGAGACTTGTTAGTATTTGTCGCTTTGAAAAGTAATTCAGATTTGTACATTAGCTTTCTTTTTATCATTCACATATTAAGAAGGCTGAAAAAAAATACATGCATGTGCATTTTCATTTACACTGTTTGATTGGTTTGATTTAGGACAGTGCATATAGTGTGTGCTCTTTGCTCTTTGTTGAAAGAATACTGTCTCTCTTTCCTTAGTGGCTAGGATTTTCATTGCACAAAGAAGATAAAACGACTGTTTATCATCTTAGATTGCATTTTAGGATTTGTACATCTACATCACGTGGTGAACCTGAAAGGAAAATTTCTTAGGCAAGATCAACTATAAAATAAATTTAATGAATCTAACAACGCTTTGGAACCTAACGCACAACATCTAGAAGTATAGGCTAGAGACGTATTCCGGCGTCATAAAGCTTGGTAACTGTTGTTCTCACTGTTGGTTGGGTGATTCCTCCACTTTGAGACGATAAGTGCCAGGACGGACTTGTGCTCCCACGTATTGTCGAGTATATTTTGGGAGACCACAATAGGCTTAATCCTTTATCCATAGGAAGCCGTGTCTGCTGCCCTATCGATCACAATGCACTGAACACAGCATTCAGGAAGATTGACTGCCATACCATAAAAAGTATTTTGCAGTTTTGCGATTGGTTTAGTAATCCCTCTGCCTAGATTTCCAGAGCAGTCCCTTTCATTCCTTTTCAGACTGCTTAACGGAAAAGGTCCATCTGAGCACTTGTCATTTCAGGCTCATTAAAAATCGAAGGCGACTAGAGTCATCTTTTGTTTTTTCTCGACTTTTTAAAATTGAAAAAACAAGTTGTGTCAAAGCGTCTAAAATTTATTTTAAACGGAATAATCATCACCTTTCCTACGTTGGTCTTAGGTTGAGAAAATGGAGTCCACCAACCAAGGAGTTCCCCTTGGAGGAAATCCTAGTCCCTTCTCCTCTTGGGGAGATGTTGGTGCACCCCATATGGCTACATTGTCGCTTCCAGGATTGACAATTGGTTTGCCCGTATGGATTTTCTCAACCTTCGTCATTCAGAACACCGCGATTCCTGAACAATCGAGTCAGCAACTAGACAATTCCAGAGTTACCCCCCAACCCTCTACTTCGTCCAATTATTCCTCTCCTCCCTCCTCTTCGCTTGATGGGGCTGGTAAAGCCAAAAATCAAGTACCTGAGAAGAAGAAGGAAAAGAAGAAGAAAGAGAAGAAGAAGAAGGAGCCAAAGGCAAAAAGGGGTAACCAAGCGTCGTCTAGCGAAAATCCACACACCGCACTGACCAGGCCTAAATCGCCATGTGTCATTTGCAAAGGATACCACTATCATAGAGATTTTCCTTGCATCCCTCAGATCTTAAGGGACCGGTCTCCTCATTTGCACAACCCGGTGTCGTCAACCTCTGATGATCATGTTGAAAACACACTGTCGACTAGTGAAAGTGAAGCCCCTGGAAAAAAAGGAAAAAACAAATTTCCTTGTAAAATGTGTGAAGGCGATCGCGCCGTCCATTGTTGTCCCTTCTTAGACGAGGCTAAAATAGTTTTGGATGATCGTCCAATTTCACCGTTACGACTTCCTCCTGGATATAAGAAACTCTTGCCGAGTCCATCACTAGTTGAAAATCCAGCTGACCCGCCGAGGTGGTTGGCCGAAGCATCCATCATTGAAGATAAACCATCTGAACCCATACCAGACGAAGGTCAAAAGGTCGAGGCAGCAGTTGACCCGGTCTTTCCTTTAGAGGTTCCATCTTCAGATGATACAGTCACCGAAGAGAACAAGGATGACATCGTCCAAATTCTTTTTGTAAGCACAGACTCCGATGAACATGGGGGAAATTTACCCATTCCTTTACTGCAGGAAGGAATTTCATCAGAGTCGTACCAGGCCATCTATTCGGTCCCACCTCCAAGAAACCTAGTTGTTTCCTTCGACTGGAATCAGCTAGGCAGACCCTGTTTACCGGCTAGTGTACCATTCCGAATCATTGCTCAAGTATATAGAATGGTTATGGCTGGTACCATCATAGATGAAGGGGCTTCTGTGAGTATCCTTTCCTCGACTGCTTGGAAAGCACTTGGTTCGCCATCGCGTTTGCCTGAGATGAGAAATCTAACAAGCTTTGACAAAGGAACTAGTCGACCGTTAGGGATCCTTCCCAATGTGCCCATAACATTAAGAGGGAAAACCGTTCACATGAACGTAATGGTAGTCCAAGGACCCCTGGATTATAATCTACTCCTTGGGCGAGACTATATTTATTGCATGGGAGCCATTGTCTCATCACTCTTTAGAGTAATGTGTTTTCCGCACGAAGGAAGAGTGGTCAAGCTCGTAGACCGACTTTCATTTCCCGGTTCACACATGGCAAATAGTCATATACCATCCCTGAATGGTATTTTCACGCAAGGAATGTCTCATCAATCCCCAGTCCGTCCACCTGATGAGCGCGAGTTATTCGGGGGACATGACTGAAACCCAGGGGGCATGCACCCTGGTCTGCTTCGGCAAGAAAAATTCAAGTATAGCATAGGTTTTTACAAGAGATATATGACTAGTCTGACACTCCCGTCCACAATTTGAAAAGGGGGTTAGACTGGAATAAGATTCCCTCGTCAAAGTTATGTGGGTGGAGGCGTCTGCACCACTCGCCTTTGTCTATTTTGGTAGACATCGCCGAAGAAGTGTTTTGTTTGTGGTACAAATAGAATAATCTTTGGTAACCTGAAAGAGGTAGGCCTTTTGGCAAAACAAATGTTTTGTCTGCGAAGTTGCGGGGTAACCTTGAAACTCTATGTCTCTATACCTGGGGGCATGCAAACCTTTTGGCATGCAAGGGAAGAGCGACCATTTATTTTTTTAAATTTGTAGGTCCTCTAACCCTTTAAACTCGTAGGATTGGTAAAAGCTTTGAAAAATTATTGTTGTTATATATGAGACATCCTTATTATGCAACTGGATTAATCAAGCAGTTTTAACGCGGACTTCATGCTCGTTAAAAAATAAACATAAGCAATGAGCAAATGTTTCCCCCAGCGTTTAAGCTCATTAAAAAATGAACCAATTTCTAGTAAATAACCATCGTGAATGTAGTACTTCAGCCTTTGAAGCCTTGGTCATGTTCTCATCATCACCTCCACTCTGTATTGGCCGATCATTCACCTCCATTTGATTGTTTAACCCCTTTGAGGAACAGCTGCAAAGAGTGATCCTGTTAGCCATCCTTGTAACACTGCCGTGATTGGAAAATTCCAAACCTTACCTGGAATCAGCTGCTACTCGAATTTATCACTCGTTCCTCAAAGACGAGTCTCCTTTAAGCTCTTTTCAACTGACTCGTAAAATATGAAAAGATTTTCGCGCCATTGGCCTCTCCAGCTCGTTAAAGTGACCGAAAGTGCTATCCCTCCTTTAGATTTTAATATTTTTGGACCTGAGGGATTATTACACAAAAAGATCAAGCGCTTGTTTTTTTCGGCTCATTAAAAGTACCGAAAATTCATCCCTTCTGTATTATTTTATACTTTTTCGGACTTAAGGGATTAGATGACGAAAAAGGAATTTTGGAGTTTCCTTTATGTCCCTTTTTAGACTCTCTAAAATTGAAAAGGATCGAGTTATCTTTGTCGTTAAACTCATTAAAACATAATAGTGACAAACTTGTCCATAACAGACAAGAACGAGTTTCACTATCGCTAGGCTCGTTAAAACATAGCGATGGGTTTGAATGAAGGGAAAATTATAGAACAAGCATTTGTTATCCTCCTCAAGCTTGACAAAAATAAAGAGGTACTGGTCAGCAATGATTGGGGAAAAATTGGGAAGAAAACTTGAAGAAACTTTGTTGGTAGCAAGTCGCTCTTGAACATGACACTTTCACTCCGGATCCAAGTCGGGTTGGGTTGTTTCATTCACCGGTCACATCACCATGGTCACATCACACCATCCACATTTGGGGTTAATGCTACCAATCCATCATGTTAGTGTCATCGATATGTTCAAGAGAAGTCACTCAGAGAATTCACCTGTGTCTCACCCGTTGCAATACGTTTACGCTCCATTCTTTCATGACCGCCACCCTGAACCTTATATCACTAGATCGTTTTCACCTCCATTAAAATCATTTGCTCCATTCCATGTCATCAATGTGGGATTCATTAAGGCCCTCCTATGATGGATCGATTCTTGTCGACATCAGCTCATTATCCAAGAAGTCAATCTAGGAACACCCATTTCAGTACTTTGAAGCTTGCATGCCTCAATGGCAAGTTTCTCACTTCCGGCGACAAGTTTACATCAAGGCCTTCGACTGAAAGATTTTGTGTGGTGTTCGACGCCAAGTCCTTTATTCACACCACGTGAATTGTACTACAGTACCTTGAGGATCATTATCATTATCGGTGATTCCTCTCGTGCCTGTTAACAGCTTACATCATTGGCTGGTAATCAGACGATGGCTTTCCATGTTCGACTCCAGAACATCTCTCACATGGATCGACTTGTACTTTGAGTGAAGATCGAACGAGATTGAAGACCCCAGATCTAGTTTCATCCATCCGGGCTGCGATATATATTCAGGAAAATAAAGACATCAAATGTACATCATTGCTGCACAGATAATCATCCAATCTAAGGGATGATGGCTCTACCAGAATCATCAGTCTACACTCAGATGATTGTCTGTCCTATGTACATGAAAATGAATTTATAAAGCTGAGCATGGGAATGCCCGCCTCAGCTAGATCATGAAAATATTATGAAGATAATGTATTGTATTGTATCTTATTACAGGTCTCCTTCCAGCTTGAAAGAACTTCGGATCCTCATGATAAAGCATTTCACCCGACATCAAAAAGATTAACGACCTCATGCTTTAGGGGGCAACTGTTATAGACATTTTTGGGCACTGCAACCCCAAGCATAAATGTCCATAAACTAAGGGCTCCTAAGTCCCTAAAAGTGTTGTTCCAACCCCTAAAAGAACAAGGTAAACTGATTACAACTTCTCCCAAAGTTCTCCATGAAAAACTGCTCAAAACTGGTCAAAACTGGACCATTTCACCTGCTCCATAGGCAAAGTGCATTGCATCTCACCTAAATACACACAGTAGGTGCATTTCATTTCAAAAATCCCTTCTATGGGGTTCGATGGGTGAGAAGGGACAAATGGCAGTGTCAATCCGCAAGGTGGAGAAGGATGGAATTTTCCAGAAACTTCTCCTGTGACACTTGCCTCTCTGAATTCGACCAGGGATGAGTAAGAGATCATCAATCTCCAAGTGGAAGCAAGAACTATCAGAGGGAAGACACTAATCAGATCACAAGCTGACTCATCTCCCTTGCAGACATCTATATATGGATCCCTCATCCCAAAGATCCAGAGGCTAGAATTTTGGATCTTGTAAGGAATTGCTATTGGTTTCTTGAGGCAACATCATAGTGTTGGGTGATCTAAGCTTTTCATGAGGTGAAGAAGGGCTTACTTGCTGAGAGGATGATGTTGGGTCAGAACAACTGGTTGTAACTCTCTTGGCTCTTTCTTGATTATCAATAAAGCTATTCAAGTTTTCCTCCATACTCTTGTGTGATTTATGCTTTATGCATTTGTATGGTCAATTTACATATGATCCTAGATTGTTTATGATAATAGATCCATGTTCTTGTATAGTGTTATGCTGCTTTGATTCTACAGGTACTCTATGAAGCTGGGTATACGAGAAAGCAAGTAGCAAAGGACTATCAAAAGAGAGACGAATCGAGCAAGGAACCAAGTGCAAGACAGAGGTTGGTCTCCTTTATTCTTCTCTCATCTATCTCTCATAAAGGAAAATGAAAGTAGTTTTACTTTGTTTGTTTCTAAGGTAGCCACCAACCTTAGTGGGATTAGCAGTTCTGCATAGACACTTTTCCCTGTAACACATAGGCACCCACCCGCAGAAGGATATAACCTTCTCTCATTCTCCAGCTTCTACTGGAAGGGAGCTACAACCCCTTGGCTCTTGTACTAGTCGATATATTTACTAGTATGTAGGCGCTGGCCTACTGAAGGCTACAACCTTCACTCATTTTCTAGCTGCTACTGGAAGGGAGCTCCAACCCCTTGGCTCTTGTACTAGCTGATATGTTTACCAGTATGCAGGCATGGGCCTATAGAAGGCTATGACTTCTCTCTTCCTCTAGGGACCACGTTTCATAAATTTTCAGACTGGATACTCCTGGAACACAACACCATAATCTGAAGGCCACGTTTCATACAATTTTCATACTAGACCCATCAAAAACATTTAAGCTCAAAATCAATCACCACTTCAATACAACCATTGAATTAACCAATCATCAATCTCTGAATCACCCAACAACTAAATCACTGAAGCCCTGTCATCAAAACACAATCACCAGAACACAGAGCAGAACCCAGAACTCTGCAACAACCACTAGAACCAACTGCAAATTCAGATATCATATTTCATAATGTATACACTACTCTAATGAGCTGAACCAGCATGTATACGTGCTTTTACCAAAGTGAACCCGCATACAGATCTGCAAATACTAACTTAACAACTTCATAGCTATTTCAGAATTCAGTCATACCCAGATCATAACATTTGTAGAATAAAACATGCATCAGTATTTAGATCTAGTCTATCCATGATCAAACCACATAATGATAATACATTCCAAGCCTTAAGATCCCGATCCATCATCCATCATCATCCACATAGGTGCATCCTTAGTTCAGATCAAGCAAAGCATCACAAACCCATAACCTACATATTGGATCTCATACTTCATCAGATATTCAATACTTGCACACTTTGGCCTAATGATCTTCTCCTCTTTATATAGTTTTAGGCCTTTCTCAATACCATGGACCAAAATCACTTAGGACCAATACCTTGGACCAAATACCTAGGGTCAATACCTTGGACGAGAAACGTTGGACCAATACCACAGATCAAAATACCATGGACCAAATACCACGGACCAAAAACATAGTTTTCCAACATGTATGCGCTTTCCCTCTTGTGAAAGTGTGTGTGTACGTTATACGCTTATTTTGGTTTGTTAACCTGCATGTATATGCTTCTTTGTCAAGGTGAACTTGCATATACCTCTGTTTCTTCATTCTTTGTAGTCTGATCATTAATTCTTTGCTATTGACCTACTGCACTATGATCTGTCATATGAGTGAGTTGCCATCAAGGACAACACCTGTATCATAATTCCAACAAGCAGAGATCTACATGTCCACCTACATCGTAGATGCAATCTGTGCGTGAGAGGAGTTCTCGGGCTTGGAGTGGGCATGGTCATCGACAAAGACTGCTATAAACACATATTTCAATTGTTGTCTGAATGTAGCTTCACAGGAGTAATCACACGACTTTCTGATCATTTTGTCACCCCAGTCTACAAGATGATATTAAAAAAGGATCCACCCTACATGTCGAAGGAAGAAATTGAGGCGCTAATAGATATTGATGATTGGTATGCCCCAACGTCTGACACCTTCATTCGAATGTTCAACATGGAGAAGCATCTGCATGTCCTACCGAAGCTTGCCTTGGACATACTTGTCATGCAGGAAGTAGCATATCAAATCTCGGCAAGCTTGACATCTAGACTGCACCGGAAGAAGAAGGCACCTTGTCCTGCTCTTCCATTGTGGATTGGGTTATATGAGATCCAAAGTATCAAACAAACAGATGTCGAAGCAGAACTAATGAAGAAGTATCCATTCGACCTCCGAAGCTACAATCTGTATGACCCACATTATATTATGAAAGATCACTACATGAGAGTATAATTCAACTGGATCCACGGGGAATTTCATTGGGTCGAGAAGGATCCATGGAGATATTGCTACAACTTCTCCAAACCCAATGAATAGGTTGGCTTCATTATGGAGTGGTTAGTTAAGCTACGTGAAGCAGCATCCTGGAGAGCACCAGACTAGCAACAGTAGCAGCAGAGGCAAGCATACTAGTGCATGACAAGGACAAGAGGAAGATTGTCGATTGTATGGAGGAGGAGCAAAGCTGCAAATTTCAAGAAGATCCACTTGTGGAGAAAGTAGCTATGGGTATAGAGGTGAAGAGGCAACAACACAACAAGCGAACGACATAAAGGCAGAGGGATAAGAGAAGAATTGAAGAGGTAGAGAAGGAGTTGGATGAGTTAAAGGAGCAACTCCAGAAGGAAAAAGAGCTACGAAAATAGGAGATGGAAGCGCATCAGCAAAAGGTATAGCAGGGGGCAACATGTGAAAATAGATGAAACAACACCCGTACATGTAGTGGATTCATCAGAATAGCTAGCATCAATCAAACAGGGTGAACCATTGCAGGATCTAGACTTCCCTCATGAGATAGAACAAGCACTTTAACAGTTGCATATGGATATGGAGCAACGAGAATTAGAATAGGACATCGACCTTATGCCTCAGCACCAAGAGGCCGACTTACTTGCTTCACCACACCCAGATGATGAGTAAGTCTCAAGTGATCGAGGAGGCACTGAGATCCCTAAAGATCAGCCAGAAGAAGAGATGCACAACATCTCATTCAATGAGTCTCAACATAGAGTTGTGCAGTCTTGTAGAGTGTCGACTTTAGATGATCATACATCTCTTTTGCAAGTTTGGGAATGAGTGATTGCGTTTGATGTGTGCAAACATCCAACAACCTTGACCGATGCAACTAGAGTGTATTCCAAAGCCACTAGCTCAAGTGTTTGCTTTCTGTTAGCTGAGAATGAGTGAATGGCTAAGGAAATACAAACAACCAAGAAAGGAGGAGAGTTGGTGGCACAATTATGCGAGTTTTGTACTCCAAGTTTGGCATCGTGCATAAGGTAGTCGTCCATCTCAACGGATGGCAGAAACAATGTTCCAGAAGAGAACATATCTTGACGAACTTGCATGTTGCTATTGATTACATGCAAGCATGGATGATGAGATACAAGAGAGCCTTGCTTCACTTGCCTAAGATGATGAAGGCTAGTGTGGTTGAGCTAAATGCCTGTATCTAGAGTCAAATCCGAAACTATGAAGATATCTTGCAACTCATCACTAGTATTTAGGCTTCTTATGCATGTGTGTTCAAGAGTATGGATGTTGTGGTGCTCACACATGTGATCCAATCTATTGGGACTGTCACCCAGGCGAAGGCAAAGTCACATGTCCGACTAGAGCTTGACTTGTGCTTTGACGAGTTGATGCGCATTGCTACCAGCCCAAACTTACCCATCAGTGCAGACATTATGCACAAGTATGTTGCTAGTCCAGCCACATTGAATATAATGATGCGCATTCTTAGAGACGAGTTGGACATAGGAGCCCGAGTAGTGTACCCATATGTTATGGAGGTAAGAGTTAGGTTCCATAAAGATGTCACCTTAGAGCACACATACACCATCAAGGACTACCAATCTTGGCATCAGTATGTTACTACTGATCAACACAAGGATGTTGAGGAATTGGACTTTCGTGGTTGTCTAAGTCAGAGTGATGTCTAGCATGACTTGCTCAAGCCATTTCTCTCACATGGGTACATGTGCATTGTAATGTAATGTCTTGTCAAGTGTAAGTCAAGTTGTGATAGTTGGATGTAATAGTCATAGAGTAAATGAAGAGTCATGAGGGTAGTTGAACTGTCACAAAGGGGAATGTCAAGGGACACCCCACCCTTTGCTATAAATAGTCCCTCATAACTCATTGTATAGGCTTTTGGTCGGCTAAGCTTCTAATAAGACTATCTTGGAGAGAGCTTGGACAGTATTGTAATGAGCTTTGGCTTCTTCACTGTGCAGAGCTAGTACATCTCTTTGGAGGAGTAGGCGGTTGTGGCTGTAATGTTCCGCTATCGGAACTAGTGGTTGGATATGGATGTATTGTATGACTGGAACTTACACTTCTCAATATAGCAAGAGGCAACATGTTTCATGCATATGTTGTATTGGATTTCTATGCTATCTGGTTTACTCTAAATGATATATGTATTGGTTTTCTTACGCATGCATGTATAGCTATCTGTGTATGCATGTATGAATCTTTCTCAAATTTGTTGTTGGTTTAACCATCACCTTGGATTGATTTCTAACCCCCGTGTGTTAGAACCTCTCATGCACCTTCCTTGGCTCGCCACAACTATCACACCCTTGCCACCAATAGAGTTATCTTACTTTCCTTTGTGCGAAATTGCGGTCAAGGCATTAATATACAATCGACTACTAGGACTCCTACACCAAATGGTCTAAGGTCTAATTGGGGCTTCTTACCGAGGAGATCCCTTGACTTGTTGGTGGGTCCAACAAAATTAAAAAAATGGAAAATCCCCACATCCATAAAGCATATACGAGGATTTCTCAAGTTGACAGGGTATTATCGCAAGTTTGTTAAGAATTATGGTAAAATAGCAACACCTCTAACAACATTATTGAATAAATATTCATTTTCATGGACTACAGAAGCAACAAAATCATTTGAACATCTTAAAGAGGCAATATGCCAAGCACCAGTCTTTTCTATGCCAGACTTCATAAAAAACTTTATTGTGGAATGTGATTCCTCAGGAAATGGAATTGGTGCTTTTTTAATGCAAGAAGAAAGACCCATTGCTTTGGAAAATCGTCCAATCAAAGGAAAGTATTTACACAATTCTATTTATGAGAAGGAAATGTTAGCAATACTACAGGAACTTAACAAATGGTGACCCTACCTAGTAGGAAGACACTTCAAGATAAAAAACGGATCATGATAGTCTTAAATACTTTTTATAACAAATATTATCTTCATAAGAGCAACAAAAATGGGTCACAAAGATGTTGGGTTATGACTTTGAAATCATCTACAAAAATGGGAGGAAAAATGTTGTGGCAGATGCACTATCAAGAAAGGATGAGGACGTGGAAGAATTGCTTTGTGCCATTTCTATTATCCAACAATATTGGACAAACAAAGCAAGGGATGAATGGAAGAATGACAAAGAAGTGTGGGAACTCATTCAAAAGTTACAACAAGATCCCAGTACATCTGATACATTTAGATGGAAAAATGATTCGTTATGGTACAAACATCGCTTATACCTATGTAAGAATTCCCAAATCAAACAAAATATTCTTATGAAATTTCACACCTCTCCCTTAGGAGGGCACTCAGGATTTTTAAAAACTTACCACAAGGTTAAGAAGGAACTTTTTTGGGATGGCCTTAAATCGTATATTAAAAAGTTTTTGGTGGAATATTTGGTTTTCCAACAAAATAAAATTGAAACAATTAAGACCCCAGGTCTATTACAAACTTTATCCATTCCAAGACAACGTTGGGAGGAGGTTTCAATGGATTTTATCACACGTTTACCCAAGTCTGAAGGAAAGAGTGTCATCATGGTGGTAGTTGACAGACTTACCAAGTATGCACACTTTTGTGCATTATCACATCCATTTAAAGCAAGTAAAGTTTCTACTGCATTTATGGAAACAATTCAAAATCTACATGGAAACCCAAAGATTATTGTAAGTGACAAAGATCCCATTTTCACTGGAAATTTTTGGACATAATTATTTTCTTGTCTTGGTACTCAGTTAGCTCATAACTCATCTTATCATCCTCAACCTGATGGGAAAACTGAGATAGTAAACAAATGTTTGTAAGAATATCTTTGTTGCTTTATATATGATAAACAAACACAATGGGTCAAATGGTTTCCTCTGGCTAAATGGTGGTATAACACTTCCTTCCATACTGCAACAAAAATGACCCCATTTATGGCACTTTTGTGGATATCATCCACCATCCATCACATCATATTTAAGAGAAAATTCTAAGGTTCAAGAAGTGGAAGATCACATCGAGCATCAACAGTAGGTTATATAACTCTTAAAGGATAACCTCACTTTGGCGCAGAATAGAATGAAACAACATGCAGATCAACATCGCAGTGAAAGAAGTTTTGATGTAGGTGACTGGGTATTCCTACAGCTACAACCATATAAAAAAATGTCCCTCAAGAAAGCTAAGAAGGATAATAAATTATCACCAAAGTATTATGGTATGTACAAGGTGTTGCAAAATATTGATACTATGGAATACAAATTGGAGCTTCCTGTAGCTTCCCGAGTGCACCCAGTTTTCCATGTTTCCTGCTTAAAGAAGGTTATAGGTGACAAACTCCCAGTTCAAACAATATTACCAGAACTTGATGAGGAAGGAAAAATCATATTGCAATCTGAAGCAGTCACAGAAACAAGAACTCAATAGCTACAAAATTGATCAATTTTGGAGTATCTCATTAAGTGGAAGAACTTACATGCTGAAGATTCCACATGAGAGGGTAAGAATTTTATGCATAAGCATACATAACTACTCAAGCATTGAGGACAACAATTTTTTGAAGGAGAGGGGCATGTTAGGTCCCTATAATACTAGTAATTCCCCCATTACTATTGTCATTATAGCCATTATTCTAATTGTTTTTCCCCTATTGTCCCCATATTGTATTATTGTGCCCCATAGAAGCCCACTATTGTTATTGTTGTGCCTTTATATTATTATTGTTATGTCGGATTTGATTATATTGTGACCCCTTAGACTCCTATATATAGAAATGAGGTTTTGTCATTTGTATCATCCAAGAATTGTTCATTTTTGTAATGTAAGGGAGGTTCCCCCCTTGAAGAGGCTGATTTTGAAGTCGTTTCTTCTATTTTGTGAGATGGTTACATAACAAGGTTATAATGACTAGAACACCTGCATGAAGGATTATTATGCTTTCCACAATGCTCATAGGGATTAAAGCTAAAAACAATGATCCTTCATGTGGCCAAACTGATGATAATGTTAGCATTTAGGAATCTAATGTGGAAGTGGAGTAAGAAAAGATGATATTTCTCGAAGGAGCCCAACACTCTAGAACTAGATTAGTTTGAAATAGTATTGAATGTGAAAGGTCACTTCCTTTTCATATTCAAGAATAATTATGTGGCTTGTTGTTGATGACTTCTTCCCAAGTTATAATGATGGGATTGAGAAGTGCAAGTAGAAATTCATCTTTATTTGAATCTACTTTCAAAGTGGTATCATGTTCCAGTTGTTTATAAGAGTCTTTCTCAAAGTCAAAAATACAATTGTTTTTAACAAGGACTAGTTCATAATGATGACTCTTTCATTGTAATTCATCTCATTGGAGTCATGACTTGAGTTGGAGAAACTAGATTTTGTCCCATGAACCTTGTAAATAGATTCAAGCATAAAGAGTATTAGAGTATTTGGTAACTCTAATAACTCATTAACTTGAGCCATTTTCTCAACAATCCAAGTTGTACTCTTTTGAAAGTCACTATTGTGGTAATGGAAATTATAGATTCAAATGGTACAAAACATCTATGTTGTTTCCAAAATATTTACATTGCTTCCATTAAAAAGGAATATTACAAACTACCACATTGATTGTTATCTATATAACTCAACCCATCATAAAGCTAATTAGTATAGAGTGTTTCTTGGTTGGATCAATGTGAAGCATACTTGTTTCTGTGAAAAGATTCTAGAATTCAAGAAATGGCTATTAGAGTTCATTGAGTTACCACTATAGTTTTGTGTTTGTTTTCCATACTCATCCTTCCTCTCTTCCAACTTCTTGTTGTGGGGAAAAATGCCTATGCAGGACAATCCTATCCACCTAAGGTGTGACAGTGCCTTAGCAACAAACAGAGACAACTATTCTAGTATTCTTCCTTTATGAATTAAGAATGAAGAGAGATGGATGGACTAACCGGTGTCTTCCGTTTGTCCCTCGATCCGGTTTCCCTTCTCTTTGAGAGTTCCCAGCTACTTGCCTTCTCGCTTGCCCAGCTTCAAGAGGTTTCTGCAAGATCACAAGAAGAGAACACTACACAAGACATGGATTCATATTCATAACTAGTTCAGGATTAGAAATAAACTAAACATACTAATGCAATCATACATCAAAGATACATCAGTATATAGGAGAAACCAAGATAGCTTTATTGATGAATAACAAGGTTCAGGAAGAGATACAACCCAGAGGGCTCCAATCCAGCATCTCCTTCCCAGCAAATGAAATTCCTATCTTCACCTTCCCTCAAAGCATTAAGCACCCAATGATTCCAATCTCAAACCAACAACAATTCTTTGCAATAACAAAATTCCAGCCTCTAGATCTCATGGAGGAGAGATCCATATATAGATGTTTGGAGAGAGGATGAGTCAGCTTGAGATCTGACTAGTGTCCTCTCCCTCTATCAGTTCTTGATTCCACTTGGAGGTTCTTGCTTCCACTTGGAGATTGGGAACCTCTTACTCATCACTAGTCGAATTCACTGAGGCAAGTGTCATTGAGGAAGATTCTGGAAGCTTCCTGGGTCTTGACACCTCTTGGAATGAACTTGTCATTTGTCAACTCTCGCTCAGCGCACCCTGGTAGTGATTATACCTGCAGTGCAGGTAGCCAGTGTTGACTTTGCATTTCAGCGCAGACAGCTAGTGGAACCACTGAATTGATCCTGAATTGACTTGTTTTTGAGCAGTTTCTGGTGGAGAACTTCTGTGAATTGCTGTGGTTTGTTAGCCTTGTTCCTCTAGGGGTAGGAACAACATGTTTAGGGACTTTGGATCCCTTAGATTATGGACATTTCATGCTTATAGCTGTAAGGCACAAAAATGTCTATAACAGTTGCCCCCTAAAGTATGAGGTTGTTTATCGGGTGAAATGCTTTATCAGGAGGATCCGAAGTTCGTTCATTGCTGGGAGGAGACCTGTAATACAATACAATACATTATTTTTCATACTACTTTCATGATCTAGCTGAGGCGGACATTCCCATGCTCAGCTTTATAAATTCATTTTTCTGTACATAGAACAGACAATCGTCTGATGGTAGACTGATAATTTTGATGAAATTATCATCCTTTGGGTAGGATGATTATCTGCTACAATGATGTACATGTCAATGTCTTTATCTTTCCTGAATATATATCGCAGCCCGGATGGATAAAACTAGATCCGGGGTCTTCAAACTTGTTCGATCTTCACTCTAAGTACAAGTCGATCCATGTGAGAAATGTTCTGAAGTCGAACATGGAAAGACATCGCTTGATTACCGGTCAATGAGGTAAACCGTTAACAAGCGCGAGAGGAATCACCGATAATGATAATGACCCTCAAGGTACTACAGTACAATTCACGTGGTGTGAATAAAGGACTTGGCGTCGAACACGATGCAAAATCTTTCGGTCAAAGGTCATTGATGTATACCTATCGCCGGAAGTGAGAAACTTTCCATTGAGGCATGCAAGCTTCAAAGTACTGAAGGGGTTGTTCCTAGATCAACTTCTTGGATAATGAGCTGATGTCGACAAGAAGCGATCCGTAAAAGGAGGGCCTTAATGAATCCCACATCAATGACACGGAACGGAGCTAATGATTTTGATGGAGGTGAAAGCGATCTGTGACATATGATTCAGGGTGGCGGTCATGAAAGGATGAAGGATAATGTACGACAGTGGATGGGATACGGTTGACTTTTCTGAACGACTTCTCTTGAACATATGGCGACACTGATGTGATGGATCGGTATCATTACCCCAAATATGGATGGTATGGCGAGACCATGGTGATGTGACCGGTGAATGAAACAACCCAACCCGATTGTGGTACGGAGGAAAAGTGTCATGTTCAAGAGCGACTTGCTACCATCAAAGTTTTCTTGAGTTTCTCCCAATTTTTCCCCAGTCATTACTGACCAGTACCTCTTTATTTTTGTCAAGCTTGAGGAGGATAACATATGCTTGTTCTAAAACCTACCCTTCGGGCAAGCCCATCACTATGTTTTAACGAGCCTAGCGATAGTGAAACTCGTTCTCGTCTAAAGACAAGTTTGTCGCTATTTAATGATTTTAACGAGTCTAACGACAAAGATAACTCGGTCCTTTTCATTTTTAGAGAGTCTGAAAAGGTACATAAAGTTAACTCCAAAAGTCCTTTTTCGTCATCTAATCCCTTAAGTCTGAAAAATTATAAAACAATACAGAAGGGATGAGTTTTTTATAGTTTTAACGAGCCGAATAAAACAAGCGCTCGATCTTTTTTTGCAATAATCCCTCAGGTCCAAAAAGATTAAAATCTAGAGGAGGGATAGCACTTCCTGTCCCTTTAACGAGCTGGAAGGCCAAGGACTCGGCAATCTTTTCATATTTTACGAGTCAGATGAAAAGAGCTTAAAGAAGACTCGTCTTTTGAGGAACGAGTGATGAAACAGGTTAGCAGCTGATTCCAAGTACAGGTTGGAATTTTCCAATCACGGCAGTGTCACAAGGATGGCTAGTGAAATCACTCTTCGCAGTTGTTCCTCAAAATGGGTAAACAAACATATGGAGGTGAACGATCGGCCAATGGAAAAGTGGAGGTGACGGTGCAAACACGACCAAGGCTTTAATGGATGATGATATTACATTCACTGTGGTTATTTACCGGGATAGTTCATTTTTTAACGAGCTTAAACGCGGGTGGAAACATTTGCTCGATCTTATGTTTATTTTTTAACGAGCATGAACTATGCGCTAAAACTGCTCGGATCTTGCGTTTATTTTTTAACGAGCATGAACTGTGTGCTAAAACTGCTCGATTACCCAGTCATATGATAAGAATGTCTCATTGAAGATGCTATTTTTTATGGAGCTTAGATCTTACAAAGCTTTGCTCCGGATCCTTTCGTTATGCAAGTTCGGAAACGACTAATCCTACGAGTTTAAAGGGTTAGACCTACAGGTTTAAAGGGAAGGACCTAAAAATTTAAAAAATAAATAGCCGCCCCTTGCTTGCACTCCAAAAGGTTTGCATGCCCCCAGGCATAAAGTAAGATTTCAAGGTTACCCCTTATGTAGTCCAATAAAACATTTGTTTTACCGGGAGAGGCCTACCTCTTTCAGGTTACCCAAAGACTGCTCCATTCGCGGCCACGAATAAAACACTTCCTCGGCGATGCCTACCGAAATAGACAAAGGTGAGCGACGATGCCCGCCAACTCACATAACTTTGAAAAAAGAATATTATTCTAGAACAACCCCTCTTCCACTCATGGACGGGGTACGGACTAGTCATATTCTCCCGCGGAAACCTACCCTATACCCAAAGTTTTCCTACCGAAGCAGACTAGGACGCATGCCCCCTGGGTTCTAGTCATATCCTCCCGGATTACTCGCGCTCATCAGGAGGACGGACTGTGGGTTGAGACATTTCTTGCGTGAAGAGACCATTTAGGGATGGTATATGACTATTTGCGATGCGTGATCCGGGAAATGAAAGCTGGTCCACGAGCTTGACCACTCTTCCTTCATGCGGAAAACACATTACTCTAAAGAGTGATGAGACGGTGGCTCCCATGCAATATATATAGTCTCGTCCAAGGAGTAGGTTATAATCCAAGGTTCCTTGAACAACCATCACGTTCATTTGAACGGTCTTCCCTTTCAATGTTATGGGCACATTGGGGAGGATCGCTAAAGGTCGACTGGTTCCTTTATCAAAGCCTGTCAGATTTCTCATTTCAGGCAAAAGCGCTTGCGAACCAAGCGCTTTCCAAGCAATAGAGGAAAGGATACTCACAGATGCCCCCTCATCAATAATGGTGCCAGCCATTACCATTCTGTATATTTGAACGAGAATCCTGAATGGTATGCTCGCTGGCAAACGGGGTCTGCCTAGTTGGTTCCAGTCGAACGAGACAACTAGGTTGCTTTGTGGTGGGACCGAATAGACGGCCGGGTATGACTCTGACGAAGTTCCTTCCTGCGATAAAGGAATGGGCAAATTGCCCCCTTGTTCGTCGGAGTCTGTGTTGATGAAGAGAATTTGGACGATGTCGTCTTTATTCTCCTCTGTGATGGTATCATTCGAAGATAGAGCCTCTGAAGGCACAACCGGGTCAACTACCGCCTCAACCTTTTGACTTTCGTCAGGTATGGATTCAGATGGTTCATCCTCAATGATAGGTGCTTCGGCTGACCACTTGAGCAGGCCAGCCGGGTTCTCAACTGGTGAAGGACTTGGCAGAAGTTTTTGATATCCAAGAGGAAGTTGCACTGGTAAAACCGGGCGATCTTCCAAAACTCTTTTAGCCTCGTCTAAGAAGGGACAACGGTGGATGGCATGGTCGCCTTTACACAGTTTGCAGGGAAATCTAGCTTTCCCTCTCTGTCCTGTGACTTCACTTTCACTAGTTGACGATGAGCTGTCAACATGGCTATCAGAGGTTGACGCCACCGAATTGTGCAAACGGGGAGACCAGTCCCTCAGTATCCGAGGGATGCAGGGAAAATATCTGTGGAAGTGGTCTCCCTTGCATATGACACATGGCGATTTAGGCCTAGTCAGTGCTGTGTGTGGATTTTTGTCAGACGCCACTGGTTTGCCCCCAGTCGCTTTTGGCTCCTTCTTCTTCTTGTCTTTCTTCTTCTTTTCCTTCTTCTCCTTAGGAACTTGGTTTTTTGTTTTACCAGTTCCGTCAAGCGAAGAGGAAGGAGGAGAGGAAGAATTAGATGAAGTAGAAGGCTGGTGGGTAACTCTGGTCTGGTCTAACTGTTGATTCGACTGTTCAGGAATAGTGGCGTTTTGAACAACATTGGTCGAGAAGAGCCAGACCGACAGGCCGACTTTCAGTCCTGGAAGCGACAATGTGGCCATGTGGGGCACACCAACATCTCCCCAAGAGGAGAAGGGACTAGGATTTCCACCAATGGGAATTCCTTGGTTGGTGTGCTCCATTTTCTCAACCTAAAGATCAACGCAGGAATAGGGGTGATTGTTCCGTTTAAAATAAATTTTAACGACCCTTTAGACACAACTTGCTTTTTCAATTTTAAAGAGTCGAGAAAAAGCTAAAGATGACTCTAGTCTCCTTCGATGTTTTAACGAGCCCGAAGTGACAAATGCTCGGATGGACTTTTTCCGTTATAAAGTCTGAAAAAGGCCAAAAGGAACTGCTCTGGAGATCTAGGTAGAGGGTGTGCCAAACTTTTCGCAAAACCGCAGAATACTTTTTAAGGTACGGGTGGTCGATCTTCCTGAATGCTGTGTTCAGTGCATTGTGATCAGTAGGGTGGCCGACATGGCTTCCTAAGGATAAAGGTTTTATGCCTATAGGGGTCTCCCAATATATACGCGACGGTACGTGGGAGCACAATCCATACTGGCGCTATCGTCCCTCAGGAGGAATCACCCACCATCAACGAGATCGACAGTCACCAGGCTTTACGACGCCGGAACACGTCTCTAGCCTAGACCTCTATGTTGTGCGTTATGTTGCAAAGCGTTGTTAAGTTCATTCAATTTATTTTAGGTTGATCTTTTTAGAAGTTTGCCTTTTGAGGTTCACCACGAGACGTATGATACAATTCCTAAATGCAGTCTAAAGATGATAAGCAAGCTTTATATCTTTTCAACTTATGAAAATCCTAGCTACAAAGGGAAAAGAAAGACACCATCTTTTCTCAAAGAGCAATCAACACACTCTAATGCACTTTTCCTAAATCAAACATGCAAACTATCAAGATGCAAATGCACAATGCATGTGTTTGTTTTCCACTTTCTTAGTATTGATGCCTACAAAGAAAGCTTTTTGTACAACTTTGAATTTGCTTTTAAATGACCAATATAAACAAGTTTACTTTTTCGAAATCAGAGAGGGTAGAAGAGATTACAACACTTAACGTTTTTTGAAATGAATACTTACTTCGACACTTAAAAGAGTCAAACTCAAACCAAAAGCAAAAGTAAATGTATAATCAACTGTAATCAGCCAATGAACTCTCTCCTAAGATCACAATCAACAGATCTGAATCAAGGGCTACAGGATGACTATTTCACTCTTGCAAAGGAAAACTGAAAATGATGCCACAAACACATAAAAACACTCACAGTCTTTTTGTACAAAAGGAGGCGGAATTTAAGCAGAGAAAAGGAGTTATCAGACAGGTACCTATGCTGGTTACAGGTTGCAAAAATCAGAGATCAAAACAAGGAAAAACAGAGCAGAGAACCCCAGCTACACAAGGCCTAACTGGATCAGCGCACCCTCAACACAGGGGTTTTGACATTCAGCACAGGTAGCCTTCACGGGACCTGCGTTTAAATGCAGAACCTCTTCACAGGGTCTGCGCTGAAGGAGAAACGAGAGTTTCTCACTGGGTTCTGGGTCACTGATTGCTATTTAATCTACAGTTTCAGGCCAAATAAAAGCAACAAGCAAGGTACAATCAAAGGGATGCTTTGAGGAAGGGCTAAGATCTATCAAAAAGGATCATCAAATCATTTGTGAGTCCATTGTTCAGATCATAGACAAATCCAGTGATTGGATCAAAGTAGCAGCTGTCTACTTTGCATCTGAGAATAGAAGATGCAATTCGATTGTTGTTGTTGAGTCTATGAAACAAACAATGATAGAAACACAATTAAAATGACTAAACAGATGTCCCCAGCAGAGTCGCCAATTTGTTGTGGGGAAAAATGCCTATGCAAGATGATCCTATCCACCTAAGGTGTGACAGTGCCTTAGCAACAAACATAGACAGCTATTCTAGTATTCTTCCTTTACGAATTAAGAATGAAGAGAGATGGATGGACTAACAGGTGTCTTCCGTTTGTCCCTCGATCCGGTTTCCCTTCTCTTTGAGAGTTCCCAGCTACTTGCCTTCTCACTCGCCCAGCTTCAAGAGGTTTCTGCAAGATCACAAGAAGAGAACACTACACAAGACATGGATTCATATTCATAACTAGTTCAGGATTAGAAATAAACTAAACATACTAATGCAATCATACATCAAAGATACATCAGTATATAGGAGAAACCAAGATAGCTTTATTGATGAATAACAAGGTTCAGGAAGAGATACAACCCAGAGGGCTCCAATCCAGCATCTCCTTCCCAGCAAATGAAATTCCTATCTTCACCTTCCCTCAAAGCATTAAGCACCCAATGATTCCAATCTCAAACCAACAACAATTCTTTGCAATAACAAAATTCCAGCCTCTAGATCTCATGGAGGAGAGATCCATATATAGATGTTTGGAGAGAGGATGAGTCAGCTTGAGATCTGACTAGTGTCCTCTCCCTCTATCAGTTCTTGATTCCACTTGGAGGTTCTTGCTTCCACTTGGAGATTGGGAACCTCTTACTCATCACTAGTCGAATTCACTGAGGCAAGTATCATTGAGGAAGATTCTGGAAGCTTCTTGGGTCTTGACACCTCTTGGAATGAACTTGCCATTTGTCAACTCTCGCTCAGCGCACCCTGGTAGTGCTTCTACCTGCGTTGCAGTGCAGGTAGCCAGTGTTGACTTTGCATTTCAGCGCAGACAGCTAGTGGAGCCACTAAATTGATCCTGAATTGACTTGTTTTTGAGCAGTTTCTGGTGGAGAACTTCTGTGAATTGTTGTGGTTTGTTAGCCTTGTTCCTCTAGGGGTAGGAACAACATGTTTAGGGACTTTGGATCCCTTAGATTATGGACATTTCATGCTTATAGCTGTAAGGCACAAAAATGTCTATAACACTTCTCCCCTTCCCACCATCTACCATCCTCATTGATCATTGTCTCTCAACCTCCTGTTGATGTCTTTTTTGGTCTAGGAAAAGAGTCAACCTCATAAGGCCCTTTTTATGTTCCCTCTCTATTTTTATAGAGGACTCTTATTTTCATTCAATTAGATATTAAAATAACTCAAAGAACAAAAATATGATCATTCAATACATTCATGTGTGTGAGTGGATCAAGTGTTTTAAATGGAGAACAAAATAATAATATCATAAATAAATATGACCTAACAATTCATTCCATGCCACACGTCCATTAATGTATTATGAGGAAAATACATTTGAATAAAATCAATACACAAAAAGTACATAAATTTTCTAGACAATCTAATAACCCTAAAATGATTTCATTTATTAAAAGTTCATAAAGAGTCATAGGACAAAATTCATGAAATTTCATTTCTTATTTAAAAGTCTCAAAACCACAAATGACATGCACTCTTGAAAATATCTCTCTGTGAGAATCAAAGAGTAGTTTCATAGACTTAAATAAAGTAAGTTCCTAAAGCACTTTAGAAAATCCTGACACTTAAGCATAAAAGTAAAGGAATTTATCCCTAAGGGATTGGGATTGAGCTCTCGTGGACTAATAATATCAGGTTACTTAGATGAAAAGGAGAAATTGTAGTTAGGGATCAAATTTACAAATATAAAACACAATTTCTAAAGTTGGATGATAAAATATTAGGGATAAATAAAGGGAATTTCTTCAAAATAATATTAAAGGACACTCACAAAATTGTAGAAGGGCAACTCGTGGAATGAATCCTTTCTTTCAACAACCCCCTTTTGAGTGTGAATTTTCCCCTTTATAATCTTGCATTCATCTTTGTAACTATTTGATGGTTAAGCTATCCTATTTTTGTTAACTCAATAAACATCCATTATAAAAATACAAATTTAGGAATTCATCCTCCAAGCTAGGCCTTCTTCAGATATTCCATATTTCCCATTTCCTAAATATTTTTCCAAAATATTTTGGTTATAGGCTTAATTTTCTAAGCTAATATCTCTAATTGTATCCTTGGAAACCACTCACACTATTTTCTTCATGATTCTATATTTCAAACGAGCTCTTGTTTTCCAAAATTAGACATTAGGAACTCAAGTTATGGCCTTTGAAAGTTCATGGCTCAACCACCATTTATTTGTACAAAGTGACTTCACAACTGTTAATCTACTCCAAATGAATATGTGTCTTTTGATTTATAAATATACACTACTCATTCCACATGCCTTATGGGAGGGAATTTGCGATGACTTATAAACAAATGGACTCCTTATATTATTTGTATATGAAGTAGAAAGAGACATTAAACCTTGTGTAACTTATGTATAGTGTAGTTTTTGGTTTCCATCTCATTTCCTAATCATTTATTCCAACCAATACATTTCAAGTGTCACCTCATTATATGTCCAATTGGGAGACATGTGTCATAAAGAAATATGCTAAAGGTATTTAGGATAAAAATAATATGAGAAATGATATAATGTGAAAGTGAGTTATAAGAGTTTAGAAATGTAAAAAGGTAAAAATGACTAAGTAATAAAGAATGGTATGTGAGGTGTGCCAAGGAATATGAAGTGGGGAGTGCTAGTGTCCTATATTATAGTAATCAAAGTCAAGCTTAGTCTTTTACTTATTGTTGTCAATTTGTAAAGTTTTGCTATTATCTCTTGTAGATCAAGTTATTATTCTTTTGAGAGAAGTGTGAGATCATGTGATTAGTTTCAGTCTATGTTATGGTTATGTCAAAAATGTTTCAAGTGATGATGGAAATAGTCATTGATTCCTAAGGTCTAAATTTAGTAAGTTTAGGAAAATGTGTCAATCAAGTCATGAGTGAAGATCATAACGAATTTGAGTTTTCATCATTGAGTCAAGTTTAGTGGTGTATTGTCAAGTCAGTTGCAAGGTCAAGTCATCATATCATCATGATTTCAAGATGTTTTTGTGCTTCTCCATGTTGTTTTGTTTCTTCCTTGCAATGCACTTTCTCAGTGCGCTACTGTCAAAGGCATGAAGTTTTAGTTATGGGTTATTATTTTAGCATTCCTTTTTATGCATGGAGGTTCAAATACAGTTCTTAAGGTGATCAACATCATCAACTAACTATTTTCCTTTGTTAGAGACCCCAACAATTAGTCAAACCTATGTAAATGAAAATCATTGCACTTCTTCTGTAGGTGGTATTTTTCGAGGATGCTGATGAACAAATGTTATCTAACAAGTATTGTAGGTCTAATTTATGAAACTAAATTAGAACATATATTTAATTATCAACCTAGATTAGTAAACTTAGAAACATGCCAAAATATATGGATCTTAGATCTAATTAACTTAGGAAGCCATTGTTTAGGATTTAAAAAGTTGAATGCATGTTGGAATCTTAAAGATAGCAAGACAACTATTCTGAAAAGAAAGTAAAGAAAACATTCAGATTTACTCTATGAAAGCATATAAATGATTGGTCAATGAGATTAGTCTATTTTAGAAGATGGAGAAGAGGATCTTTTCTAAGAGTCTTGGTTGTCCTTCCACAATATTTCTATAATAACATTGCCAAACATCTAAGAAAGCATGAGAGAATGTAAACTATAAAATCACATAAATTTAGTCTAGAAAAGCATATGAGAAAGTGAATCTTGTTTTAGTTCAGTCCTAGCTCATGGAGAAGAGGCTCTTTTCTAAGAGTCCTAGTTGTCCTTTCACATTCAAGCTAATTATCAAAAGGAAAGCAATCTTCACTTAAAACATGTCCATAAAATGAATTCATACTGAAAACATCTGAAAATATTTACTGCAAATAATTATGATGAACATAAAGAATTAAACTAACATATGCACACTTATGAACATTATTCTACAACAAAGTGTACTTAGCTTAGTATGGGGGCCCTCCACCCTTGCTGGTACACTGTTAAAACAACAAGATACAACAATCCATTCAAATCATACAGTATGCACAAGAAATTGATAGAGCAAGTTTCAGTCTTCAATTATCTTCAAAAAGTAACAATCTCCAAAATCTTCAGGGTCCTTTCTAACTATGAAAGCCTTGTTTAAATAGGCCAAATCATAACAAGAAAAGCTAAAAAGGCTGTAACAACTAATAATTATCTTAATCCACCTCACAAGGTCGAATTCATCAGTTAGTTACACAAAATATGGGTGAATCCCATAAAATCATAAAACTGCCCATTTTTCAGGGGATTTTCTAAGCGACTGGTCAAGTTTGACCAACGTTGACCGACACTAATCTAGCTGATTTGATTCGATCCAATAGGTGTTTTTCCATTTGTGGTTCCCATAGTTTCCATATATGTCTTCGGTTTGAGCCCAAGTGTCCTGCAACCATGACTTTGAACGAGCCATTACAAGCTTTTTTTATTCTGCCTAAAATTAACTTTAATGCTCAATTTTTACTCAAACACTTAAAAATCAAAAGACATAGTTTAGTTACCTTGGTATGCATTAGAAGGTATAAAACATGATGAAAATGATAGAAAATGGATGATAAGGATGGAAAAAGTGATGTAATAGGTGTGGTAAAAAGAGTCAAAATCAAGAGGCAACATGTATCTCATGTTTTATAGGTTTTCTTTCACATGTGTGACACATTTAGAAATCTAAGAGGTGATCAGAAACATGCAAATCATGAATTCACTGCACTTTCGCTGATGAAAGAGGTAATGCAGCGAATGCACATGCTTCCACACAATCAACAATTTGACCTTATAATTCGACTCCGGACCTCTTAAAATTGATTTATATGTTTATAAAAAGTTTCCTTGAGTTTCTGATAGGTTCAACATTCAAGCATTGATCATATAATATGAAAATTAAGCTTGTTGCATTTTGGTTGCTAAGGATTTGCTATGTTTTTTTTATTGTTTTAGCAGTTAACTTCAAAATCAATTTATGACCAAATGGAGATGAATCTTCAGAAATTAAAATATCTTTTTGTAAAAAACGAGCTAAATTAGAAAAACCTCCTTTAGGTTTGTAGCATGTGTCATAGATTAGAAGATTCAATTGAGTATTTACAACCTATGTTTTAGATTTCGTAATTTCTTGTTTTAGACATGATATTTCGATCAATATTACAAGGATCTGGAGAAGGATGTTCTGAAACTGAGAGAAAGTTATCTCAAGAACAAGATCATTTACAAAACCTCTTTTTTTTCGTAAATATTTCATGATTCGAGAGATATGGTCTAATCTTTGACCCCTATTTTCCAGAAATTCGGTCCCTATTTCCTAGCAGGCAATTTCTAAGTCTAATGTAACTGACTCTATATTTGGGGAAATGGTTGAGATCAACCCCCTAAGTCCAAGGATGACATAATTATATATATTTTATTAATATTAGTGAGAAAAAGGTTTTGTTGGGAGTGCATGAGAGAGAGTTCATTGCCTACAAATTGTAGATATTCTTTGAGATTAATAAAGCTTATACAAACCAAAAGTATTTGATCTTGATTTTCAGAGATTCATGTGACTGTGTTCTTTATGTATGTTTCTTCTCCCAATGTATTTTTCATTTTTCATATCATTCCTATATATGCAACATAATTAATGTATATGTATCAGAACTTATAAGGAATTTGATGCTCTGCTTATGTACTTGATTACTTCTTCTATCGTTTGCTTAAGATTTACTTAGGATTTATCCTGGTTAGTGATATGATATTCACCCTATGAGTGACATTAGTTAAATATTTGTTGATAAAGGTATTACAGATTCATGTGCTGGTGTGTGTTCTGTGTTATTTAAGCAACAGATCAATCAGATTGCCAATACACAGACAATTAAATGGAAAGACATCAGAGAAATACAGTAAGCAAACACAAAGACACAAGAAATTAATAAGGAGTTCACCCTATTCTCCAGGGCTACATCTCTGGTCCAGATTTCAATGGTGGCCTTGTTTTATTGTGTCTTAAGCAGAGAATTACAATACAAGGACTCAAAGTGAGTTCTCCTAAAGAAGATTTATTTGGCAGGGTAGTTCTTGGATTCCCCAAGCCACTGGAGTGAATAGACTCTTCTTCTTTTGCCAGCTCTGTGACCTTCTCGTCTACAATGGAAAGAGTCTAATGTGGTGCTCAGCTCGGACAGATCCTCTATGGGATGGCTTAAATCCTTCAAGCTCTCTGGTGCTCGATGCTGCCTTTGGTCAGCTTGGCCCTCTGTCTCTTTCTACTTTGCTTTACTGCCATCTTTCTCTATTTTTTGTCTCTCTCTGTTCAGTCCTCCTCTCAGGGTTCATTGACTGACTTCCTGTCTCAGTGTTTGTCTTCTTTTGTCTTTGTTCATGGCTTTTAGCCATTCGTTCTAATGCCCGTTTGGTTCCTCTTCCGCCTCTGTCGATTCACCTTCTACAGCTGCACTTGGAGTTCCCTATTCGACGTCATCATCAGCGCTTAGGAAGTGGCCACATTTCCTCCTCTAAATGGCGCCAGCTTGCTTCGTTGGTTCATTTCTGCAGTTACGTCGTGGATGAAGTCTTTCTCCACCGTGGTGGTCAAATGGATTCCAAATCTTTCTAAAACATGGCGTATTCCCTTGTCGATTCTGCTTCCTCCATTGGGTGTGATCTCAGCCGTCCAATCCAAGGTCTCCAGATCCGACGCCATATGCACGCTTCGCGTGGTTGACTTGCTCGACCGATAGCGTGTGATCAAGAGTGGTTTTCTCTCACCTCTGCTTTCCATGCGTTGATCAATGAATGGAATCGCTCCGCTCTCGTCCAAAACCTCTTACCGTTTGTGGGCACCCCAACCAATACCGTCGGTTTCTAGAGCGCGGGTCCCACCTTTGTACTTTTAGTGCTTTTACCTTTTCTGCCTACGGTTCTCCGGTTCCCCCATGCAACCGAGTGCTTTGGCTTTTCCATTATGGCCTTGTTTGCCCAACGATGCATGATTATCATGCATCAAAAATCACCTCCTTTTCCCGATCGGGGGCTCCCAGGGGCTACTTTGACCTCCTTTGCAGTCTCCATGGGCCTCGGTCAGCGCACTTTGACCGAGGTCCTCGTCATTCCACACTGGCTACCATTGCCACTGGTTCAGGGTGTTTTTGATTGTTGTTTTGGAATTCTTTAGAGATTTGTTTCGACCTAATACAATCATGGTTCTTTGACAGTCTTCTATGGATCCAATTCGAATCACGGCCTTCCCATTGAAAAATATTTTGGACCACCAAAAGTTGGTTTTCAAGCATCGACTAAGTGAGGGTATTGTTTCCTCACTTGTCCAATCTCAATCCACTTTTCACTACTTGGCTTTGAACCTTTGAGCCCAATTCTGAGGTACTCAACATCTGCCCTGTGCATCGTCCTCACCTTCCTATCCAGCATTATGTCTTCCTACAACTCATTAAGATATTTATGTAGCAGGTCATCAATAGAAGGCAATTGACTCTACTCTTCAGGGTCCTCAATCATAGAAGGTTCAATCTCAAGCAATCTTCATTTACGACTAAGTAGATGCGCATGTAAGCTGGTAAATCAAGACGAAAAGCATTTTCACCAATCTTCTCAAGTAACCTAAAGGGTCCATACCTGATAGGTTTTAACTTCTTACCTTCACCTTGCATCTTGTCCTTGCTAATATAGAGCCATAGTTGGTCTCCAACTTGAAAACTATGCTCCATCTGATGCTTATCATGCCTAGCCTTGTATTTGGCTTGGCTCTTTTCCAACTATTCTTGTACTACCTGGTGGATCTCTTGGATATTTTCAATGAACCTAGTTGCCCTATCCACATCACTATGTCCATCAACCATGGTATCTTTACCAAAGACAAAATCCAAAGGAGACCTTGGTGTGAAACCAAAGCAGGTCTCAAAAGGAGATCTCTATGTAGAAGATTGTTTAGTTCTGTTGTAAGCATGCTGCACATAACACAAGTGTTCATCCCAAAGCTTAGGATGTTTGCTGCAATATCCTCTCAGCAACTGGATCACTGTCCTGTTAACTACTTTTGTCTGGCCATTTGTTTGTGGATGAAAAGCTGTGCTTTTCTTTAGTTTGGTGTCCATCAGTTTCCACACACTCGACCAAAACTTCCCCACAAATCGGGTGTCTTGATCAGATACAATGGAAGTGGGTAATCCAAAATGAACCCATACATGTTCAAAGAACAATTTTGCAGTTTGTTCACCTATAATCTGTTTATTACAAGGTATCAAAATACACATTTTGTTGAACCTATCAACAACAAATATATAATCATGACCTTTCCTAGATTTAGGTAGTCCTCCAACAAAATCCATGGAAACACTTTCCCAAGGGTGAGAAGGAATTGGTAATGGAGTGTACAAGTCTAGTTTTCTATTTCTGGGCTTGCTTTTAGCACACATAGCACACCCTCTTACATATCTAGAAACTATCTCATTCATTTTTGGCCAATAGCAGAATCTTTGCAGCTGTGCAACTATTTTACTTACCCCAAAGTGACCTGATATCAGAGAAGTGTGTGCTTCCATAATTATCTTTATCCTCTCGGTTTGTGGAATGCAGAGTTTCCCACAATGATATAAGAGTCGGTCCTTCACATGATAGTCCAATTCTTCTACTCTTTTGCCTTGACTCAAAGTTGCATATACATCTTTAAAGTCCATATCCTGAGCATGTTGCTCTATGTAGCTTTCATTTAGCACTAAATTGTGCTTAAGTATGGTAGATGCATTTATAATGGGTCTAGATAACATGTCTACAACCTTGTTATGTATGCCCTTTTTATATCTGATGACTAAATGAAACTGTTGTAGAAAACCCATCCATCTGTAATGTCTTGATTGCTGCAACTTAGTTTGGGAGTGTAGATATTGAAGTGGTTGATGATCAGTATATATCACTGTTTCTTTGCCCATTAAATAATGTTTCCACTTTTTCACACTCTGAACTAATGCATACAATTCTTTATCATATGTAGGATAGTTAACTACTGCAAGATTAAAAGTCTCAGAATGATAACATATGGCTTTACCATGTTGTGTCAACACTGCTCCTATGGCATAGTCACTGGCATCAGTTTGGATCTCAAATGGTTTTTGCAGATTTGGCAGTGCTAGTATCGGTGTTGTACTAATCTTTTCTTTCAAGGTGTTGAAGGCTTTCTGATGTTTGCCTCCCCATTGAAACACCTTATTCAATCATGTTAAAGCATGTAAGGGAGCTGCAATTGATGAGAAGTTAGAAATGAACTTCCTCCAATATTGTGCTGCTCCTAAGAAGCTTCTCACTTCTGTAGCAGACCTGGGTTTAGGCTAGTTCACAATGACTGCCACTTTGGAGGGATCTATTTTCAATTCGCCTCCCCCTACTATATGACCCAAGTAGTTTAGAGATGTTTTGCCAAATTCACATTTTGAGAGTTTAACATAAAGTTTTTCTCCTTTCAAAACATCTAATTTCTGCTTAACATGCTTTAAATGTTCTTCCCACGTTTTACTAAAAATCAGAATGTCATCTAGATACACAATAACAAAATCATCAAGAAAAGTTTTGAGTACATCATTCATTAATCTCATGAAAGTAGCAGGAGCATTAGTTAAGCCAAAAGGAATAACTAGCCATTCATACAATCCCTACTTTGTTTTGAAAGCAATCTTCCATGCATCTTGCTATACAACTCTGGCCTGATGGTATCCACTATGCAAATCTAGCTTGGTGAAATAAACAACTTCCTTTAATTGATCTAAAAGATCATCTATGTGAGGAAGGGGATAACGATTTTTTATTGTTATCTTATTCAGTGCTCGGTAATCAATGCACACTCTCCACGAACCATCTTTCTTTCTCACCAAAATGATTGGTGATCTACATGGTGATGTGCTAGGCCTGATGAACCCTTTCTCGAGCAACTCTTGCACCTACTTCTTGATTTCAACATTCTCTAAAGCAAACAACCTTTTATACCTGTCGTTGTTATAGTTGTTTCATCTCCTGAGCCTGACCCCAAATCTTTCTAAATAGATGCAACTGTCTTCTTCTTCTTGCCCTTGGACTTCTTAGGTCTCAACTCTGGATGCAGAATCCAATAATGCTCATCATCATGCCCCTCCTTTTTATAGTGAGTGCATGAAGCTTTGGCTTTTTGTGCAGTGTTAGCCTTCCTTTCTTTCCACTTCTGCTTTCTTTTCTCCTTGCTCTTGCTTACATTGGGTTGGGATGGTCCCCTAACTTCTGGATTTACATTCTTTCCTCTAGCTTCTAAATGAGTAGCTTGTACATATACCTCATCTATACTAGTCGGATTAAACATGAGGATGGTATGCCTCATGTAGCTGTGTAGACCACCAATGTACTTCAAAAGAGTCTTTGGTGAGTCTAATGAGATACCCAACATCAATGCTCTCTTTCTGAATTCTTGAGTATACCCTTGCACAATTTTCCCTTTCAACTGTCGAAGAGTTTGCCAACTCATCATGGCTTGTTGCATGTAGGCCAATGGATAGAATTTCTTTTTGATTGCAACAACAAATTCACTCCAGACAAAGATGGTCTTACCATGTCTTTTGATATCAACTTGGGTTCTGCCTTCCCACCAAACCAAGGCAGTGCCTCCTAGGTGTAGGCTTGCCAGTTGAATCTTACTCTTGTCTGAGTCTATGTTTTGTACCCTGCGATACACATCAATTTATCTAATCTAATTGTCCAGCTTTTCAGCATTTAGCTCTCCATCATATATAGGAAAATCAAATTTAACATCTAGCTTAATCAAAGATGCTTTCTTATTATGCATAGGGCTATTAGGAGGTGTGAGAAAGCTTTCCTCTTTCCCCTTTCCTTTGGAGTGGTCATAGAAGTGAGACTCATCTTCTTCTTTATCTTGTTTAGAGCCCAATGAATCTTCCACCTTCTGCTTTCTAAAGTCTCTGTACATTTCTTCTACCATAGACTTTATAGCTAGGAAACTTTCTATGAATTGAGGGTCTAACCCCATAGAACCTTCCTTTGACATTGTCTTCTGAGGATAGACTCTCCCAATTTCAGGATTAGTTTCCACCAACTCTCCTTCTCCTAATTTGAGCTTTGATCTTGTGAGCATTCACAACTAAACCAACATAAGCTTGTCTAACCTTACAACCTAGAGCTCTGATACCACTTGATATGATATTCACCCTATGAGTGACATCAGTTAAAGATTTGTTGATAAAGGTATTACAGACTAATGCGTTGGTGTCTGTTCTGTTTTATTTAAGCAATGGATCGATCAGATTTCCAATACACATACAATTAAATGGAAAGACAATATAGAAATACAATAAGCAAGCACAAAGAAACAAGAAATTAATGAGGAGTTCACCCTATTCTCTAGGGCTACATCTCCAATCCAGCTTTTAGTGGTGACCTTGTTTTATTGTGTCTTAAGCAGAGAATTACAGTATAAGGACTCAAAATGAGTTCTCCTGTAGCAGGTTTGCTTGGCAGGGTGGTTCTTAGATTCCCCAAGCCACTGGAGTGCACAGACTCTTCTTCTTCTGCCAGCTCTGTGACCTTCTGGTCTATAATGGCAAGAGATCAATGTGGTGCTTAGCCCAGACAGATCCTCTATGAGATGGCTTGAATCCTTCAAGATCTTTGGTGCTTGATGCTGCCTCTGGTCAATTCGGCCCTCTGTCTCTTTCTGCTTTGATTTACTACCTTCTTTCTCTTTTTTCTGTCTCTCTATGTTCAGTCCTCCTCTCATGGTTCACTGACTGACTTCCTGTCTCAGTAGCTATCTTCTTCTATCTCTGTTCATGGCTTTTAGCCATTCATTCCAATGCCCGTTCAGTTCCTCTTCTGCCTCTGTCGATTCACCTTCCGCTACTGTGCTTGGAGTTCCCTGTTCAGCGTCATCATTAGCGCTCAGGGAGTGGCCACATGTCCTCCTCTAAATGGTGCCAGCCTACTTCTTCGATTCATTTCTGCAGTTACATTGTGGATGAAGTCTTTCTCCACCATGGCGGTCAAATGGATTCCAAATATTTCTAAAACAAGGCATATTCCCTTGTCGATTCCGCTTCCTCCATCGAGAAGCGATCTCAACCGTCCGATCCGGGGCCTCCAGATCCGATGCCATATGCATGTTTTGTGCAGTTGATTTGCTCCACTGATAGCATGTGATCAACGATGGTTTTCTCTCACCTCTGCTTGCCATGCGTCGATTGATGAATGGAATCGCTCCACTCTCATCCAAAACCTCTTACCATTTGTGGGCACCCTGATCAATACCGCCAGTTTCCAGAGTGTGGGTCCCGCCTTTGTACTTTTAGTGCTTTTACCTTTTTTGCCTATGGTTCTCCAGTTCCCCCACGTGACTGAGTGCTCGGGATTTTCCATTATGGCCTTGTTCTCCTAGCCTAAGCGATAATCATGCATCAAAAATCACCTCCTTTTCCCGATCTAGGGTTCCCAAGGGCTACTTTGACCTCCTGCGCAGTCTCCATGGGCCTCGGTCAGCGCGCTTTGACCGAAGTCCTCATCGTTCCATGTTGGCTGCCATTTCCACTGGTTCAGGGTGTTTTTGATCACTGTTTTGAAATTATTTAGATATTTGTTTCGACCTAATACAGTCATGGTTCTTTGAAAGTCTTCTATGGATCCAATTTGGATCATTTAGATACCCCAAGTTTGAAGAATTTATGTCCTTTCTTCAATTCATTATATACAATGATCTTTTTATCAGCATAAGTAAAATTTTCTACCTTGCCTCTGAAAGTTAACTCAATCAACCAAGTGTTTTCCTTATTCATTAATCTCTACCCTTGATGAATCCATTCCAAATGGAATTCTCTCTGCCCTGCCATCACACCTATAAAATTTGCTATTTTCCAAAGATCTAGCCATTGTTCTTTATTGAAACTAGTCTTTAGTGATTGAGTTAAAAGAGGGAGCCCTCTCTAGGGTTAGAAGGGCTAGTTTCCAATTCTACAAGTGGTTTGTGGTTATCTATGGGTTTCCTTCCTACAACCAAATGAAATTACAAAGTGCTAATAGGGGGGAAAGTGTATGCAAAGGATTGGGTTGTGCGGAGGAAAAGGTTATGTGAAGGAATGGGTTAATATGAAGTGGGGTAATGTTACACACAACTTGGAAAATGCATAAGTAGGGGAGATATTCACGTAAATGACTAACTAAAAAGGGAAGAAGAGGTAATATAATTTCTCATGAAAATGATACATAGTTGGGAAAATGAAAAATGGTGTGAATAATGGAAATAATGATAAAAAAAGAAATAATGGAGATATGTATGGAAAATTGTGATATCTGTGGCATATGACCTTTATCTTTTATTTCGTAAGAAGTTGAGACATAGGGCCATCCAATGAGAAGATGAACATGAAAAATTTATTCCTTTGTTATATTTTTTTTCTTCTCTCTTTCGAAAGGAGAAACCATCCTTGCTAACCTTATGTGAAGAATATTTACAATGTTTGAACTCACTAAAACCTATTGTTTTAGGGTTATTTCATTTTATGTGTGTCATGAAAACACATCAACATTCTGCTCCAATTGTGAGACAATTACTTCCTGTGGGTCTCTAAGAACAATAAGATCTAACCAGTTTCCTTTTCAATTTGGCTATGGATTCATACCGAATTATTCTTTCGATCCAACAAATGCTTATTAGGAAAACTTTTCTGAAATAACAAATTTATATACACGATGATCTACCTACTTGAATATGCTTGGTGAGAATGGTAACTCACAAGTATAAGTAGACTTCTAATGGACCCATGTACATAACCAACATATAAGTTTTCTCCCAACCATGTTTGAGAGCACTGATTTATTAAAAATATTCCAAAGGAACTTCTTCGTTAAGAAGTAACAATCTTGACATAATGAAGCCAAAAAAATGAATTGATGTTGAAAATCTATGGGGAACTAGAGGGAGGGTTCTTGTTGTTTTCCTACAATCTTGCCTTTGGGAATAAAACATGTATTTGTTCCTCTTCTTGTACATGTCCCTTTATCATGTCATGTTGATATTCCTTTTTCTGTTCTATATAATCCAGTCGTGGCCTTTGAGAAACCACTTTAATATCTTCATCATGACCATATTGAATGAAGTCTTCAGGCACATCTAATGGAAGTTTATTAGAGCCATCCTTAAACTTATTATCAACAGTACTCTTAAATTTAACGTATGAGAGGTCAACACTTCCCTCTCATGGAGCATGTGGTGAATTATCTTCTTCTTTATTTGAGACATTACTATTCTCACTTTCTGTTTTGGGAACAAAATCTAATGTAGATAAATTATCATATATTTTATCATATTTCTCTTAGGAATTCCTCTTTTCGTTTTCTTGAAAATGTATTAGAAATTTTAATAGATCAACACTACTTTTTAAAATATTTTCTTTAATGAACTTGCTACATTAACACTTTCCAATTGCAAATTTTCTCTTACTTCAATAAAATTTTCATATTTGTAGGAAAAGCATTTTCGTAGCAGCGATAAATGACGAAATTGCCCATAAACATTTCTTGAGGAATCTCATGAAGAATTTTCATAAATATAAGAGTCCAATATTTGATTATCTCTTCTTCATTCGTTTGGATTTCAACCATTTTCAAGAAAATATAATATCCGTATTTCCTTGAGAAATATTTCTTAACAAATAAATCTTCTAATACCTCCCAGGTTGTGATGGTTCCAGGCAACCATGAATAAAACCATTTATGAGAATTTCCTTGTAGTCTCAAGACAAACAATCTACAAATAATATCATCTTCAACCATATTATAAATATCATAGGAACTATCAAACTAAACAAAATGCTTTTCCACATTCTCTTTAACATCTCCAAAGAACGTGGGGAAATTTTCCATGGAAATATTTGGCAAGGGATGAATCTTTACTTGGATATTTAAGGAACTTTTGTATAATAGTTTATTTCCATGGGGACCTTATGCTTTTTCCATAGTTTAGAAAAACATTGATGGGCTTGGTGGGGAAGGTGGATCATCATCACAACAAGGATTTTGTTTTCATTTGATTCACCATATAGATATTCATGCAATTATTATATCTTTTGAACGGAGTCATCAAGTCACCTTTTTCAAAATGAAATCTTCAATAATGGAGTTTCTAGGGAGCTCATTCTCCCAAATATTGTATGGTTCTTGGCCTTCAAGAAATCACGATATCATATCTATATTTGAATTTCCATAACCTTGAATGTAATGTGATGTTCTTTGAACAAGTTTTTAAATATCTGAGTTCATTTTAAACTATATGGTTCAAGAAATAAAACTTGAACTAACGAGCTTCTAGTTTCTCAATAATTTTTAATCCCTAAAAGAATCATAGTTCTTGGAAATGAGTCACCTCCCTAGTATGGTGACCGAAAAAGTCAATATCCTTTTTGGTCAAGGAAAAATTCAACCTCATAGGGCCTTTTCTAGGTTCCCTCTATGTTTTTATAGGGGTGGTACTCCATTCATTCATTCAGATATTCAAAATAACTCAAAACATAGAAATATGATCATTCAAAAAATTCACATATGAGTGGATCGAGTGTTTTGAAAGGAAAATAAAATAATAGTATCATAAAGAAATATGATCTGATGATTCATTCCATGGTACACATCCATCCATAAATTCTGAAGAAAACACAATTGAAGAATATCTATGGAAATTAAGTTCAGAAATGGTTCATATATTCTGAGAAATATAAAACTATTTTTTTCATTCAAATATCATAAAGATTTATAGGATAACATTCATGAGATTTAATTTCTCATTTAAAAGTCTTGAAACTACAAATGACATGCACTCCGAAAAATAGTTTTTTTTCTATAGTCAAAGAGTAATCTAAAAAACTTTAAGTTTTGAATAAAGTAAGTACCTAAAGTAATTTAAAAAATCCTAATAATTAAGTGTAAAAAGAATGGTGTTCATCCCTAAGGGATTGGAACTGGGCTCTCATGGACCAAGTAATATGAGGTTACTTGGAAGTAAAAGAGAAACTGCACTAAAGGATGGGCTTTACAAATATATGAGACAGTTTATAAAGTTGGATGATCAAATAATAAGGAGAAAAAAATGGAATTGATTCAAAAGAATATTAAGGAAACTCACAAAATTGCAAAAGGATGACCATTGGAATGAATCATCTCTTTGAACAACTCCCCTCTGATTGTGATTTTCTCCCTTTATAATCTTGTATTCATCTTTGCAACTACTTGACAATTACACTTTTCCTATTTATGTTAATTGAATAAAGATCCATTTTGAAAATATGAAGCTATTAATTCATTCTCCAAGATGGATCATGCTTTATATATTCAAGGTTTCCCTTCATATAAGTCATTTAAAATAAAATAAAATTTGGTGATATGCCCAAAATTGGTCATGATTGTTCTTTTAATTTTTTGAGTTGATAAATTTAATTTATCCCTAGAAACCACTTCCAATGTGTTATTTATGCTTCCATATTTACAATTATCTCTCATTTTCCCAAATTGTACTTCAAGAACTCAAATTATGGCCTCTGAAAGTTCATGACTTAGCCACTGTTAATTTGCATGAAGTGACTCAATAATTGGGTATCTACTCCAAATGAATATGGGCCTTTTGATTTATAAATTTTCTATACTCATCCCACGTGCATTATGGGAGGGCATTTATATTGATTTATAAAGAAATGGACTCATAGTATTTCTATATGAAGAAAAAAGAGATAAGAAACCTTGTGTAGCTTATGTATTGTATTTTTTGGTTTCCATCTCATTGCCTAGTTATTTGTGTCCAACCAATACCTTCCAGGTGTCACCCCATGATATGTCTATTTGGCTACCATGTGTCATAAAGGAATATGCCAAAGGTACTTAGGATAAAAATAATATGAGAAATGATATAATGCGCCAATGAGGTGGATGAGTTTATGAAGTGGGGTAATGTTCCACACAACTTGGAAAATGTCCAAGAATGGGAAAATATTCACACAAATGATTAAGTAAAAAAGAGAAGAGGAGGTAAGGTAATTAGTCATGAAAATAATACTTATCCAGTAAAACGGAAAATGGATAAATGAAGTCAATACTGGAAATAATGATAGAAAAAATAAATAATGGATATATGTGGGAAAAGTAATGATATCTTTGGCAGGTGACCCTTGTTTTTGATTCTGTAAAATGGTAGATGAAGTTGAGATATAGGGCTATAAAATGATAACATGAACATGAGAAATGTATTCCTTTATGATATCATTCCTTTTACTTATCTCTTTTCAAAAGGGAAACCATCATTACTGATCTTACATGTAGAAGATTGGCAGTGTTGTAACTAACTAAAACTTATTGTTTCATAATTACTTCATTTGATGTGTGACATGAAAATACATCAACACATCCCCAAACCAAATAAATTCCATATTTTTTTTATGTAACATCTATAATTAGTGAAAAAAAATCATGTTAGTTTCACTCCAGGTATCTCTTCTTCTATTAAATTCCTTTGTCACATTCAACAAAGCTTGAAAATATGCAGTGACAAAAAATAACCTCACCCAATTTCACAACTAATATGTTTTTACATATATTCATTCCATGCATCATTCATAATTGGTCTTTTGGATTGTTGGAGGCTACTATCGTCAATCACAACTTGTTAGAAGTTCAGTGGGACAGGGTAGGAATTCATAATCAGTTGGTACATACATTTGGGCCACCCCATAGATATTTTTCTTTATTAATAATAAATAATGGTGTTAGGGAGGATACATATATGATATTATTCTTTAAACCAGGATTACTATTCTATTTGAACCCAAATAAATTTTGAATCAACCATTCTACATCTCGACTTGAGATAATGCTAGGTATTTCATATGGAGAGGTGTTTCTTATTTTGAGAGAAATGATAGCTATTATTGGGCCATTGGATGTTCCAAGAGTTGCTAGAGTTGTTGGCAGGTTTCCCTAGCTCTCTTTTACAAGCATTTTCTACCCCAAGGTGAATTCCACCATGAATTTCGTTGTGGTTTGATATAAAATGCATTGATTCTGGTAAAATTGTCTCCTGAAATATTGTTTTTCAGCGTTATCTTGACTTGCGTCCACTAACCTAGTTTCAAAATATGCTTGATTAGTGCAATAGAATTCTATTAAACAACTTTAATACAAATTAATGGAATTTTGAGTTCAAATCCTAGGGTTCTAAAAGAATAATAGGATGCACAACTTTACTAAGGAGTCATGGGAACTCAAGTTCTAATCCTTGGGATTAAAAGGAAAAATAGGATGTTGGTAGAATCTAGGTGTGAGGGAAGACTTAGAAAATGAAACTAGCACAAAGAGGTCATGGAAAATAATGGTGAGGCCGCACACTATGTCTTTGATACTTCTATTGGGCACCCATGAAAATGGAGGATAGATTTATAAGTGTGTGATTTGTTTCATTAGAATGCTACAAATATAAGTATATTGTCTTTTATCCTTGGATTTATCTTCCAATAGGTGTCTTGGACTCTCGATGGCTATTCAAGTTAACTAGTGACTTTTAACTTTCCTCTCAAGTGAATACTACAAATTTACATAATCCCTAAGGATTAGGTTTTGCAACAAGTTCCTATCAACAATTCAATTACAAAATGGTGTTGATAATTCTATATATTCCTTTAATCTAATACTCATTATCTCATTAGATAAAATCTAAAATTTCCCTTCTATAATCATGGTTGGATTTTATATATTGTGGGATAATTTGTAGATTCCATATCTGAAGAAAAAACCAAACACATATTGGGGTTTATTAAGTTGTCTTAGTAGTGATGGGTGCACATTTTGGTGAGACAAAATGTGTTCCTAGGAATTTCAAATTGTTCGTTAGATGGCTGGATAAAATTAAAACTTCTTAGGGAGACAATTCGATGCAAAAGTAGTTTTCCAACATTGATATTGTGTACCAGAGAGATGGGTGGCATTATGGTAAAATCCCAATACATTTGATGCAAACACAAGAATTTTGTCCACAAATTGTTGGATTTTATACATTTTGGCAATGAATTCATGGGATTTCATTCAATGATCTAGGATAAAATGGCGGATTCATGGAATGTATCTCTAATACAAGTTATTTTAGGGTGTATTGGAATTGGAATTAGACTATACTGTAGAAGCTGTATTTTGCATATTGTCAGAGATTCAAAACATTTTTATTATTATTTTGAAACAAGAATTGAGAATAGGTATTCTATTAAAATACAATGAGGTAAATATAACTTTAGATACATGATTTACATAAGAAATTGGAAACCAATGGACATGGTCAAGATGGAGTGTGCATCGACGACCATTTAGAAAATTCTAACCTTGAAGCTTTTGAATAAAATGCTATAATATCTATAGTATTCCACTTGTAAATTATCTAATACTGGACACAAAACAAATTTACAAAGAATCCATCCCTTTTCCCCCTTACTAACAAAGTTCACCTTGATTTAACCTTGACCCCAAATTAGCGATGTGATCAACCTTGGAGTTGTTTGATTTGAGAACATGGACACATTTCTTCTTGGGGATAGATTTATGCAACTGATAAATCCTCTTGAAAATATGATTTAAATTTATATATGAAGGGCGAAATATTTAATATAAATGGTCAATTTTTTTCATGTGGAAAAATCATAATTTTATACATTAAAAATGATCAAAATTACATGTTGTAGATGCTAATGAGCATATGTAGTAATAACAAGTCCTGATTTCTTAGAATCCATAAAAGATTAATCTATTCTTTCCTACCCTTCTTCTTTTCCACTTTTCGCCAACCACCAGGGTTGGGAGTGGAAGTTACAATAGACATTTGATTTTCATTGGTATTAGTAAGTTGTTCTTTGTTTGAATCTGATCCCTATGATCCATGGATTCATTTAATGCCACTAATTTCTTTTCCTGTTGTATGTTGTTGATTTTGCTGCAAAGGGTTGTTGGACGACTGTATTAATGCTGAGTTGTGCTCTGTGTTGTCCTTCTATGGATAGATCTGATAAGTCTGCTCAATATTGTCTGCAATGTTCTTTGTTGTCTCCTCTTCTTCTGTTGTTTCAACTAGATGCTCTATGCATTGCCAACCTTTTGGTTTTTGTGGTGGTTTCTTATTTCTTTTAGAATGTGGGCAGGTGTTGAGGAGGTGACCTGTTTGTTGACAACCCCGACACTGGAATGTCTTATTTTCATAATCTAGTGGCTGAGTCCACTGTATATTATTGTGGATCAAATTAATGCTGCCAGGTAGTCCTTGACTAAGATCTGCCTCAACACATATTCTGGCAAAAGTGAAAATACCTCTAGAGATTCTATCTGTATCTGTCTTGAGGTATTTTCCTATCGAATTCCCAATTCCTTCTAATACTTTGGGATGCCAGAAGTGTAGAGGGAGATTGTGTATCCTTACCCATACAGGTATTTTAGATACCACCATAGTAGTGGCATCAAATCCTAGGAACCAAGGGATCAGGAATAGTCTTGCATTTCCCCAGAACCATGGTCCCTCATTGAGTGCATATTCCTTGTCTTGGACTATGTCGAATTTGAAAATAAAGAACCCCTTAGAGCATAGATGGATATCACAATTTGTAGTCCATGTGGTATGGATCCATTGATGCAATACATATGATTTGGGCCAATAACCATTGAATCTGCATATGACAGCCTTGGTATGGACATCTGCACAATGCTCATTTATCTCAATCAGAGAAACTGTCAAGGCTAGGATTTGTGTTTTTTCTCCACTATGTAAGGTCCGAGTAGATCTGGTAGTGGTGTTGGTTTGGTGCTGGCTTCTCCCTTCCATTTGAAAACATCTTTAAAAAAAACCTTTCCCTTTGAGCTAGATCTATAGTATCCTCCTCTCAATCTCATATTTATAATGATGGTTGTATCTGTGACAACTCCATAGCCCTATACAGTGTAATTTTCCTGCAAAATTTGTCCTGCATATATCAAAATTTGAATATTTTCAACTATACTTGTATGAGCTTGGATGTCATACTTTAGTTCCTTTATCATCCTCCCCTTCCATATTTGCATGCACATAATCCTTCCTTTCAAAGTTCTAATGAAGATTTGTATTAGATCTGGGTTTGTGTAGGATAGATCTGGTCTTGTCAAAGCTAAATCTGTTACATGGGGTAGTGGATCTAATAGATATGGGTTGTTTATTTCCCTTTTCTTCACTGGAAGCAACACTTCGTCGTTGAGAAGTAGTAGATCAGAATCCTCCTCTATATAAGAGTTATTAGTGGGAGCTCTGCACAACAGGGAGGAGTCAGAGGATGTGTTCAAGCAATTTGATACCAATGGCAATGACAAGATCGCGTCATCAGAGCTGGGAGAAAATTTTCACTCAATGGGCTGCCGTGTCAAGTCGCAGGAGCTATGGCTTGTGATGAAGGAGGCTGACATAGATAGGGACCATTGAAAAGGGTTCACCAATCCCATCTTAGAATTCTGGATCTCTCTCCTTCGCAACGCCATTCTTCTATCCTTTCCTCCTTTAAATGGTCAATTATATTCAAGGAATCACCATAAAACAATCACCTCCTAAATTCCTAGATTCATAATTTTCCTTAAACCCTGATAGAAAGCATATACTTCAACAACGTTATTAGAAGCATGACCTAAACCCCAAGCATACCTATGTTCTTCTTGACTCTTAGGGAAAAAAATTACCCCCCTACTCCTACCACCCCTGGGATTAAGAACAATATTGATGGAGTATATCATACCATAAATAGGACACCATAGTATTATATTGGGATAGTAGAATATTAGATTAGGACAAATAATTGAGAAATTAACTAAAGAAAAATAAATGATAGTATCAATATATTGGTTCAAAATTCCTACCTCCCATAATTGAAAATAATAGAAGAAGGATTATAGGAAGAGCACATGGAAAGTTGGAAAAATCAAATATATATAATTTCAAAGGAGCTAGCAACCCTAAAGGAAAATACTTATTGGAAGGATGTAGAAATTTCACATAAGAAAGCACAATTTTAAAAATGAAATATGGTGATTGATGATTGAAAAAAACAATTAATTCATAGAGACAAACTTATTGCTAAGGGTACAACGTGATATCGCCTAGCTTGACATTTTATGTAATTAAATGTGCATGTGTGTTTCTGGTTTAATTTCTTAGCTTGAAAGTCAATTGGAAATTTTAATTATCAATAATTTATTACTGATAATGATTGATTGTAAATTTCTAATTATGATGCTTTAATTTTGTAAATAAAGAAAATTTGGAAAATTAGTTTTCGAGTACAAATGGCAGAAAGAGATGAGGTTGCAAATTATTGTGCAATATTTATTATCCATTAATAAGTCCTAGGCATATAATCTAGATGATTAGATTTAATTGAGGAATTATGATATTGGCCAATTAATTTTTCAGTGGGAAACAAAATCTCATTAACGAGGTGATAACTACATGCCACCCATTGGTGACGTGGAGGAGTTATTAACCATCAAAAGAGTGGTAGATATGGTGGATAATATATTTTGTTTTTACTTGCTTTTGTCTCAGTCAGGGAGAGGAAGAGACCGAAGAGAAGCAAGAAGTATAGAAAAAAAAATTGTAGGCCTAGTATGCTCAGGGAGACATTGGATGCTTTGCAGTGTCAAGGTTGGGAGGAGCCAAGTACTTAACTATTAATTTTCTAGAAAAGAGTTGTTATTTGAAGTCAGTGTCTCTAATTTCTATATTTATTCGTTTGTCAAGAGAATGGATCTAGTTATGTTTTACATAGTGGAAAAATGAAAAGAAAAGAAAAAAAAATGATTTTTGTTTGGAATTTTAATTCTATGTTTTATTCATTTATTCTTTATAGTGTAAGTTAAATAGAATGCATAAATTTACATAAGGAAAATAAAAACTTTCTATATTTTATTGAAGAGTTATACCAGAAAAAAAAAAATCTGAACCATAGAGTATTCTTTCATAGAATAGAATTCTAAATATGGTGCTAGTTTAAAAATAAATTTTTATTTAACATAGAAGAAATATGAAGATAAACACGATCTCTTGATATATATATATATGTGTGTGTGTGTATTACATCGTAGTGACTACATGAAACCTGTAGACTATCAATTTAAAAGCATACTAATGTACAAACATGGGTTGACAAAAGGAGTCATTTTTCTTTTCCAAAAATAATTTATATAAATAAACAACCAAAATATTACAAAATTATTCCATGATATGAATAGGAGTGAGGATTAGCATAAATTGTTAAGTTAGCAGTGTGCTATGCAAATCTAATAGTGATGAGTTAAAACAAGGAATACGCATATATGTATGTATTTCGAAAGGGAACATTGTCTGAATGGATAATTGCATATAAATGTTTACAAATTTAAAATAAAAATGTAACTACATAAAGTCTGGCGTAAATGGCTGAGAAGAGCGTTTATCAAAGACATCAATTAAAATTAAATAGTTCGTAATTATTACAGAACTATGTGAAGAATACAGTTACAAATGCTCAAATCCAAAAAAATACTTCAAATTATGAAGACTAACTTAAATGAAACAAAGACGAGTTTTCCCTCATACACTGCATTTACGCTAGGGAGTTGAGAAATTAATATAGTTTGTACAATTGAACTTGAAATTCGAAAACTATGGAAGAGAAAATAATTTTCCATAGAAGCATTCAAAAGCTTACCTAAACACAAAAAATAAATTAGAGAAATAATGGAGGAATTATAAAGAAGTTTTAGAAAGAAAAACTAAAGTGGGAAACTATGGTAAGTTCATGTACCTTTATTTTCTTCATAAAGGTACATACCCATTATACCACTATGAAAATGAAATAACGCAAATTCTGAGGGCACAATACCCATTATAACACTACTAAACCATTAAAGTGACAATCATCCTTGATTTAAAATAAACCTCTCATCACTATTGATTGATTAGGTTAGAAATACCTCCGTGGATGGATAATCCATAGACACGTATACCACAAGACAAATAAAATAATAAATTCATATTAATGTGACAATCACCATCGATCTCATCAAATTACAGAGTGACCATCGATTTGGTAGGTGAGTATGACTATTCGTGGAGGCGTTATGCGCTGACATGTAAAGGAATGGAAGACTCTAGATAAATGTCATTATAAACAACTACATATAACATCGATCACAATGAAATATGTTGGTGATCTTTATAGTAAAACGATGTTATATGTATTAGCTCAAAGAGATTTATTGGTTGAAAAAGTAAGTTGTTTGAGAAGCATAAGAGATAGTTGTCTTAGATTCGATGGCCCTACACTTGTTAATGAATTATTGATAAAAAACCAAATTTGGTGAAATGACATTATAAATCGAATAATGTATTTTTAAATTAAACAAGATTTATAATGTATTTTTAAATTAAATAATGAGATTCGAATAATGTATTTTTAAATTAAATAAGATTTATAATGTATTTTTAAATTAAATAATGAGATAAAGTTTATGAAAGAGACTTTTAATAGGAATTACCAATAACAACCAAGTGGATAAATAAATTAGCATTAATGTAAATGGGTACCTATTGGAAATATTTTCCATAGTTCAAAGACATAGTAAGAACTCGTTTTATACAAACAAAATATAAGCATTTAGGGTTATCAGTAAACATTGTAATTGAAAGCTGTGTTTATGATATTTGTTAGAAAACAAGTTAAAGAGGGGGTACTTCAGTTCCTAAATATAAATAATCGTTTTTAAAAATGATAGGGTATTTTGACTATGACATAAATGAATTGCAATGATATATATATATATATATATATATATATATATATATATATATATAATGGGGCTAAGTAAGGTACATTATTGAGTGGTATCAAAGCTGTAGGTTATAATATTGGGCGTTTTACGGGTCTTGAACTAAAAATATTATATATGTCATGAACAAATTGTTCAAAATAATGTTAGAGTTTAGTGTATGTTTGAAGAATTTAATGGACAATGTTCTATAGGACACCGATAGGTAGTAAGGAACCCAATACTGAACTAGGAATGATGGGTGGTGGAACCCACAAAGTTGAAAAACAATAATCTAGTTTACTACAAGTAATACAAATCTTGAAGATAGACTTAAATGATATCAAGGAAAATCAAGAAAGTTTGTCTAAAGACAAAGAAGAGTAGGAAGAAATTATTGGCTACTTGTTGAGAAAACTAGAAGAAAATAGAAACAATAGAAAAGTGAAAAAGGATCATAAGAAGAGAGCTAGAAGTGAATCCACAGATACTAATGATTCTATAACTTCTGTTGTAGACGAGTCTCATGAATTTGAAGAAAAAGAAGAATAGAGATATGAAAGTAGCACCTCTACATCTAGGAAGAAGAGGAACTCATCTCATCGACAAGGAGAATTTAAGAAAATTAGGCCTCCTAATTTTGATGGTGAATTTGAAGGAGTAGGGGCATGGCTCCTCAATATGTCCAAATATTTTGAAGTATACACGTATCCAACTAACTTGAAAGAAATATTGACAACTTTCCAGTTGACTAGTAAGGAAGCCTTATGGTGGGAAAAGAACAAAGTTGTTAAGATAATTAGGAGTAAGAAATTAACTTGGAATCTATTTAGAAATGAATTCAAAAAGAAATATCTCACTGAAAGGTATTTTGATGAAAAATCTATGGAGTTTCATGAGATTGGGACAATCTATTATGGGTGAGTTTGTTGGTAAATTTACGAGTTTGGTGAGGTATGTGCCTTACTTAAAGGAGGATAAAGCTAAAATACAAATATTTATCATTTGTCTACCTTTCTCATATTGGGAAAAAATTGAGTTTGATAACCCAAAGACTATGGAGGAAACCATAAGAAAGGAAAACCTATGTTTTTTTCAAAATCAGAAGAAGGGTTCAAGAAACCAACCTTCCCAAAAGATTCCAAGAGTAATGAAGGTGGAAACTATAGAAAAAGTGTAAATAAGTTAAGGAATTTTGGACAAAAAATGGGATAGGGAGCTGGAATTGGGAATAAAAATGTTGTGGAAGCTACAAGACCACCAATTAAATGTTGGGGATGCAATGAAAATCACATGTGAAAAGACTGTCCATAAAATCCAGCAAATAAAAGAGGGATTGTGCATAACTCACAAGAGTCCTCAATTGCTAATTACATTGCCTGCAACATCCCAAGTATTAGTGCGACACTAGATGGAAGGCAAGAAAACCATAAGTCAACAATGGTGGAAGTTCAAGGTAATATTTCTGAACAAAAAGTTTCGATACTAATAGATCTTGGATCTAATTTAAGCTATGTTTATCTTGCTACAATTGAAAGGTGGGAACTTAGAAAGGAAAATGAAATCAAACCTTGGTTAATATAGCTAACTACAGGAACAAAACAAAATTAATTGAGACCAACAAAAATTGTCTAGTAAATTTGAATGGAATGTACAAAGAATTGAATTTAAATGTTTTACCTCTAGGTTCATATCATATACTAATTGTGATGGGTTGGTTAGAGTCCTATAAAGTGATTTTAAACTGCATAGAGAAATCATTTACCTGTGTTAATGATGAAAGAGAAGGCTGTATGGTTAAAGGAGTGCAAAGATCTATTTCAATAAGGAATATTTATGCTTTACAACTGAAGAAATGTGCTCATAAAGGCTATCAAATGTTTGTTGTTTAGATTGAAGACTTAGCTAAAAATAAGAAAAAACCATCTCTAGATTACTACCCTGTGTTACATAAATTCAAGGATGTTTTCCTGAGGAGATACCAGGACTACCCCCAAGAATAGTGTAATGCTGCCTCCCCTCATATCTACCCACTTTCGCCGACTTACCCTGCTAAACATGAGATGAGGGTCTACTATGACAAGACTTAACCACCTAAGTGACCTTAAGGAAGTGGAATCGACAAAAGCCCACCACAGAAATATTATATACCTACAAGAGGATTCCTAGAAGCCCTTCGAGTCATCGCCATGACTAGTCCCTCAATATCACTAAGTTTTAATTCATCAAACCCTTGGAAGCTCCCATGATGTGGACAAGGGTGCATCTGGGAGGCTCAAGTCGCTCCCACAACAAGGCATGGGTGCATCTGGGGAATTTTCTCCTCAAACTTGTGCTTGTGACTTTGGGATTTGTGTCACTTTTCAAGCCCATAATCCATGTCACTATCTAGAAATTACTATAGCTTTCAGAATCCATAATTTACATGACAAAAAGACTTGCAAGCCAAAAAAATTGGCTCCAAGACTAGGCCTGACCACCCCCAATCGAGACTGATATTTTGTCAAACACTTGGCATCAATGCAATATATAGGACACGAATACAAGACAGAGCAGAAATGACTGGTAACTCATATGAGACTTGACAAGAAGGATCACCACGCTCTTCCTTTAACTATTTTGACATCAATTAGGTCTTGCATCCATTATCCTTTTAGTTACAAGTAAATACATGAAATAACCATGACTATAACCAGTCATATAACCATGCTTATAACCAACATTAAACCATGTAAATAACAATGAGATAACAACCATTAAGGCCATATAATAACAAGTACAAAAGCAAGAGAACTTAGCTTTTATTAAACATAGGAAGAGCCAACCAGGTTCAGGACTTCCACGTACCACCCGACTATAGACATGGTTGAACCAAATCTTTCTTTCAGTTAGTCACCCCCATGACATATTCCAAGCATGAATGTGGGATCTCATGGATAAACCAATCCAAAAAAAACCAAGGGAATCCAAAGGTTAAACCACCTCCACCCTCACCAAATCATGATCTCACCAAAACCGACACCGAGATCACAAAACCAAACCAAGCTAATGCCTCGGGACTCCATCATTATCCTTGAAGAATTTTCCACCTCCTTATCTCTTAGGATTTACCCTAATCCACACCAGATCTCTAGGCCCTAAACTGAGACTCCACCCATAGGCTTTACCATGTTTCCCACCAAAGCTAGTCAAGGGATTCCTAGGCCTTTGGGAATTTTCCTGAGACCATCTCTGCCATGGATTCCGAAATCATCCAACAATTCCAATCTCAAAACCAAGAAAAGAATCCCATCATACCATGGCTATCTGGAAAAAGGTAAGGCAAGGCTGAAAACCACTGTCATAACCCGGCAAGACCATGCCACTGACAACTAGAGAACCAAATACTAACATGCAAATCCATGCATGTCAAAAACACCTAGGAAATCACAATTGCAGTATGTTACCTACAAGTATTCATATTGAAGCTGCTTGATCCTTCTCTTCCTTGCTTTCTCTTTTCTTTCCTTTCTTTTTCTCGTCCTTCCATTTCTTTCTTTTCCCTTCCTTTCTCCAAATCTGGAATGCTCCAAGAAAACTCTAAGTGTCCAAGAGTGTGAGAGAAAGAATAATGAGAGAGCTAAAAAACTGAATTGACAAAATGTTAAACTAACCAAGCCTGAGCAAAAGCTTTCCAACTGATCCTCAAAAGCCTTTTTATCAATGAGGCCTCTATTTTCTTCATTTTCCATTATTTTCCTTCAATTTCCTCCTCACATGCAACCTATGACCTTTCACCTTCCTTTTCTCCTAATTTTCTTTATTTTCATAAATAAAATTCCAATTAATGCCACTTTTCCTTTCCAAATTCCTTTGCCATTTCCTTTTCCAATTTCCTTAGCCATAATAACTGAAATGAACACCCACTAGGATGTCTTGCCCAACATTCAACTTGGAATACATGTCCCATGACCTTGGTCTTATTTTTTCCTTTATTAACTTTTACATGGAATTTTGACCAAGGATATTACAGAACCCTCCCCCTTGGGGGAACACCATCCTCAGTGTTCAATGATGCCTATAACCAAGAATGCTACTGCAACTGAACAAACTACCCATGGAGCTTTATTACCTAGCTTGTTGCAGTATTTACAATGAACACTGGTGAAAACATGACAAGCATACCTCTTACTGGAGCTTTATAACATGGCTCATTATGGTATTTGTGATAACAACCACATATACGCATGCACATTTTCTTCAATCAAAAAATAACCATATTGTCTATGGAGTTTTATAAATCCAGTTCGATATAGTATTTGCAATATATACACATGTACACATATGCACATTTGCTCAAATAGCAAATAAAGGATAGGATGCCTGCATCAAAAACAAGGGAATCCAAAGGCTTACACCTCCACCCTCAAAATTAATGCTAGGTTTCACTTCTTCCAAAGAAGTCTAGAATCCACTGCCAAATTCAAAGTTTCATCCAATGTCCAACGCTACAATCCTGTGTCACTTTTCCTCTCGGTGAATAATTATCGACTCATTTTTCCATGGTGTACTCCCTATGTGCATCTGATTCCATTTAGAAAAGCTAATGAGAAAAGCAAATCCATCCCTGGACTTCCCTTCTCTACTACACAGTCCCTCGGGAAATCCAATCACCCCCTTCCGTGTAGTCACTCAACTTCCAAGTTCCCCAAAATCCCCTATCTTGGGCGATCCATCCCTTGGCAAGGATTCCTCACATTGGAAGGTCAACAACCAAGGCATATACCTGCCTCAAAACCATCATACCAGTCATAGCATGCTCATGGAAATCAATGGACACTATTGAGTACTAGTGTCCCATAATGGCCCTACTCCTGAAGTGCTTTACCAACATACTACTTCATGTTTCAATTCCTTTCACTAACATTGCTAATTCTTGTAGTCGGTTTCAACCACCAAACCTAGGAATCTCCCATGATTTCCTATACCAAGCACACAACTGCCATTAGATTTAAATAAATTGAAATAAATTCACATCATACCTCAATGGTAGCCCGTTAACAAGGTACACTTGCAATTCTATTTGCTTCCTGTCACAACAAGTCAAACTAGCTTCTTTGACCAAATCATCATGTATAAACATATCAAATTAGGTTAGCTCAAAACGTGACCATCATAGATCAAAATCATAAATCACATGTAACCATCATAAACCAGAATCATGGATCACATGTAATCATCATAGACCAAAATCATAAATCACATGCATAATAAATCTGAAATAAAATACTGATACTTATCCTTTAATCAATCCTTAGCTTTTACCTTTGTATTTATTTCGTATGCACAACAGATCAGTTCCCACACCCGACAAACACCCAGTTCCTTCTCTTCAACCATGTACACATACACATTGTACATCACAAGACATACATCCACACACAGCGTATGACATCATGCAATACATGCACCTACACTTGACATGCAACTCATACACATACACCCAATGTACAACACAACACATAGATACACCTACACCCAGTGTATGATACAAGACAATACATACTTCTACATCCGGTGTACAACACTAGACATATCATGATACCACGATTACACAATGCACATACATAGTACCACATGGCCACAACACAACATGTATCACATGGACATAATACCACTTGTACACCAGTACCATATGTACAACATGTACATAGTACCACCTGCACAATAGGTGCACAATGTCACATGCACACGACACCACCTGCACAATGTGTACACAACACCATATGTACACTGCACCACATGTACAATGTGTACATAATACCATATGTACACAAAACCACATGCACAACATGTACATGACACCACCGAGACAAAGTGCCACATGCACACAATACCACCTTCACACAACACCACATGTACAACAAGTACACAACACCATGTGCACACAACACCACATGTACAGTCTTGCCCACAGCATCATATGTACATAGTACCATATGTACAACATGCACATAACGCCATATGTACATAACACTACACATACAACATGTACATAACATATGTACACAACGCTGCATATCCAACATGCACACAACATCACATATACAACATGTGCACAATATGATATGTACACAATACTACATATACAACATTACACATCACCATAGGTACAATCACTGAATATATAATATGTCACTGGATATACAATATTCACAATGTATTCACAACAATAGCTCTGCGAATCCAAAACCATAATGCCTCTACCAACCAACCTTTCTTCCATTGTCTCTCTGCCATCCATGCTTATCCTAGCATGCCGCAAAGCACATTTGTTTTCATTCCGTTGATGTATTCTTTAGCGTTACCTATCATAACATAAACATAGGCATAATACAAGCATATAATATCAATTCATATTCACATGATATTGACCTCGTAATTGTTTTGAGGCTACTCTTCCCACTTGATTGCCTATATGGCCAGGGACCTCTTTCATGCCCTTCTCCTACATAAGTAATCATTCCCCCACAAGAATGATCCCTAGTGACCCTATCAAAAAAAAAATAGATACATATATGTATACATATAAACTTCAACATAAATAATCATGATCCCTGATGACCCTATCAGATAACAACATACATACATACATACATATATGCATAAAAACATTAGCATTAATAAATCAGGACCACAACATAATTACTAGATATAATAAGGCCAAGGTTAAGAGAACTTTTATTCATGCAAAGCATGCAAAATATTGAGAACAACAATTCCCAACATATCCAAGGCATATGAAACCTCAAATACATTTACTTTACCCTTTATGTTACCTTTCTCATGATTGTCTTATCACTGTCCATTTATCTCAATGGACACAACTAATCGAACTAGCTGTCATATGCTTGCCTTTAGTTGCCCTTATACATGCACCCACTTCATCTGAGTCTTTCATTACCAGTTGTGTTCCTCACAGCTTTCCCAGAGTTCCATCAACTTTCTTCTTTCCCAACCAATTTCCAAGACCCTCAAAACATAAAAGGCAAGATCAAGAAACAAACAAGAAGAAAATCATGAAAACCAATAACAATACAACACCACAAATAAAGTGGCAAGGCATTGCACTAAACATAAAAAAGATGCAATCAAGCACAACCAAATCATAACTATCGAAAGAAAAAAACTAGCAATAGACACCATGACTCCATCCCCATGGCTCCTAGTGCCTCCAAGTGAAAGCTCAACTCGAGCCTTCTTGAAGATTTCATGGCGATCTCTTTTTCCATGCAATCCCCTGCATCATACTGCCATAAACACATAACTATTAGGGCATAAGTAAACATAACAACATACTAGTTACCTTAGCTTGTGTTATCACCAAAAATGGATCATCTAACCATAACTTACTAGATGTATCGAAGGACACCATGTAGGGCCAAATTTACCATAGTAAAATTACTTTCACTATAAGAAATTACTTAATCAACCACATTTATTAAGTTATTTTTGGTTAAACCCATGAAAATAATTAAATAAATCATTATTTATTTAATTATCTTCTAGGAATAATTAATTAAACATTTGTTTAACTAATATTTCTTGTCATATTTGACCCAGTTATGAGAAATAAATAGATAAATCATTAATTACCTTATTTTTCTCTAGGAATAATTAATTAATCACTAATTAGTTATTATTCCTTGTCGAGTTTGATTAAATCCCCTAGGAATACTTAAATAAATCATTATTTGTTTATTATTCCTTAACCACATTCCTTGAGATGATAAATAAATCATTTATTTATTTATTATTTTTAAATATAAATATTTAACCAATATAAATACTTTTTCCCTCCAACCAAATATAATAAAATATTTCAAATGGTTAATTCTAGAATTTGGTTAATAATATTTTATTATTTCCCATTATTCAAGAATAACCTAATATTTTGTTATAAATAGAAGGGTTTTGCATTCATTCTTCACATTCGATCATTTTCATTGTTGCATTCACTGTTGTAGCTCTGATTATTATCATTGTCGCACACCATTTCCTTTTCCATTTGAGTTCTCATTGAGATCAAACATTTTGTTTGCTCGGTTTTACACATTATAGAGGAGAGAGACTCTACAAAAGCTGAATACATTGAGGATAGCCAAGAACCCATCCCATAGAGGGGGACTAGTAACGTTATTTGTTCCCTTCACAGGTGTCATTTAATAAAATATATTCTTTATATCTATGGTTTCCGTTGGATTATTGGAGATACTTGCATGTATTTTCTTATTCCATTTTGTTGTTTAATGATTTCTGTTGCATAGATTAGGGCTTTGGTAGGTTTTGTTTCTATCATTTGCTGCAAATCCACACTGCTTAACAACCATTTTTAATGTTAGGGCTATTTGTCATCCATAGGCTAAAGTGGTTTCTTTTCGTACACCTTTGAGAAGAACACTAGATAACAATTGGTGACTCCCTTAGGGAATTTTTTATTATTGTTACATAACAATTGACGAATCCACTGCATTTTTAATTCTGATTCAGAAACTTGGGTGACCTTTAGTTTTTAGTGTAGGGTTTTTCTTTTGTTTTTCAATCTCTTAATATTGTTTACTAGAATTCTAATCCTAGGTTAGTCAAATTTCTAACTTCCGCAAGTTTTCTGGTTATTTCCACAAATCACAGGAACTGGCTGCGACAGAGATGGAATTTTTTTCCGAGACTTGCCACCCGAGAACTAAGGAGTATAAATCACACTTTTCTACCCCAAACCTGCGATCTAGAGGTCTAGAACACACCTTCTGGCCCAAAAAGTGCGATATCCCCTGAATCATAACAATAACTGCGATTTTCGTGTTTCTGAGAAATTTTCTGATCTTTTTTTGGGTTCGCAAAGAGCAGTTTTCTAGGTTGGTTGACCACTATTTTATCCCACTTAGGCCTTAATATACTTTGTTTCACTTGTCGAAGTGAAATTTAGCCCCTTAGGGCTTCTAGTATGCTTCCACATTTATAGGAGGAGTTTAGCTGAGTAAGAAGGCTGAGTTTTTGTAGAGATTTCAGTGATATTTTCTAGATTTGTACCTTCCTTTTTTTAATCTTCAAATATAGGTTGTTTTCATCCAAAGTCCTCCTTTGAACCTTGTTTGGTAATTTTCCTTAAGGTGCCACTGTTTGCCCCAAGTTTCACACCCATCTCCCTATCTTTTGCAGCAATTTTCCTCACTGGTTTTTGCTGTTGTTGCACCACTTTCCAGTAGCACAATGTCATTTGATCCTAGTCACGTCAACGCTTAGATCTATTAGCCCTTTTTGTGTGTTTTCAGTTAATTTCACCACCAACCAGCACAATGTTTGCAAACCCAGTTTGGGTGGGGTTTTAGATAGTTGATTTGCTGTTCATTTTCTATTTTTAATTTTAGTTTATTTCAACAATGTTTTTCTTTTATCAAACACGATCTAGGCTTAATTAATAAACACACAATCACACCTTAAGCGAAGGGTGCTTGGTTTACATTGCTAAGCTAAGACTTAGCTTAATTAATTTATCTCCCCAAACAAAGAAAAATACATTTTTTCTATATCCCTTCACCATTTCCATGTCGCTTGTGTCTTGTCACCATTGCATCACCAAGTTGTTTTTCACAGAGAATTTTAGGCATTCATCCTCAGTTTCCACTTAGATGTATTACTCCTCGCTGCAGGGTTCAAGTTAGTCATCCCCCGAGTCCCCATACCGACTCTTCTTCTGGTTCATCTGATTCCTCATCTGATTTCAAGCCTCCTTCATCGCATACTGTCATCATGTTAGGACCCACTGCAAGCGCAAGAAACCAACCTGGTGGTGGCTTTGGTTCTATTCAGGTAGCCACATCTAGTGGAACCATTACAAGAACCATTCTAACAACCCCTTTGCTACCTTTCATGGATAGGTTAAGTCTGTCAGATTTGAACCACTTGATTAACAACCATATACACCATGATGCTTGCTGACCAGCTATGTTGACTAAGATTCCCTAAGATATTCCAAAGTTTGAGGGTAATTCTGGAGAGGACCCCACCAATCATGTCCGCTCCTTCCATATGTGGTGTTTGTCTAATTACATCACCGATGATTCCATTCATCTTTAGTTTTTCCAACACACGCTTACTAGAGATGGTGTGAAGTTGTACATTGGCCAGCCATCCGCTTCTCATTCCACTTTTGTGATGCTTTCTAAAGCGTTCCTTTCATATTTCAATTGCCTCTTCGATACGACACTAGTACAGATCTCTTGACCACATTTAGTTAGTCCTCTACCACCCGTCTTTCTGATCATGTCCAGGAATGGCGTAGAAGGAGGAGCATGTGTCGTACCCCTTCCTTCGAAGACCGTGTCTACCTTGATTGGTTTCTGAGGAATCTTTAGTGCCCATTTCCAAAGATGCTGCATCTTACTTTCCTAAGACAGAGGAAGAGTCTCTCTAGACTGCTATGAGATATGACTTGATTTATGCTCAATCCAGTTATGTCTATACTGTTAAACCTGACCTCCCTTGTCCTGGTGGTGCCAATGCACCAGGGGCATCTCACGCCGTCGACGGTATCATTGGAGCTATTTCACATCCTTCATCTTATACTTAGTAGGGTTATAGCCATTTGTAGGGAGGCACTAGTTCCTCCAACATTTATTCCCCTCCTCCCAAAAATGTGTATTCATGACAAACCACATATTATGCATTCACCCAACCACATCAGCAAATGTCAGGGCTAGCTAGTGCTCAGCCTGTCTACTAGACCATTGCCCCTTCACCATCTTACACCTATGCAACGTCGAGCGCTCCAGTCCCTCAGGCTTTAACACAACAGCCTCCCATGCATCCTCATTGCTAGCAACCACACCCCCTCAGGACCAAGTGTATGCACAGTAAAGTGCGACCAATCCCCAAAATTCAAAGAAAAAGAATAAGGGGAAGGGTAACATGATTAACCAGGGTAACTAGGGTAATCAACCTAATCAACCTAGGGGAACCAACCTAACACCAACAACCAGCAATAGGGAAACAAACCCAAGAAGAACAAGGTTGTTCATATGAACAAGCCTTGTGCATGTTGTGGTGTACATGGACATTATACTCATGAGTGGCCCCTCTTACCTCAGATGCACCAAATGTGGGAAGCCTAAGCAGCTTCTAGAGGTCAAACACCCATGCAACAACCATCTCAGAATCCTACGCCATCTCAACTAGCTATGCTTACGAATCCTTTCCATCAGCAAGGATTTATTGTTGCTCAACCTTAGCAAGGTCAAGCAGCCCACCCTCCCCATCCTTTTCGTCATGGTGACTAACAGATCCTCATGATGAATTATGACGAGGTCAATACCTCTGATGTCAGCGTGTAAACTCAATCACGTCAATACGACAAGCCATCGACCTCGTCTACAACTGAGACCAAAAAAAGAGAATCTAATGAGCCTCTTATGACACCAAATGGTCCATTACAGATCCCTCAGCCTAAATTTGAGTCAATTCCCAAGATCCCCAAGGGGCCATTACGCTGTAACGTGACCTCTAACCAAGTTGCCCACACATACATTATAGTAGAGAACTTGGCACAATCACCTGTTGCCACGTTGATGCTGGAGGTTCTCCAGTCATGCCCATCGCAAAAGAAAGATATACTAACTTCTTTGGGTGCAGTAGATCCTTTAGATGATCGTTTGATTGTATTTCTTGTTGATGCGTTATAACATCCTCCATTACCTCCATTCATTGCTTTCCAGATAGCAGTTCGAGTCCATATTGCCATCATTTGTCTATGCATTATTGACGAAGGCGCATCCACCCATGTGATGTCCACTGCTATTTGGAAGAAACTCAAGTCACCCGAGCTGGCTCCATCTACCATCACTTTGCATGCCGGGATGATCACACCTCCCAGCCTCTCAGCATGTATCACAATTTTCCAGTGACTCTTGCGAGCACAACTGTCAAAGTAGACAATGAGGTTATTAATTTCCCTCTAGATTACAACATTCTCTTGGGTTGTAGTTACACATACGCCATGTCATCCATCACATCTGCGGTTTTACACAAGATGTGCTTCCCCCATGAAGGGAAGATAGTCACTATTTATCAGTTGACATATTATGAGCCATCATCCTTAACCTCCCCTGAGTCCATTATCTCATTGATGTCCAGAAAGAAAACTTCCACCCCTCTCACCGGTGTTTCACCCAGAGTCTACAAAGATTCCACCTTTTTGGGTGCTTTCCCTTGTCTCTCCCCCCCCCCCTCCCCCCATCTTTGAGCCAATATCATCAAGTGTCTGCCTGTTACAAGCATCACGGGGTGCTTAAAAGTAGTTTGGTACCTCTGGTCAACAACCAACTCCTCAGCACCCTATTGTGACCATCTGAGCCAATCCATCCAAATCCACCCCTCGAAGACTTACTCCTTTTGTGGGTGCCTCTCCTTTGTTCCCACCGGGAACTATTCCTCCATGTCTTAACCATCCAGGAGCTGTTCCACTGGGACATTACCCTATAGGACAGATACCTTTCTTGTTTCCTCCTCCTTGAATCTTTTTTGTCCTTGTCATGGCTTCATTGAGTCTCCCTAATATGACTTTGGGGATCCCAGTCTGGTACATTGATCCCCAAGCATACACTCTTCCTGGTTAGCCTAGACCATATCATGCTTTGACCTTAGTTCAATTGGTTCCTACAACCCCTGCCACTGCTCCAGTTCCACCGCAACCTCAACAAGAACCCACTCCTATTGTGAAAGCATCTGGGCAAGGGGGAAAATCCAAGAGAAGGAACCTAAGGAAAAGGCTCCCATATCACCTCCAGCTCCTAAGCCACCAAAGTCGACACCTCCATGCATTTTATATGAGGTTGTTGGGCATGCCACCAATAATTTTCCTAAAATTCCTCGTCTCAAACCTTTGATTCATGAAACTTTTCTCGAGTCTAATATCCATGAGGTCCAAGTTACCTTACTAGATTCAACCAAGAGACTTAAAACGTTGCACACAAATCACCCTTGTTTCTTGTGCAATCATTATGGTCATTATTCCCATTGTTGGCCTCATATCAACGAATTTCGTGACTTCCTTCATGTGCTTTGTGAATTCGAGGCCACTCATAGTGAATCATCTACTCCTCTACTTGTGGATTCTAGTACCACTAGTACACCAGAATAGGGGGACTCTGGTACCACCATTATGATTCCTCCCCTGATGTCGAGATGACAGACTCCATGATCCATATCCTTTATATGTCATCATCCTTGAGATCTTCGCAGGAAAACCTCTCTGAGGTTCCTGCGCGCGCTTTTGTTGAACCTTCCTTGTCGAAAATTGGGTCTCAATGTCAATAGATCTTCCATCTACTAGATCGTCTTCTACCATTTCAGATGATGAGTATGTAAACCTTCTTTCTCATGATGATGCTCCAGGTACTACTACCTCATCATGTAGTCAATCTTCCTCTCATCCACCCATCTTCCATTCTTATGAGGACATCATGGAAGCCACGTATAACCCTAATTACCCTTGGGATGACATGCACCATTGTGCGTACCTCCTTCCATATTTGCGAACCCAAAAGTTTTCCCCCCATCTTATGTGTGATGATCAATGACATATTCGATACCAGGCCCCTTGCTATCTTCTCATCAATGATGACCTTTATCGTCGTGGCATTGATTGTATCCTTTGTCGTTGTCTCACTCATCATTATGGCTAGGACATTACATCATTTGTAAGGACTTAGGTAAGGGGGCATATATCTTAGAGGATTTTGAAGACCAACTTCTTCCTAATCCTCATAGTACACTCTACCTCAAGAAATTTTACCCATAGCATATCCCATTGATTTGCATGTATTTATTTCTGTCATGTATTTTGGTAGGTTGCATCATCTCATTTGTTGTCTCTTGCACCTTTTAGATAGATCCATCATCCACACTGTATATCGCTTATGCCAACGGTGTGAGTCAATTATCTAGGAATATAGCCTTGGCAACAAGGGCCATTTTCACCCCCTTGCATACGTTAGTCCATTCTAATGGCATGTGCATTGGATCTTCCACCAATAACTAGGCCAAATATGATGCATTGATAGGTTTGTTAGTCGATTCCCTTGCTCATCGCATCCTTCATCTTCATGTTCATTTAGATTCCTTCCTACTTGTCATGCAATCAAATGGTGTGTATCATGTGCATAACCAAGTCCTATTTAGAAAATATCTACAAGTTAAGCTGCTGGTGCGTGAACTTGAAACCATTTCCTTCAGCCATGTTTCTCGAGCTCAAAATAACTAAGTAGATACCATTGCAAATAACATTCTAGATTGGCATTTATCACATGTATACCACAGAAGACAACCATAACCAAAACAAATGGTGAACCACAACTGTCATAAAAAATATGCATAATCACATTATGTATCACAAAAAACATATAAGTGTTTGGAGACCATAGCTCTAAATACATCCGACATGGCCATAGCATGTTACAAAAATAAAAACAAAGGGACCCACATGTCCCTGTCCCTAGTCACTGTCTGGCAAATCTCGCACCAAAGGCTCTCCTCCACCTACCTGTAGATCATGTACCACCTGACCGACCATCACCATGTGCCGCATGATCCCTCGCCTCTCTGAGGGAAGACTTATACACTCATCTAGTTACTGATCATCTAGATCATGCTATCTGTGCTCAGAAACTCCGCCCAGGAGCACATCACATCCACAATGTATGTTAGTGAGTAGAGCATTGTCTTCTAGACCCTGGTGTGATGATGATGTTCCCTGATATGTAGCTCGAGGTGTTGTAGCTTGGCCTACATATACTGCCGGCTTTACTGGTGCTATATCTACATACCACATATTTTACACTCAGTACCATATACATGTGATAAAAATATGAAATGCACCATAAAATATCAACTTAACACTTGTCATTTTGACCCCATGCTTGTCCAAGTGGAAGTGGTAGATCAGGATGACCTTGGTAGTTCATCCCACTATAGGGATAATCATCTATGTAAAGGGGCATTTGATCCCAGTGTGAAAAAAATTAGGGTCTAAACACATGCCCGACCCCCCCTCCCCCTCTCCGTAGTAGCTACCCCTAGTAGCCCATCCTGGGCTCCTATGGACCCCCATCCCAGATATGTACATGAGGGAAGATGGTAGGTATATTCTCAAAGAAGAAATCACATAGCAATATACCAAATGCACAGTCGTGGTTCACCTATCTCTTGCATAGACACAAATATTGTTTCACTGACAACAACATTGTTTGGGCTCACCCATAGTAGGTACCTTCTAATACACTCTCATCAAGCATCATATACCCACCAGTGATGTGGTGGAACGCTTGGATGTCCAAAATCCAGCACTATTGCAACGACAACCTATGTCTCTAGCCTATCTAGATCACTGATTGGGATGGTCATGCTTTTCACACGAACACCCCGTGCACAGTGGCGATCTAAAAACTCTGTAATGTTCCTCCCACAATGTAACACTAGATGTATATCCCCCACCACCCCAAGGGGAAGTCTGGTCAGGAAATAAATGTCCTAGAAAATGAACCCGATCCTATGCCCCTACACTATAAAGACATCCTGGTTGGGGTCCCAATAGCTCATGATCCTCGATAACAAGGGCTCACTTTCCCTCATCAATGGGTTCCCTAACAACTTGAGCACCCCTCGAACAACCTGATCCCCATGAATCTCAAATTGAAGGGTGTCCAAATCTTGTTTGTGCCAGTTGATTTTCAACTCTTCCATACTTGCCAAACACCACATGTATTGTCAGTTCAAAACACTGGTCTTGACTGTTCAGCCTACAGCCCCCACCAGGCTATCAGATCACCTTTCCTCTCATGTCCATCTCATAGCTTTCAGCCAAAAAAGTGTGAGCTCGTAGGTTTTTGACCAATTCCTATGATTCATATCGCACTTCAAGCCCAAAAAGCTGCGAGCCAGTTGTGAGGAGCAACTGGGGTCTTCGAGGGCGCTGTAGGGCACCAAAAGCAACAAATAAACCACTGAAACTGAAGAGATGAGTAAGGTCGCCTACCTGAAAGTTGCAGATCCTGATTCCAATGGTCAGTTTGTCCACTACAATCTCCACAAGATTTAGGGCCTTTTCTTCCTCTCCAAATTCACCATAGCTCACTTAGCAAATGAATTCAAATTGGAGGGAAAATGTCCTTGTAAGGAAAAATCCATAGTTTGTTTGTCGCCCATTATGAACAAACCATAGCTCAGTTTGATGAACCATTAGCACCATTGGAAAGCTTTCATCGAGTACTATAATGGATCTTTCTTAGTTTTTCATGATTTGACACTTCACCTGGAAGCCATTTTTCCAAGAAGGGTCAGTTCGTCGCCTCTTAAAATCGAATTTATTCATATGTGACGCTTGTACTTTGGGAATTACCTTCCCTTGGCGCTTATTGTCTCACATGTTGATTTTCGTCATGGGAAACTATCATTTTATCATGTTTTCATGGTCCCCACCATGCCTATTTTGTGTGGCAGCATCATCGAGTCACCCTTGTTCAAAGCATCTGTGATGAGTCACCTTTGCATCCATGGAGTCTGTTTTTCATCCCATTATACCATGTCATAGTATTCCATCCATCTTTGCATACCATTCATCCCGTGTTTCCCTTTTTGGCCTTCAGTAATACTATCCATAATCCCCTCCAAAGTCAAGTTAATCATTGCCAGGTCAACCATGCACTTTATTCTCTAACAAGGGAAGTCATCTATTTTTCCCTCAGTCCCATTTTCCCCATATTCCCTGGTATCAATACATCAGTCACATTACTATTTTACCTTGTTCCTTAGTTGAGTATCCTCATTGCCTCACCTATGGCAAGCCTTATTCTATCAACATCAGCACATCTATTCCAGAAGAATGGCCTAGAGGGCGGTGTATGTTGGTTCCAGCTCCCACTCTTGTTCAGTGCCTCGAATCAAGCAAAGGGACTCATCATTTCCCTTTGACTTGATTGTTTCATGCTCGTGATTCATACACTTGATGGTCCAATAATGTAGTAGATTGTACTAGTGATTCCTGGGTGTGTGAGAGATGCTTCAGACCTCATAAGGGGGTGGCCCTTTAGGTAGCCCCCCACATTCCCGAATGACTTCATATTATGCTACAACCTCAGATGCAGTTCCACAAACTTGATGGATTCAGTTCCTTCTGATTGTAGCGTTCATAACATGCATGTCTCCTTCAGATGATCCATTCAATTTTGCAGAGACCTTTCCTGTTCATCAAAGCTTCTTTGGTTGTTCTACCCTTCCTCCCACCCATTTTTTGAGGGAAGGGCCATTATATCTCAGGTACTCAAATGTTATTGTATTCATTCCTGGCTCATTTTTTTCCCAGGCGCATTATGTATATGGGATACATTGTAATATTTTTTGGCTCATTTATGTCAGCATGTCATGTACCATTCATCATGTACTTTAGTGCTCAGCTTCATTTTTTCTGGGCACATTATTATTTTTTTTACCAATTTATCTCAACGGGTATATATATGCCTCCCTCACCTCACTGAGATTAGGTTACCACAACAAAAAAGGAGACTTACATCAATTAGTTGGTCTCACCCCCTCAGTCACTATCCTCTTTCGATTCAACTCCATTGGACTCTCTCTCTCTCTCTCTCTCTCTCTCTCTCTCATAGAATCCCCTTCGGTGTCTAGTGATTTTGTCCTTACAATGTACTTTAGTCATACCTTTTTCTCCTAACACTCATACGTTGAGGGCAATCTGTTATCACCAAAAATTGATCATCTAGCCAGAAGTTACTAGACGGATCAAATTACACCATGTAGGACCAATTTTGACATAGTAAAATTGCTTTCACTATAATAAATTACTTAATAAACCACATTTGTTAGTTATTTCTGGTTAAACCCATGAATAATAATTAAATAAATCATACACCATTGTTTAGATAATATTCCTTGTCATATTTGACCTAGTTATGAGAAATAAATAGATAAATCATTAATTATCTTATTTTTCTCTAAGAATAATTAATTAATCACTAATTAATTATTATTCCTTGTCAAGTTTGACTAAATCCCCTAGGAATACTTAAATAAATCATTATTTGTTTATTATTCCTTAACCATATTCCTTGAGATGATAAATAAATCATTTATTTATTTATTATTTCTAAATAAAAGTATTTAACCAATATAAATACTTTTTCCCTCCAACCAAATATAATAAAATATTCCAAATGGTTAATTCTAGAATTTGGTTAATAATATTTTATTATTTCCCATTATTCAAGAATAACCTAATATTTTGTTATAAATATAAGGGTTTTACATTCATTCTTCACTTTCGATCACTTTCATTGCTGCACTCACTATTGTAGCTCTAATTATTTTCATTGTCGCACACCATTTTCTTTTCCATTTGAGTTCTCATTGAGATCAAACATTTAGTTTTCTAGGTTTTACACATTATAGAGGAGAGAGACTCTACAAAAGCTGAAGACATTGAGGATAGCCACGAAACCATTGCATAGAGGGGGGCTGATAACATTATTTGTTCCCTTCACAGGTGTCATTTAATAAAATATATTCTTTATATATATGGTTTCCATTAGATTATTGGAGATATTTGCGCGTATTTTCTTATTCCATTTTGTTGTTTAACTATTTATGTTGCATAGATTAGGGCTTTGGTAGGTTTTGTTTCTATCATTTGCTATAGATCCACATTATTTAACAACCATTTTTACTATTAGGGTTGTTTATTTTCGTACACTTTTGAGAGGAACACTACATAACACCTTGTTATACTAATTCCAAGCATGTTACCCTACAACTTCTCACACATGTCAACCACATGTTCCAAATATCAAGACAATCATATCTATCAATTTGAAATCAACCTTTACCAAGACTAACAATCATGGCATAATCCATAGTCAACTCATAGTCATTAGACATAATGATACAATTGTCACCTATTACCCTCAAGTACATGTCATCTATCTCAACATATATGTTTGAGTAAAACCATCTTAAAACGAGATCATTTCTTGATTCAATCTTATAGAAACATACCCATATCATGCCATTAATCAAACATTCAACAACAAGTAGACGACATAATAGAAACCAACACTCAAACACCAAAAAGACGAAATAATCAAGCATTCAAGCACAAAGTAAACGACATAAGTAAGCTCATACCTTAATGTATATCAGGGGAGGCTATCTTGTCTGCACAATCAATCCAGATTGGTGTGATATAACTTCATGGCATATCAACTCAAACATAAATAAGGTCATGATATCCATAATAGTCACTAGCTAACATGTTCACATCATAAACTCATAAAAAAATATCATTCATACATAATAATCACATCTACATAGTCAGTCAAGATTAGTATGACATAATATTACAACATATTAACTCATACTTGAATGTCATAACCCTAACCATTTGCATAAGAAAATCCAAATTAGTATGATACATATAACATCAAGATCTTAATTTAATAACCCTAATCATCAAGCTCCTAGCATATAACAACAACAAGTTATATATCATGCTCATTAACGACATATAGCATAATTTTCAAGTTATCTAACATAAAACAACAATAGCAATTCATACAACCATAGGTTACTATCATTCATGACTATCTGACACATATGTATATGACTACACTAATTGACTAGCGTCTATCATAAATGCAACCATAATAATAATAGAATGGCAGGCATATCAGTAACCCTAATACTTATAACAAACATTAAGCAACAAACCCCAATCCCACCATACAAACCTTTATGCTGATCTTCTCTTACCCTGAAGCCCATTATTGCAAATTGACTTTAATGATCTACATCTCCTTCTCTATCTTCATCATGATGACCTAATTGCATACAATGACCTTATGCACAACAAACTTCAACATGAAAATGCATGCATAAGAACATATAAACATCGACATGCCTATCAAATGCACAACCATACGCTCATGATGACACATCCCATAACAACACCATCAACCTTCACATGGCGACATCACTACAACCATGATCAACACCATGCAAATGAAACAAGTACATGAACTACAAGCATAAGTAAAACATATGCAACATACATGAATGCATGACACCACCCTTGTAGTCCAAGGGGTGAACCATGCTCTAATACGACCTTGTGGTATCAAATATAGGCCAAAGAGAATGGAACCCACTTTGATACCACCGTGTAAAAACACCTCCCCTCATATATAGCCACTTTCATTGGCTTAGCTAGGGTAAACATGAGATGAGGGGCTACTATGAAAACACTCGACCTCCTAAGTGACTTGAAGGAAGTGGAATCAATGGAATCCCACCACGTAAACCTTCTATACCTACTACAGGATTCCTAGAATCCTTCCTAGTCATCCCCATGACCAATCTCTACACCCCACTAAGTTTTAGTTCATCAAACCCCTGGATGCTACCTTAATATGGACAAGGGTGCATATGGGAGGCTCCAGTCGCTCCCACAACAGGGCATGGGTATGTCTGGGGACTTTTCTCCTCAGACCTGTGCCTACAACTCCAAGATTTGTGCCACTTTTCAAGCCTAGAATCCAGGTCACTTCCCAGAAACCATATAGCTTTTAGTATCCATCATTTACATGAAAACACAACTTGCAAGCCAAAATATAGCTCTAGGACTATGCATGACAATCCCCAACCAGGAATGGCATTCTGTTAAACAAATGGCATCAATGCAATATACATGACATGAATATAAGATAGAGAATAAATGACTGATAAATCATATGAGATTCGACAAGAAGGATCACCACCCTCTTCCTTTAATTGTTTTGACATCAATTAGGTCTTGCGTCCATTATCCTTTCAGTTACAAGTAAAGACATGAAATAACCACGACTATAACCAATCATATAACCATGCTTATAACCAACATTAAACCATGTAAATAAAAATGAGATAACAACCATTAAGGCCACATAATAACAAGTAAAAAAGAAAGAGGAATTAGATTTTATTAAACATAGGCAGGAGCCAACTAGGTTCATGACATCCATGTACCACCTGACCATAGACATGGTTAAACCAAATATTTCTTGCAGCCTTCACCCCCATGCCATATTCCAAGAATGAATGTGGGATCACATGGAATAACCAATCCAAAAACAACCTCGACCCTCACCAAACCATGATCTCACCAAAATCGGCATCGGGATCACAAAACCAAACTGAGCTTGGAATGCTTGCAGACTCCATCACTATCCTTGAGGAATTTTCCATCTCCTTGTCTCTCAAGCTTTACTATAATCCATACTGGCTCACTAGGCCCTAAACCGAGATTCCACCCTCAAGTTTTACTGTGTATCTTGCCAAAATCAATCAAGGGATTGCTAGGCCTTTAGGAATTTTCCTGAGACCACCTCCACCACAAAATTCAAAACCATTCAGAAATTCCAAAGCTCAAAATTGAGAAAAAAAATCCTGTCATACAATGGCTATCTAGAAAAAGGCAAGGTAAGGCTGAAAACCACTGTCATAACCTAACAAGACCATGCCACCGACAACCAAAGAACCAAATACCAACATGAAAATCCGTGCCTGTCGAAACCAGCTAGGAAATCACACATGCAACATGTTACCTGCATGTATTCCTGTTGAATTTTCTTGATCCCGCTCTTCCTTCCTTGCGCTTTTCTTCCTTTATTTTCCTTGTCCTTCCTTTGCTTGCATTTCCCTTCCTTGCTCCAAAGCTAGAATGCTCCAAGAAAGTTTCCAATAGTGAGAGAGAGAGAGAGTAATGAGAGAACTGCAAAATTAAACTGACAAAAGGTTAAAATGACCAAGCCTAAGCAAAATCTTGCCCATTGATCCTTTGAAGAATTTTTATGAATGAGGCCTCTATTTTCTTCATTTTCCATTATTTTCCTTCAATTTCCTCCTCACATGCAACCTGTGACTTTTCACCTTCTTTTTATCCTAATTTCGTTTATTTTCATAAATAAAATGCCAATTAATGCCACTTTGCCTTTCCAAATGCCTTTTCCATTGCCTTTGCCAATTTTCTTAGCCATAATAACCGAAATGAACACCCACTAGGATGTCTTTGATCCAAATTTAAATAGGAACACAAAAAATTATAGATATAACCATAAATATAGAGACGCAGTAGAAATAACACTTCATTTCATTAATATCAAATACTGAAATATGCTTACAAATAGAATGGAAATAAGACAAGCTCATGCGATGGTAGCTTATCTCTAAGAAGAGATGTGGCGGCTACATCATCTGAACTGTGTTACAATGAGGCTCAAAGGCCTATTTATTATTGATAAATAATGGAAAACCCTAAACATCCAAAAACCTAACCCTAGTAGATGAAGCACCAAAACTGTGGGTTCTGTTTGGGTAAATTGGTACATCAACATCTCGAGGTTGTAACTTTGGCACGCAATCTCTATTTGACACACAAAATACCTCGTTAGAAAGATCTATCTGAGGAATACAACTTCCCATTTACCAACACTTGACTATAATCTTTTTTTGCCCTATTTTTCCCAAAAAACATCATTTTGGGCCTCAAAACGGCTCTGGGAGTCCAAGACCCGAAAAACTACCAAAAATAGTAAATTTTGCTACAATTAAGGAAACTGAAAAATTGAAAGAGACAATGGTGGGGGTTCAAGTGGAATAAATGGGTGGCCACCAAAATCCACCTAGATCATTCCCCTACCCTTAGGAAGCAATTGTCCCCATTGCATTGAGTGCCTCCATGAGATAGGGAAACTTCTACTTAACTTGGTCCTTGGTGAGCCACTTGGCTTAGTGTAGGAGTTGGCCAGTTTTGACAATCTGATATAGTTTGATTTTATGTTGGTGAATATTATTGAACCATGTGTCCATAATCTGATCATTTGTGTCCTATTCCATGCAATATGGGTTTAATTCTATTGGTGTGAGCTATTTTGCAATGTCTGGCGTGTCTAGTAATGATGGGGAGTATGGCCGAAGGCGGTCCACATTGAACACTTGGTACAAGCCAAGGAATGGGGGAATGATGAGCTCAAAATTATTGTCTACCACAACCTTGGTAATGGTGTAACGACCATATCAGAGTGGGTTGAGCTTTCGATGGGCTCTGGTAAGCCTTTATTTTTGCAAATGCAACCAAACTTTGGCACCCACTTGAAACTTGTGTGGCACCCGATGTTGATCATGTCACTGCTTGTACTTGGAATTTTCCATAATGGAGCGATGATATATTTTCCCATTGGGTAGAGGTGCTTCGGGAGTCAGATCAAACGAATGCTTGACCTGATAGTGCAGCGATACCCCTATGGGTGAGGAGAAGATGTCCCTATATTCTTTCATGACTGTATCCACCTGATTCTGCTACATGGAGGAACCCTTCCCTAGGGCCTTGGATGTGGCTACAATATTCCCCTTACTTTTAGAGTGAACCAGAAAGAAAATAAATTTCCTATTCTGGGAGATGATCTTAATGCATTTCTTAGCAAATATCAAAGAGGTGGTGGTAGGTGGGGCTACCTCTGGTATCCTATATAAAGTATTATCCAAAGAAATAATCACAGAGTGAGATATAGACATATATAGAATATCACTTCCACAAGTATGGTTGTCCTAATAATACATCACAAATGTCAAGAGGAGCAACATCACACAATACCCTATCTGTGAAGGGCTTGATGTTGTAGGGAAGGTGATGCTACTAGTTGACTCGGAGATCATGTCCTTGGTGAAGCCAACCGAAGTTGTATGGTTGCGAGTGTGGTATAGTCAGTAGGCCCAATAGCTTCATGAAGTCTACTGAAATGAGGTTCTTTTGGCTCCCACTGTCGACAATGAATTACAGCGGTGAACCCTTCACCCACATTTGTGAGTGGAAAATATGCTTGCCCTCATCTAGATCTTTAGGTTCATTATTATGTATCTTGGTGGTGAAAACAATGGCAATGTGCTCTGCATCAATAATCTCTTTCCCTTTGTCATTCCTCTTGTTGGGTTCTAACTTAGAGTCATAACATGCATCTAATTCTGAAGCCTTCAAGTCAGCCACTAGCAAATACTTGGCCCCACACTCACTTGTGTTATGAGTGGGGCTCTTATGGAACTCACACCACTTTCCTGTGTCCTTCTCTGACTTCGTGGTGTTGTTATTTTCTTATGGCTTCAACAGCTTTTCTTGGGTCACCTCGCCTTGGCTTTGTCCTTTTTTATCTAGTTTGGGGGCACCTTTCCCTTGCTTCGGATTCACAGATCCAAAGTCTCACTTCTTTTGTTTAATTTTTTTCTCGATCTTGACAATGTATCAGTACACTGTGTCGAGCAAGGAGATGTCCTGGAAGTACTCCATCTCATATTGGATGTACCTGTGTAGGCATCTGCAGTAATTGAGTACCAAATTATGCTCAGAATCCTTGACACCCAACTTCATGTGAAGGGTATGAAAATATTGCCAAAATCTGACACGTCTTGGTCCATTCCTTGCTGCAGCATGGTCCACTTTATGGATTTATCCTCATAGCTCTTGAAAGGGTATTACTTCTCCTTAATGGCATCCTAGAATGAATTCCAAGTGGGTGTGGCCAAAAATACTGAGGGTTCCCTCTCATCCTTCTGCTCAGAGTAGGTTTCCCACCAATCCTTGACATGGGAGGTAGCATTGAGAAGTGAAAAAGTAATATTTTCCTGACTGGAACAATCATGAACATAAAAATATCCTTCTAACAGATTCAACCATTTACGTACGGTGTCTGCATCTATCTGACCCTAAAATATGGGGATGTCAAAGTTAACTTATACCTTAAAGGGTGTGGTGCTTCCAGAGTAGCTGTTGGAAGGAGATGTGTCACCCTTGGGTAGCTGCTAAAGGATGTGGGAAAAGTTGTCCATCATCACCTTCCTTTATAGCTCGAGGGCTTCTTCGAGCAATATTTTGAAAGTATCTCTTGCCCCCTCATATTTCTTCTCCTCTGCCATGGGAGGCTGTCGGGATTTGCAAGGTTGGTCTTGCAAAGGCTCGACCAGTTCGATCCCTAACTCCTTATATCCTGACCTCATTGGGGACATGCAAATAAAAATAAAGAAAGAGCAAATCACTCTGATACCACTGAACTAAATTTAAATAGGAACACAACAAATTACATATATAACCTTAAATATAGAGATGCAATAGAAATAACACTTCATTTGATTAATATCAAATACTAAAATATTCTTACAAACACAATGGGAGTAAGACTAGCTTGGGCGATGGTAGCTTATCTCTAAGAAGAGATGTGGCGGATACATCCTTTGAAATGTGTTACAATGAGGCTCGAAGGCCTATTTATTATTGAGAATAATGGAAAACCCTAAACATCCAAAAACCTTACCATAGGAGATGAAGCACGAAAACCATGGGCCCCATTCGGGTAAATTTGTACATCAACTACCTGGGGTCATAACTTTGGCATATGATCTCCGTTTGAAGTGTGCAATACCTCGTTAAAAATATATATCTGAGTAATACAACTTTGGACTACCCAACACTAGTTTATGACCCTTGTTGGCCCCAATTTTCCCAAAAAAGTTGTTTGGGGCCTCAGAACGACTTTGAAAGTTTAGGGCCCAAAAAAATGCCAAAAATAGTAAATTATGCTACAATTAAGGAAACTAAAAAAATTGAAAGAGACAGTGGTGGGGGTTGAGGTGGAATAGGCGGCTGGTGAACTACATCCACCTGGATCAGTCTTGCCCAAGATTCAACTTGGAATACATGTCCCATGATCTTGGTCTTATTTTTTCCTTTCTTAACTTTTACACGAAATTTTGACCAGGGTTGTTACAAAGAGATATTGATTTCACCATTGATCTCATTCTTGGAGTTATTCTAGTGTCTAATACCCCATATAGAATGAGTATTCCTGAATTAATGGAATTAAAGATTTAGTTACAAGAGTTGCTTGACAAAAGTACATAAGTCATAGTGTGTCTCCATGGGGAGCACTAGTGTTATTTTTCAAAAATAAGGATGGGAAAATGAGGCTTTATATTGATTATAGACAACTAAATAAAATGACATTTAAAAAAAATATCCCCTACCTCAGATAGTTGATTTGTTTGATCAAGTTCAAGGAGCATCAATCTTTTCAAAGATTTATTGAAGGTCGGGTTATCATCAAATAAGGATCAAGGATGAAGACATACACAAGAAAACATTTAGAACAAGATATGGACACTATAAATTTGTAGTGTTACCATTTGGACTCACTAATACACCAAAAAAATTTATGTGCTTAATGAATAGTGTGTTGAGTCCTTACCTTGAAAACTTTGTTATAGTGTTTATAAATGATACTCTAGTTTACTCTAAGAGGAAAGAAGAACATGATCAACATTTATAGATTGTTCTGCAAACACTTAGAGATAATGAGCTATATGATAAGTTTAGAAAGTTTTCATTATATGAAGAAGAAATTCAATATCTCGGGCATGTAGTGTCAAAGGAAGGAATTGTTGTGGATCCAAAAAATATTATAGCCATTGTGGAGTGACCAATACCTAAAGATGTAGCTGGTGTGAGGTCATTTATGGGGATTACAAGGCATTATAGAATATTCATAGAAGGTTTATCTAAGCTAGCCTATTATATTACTTCTTTACAAAGGAAAGGAATAAAATTTGAATGGATTCAAAAGTGTCAAGACAACTTTGAGAAGCTAAAGCAATTATTAACTACAACTCTTATCCTGAAACTAGTTGATCCAAATAAATTGTTTGTTGTTTGTACTAATGCTTTCAAAGAATGTTTGGAAGGTGCTTTGATGTAGGATGGACATGTAATTAGTTGAGTCCAGAAAGCTCAAGGACCATGAGAATAATTATGCTACACATGATTTAGAATTGGAAACCATAATACAACGAATGCGCATGCTTCCACAAAGTTAACAATTTGACATTATAATTCGACTCTAGACCTCTTAAAATTGATTTATATGGTTATAAAATGTTTTCTTGAGTTTCTTGTAGGTTCAACACTTAAGCATTGATCATATAATATGAAAAGGAAGCTCGTTGCATTTTGTTTGCTAAGGATTTGCTACGTTTTTTAATTGTTTTAGCAGTTAACTTCAAAATTGATTTATGACCAAATGGAGATGAATCTTGAAAATTAAAATAATTTTTTGTAAAAAACAAGCTAAATTACAAAAACCTCCTTCAAGTTTGTAACATGTGTCATAGATTGGAATATTCAAGTGAGTATTTACAACCTATTTTTCAGATTTCGTAATTTCTTGTTTTAGACAAATATTTCGGTGTGTATTACAAGGATCTAAAAAAGGATGTTTTGAAACTGAGAGAAGGTTATCTCAAGAAAAAGATGATTTACAAAAACCTCTTTTTTTTGGTAAAATATTTAATGATTCGAGAGAGATGATCTAATCTTTGACCTCTATTTTCCAGAAATTTGGTCCCTATTTCCTAGCAGGGAGTTTCTAAATCTAATGTAACTGACTATATATTTGGGGAAATGGTTGAGATCAAACCCCTAAGTCCAAGGATGACATAATTATATATATTTTATTAATTTTAGTGTGAAAAGTGTTTCGTTGGGAGTGTGTGAGAGAGAGTTCATTGTCTGCAAATTGTAGATATTCTTTGAGATTAATAAAGCTTATACAAACTAGAAGTATTTGATCTTGATTTTCAGAGATTCATGTGACTTTTTTCTTTATGTATGTTTCTTCTCCTAGCGTATTTTTCATTTTTCATATCAGTCATTTATATGCAGCATAATTAATGTATATGTATTAGAACTCATCAGGAATTTGATGCTCTGTTTATGTACTTGATTACTTCTTCTATCGTTTGCTTAATATTTACTTAGGATTCATCCTGGTTAGATGCCCTAAGTTTGAATAATTTATGTCCTTTCTTCAATTCATTATCTACAATGACCTTTTTATCAGCATAAGGAATATTTTCTACCTTGCCTCTAAAAGTTAACGTGCAGGATCATCATTAGAACCATCATACTTGCCGACCATCGATGAATTGATCGGGAAAGGTCCTCTCAATGCTCTAACGCCCGCACCGGATATGGACCGAACTGTCTCACGACGTTCTGAACCCAGCTCACGTATCGCTTTAATGGGCGAACAGCCCAACCCTTGGAACGTACTACCGCCCCTCAATCAACCAAGTGTTTTCCTCATTCATTAATCTCTACCCTTGATGACTCCATGCCAAATGGACTTCTCTCTGCCCTACCATCATTCCTATAAAATTTTCTATTTTCCAAAGATCTAGCCATTGTTTTTTATTGAAACTAGTCTTTAGTGATCGAGTTGAAAGAGAGATCCTTCTCTAGGGTTGGAAGGGCTAGTTTCCAATTCCACAAGTGGTTTGTGGTTATCTTTGGGTTTCCTTCCTACAACCAAAGGAAAGTACAAATTTCTAATAGTGAGGAAAGTGTATGCAAAGGGTTGGGTTGTGTGGAGGAAAAGGTTATGTGAAGGGATGCGTTAATATGAAGTGGGGTATTGTTACACACAACTTGGAAAATGCATAAGTATGTGAAATATTCATGTAAATGACTAACTAAAAAGGGAAGAAGAGGTAATATAATTTCTCATGAAAATGATACATAGTTGGGAAAATGAAAAATGGTGTGAATAATGGAAATAATGATAAAAAAAGAAATAATGGAGACATGTATGGAAAACTGTGATATCTGTGGCATATGACCTTTATCTTTTATTTCATAAGAAGTTGAGACATAGGGCCATCCAATGAGAATATTAAAATGAACAATTTATTCCTTTGTTATATTTTTTTTTGTTCTCTCTTTTGAAAGGAGAAACCATCCTTGCTAACCTTATGTGAAGAATATTTCCAATGTTTGAACTCACTAAAACCTATTGTTTTAGGGTTATTTCATTTGATGTGTGTCATGAAAACACATCAACATTCTACTCCAATTGTGGGAAAATGACTTCCTATGGGTTTCTAAGAACACTAAGATTTGACCAGTTTCCTTTTCAATTTGGCTATGGATTCATACCAAATTATTCTCTCGATCCAACAAATGCTTATTAGGAAATTTTTTCTAAAATAACAAATTTATATACAAGATGATCTACCTACTTGAATATGCTTGGTGAGAATGGTAACTCACAAGTATAAGTAGACTTCTAATGGACCCATGTACATAACCAACGTATAAGTTTTCTCCCAACCATGTTTGAGAGTACTGATTTATTAAAAATATTCCAAAGGCACTTCTTTGTTAAGAAGTAATAAGCTTGCCATAGTGAAGCCACAAAAATGAATTGATGTTGAAAATCTATGGGGAACTGGAGGGAGGGTTATTGTTTTTTACCTACAATCTTTTCTTTGGGAATAAAACATAGATTTGTTCCTCTTCTTGTACATGTCTCTTTATCATGTCATGCTGATATTCCTTTTTCTGTTCTATATAATCCGGCCATGGCATTTGAGAACCCACTTAAATATCTTCATCATGACCATATTGAATGAAGTCTTCAGGCACATCTAATGGAAGTTTATTAGATCCATCCTTAAACTTATTATCAACATTACTCTTAAATTGAACGTATGAGAGGTCAACATTTCCCTCTCATGGAGCATGTGGTGAATTATCTTCTTCTTTATTTGAGACATTACTATTCTCACTTTCTGTTTTAGGAACAACATCTAATGTAGATAAATTCTCATATCTTTTATCATATTTCACTTAGGAATTCCCCTTTGCATTTTCTTGAAAATGTATTTGAAATTTTAAGAGATCAACACTACTTTTTAAAATATTTTATTTAATGAGCTTGCTACATTAACTCTTTCCAATTGCAAATTTTCACTTACTTCAATAAAATTTTCATATTTGTAGGAAAAGCATTTTCATAGCAGTGATAAATGATGAAATTGCCCATAAACATTTCTTGAGGAATATCATGAAGAATTTTCATAAATATAAGTGAAATATTTGATTATCTCTTCTTCATTCATTTGGATTTCAACCATTTTCAAGAAAATAGAATATCCTTATTTCCTTCAGAAATATTTCTTAACAAATAAATCTTCTAATACCTCCCAGGTTGTGATGGTTCCAGACAACAATGAATAAAACCATTCATGAGAATTTCCTTGTAGTGTCAAGACAATCAATCTACAAATAATATCATCTTCAACCATATTATAAATATCACAGGAACTATCAAACTTAATCAAATGATTTTCCACATTCTCTTTAACATCTCGAAAGAACGTGGGGAACTTTTCCTTGGAAATATTTGGCAAGGGATGAATCTCTATTGGATATTTAAGGAACTTCTGTATAATAGTTTATTTCCATGGGGACCTTATGCTTTTGCCATATTTTAGAAAAATATTGATGTGCTTGGTGGGGAATGTGGATCATCATCACAACAAGGATTTTTTTTTTCATTTGATTCACCATATAGATCTTCATGCAAGTATGAGATCTTTTGAATGGAGTCATCAAGTCACCTTTTTCAAAATGAAATATTCAATAATGGAGTTTCTGGGGAGCTCATTTTCCCAAATCTTGGATGGTTCTTTGCCTCCAAGAAATCACCATATCATATCTATATTTGAATTTCCATAACCTTGAAGGCCATGTGATGTTCTTTGAACAAGGTTTTCAATAACTGAGATCATCTTAAACTATATGGTTCAAGAAATAAAACTTGAACTAGAGAGATTCTAGTTTTTCAATAAATTTTAATCCCTAAAAGAATCATATTTCTTGGAAATGAGTCATATCCCTAGTATGGTCACCAAAAAAGTCAATGTCCTTTTTGGTCAAGGAAACATTCAACCTCATAGGGCATTTTCATAAGGCCATGTGATGTTCTTTGAACAAGGTTTTGAATAACTAAGTTCATCTTATTTTATATGGTCCAAGAAATAAAACTTGAACTAGAGAGCTTCTAGTTTTTCAATAATTTTTAAACCCTAAAAGAATCATCTTTCTTGGAAATGAGTCATCTCCCTAGTATGGTCACCAAAAAAGTCAATGTCATTTTTGGTCAAGGAAAAATTCAAGCTCATAAGGCCTTTTCTAGGTCCCCTCTATGTTTTATAGGGGCGGTACTCCTCCATTCATTCATTCATTCAGATATTCAAAATAACTCAAAACATATAAATATGATCATTCAAAAAATTCACATATGAGTGGATCGAGTGATTTGAAAGGAAAATAAAATAATAGTATCATAAAGAAATATGCTCTGATGATTCATTCCATGGTACACATCCATTCATAAATTCCGAAGAAAACACAATTGAAGCATATCTATGGAAATTAAGTAGAGAAATGGTCCATATATTCTGAGAAATATAAAATGATTTTGTTCATTCAAATATCATAAATATTTATAGGATAACATTCATGAGATTTAATTTCTCATTTAAAAGTCTTGAAACTACAAATGACATGCACTCCCAAAAATGGTTTTTTGCTAGAGTCAACGAGTAATTTAAAAAACTTTAAGTTTTGAATAAAGTAAGTGCCTAAGGTACTTTAAAAAATCCTAAAAATTAAGTGTAAAACTAACGGTTTTCATCCCTAAGGGATTGGGACTGGGCTCTCATGGACCAAGTAATATAAGGTTACTTGGATGTAAAAGAGAAACTACACTCAAGGATGGGATTTACAAATATATAAGAAAATTCATAAAGTTGGATGATCAAATAATAACGAGAAAAAATGGAATTGATTCAAAAGAATATTAAGGACACACAAAATTGCAAAAGGATGACCATTGGAATGAATCATCTCTTTGAACAACTCCCTGCTGATTGTGATTTTCTCCCTTTATAATCTTGTATTCATCTTTGCATCTGCTTGACAATTACGCTTTTCCTCTTTGTGTTAATTGAATAAAGATCCATTTTGAAAATATGAAGTTATTAATTCATTATCCAAGATGGATCATGCTTTATATACTCAAGGTTTCCCTTCTTGCAAGTCATTTAAAAAAAAAAAATTGGTGATATGCCCAAAATTGGTCATGATTGTTCTTTTAATTTTTTGAGTTGATAAATATAATTTATCCCTAGAAACCACTTCCAATGTGTTATTTATTCTTCCATATTTACAATTATCTCTCATTTTCCCAAATTGTACTTCAAGAACTCAAATTATGGCCTCTAAAATTTCATGACTTAGCCATTATTAATCTGCATGAAGTGACTCAATAATTGGGTATCTACTCTAAATGAATATAGACATTTTGATTTATAAAGTTTCTCTACTCATCCCATGTGCATTATGGTAGGGCATGTATATTGACTTATAAAGAAATGGACTCATATTATTTCTATATGAAGCAAAAAGAGACAGGAAACCTTGTGTAGCTTATGTATAATGTATTTTTTGGTTTCCATATCATTGCCCAGTTATTTGTGTCCAACCAATACCTTTGAGGTATCACCCCATGATATGTCTAGTTGGCTACCATGTGTCATAAAGGGATATGCCAAAGGTACTTAGGATAAAAATAATATGAGAAATTATATAATGCGTCAATGAGGTGGATGAGTTTATGAAGTGGGGAAATGTTCCACACAACTTGGAAAATGTCCAAGTATGGGAAAATATTCACACAAATGACTAAGTAAAAAAGAGAAGAGGAGGTAGGGTAATTCCTCATGAAAATAATACTTATCCAGTAAAATGGAAAATGGATAAATGAAATCAATAATGATAAAAAAATAAATAATGGAGATATCTGGGAAAAGTAATGATATCTTTGGCACGTGACCCTTGCTTTTGATTATGTAAAATGCTAGATGAAGTTGATATATAGGGCTATCCAATGATAACATGAACATGAGAAATGTATTAATTTATGATATCCTTACTTTTTCTTATCTCTTTTCAAAAGGGAAACCATCATTGCTAATCTTACATGTAGAATATTGGCAATGTTGTAACTAACTAAAAACTATTGTTTCATAATTACTTCTTTTGACGTGTGACATGAAAATACATCAACACATCCCCAAACCAAATACATTCCATATTCTTTTAATGTAACATCTATAATTAGTGACAAAAAATCATGTTAGTTTCACTCCAAGTATCCCTTCTTCTATTAAATTCCTTCGTCACATTCAAGAAAGATTGAAAATATACAGTGACAAAAAATAACCTCACCCAATTTCACAAATAATATGTTTTTACATATATTCATTCCATGCATCATTCATAATTGGTCTTTTGGATGGTTGGAGGCTACTATCGTCAATCACAACTTGTTAGAAGTTGAGTGGGATAGGGTAGGAATTCATAATGAGTTGGTACATACATTTGGGCCACCCTATAGATATTTTTCTTTATTAGTAATAAATAATGGTGTTAGGGAGGATACATATATGATATTATTCTTTAAACCAATATTACTATTCTATTTGAACCCAAGTAAATTTTGAATCAACCATTCTGCATCTCCACTTGAGATAATGCTAGGTATTTCATATGGAGAGGTGTTTCTTATTTTTAGAGAAACAATAGCTATTATTGGGCCACTGGATGTTCCAAGAGTTGCTAGAGTCGTTGTTAGGTTGCCCTAGCTCTCTTTTACAAGCATTTTCTACCCCAAGGTGAATTCCACCATGAATTTCGATGTAGTTTGATACAAAATGCATTGATTCTGGTAAAATTGTCTCTTGAAATATTGTTTGTCAGCTTTATCTTGACTTGCATCCACTAACCTAGCTTCAAAATATGCTTGATTAGCACAATAGAATTCTATTAAACAACTTTAATACAAATTAATGGAAGTTGGAGTTCAAATCTTGGGGCTCTAAAAGAAAAATAGGATGCACAACTTTACTATGGAGTCATGGGAACTCAAGTTCTAATCCTTGGGATTAAAAGGAAAAATAGGATGTTGGTAGAATCTAGGTGTGAGGGAAGACTTAGAAAATTGAAACTAGCACAAAGAGGTCATGGACGATAATGGTGAGGCTACGCACTATGGCTTTGATACTTCTATTGGGAACACATGAAAATGGAGGATAGATTTATAAGTGTGTGATTTGTTTCATTAGAATGCTACAAATATAAGTATATTGTTTTTTATCCTTGGATTCATCTTCCAAGAGGTGTCTTGGACTCTTGATTTCTATTCAAGTTAACTAGTGACTTTTAGCCTTCCTCTCAAGTGAATAATACAAATTTACATAATCCTAAGGATTAGGTTTTGGAACAAGTTCCTATCAACGATTCAATCACAAAATGGTGTTGATAATTCTATATATTCCTTTAATGTAATACTCACTATCTCATTAGATAAAATCTAAAATTTCCCTTCTATAATCATGGTTGGATTTTATATATTCTGAGATAATTTATAGATTTCATATCTGAAGAAAAAGCCAAACACATATTGGGGTTCATTAAGTTGTCTTAGTAGTGATGGGTGCACATTTTGGTGAGACAAAATGTGTTCCTAGGCATTTCAAATTGTTTGTTAGATGGATGGATCAAATTAAAACTTCTTAGGGAGACAATTTGATCCAAAAGTAGCTTTCCAACATTGATATTGTGTACCAGAGGGATGGGTGCAATTATGGTAAAATTCCAATAAATTTGATGCAAACACAATAATTTTGTCCATAATTTGTTGGATTTTATACATTTTGGCAATGAATTCATGGGATTTCATTCAATGATTTGGGATAAAATGGCGGATTCATGGAATGTATCTCTAATACAAGTTACTTTAGGGTGTATTGGAATTGGAATTAGACTATACTATAGAAGCTGCATTTTGCATATTGTCATAGATTCAAAATATTATTATTATTATTTTTAAACAAGAACTGAGAATATGTATTTTATTAAATTACAATGAGGTAAATATCACTTTAGATACATGATTTACATAAGAAAGTTGAAACCAATGGACATGGTCAAAATGGAGTATGCATCGACGACCATTTAGAAAATTTTAACCTTGAAGCTTTTGAATAAAATGCTATAATATCTATAGTATTCCACTTGTAAATTCTCTAATACTGATTTAACACAATTTTTTTTTTTTTTACAAAGAATTCATCCCTTTTTCCCCTATTAAGGAAGAGGGACATACCCCTTTTGCCCCTACTACCAAATTTCACCTTGATTTAACCTTGACCCCAAATTAGCCATGTGATCAACCTTGGAGTTGTTTGATTTGAGAACATGGACACATTTCTTCTTGGGGATAGATTTATGGAACTGATAAATCCTCTTGAAAATATGATTTAAATTTGTATATGAGGGGAGAAATATTGAATATAAATGGTCAATTTTTTCCTGTGGAAAAATCGTAATTTTATTCATTAAAATTGGTCAAAATTACATGTTGTAGATGCTAATGAGTATATCCAGTAATAGCACGTCTTGATTTCTTAGAATCCATAAAATACTAATCTATTCTTTCCTACCCTTCTTCTTTTCCACTTTTCACCAATCACCAAGGCTGGGAGTGCAAGTTATAATAGACATTTTATTTTCATTGGTATTAGTAAGTTGTTCTTTGTCAGAATCTGATCCCTCTTATCAACGGATTCGTTTAATGCCACTAATTTCTTTTCCTATTGTATGCTATTGATTTTTCTGCAAAGGGTTGTTGGACGGATGTATTAATGCTGAGTTGTGCTCTATCTTGTCCTTCTGTGGATATATCTAATCAGTCTGCTCAATATTGTCTACAGTGTTCTTTTATGTCTCCTCTTCTTCTGTTGTTTCAAATGGATGCTATATGCATTGCCAACCTTTTGGTTTTTGTGGTGGTTTCTTATTTCTTTTAAAATGTGGGCATGTGCTAAGGAGGTGACCCGTTTGTTGACAACCCCGACACTGGAATGTCATATTTTCATAACCTAGTGCCTGAGTCCACTGTATATTATTGTGGATCAAAATAATGTTGCTAGGCAGTCCTTGACTAAGATTTGCCTCAACACATATTGTGGAGAAAGTGATAATACCTGTAAAGATTTTGTTTATATCTATCTTGATGTATTTTCCTATCGAATTCCCAATTCCTTCTAATACTTTTGGATGTCAGAAGTGTAGAGGGAGATTGTGTATCCTTACCCAGACATGTATTTTAGATACCACCATAGTAGTGGCATCAAATCTCGAGAACCAAGGGATTAGGAATAGTCTTGTGTTTCCCCAAAACCATGGTCCCTCATTGAGTGCATATTCCTTATCTTGGACTGTGTCTAATTTGAAAATAAAGAACCCCTTAGAGCATACATGGATATCACATTTTGTAGTTCATGTAGTATGGATCCATTGATGCAATGCATATGATTTTGGCCAAATACCATTGAATTTGCATATGACCACCTTGGTATGGAAATCTGCACAAAGCTCATTTACCTCAGGTAGAGAGACTATCAAGGCTAGGATTTGTGTTTTTTTCTCCACTGTGTAAGGTTCGAGTAGATCTGGTGGTGGTGTTGGTTTGGTGCTAGCTTCTCCCTTCCCTTTGACACAACTTTAAAGGAAACCTTGCCCTTTGAGCTAGATCTAAAACATCCTCCTCTCAATCTCAGATTTAGAATGATGGTTATATTTGTGACAACTCCATAGTCCTGTACAATGTAATTTTCCTGCAAAATTTGTCCTGCATATATCAAACTTTGAATATGTTCAACTATACCTGTATGAGCTTGGATGTCATACTTTAGTTCCTATATCATCCTCCCCTTCCAAATTTGCATTTATATAGTCCTTCCTTGCAAAGTTCTAATGAAGATTTGTGTTATGAAACCAGCTCACAAAAAGATAGAAAAGATAGATCAATGCCCTACAATTCACCCTCTCCAAGGGGGCAACCTCCTTTACATTACACAAATGAGCAATTCTTGGATGATACAAATGACAAGACCTCCTTTCTATATATAGGAGTCTAAGGGGTCATAATATAATGAGAGCCGACATAACAATAATAATGTAAGGGCACAATAACAATAGTGGGCTTCTATGGGGCACAATATTAACAATATGGGGACTACATGGGTACAAAAATATAATAAGGGGGTTGTACTAATAACAATAAGAGGTTACACTAGTAGTATAGGGGCCTAACATGCCCCTCTCCTTCAAAAAGTGTTGTCCTCAACGTTTGAGTAGTTCTTGATGCTTCTGTATAAAATTCTTATCCTCCCATGTGGAATCTTCAGCAGGTAAGTTCTTCCACTTGATGAGATACTCTGAAATTGATCGATTTCGTAGCTGTCAGGTTCTTGTTTATGTGACTGCTCTAGGCTCCAATATGATTTTTCCTTCCTCTTCAAGTTCTGGCAATATTGTTTGAATTGGGATATTTTGCAACTTTTGAATGAGTGGCCACACTTCTTTGTCCTTCTTCCATTCATCCCTTGCTTTGTTTATCCAATCTAGTTGGATAGTAGAAATAACACAAAACAATGCTTCCACATCCTCATCCTTTCTTGAGAGAACATCTGCGACAAAAATTTTCTTCCCTTTTCTGTAAATGATGTCAAAGTCATAATCCAACATATTTGTGACCCATTTTTCTGTACTTCTAAAGATAATATTTGTTCTAAAAAGTATTTAAGACCATCATGTTCCATTTTTACCTTGAAGTGTCTTCCCATTGGGTAAGGTCACCATTTCTTAAGTGCATGTAGTATTACCAACATTTCCTTCTCATAAATAGCTTGCTTGAGATGTAGCCTTAAAAATACCAAATCACCTACATCAAAACTTTTTCACTGCAACGTTGATCTACCTATTATTTCATTTGATTCTGCACCAAAGTGGCATTATCCTTTAAAAGTTGGAGAACTTGTTGTTTATGCTCGATGTGATCTTTCACTACTTGAACCTTTTTCTTCTTGATATGTCCTTCTATCTTGAGAGTTTGAGGAGTGGTAATTTCTTCCATTGCTTTACAAGATATAGTCGGATTCATTTCTTGATGCTCGATGTGATCTTTCAATTCTTGAACATTTTTCTTCTTGATATGTCCTTCTATCTTGATAGTTTGAGGAGTGGTTCTGGACAATGCATTACAAGATATGGTTGGATTCATTTCTTCTTTCTTGATGTGATCTTTCACTTCTTGAACCATTTTCTTCTTGATATGTCCTTCTATCTTGAGAGTTTGAGGACTGGTAATTCTTGCCAATGCTTTACAAAATATGGTCAGATTCATTTATTCTTTCTCTGGGGGTTGGTTCTTGGTGTATATCCTCTTCTTTTGATGTTTCTTGATCCTTTTCTTCCTCCTCTTCATAATCTATGTAAAATAATTTCTTCTCAGCACACTTATGACCTTTAGTGCATTTTCTATCACAATTGTAACAAAGCCATTTTTCTCTTTTTTCTTCCAATTGTTGTGGTGTAACCCTTGTAGGTTGTGGAAGGCTAGGAGAAACAACACTTCCATATTTATAGTTGTGAGGGGTATACTTCCTTGTTAGCATAAGTTTGCTTTCCACTTTGTAAGAAAGCCCTTTTTCTCTTTTTTCTTCCAATTGTTGTGGTGTTTCTCTAAAGAAGGTGTTTCTCTTTATATCCTCATAATGTGCTATCATCTCCTCTGTGAAAATGGACCACGTAACAAGTTGTTTACGAGAACAAAGCCCTTTATACCATAAAAATTGATCTGGTTCTATATATGAATATGCAATACATACCTTTTGTAAGAGTCGTACACCATGTAGATCAAAATATTGCTCCATCTATAGTATCCAATTTACTGGATCCTTTCCATCAAACTTCCTCATATCGCCTTTTCTTGATTTCATGAGCTCCATCTTGAAATGACTGTAACTCTGTACTTTCAGCTCTTCCAGTTCTGAAATTGTGACCTGTAGTAGCTTCTATGTCCCCTTTCCAATTCTACCAGTCTGATCAAAATTGGATTCTCCAAGAAAGAGTTAGGCACAATCTCCCAAGATGACCTGATTATATACCTTTTCAGAAGAGCAAACATGGATGAAGTGCCACGTGTCATTGGTTTGACCTTCGGATCTGAAAAATACACACAAGAAACTACAGTTTGTCCTCTTTCTATAACTGTTTATGAAATTTCAATTTGATGCTCAAAGAGACCGTTATGATGATTTTCCCCAGGTCACCTGTTTAAAATGTAATTAGGGAGTCTGCAAAAACCCTAATTTCCTCAGATCATGTCTCCGCAATTGTAGTGAGACAAGCTCTGAAATTCGGACCCAAATTTTAAAACGATTTCTTCTCAAATGGATTTTTTTTGTAGCTTCTGAAACTTTGTAGCGAAAACGTTATAGCGAAAATGCCACAATGACCTATTTGGAGTAGTGAAACCCTAGAATCCACAACTCTGAAACGAAATGTTATGAAACCAGCTCACAAAAAGATAGAAGAGATATATCAACTCCTTATAATTCAGCCTATTCAAGGGGGCAACCTCCTTTACATTACACAAATGAACAATTCTTGGATGATACAAATGACAAAACCTCCTTTCTATACATAGGAGTATAAGGTGTCATAATATAATGAGAGACGACATAACAATAATAATGTAAGGGCACAATATTAACAATATGGGGACTACATGGGTACAACAATATAATAAGGGGGTTGTACTAATAACAATAAGGGGTTACACTAGTAGTATAAGGGCCTAACAATTTGTATTAGATCTGGGTCTGTGTAGGATAGATCTGGTCTTGTCAAAGCTAGATCTGTTACATGGGGTAATGGATCTAATAGATCTGGGCTGCTTATTTACCTCTTCTTCACTGGAAGCAATGCTTCATCACTGAGAAGTAGCAATTCAGAATCCTCCTCTGTATAAGAGTCATTATCTCAAGAACTCTACATAACAGGGAGGAGATGGACGATGTGTTCAAGTGATTTAATACCAACGACGATGACAAGATCGTGTCATTGGAGCTGGGAGAGTTTTTTTTGCTCAATGGGCCACCGTGTCGAGTCGCAGGAGCTATGGCTCGTGATGAAGGAGGCGAACATAGACATGCACCGTTGAAAATGGTTCACCAATCCCGTCTCAGAATTTTGGATCTCTCTCCTTCGCAGTGCCATTCTCCTATCCCGTCCTCCTTTAAATGGTCAATTATATTCAAGAAATCACCAAAAAAAATCACCTCCTAAATTCCTAGATTCACAATTTTTCTTAAACCTTGATAGAAGGCATATACTTCAACAACGTTATTAGAAGTGTGACCTAAACGCCAAACATACCTATGTTCTTCTTGATTCTCTGGGAAAAAAATTACCCCCCTACTCCTACCACCCCTAAGATTAAGAACATTATTGATGGAATATATCGTACCATAAATAAGAGACCACAATATTATATTTGGATAGTAGAATATTAGATTGGGACAAATAAATGAGAAATTAACTAAATAAAAATAAATGATAGTATCAACTATATTGGTTCAAAATTCCTACCTCCCAGAAGTGAAAATAATAGAAGAAGGATTACAGGAAGAGCACATGGAAAGTTTGAAAAATCAAATATATATAATTTCAAAGGAGCTAGAAACCCTAAAGGAAAATGCGTATTTGAAGGATGTAGAAATTTCATATCTGAAAGCATAATTTTAAAAACAAAATATGGTGATTGATGATTACAAAAAAAACAATTAATTCATAGAGACAAAGTTATTGCTAAGGGTACAACGTGGTATCCCCTAGCTTGTCATTTTATGTAATTAAATGCGCATGTGCGTTTTTGGTTTAATTTATTAGTTTGAAAGAGAATTGGAAATTTTAATTATCAATAACTTATTACTAGTAATGATTGATTGTAAATTGGTAATTATGATGCTTTAATTTTGTGAATAAAGAAAGTTTGGAAAATTAGTTTTCGAGTACAAATGGTTGAAAGAGATGAGGTTGCAAATTATTGTGCAATATTTATTATCCATTAATAAGGCCTAGGCATATAATCTGGATGATTAGATTTAATTGAGGAATTATGATATTGGCCAATTAATTTTCCCTAGAAGACAAGGAGTTGTCTTTAGAAGTGGGAAACAAAATCTCATTAATGAGGTGATAACTACCTACCACCCGTTGGTGAGGCAGAGGAATTTATTAACCATCAAAAGAGTGGTAGATAGGATGGATAATATATTTTGTTTTTACTTTCTTTTGTCTCATTCAAGAGAGGAAGAGACTAAAGAGAAGCAAGAATTATAGAAGCAAGAGACTAAAGAGAAGCAAGAAGAGGCATGGTATGCTTAGGGGACATTGGATGCTTTGCAGTGTCAAGGTTGGGAAGAGGCAAGTGTGGAGCACCTGGAAGGTATGCTTTTGACTAGCAATCTAGTGGTTTTTCAATAATAATTGTAACCTTTTCTGCATTATGAGTTCAAAGAAGATAAAGGGTTTTGATAAAATGTGCAACAATCGATAAAGGAAGCTCAAGTGCTAACGATTGACGTTTTCTATGTAGGAAGACGTGGAAACAAAGGATCGGCGATTGAAAGCAAGAAGCAAAGGGAAAATAACTACTGTCCCGCCAACAGGGAACCGGATGCGGACAAGATCAAGTAAAATTAGAGCCGAATAGCCCAGAGAAAGAATGCAGGATACTGAGACGGAGAACGCAAGAAGGGAAAGAGAAGAATCGAACGATTAGCGAATCCCTCAGGATCTTTGATCCTGAGGGATCGCTGCTTTAACTTATCTTTTGATTATCTAGATACCTCCGTCATTTCTGTTATATAAAGGCACCACGCCATTGAACGGAGGGAGGACTGTTTTTGTAATTCTAAGTTTGAGAACCAACTGTAATCATTGAGTCTCGCTGAGACCTGACTTTGTTACACTTTTGTTGATGCGATTAATATAAAAGACTTGGTGTTCATTTCGTCTCTGCATCTGGAGTAACTTAAGGCAGTGTTCCATTGGCAACCAAGGGCCCAGCTCCGAAGGACACTTGCTTTTGTATTATTATACTGTGTGGTTTGTTTATTTCCATTATTTAAGTAATCTGATACATCTTTTATGTGATATGCTATGCTTCGTTATAACTGATATCTGAATGAGTCCTTTATCTCATGTCTCTGCATTGTATAAGTGGATCTACTCGAATTGCATCTTTCAGCTATTTCTGTAGCGGAATGTTGGTATGAATGTTATTGTTATCAGATCCATGTGAAATAGTATTTGTAAGACTTGAAAGCAATTTTACTTCGTTCAGGAACATAGTCATATCATCCATTACTCTCAGATTGCTGTAGTAGTAGAGAACGTGTACATACGGTTGAGGATTGTTGTTCCATTTCTTTACTGCTGTTCCATTTCTTTATTGTTGTTCCATTTCGTTATTGCTGTTCCATTTCCAGACTGTTGTTCCATTTTACTTTTCGCTGCTTGATTTACCTGCCTTTGTTGTTCTTAGTGTGAGAGCAGGCCTAAGGCTGTAGTGAGCCTCAGCAAGACGCTGCTTAGCCCTAGACCTATAAGTCCATGCTCTGATTTCCTTTCTTTATCAGTTTCTAAAGGGATAGGTTATTGTTTCCGTACCCTTGACTGATCAACTGCCTTGTGTGATTTTATCTTTTGGGTTAGTTTCGTTACAGCTTAGCATCTATTTCCTTTCAAATCGTTAGGACACTATACTACCGAGCATTACTCGGACAAACAGCCTCGGATTGAGTTACTCCTTGCAATAACAAAACGCTCCCGGATTGACTTATTAATGTGGGATAATTAGTGGTGTGAGGGACCCTAGTTACAGCTCTACATTTTGGCGCCGTTGTCGGGGAGGAGTAATAGCCATTTGCCCTTTGCAGAGTAGTGCGCAAATCTGCTAGGGGGGAGTTGGATTTTAAAAACGGAAGGTAAGAACCTGTGTACGGAGCATGTAAAAGCCTTGCTCCACCATCCGCTCTCTTAGTAGAATTGCTGGTTGATAGGATTTAGTAGTTTCTAGAGTGCATGACTAAGCAGAAAAAGTTAGAAAAGAATACCAAACCCCCAGCCAAACCTGAGAAAGCCAAAGGACCGGTGACCCTTGGCCGAACGACCTTCATAGACGAAATCTACAAGAAAACCAAATCTCAGCTGTCAGTAGGCCTGAGAAAGATTCATTCTAAGCATCCTACTAGTTCCCTTCAGGCTACAACATCACCATCTGGAGCCTACGCTGAGGTGCATAGTCAGAATGTTGAACAGGACTTCCAAGAAATTGAAAATCCTGTGTCAGAACAGCTGCAAGAAGGGAACTTAAGCAACCTTTGTGAAGGAGAAGGGGAAACAGGGGAAATAGAGGAACCAAAATCTCCTTCTAGGATAATCCAGCTGATAAACAGCCCAGATAAGGGAAGCGAATTAATACTGAAAGCACCCCATTCCTTTAGATAGAAATCCCAGATAAGGGAAGTGTCATTAAGACAGCCCCTGCCAAGGCTGCCCCTTCTCAACCTAGGAACACCCTCCTAGAAATTCCGGAAGGTTATTGGCACATATTCGATCCCATGGCGCAGAATCAGTCAAATACCCAAACTTCTACATTGCAATATCCTATAGTAGATTCTGCTGCAAATGCCCCCATGAAGGCAATTCCTCTTCAACACATCCCAACGTTTCACGGACTCACATCAGAGGACCCTGATGCATTCTTATTTGAATTCGATGTGTTATGTAGAGGGTATGATTACACCACTGACCCTCGAAAATTAAAGTTGTTTCCCTCTACTTTGAAGGGAGCAGCTCTGAGATGGTTTATGGGTCTAGGTGGTGGAGTCATAAACAATTGGGAGCAAATTAAAGAGTCCTTTCTCAAGAAATATCAGGATTACTGTAGGTCAAGAGAACTGAAAGATGAAATCTTCCAAATGACGGCCAGACCAAATGAAACTCTAGAGGAATATGTAGAACGCTTCCAGTATAATTTACAGAGATCCCCCTATGCATCATTACCTCTGCCTGACAATGTGTTGAAAACTGCATTAATTAGAGGTATGAAAGAACAGTGGATTGAAACATTGAATATCATGGGAAAAGGAGATATTTACCAAGAGAATTTTGCTGATATCATTAATTTATGTATTAGGAGTTCAAGAGGTAGCACAAGGATAAAACCAACAGAATATGATAGGTTTGTTAGAGATAACAAAATATCAACAGAAGGGGTAACACGGGTAGAACTTGGGAATTTATTAGAAAATTTTAAAACTGATATCCTAGGGACATTAACTACTCAGCTTGATATTGTGCAGGCTAAACAAAAGCAAATGGAGGCAGAGCAAAATCTGGCAATTTTCTGCCCCCGATGCAGAAGAAAACACAGCCACAAAGAATGCCCGCTAGATACAGTTCAAGCATGTGCTATCTGTACGAAAGACCACCTTACTGAAAGCTGCCCCTCACTTCCTGGATTGAAGGCTGTATACAAGGAAGCAGAAGAGGAACCAGAACCAACATACTTTGTTATCCAACGTCGCCAATGGCAACCTAGGCAATCAGGTATGTTTTCGGATCCAGCTTCTTCTTTTCAACCTCCACAATACAATGCTCAGTAATATGGTATGTGGCAAAACCAATCTACACCCCCAGTCCCGAATTGGTCATCACAGTCGTTTCCTTCTCTGAATCCATGGATGAATCAGACAAACCAATTCGGATGGCCAAATTTTCCCTACACCCCACCATATTGGCAGAACAATTCATACCCTCTGCAATGGATTCCCCCCACTTCACAAGGTTCACCCTGGCAGACCAATTGGCCAAGATCGACATATCAGTCAATAGGAACTATTCCACTCCCTCAACCAACTCTGCCAGCCTTACAACAAAACCCCCAGTCTAATTTAAGGCCGCAACTCCCAGCCCAACCCAATCCCAATCCTAATAATAGACCAGTCCAATCCATCCAAATCATAGACACATCAGAAACTGGACTTGACCTAAGGGAGTGCAATGACCTTCAGTTACGATCTGGACGTATCATAGAAACAGAGGGAGACAAAACAGTTCACATTGAAGATCAGTTACCAATAGAACAACCGCTACAACAAAAGGATGTAAATAAGGAACAGACCCATCAACAAACAAATACATCCTCTCCTCCTTTCCCAGAACGATTAGTTATACCACGACCAGTGCAACATCCAGACTTTCACATTCTGGGAGAGTTACAAAACCTGTATATAAAAATTCCATTCCTCCAGGCCATTCAAGATATTCCCATATACGCAAAGACTATAAAAGAACTGTGCATAAAAAAATCAAGGAGGAATATAACTACTAACCCTAGAGTCCAAGTAGTTGGAACTTTATCCGACCTGTTATCAGGAAAAGAGACACCTATCAAATACGAAGATCCCGGGAACCCAATTGTAACAGTCCAAATCTATGGTCAAACCCTGACTAACGCTTTAGTCGACTTGGGAGCTGCAATCAATATTTTGACAACTTCCACCTGCCAAAAGCTTGGCATCACATCAGTAGAATCTACTTCTACTTTGTTAGAATTGGCAGATCGATCTGTAGTTCGACCCGAAGGTACTCTATATGATGTCATGGTTTCCGTAGATTCCTGGGAATATCCAACTGATTTCCTGGTAATTAATCCAAAAACCCGACTAGATGGACATCCACTAATATTAGGAAGACCTTGGCTTGCTACTGCCGATGCCTACATTGGTTGCCGGCAGGGAAACATGACTATAACTAAAGGACCAGATGTTAAAAATCTAGTTCTATATCCTCCAGCACAGCCAAGCCTGCCAATGATCAAAACCAATCAGTATCCTGTGTCATACCTTACTAACAATATCAGAGCCCCATTGACTGTACAGAAGGCTTTAGATTTTAAAGATCAAATAGAAGATGATGCTATCAATAACTTCATCAGTCAAACCGAACCTAGATCTCACACACAGTGTTTTATGATAGAGGCAGCATTTGACAGTGAGCTAGAAGAAGACCCCTTAAAAGATCCACATGACCAAACAATACCAGTAACTGTTGTTGCCAATAGTAAAGTAGTGGAAGTTGAACCTGGTAAGACTCTAAATATTAACGTCAACCTTACACCAGATCAAGAAATGAAGCTTGTTAATCTGTTACAAAAATATAAGGGAGCATTTGCGTGGGATTACCCTGACATGAAGGGGATTGATCCTCAATTATGCACCCACCACATTTATATAGAGAAGGATGCAAGACTTGTTCGTCAGCCACAAAGAAGACTCAACCCCCATCTAAAAGAAATAGTAAAATCCGAACTGCAGAAACTTTTAGATGTTAATTTTATTTACCCCATCTCCGACAGTAAGTGGGTCTCTCCCCTAGTGGTGGTACCCAAGAAAAATGGGAAATGGAGGATTTGCGTGGATTACAGGGAGTTAAATAAGGCCACACAGAAGGATCACTTTCCCCTCCCATTTATAGATCAAGTACTGGACGCTTTAGCAGGGAAGAAATTTTTTTCTTTCCTGGATGGCTTCAGCGGATATAACCAAATCGAAATCGCCCCTGAAGATCAGGATAAAACTACCTTTACTTGCCCTTGGGGAACGTTTGCCTATCGAGTACTACCCTTCGGCCTATGCAATGCCCCTGCTACATTCCAAAGGGCTGTTCTCAGCATCTTTGCAGACCTAATAAACGACGGACTTGAGGTGTACATGGATGACTTTACACCATATGGAGATGATTTTGACCCAGCTCTGGATACCCTGGAAAAAGTCCTACAACATTGTATCGTTACCAGACTTTGCCTGAGCCACGAAAAGTGTTACATGATGATGACAGAAGGGCTCATTCTAGGGCACTACATCTCAGAAGCTGGCATCCAGGTAGACCCAACTAAAATTCAGATTCTTTTGCTCATCCCTACTCCCACTACTCAAACAGAGGTACGCAGTTTCCTTGGATTTTCTGGATATTACAGACGATTTATAGAACATTATTCACGCATTGCTGCACCTCTATATGCTTTAACTGGCAATGTTGATTTTTTGTGGACAGAAAAATGCGACCAGGCTTTTAAGGAATTGAAGAACCTGTTATCAACAGCTCCAGTCCTTCGAGGACCCAACTGGAATTTGCCATTTCAAATCTCATCTGATGCCTCGGACACAGCAATTGGTGCAGTCCTGGGGCAGGAAGAGGATAAGAAGCCATATGTTATTTACTATATCAGCAAAAATTTATCCTCTGCCGAACTCAATTATACTGTTACTGAAAAGGAATTCCTGGCTGTAATACATGCTGTTAACAAATTTAGACATTATATTACAAGCTATCCTGTTGTGTTATATACAGATCATTCTGCTATCAAATATTTGGCAAATAAACCTGTTACGAATGCTAGAATAACGAGGTGGTTGATCTTATTGCAGGAGTTCGACATCACAATCAAGGATCGACCTGGCAAGGAGAACCCTGTAGCTGATTTCCTCTCACGGATACCGAAAGCAATCGAAACAGCAGCAGTGGAAGATCAATTCCCTGACGAGCACCTTTTTGCTGTTGCTGTTCGAACACCCTGGTATGCAGATGTCGCCAATTACCTCGCAGTCGGTAAGTTACCAAAACACTTAACCCCTCAGGAACGCAAGCAGATTGTTCAGAAGAGCACTCGGTTTTCATGGATTGGAGGCCATTTGTTCCATACAGGGGCAGACATGCAAATCAGAAGGTGTATTTGAGAAGACGAAATCTTCGACATTCTAAAAGCTTGCCATGACGGGCCATGTGGGGGACATTTCGCTGAAAAAAGAACAGCACATAAAGTATTGCAGACCGGATACTATTGGCCTACAATTTTCAAGGATGCGAAAAAATTTGCACAAGCCTGTGACAGCTGCCAGCGAGCAGGAAAACCTGGCCAAGCTGATGAAATGCCTCTGAGACCGCAATTGGTCATTGAGCCATTTGAACGATGGGCTCTGGACTTCGTTGGGCCCATCAATCCATCATCAAATCAGAGGACATACATTCTGGTGGCGACAGACTATGTTACTAAATGGGTCAAGGCCGAATCATTACCTAGGGCTACAGAAGACTCTGTGATACAATTCTTGTTCCATTTGTTTGTACGTTATGGACTTCCGAGAGAAGTAATCACCGATGGGGGACCACAATTTGTTGGAAATAAATTAGCTGCAACACATAACAATTACCATGTCCAACATAAGATTACTACCCCATACCATGCGCAGGCAAATGGGCAAGTAGAAAGTAGTAATAAGGTAATAGAATCAATTTTAACAAAAACCATTGCATCGCATCGGCGAGATTGGGCCGCTCGACTACCTGAGGCACTGTGGGCCTACAGAACCACATGGAGAAGTACTACAGGCTATTCACCCTATCAATTAGTGTTTGGAAAGCAACCAATTTTCCCCATAGAATTCGAAATCCGAACGCTACGAACTGCACAAGAAGTCGGCCTAGATCTGAGTGAGGCACAAATCAATCGATTACAGCAGATTAATGAATTGGATGAAATCAGGCTCTCCGCATTACAAAATACAGCATTGATTCAACAGCAGCGAGCTAAATGGCACGATGCACTTATCAAGAATAAAATCTTTCATGAAGGAGACTGGGCTCTGTTATACGACTCTCGGTTTCAGGATTTCCCGGGGAAACTCCAGACTCGATGGTTAGGACCATACGAAATCCAGAAGGTACATGATAATGGGACCCTTACCCTGATCACAATTGACGGTTCTGGATATGCATTCAAAGTAAATGGCCACCGAGTTCGCCTTTATCGAAAGCCACTCACTCGGGAATCCTTCTGTCAACAGCTGCGACAAGATACTGATATGAAAATTTTAGGAGAGGAAGCGCAATCTTCCTCACCTATAGCTTAAGAAATTCATTTCATAACTTGTACATAACATCTTGTATATATGTTTCCTTGATTCTTTTTCCAAGTGTCTTTGTTGTTCCTTTGCGAAAAGGAACAACACTTGTGTGATTTTGCTGTTCCTTTTCAAAAGGAACAACTTTTGAGTGTTTTTGCTGTCTTGTGTGGAAAGGAACAACACTTTTGCTTTTTGCTGTTCCTTTGTGAAAAGGAACAGCACCTGTGTGCTTTTTGCTGTTCCTTTGTGAAAAGGAACAGCATTGGTGTGTTTTGCTGTTCCTTTGCGAAAAGGAACAGCACTTGCGTGTTTTTGTTGTTCCTTTGCGAAAAGGAACAACACTGGTGTGTTTTGTTGTTCCTTTGCGAAAAGGAACAGCACTTGCGTGTTTTTGTTGTTCCTTTGCGAAAAGGAACAACACTGGTGTGTTTTGCTATTCCTTTGCGAAAAGGAACAACACTGGTGTGTTTTGCTGTTCCTTTGTAAAAAGGAACATCACTTGTGTGTTTTGCTGTTCCTTTGCGAAAAGGAACAACACTTGTGTGTTTTGTTGTTCCTTTGCGAAAAGGAACATCACTTGTGTGTTTTGTTGTTCCTTTGCGAAAAGGAACAGCACTTGTGTGTTTTGTTGTTCCTTTGCAAAAAGGAACAGCACTTGTGTGTTTTGTTGTTCCTTTGCAAAAAGGAACAGCACTTGTGTGTCCTGCTGTTCCTTTGCGAAAAGGAACAGCACTTGCGTGTCCCTGCTGTTCCTTTGCGAAAAGGAACAACACTTGAGTGTGTCTGCTGTTCTTTGTCAAAAGGAACAGCATTTGAGTGTCTTTGCTGTTCATTTCTCAAAAGGAACAACATTTGCGATTTTCAGTTGCTCCTCTCAAAGAAATGGTATCCTACGAATGAATTCTTCTCTCAGGAATTCCATTGACATGTTTTCGCCCTTATGGAGGATGCTTTGCGACCGTGGTCTCCTAAATCTTTTAGATACAACAATGAACTTATGCGGTGAACATAAACCATGAGATATCGAAATCAGCACATCATAAATCGCTATCACTATGAAGCCAGTATGTATAAAAGGACAAGAGGAGGGACGTGAACTTTTAATCTTCACTGTCATTGTCATTTACCGGTACCATTGTTATTGGTGATCTTTATCATGACGATTTCCCTAAAAATCTTTTTTTTGATCACTACTTGGGAATAAGAACGAACGATTTATATCTATCTGTTGGGATCGCAAGACTTCTTCCACCATTCCCCGCTCTTAAGGAGTGCGGAACCACCCTGATGTGAAAATAAACAAGAGAGATGCTCTGCAAAAGAAAACAAAAACAAAATATGAAAGTTGTCAAATGCAGGATAGGGGGTCTCATTCAGAGTCGGCCTACCATGATCATAAGGGTGGAAGCGAAGTGGCATTCCCATAATGGCCACCACACCAGGGATATGGTCCAAAGATAAATTAACAAGCAAATCTTGGAACAGGAGGTCTCATCGCGAGCCGGCCTGACCACGTTCCGCGCCTACCTTGTGAATGGCATTATGACTATCTGGTCACCAAGCCAGCATAATGGCCTGCATTTTGACAAAGCACTCTTGAGAATATACACAAAGGATCATGGTTCCGAAGGGTGAGATAAACAACTCTGCCAAGGTTATGAACACCTGTTGGCAGCAGAGCTCTGTTAATGGCATCGAAGTCGTAATATTTACACCAACAGGTATGATATTAAATCTTTCTGTCTCTTATATCCTTTGCATGTATCATATGTCACACCCCGATATATCTATCGCATGAACATTACCACCGATCATGGCAACGGAACTGACAATGACTACTGGAGACTTCGTACAGTTGATAGACGTCCAATCCCCCGGTTCCTCATTATATCACGCAGGCTTATATAAAACGCGATCCACCTTTTTGCCTCGGTTTCGGCATTTCGTTGTTTTTTTACAACATGGCATAATTTCATATGATGTACTTGATGATTGTGCTCCCGACTGGCTGCTGCTCCTCTCTTTGATGGCTGTGGGCAACCTATTAGATCGCGGGGGGGGAAGTAACCTCATTACTCCATGGATTACGTGGCTGCATACCATTCGGGAAAAATAATGTACAAAGGAATGGCATGATTTAACGGTATGATGCTTCCATCCTACGGAGACTGCCGTCCACGATCTTTTCTTTTTGTTGCATGCCCTGTGTGATCCTTTCCAAAATTGGCATCGATCATCCTCTCTGCGTCGCAAATACCGCAAACAATTGCTGTTCCATTTCTGAGTTGAATCATGGGCGGAAAGACGGTCCGGAGCGAACCTCATAAGCAGACAGTTTCCGCTGCTGCTCGTAAAATCCTGGAAAACGTAGGATGGTTGAATTACTTCAACCGCCTACAAGAATCAAACGAAGCAGTAGCGTTGGAATTCCTGCAGAATTTGCAGGAAAACTACTCCGTAGTAGGAGGAAAGCGGATAGAGGTTACAGAGGATATCATCGCGGAAGTCTCAGGATTACCAGCTGCTGGACCCATATGGACGCCGAAGAAGGAGAGATTACAAAAAGCTATGGAAATTTTCCAGGACGAAGGCCAAAGCTTGACAGTCAAAGGGAAAGGAGTTCTGTCGGCAGCACTAGGGGAACCCTGGACCGAGCTAGCGAAGACAGTACAAAGCTATATCACCTGCGAAGGGAGAAAAGACGTGGTGAGACCTCGTCACCTGAAACTCTTAGCTGTTTTAAAAGGAAAATGTTCTGTAAATCTCCCTGCACTTTTAAATTCGTTACTGCATGGCGCGGCCCAAAGACTGAAAAAGGCCCAGCACATAGATACAGTCGTTAGCCACCATGGGCTGATTCGGTTGATAGTGAGCCACGGTCTCACTCAATAGCAAAGCACTTGGGAGGAATTGGTCGCAATAGTCGAAGGAGGATCGGCTGCACCACCCCCAAAACCTGAACAATCCTCTAGCACGCCGGAACGATTAGAGAAACGCAAGAAGTCAGTAGCAGAAAGACATGCCGCTTCAAAACGGAAGCAACCTCCCGATACGCCAGAACAACCAGAGAAACCCGCAGAACTTACTGATACTCTTGACCAACTTGAGAGGCCAAGGAAGTCAGCTCGGCTGGCCCGGATACGAGGAAGGTTGGAAAGAATTCAGGGAACAACGGCCCAGCCAATTGAAATTGCGGATGAACCTCCAAAATTAGAGGGAGGACCCTCCGAAGGAAATGCTGAGCAATCGGAGGCCGAGACTGACCAGCCGGAAGGAGAAATTGAAAAAGGACATGAGCCATCTGAGGGAGAAGAGGCCACCAAACAGGGCAATCAGGAAGAAGAAATTGCACAGCCAGGGGGTAGCCCGTTGCAAGACCCTCCAAGTGAGGAGGAATTGGCAGCAGTTCTGGCCAATATGGGAGAATATGGCCAGGACTCTAGCACAGGAGGTGTCCCTGACGGTCCCACAGAAGAAGAATTACCCGAGGAAATGCATGCAGAAGAGGCAGGGGAAGAAAAACTGCATGGTTATGATAATGAAATGGAAGACAACAATCCGGGACAATCTGTCCCCAGGATGCCGAATGATAGCACATATAAAGAAGAAGCAAGCTTGAGAACTAAACCCTCTGCCGAGACAAGGGAAATTGCGAAATTAAGAAAGAAGCAGCAGAGGTTGCTGGGCACTATAGCCAGACTCCGACAGCAAATTCGAATGCTGAAAGCCAGTCTGAGGATACAAAAGACTACAGGGAAAAGGAGGAGGACCACGGTAGCAAGAACCCCAAGGACAAGAATTCGCTTTGATGGATGAAACCCCATCAGGAGACCTACTGCCGAGGAACAGTCTGCTGTTCCAAATAATAATGAGGAACAGGGTGTTGTTCCAAATGACATGGAGGAACAAACTGCTGTTCCAAATAGCGCGGAGGGACAGACTTCTATTCCATCTGGCCTTGAAGAACGAATGGATATTCCAATGGAACAGTAAGAGGCTCCGATGGCGGGAAGACCACAGCAACCCTTCGTTCGCATTAAGAAGGAAACAGAAAACAAAGAAGTCCAAACAGAAGCACCACCCTCGGGCGTAATTCGGGTCCTAAACTCAAAGCAATGTAATAGGAAGGTCCAGGTTAAACTCCCAGCCTCTACGGTTGTGTGGAAGAAGGACCCAAAAACCAGAACCTTGCATAAAATGATGAAGGAAGCCCAGCAGGAAGCCGAGCAATTGCGAGAACAGACAGTCCCCAAGGAAAGATACGAAGAGCTCCAACAGCAACTTCGAGACATCAATCAGTCCGAGAGCCAGGCCTTTGAAGGATGGCAGAAGGAGCAGGAAAAGGTTGCTAAGGTAACTCATCGATTAGATAGTGTTGTTAAGCAGATGGACACCGTGTGTTCCTTATATAATGACGTTTTGACTTGTAGGGCCCCTGCTAAAAATTATGCTTTATTTTTGCTTGAACGATATCTGAGATTAAAAATAAAAGCCGTTAGGGCAGGAGCACCTATCCATATCAACACTGTTAATGATTTTATAGACTGTTGCAAGCACTATGGAGTTAGAGTTCAAAGGTTATTATGCGAGTTTTACCTGCACAATCTTGTGCTAGACCAGGAAACTGACTTAAATCCTGGCCCTTTTGTTGGCGATATACAATTCCAAGCCTTCATCTCATTTGGGTTTAATCAGGTGAAATGGCTCAGAGCTTATAACACCTTTCAGAGACAAGAAAATAGCCTAGACTTGTGGATACGAGCTGAACCTAGAGACCCAGTGACGCTATGGAGAAAGCATAGGAGTCTCATAAGGACCCCAGGAGTCATTGAGATAATAGGGCCCATGCACGAAGACTTGATCCGAAACGGTCTGGAATATTTCCTGACTATTAAAGATCTTGCCCTCGATGCTGCAAAATTTCGATACCAGACCTCTAGTCCAAGCATCCAGCTCAGGGAACCATTCAAATATGAGAATTTTGAGCTGGCTGCCAGCCAATTGAACCTTTATGGGGAACGGATTCTGCAAGCAGGGCCATCCTGGTTAGGGTATCGATTTCGCAGTCCAATTATTTGGCACCCTGCACCCGGATATCAGGCCTTATATGAGATGCCTGCAGATCAAATAGACCAGTTCTTTGACCATCTAGTTGCTCATCACGGTTGCCGGCCTCCTCACGAGATCCCTTCTCCGGCCTATTCTCTCACCGCCTTGCATCTCAACTACAATGTTTTCATGAGGCCATGAAATAGGGTAAGCAGGGGGGTGTGTGGAGCACCTGGAAGGTATGCTTTTGACTAGCAATCTAGTGGTTTTTCAATAATAATTGTAACATTTTCTGCATTATGAGTTCAAAGAAGATAAAGGGTTTTGATAAAATGTGCAACAATCGATAAAGGAAGCTCAAGTGCTAACGATTGACGTTTTCTATGCAGGAAGACGTGGAAACAAAGGATCGACGATTGAAAGCAAGAAGCAAAGGGAAAATAACTACTGTCCCGCCAACAGGGAACCGGATGCGGACAAGATCAAGTAAAATTAGAGCCGAATAGCCCAGAGAAAGAATGCAGGATACTGAGACGGAGAACGCAAGAAGGGAAAGAGAAGAATCGAACGATTAGCGAATCCCTCAGGATCTTTGATTGATCCAGATTTAAACAGGAACGCAACAAATTACAGAGATAACCATATACACAAAGATGCAGCGGAAATAATACTTCATTTCATTAATGGAAAATACTGACATATGCTTACAAACAGAAATGGCAATAAACTAGCTAGGGCGATGGTAGCTTATCTCTGAGAAGAGATGTGATGGCTACATGCCTCTGAACTGTTCTGAACTGTATTACAATGAGGCTCGAAGGCCTATTTATTGTTGAGAAACAATGGAAAACCCTTCACATACCGAAACCTAACCCTAGAAGATGAAACGCCAAATTGTGGGCCCCGTTTGGGTAAATTGGTACATCAATTTCCCGGGGTCGTAACTTTGGCATACGATCTCCGTTTGACGCGTACGATAGCTCGTTAGAAAGATCTATCCGAGTACTACCACTTTGGGAGGCAACATAGGGCACGATTGCCCCAGAATTCCAAAAAAACGTCGTTTAGGGCCTCAAAACGGCTCCGGAAGTTCAGGACCCGAAAAACTGCTAAAAATAGTAAACTGTGCTACAATTAAGGAAACTGAAAATGCTGAGAAAGACAATGGTGGGGGTCCAGGTGGACCTGGCAGGTGGCCACCAATATCCACCTGGATCATTCCTCCCCCCTTAGGAAGCAATGGTCCCCATTGCGTTGAGCTCCTCCATGAGATGAGGAAACCTCTGCTGAACTTGTTCCCTGGTGAGCCACTTGCCCTGCTGAAGGAGTTGGCCTGCTTTGACAACTCGATACAGTTGGATATGCTGTTGGCGAGTGTTCTTGATCTGTGTGTCCATGATCCGATCAGTTGCAGCTTGTTCCATGCAATCTGGATTTAATTCTGTGGGTTTGAGCTGTTCTGCAATGTCGGATGTGTCTAGCAATGGTGGAAAGTATGGCCGAAGGCGGTCCACATTGAACACTGGGTGCAGGCAAAGGAATGGGGGAATGCTGAGCTCAAATGCATTGTCTCCCATAGCCTTAGTAATGGTGTAAGGACCATATCGAAGTGGTCTCAATTTCCGATAGGCTCCAGTAAGGCGTTCCTTTTGCAAATGCAACCAGACTTTGTCGCCCACCTGAAACTTGTGTGGCACCCGGTGTTGATCATGTCGCTGCTTGTACTTGGCATTTGATTTCTCAAGAATGTCATGGACCTGCTGGCGAATATGTTGGATGCGCTCAATGAAGCTGGTGGCCTTATCTGTTTCGGACTGGACATGAGCTGAATTCATGTGAGTAGCTGCAAGTGGCATGGCCACATCAATGGGGCATAGTGGCTGGAATCCTAAACCCACCTGAAAAGGGCTATGGCCAGTGGAGCTGTGAAGAGCTCGGTTGTAGCTGTGCTGAACATAGGGGAGGCTCTCGTCCCATGTGCGTGGATGCTTTGAGTTATACATGCGCAGAATGTGCACAATCATCCTGTTGACAACCTCTGTCTGGCCATCAGTTTGAGGATGGAAGGCTGTGGACTTCGTGAGTTTGGTGTCCAGCATTGACCAGAGACTGGACCAAAATGTGCTGAGAAACCGACTGTCCCGATCTGAGATGATAGACTGTGGGATCCCAAAGTGCACCCACACTCGTTCAAAGAAGAGTTTAGCAGTGGCTTCTGCTGTGATATTCTTCTTGCAGGCCATCATAATGGCCATCTTTGAGAACCTGTCGACGACCACAAAAACACAGTCATTTCCATGCTTAGTGGAAGGAAGGCCTGACATGTAATCCATGGAGATGGATTCCCAAGGTCGACTAGGGGTAGGCAACGGGGTATAGAGGCCTTGCTTCTTAATGGTCGGTTTGGCAATGGCACAGGCAGTACATGATCGGATGTACTTCCCAACATCCTGTCGAAGATTCGGCCAATAGAAATAGTTTTGCAGTACTGCCACTGTTTTCTCGACCCCGAAATGCCCAGCAGCCCGACTGTAGTGTGCTTCCCAAATCATCTTGGCACGCTCGCTTGAAGGAACACAAAGGTGACCGAGGTGGCATAATAGGGCATCCTGGAGGTGAAAATCTGCAACCTGCCGACCCTCCAAGAGTGTCTGGTATGTGTGGCCGAATTCTGGGTCGCTTTTGTAGAGAAGTGGCCAATCAGAAGTCTCGTGCCCGCAAGAGTTGAGCACGGTGGTTAGCGCCATGATCGGTGGTCGACTGAGGCAATCTGCAACATTATTGGTGCTGCCCTTTTTATACTTGATATTCAAGTGAAACTGTTGCAGGTATGTAGACCACTTCTGATGGCGATCATTCTGCAATTTCCCTTGGGTCTGTATGAATTGCAGAGGTCGGTGGTCTGTGTGGATGACCGTTTCCTTCCCCAAAATGTAATGCTTCCATTGTCGGCAGGCCTGTACAATGGAATACATCTCTTTATCATAAGTGGGGTACTTCCGGACTGTGTCTGAAAGTGTTTCACTGTGATATGCCACTGGATGTCCATGTTGAGTAAGGACTGCCCCAATAGCATAGTCAGAGGCATCTGTCTCGACCTCAAATGGTTGTTGTAAATCTGGTAACGCGAGCACTGGTGCCGTGCAGAGGCGATCCTTCAACTCCCTGAATGCCTTCTGTTGAGATTCAGACCAAAAGAATTTTGCTTTCGCCCCGCCCTTGGTGACTTGACTCAAGGGCCAAGAAATATGAGAAAATCCCAACACAAACCTGCGGTAGAAGTTGGCAAGACCTAGAAAGCTGCGGAGCTCTGTTAGAGTGGTTGGAGAGGGCCAATCCCGAATGACTTGGACCTTGGCTGGATCGACATGCACCCCCTGTTCATCAATGATGTATCCCAGATACTGGACCTCGGTCATGCCAAAAGTGCATTTCTCCAAATTGGCACATAGCTTGTGTTGCCGCAGTGTTTGGAGAACCTGTCGGATGTGGTGGAGGTGCTCTTCCCAACTCTGGCTGAAGATCAGAATGTCATCCAAGTATACTACTACAAAGGAGTTGGTGAATGGCCGCAAGATGTCATCCATTAGCCTCATAAAGGTTGCAGGAGCATTCGTCAATCCGAAAGGCATGACCAACCATTCGAAGAGGCCCTCCTTGGATTTGAAGGCAGTCTTCCACACATCTGAGGGTTCAATTGGTACCTGGTGATATCCTGACTTCAGATCGATCTTGCTGAAATATTTCGCCCCCTTTAGTTGGTCTAGGAGGTCATCAATCCGCGGGATCGGGTACCTATTACGGACAGTGATCTTGTTCAGCGCCCGATAGTCAATACAGAGTCTCCACGTCCCATCCTTCTTCTGTACCAACACTATCGGGCTCCCACAGGGCGAAGAACTCGGACGGATGTGACCTTTCTGTAGGAGCTCCTGAATCTGCCTCTTGATTTCATTGTTCTCCAGAACGGAGCGCCGATAAATTGGTCCATTGGGTAGCGGCGCACCTGGGGTCAGATCAATGGAGTGCTTGACTTGACAGTGCAGAGGAACCCCTGCCGGGGAGGTGAAGATGTCTTTGTACTCCTCCACAATCTTGTCCATTTGTAGCTGCCGTGCAGAGGGACCTCGTTTGGAGGCCGCGGCCACTGTCTTCTTCTTCCCTTGAGGGCGTATCATCAGGAAAACAAATTTCCTGGTTTTGGAAATGATCTTACTGCATTGTTTTGCAGTAATCAAAGAGATGGCGGCAGGTGGTGGTACCTCTGGTATCCTGAACAACTTATTTCCCAATGTAATAATAACAGCACGGGGCCTTGATTCATACACAGCATGTCGCTTCCACAAGTATGGTTGTCCTAGTAATACATCACAAACTTCAAGGGGAGCAATGTCACACAATACCTCATCCGTGAAGGGCTTGATGTTGTATGGAAGGCGACACTGCTGGCTCACGCGAAGATCTCGCCCTTGGTAAAGCCACCCAATGGTGTATGGTTGTGGATGTGCTGTGGTCGGTAAGCCCAACCGCTTCACGACCTCTGCCGAAATGAGGTTCTTTTGACTCCCGCTATCAACAATGAACTGTATCGGGGAGCCCTTGACCCACATCTGGGAGTGGAAGAGACGCTCCTCCTCCTCTGGATCTTCGGGTTCATTTTTCTGGATCTTTGCGGTAGCAACAGTGGCGCTGGGATCCGCATCAATGATCTGCTTCCCTTTTTCATACCCCTTATCGGGTTCTGACTCAGAGTCGGAACATGCATCTGATTCTGAAACCTTTAGCTCAGCCACCAGTGACTGTTTGGCCCGACACTCACTTGTGTTGTGAGTGGAGCTCTTATGGAACTCGCACCATTTTCCAGTGTCCTTTCTCGGCTTCGCGGCGTTGCTCTTTGCTTGCAGCTTCAGCTGGTTGTCTTGGGCTGTCCCGCCTTGGCTTTGTCCTTTGTTCTGTGGTTTAGGGGCACCTTTCCCCTGCTTTGGATTCGCAGATCCAAAGTCTCGCTTCTTTTGTTTAAACTTCTGCTCGACTTTGACGGCATACCGGTATGCTGCGCCGAGCGAGGGGATGTTTAGGAACTGTATTTCTTCCTGGATGTACTTGTGCAGGCAGCCACGGTATTTGAGTATCAAATGTTGCTCCGAATCCTTGATACCCAACTTTGTGCGAAGGGTATGGAAAAGATTGGTGAACTCCGGCACATCTTGGTCCCTTCCCTGCCGCAGCGTGGTCCACTTTATGTATTCATCCTCATAGCTTCCGACAGGGTAGTACTGCTCCTTGATGGCATCCCGGAACGAATCCCAGGTGGGTGCGGCTGAAAATAGTGAGCCAGTACTTTCATCCTTCTGCTCGCAGTAGGTTTCCCACCAGTCCTTGACGTGGGGGGCTACTTTGAGAAGAGCAAAAACAATCTTTTCCCGACTCGAAAATTCATGAACAGAAAAATAACCCTCTAGCAGATTTAACCATTTATCTACGGCATCGGCGTCTATCTGACCCTCGAATATGGGGATTTCAAAATTAACTTGTACCTTAAAGGGTGTGGCGTTTCCAGAGGAGCTGCTGGAAGCCGATGCGCCGCTTCTGGGTAGCCGCTGAAGGATCTGCGCAAAGCTGTCCATCATCGCATTCCGTTGTCGCTCGAGCGCTTCTTCGAGCAAGATTTTGATGGGATCTCCTGCCCCCTCGTCTTTCTTCTCGTCCGCCATGGGAGGCCGTCGGGATTTGCGAGGCTGGTCTTGCAAAGGTTCAACCAGTTCAAGCCCTAACTCCTTATATCCCGACCTTGTTGGGGACATGCAAAGAAAAACAGAGAAAAAGCAGACCGCTCTGATACCACTGATCCAGATTTAAACAGGAACGCAACAAATTACAGAGATAACCATATACACAAAGATGCAGCGGAAATAATACTTCATTTCATTAATGGAAAATACTGACATATGCTTACAAACAGAAATGGCAATAAACTAGCTAGGGCGATGGTAGCTTATCTCTGAGAAGAGATGTGATGGCTACATGCCTCTGAACTGTTCTGAACTGTATTACAATGAGGCTCGAAGGCCTATTTATTGTTGAGAAACAATGGAAAACCCTTCACATACCGAAACCTAACCCTAGAAGATGAAACGCCAAATTGTGGGCCCCGTTTGGGTAAATTGGTACATCAATTTCCCGGGGTCGTAACTTTGGCATACGATCTCCGTTTGACGTGTACGATAGCTCGTTAGAAAGATCTATCCGAGTACTACCACTTTGGGAGGCAACATAGGGCTCGATCGCCCCAGAATTCCAAAAAAACGTCGTTTAGGGCCTCAAAACGGCTCCGGAAGTTCAGGACCCGAAAAACTGCTAAAAATAGTAAACTGTGCTACAATTAAGGAAACTGAAAATGCTGAGAAAGACAATGGTGGGGGTCCAGGTGGACCTGGCAGGTGGCCACCAATATCCACCTGGATCATTGATCCTGAGGGATCGCTGCTTTAACTTATCTTTTGATTATCTAGATACCTCCGTCATTTCTATTATATAAAGGCACCATGCCATTGAACGGAGGGAGGACTGTTTTTATAATTCTAAGTTTGAGAACCAACTGTAATCATTGAGTCTCGCTGAGACCTGACTTTGTTACACTTTTGTTGATGCGATTAATATAAAAGACTTGGTGTTCATTTCGTCTCTGCGTCTGGAGTAACTTAAGGCAGTGTTCCATTGGCAGCCAAGGGCCCAGCTCCGAAGGACACTTGCTTTTGTATTATTATACTGTGTGGTTTGTTTATTTCCATTATTTAAGTAATCTGATACATCTTTTATGTGATATGCTATGCTTCGTTATAACTGATATCTGAATGAGTCCTTTATCTCATGTCTCTGCATTGTATAAGTGGATCTACTCGAATTGCATCTTTCAGCTATTTCTGTAGCGGAATGTTGGTATGAATGTTATTGTTATCATATCCATGTGAAATAGTATTTGTAAGACTTGAAAGCAATTTTACTTCATTCAGGAACATAGTCATATCATCCATTACTCTCAGATTGCTGTAGTAGTAGAGAACGTGTACATACGGTTGAGGATTGCTGTTCCATTTCTTTACTGCTGTTCCATTTCTTTACTGCTGTTCCATTTCTTTATTGCTGTTCCATTTCGTTATTGCTGTTCCATTTCCAGACTGCTGTTCCATTTTACTTTTCGCTGCTTGATTTACCTGCCTTTGTTGTTCTTAGTGTGAGAGCAGGCCTAAGGCTGTAGTGAGCCTCAACAAGACGCTGCTTAGCCCCAGACCTATAAGTCCATGCTCTGATTTCCTTTCTTTATCAGTTTCTAAAGGGATGGGTTATTGTTTCCGTACCCTTGACTGATCAACTGCCTTGTGTGATTTTATCTTTTGGGTTAGTTTCATTACAGCTTAGCATCTGTTTCCTTTCAAATCATTAGGACACTATACTACCGAGCATTACTCGGACAAACAGCCTCGGATTGAGTTACTCCTTGCAATAACAAAACGCTCCCGGATTGACTTATTAATGTGGGATAATTAGCGGTGTGAGGGACCCTAGTTACAGCTCTACAGCAAGTACTTAACTATTAAATTTCCAGAAAATAAATGTTATTTGACAGTCAGTATCTCTAAATTCTATATTTATTTGTTTGTCAAGAGAATGGATCTAGTTATGTTTTACATAATGGAAAAATGAAAAGAAAAGGAATTGTAATTCTATGTTTTATTTATTTATTCTTTACAGTGTAAGTTAAATAGAATGCATAAATTTACATAAGGAAAAGAAAAACTTTCTATATTTTATTGAAAAGTTATTAAATATATATATATATATATATATATATAGATATATATATATATATATATATATATATATATATATATATATATATATATATATATATATATATATATATATATATAGTCTGAACCATAGAGTATTCTTTCATAGAATAGAATTCTAAATATGGTGCTAGTTAGAAGTAGATTTTTATTGAATATAGAAGAAATATGAAGATAAATACCATATATATATGACATCGTAGTGACTACATGAAACTTGTAGACTATCAATTTAAGAGTATACTAGTGTACAAACATGGACTGACAAAAGGAAGAGTCCTTTTTCTTTAGCAAAAATAATTTATATAAATAAACAACCAAAATATTACAAAATTGTTCCATGATATGAATAGGAGTGAGGATTAGCGTAAATTGTTAAGTTAACAGTTTGCTATGCAAATCTAATAGTGATGAGTCAAAAGGAGGAATACGCCAATTGAAGACAATACATAGTTGAGAACCTTTCAAGAGAAAATAAACATATATGCATGTATTGCTAAAGGGAACATTGTCCAAATGGCTAATTTCATATAAATGTTATACAAATTTAAAATAAAAATGGAACTACATAGAGTTTGGCGTAAATGGCCGAGAAGAGGGTTTATCAAAGACATCAACTAAAATTAAATAGTTCGTAATTATTACAGAACTATGTGAAGAATACAGTAACAAATGCTCAAATCCATGAAAAAAAATACTCCAAATTGTGAAGACTAACTTAAATGAAACCCAAAGATGAATTTTCCCTCATACACTGCATTCATGCTAGGGTGTGCGAGAGACCCGACCTGATAAATAAGGGAGTTGAGAAATTAATATAGTTTGTACAGTTGAACTTGAAATTAGAAAACTATGGAAGAGAAGATAATTTTCCATAGAAGCATTCAAAGGGTTACTTAAACACACAAAAAATAAATTAGAGAAGTAATGGAGGAATTATGAAGAAATTTTACAAAGAAAGATTAAAGTGGGAAACTATGGTAAGTTCATATATCTTTATTTTCTTCATAAACCTATAAATGTCTCTGTTGTACTTCCAAAAAAAATCTTGATAAGTCAAAAGCCAAAAAAGGAAGCAATTATAAACAAAAATACTGTAAGAGTATCCTGAGTATTGATGTTATTGACAAAAAAATACCATAAATATAACCTATGGAGCCGAGCGAGCAAACATTTAATAGAATGCGGAGCACAATACATATTTAAGATATTGAAATGGTAAAATAAAACATACTAGATGTAATCACAGTGTGAACCCAAAGAAACTAAATATATAACTCTAAGCAGAGATCAATAACCCGGTAGAATCACTGAAGTAGAACTGTGTACCAAAATAACACAAACCCAATAAATTATTTCAAGCTGAGAGCTTAATAGATGCATAACAAACAAATATGCCAGATGAATAAAACTACATTATTAAATCCAACTATATATATAACGAGATATATGGGTCCAATAGTAGAGACCTAAAATATAAATGTACACAGGTTAGGATATTGGAAAATAGAACCTACTGGAAGGAAACAATTGGTAAATAAGTTATTTTCAGTACCTGAGAAGGGTCGTGGTAACCCATTATTCCTCTAACCATAACAAACGAGAAATCCACCATTTCCAAAATAAACGGAACCACAAGTCTTTGAAATTCATTTATTTTTAAAAGATCCCTGTAATAGAGACACTAAGTTAAACCATGGAAAAAAAAAATATCAGTCAATACACATGTTCACTAAATAAAAAGAGATAATGGTAAAGGAGAAATATGACAAATCGAGTTTGTTGATTGGCACGATACCCATTATACCACTACTAAACCATTAAAGCGACAATCATCCTTGATCTAAAATAAACCTCTCATCACTATTGATTCATTAGGTTAGAAATACCTCCGTGGAGGGATAATCCATAGACACGTATACCACAAGACAATAAAATAATAAATTCATATTAATGTGATAAAAATCCAAAGGACACAACAATAAACTTTAAAGGTGACAATCACCATCGATCTCATCAAATTGCAGAGTGACCATCGATTTGGTAGGTGAGTATGACTATTCGTGGAGGCGTTATCCGCTGACATGTAAAGGCGTTAGAGAAATGTCATTATAAACAACTACATATAACATCGATCCAAGACCCACAAAATAGTACCACATTGTTAACAATTAAATATGCTGATGATCTTTATAATAGAACGATGTTAAATGTACTAGTACAAAGAGATTTATTGATGTTCCTAGGTTGAAAACGTAAGTTGTTTGAGAAGCATAAGAGATAGTTGTCTTAGATTCGATGGCCCTACAGTTGTTGATGAATTATTGATACCAAACCAAATTTGGTGAAATGACATTATAATTCGAATAATGTATTTTTAAATTAAATAATGAGATAAAGTTTATGAAAGAGACGTTTTTAAATTAAATAATGAGATAAAGTTTATGAAAGAAACTTTTAAGAGGAATTAGCAATAACAACTAAATGGATAAAGAAATTAGCATTAATGTAAATGGGTAACTATTGGAAATATTTTCCATAGTTCAAAGTCATGGCAAGAACTCTTTTTATACAAACAAAATATAGGCATTTAGGGTTATCAGTAAACATTGTAATTGAATACTGTGTTTGTGATATTTGTTAGAAAACAAGTTAAAGAGTTATCAGTAAACATTGAAATCGAATACTGTGTTTGTGATATTTGTTAGAAAACAAGTTAAAGAGTTTAAATTGTGTTTGTGATATTGGTTAGAAACCAAGTTAAAGAGGGGACTATATTTCCTAAATATAAATAATCGTTTTCAAAAATGACACGGTATTTTGACTATAACATAAATGAATTGCAATGATATATATATATATATATATCTATATATATATATATATATATATATATATATATATATATATAATATGGGGCTAAGTGAGGTACATTACTGAGTGGTATCAGAGCTGTAGGTTACAACATTGGGCGTTTTAACGGTCTTGAACAAATTGTTCAAAATAATATTAGAATTTAGTGTATGTTTGAAGAATTTAATGGACAATGTTCTATAGGACACCGAAAGGTGGTAAGGAACCCAATACTGAACTAGGAATGATGGGTGGTGGAACCCACAATGCTGAAAAACAATAATCTAGTTTACTCCAAGTAATACAAATCTTGAAGATAGACTTAAATGATATCAAGGAAAATCAAGAAAGTTTGTCTAAAGACAAAGAAGAGTAGGAAGAAATTATTGGCTACTTGTTGAGAAAACTAGAAGAAAATAGAAACAATAGAAAAGTGAAAAAGGATCTTAAGAAGAGAGCTAGAAGTGAATCCACAGATACTAATGATTCTATAACTTTTGTTGCAAACGAGTCTCATGAATTTGAAGAAAAAGAAGAATAGATATATGAAAGTAGCACCTCTACATCTAGGAAGAAGAGGAACTCATCTCATCGACAAGGAGAATCTTAGAAAATTAGGCCTCCTAATTTTGATGGTAAATTTGAAGGAGTAGAGGCATGGCTCCTCAATATGTCCAAATATTTTGAAGTATACACGTATCCAACTAACTTGAAAGAAATATTGACAACTTTCCAGTTGACTAGTAAGGAAGCCTTATGGTGGGAAAAGAACAAAGTTGTTAAGATAATTAGGAGTAAGAAATTAACTTGGAATCTATTTAGAAATGAATTCAAAAAGAAATATCTCATTGAAAGGTATTTTGATGAAAAATCTATGGAGTTTCATGAGATTGGGACAATCTATTATGGGTGAGTTTGTTGGTAAATTTACAAGTTTGGTGAGGTATGTGCCTTACTTAAAGGAGGATAAAGCTAAAATACAAATATTTATCATTTGTCTACCTTTCTCATATTGGGACAAAATTGAGTTTGATAACCCAAAGACTATGGAGGAAACCATAAGAAAGGAAAAACTATGTTTTTTTCAAAATCGAAAGAAGGGTTCAAGAAACCAACCTTCCCAAAAAACTCCAAGAGTAATCAAGGTGGAAACTATAGAAAAAGTGTAAATAAGTTAAGGAATTTTGGACAAAAAATGGGATAGGGAGCTAGAATTGGGAATAAAAATGTTGTGGAAGCTACAAGACCACCAATTAAATGTTGGGGATGCAGTGAAAATCACATGTGAAAAGACTGTCCATAAAATCCAGCAAATAAAAGAGGGATTGTGCATAACTTACAAGAGGCCTCAATTGTTAATTACATTGCCTACAACATCCCAAGGATTAGTGCGACACTAGATGGAAGGCAAGAAAACCATAAGTCAACAATGGTGGAAGTTCAAGGTAATATTTCTGAACAAAAAGTTTCGATACTAATAGATCTTGGATCTAATTTAAGCTATGTTTATCTTGCTACAATTGAAAGGTGGGAACTTAGAAAGGAAAATTAAATCAAACCTTGGTTAATATAGCTAACTACAGGAACAAAACAAAATTAATTAAGACCAACAAAAATTGTCTAGTAAATTTGAATGGAATGTACAAAGATTTGAATTTAAATGTTTTACCTCTAGGGTCATATCATATACTAATTGTGATGGATTGGTTAGAGTCATATAAAGTGATTTTAAACTGCATAGAGAAATCATTTACCTGTGTTAATGATGAAGGAGAAGACTGTATGGTTAAAGGAGTGCAAAGATCTATTTCAATAAGAAATATTTATGCTTTACAACTGAAGAAATGTACTCATAAAGGCTATCAAATGTTTGTTGTTTAGATTGAAGACTTAGCTAAAAATAAGAAAAAGCCATCTCTAGATTACTACCCTGTTTTACATAAATTCAAGGACGTTTCCCTGAGGAGATACCAAGACTGCCCCCAAGAAGAGTGTAATGCCGCATCCCCTCATATCTACCCACTTTCGCCGACTTACCCTGGTAAGCATGAGATGAGGGTCTACTATGACAAGAATCGACCTCCTAGGTGACCTTAAGGAAGTGGAATCCACAAAAACCCACCACACAAATCTTATATACCTACTAGAGGATTCCTAGAAGCCCTTCGAGTCATCGCCATAACTAGTCCCTCAATATCACTAAGTTTTAATTCATCAAACCCTTGGAAGCTCCCATGATGTGGACAAGGGTGCATCTGGGAGGCTCAAGTCGCTCCCACAGCAAGGCATGGGTGCATCTGGGGAATTTTCTCCTCAAAATTGTGCTTGTGACTCTGGTATTTGTGTCACTTTTCAAGCCCATAATCTAGGTCACTATCCAGAAATTACTATAGCTTTTAGAATCCATAACTTACATGACAACAAGACTTGCAAGCCAAGAATTGGCTCCAGGACTAGGCCTGACCACCCCCAATCGGGACTGACATTCTGTCAAACACTTGGCATCAATGCAATCTATAGGACATGAATACAAGACAGAGCAGAAATGACTAGTAACTCATATGAGACTTGACAAGAAGGATCACCACGCTCTTCCTTTAATTATTTTGACATCAATTAGGTCTTGCATCCATTATCCTTTTAGTTACAAGTAAATACATGAAATAACCATGCTTATAACCAACATCAAACCATGTAGATAACAATGAGATAACAACCATTAAGGCCATATAATAACAAGTACAAAAGTAAGAGAACTTAACTTTTATTAAACATAGAAAAGAGCCAACCAGGTTTGGGACTTCCACGTATGACCTGACTATAGACATGGTTGAACCAAATATTTCTTTCAGTCAGTCACCCCCATGACATATTCCAAGGATGAATATGGGATCTCATGGATAAACCAATCCAAAAACAACCAAGGGAATCTAGAGGTTAAACCACCTCCATCCTCACCAAATCATGATCTCACCAAAACCGACACCAAGATCACAAAACCAAACCAAGCTTGGAATGCCTCAGGACTCCATCATTATCCTTGAGGAATTTTCTGTCTCCTTATCTCTTAGGCTTTACCCTAATCCACACCAGATCACTAGGCCCTAAACTAAGACTCCACCCCTAGGCTTTACCATGTTTCCCGCCAAAGCTAGTCAAGGGATTCCTAGGTCTTTGGGAATTTTCTTGAGACCATCTCTGCCATGGATTCCGAAATCATCCAGCAATTCCAAATCTCAAAACCGAGAAAATAATCCCATCATACCATGGCTATCTGGAGAAAGGTAAGGCAAGGCTGAAAAACACTGTCATAACCTAGCAAGACCATGCCACTAACAACTAGAGAACCAAATACTAACATGCAAAGCCATGCATTTCAAAAACACCTAGGAAATCACAATTGCAGTATGTTACCTGCAAGTATTCCTGTTGAAGCTGCTTGATCCTTCTCTTCCTTGCTTTCTCTTTTCTTTCCTTTCCTTTTCTCGTCCTTCCATTTCTTTCTTTTCGCTTCCTTTCTCCAAAGCTAGAATGCTCCAAGAAAACTCTAAGTGTCCAAGAGTGTGAGAGAAAGAATAATGAGAGAGCTGAAAAACTGAACTAACAAAATGTTAAACTAACCAAACCTGAGCAAAATATTTCCATCTAATCCTCAAAAACCTTTTTATCAATGAGGCCTCTATTTTCTTCATTTTCCATTATTTTCCTTCAATTTCCTCCTCATATGCAACCTATGACCTTTCACCTTCCTTTTTTACTAATTTTCTTTATTTTCATAAATAAAATGCCAATTAATGCCACTTTTCCTTTCCAAATTCCTTTGCCATTTCCTTTTCCAATTTCCTTAGCCATAATAACTGAAATGAACACCCACTAGGATGTCTTTCCCAACATTCAACTTGGAATACATGTCCCATGAACTTGGTCTTATTTTTTCCTTTATTAAATTTTACATGGAATTTTGATCAGGGATATTACAGAACCCTCCCCCTTGGGGGAACAACATCCTCAGTGTTCAATAATGCCTATAACTAAGAATGCTGCTGCAACTAAACAAACTACCCATGGAGCTTTATAACTTAGCTCGTTGCAGTATTTACAATGACCACTGCTAAAAGCATGACAAGCATACCTCTTACTGGAGCTTTATAACATGGCTCATTATGGTATTTGTGATAACAACCACTATACGCATGCACATTTTCTTCAACCAAAAAATAACCATATTGTCTATGGAGTTTTATAAATCCAGTTCGATATAGTATTTGCAATAATATACACATGTACACATATGCACATTTTCTCAAATAGCAAATAAAGGATAGGATGCTTGCATCAACAACAAGGGAATCCAAAGGCTTACACCTCCACCCTCAAAATTAATGCCAGGATTCACTTCTTCCAAAGAAGTCTAGAATCCACTGCCAAATTCAAAGTTGCATCCAATGTCCAATGCTACAATCCTGTGTCACTTTTCCTCTCGGTGAATAGTTATCAACTCATTTTTCCATGGCGTACTCCCTATGTGCATCTGATTCCATATGGAAAAGCTAATGAGAAAAAAAAATCCATCCCTGGACTTCCATTCTCTACTACACAGTCCCTTGGGAAATCCAATCACCCCCTTCCGTGTAGTCACTCACCTTCCAAGTTCCCCAACATCCCCTATCTTGGGCGATCCATCCCTTGGAAAGGATTCCTTGCATCAGAAGGTCAACAACCAAGGCATATACCTGCCTCAAAACCATCATACCGGTCATAGCATGCTCATGGAAATCAATGGACACTATTGAGTACTAGTGTCCCATAATGGCCCTGCTCCTGAAGTGCTTTACCAACATACTACTTCCTGTTTCAATTCCTTTCACTAACATTGCTAATTCTTGTAGTCGGTTTCAACAACCAAACCTAGGAATCTCTCATGATTTCCTATACCAAGCACACAACTGCCATTAAATTTAAATAAATTGAAATAAATTCACATCATACCTCAATGGTAGCCCGTCAACAAGGTACACTTGCAATTCTGTTTGCTTCCTGTCACAACAAGTCAAACTAGCTTCTTTGACCAAATCATCATGTATAAACACATCACATCAGGTTAGCTCAAAACGCGACCATCATAGATCAAAACCATAAATCACATGTAACCATCATAAATCGGAATCATGGATCACATGTAATCATCATAGACCAGAATCATAAATCACATGCATAATAAATCTGAAATAAAATACTGATACTTATCCTTTAATCAATCCTTAGCTTTTACCTTTGTATTTATTTCATACGCACAACGGATCGGTTCCCACACCCGATAAACACCCAGTTTCTTCTCTTCAACCATGTACACATACACATTGTACATCACAAGACGTACATCCACACATAATGTATGACATCATGCAATACATGCACCTACACTTGACATGCAACTCATACACCTACACCCAATGTACAACACAACACATACATACACCTACACCCAGTGTATGATACAAGACAATACATACTTCTACATCCGGTGTACAACACTACACATATCACGATACCACGATTACACAATGCACATACATAGTACCACATGGCAGCAACACAACATGTATGACATGGACATAATACCACTTGTACACCAGTACCATATGTACAACATGTACATAGTACCACTTGCACAATAGGTGCACAATGTCACATGCACACGACACCACCTGCACAATGTGTACACAACACCATATGTACACTGCACCACATGTACAATGTGTACATAATACCACATGTACACAAAACCACATGCACAACATGTACATGACGCCACCGATACAAAGCACCACATGCACACAACACCACCTTCACACAACACCACATGTACAACAAGTACACAACACCATGTGCACACAACACCACATGTACAGTCTTGCACACAACATCATATGTACATAGTACCATATGTACAACATGCACATAACACCATATTTACATAGCACTACACATACAACATGTACATAACATCATATGTACACAACACTGCATATCCAACATGCACACAACATCACATATACAACATGTGCACAATATGATATGTACACAATACTACATAGACAACATTACACATCATCATAGGTACAAAAACTGAATATATAATATGTCACTGGATATACAATATGCACAATATATTCACAATAATAGCACTGCACATCCAAAACCATAATGCCTCTACCAAGCAACCTTTCTTCCATTGTCTCTCTACCATCCATGCTTAACCTAGAATGCCGCAAAGCGCATTTGTTTTCATTCCGTTGATGTATCCTTTAGCGTTACCTATCATAACATAAACATAGGCATAATACAAGCATATAATATCGATTCATATCCGCATGATATTGACCTTTTAATTTTTTTGAGGCTACTCTTCCCACTTGATTGCCTATATGGCCAGGAACCTCTTTCATGCCCTTCTCCTACATAAGTAATCATTCCTCCACAAGAATGATCCCTAGTGACCCTATCAAAAAACAATATATATATATATATATATATATATATATATATATATATATATATATATATATATACATATATATATATATATATATATATATATACATATAAACTTCAACATAAATAATTATGATCCCTGATGACCCTGTCAGATAACAACATACATACATACATATATGCATACAAACATTAGCATAAATAAATCATGATCACAACATCATTACTAGATATAATAAGGCCAAGGTTAAGAGAACTTTTATTCATGCAAAGCATGCAAAATATTGAGAACAACAATTCCCAACATATCCAAGGCATATGAAGCCTCAAATACATTTACTTTACCCTTTATGTTACCTTTCTCATGATTGTCTTATCATTGTCCATTTACCTTAAGGGACACAACTAATCGAAGTAGCTATCATATGCTTGCCTTCAGTTGCCCTTATACATGCACCCACTTCATCTGAGTCTTTCATTACCTGTTTTGTTCCTCACAACTCTCCCAGAGTTCCATCAACTTTCTTCTTTCCCAACCAATTTCCAAGACCCTCAAAACATAAAAGGCAAGATCAAGAAACAAACAAGAAGAAAATCATGAAAACCAATAACAATACGACACCACAAACAAAGTGGCAAGGCATTGCACTAAACATAAAAAAGATGCAATCAAGAAAACCAAATCATAACTATCAAAAGAAAAAAAACTAGCAATAGACACCATGACTCCATCCCTATGGCTCCTAGTGCCTCCAAGTGAAAGCTCAACTCGAGCCTTCTTGAAGATTTCATGGCGATCTCTTTTTCCATGCAATCCCTTGCATCATACTGCCATCAACACATAATTGTTAGGGCATAAGTAAATATAACAACATACTAGTTACCTTACCTTGTGTTATCACCAAAAATGGATCATCTAACCATAACTTACTAGATGGATCGAAGTACACCATGTAGGGCCAAATTTACCATAGTAAAATTGCTTTCACTATAAGAAATTACTTAATAAAGCACATTTGTTAAGTTATTTTTGGTTAAACCCATGAAAAATAATTAAATACATCATTATTTATTTAATTATCTTCTAGGAATAATTAATTAAACATTTGCTTAACTAATATTTCTTGTCATATTTGAACCAGTTATGAGAAATAAATAGATAAATCATTAATTACCTTATTTTTCTCTAGGAATAATTAATTAATCACTAATTAGTTATTATTCCTTGTCGAGTTTGACTAAATCCCCTAGGAATACTTAAATAAATCATTATTTGTTTATTATTCCTTAACCACATTCCTTGAGATGATAAATAAATCATTTATTTATTTATTTATTATTTCTAAATAAAAGTATTTAACCAATATAAATACTTTTTTCCTCCAACCAAATATAATAAAATATTTCAAATGGTTAATTCTAGAATTTGGTTAATAATATTTTATTATTTCCCATTATTCAAGAATAACCTAATATTTTGTTATAAATAGAAGGGTTTTACATTCACTCTTCACATTCAATCATTTTCATTGTTACATTCACTGTTCTAGCTCTGATTATTATCAGTGTCGCACACCATTTCCTTTTCCATTTGAGTTCTCATTGAGATCAAACATTTTGTTGACTCGGTTTTACACATTATAGAGGAGAGAGACTCTACGAAAGCTGAAGACATTGAGGATAGCCAAGAACCCATCCCATAGAGGGGGACTAGTAATGTTATTTGTTCCCTTCATAGGTGTCATTTAATAAAATATATTCTTTATATCTATGGTTTCCATTGGATTATTGGAGATACTTGCAAGTATTTTCTTATTTCATTTTGTTGTTTAATGATTTCTGTTGCATAGATTAGGGCTTTGGTAGGTTTTGTTTCTATCATTTGTTTCAAATCCACACTGTTTAACAACCATGTTTAATGTTAGGGCTATTTGTCATCCATAGTCTAAAGTGGTTTCTTTTCATACACCTTTGAGAAGAACACTAGATAACAATTGGCGACTCCCTTAGGGAATTTTTGTTTATCGCTACATAACAATTGACGACTCCACTCCATTTTTAATTCTAATTCAGAAACTTGGGTGACCTTCAGTTTTCAGCTTAGGGTTTTTCTTTTTCTTTTTTTCAATCTCTTAATATCGTTTACTAGAATTCTAATCCTAGGTCAGTCAAATTTCTAAATTCCACAAGTTTTCTGGTTATTTCCATAGATCATAGGAACCAGCGGCGACAGAGATGGAAAATTTTTCCGAGACTTTCTGCTCGAGAACTAAGGAGTAGAAATCACACTTTTCTGCCCCAAACCTGTGATCTGGAGGTCTAGAACACACTTTCTGGCCCAAAAAGTGTGATATCCCTTGAATCAAAATAGTAACTGCGATTTTAGTGTTTCCAGGAAATTTTCTGATCTTTTTTTTTGGGTTTGCGGAGAGCATTTTGCTAGGTTGGTTGACCACTATTTTAGCCCACTTAGGCCTTAATCTAATCTATTTCACTCATCGAAGTGAAATTTAGCCCCTTAGGGGGGCTTCTAGTACGCTTCCACACTTATAGGAGGAGTTTAGCCGAGTAAGAAGGCTGAGTTTTTGTAGAGATTTCAGTGATATTTTCTAGATTTGTACCTTCCTTTTTCTAATCTTCAAACATAGGTTGTTTTCATCCAAAGTACTCCCTTGAACCTTGTTTGGTAATTTTCCTTAAGGTGCCATTGTTTTCCCCAGGTTTCACACCCATCTCCCTATCTTTTGCAACAATTTTCCTCACTGGTTTTTTGCTGTTGTTACACCACTTTCCAGTAGCACAGTGTCATTTGATCCCAGTCACATAGACGCTTAGATCTATTAGCCTTTTTTGTGTGTTTTCAGTTAATTTCACTACCAACCAACACAATGTTTGCAAACCCAGTTTGGGTGGGGTTTTAGATAGTTGATTTGCTGTTCATTTTCTATTCTTAATTTCAGTTTATTTCAACAATCTCTTTCTTTTTTCAAACACGATCTAGGCTTAATTAATAAACACACTTACACACACAAGCACACCTTAAGCGAAGGGTGCTTGGTTTACACTACTAAGCTAAGACTTAACTTAATTAATTTATCTCCCCAAACAAAGAAAAAGACATTTTATCTCCCTTCACCATTTATGTGTCGCTTGTGTCTTGTCACCATTGTGTCACCAAGGCATTTGTCACAGAGAATTTTAGGTATTCATCCTCAGTTTCCACTTAGATGTATTACTCCTCACTGCAGGGTTCGAGTTAGTCATGCCCTGAGTCCCCATACCGACTCTTCTTCTGGTTCATCAGATTCCTCATCTGATTTCAAGCCTCCTTCATCGCATACCGTCATCATGTCAGGACCCACTGCAAGTGCAAGAAACCAACCTGGTGGTGGCTCCGGTTCTATTCTGGTAGTCACATCTAGTGGAACCATTACAAGAACCATTCCGACAACCCCTTTTCTACCTTTCATGGATAGGTTAAGTCTGTCAGATCTTAACCACTTGATTAACAACCATATACACCATGATCCTGGTTGACCGGCTATGTTGACTAAGCTTACCTCAGATATTCTAAATTTTGAGGGTAATTCTGGAGAGGACCCCACCAATCATGTCCGCTCCTTCCATATGTGGTGTTCATCTAATTACATCACCGATGATTCCATTCATCTTCGGTTGTTCCAACATATGCTTACTAGAGATGCTGTGAAGTTGTACATTGACCAGCCCTTTGCTTCTCATTCCACTTTTGTGACGCTTGCTAAAGCGTTCCTTTCATATTTCAGTTGCCTCTCCGATACGACACCGGTACAGATCTCTTGACCACATTTAGTCATTCCTTTGCCACCCGTCTTTCTTACCATGTCCAGGAATGGCGTAGAAGGAGGAGCATGTGTCGTACCCCCTCCTTGGAAGACCGTGTCTACCTTGATTAGTTTTTGAGGAATCTTTTAGCGCCCATTCCCAAAGATGCTGCATCTCACTTTCCTTAGACAGAGGAAGAGTCTCTCTAGACTGCTATGAGATATGACTTGATTTATGCTCAATCCAGTTATGTCTATACCATTAAACTTGACCTCCCTCGTCCTGGTGGTGCCAATGCACCAGGAGCATCTCACACCGCTGATGGTATAATTTGAGCTATTTCACATCCTTCACCTTATACTCAGTAGGGTTATAGCCATTCGTAGGGAGGCACTAGTTCCTCAAACATTTATTCCCCTCCTCCCAAAAATGTGTATTCATGACAAACCACATATTATGCATTCACCCAACCACATCAGCAAACATTAGGGCTAGATAGTGCTCAATCTGTCTACCAGACCATTGCCCCTTCACCATCTTACACCTATGCACCGCCGAGCGCTTCAACCCCTCAGGCTTTAACACCGCAACCTCCCATGCATCCTCATCCCCAGGAACCACCACCCCCTCAAGGCCAAGTGTATGCACAGTAGAGTGTGACCAATCCCAAAAATTCGAAGAAAAAGAATAAGGGGAAGGGTAACAAGATTAACCAGGGTAACTAGGGTAATCAACCTAATCAACCTAGGGGAACCAACCTAACACCAACAACCAGCAATAGGGAAACCAACCTAAGAACAAGGTTGTTCATATGAAAAAGCCTTGTGCATGTTGTGGTGTACATGGACATTATACTCATGAGTGGCCCCTCTTACCTCAGATGCACCAAATGTGGGAAGCCTAAGCAGCTTCTAGAGGTCAAACACCTATGAAACAACCGTCTCAGAATCCTACACCATCTCAACCAGCTATGCTTACGAATCCTTTCCCTCAGCAAGGATTTGTTGTTGCTCAACCTTAGCAAGGTAAAGCAACCCACCCTCCCCAACCTTTTGGTCCTAGTGACTACCAGATCCTAATGATGAATTACGATGAGGTCAATACCTCCGATGTCAGCTTGCAAACTTGGTCACGTCAATACGACAAACCATCGACTTCGTCTTCAACTAAGACCAAGAAAAAAGAATCTACTGAGCCCCTTAAAACACCAAATGGTTCATTATAGATCCCTCAACCTAAATTTGAGTCAATTCCCAAGATCCCCAAGGGGCCATTACGCTGTAACGCGACTTCTAACCAAGTTGCGCACACATACAATATAGTAGATAACTTGGCACAATCACCTGCTGCCATGTTGATGCTGGAGGTTCTCCAGTCATGCCCATCTCAAAAGAAAGATATACTAAATGCTTTGGGTGCAGTAGATCCTTCAGACGATCATTTGATTGTCTTTCTTGTTGATGCGTTATAACATCCTCCATTACCTCCGTTCGTTGCTTTCTAGACAGCAGTCCGAGTCCGTATTGCCATCATCTGTCTATGCATTATTGATGAAGGTGCATCCACCTATGTGATGTCTACTACTATTTGGAAGCAACTAAAGTCACCCGAGCTGGCTCCATCTACCATCACTTTGCGTGCTTGGGACGATCACCCCTCCCAGCCTCTCAGCATGTATCGTAATTGTCCAGTGACTCTTGCGGGCACAACTGTCAATGTAGACATTGAGGTTATTGATGCCCCTCTAGATTACAACATTCTCTTGGGTCATAGTTACACATACTCCATGTCATCCGTTGCATCTGCGGTTTTCTGCAAGATGTGCTTCCCCCACGAAGGGAAGATAGTCACTATTGATCAATTGACATATTACGAGCCATCATCCTTAACCTCCCCTAAGTCCATTATCTCATCGATGTCTAGAAAGAAAACTTCCACCCCTCTCACTGATGTTTCACCCAGGGTCTACAAATATTCTACCTTGTTAGGTGATTTCCCTTATCCACCCCCCTCCCATCTTTGAGCTGAGCTCATCAAGTGTCTACCTGTTACAAGCATCACGGGGTGCTCAAAAGTAGTTCGGTACCTTTGGTCAACAACCAACTCCTCAGCACCCTGATGTGACCATCTGAGCCAATCCATCCAGATCCATCCCTCAAAGACCTACTCCTTTTGTGGGTGCCTCTCTTTTGTTCCCACTGGGAACTATTCCTCCAGGTCTTAACCATCTAAAAGTTGTTCCACTGGGACATTACCCTATAGGATAGATACCTTTCTTTTTTCCTCCTCCTTGAATCTTTTTTGTTCTTCTCATGGCTTCATTGAGTCTCCCTAATATGACTTTGGGGATCCCAGTCTAGTACATTGATCCCCAAGCATGCACTCTTCCTGGTTAGCCTATACCATATCATGCTTTGACCTTAGTTCAATTGGTTCCTACAACCCCTGCCACTGCTCTAGTTCCACCACAACCTCAACAAGAATCCACTCCTATTGTGAAAGCATCTGGGCAGGGGGGAAAATCCAAGAAGAAGGAACCTAAGGACAAGGCTCCGATGGCACCTCCAGCTCCTAAGCCACCAAAGTCGACACCTCCATGCATTTTATGTGAGGTTGTTGGGCACACCACCAATAATTTTCCTAAAATTCCTCATCTCAAACCTTTGATTCATGAAACTTTTCTTGAGTCTAATATCCATGAGGTCCAAGTTACCTTACCAGATTCAACCAAACGACTTAAAACGTTGTGCACAAATCACCCTGGTTTCTTGTGCAATCATTATGGTCATTATTCCCATTGTTGGCCTCATCTCAACGAATTTCGTGACTTCCTTCATGTGCTTCGTGAATTCGAGGCCACTCATAGTGAATCATCTACTCCTCTACTTGTGGATTCTAGTACCACTAGTACACCAAAACAGGGGGAATCTGGTACCACCATCGTGATTCCTCCCCTAATGTCGAGATGATAGACTCCATGATCCATATCCTTTATCTGTCATCATCCTTGAGATCTTCGCAGGAAAACCTCTCTGAGGTTCTTGCGCGCGCTTTTGTTGAACCTCCCTTGTCAAAAATTAGGTCTCAATATCAATAGATCTTCCATCTAGTAGCTCGTCTTCTACCATTTCAGATGATGCATATGTAAACCTTCTTTCTCATGATGATGCACCAGGTACTACTACCGCATCATGTTGTCAATCTTCCTCTCATCCACCCATTTTCCATTCTTATGAGGACATCATGGAAGCCATGTATAATCTTGATTACCCTTGGGATGATATGCACCATTGTGCATAACTCCTTCCATATTTGCGAACCCAAAAGTTCGCCCCCCCCCCCCCCCCCCCCCCATATTATGTGTGATGATCAACGATGTATCTGATACCAGGCCCCTTGCTATCTTCTCATCAACGATGACCTTTATTGTTGTGGCATTGATTGTATCCTTTGTCGTTGTCGCACTTGTCATTATGGCTAGAACCTTACATCATTTGTAAGGAATTAGGTAAGGGGGCATATATATTAGAGGATTTCGAAGACCAACTTCTTCCTAATCCTCGCAGTACACTCTAACTCAAGAAATTTTACCCATAGCATATCCCATTGATTTGTATGTATTTATTTATGTTATGTATTTCGGTAGGTTGCATCATCTCATTTGTTGTCTTTTGCACCTTCTAGATAGATCCATCATCCACACTGTATATCCGTTATGCCAACGGTGTGAGTCGATTATATAGGAATCTAGCCTCGGTAACAAGGGCCATTTTCACCCCCTTGCATACGTTACTCCATTCTAACGGCATGTGCATTGGATCTTACACCAATAACTAGGCCAAATATGATGCATTGATAGGTTTGTTAGTCGATGCCCTTGCTCATCGCATCCTTCATCTTCATGTTCATTTACATTCCTTCCTACTTGTCATGCAATCAAATGTTGTGTATCATGTGCATAACCAAGTCCTATTTAGGAAATATCTACAAGTTAAGATGTTGGTACGTGAACTTGAAACCGTTGCCTTCAGCCATGTTTCTTGAGCTCAAAATAACTATGTAGATACAATTGCAAATAACATTCTAGATTGGAATTTATCACATGTATACCACAGAATACAACCATAACCAAAACAAATGGTGAACCACAATTGTCATAAAAAATATGCATAATCACATTATGTATCACATAAAACATATAAGTGTTTGGAGACCATAGCTCTAAATACATCTGACATGGCCATAACGTGTCACAAAAATAAAAACAAAGGGACCCACATGTCCCTGTCACTAGTCACTGTTTGGCAAATCTTGCACCAAAGGCTCTCCTCCACCTACCCATAGATCATGTACCGCCTGACCGGCCATCACCATGCGCCACATGATCCCTCGCCACTCTAAGGGAAGACTTATACACTCATCTGGGTACTGATCATCTAGATCATGCTACCTGCGCTCAGAAACTCCGCCCAAGAGCACATCACATCTACGACATATGTTAGCGAGTAGAGCATTGTCTTCTAGACCCTGGTGTGACGATGATGTTCCCTAATATGTAGCTCGAGGTGTTGCAGCTCTGCCTACATATCCTACCGGCTTTAATGGTGCTATATCCACATACCACATATTTTACACTCAGTACCATATACATGTGATAAAAATATGAAATGCACCATAAAATATTAACTTAACACTTACCGTCTGGACCCCATGCTCGTCCAGGTGGAAGTGGTAGGTCAGGATCACCTTGGTAGTTCATCCCACTATAGGGATAATCATCTATGTAAAGGGGAATTTGATCCCAGTGTGAAAAAAATTTGGGTCGAAACACACACCTGACCCCCCCTCCCCCTCTCCGTAGTAGCTGTTAAACACACATGGGCAGCAGAGGAATATGAAAGATAAAACATGCAAGTACAATTTTTATTAACAAATGATTTACATTTATAGTACATGTTGTGACCGTTGGGTTTCACATCCCAAGGTCTCTTGGATTCCTTTTGTCCATTCAACTTCCACACTAACCCATTGAGGATTAGGTGTCCAACATTCCCCCCCTTAATCCGAAGGGTTATGTATGAGTCCAAGAAGATAGCTGTAATAAAAAATGTGCAAAAAATGCATGGCAGCACTAGGCTGAATGTGCTCTCTGAAATGTTGGTATAAAGGGTATTGGTTTAAGGATGACCACCAACACTGGAATGCTTAGTGCAGTTCCTGGAACTCTTCCAAAACTGGCAAGAAGCTGAAGTCTTCTGCTAGAGGAAGCACTCCTATTGTTTTGAAGAGGGAAACCTTCAACCAATAAAGGGAGGTATCACCCCGCATAAAATGGAGAACTTCAACCTGAAAAGGGAAGTCTCAACCTGTGATGGTTTAAGGATGACCAACAACTCTGGAATGCTTAATGCAATTCCTGGAACTCTTCCAAAACTGGCAAGAAGCTGGAGTATTCTGCTAGAGGAAGTGTTCTCAATTTTGTTCCTGGAATTCTTCTGAAACTGGAAAGAAGCTGAAGTCTTCTGCTAGAGGAAGTGTCCCAGATTACCAATTGAAGGCATGTTCATGGGCATCTTTGTCTCTGGCTACAACTTTGAAACTAGTGTGGCAGGTTGTGGCTCAGGCTCGCTTAATGTGGCTTTGAAGCTTGTAGATGACCATCATTTCCCCCCTGTTAGATACAAGGTGAGATGATGTAGAAAACTCAACTACAAGACTATTCAATACTCTGGAACAAGTTCTGACATGTGTTTGGAATATCTTCTTGGTTGTTGATGCCCATTGCCAAGAAGCGATCCATCCAAGATGAATCTTTGTTCTTGCAGGATGTTTGTTTCTGAAGCATTTGTGTGAAGAATGGGTGGTTTTATGATAGTGATTACATGGATGAAGATCAAAACAGTGATCTGTTAGATGGCCAACTCGGTCATAGTGTTGGCATTTCACAATCTGTTATTGTTGTTGCTGTGGAAGAGGGGCAGAATCTAGAACAACTGGAGGTGAACTATCATGAGGAGCAGGTGAACTGTCATGAATGAATCCAACACTCTAAAACTAAATGGGCTTGGCATAGTCTGGAATATGAAAGGACAAGTCCTTGTCATATCCAAGACCAGTTCTGTGCTTGTTGTGGACAAGCTGTTCCCAAGGTCTGATGATGGGCTTGGGAAGTGCATATTTAGTTTCTGCATCTGCATGTACAACTGCTACTTTATTGGGTACTAGATCTGAATGAACTTCAACAATATTGTCTTGATGTTTATGGGAGTCTGCTTCATTGTTCTGAACAGAAACAGGTTCAGAATGACTCCTCTGTTTTAATTCTTCTTGCTGTAGCTGAGATTCAAGCTACAAAAAATTGATCTTTTCCTGTGCATTTTGTAGACAGACTTGAATGTCTGTGAGAGAAACTTTGCTGACTTTTAATGTATCATGAGTAGTAGACAACATTAGAGTTTTGAGGAACTCTAATACTTCACTGATTCTAGCCATTTTTTTTTCAATGTCAGATTTACACCTTAAAAGCTGAACACAACTACTACTCAATGCAGAAAAGTAATATCACTCATAGTACTCAGCAATATCCTTTATAAATGTGCAGCAAATGAATCAAGAAAGCAAGGAAAAGAAGTGTTGTATTGATAAAGGAACCTGGAACAATCGCGAGTTTGCATAGCAATAAGGATAAGTTTGTTCCCGGAAATTCGTCCTCAATACACAACAGGCAACTATGACTAATCTGCAAATGTCTCTGAAACCAAATTTTCCTCTTTGGATAAGCTACAACCAACTCAACCTCTTGAAATAGGCTCCTCTTTGTCTAGAGTTGGCACCACTAACAAGTGCTACTCGACCCCTTTGAAATGATAAATCTACTATTAATTCTGGAACATATGATCAATGGCTCCTTGGCCTACTGTGAAATTCCTCTTGGAAAAGTTCCAAAATAGTTCTGAGTTTGATGGGATTTTTCAGTGAGGAGTTTAGTTAAACACTTTGATGACAGACAGTTGTAAGTATATTTATTGAGTTTTACTCCAAATTGAGATGCACAGTGAGAGTATAATGCCTCCAGAAACCTCTCAATCAGCAATATAATATATTCAATGATTTCACCATTAAATTAAATCACCGCTGAGCACATTACATCAGTCACTGGGAGTAATTTACTCACTGGAAACAACACAGAAGATACTAGCCATGCATCTCTACTGATTTCTGAACTTACAAATAAGAGTTTACAGTACAAAATAAGAACCTGGAACCTGCTGCAGCAATGAATATCAATAATGTTTCAAATAATAATACCTTACAATTGCCAAGCTTGTGGCCTTCCTTAACACATCAGCCTCTTGCAATTGCATCTGAATTTGATGAGTGAGCAGCTAACTCTGCTGATAGCAAGGAATACCTAAATACATCCCAGAAAATTAAACTCTGATTGATACATGTTCAAGAAGTGAGGAAATATTATCTGTCAAAGAATTTTCGGTGAGTGCATCTCTTGAAGCACAGTAACAAAATGACCCAACCAAAAGTTGCATCCCTCTCGCCCTTAGTAACACCATCAGACAATTTTGACCCTGAGTTGCTTCAGTAGCCTACAGAATTAATGACAGCGCATTTATCTGCGAAAAAGAGTACGATCTGGTACACTGCCTTTGCACAACATATTTCCACGTGAATAGGACAAATCAGTAAACGCTGACGTCGGAGAGGAAAAGAAAAAAAAACTTTGAAGTGCAACGATCGACCAGATACTCTCAAGACCTCTGAGGAGAGTTCCAGGCTCCCTTCCCAAGTCTTTGAAAAATCGATGACCTATGACTGCTTCTTTGGAACCTTTTGTATCATTCCAGTTCTAGATGGTAAAGATGTTAACTTTTTTTTGCCTGTTGTTCAGATCCCAAGTTTGCAGACAACAATGATGCCTAAAGGAGATTCAATGCATATGCACCAAAAGCTTATTTTCTTTCATGGACAACCACTCATCTTCCTACATAGCCTGATTTCCTCTCGATGTGGAGCCATTGTATCTACAACGACTGTTTCAACAATGGTTCATGACATATGTCAATGGAACAAGCTTCGAAGCAAACATTACATAACCTTCAACGCAATTTTAACAGCTTCTCAAACGATTTAGGATCAACGGAAGTTCAATGCTTCATTTCAATAATTAATCAATACATGGAGACCTTTTATATCAACCCACGAACATGGACTTCAATGCACAGTGAATCACATACTATGAATTGAATATTTACACCATGAATTGAATCACACCATTCATATACACCATAAATTGAATCATGCCTTTCTACTACCTGTCATTCATTCCATTCTATTCCAGAATGTACCAATGCACACGTGATAACATCAAGTTACATATTTCATGCACCAAATTAGTTGTTAATTGTTTGAAACTGTTTAGAGCACAAACAGTGGGTAACACCAATGAAACAAATTTTACAGGGAGATAAAGAGAAAACTGTGATGCTTAATTAAAATGAATGCCATTAAAATTTCTGACTGTGAGTAACAGAATGTTCCAGCGATTTGACTGCTGGTGAGGAGTGCCTTCGTTTGGCATTTCGAAGAATCCAAGGTAGATTCAATTCGTTGAACTAAAATAATGGTCAATATTGATTTAACAAAAACTTGCCAGCTTCGGAGGATGGAAGAATTCCAGGAAGATTGAACGCAGGGAAAATAATGTTGTTAAGAGATTAGGTGCATGCCAATGGAACGTTAGGTATTAGAATCAATGAGACTGTCACGTCAGGAGAGAAACGTAAGCGTCAGAAGGATAATTTGTTACAGCGATTCAGAATGTTTTCAGAGCTAAAGCATGGCAGAAATGGCGCAGAAATAATTATGGTAGACAGAGTGGCGCAACATCAGTAATGGCAGAAAACGGTTATAGAGAGTGCATAGAGCGTATCTTGGACAGTGCTGGCGGTGTCAGACAAAGGAACATTTCATTGTTCAAGTGAATGTCAGGTGCAGGTCTGTATAAAAGGAATATGGCAGATAGAGGGCATAGGTAACGCAGAAGAGAGTCTTAAAATAGCCAAAGTCAGGTGCAGTGTATACAGTGCCAGAGGTCAGGTAGGAGAGGCAGCAGATTTTTGGCCGCCAATGAATTAATGGAGCATTACAGGTAATGGGCAGAACTGACAGGTCTACACACAGTAAAACACTTTATAAGGTGGCAATTCTACTCAATTCTAATTAGGAGAAAGGAAGAATTGACATATATATGGAGACCACAAAACAAGTGGCTCAAATTGGAGCAAGACCAACAATCGCCTGCTCTGATACCATGTTAAACACACATGGGCAGCAGAGGAATATGAAAGATAAAACATGCAAGTACAATTTTTATTAACAAATGATTTACATTTATAGTACATGTTGTGACCATTGGGTTTCACATCCCAAGGTCTCTTGGACTCCTTTTTTCCATTCGGCTTCCACACTAACCCATTGAGGATTAGGTGTCCAATAGTAGCTACCCCAGTGGCCCATCCTGGGCTCCTGTGGGCCCCCATCCCAGATATGTACATGAGGGAAGATGTTAGGTATATTCTCAAAGAAGAAAGCACATAGCAATATACCAAATGCACAGTCGTGGTTCACCTATCTCTTGCATAGACACAACTATTGTTTCACTGATAACAACATCGTTTGGGCCCACCCATAGTAGGTCCCTTCTAATACACTCTCATCAAGCATCATCTGCCCACTAGTGATGTGGTGGAACGCCTAGATGCCCAAAATCTGTAGCACTATTGCAACAACAGCCTGTGTCTCTAGCCTATCTAGATCACTGATCGGGATGGTCATGATTTTCACATGAACACCCTGTGTACAGTGGCGATCTACAAACTCTGTAATGTTCCTCCCACAAAGTAACACCAGATGTATATCCCCCACCACCCAGGGGGGATTCTGGTCAGGAAATAAATGTCCTAGAAAGTGAACTCGATCCTATGCCCCTACACTATAAAGACCTCCTAGTTGGGGTCCCAATAGCTTACAATCCTCGATAACAAGGGCTCACCTGCCCTCATCAATGGGTTCTATAACAACTTAAGAACCCCTCCAACCACCTGATCCCCATGAATCTCAGATTGAAGGGTGTCCAAATCTTGTTTGTGCCAGTTGATTTTCAACTCTTCCATACCTGCCAAAGACCACATGTATTATCAGTTCAGAAAACTTGTCTTGACTATTCAGCCTATAGCCCCCACCAGGCCATTAGATCACCTTTCCTCTCAGGTCCATCTCGTAGCTTTCAGCCAAAAAAGTGTGAGCTTGTAGGTTTTTGACCAATTCCTATGAGCCAGATCGCACTTCAGGCCCAAAAAGGTGCGAGCTAGTTGTGAGGAGCAACTGGGGTCTCCTAGGGCGCTGTAGGGAACCAAAAGAAACAAATAAACCACTGAAACTGAAGAGATGAGTAAGTTTTCCTACTTGAAAGTTCCAGATTCTGATTCCGATGGTCATTTTGTCCACTACAATCTCCACAAGATTTAGGGCCTTTTCTTCCTCTCCAAATTCACCATAGCTCACTTAGCAAATGAATTCAAATTGGAGGGAAAATGTCCTTTTGTGGAAAAACCCACAGTTTGTTTGTCACCCATTATGAACAAACCATAGCTCAGTTTGATGAACCATCAATAACATTGGAAAGCTATCATCGAGTATTATAATGGATCTTTCTTAGTTTTTGATGATTTGACACTTCACCTGGAAGCCATTTTTCCAAGAAGGGTCACTTCGTCACCTCTTAAAATTGAATTTATTCATATACGATGCTTGTACTTTGGGAAATACCTTCCCTTAGCGCTTATTGTCTCACGTGTTGATTTTCGTCATGGGAAACTATCATTTTCTCATGTTTTCATGGTCCCCACCATGCCTATTTTGCGTGGCAGCATCATCGAGTCACCCTTGTTCAGAGCATCTGTGATGAGTCACCTTTTCATCCATGGAGTCTTTTTTGCATCCCATTATACCATGTCATAGTATTCCATCCATCTTTGCATACCATTCATCCCGTGTTTCCCTTTTCGGCCTTCAGTAATACTATCCATCATCCCCTTCGAAGTCGAGTTAATCGTTGCCAGGTCAACCATGCACTTTATTATCTAACAAGGGAAGTCGTCGGTTTTCCCCTCAGTCCCATTTTCCCCATATTCCCTGGTGTCAGTAAATTAGTCACATTATTATTTTCCCTTGTTCCTTAGTTGAGTATCCTCATTGCCTCACCTATGGCAAGCCTTATTCTATCGACATCAGCACATCTATTCCAGAAGAACGGCTTAGAGGGTGGTGTATGTTGGTTCTAGCTCCCACTCTTGTTCAATGCCTCAAATCAAGCAAAGGGACTCATCATTTCCGTTTGACTTGATTGTTTCATGCTCGTGATTCATACACTTGATGGTCCAATAATGTAGTAGATTGTACCAGTGATTCCTGGGTGTGTGAGAGATGTTTCAGACCTCGTGAGGGGGTGGCCCTTCAAGTAGCCCCCCACATTCCTGAATGAATTCATATTATGCTACAACCTTAGATGTAGTTCCACAAACTTGATGGATTCAGTTCCTTCTACTTGCAACATTCATAGCATGCATGTCTCCTTCAGATGATCCATTCAATTTTGCAGAGCCCTTTCTTGTTCAGTAAAGCTTCTTTGGTTGTTCTACCCTTCCTCCCACCCTTTTTTTGAGGGAAGGGCCATTATATCTCATGTACTCAAATGTTATTGTATTCATTCCTGGCTCATGTTTTTCCCAGGTGCATTACGTATATGGGATACATTGTATTATTTTTTGGCTCAATAATGTCAGCATGTCATGTACCATTCATCATCTACTTTAGTGCTCAGTTTCATTTTTCTGGGCGCATTATTATTTTTTGTACTGAGTTATCTCAGCAGGTATAGATATGCCTCCCCCACCTCACTGAGATTAGGTACCACAACACAAAAGGAGACTTACATTAATTAGTTGGTCTCGCACCCTCAGTCACTATCCTCTTTCGATTCAACTCCATTGGACTCTCTCTCTCTCACAAAATCCCCTTCGGTGTCTAGTGATTTTGTCCTTACAACGTACTTTAGTCATACCTTTTGCTCCTAACACTCGTACATTGGGGGCAATCTGTTATCACCAAAAATTGATCATCTAGCCATAAGTTACTAGACGGATCAAAGTACACCATGTAGGGCCAATTTTAACATAGTAAAATTGCTTTCACTATAAGAAATTACTTAATAAACCACATTTGTTAATTATTTCTGGTTAAACCCATGAAGAATAATTAAATAAATCATAAACCATTGTTTAGCTAGTACTCCTTGTCATATTTTACCTAGTTATGACAAATAAATAGACAAATCATTAATTATCTTATTTTTCTCTAGGAATAATTAATTAATCACTAATTAGTTATTATTCCTTGTCAAGTTTGACTATATCCCCTAGGAATACTTAAATAAATCATTATTTTTTTATTATTCCTTAACCACATTTCTTGAGATGATAAATAAATCATTTATTTATTTATTATTTCTAAATAAAAGTATTTAACCAATATAAATACTTTTTCTCTCCAACCAAATATAATAAAATATTCCAAATGGTTAATTCTAGAACTTGGTTAATAATATTTTATTATTTTCCATTATTCAAGAATAACCTAATATTTTGTTATAAATAGAAGGGTTTTACATTCATTCTTCACTTTCGATCACTTTCATTGCTGCACTCACTGTTGTAGCTATGATTATTATCATTGTCGCACACCATTTTCTTTTCCATTTGAGTTCTCATTGAGCTCAAACATTTAGTTTTCTATGTTTTTCACATTATAGAGGAGATGCAGGTTTTAACCCTGTACAGAAATTACCTGCATACGAATTCTAAAACACAGAAAATAAACAATGCGAGAGCATAACACATAAACCACATATACATAGAGATTTTCCCCTGGATCCCAAAACCGGGACTACCAGCTTGATTTTTCATTATTTTCTTTTCAATGTTACAATACATATTTATACATGCCGAAGCATCCAAAACCATGGACTGAAAACCATCGCGTCCAAAACCATGGACCGAAAACCATAGGTAAGTTTTCCCAACCTAATATAGGGTCCAAAATTTTTTTTTCCTGGGGCGCTGCCCCGGATCCCGTAGAGGGGGGCTACCCGCTCCCCTCAAACCCCCTTGTGACCCCCCCACTATGCAATCAGTGCAACAAAGGGGGGGCTCTTCCCCCCCCTCTAACCCCCCAGTTCACTACGTGGGTTAGTCGTGGAAAGAATATAACACAACCCAACAATCTCCCACTTGTTGTTTTCTTTCCACACGAGGCCACAAGAGAGCTTAGTCATTTTTCCAGCCCTGAAATTCCCATTGTTTCTCTACATCAAGAGAACTTCTCAGAGCTCACAAATTTTTTCAATGCATCTGCAGTATTCTTCAAAGTGTCCACCTTTACCAGCAACACCTTTTTGTCTTCTATCATATTCCTCACAAAGTGATACTGAACATCAATGTGCTTTGTCTTTGAATGATAAGCAGGGTTCTTTGCCAAGAAAATTGCACTTTGGCTGTCACAGTCTATTCTTATAGCTCCCTGTACTAACCCCATACTTGAACACAATCTCTGCAACCAAACTGCTTCCTTGCTTGCATGAGTGGTTGCCATGTATTCTGCCTCTGTAGTTGATATTGCCACTACATATTGTTTCTTACTCATCCAACTGACTGCACCTCCAAATAGGTTAAACACATACCCACTTGTAGATCTTCTCTGATCCAGATCTCCAGCCCAGTCTGCATCAACAAAGCCATGAATATCCAACACTCTGTCCAATCCTGGTCTTCCTTGGTAGCACAACCATAATCACTAGTGCCACACAAATACCTGAAAACCCGCTTCACTGTTGTCCAGTGCTCCTTCCCTAGTATTGACAGAAACCTGATCAATACTCCCACTGCATGTGCAATGTCTGGTCTAGTACAGACCATTGCATACATCAGGCTACCGACTGCACTCGCATATGGAACACGTGACATGTCCTCTTCCTCTTCTTGTGTCTTGGGACACTGTTCAATAGATAACCTCACACCTACAGGAATAGGAACCTTCACCGGTTTACTATCCTACATATTAAACCTCTGCAGTATTGTCTCGACATACTTCCTATGGTTTAACCAAAGCTTCCTCTTTGCCTGATCTCTTTTAATTTCCATGCCCAAAATATAGTTAGCAGCACCAAGATCTTTCATGTCGAATTTGGAGGACAATTGGGTCTTCAAATCCTGGATAATTTCTTTGTCATTTCCAACTAGCAACATATCATCCACATACAAGACCAGATAAATAACATGGTCACCAATTAATTTAAAATACACACAGTGATCTGTTTTTCTTCTGGTGAAGCCAAGTCCCCGTATAAATGTATCAAATTTCTGATACCACATCCTTGGTGACTGTTTTAACCCATACAGAGACTTCTTTAACTGCATACCAGTTCTTTCTTACCCTTCACCACAAAGCCTTCAGGTTGCTTCATGTAGATTTCCTCTTCCAAATCCCAGTGAAGAAATGTTGTCTTCACATCCATCTGTTCTACCTCAAAATCAAAAGCAGCAACAACAGATAAAAGTAACCTAATAGAAGTTACCTTGGCAATAGGAGAAAAAATATCACCAAAATCAATTCCCGGCACCTGGGAATAACCTTTTGCTACCAACCAAGCTTTGTATTTCTCCACCTTCCCTTCTGCATTTGTCTTCTTTTTGAACACCCATTTTCTGCCAATGGGTTTCCTTCCAGCCGGCAACTCCACTAGATCCCAAGCCTCATTTTTGTGCAAAGATGCCATTTCATCAACCATGGCCTCTTTCCAGAGTTTTCCATCCTCTGAATCTACTGCTTCCTTCACAGTTCTAGGATCATCATCAGTAACAGAAAAAGCAAAATTTGAACAGAAAGGAGGACTATACCTTTCTGGTTGCCTTCTTTCTCGAACTAATCTTCTCACAGCCGGAGTTTGTGGCTCTTCATCTTCTGACTCCTCCTCTGCTGCAGAGTTTGAGTCTTCCTCCTTTAGCTCAAACTATATCTTCTCAAGTTCCTTTAGTTGGACTTCATGTTTAATAACATCTTTTACCTCTCTGAACACCACATCTCGGCTATACACAACCTTCCGTGTGACTGGGTTCCAAAGCTTATAACCTTTTAAACCATCCTTATACCCAATAAAGATGCACTTTTCAGATTTACTATCCAACTTGGTTCGTTTCTCCTTTGGAACATGTACATATGCATCACATCCAAATACCCTCAGATGTGAAAGAGAGGGTTTCTTACCAGTCCATACTTCTTGTGGAGTCTTATCCTCCAACGCTGATGAAGGTGACATGTTGACCAAGTAACATGCAGTATCCACCACCTCTGCCCAAAATTCCTGTCTTAACCCGGCACCACTGAGCATGCTTCTTGCCCTTTCCATCAACGTCTTGTTAATTCTTTCTGCGACTACATTTTGCTAAGGTGTATATGGAGTAGTCTTCTGCCGTGCTATACCACACTTCTTACAGAATTCTTCAAATTCCTTGCTGCAAAACTCTCCACCATTATCTGTCCTCAGCACCTTTATCTTCTTCTCTGTCTGATTTTCCACCAGAGCCTTAAATTCTTTAAACTTGTCAAAGACTTCATATTTCTTCTTAAGGAAATATATCCATGTATTCCTTGAGAAGTCATCTATAAATGATACATAGAACACAAACTTACCCAGTGATGGAACCTTCATAGGTCCAAACACATCACTGTGCACAAGCTCTAATATATGTTTCACCCTCTTAGCACCAGAGGGGAAACTCACCCAATTCTTCTTCCCATATACACAATTTTCACAGAAATCAAAATCTAGAGAGCTATTACTCATACCTTCTACCATACCTTTACCATGAAGTATTCGAAGGCCCTTCTCTCCAATATGTCCAAGCCTTTGATGCCACAACATGGTCTTCTCTCCAAAGACCACTAGATTTTTAGCTCCACTTTCAGGAACCACAGAACTGTTGCACCCATCAACAACAGTGCTACCTTGCAACTTGTATAGAGTTCCAGTCCGAACTCCCTGCATCAATACCAGTGCTCCCCGAACCATCTTGCAGGTATCCTTCTCGAACACTGTTTTTACACCTGCATCATCCAACTTTCTTACAAAAATCAGATTTCTGGCCAATGCAGGAATATGCAGAACACCCAGAAGTGTTCTAAGCCTTCCACCTTGCAACTTCAACTTTGTTTTTTCGCGGCCAATGATTCTAGCCTTCCTATCATCTCCTAAGAATACATCAACACCATCGTATTTCTCATACTCACAGAACCACTCTCTATGGGGAGTGAAGTGAAAGGATGCATCTGAGTCAATCAACCATGCCTCATGATCTACATGTGTACTTGAAGAAGCCAAGTACACATCCCCACCTTCATCTGAGGTGGTTTTCACCTCTGCAGAAGGAGCATCATCAGATCCCTTTCCTTTATCAGGAGCTTTAGATTTATAGTCCCTTTTGAAGTGCCCTTCCTTTCCGCATTTCCAACACACCACCTTTACAGGTTTTCCTAGAGATTTAGATCTCCTTCTAGATTTAGATCTCCCACTCGATGACTTATTTTTGTTTCTATTCTGGGACCGTCCTCGTACAGACAAGGCATCACCATTCTGGCTCTACATATTTTTCCATCTCATCTCCTCCGTCAGCAAGGCTGATACTATTTCATCAAACTGCAAAGCAGTTGCATTGCTACCTGGTGGGCCCCAGTATTGTAGCAATAATGCTACAACTCCTAGAACTCCCTTCTTTAATTTTATCAACCCGGTAGTTCGTAAAAAAACTTGGAAGCGACGATGCTGTATGCACAAGTACTAGCTCTTGCCGCAGCTGTCACTTGGTCAGCTGGCACAAGTCTGCTAGGAGCTTAAGCCAACTTCTATGAGCTCTTAGAAGAAGCTTTTTAACTGATGGATGGAAGCTAACTCAAAGGAAGCTAATCTACTTGTGAAAAGAAACTGAAAGCCAAAAAGAAACGCAAACCCTAGCAAACCCTAATTCTACCAGCTAGTCCTACTGATGCAAAGGAGAGCATGCAAACTACTGAAAGAGATGCCATTGCTTCTATGAAGGTAAAATACATGTGTCTAGACTACCTTTATCTGAAAAAAAACATCTTTTTGTATTTTTGTTCAAGTTGTTGGAATTATCATGCATGTGCTTCTAACTGGCTTTTTACTGTGCAAGGGTAGATCAAGGGGAGAAATGTTTGGGAAAGGTTGGGAAGGTTCAGAGAGGGTCTAAGGGGTCCCTAACACCCTTCCAGAGAGTTTCACATAGTTTTGCTATCAAGAAACCTCATTCGTGGGCTTCTATAGGAAGTCTGCAGGGGTTCTACAGGATGTTTAGGATTTCTACAGGATGTTCTGTAATTTTTCTACAGGATGTTTAAAAATTGGATTTTGGAGGATGGGTGAGGGAGGTAAGGTGCATGAATGGATAGGGGGGCAGGGTAGGGGCCTGAAATGACCCAAGGACTGATGGATAGAGTTGAGGAGAAGGTGTAGATGGCTGGACTTGTTCCAAGAAGACTGAAGTAATGCTGCACAAAAGGTAGGGTTATGAGGGCAGTATGGCAACGTGAGGCAAGAAACCAAGTTAGGAGATGGAGAAGATGGGTTTGAGGGAGTCTAGGTAGATAGAGAAGTGGTATAGGTGCTCTGCAATTTTTGTTTCCAACTGAACCAACAAAGACATGCAAGAAAACAAAGATCTAGCTATGCTACCCTAATATGATCTGGCTAACAGTAACGAGAATGGACAGCAGCTTTATTTGCAAGGAAACCATGTATATTAACTATGAAATGAAGCATTCAAAGATCTGAACATGTAACCAACCTCTGCAAATGAAAAAAACACACTAAGGATTGCATGGTAAAGCAAACTAGTGTTTTTGTTTGGGACAACAAGGTTATTCCAACTCCAACCCCTGATCCAATAAGGAAGAGGTGAAACCAAAAGTGTTTGCTGACCCTTTTTTGGAGCCTTTTTCTTGTTATTATCCTACCAATCTATTCTAAACATGAGAAGCTACTTTAACCATCAAAAGAAATCTAAATAACAAAGCAAGATTTAAATATAAATAACAGATTTTATTCTAAGAATGCAGCCAAAACACATAAAGATAAACAAAGGAGGTACTGGGCGCTTGAGATGGGCCCAACCCCAAGAGCTATAGCCTCCTAAGAGAGATTTAGAGCTGGTGCAAAGCTGGATTCATCTTTATTGAGCAAGAAAAGAAGAGTTACATCAAAACTGTCCACAAGGAGAACTTGAAAATGAGCTGAAAGCAAAGCTAATCTATTGCCTAAAAATCAAAATACAAACTAGCTAACTTTTGCCTACAATATGACTAACCATTGTCCAACTACTAGCTAACCCAAATGAGGCCCTAAGCCTTCTTATTTATACAAATTGAGAACCCAAACAGTCCTCCTAAACTTTAGGGACTCGGCTGCCCAAAACTTGTAGTTAACAGCAGTCCTACTTGACTTGCTTGGCTGCCCTTATGCTAATTGATTTGGTGGCCCTTGAACTCCAAGCTGATGGTGGAGAATTTGAGGTAAGGGCCCATAAATGAAGAGGACACCTTCCTACAAATCCTCTCCCTTGTTCTCCCACGAATTTGGCTGCCAAGTGCTCATTAAAACCTTCAATTTTGTCTCCAAATTGACCAAAAAGGCTACACAAAGCACACATTAGACTTGTTGGCATAATGACTAACCCTATTCACTCTATTAGAATAAATATAATAAAAAACATGCAATAAACTAATGAGAATGGTGGATTAAGTCAAATTAGGAGGTTGAATGAGCCCAAATAATTATCCATTTTTGGGGCTCATCATCACCCCCCTACTGAAAGTGTTGCTCATCCTCTGAGCAACCAACCTATCTCCTCATTTTTGATGGCCCTGGTGGCCTCCTTGTCATGCCAAGCTTCTGAAGTGATGTCCTCTTCTCTGTCATGAAACCATGCTTTTCTCTTTGCTTCTTTTCACTGCCTGTGCTTCTTTTCCTAGAGAATTCTCAGCTTCGGTATGATTGTGCAAGTATATTCAATCTGATGGTGGCGATGGTGGTGAAAGGAGATAAAACCATTGGAGGATGTAAGAAAAGAGTGGTTGCATGCCTCCTCAACAAACTTCAAGCTTCAAATCCCTCTCCATAATTGATTCTAGCCTGCCCAAAGGCTTCTACAGGATGTTTCTGGTAAAAATACAGAACTTCCTGTAGAAAGTCCTGTAGCTTCCTGTAGAAGGTTGAACCATGACTAAATTGTGTCCGAACCCTGAAAAAAATGAGTGTTCATGGAGGGGATGGATGTGCTTAGGGTGTCCAGTACAGGTGCTGCCTCCCTAGCTAAAATCTTGGCCAATTTCTCGTTCTGCTGCCCTTTCCCCAAACTTCCTGTAGAAAGTCCTGTAGTGGCCGTTTTCTGGCTTCCTGTAGAAACTGTTTCGGTCTACTGTCACTGATATCTCATGGTGTGTCTCTTCATCCTTTTTTCCTCTTCTTTGGTCTTTTATGCCTCTGTTAGCTTGCTTCCTCATGCTCTGTTTTGGCTTTCTTCTCATCTTGTTTAGCTTCTGCCTTCTCTACTATAGCCTTTTTTTCTCTGTTCTGCCTTTGTTTTTCCCTCTGCTTGAATGATTTGTGCTCCCTCATCATTGGTTTTTTCACATTCTCGAGGCCTGATTCTTCCCTAGAATTGCATCGCTGCTTTTGCATAAACATGCAACAAATAAAACTATTTGTTTTCTTCTTCTCTTGAAGCCAAGAATTTTGCAAAAACCTATGTTTTCTTCTAAAAAGATAGCTCATTGCCCCTCTTGTAAACTTGTTATTGCTCCTGGAATTTTCATGTTTTTCACAACAACAACTTCCAATTTTTTCTCTCTTCAAACTTTTCCAACCTGAATTTGCTACTTAGTTTTTGAAAAGAAATCAATTTTCTTTTTTTTGACAAAAAAGAGACCAGATAACATAGTTTTTTCCTTCTAGAAAGTGGTCAGTCTTGCAAATTCATTCTTTCACACAAGCCTAGTTCCTATGGTTGTATCTCTCTTGTCAGAAGAAGGTGAGAAGGAAGAAGCCAGACTTCGAATGCAGAGGAAAAAAGTACTGTGTAGAACTTAGAAAATATGCAAGCAAACTTTTCACATTTTTTCAATGTGCAGGTAGACTTTTCCTCTCATTTTTAAAATTTAATTCCATGTTCAATTCACCATTTTGCACCAACAAATCCTGCACAACGAAGCTTCCCCACTCCTACCTTGTTTGTAGCTTGAAATTCATCGAAAATCCCAGGTTTTCTTTTTGCATGGTTGTTTTCTGCGTTTCTTGTAGAAGACTTCCTGTAGAAACGCCTATAGGGTGTCTCTGCACCTTTGAATGATCTTGGTATGCGGGAGAATTTTTAACAAGCTGAAAAACTTGGCGAAGGACGTCAGTTTAACAGAATTCAGAGGCAGAGGATTCAGCTGAAGAGGTTTGCAAGTGTAAATGAATCAGCAGTTAACGTGAGTCTTCAGCCAAGCCGTCTTTAATTGCTGCATGATTTGCGTGAGAGAGTGAAGTGGCCAAGTGTACGTGGCCACATGCAACTGGAAGTGTTGTTTATGAACTATGTGTTTTCCCCCTGTAATCACTGTCGTGAATTGAACTGAAGTTTAACCGGCCAACACTCCTGGTTGCTTTAATTCACGTAAGTCAGCTGTCCACGTGTACTGCGTGACTTCCAACTGAGTGCTAGAGAAGGCAATCGGCTTAACCTTGCTATATTCGTGGCTCAATTTCACCATTCCATTCGTTCATGCATTTCTTTAATTAGATTCATGCAATAGAGGAACAGGTGTTAGTCACGTACCTAAAGTCAAATGGCTGCTGTGGAGTGCTTTTTGCTGCTGCATGCTCATATTCTGCTGCTGCATGCCTGAATCCTTTGGTTGCATGAGGTCTTGGCTGATGATTTTTGGTTGTTTTTCCTTGTGTAGGTGTCCTCTGACCAGATCTAAGCTACAGGCATTTGTTTCCACGTTCAAATCTGCACCTTCAAGCTGCTGCTGCTGAATTTTCACAGGACCCGAACGTGTTTTTGCCATTGCTCCCAAACGGTAGATCGGATCGATCTGAAAATTGTTGAGCATGTTCCTATCATCATGATGCACCTCTCATAGCAAAATCGTGATCAATGGATGCACAAATTTCTAGAAAAATGGAAAATGGCTGAAGATTGCAGAGATCAATTTCTCAAAATCCGTGCATCGAAATTGGCTGAAACTGCTTGGGTAGGCTACTATCACCTATATGCATCTCCCCATGAAACATGTTTTGAAATGGATGCAAGGATATGGAGAAAATGCAAAAATGGCTGATGGTGATGGAGGCTGATTTCTTGGAAACCGTGCATCAGAATAGGCTGAAACTGCTCGGGCATGTTGCCATCAAGGAAAATTTTAAGGATGGAAAATTTTCTTGAAGTTTCAAACATTGGCGAATCTCACTAATCCCTAATATGAAAACTATAAAATGTTTATTGATATATTTGTAAAATTATTCAAATTTATAATGATTATATATGTAGCCTCTATATAATGTTGGCGATTTTTAAGGTAAAATAATTTTATATTCTAAAATCTGGGCGAATTGTCTTTTATAAAAATTGGAAATTGGCGAATCATTTTGTGGAAAAATCATGGAAAATTAGCCCACTGAGCGAAGATTAGCCCCTAAAATTTTCCATGGTTGCCATCACCCCTGCACAATTCCCCATAAAATGGTTTTTCGAATGGATGCATGGTTTTCAAGTTATGGAAGAAACAAATTATGTTCTAGGTATTTTTTCTTCAAGGCATTTTGCAGTTTTGTTGCATGGTATGAAAAATGAACTTGGGTTGTGATGCAGGTATGGAGATGATGGAGGAGGAGTTTGAATATTGCAGGAGGACTTCTGAACCCTTTAGGAAGCTACCATGTTCGCCAAACCACCTTTTTGAAATCCATTTCTAGCTTCCTACAATTTCTACAGGGACTTCCTGTAGAAGCACAATGTAGAAGCACAATGAGGTGGACAAATGATGGAGAAAGGAAAGGGATGGACACAGAGGTGCTTGCAGGCCTAACCAACAGATTCCAAGATTTAGATTCCCTTCCAAAATCGGATCTGGCTCGTTTGAAGGTTCTACAGGATGTTTCCTGTAGAAATACAGAACTTCCTGTAGAAGGCACAAAAACTCCTTTGTCTTTGTTTTGAGTGATCCTCCTGACCTGCAATGTCATTGCTGCAACCTGCAATTATTAAATGGAAATTAGATTTTTTTTTTTTTGAAAAACAACTAGGGCGCCTCATGGAGGTTTTCACCCTAATTGCCTGCTCTGGGCGCCTCCAAGGGAGGTTTTCAACCAGAGATCTTATTCTCTTTTCTCTTTTTTCCCAACCCATTGACCGCCTCATGGAAGTTTTCAATCAATGAGCCAATCTAAGGCGCCTCCAAGGAGGTTTTCACCTTAGATTTTTATTCTCTTCTTATTTTCATTTTTTTTCTTTTTTTTCTCTACCCTACCCTACTTGAAAGACAAAATCATTTTCAAGTGTAAGAATACTTCCAATGGAGCCATGTGCACATTGAGATTAGAGACAAGATGATGTGAAGGCTCGAAATGCATGCTTTGACAGGTATCCGGATTTCAGAGACCAAATGATCTGACTTTGAAGGGATCAAACATAGTTGAATAAGATAGTACCGCTGCAACTTAGTGACCATCTGAAACCATATCTCAATATAGCTCTGATATCCTTGGTTCTTTTGCTGATCTGGATCATGTTTCATGTCACCTTCTAACATGACTTCCTCATCTTCCTCTTTTTGCTGATCTTTCTCTTGAATACATGGAAGATTTGATCATAACCATGAAGGATCTTTCTTTATCTCTACTTCTGATGTCTTCTCTTCATCAAGTAAAGCCCATGGTTCTTTGATTTCCTCTTCTGAATCTTCTTTTGCCTGATGTGGTCCTTCAATGCTTTCAATATAGTCTCTTTTTTGTAATACTCTTCCTGAGCTATGGTGAAGATCATTGAGCTCAAGAGCAGTTGTTTGGACATGTTGTGCCTCAGCTTTGCAATTGGGTTGATCTGCTCCATGGTATGGTTTTGGAAATGGTGGTACGGGTAGTTGAGTGGAGGCGTAGATTTGAGATGGATGTGGATGGGGTTGTGGTTGGGTAGGCATTTGGGGCTGCCTTGGTGGAGTAGGAGGCGATGGTTGTGGATGAGCAGGTGGTGGAGGAAAATAAGAGGGAGGAGTGTTGTATTTGGGCCTCCACTCCTGATGAGGTGCATTCCACTGAGGCTGTGGCTGAGCATAAGAGTGAAATGAATGAGCAACTGGTTGGGCATAATATGGATCTGTGAAGGAACAACGAGGAGGTGTGAACCAAGAAGGATGAGCAGGGGGACCCCAAGAAGGCATGAAAGTGGCTTGATAGGGGTCAAAATAGGTCTCAGATGTCCCTTGCAGTTCCTGCTGGTAAGATCTAGGTCCATGTGGCCTCCTTTGGTTCATACAATAGAGTGGTTCAGTGGCTCCTTTAGCCCTTTGATAGGCAGCTTTGATTCCGGGCAAGGAAGGGCACTGATTCGTAGGATGGTCTCTTTCACAAACAAAACACACTTCTATGGAGTGCAATGGACATTTGTTCCTAGGATGCTTTCTAGTGCACCTGGGACAGAAGATGACCAAAGCCCTCTTGGCTTCCTCTTGCTTCTTTTGGATCCGCGAGGTATCCAGTTGCATGGCAAGAAACTGCCTCATATCACTCTTGAAATCTTCGATCTGATTTGCAAATTCATTTTTGGATAAGGTACTTCTCCCAACATTTCTGCTTGTAGCCATTCGCTCCAAAGGAATGTTTTCTTCTTTTTCTCCCCTAGAGGTTCTTTAAAGATGCCTTGATGTCCACCTAGGGCTTCTTCTCAATCACAACCATCGAAGAAGAGAGAAGGTTTGTTGTGTGAAGCAGTGGGGGGTGTTGTGAAAATATTTTTCTAGATTATCTCTACTCCTACAAGGCATGAAATGAAATCTTTTTGGTTGATTTTTGTTTTTTTCTACTTCTACCTGCAAAACTGAAATAGATTGAACTGCAACTAACTATCTTGCTAAAATGAAAATGCGGAATTGAAATGAAAGCAGGAAAGGACTAATCTATTTTGCTCAAATGAAATTGCAGGAATGAAATGCTAGTCTACGCTTGCGGAATTGAAATGCTAATCTACGCTTGCAGAAATGAAATTGCGGAATTGAAATGCTAAACTATGAAAGCGGGAAATGCTAATCTATGAAAGCAGGAAATACTAATCTACTTTTGCAGAAACGAAATTACATAATGGAAATGAAATAAACTACTTAGCAGAAGGTTGTAGTAGAAAATAGAAGAAAAGCAGCGATCACCAATACTCTGACACTTCCCCGGCAATGACGCCAAAAAGATGGTGGGCCCCAGTATTGTAGCAATAATGCTACAACTCCTGGAACTCCCTTCTTTAATTTTATCAACCCGGTAGTTCGTAACAAACTTGGAAGCGACAGTGCTGTATGCCCAATTACTAGCTCTTGCCGCAGCTGTCACTTGGTCAGCTGGCACAAGTCCGCTAGGAGCTTAAGCCAACTTCTATGAGCTCTTAGAAGTAGCTTTTTAACTGATGGATGGAAGCTAACTCAAAGGAAGCTAATCTACTTGTGGAAAGAAACTGAAAGCCAAAAAGAAACGCAAACCCTAGCAAACCCTAATTCTACCATCTAGTCCTACTGACGCAAAGGAGAGCATGCAAACTACTGAAAGAGATGCCATTGCTTCTATGAAGGTAAAATACATGTGTCTAGACTACCTCTATCTGAAAAAAACATGTTTTTGTATTTTTGTTCAAGTTGTTGGAATTATCATGCATGTGCTTCTAACTGGCTTTTTACTGTGCAAGGGTAGATCAAGGGGAGAAATGCTTGGGAAAGGTTGGGAAGGTTCAGAGAGGGTCTAAGGGGTCCCTAACACCCTTCCAGAGAGTTTCACAAAGTTTGGATATGAAGAAACCTCATTCGTGGGATTCTACAGGAAGTCTGCAGGGGTTCTACAGGATGTTTAGGATTTCTACAGGATGTTCTGTAATTTTTCTACAGGATGTTTAAAAATTGGATTTTGGAGGATGGGTGAGGGAGGTAAGGTGCATGAATGGATAGGGGGGTAGGGTAGGGGCCTGAAATGACCCAAGGACTGATGATTAGAGTTTAGGAGAAGGTGTAGATGGCTGGACTTGTTCCAAGAAGACTGAAGTAATGCTGCACAAAAGGTAGGGTTATGAGGGTAGTATTGCAACATGAGGCAAGAAACCAAGTTAGGAGATGGAGAAGATGGGTTTGAGGGAGTATGGGCAGATAGAGAAGTGGTATAGGTGCTCTGCAATTTGTGTTTCCAACTGAACCAACAAAGACATGCAAGAAAACAAAGATCTAGCTATGCTACCCTAATATGATCTGGCTAACAGTAACGAGAATGGACATCAGCTTTATTTGCAAGGAAACCATGTATATTAACTATGAAATGAAGCATTCAAAGATCTGAACATGTAACCAACCTCTGCAAATGAAAACAACACACTAAGGATTGCATGGTAAAGCAAACTAGTGTTTTTTTTTGGGACAACACGGTTATTCCAACTCCAGCCCCTGATCCAATAAGGAAGAGGTGAAACCAAAAGTGTTTGCTGACCCTTTTTTGGAGCCTTTTTCTTGTTATTATCCTACCAATCTATTCTAAACATTAGAAGCTACTTTAACCATAAAAAAAAATCTAAATAACAAAGCAAGATTTAAATATAAATAGCAGATTTTATTCTAAGAATGCAGCAAAAACACATAAAGATAAACAAAGGAGGTACTAGGAGCTTGAGATGGGCCCAACCCCAATAGCTACATCCTCCTAAGAGAGATTTAGAGCTGGTGCAAAGCTGGATTCATCTTTATTGAGCAAGAAAAGAAGAGTTACATCAAAATTGTCCACAAGGAGAACTTGAAAATGAGCTGAAAGCAAAGCTAATCTATTGCCTAAAAATCGAAATACAAACTAGCTAACTTCTGCCTACAATATGACTAACCATTGGCCAACTACTAGCTAACCTAAATGAGGCCCTAAGCCTTCTTATTTATACAAATTGAGAACCCCAACCGTCCTCCTAAACTTTAGGGACTCGGCTGCCCAAAACTTGTAGTTAACAGCAGTCCTACTTGACTTGCTTGGCTGCCCTTGTGCTAATTGATTTGGTGGCCATTGAACTCCAAGCTGATGGTGGAGAATTCGAGGTAAGGGCCCATAAATGAAGGGGACACCTTCCTACAAATCCTCTCCCTTGTTCTCCCACGAATTTGGCTGCCAAGTGCTCATTAAAACCTTCAATTTTGTCTCCAAATTGACCAAAAAGGCTACACAAAGCACACATTAGACTTGTTGGCATAATGACTAACCCAATTCACTCTATTAGCATAGATATAATAAAAAACATGCAATAAACTAATGAGAATGGTGGATTAAGTCGAATTAGGAGGTTGAATGAGCCCAAATAATTATCCATTTTTGGGGCTCATCACTACCTATTGCAATAACCAGACTATCCCACGAATCTGGTAGAGAACACAACAAACTGATGCACTTATCTTCATCTGAAATTTTAATATCAACAGATGCTAACTGAATTACCACAATATTAAATGAATTCAGATGCTCTATCACCAGGTCTCCATCTTTCATCCTCAGGTTATACAACTTTTTCCGCAGGAACAGTTTATTCACCAGAGACTTAGATTGGTACAAAGTCCCTAACTTGTCCCACAAAGCCTTCGCCGTAGCTTCCCCTAATACATTCAGCAATATTGAATCTGAGACACACAATCCTATTGTGCTCTTTGCCTTCCGATCCAACTTCTTCCATTCTTCATCGGTCACTCCCATTGGTTTAGTACCTGGATCTACCATGATCCACTGATCTTTATCCACCAACAGATCCTCCATCTTGATTTTCCACAACTCAAAACTCTGACCATTGAACTTCTCGATCTCTATCTTTCCGCTGCTCGCCATCTTCTTTCACCACCAGAATCGATCTCACAAATCTCCCACTAAACAGGGTCTACCACAGGCCCGAGAGAAACCCCTCAGCAACAAACGCGTCCCCTTGAAGCCAAAATAGCTCTGATACCAAATGTAGGTTTTAACCCTGTACAGAAATTACCTGCATACGAATTCTAAAACACAGAAAATAAATAATGCGAGAGCATAACACATAAAACACATATACACAGAGATTTTCCCCTGGATCCCAAAACCGGGACTACCAACTTGATTTTTCATTATTTTCCTTTCAATGTTACAATACATATTTATACATGCCGAAGCATCCAATACCATGGACCGAAAACCATAGGTAGGTTCGCCCAACCTAATATAGGGTCCAAATTTTTTTTTTCCTGGGGCATTGCCCCGAACCCCGTAGAGGGTGGCTACCCGCCCACCTCAAACCCCCCAAACAAGGGGGACAGTCGTGAACACCGGAATGGCGCGCTCTAGCGAGCTCCGCAGTGGAAGCAAAACATTCCACCGCACAACGAAAAAAGGATGAGCTGAAACCGCAAATGGCGTAGTTGGTAGAAAAATGCAGGATTGAAGTGGCAGCAACTAAGGCCCAGGAAACATGCGACGCTGCAAAGTTGGCAGAAGAAGAATAGTAGAAGGTAACTGAGGAAGGGCGTAAGGGAGAAAAGTCACCTTTGCCCGAACATGAGACAAATATAGAGCAAGGTGGCTTGGACCTACAGACAGTGTCCACCCAGCTGAAACGACCATGCCCAAGAGAGCAGGTAGGGTTGTGGAAGAAGTCGAAGGCTTCAAAGACCTCTTTTGACTTGATCACCTGCACTGAGGGGGATCTGCATGAAATTGGGGTGCAGTGAGGGATGTCACCACGAAGACCCTACAAGAATTCGCGGAGGAAAACTAGATGGTGTTGGGGGCTCTCCGAGTGTAGATACAGGAGTTGCAGGTGCGCACTCCACATGCTGGCATTGTGTCAACTAGCCTCACACGGCTGTGGCCGAGGAGATGCTGTGCACCCAGATGACTAATGCAATAGTGTTGCTAGAGGGAGCACTAGTTACAAAAAATGAAGTCGGGAGGCCTATGGTTAGTGGGTTTAAAGGAATCGGGATAAACATGGCTACGCTCCCTCGAGAGACGCTCTATGTTTTGGACGATGGATTAACTGCAGAAGTGCGAGCCAGGGAGGGTCACATGCTCCACGTAATGAGCGAGAAGCGCATCAAAATTGAATAGTTGAGTCTATAGCCGATGAGGTAGTGACACAAAACATATAGCTCATATAGGTGGTGGAGGAATCCTGCCAGATGGTCCTACAGTTGGCCATCCAAGCAGAGGAACCAGTGGAGGCGCACATCCAGAAATTAGCAACAAGAGTGCATGAGGCAAAGAAAGAAATGGCCAGGGTTCAGCTCGAACTGAACCTTTAGATAGCTGAACTATAATTGAAGGTGCAGCCTTCAACCCCATTGGAAGTTAGGGAACAATGCACCAATGCGATTACAACACAATAGTAGAGCTTAACAATGCAATGACATACTGCACAAAACTGTTCGAGCAGTCGTTTGAGGTTCTCACCACCCTGTAGGAGGACCCAAACATACATCGACTAGAGATGGAGGCACATGAGCTACAACAAAAATATGACAAAGTAAAAGAGACCGGACAGATGGTTTCCTCTACACAGATGCTTGCAAGGATGCAACAAGTGAAAGCACTCGAGGAATAGGTAGATGCTACTCGACATAAGGAAGACGTTTTGAAGGCGCACTTACAATCGTGGATTGGTGAGGCATACATCATTACAACCTCCATTGAAGCAAAGCTCGTGTAGCTGCAGGCAACACAAGAAAAGGTTCAAGGTAGTAGTTCAACTATAGAGGTCTCTACGTGCAGCAAGTCGAGGAATTACAAGAGGCATCTGCTCATTGCATTATCGATCTTGCACCAATTCAGGCAGAATTGGGAGGTCTTAGCACAAAGATCTCCACACCAATAGAGTGACTCGAGGGAATGTCACAATGTTCGTGTTGGGGGCCTGTTGGACGTGGGATCCCCTAAGGGAAGTTTTGGGGCTTAGAGCCTAGATTTTGGTCAAAAATTGTAACTATGATGTAAATACTTCGCATTTTATGGGTACAGAGTGCGTAGCTTGTAAAAGATTCATAGGGTTGTCGGCCCTCCATTTTTTTAATGTAATGCTAGCTATAGATATCTACCCATGGTCCACGAACCATGGGATTGTATAAATAGAGTGAGGCTTTAAGTAATTAAGGAAATCAATGGAAGAATAATTAATCTAAACATTGAATGGAAGCATAGTGGAAGAACGGAAGTGTAAAGTCTAGTTTGGGTCATAGAGTAGGAGAAGGCTTTGTAGATGAGTGCACAGAGACCTAGTAGTCCACATCTAAGTGCGCGAACCCCTGTAGCTAAGTGCGCAGGGCGAGTTGAGTCTGTAACAGTTGGAAGTATTAATAAAGAGAAGTTTCATATCTATTCTGTGAATTTATTTCTTGTTTTATGCATTGAATATCTTGGGTATAAATTGCACTTCTATTGTTTATATGATGCACGAATATATATGATTTTATTGATTAAGTGAATACAAGATTTAATATATGTTTATGTGAAGTTGACTAACATCTGCAAGAAGATAAGTAAGATTCGCGGCGTAGATTGGGGAAATAGTGCAGTTTGCTACTAGAGCAGTGTGAAATCATCTTAGCCCCTGGTTAGGGCTGCACGAAAGGAAATTATAATAGATCACAAGGGTATTGAAGGTTAGAATAGTGCACAAACTAACCTACATGAAGATAGGCATAGTTGGAATAAATCGACACCACAGACATCTCAAGGGTGCAGAAACTTGGTTCCAACATCCCCCCATACTGTTCCAGGTGAGACTTCAGTCTGTGCTCCATGGGCTAATGTCGAAAGGGCTAGTATTGTAGGGATTTGTATGGCTAAATAAATCTGAACCTGGGTTAGGCCCCCTAAAGCCAACATATCCTCTGCACTGACTTTCTCTGTGATCAAGCTTATCCCAAGAGCCTGGCAGTTGGATTCAGACAAAACCTTGGCCAACCCCTGACCTTTGATGAGATTGGTAGGCTTGATTTCCATATCATATTCTTGTATTTTAGCTATCCATCTACCCCTCTTTCCTTCGTTGTCTCCCTGCACCAGAATGTCTTTCACTGTAGTTGTTGGGACAAATGCTGTAATTTCGGATTGCAGTACATACATACGAAATGACTTCAGCACCTTGACCAGTGCATAAGCTTATTTTTCCAATATATCATACTTTAGCTCAGCATCCCTTAGGACTTGGATAAAAAAGGAAATGGATTGCTCGTAACCTTCTTTATTTTTCTGTAATAGCACAACAACAATGGTATGTGGAGAGGTGAAATAAAAGATGTAAAAGGACATTGAATAATCGGGGTTGACTAGCACTAGGGCCTCACCTAAAGCTTCTTTGATCCTTGAGAAGTTTATCCTCCCCAAAAAGGCTTGGATTTGTTTCTCTTTTCTAGGCAGGGGAATAAGGCTGATGGCTTTAACTCGTTCAGGATCAATCTTTACTCCTTCCTGTGCTACTATGTGTCCAAGCAGCTTCCCCTCACTCAGGGTGAACTGATATTTCTTTGGATTTAGAGAGAGGCCATACCTTCTGCACTTCTCGAAAGTGAATTTTAAATGGAGCATATGCTCTTCATCAATCTTATAAAATACTATGATGTCATCTAAGTAGACTACCACAAATTTCTCTTGCTCGCCCATGAAAGCTATGTCCATTTCTCTCTGAAATGTGGCTCCTTGATTTATCAACCCGAGCGACATGTGTGCATACATGAAGGTTCCCCACGGGGTGGTGAAAGCAGTCTTTCTCTGGTCTTCGGGATGGACTGCCACTTGGTTATATCCTGAGAATACATCCATCATGGACATTCTGGTTGCACCTACTACCTTTTGCAATATGTTATCCATCTTGAACAGAGGATATTTATCTTTTAGAGACACCCTATTTAAATTCCATAAGTCCACACATAGCCTTATCTCTCCACTCCTTTTACGGACATGGACTAGATTAGCTACCCACTCAAAGTATCTTAGAGGGACTATGATCTTGGCCTGTAGCAGCTTCCTTAACTCCTTTTCAATGGAGGGGAGTAAGAGTGGGTTTATTTGTCTCAGTGTCTATTTGCATGGATTTATCCCACCCCTCAGACGAATTTTATGTTGAATAATATTTGTATCAAATGATTTCAAATCATTATAAGACCAAGAAAATACATCTTTGTAAGTTTTGAATAGATCTAAATACCTTAGTCTGTATTGCGAGGGGATTTATTTGTACATCCTGATCATCCAAGGTTCCTCCTTTGATCCAATGTTGTAGTCCTCTACTTGCTCACCCTTCCCTGGGGCCATTTGTTTGGATGCTATGTCGTCTTTATTGAAAATTCTTTCAAGTTGAACAAGTCCACGAGGGATGGTGTTCCCCTTTAGTTGGAAATTATTTTCCCAATGACTATGTCTTTCCACTAAGTGCCTTATTGTTTTTCTTCTTCTTCTTTTTGATCTATGGTGGAGTGGGAAAACTCCCCAATGACTTTTATGAATATTTTGACCTTCCTGTCATCTTTGAATACCTGTCAGTGTTTGACATTATCAGGTATTGAAGGCCTGTTTCTAACTTTTATCTCATATCGGAGGAGTGGATTCTGTGGGGGTCTAAAAGTGCTTGCAGCTACCGCAAGAGAGTTAGCCATCCTGTTTTCTTCCCTAGGAAAAACCTAGATGTTAAATGCCAGGAAGAAATTTTAGATTAAGTCCCACACTTCATTTCAGTACAACCTCAGCCTAGGGTGTTTGTCTTGGCATTGAATTATGATCTACCTTGCGACCAGTTCAGAATCTCCATAGACTGTTAGGCATTCAATATTCATCTTTTTTGTTTTTTGTAACCCTAGGAGCAATGCCTCATACTCTGCTACATTGTTGGTCTCCTCAAATTCAAGATTGAATGAGAGGCGTATCATGCCGCCTTTCGAGGATACCAACAATATTCTATCTCCATTTCCCTTTTTTGACTTTTCTCAATCGAAGTAGAATTTCCATACATTTTCATTTAATTTTTGGTATTTCAACTACCTTGTTAGGTGCACTGATGCTTCTTCTAAGAGTTTCTCATATTCATCTAAGAATAGGTAGGAGATGTCACTATCTTTCCCATGTACTGGGGAGTTTTATGAGCCTTTATTTGGGGTCATGGTTTTCACAAACCGATATTCTCTATACAACCTTCTTTGTTCACCTCCAAAAGTGGGAATGGTGGCATAAATTAGATAAAGCTTGATAGAGCCACCCACCTTGGAACCCCAAGATATGAATAGTAAAATTCCTAAGCGAGGAGGTATGTCTTCCACCACTATATCCATGACGACACTTTTCACCGGGATCTGAGCCAAGTTTACCACCAAATCCTTTATCACGCCTAAGCACTTGACTCTCTTGGAGTCAAAGGAGTACAATTCTTTGTATGGTTTGGTGATCTCCAAACCCATTTGTTCCATTACTGATAATGGTATGCGGTTGTGGGAAGCTCCTGAATCTAGCATGAAATTATGCAACAAAAGGTCATGGATCACCAAAGTCATATAAAAAGGCATAGTAGAAGCATCCAACTCTTCCACATGTGACCCAAAAATGACCATTGGCCTTTCCTCCTGGAGGTTTAAACTATCATGGGCTAGTGCTGAGATAGAGGGATACATAAATTGGTCAGTGGAAGATGAATTTTTACCTTCTCCAGCTCCTTCTGGAGATTGAATGGAAGTTGGAACTTTTCTATACCTCCTGGCTCTGTTCCTTCTTCTTTGCCACTTGTCATTTTCGGCAGAATAGGTGTCTCTTTTTCTGTGTGTCCCTTTGAACTAGTTCTTTCCTCATTAGAGGATACTTTACCTTGGAAGGGTCAGGATTCAGCTTACCCTTCCCTTTATTTAGTACTAGAGAACAAATTAGGGAGAAGCTTCCCTTTGTTGTTCTGGTTCTCTAGTCCTCTTCTTTGAAGATCTTAGATCACATTTACATTGTGGTTGTTATTGCATGAACATTGAAAATTGTTTGCAATTATGATCCATATCTTCCTCTTCTATTGTTCCTTCTCTGTCATGGTTGGCCTCCTGGTGAGACATATTCTCATATTCTTCTTCGGTAAAAAAAGAATACATATTTCCCTACATCTCTTGTGTATCTAATGATTGCTCATCAGGACCATCTTACAAGTAAAAATTATGATGGATATGATCAAGTTGTTCCTTTCTTTCCCTCGGAAGTAGTTGTAATGGAGGCCTTCTCTATTGAAGGGTATAGCCCCGATTATTGACTTGAGAGTTTTGTCTGGAAAGGTTGTTGTTCTCAACTTCAATATTTTCAACCTTTTGTGTTAAACTACTGATGAGTTTGTACATATTGTCCAACTTTGGGTCTAATGATTCTTTATCTTGACCATAGGAGGATGCCTCCTCTTTCCATCTTTTGGGTTCAGTAATTTCTTGCTTTACCCTTGACTTTCCTGTCAAGACCATATTGGCTTCCACTTCAAGAGCATCAGTCTGAAGTTGGTCTAGAGTGAGAGACTTTCTTTCTCTTGAGCAAAAACCAATGTCAGACTCAAAAGATCCTATGAAAACCACACGAGCTGTAATTGGAGGAGGCTTTATGCCAGCAAGAAGGTTATTGTATTTCCTATTGAATATTTTGATAAATTATGAAGTATCCTCCGGATTTTTTGTTAGGGAATTAAACTCAGCGAGGAGGTACTCATGATCCCTCTTTTCTCCCTATTTCTGGGTGAAAGTGTGTTCTAGCTCCTCCCAGGTAGTGATGGAGGCATTGGGTAGATCTTTGAACCATTTTCTTGCTTCTCCCTTGAGACTTTGTACAAAATGTCTCATGACCACATCCATTTGATCCACATCTAGGATGTGAGAAAAAGAACTGAAGGCTTCAATGTGACTCTTTGTCATGTTATCATCTTCCCCATAGAACCTAGGTAGCTTCTTTATGTGGTTCTGGGGCATTACACTTAGAGTCTAACGTAAATTAAGAGGTGCATACTTATTCAACAAAAATCCCAAAAGAGCTATCTGGATTGGTGGAGGGGAATTAAAATTTGTTTGAGAAATTGGGGTCAATACCACAGTGGTTGGAGGAGAAGTAGGGTATGTTAGGGTCTTAGGAGTAAGTCCTGAGTAGTGAGCAATGGTGGAATGAGAATTGGAGGCGGAGGTGGAAAAGGTTGATGAGATTATAATACAAGAAAGGGGGGTTTTCTCTTTCCCAGATTTCTTGGAAATTAATTTTTTTGGATCAGATACAAATGGGGCTTTCTTTTGGGATGTATGTGATTGAGTATGAGGCCCTTTAAAAGTCAGGGTTATGAATGATAATGAGGGGGGTATGGAGTTTCCAAGGTGATTTGCATGCAATTAGAACAAACTTTGCTCACCTACACGAAGGGTGTTGAATTTGTCATATCCTGGGGGAAAAATCCTTCAATACACTCCCCAACAACGATGCCAAAAGATGTTGTCTCTCCTAGATATAGCCTTGGATTTATTACAAGACCAGTGCCTGGGTACATCTAAATTCTATGTATCGCATATGATCCTCAAGAAACCAAAGGCACCATATGCATCTTCTAGACATAGTAATTACAAATATACACATAACAACATGGGTTAGTTCCTTCATCCAAGGATATAAGCCATGTATTTCTGGTATCCTTCCACATATACAACTCACAAGAATAAGGAAAAAAACAAGTGGAGGCTGAGTAATCAAGGGCTTACAATTTAATCAGACTTTACAGAATAATGAAAGAAGAGAGAGAATAATAACTCATCACATAGAGCTTGAAAAGTCAAGAGTTCTATACTTATATGAGCTAAATATAGATAGGTGGATGTAAAAATAGTGAATGCTATGATTTCAGGAAATGCACATTTAAATATATGATCTCAGACTTGCATATACGCATATGTATTAACTAGTTAACACTAATGAATCTGTAAGAATGTAAGAGATATTTATGGCAACTAAAATTGCTTGAAATCAGAGAGGAAGTTTGAACATAATGGAAGTTTAATAGAGAAACAACATACTGTAATACTCGAACATGGGAATCACCATTGTTTCATTCATACTAAGAAATATGTAGATCTGGAATCCATACAACTCCAGAAGCACATATAGGTTTTTCCTAGAATTCGGAACCTTTGTTCAACGTTTCTTCCTCCCTTTTATAAGGAGAGGGAGGGAAAGAAAATTAATTACATAAATATATTTAGGCTGAAGTTTACAACTGTCTATATGAATGGTTGTCTCAGCATGAATCCTATATCTATTACAATTGGTAGATTCCTTTCTTGAAAGAAAAACAGAATAACAATACCATGATCAAAACAACAAAACATAATGAATCCATCAAAACTGAAATGATGGTTTCTAGAAATATCTTCATGCCACTCCTCTTCATTGGCCTTTGGTCCTAGCATTTTCCTACCATGTCATGATTAATCCTCTCTCGGTCGGTTCTTGGTCACTTTCGATCTTTAACATTCTCATTCCTTCACTTTCACTTAAGTTGTAGCGATCACCCAAAATGATGATAACAAAATTTGAAAAAGATGCTGACTCATATGCCTTTTAAATTTATGTTATATAACATCGGTGCCCTGAAAATCTCTAGTGTCATGTTTCATGGATTACCCGAGAGTTTTTTGAATGTTGGCCTTTTAACACAAGAACACTGTGAAACAGGAGATCCCGACTGCCCTTTAAGCCCTTGTGAATACAACCCCCTTTTGCTTCCTATTTCATGTGATCGAGGGCTTGAACCGAGCACTTAGCCCTTTCGATGCTAAGCCTTTCAAATTTCGCATGAGGAGCCTTTTCCTTTGTTACTTGATATAGCTTCAATAGCCCCTTACACTGCATCGGCCAATATCCTAAATGTGAAAAATTTATAAATCATAGCTCATTACATATCACATCTGGGGCCTTTCCTTATCGTAATCGCAATCGCCGATAAGCATGTGTTGGTTTGATAGGCCCTGACCCAAGTTCAACATTAGTCAACCAAGCAAAACCCTACACTACTCGCCCTTTAGACATCAGTCCATGGAGCATGGACCGAAGTATCACCCGAAATAGTATGGCGGGATGAAGGAACCAAGTTTCTGCACCCTGAGATGGCTGTGATGTCAGTTTTATACATTAAATCCTTCCTTCACGCGGATTGATAAGACTTTAGGGCTTATCGATGTAATTTCTCTTTCATCTCTTAGAACCCTCGTGAAGGTATACGATCTTCCTTCACGCAACCCTACCCAGTGGCTCAGGTACTTATGAGCCTTTGTTTCTGCATTAGTGTATAATTTCTTGAATTATCTTAAGTGTTCGACAAATTTACCATGCAATTAAGATTATATTCGCGTAAACATATATCCTTATTTGTGTTCATATAATAGATAAAAACATATATATTCATGCATCAAATTAGCAATATAAAATAAACCCAAAATGTAACATAACATAATCATATGCGATCCATAGAGGAAAAATACACAGTAATTTCATAATACTTCTCTTTATTGATGATTCAGATTTTCAATACAAACTCTATCTGCCCTACGCACACAGTCGCAGGAGTTTGCACACTTTGCTGTGGACTTCTACCCTAGGCCTCTATGCACTCAGCTGCAGAGCCTCTTCCTACGCTAAGACTCTTGCCCTTAGCTCTTCAATGATTCATCAAACCCTAATATTCCTATCCTTAGACTCCTCTAAGACACCCTTTTTATGCAATCCCATGGTTTGCGGACCAAGGGTAGATCTCATCAAGCTGACACAACCTATCTAGACTAAGGGCAGAAAACCCTTTTTGACCCTTGATATCTTTGCACTCCGCAACCAAAAAATATGGAGACTTTACATTTCTTTATACAAAATTCGGGCCTTTTACCCCAAAACTTAGGTTTTTAGCCCCAAAATTGACCCCCAAGGGACCGTTCCCAACAGGCCCCAAACGCAAACATGGTGACTCGCCCTTAAGTCACTCAGTTAGCGCGGAGATCTTGTCACAAAGACCTCCTAGCTTGACTCAGACTACTGCAACTTCAGCGATACACTGTGATGTCGCCTGCTTCATCTCCTCGACCGACTGCTCCGTTGCTGGCCATGTTCCTTCTAACTAAATCTTCAGATGAGTCTTCTACATACTAGCCAGCTTACCTTCAATTGTAGTCGTGATCAGATAGGCCTCGGCCAACCAAGGCTGTAAGCAAGCCTTCAACACAGCTTCCTTGTGCTGAGCTGCATCTACCTGCTCTTTGAAAGCCTTGACCTCCTGCAGCTTTTCCAGCCTTTGTGTGATGGAGATAGTGCACATCATTGATTAACTTCATCGTAGCACTACTGCAGCTCCTGCACTTCTGTTTCCAACCTCTGCATGGTGGGGTCTTCCTGCAGGTTGGTGACCACCTCTAGCAATTGCTTGAAGAGTGTCATGTAGTCCTTTACTGCACTGTCTACTGCTGCTATGACGTCTTTCACAATTGACTCGCGTTCCTCTCATTTCTGGTGGAGTCGAAGGTCGGGCCTTCAACTGCAACTCTGCGATTTTGAGGTTTAGTTCCAACTAGACCTTTGCCAATTCTATGTGTGCGCCACGTACTCCAACAGCGAGCTTCTGAACCCAGACATCTATTGGCTTAGCCTCGGTAATGTCTAGATTTGGGATAGATCTGCATGCCTCACCAATGACCTTATCCATGTGTTGACTCTTGTCTATAGGGTATTTCATGAGGTCAATGGTAGAGTCTTGTTGTACAACCATCTGGGCGTTGTTGATCTTTTGCTCACTGTTGACCTGCAACGTGCGCTATTCATGGGCCCGCAGTTTCTTGATCACGCCATATTGCAACAAGTGAAGCACCTCACTGGGGAGCATGACCATGTTAATTCCAACTCCCTTGAGGGTGCTGATAGCGAGCCAATCAGGTTCTATCTCTATAGTCAATGCTCCATCCGACAACACTATTGCTCATGGATCTTGTGTGCGCAGCATCCCTATGGCTTCGGAGGTGCCAAGTGCCAAACTGGTTGACATCACATCGGTCTGTACCTATGATGTATGGATCTGCAACTGACACAGACCCATCTAGATAGCACCCAAAGCCTACTACTCCTCCTACTTGAACTGTTGCAGTAGTTCCATGGTAGCATCACTCACCACATCACCTATGTCATTCAAGTCCCCCTCTATTAGGGTGATCAGGTCAAGAGACGTCTTGCTAGCCTTGGACTTCTTCCATGACCCTACCTTCTCTAGATCTTTGGTGCGCTTGGTGCGGAATGAAATCGTCTCCAGGTTTTCTCCTCCCTGCTCCATCTATTCGTTCCCTTCTTCCGACTCCGGGGAAGGAAACTTCTGACTCTGGTCAGGGCCACGCTCCTCTTCCTTTTCTTGCCCACTTGTCTGCTTCATGGCAGCACGCTCTGCCTTGGCCTTATCCTTGGTCTCCTTTCTTTCCTTTGTGACCAACTGTTCCATCTTCAGCTTGGATTCTTCCTTTTTCTGCTGTGCGGTGGACTTGGTAGATACTATTGCCAAGTCCATGGTAATGCACCAATCTGCAGGCCAGCAGTCAAGGGCCACTACAATCGTGTCATCTATGGCTAGGTACGGTAGGTCATGCCACTTCTGTTCGGGGTCCTTTCGTGCATGTATTGAGACATGATGTAAGTCGGCCTTGAATTCCATGTACTTATACAGCCTATCAAAATTTGTAGGTGACAACCGCGGCTTGTGATTGATGGCCATGTGGATGCTCATCTCCATCAATATGCAAAAGATCTTGTTGTCCTTGATCCACTGAGGATCCTTTATAGCCCACAATGAAGTAAAATTTGCTGCTTCCAGTAGGTCTGGCACGACCGGAGGAAACTGGCCATCCTCGAGAAGCTCCCATGCAACTAGCACTATGGACAGAAGTAGCCATGCATAGTGGAATGCCTTACTATGATCCTACGCCTCGTGGCTGTTCATGAGGAATTCATCGCAGAGGTAGCGTGCCCAGTTAAACTATATGCCCTCCGCACACTAGGACACCAAGGCTATCATTGGTGTCGACACTTTATCTGTGTGACACTTCCTCATGACCTTTCCTCCCAAGATTTACATTGCCACTTTGACTGCAGGATCATAGATACTCGTGATGGCATAGCCATATGACTTCTTTACTAGCTTGAATTTTTCCTTCATTTCCTCAGCAAGGGCATGCTCACTAGCCTTTCCACCAAATGCCATGGTCAGATTTTCTCCTAAGTGTGGCAGTCGCGTGACCCTATGGATCAGCATGTCAGTGATGGCTATCATCTCCTCTAGCCACATACACCCGTTGTGCACCAAGCATAGTAGCTACTTGATCACAATTATCATGATGGATGTGTGGATGTAATGCGGCACCCATAACAAGTTTAGAAGGCTTGCCTTGTCCATGCCTTTTAGCCACTTCTTTTGCTCCAAGGCGGTCACTCTAGTGTTTTTGTGGAAGACACAGTGCATAAGTTTGTTTGTCGCTAAATGAGGGAAGCACTCCGTGTCAACTAAATCCCAGTCTTCCAATTTTATAAGGGGGACATGCCCCAAGTGCGGTCCCTCAAAGACAATTGACTCTGGCAATAGGGGTGTGTGCAGGGTGACCTTACTCTCATCAATATCCTTCGAAACCTTCATTTTACCCCTACATGGAGGAATCTACTCAGGTAGCTTAGAAATGGGGTCAGACCCCTCAACCTCAACACCCTCGGTTTCCATCACAATATCATCATCATCCATGGGGATTTCTTTGACCTCTTCTGCTGGCTCTAAGTCAATCACATTTCCATTTTCTTGCATGGTGGGCTTATCCTTCTATGGGTGCTTTCTAGGTGATGCACGCACCGGCTGTGGTGTTGCGACATGCTTTCCTTTCTTGTTCTTCAGACCCTCCTTGGTCGAGGTAGGCCTTGGCCTAGGCAACCATGCTGACTTAAGCACTTCAGCTGGTACTTCCGTAGCTACAAGCTCTAGGGCACCTCCCTCGGCTGCCATGGCTACCCTTGGAACAACTCCTTCAACCTTCCTTGATTCCCCAACATTTACAGTCTCAGCCGACGTCGACATGATGTTATGCAATAATTCCTATATCTCCTTTGGAAACATCTCAAACACTGAACTTGCTATCAAAAATTCAAAGTTTTGATGGTTCATGTGCACCTGAGATCTCAACACCTCAATTCTCAAAATGCCAAGTGTTTTCCACTGGGAAACCCTTTGTAATTTATAGGCATTTTCAATTTAAAATCTAACTATTCCCCCCACAATCTGTTCATTAATGCTAGATTGGCAACATATTTTCAAAGATCTGGTCGATGAATTCTGACTTAAATGCCGCTCCCGCTCCATTTGGCCATTTTCTCATCATCAAATCATGAACAATGACTTTAATGGTCACTTTCCAGCTATCCTCCGCAATTTTTCCTTTGGTAGTGTAGCTCCCTGTGTGCTTCTATGGGCTCTGTGACATTCCTTCATTTCGCACAGTTCCCCAATTGCGTAGCTCTCCGACCTGGGCAGTGTAGTTTATAGTCCCATGCTTCGTTTCAGCTACCTGTAGCACTAAGATTGTGCTTCCCTCATATAGTCACCTAGTTGGATCACCAGTGTATGGATTCAATCGGTTGGCATTCACCTTCCCTAGGAAGGGTTCTCCATTCAATTTGACCAGCTAAACTACTCCACCATCAGTAATCTCCTTGATGACATACGGGCCTAACTAGTGGATCCTAAATTTCCCTGAAAATTTATCAAATTTGTTGTCATATAACAAGACCAGATCATTTACCTTGTAGGTTCACAATTTGATGTGCCAATTGTGCCACGCCTTTTCACACTCCTTTTGAACTTGTTGATGTAATCCAACTAGAAATCAGTCCTCCTTAAGCTTTGCTAGTTGCATGAGCCTCTCTTCCAGGGCTTCATGATCTACAATTCCTATGAGTGCTGCTACGTGCAGACTAGGTACAATGTGTTACATTGGCATCATAGCTTCTACATCATACACGAGTCTGAAAGGCATTTGTCTAGTCAGATTCTTGCAAGTCTTTCTGTAGGCCCATGGAACTGCGGGTACACGCACATCCCAGTCATTTCTCTGAGCATTGTAGACCTTCATCAATGCGCTCTGGAGTATCTTGTTGAATTCTTCCACCATCCCATTAGCCTGTGGATGATAAGGTGTACTTTTCTGATGATACACTTGAAATTCTTTTGTCAATGCACAAATTGTTCTGTTAAGAAAGTGCATAGCACAATCACTCATCAAGATCTTTGGACACCCAAATCTCGTTAGGACATAATCAAAAAGAAATCTTTCTACTGTCACTCCTGTGCAGTCCTTCATAGGCCTTGCCTCCGCCCATCTGGTCAAATACTCAGTCATGGTGATGATGTACCATGCACCCGTCTTCTTTCCTAGTGGCTAAATTGGTCCCACAAAGTCAATTACCCATTTTTCGATTGGTTGTGTTGTCACCTACAGCATCATAGGTAGTTCATGCCTTTGTGATGGCATGCCAGTCCTTTGGCATGTGTCACATGCCCTATAAATTGATTTTAAATCCTTATGCATGGTTGGCCACCACAACTCAGCAAGTATAATCTTCTGCGCTATTTCTTTCCCTACATAATGTCCTCCCCCAACTCCTCCATGAGCCTCAACAAGGATGCTTCTTTGTTCAAAGTCAGGCGCATAATGTCACAATGTTTCGTCTAACCCCATTTTGCACAAATGCCCAACAATGATATAAAAGTCTGTCGCACACACTACTAGTTCCTTCTTCTATTGATTTATATAACCTTCCAAAGTTGATCATGTCATCAGGAAGTGGATAATATCTTCAAAGTGACTGTCTGCAACGTGCACTGTAAAGAACTATGCTTTAGGCAATCCTTCCTCCAAATTAGTAGGTTCCTCTCCAGTTTCAATGCATGACAAATGATTAGGTCCCACATTTAGTCATCCTAGCTTCACAATAAATTCGAAGTCATACTCCTGGAACAACAACAACAATCTACATATTCCCCCCCCCCAACACAACCTTTTTGACCAGGTGCTTCAATGCGAAATGATCCGTATACATCTTAATGTGTCTTCCCAACAAACAATGCCTAAACTTCTGGAGTGCATACACCATAGCTAATCCTTCACACTCTGTCATGGAATAAGTTTTCTTTGCTTTATACATCTTCCAACTTGCGAACGCTATAGGATGATCCATTTCTCCCACACTGGCCTGTGTCAGTACGATGCTCAGCACAATACATGATGTGTCCACGTGCACATGAAATTCCGTCTTCCGATTCGGGATGACTAGGATTGGTGCGGTGACCATTTTCTCTTTTAGCAGATCCAAGCTCTTTTGACGTTCATCATTCAAACAGAACGTAGCATCCTTTTTCAAAAATTTCTCCATAGGCACGGTGATCTGGGCATAACTCTTGATGAAATTCCTATAGTATCTGGTATGCCCTAGAGTTGTGTGCAACTATTTCACACTCCTTGGCACCTCCAAGTTGATTATCACCGCGATCTTCATGGGGTCTACCATCAATCCTTGTCTACATACCACATGACCCAGCAAGATCCCAAAAGGGACATAAAACAGACACTTCTTCAGATTGAGCATGATCTGGTATCTCTTACATGTATCTAGCATCAAGTGCAAACTTGCCACGTGGTGCTTGACCAATCCAAACACTGTCTAATCATCAAAGTATACCTCCAGAAATTTACAAATGAAGTCTTTGAATGACACAATGACTACACGTGAAAATATCGCTGACACATTCTTCAACCCAAAAGGCATTATAGTGTACTGAAAACATCCCCATTTAGTCGTGAAGGTCACCTTGCTTCTATCCTCAAGCGCGATTTTGATCTGATGGTACCCAGAGAACCCATTAGTGAAAGAGTATGCTTCTTGGCCACCTACATTATCCAAGACCTCGTCAGTGAATGGGGTCGGGAAAGGATCATGCACACAAGAGTCATTCGATTTCCTAAGATCTATGCATATCCTTATTTCTTCCTTCTATTTCTTTTCCTGAACCACTATTGGGCTTACCCAATCAAATTCGTCCACCGATTCAATAATACTTTCCACGAGCATCTTATCTAACTCAACATGGACCCTTTCTTTATACTTCGGGTTGAGGGGGTATAGTCTTTGCTTCATAGGTTTCGTGTCCAACTTTAGGGTGATCCTCATGACACCCAGGTCTCCTATTATCCCTTTTAGATCAGAAAACTTCGTGGGGAATAAGTCCTGATATTCGCAGAGCAGTTTGACGACCTTATCTACTATCGCATCGTCCCAATAGTCCCCAATCTTTGCTAACTTCGGTTTTGCCTCCATGCTAATGTTCACATGCCTGGTCTTGAGTGGCTCAGTTATCTCTGGGTTTTCTAGTTGTGGTCCTTCAACTTCGTAGTGATCTTTAGTCTCTAGGATATTAATCTTTCTCAGGTCTTTGTCTTCTTCTTCTGCTATTACATTGTAACATTCCAACGTGTGGCTCAGTTGGGTAGTCCAATTAGGTTGAATCAAGTCTAGAGGATCCTGTAGTATCCTAAATATGGTTGTCTTAACCTCCTCCAACACTTCATCGATGGACTCAAATCCATCCTCAAAACTGAATGTCATTAGAAACCCTTGGCGTAAAACATCCCATTCTTTAGTGCCATGATGGAGTTTTGTCTCCAAGTACCAATTCATTGGTATAACCTCCAAGGTATGACAAAACAGATGGACCCACTCTGGCTGAGGCTCCACTCCATATGCTTCAGTCCATTTGGCCAAATCATCGCGCGGGTCATTCCTCCCATTATACTCTTTGGTTAGTCGTACCTTCAGGTGGCCAAAGTGTATCCTCATCATCCTCCTATATTCGTGCCAATAATTAAAACTACCCTTGTGCATACCCCACCATCTTGCAGGTGTAGCGTATAGCGCCCAATATAATGCCTGGAAGTGAAGCTTCTCAAGCACTTCCCTTTCGAATGCATCCAAAAAGCAATCAACATCAGTTAGCCCATCATAGTGAGGCAAATTTCTTACCTCTGATGATACACAGCTCAATGACTTGGTCATCATATTACAACACAACGTAGATACTTCATGTAGCCAGTTCTGCTAGTGCTCTAGTTCTTCATCCAAATCTGATGTGCAGGAGCTCTCGCAGTCCCATGCAATACATCCGTCTACTGTGGGATTTACCCAATCCTGGCCTTGCGTCATTATCTTGTAAATTTGGTTCAAATCATCATCACTTTCATAATCGCAGACTAATTTTGTATAGCACGGTCCTTCTGTAAGATCCAGTGGCACCACTACATGGAGCAATTTATTTTCAAATATCATCTTTCGCTTCTTCAGGTTGATTACCCCATTCATGTCAGTGGCCCAATCGATCCCAAGGAGCACAGGGTAGGGATTTCTATCATCCACAATCTCTATTACTTCAAAATCTGCCAGTGCGCTTGCGCCTTTGATGTCAACTGTTACCCCTTGTAGCCTCCCCATTGGGATGATTTTCTAGTGATTCGCCATCCTTAACTGGATCGGAGACCACTGAAGTGCAGGTCTCCCCATTCTTTTCCATATTGTTTTGGCAAAACATTCGTATCGGACCTCAGATCCAAGATAACTTGGTCCATTTTGTATTCCCTTATCTGCGCGGTGAGTCTCATCTCACGTCTAGTCCTTGCCTTATGCTTACCAAGCTTTCTGACTACAAATGGTTCGCCAGTAGCGCTGTCCTTTCTAGCACACCGATTGATTAGTTCCTGCAGTCCCTTCACAACCTTACTATTGCAGAGCAGTTTCATGCAGGTCTCTAAGAATGTGGTAATCATGGATGGGTCCATTTCTTCAATTGGTTTATCTTGAATTCCTGAGGTAGAGGCCTCAATGAAGCTTTTCTTTTATTCCATAAATGTTTCCTTTGCGAGCTCTAGATCAAACCCAGTCTCCTTTTCTAGTGCTTTGCAGACCCATTCACCTTCTGCAAGCTACTTCCTTTTATCCTCTCCAGTCGTCATTCAACTCCACAGCATAATGTTTATCTTAGGGTCTTCCTCGTGAGTCTCAGCCCTCATCATTTGAAGTTTCTGTGTGAGTTGCAGAGGCTACACCCCCTTTTCGCGAATCTTAGCCAATAATATAGGGAAATCCTTAGTTGCATGGTCAAACTGAGTATGGTAGTGGCATGATATTCACGTCAGATTTGGATAGTCTCTTGTGTTTTTTCCTTGTCCACCACAATTGTAAAAGATTAACTACCCTCAGCCTCTAATAGGCCCCCTTCCACCTCGGCCTCGGTCGCGCCCTTGATACCTACCTCCCGTTCCCCCAGCGCCTTGGTCTGGAGGCCGCATTTCTACCTACACCCTGTATGCAGGTGTCTTGTTCATCATTAATTTGTAACTATGGCAATTGTGCTCATCGTGACCTACTAATTGACAGAAATTGCAGAAGAGATGTTGTGGTGTCTGTACGAATTTCCACAACAAATGGAAATTGTCAGACGCATGTTTCCCAGCTACCTAGCATATAGCACAACGTAGCGCAGGCCTTGTACTTGGCCCTACCACAGCCTCCATCCTTAGAGGCATTGGTCCCCCTATTACAACATAATTCACAATGACGGGACATTGATCCTTGTCATGCCCCTTACCTTTTCATTTCAGGCACCAGACTTCTTCACGCACCTCTGGCCGAGCTATTCTGTCTTTCTTTAGACTTTGCATTTTGAGGCAAAGGTTCTGCAACTATGTGTGAATCTACTAAACCCCCAAATTAGAATCCTATATTTGGTGTCTCATGTAGTCTCATCATGATTTATAGAGCTTATTCCTAGGTCCCGATCTTCTGTTGTGATAGCACAACCCTTAGGTGGGCAAGAGCGAGGCCACAAACCATTCGTGGTGCTTCCCATCAGTTAGGTTCATGTTGGCTTCTCAGATCATACACTTCATTCTTTGATCCAAATCCTAGGGTGTCTCCCCAGGTTTCATCATGATCTCCTTGAATCCCACAATTGATTGCACTTGAGACTTGGGTCTACTGAATTCTCTATTCAGCGTAGTCTAGTTATCTTCCAATGCGGACGCTGGGTTATCAGTAGTATACTTGATGTACCATGTTAGTGCGCGGTCCTGCAAATCACTATCCAATGTTTATTTCTTCATTTAATCATCCGTGATAACTTGAGCTTCCCATACAACCTTCATGACGAACCAAAACTGGTCTGGATCTTCATTTCCTACACCCTTGAATACAAGTAGCTTTACGACGTTCACCATGTTGAACAGTGGTGGAGGTGGCGATGGTGTGGGTGATGGGGTAAGTGGTGGAGGTGAGGATGGGGGCAGTGTGTATGGATGGGATGACAATGGAGGTGGTGTAGGTATTCGTGGGAACCATTGTCTTATCAATTGAATAGCGCTTAGTGGGGAAGCCTGCACGGCTCCCTCGTCTTCACTCAAAGGAGTCTTAATCTGCGGGCTATACTCGAGACCTTTTCTTCCTTCATCCCTGAAAGACCTTCCACTTCGCATAGCTCCAAACATCAAGGTAACTGCATGACCCGCTTTTCACACAAGAGCATATTAATCCAAGTATTTAGTGATTTCAAATACTTACCTTGCAGTCCTTTGAAGAAGCAGCGCTCTTCTTCTCTATAGCTGACTGAAGTATCAACCGTGAACTCTGTTACAAACTTTCATATAATATAGTCGAGCTAGTGATGGACAACACACTTGATCTTATCTTAAGAGGCTTCCAATATCCACACTAGCTCTGGGGTCCATACAATTAGATTGTCAAGCCTCCACCTTCCTTGGATGTCTGCCAACTTCGCGATCCACTTGTATAATTCAACAAGGAAGGAACAAAAGAAGATTTTGTGAATCTTTGTGTACAGATATCTATCTAACCACTATTCCTTTGTTAATCGTGGATACTTTTCTTGCACCATGAATTTGTGGATCTTCCTATCCAACCACTCTTCAATCTCCTTCTTCATTGGGTTCCAATGATTCGACATCACACATCTTGTTATGAAAATCCCGGTCCCAGCAACAGAACCATTTGTTGGCTTGATAGGCCCTGACCTAGGTTCAACATTAGTCAACCAAGCAAATCCCTACACTACTGGCCCTTTCGGCATCAGTCCATGGAGCGCGGACTGAAGTCTCACCTGAAGCAATATGGGGGGATATAGGAACCAAGTTTCTACACCCTGAGATGGTCGTGATGTCGGTTTTATACCTTAAATCCTTCCTTTGCATAGATCGATAATCCTTTAAGGCTTATCGATGTACTTTCTCTTTTGTCTCTTAAAACCCTCACGAAGGTATATGATCATCCTTCGCGCAACCCTACCTAGTGGCTTAGGTACTTACGCGCCTTTGTTACTGTGTTAGTGTATAATTTCTTGAATTATCTTAAGTGTTCGCCAAATTTACCATGCAATTAATATTATCTTCGCGTAAACATATATCCTTATTTGTGTTCATATAACAGATAGAAACATATACATTCGCGCATCAAATTAGCATTATAACATAAACTGAGAACTTAACATAACATAATCACATGCGATCCATAGAGGAAAAATACACAGTAATTTCAGCATACTTCTTTTTATTGATGATTTAGGTTTTCAATATAGACACTATCTGTCCTGTGCACACAGCTGCAGGGGTTTGTGCACTCAACTGCGGTCTTCTACCCTAGGCCTCTACGCACTTAGCTACAGAGCCTCTTCCCATGCTAAGACTCTTGCCCTTAGCTCTTCACAGATTCATCAAAACTTAAACTTCCTATCCCTAGACTCGTAGAAGACCTCCTTTTTATACAATCCCATGGTTCACGAACCAAGGTTGGATCTCATCAATTCGACACAACCTATCTAGACTTAGGGTGGCAAAACCCTTTTTCACTTTTGATATCTTCACACTCTGCGATGACAAAATGCGGAGACTTTACATTTCGTTATACAAACTTCGGGTATTTTCCCCCAAAACTTGGATTTTTAGCCCCAAAATTGATCCCCAAGGGACTCGTTCCCAACAGCCTGAAACCAAGAACCATCGATCATTGATAAACCTGCTGACATCATCACTGCCACTTGTCATCTTGTGATTGGTGACACGTGGCACCCAAAAATAACCCCATGTCACCCCTGAAAACACTCAAACCAGGTGACACATGTCCTCTACCATGTCATCAATCATACTACCATGTCATTACTGACATCATCTACCATTTCTGCTCTAAGGACCAATGAGAGGTCGTGACCTAGCCCCTTGGAGGAGAGAGAAAAAGTTCCTGTCGGGCCTTGGTTTTCCATGGAATTCCTTTGTATTTCTGAATTAGCCTTCCCCGATGATTTCATATTAATGTTGGGTTGTGTTATATTCTTTCCACGTAGCTAACAGGGGGTTTGAGGGGTACCCGTAACCCCACTTTATGGGGTTTCGGGCAGCGCCCTGGAAAATTTTGGTTTTGGACCCTATGTTAGGTTGGGCAGACCCACCTATGGTTTTGTGCATGATTTTTGCACATGTTTTTTGGACGTGATGGTTTTCATTCCATGGTATTGGATGCTTCAACATGTATAAATATGTATTATAACATTGAAAGGAACATAATTAAAAATCAAGCTGGTAGTCCCAATTTTGGGATCCAGGGGAAAATCTCTATGTATATGTGTTTTATGTGTTCTGCTCTCGCATTATTTTTTTTTTTGTGTTTGAGAATTCGTATGCAGGTAATTTCTATATGGGATTAAAACATACATTTGGTATCAGAGCATATTTTGCTTCAAGGGTACGCCTTTGTTGCTGAGGGGTTTCGCTCGAGCCCGTGGTAGACCTTGTTCAGCGGGAGATCTGCAAGATCGATTCTGGTGGTGAAAGAAGATGGCAAGTAGTGGAAAGATAGATATTGAAAAATTTAATCATCAGAGTTTTGAGTTGTGGAAACTCAAGATGGGGGATATGTTGGTGGATAAAGATCAGTGGATCACGGTAGATCTGGGTACTAAACCAACATGAGTGTTCGATGAAGAATGGAAGAAGTTAGATCGGAAGGCAAAGAGCACAATACAATTGTGTGTCTCAAATTCACTATTGCTGAATGTATCAGGGGAAGCTACAGCAAAGGCTTTGTGGGACAAGTTAGGGACTTTGTACCAATCCAAGTCTTTGGTGAATAAACTATTCCCATGGAAAAAGCTGTATAACCTGAGGATGGAAGATGGAGACTTGGTGACAGAGCATCTGAACGTATTTAATACCGTCGTAAGTCAATTAGCATATGTTGATATTAAAATTTTAGATGAAGATAAGTGCATCGGTTTGTTGTGTTCTCTACCAAATTCGTGGGATAGTTTGGTTATTGCAATAGGTAGCAATGCAACTACCTTGCAGTTTGATGAAATAGTCTCAGCCTTGTTGATGGAGGAGATGAGATGGAAAAATATGGAGAGCCAAAATGGTGATGCCTTGTCTATACGAGGACGGTCCCAGAACAAAAGCAAAAATAAGTCATCGAGTGGGAGATCTAAATCTAGAGGGAGATCTAAATCTCCAGGAAAACCTGTAAAGGTGGTGTGCTGGAAATGCGGAAAGGAAGGTCACTTCAAAAGGGACTGTAAATCTAAAGCTCCTGACAAAGGAAAGGGATCCGATGAGGCTCCTTCTACAGAGGCGAAAACCACCTAAGATGAAGGTGGGAATGGGTACTTCGCCTCTTCAGGTACACATGTAGATCATGAGGCATGGTTGATTGACTCAGGTGCATCCTTTCACTTCACTCCCCATAGAGAGTGGTTCTGTGAGTATGAGAAATATGATGGTGGTGATGTCTTCCTGGGGGATGATAGGAAGGCTAGAACCATTGGTCATGCAAAAGTAAAGTTGAAGCTGCAAGGTGGAAGGGGAGCAATGGTATTGATGCAGGGAGTTTGGATTGGAACTTTGTACAAGTTTCAAGGTAGCACTGTTATTGATGGGTGCAATAGTTTTGTGGTTCCTAAAAGTGGAGCAGAAAATCTAGTGGTCTCTGGAGAAAAGACCATGCTATGGCATCAAAGGCTTGGACATATTGGAGAGAAGGACCTTCAAATACTTCATGGTAAAGGTATAGTAGAAGGTATGAGTAATAGCACTCTGGATTTTGATTTCTGTGAAAATTGTGTATACGGGAAGCAAAATCGGGTGAGCTTCCCCTCTGCTGGTAAGAGGGTGAAACATATATTAGAGCTTGTGCACAGTGATGTGTTTGGACCTGTGAAGGTTCCATCACTGGGTAAATCTGTGTACTATGTATCATTTATATTTGACTTCTCAAGGAATATATGGATATATTTCCTTAAGAAGAAATCTAAAGTCTTTGATAGGTTTAAACAATTTAAGGCTCTAGTGGAAAACCAGATAGAGAAGAAGATAAAGGTGCTAAGAAAAAATAATGGTGGAGAGTTTTGCAGTAAGGAATTTGAAGAATTTTGCAAGAAGTGTGGTATAGCACGGCAGAAGACTACTCCATATACACCTCAGCAAAATGGAGTTGCAGAAAGAATGAACAAGACGTTGATAGAAAGGGCAAGAAGCATGCTCAGTGGTGCTGGGTTAGGACAAGAATTCTGGGCAGAGGCGATAGATACTGCATGTTACCTGGTCAACATGTCACCTTCATCAGCATTGGAGGATAAGACTCCATAAGGGGTATGGACTGGTAAGAAACCCTCTCTTTCACATCTGAGGGTATTTGGATGTGATGCATATGTACATGTTCCAAAGGAGAAATGAACCAAGTTGGATAGTAAATCTGAAAAGAGAATCTTTATTTGGTATAAGGATGGTTTAAAGGGTTATAAGCTTTGGAACCGAGTCACACGGAAGGTTGTGTATAGCCGAGATGTGGTGTTTAGAGAGGTGAAAGATGTTATTAAACATGAAGTCCAACGAAAGGAACTTGAGAAGATAGATTTTGAGCTAAAGGAGGAAGAATCTGACTCTACAACAGAGGAGGAATCAAAAGATGAAGAGCCACAAAATCTGGCTGTGAGAAGATCAGTTTGAGAAAGAAACGCAGCCAGAAAGGTATAGTCCATCTGCGTTCTGTTCAAATTTTTCTTTGTCTATTACTGATGATGATCCTAGAACTGTGAAGGAAGCAATGTATTCAGAGGATGGAAAACTCTGGAAAGAGGCCATGGTTGATGAAATGGCATCTTTGCACAAAAATGAGGCTTGGGATCTAGTGGAGTTGCCAGCTCGAAGGAAACCCATTGGCAGAAAATGGGTGTTAAAAAAGAAGATTAATGTAGAAGGAAAAGTGGAGAAATAAAAAGCTCAGTTGGTAGCAAAGGTTATTCCCAGGTGCCGGGAATTGATTTTAGTGATATTTTATCTCCTATTGCCAAGGTAACTTCTATTAGATTACTTTTATCTGTTGCCGCTGCTTTTGATTTTGAGGTAGAAAATATGGATGTGAAGACAACATTTCTTCATGGGGATTTGGAAGAGGATATCTACATGAAGCAACCTGAAGGCTTTGCGGTGAAGGGTAAGAAAGAACTGGTATGTAAGTTAAATAAGTCTCCATATGGGTTAAAACAGTCACCAAGGATGTGGTATCAGAAATTTGATACATTTATATGGGGACTTGGATTCACTAGAAGCAAAGCAGATCACTGTGTTTATTTTAAATTAATTGGTGACTGTGTTATTTATCTGGTCTTGTGTGTGGATGATATGTTGTTGGTTGGAAATGACAAAGAAGTTATCCAGGATTTGAAGACCCAATTGTCCTCCAAATTCGACATGAAAGATCTTGGTGCTGCAAACTATATTTTGGGCATGGAAATTAAAAGAGATCGGGCAAAGAGGAAGCTCTGATTAAACCAAAGGAAGTGTTTCGAGAAAATATTGCAAAGGTTTAATATGCAAGATAGTAAACTGGTGAAGGTTCCTATTCCTGTAGGTGTGAGGTTTTCTGCTGAACAGTGTCCCAAGACACAAGAAGAGGAAGAGGACATGTCCCGTGTTCCATATGCAAGTGCAGTCGATAGCCTGATGTATGCAATGGTCTATACTAGACCAAACATTACAGATGCAGTGGGAGTATTGAGCAAGTTTATGTCAAAACCAAGGAAGGAGCATTGGACAATAGTGAAGCGGGTTTTCAGGTATTTGCGTGGCACTAGTGATTATGGTTTTTGCTACCAAGGAAGACTAGGATTGGATAGAGTGTTGGATATTCATGGCTTTGTTGATGCAGAATAGGCTGAAGATCTGGATCAGAGAAGATCTACAAGTGGGTATGTGTTTAACCTATTTGGAGGTGAAATCAGTTGGATGAGTAACAAACAATCTTTAGTGGCACTGTCAACTACAAAGGCAAAATACATGGTAGCCACTCATGCAAGCAAGGAAGCAGTTTGGTTGTAGAGATTGTGTTCAAGTATGTGGTTAGTATAGGAAGCTATAAGGATAGACTGTGATAGCCAAAGTAAAATTTTCTTGGCAAAGAACCCCGTGTATCATTCAAAGACAAAGCACATTGATAATCAGTATCACTTTGTGAGGGATATGATAGAAGACAAAAAGGTGTTGCTGGTAAAGGTGGACAGTTTAAAGAATACTACAGATGCATTGACAAAATCTGTGAGATCTGAGAAGTTTTCTTGTTGTAGAGAGACAATGGGCATTTCAGGGTTGGAAAAATGACTAAGCTCTCTTATGGCCCCTTGTGGAAAGAAAACAACAAGTGGGAGAATGTTGGGTTGTGTTATATTGTTTCCACGTAGTTAACAGGGGTTTTGAGGGGCACCCATAACCCCACTTTATAGGGTCTGGGGTAGCGCCCCAGAAAATTTTGCTTTTGGACCCTATGTTAGGTTGGGGCAGACCCACCTATGGCTTTATGCATGATTTTCACACATGTTTTTTGGAAGTGATGGCTTTCGGTCCATGGTATTGGACGTGATGGTTTTTGGTCTATGGTATTGGATGCTTCGGCATGTATAAATATGTATTATAACATTGAAAGGAACATAATGAAAAATCACGCTAGTAGTCTCGGTTTTGGGATCCACGGGAAAATCTTTGTGTATATGTGTTTTATGTGTTCTGCTCTCACATTATTTATTTTTTGTGTTTTAGAATTCGTATGCAGGTAATTTCTGTATGGGGTTAAAACCTACAATTAAATCGCAATGTTACCATTTTTATGATGTTTCATAGCTACAACCCCACTGATCACCGATGTGACATGGAGGAGAGAGAAATGGGAGGCGCAGCCCCTATTTTGTGATTCATTTCCTTTGTACTTGGTTTTCTTAGCTCCCCAACAACGCACCACTTTATTGCATGATCGGCGGTTCCCATGATATCGGTGTTCGGTGATAGTTTTGGCCCTGCTCTGGTGTGTATCCTTGGTGTTTGCTATCGCCGATCTGTGATATCAACAATCGACCATAAAACCCGCTGATAACATAAGTATGTGCCCCAGAACCTACAGACTACCAATCATCGATACGTTTCTATGCCCTGACCCTATGACCACCAATCTGTTATTGTGATTAGCCTTAGACCTCCGATTGTGATTTGTCTTCTACACTTAGTCATTTTTTTCTCCATCGGCTGGGATTTTCTAAGATAATATTCAAAATTATTTATCTTCTATTCTAGGATTCCATTTTTGGACTTCCATATACCATTGGAAATATTTTTCTTAGAACTTGGCAATGGAGAGGATCTAGTTAAGCTCTGATAGCTTCTATTGCTTGAAACATGGATTTAACTTCACTACTCTTGGGAAACCTTGACTAATTGAAACCCACAAGGTAGTGAGTGACAACAGTCACAATGCCTGCAGAGAACTAGGTGCTTACCCATTCTTTATCTCCCGAAATTTATTTTCTTTGTGAATACTTTCTCAAGAAAGACTCACTGAAGGAACCTTGATTGCCTCTAAGAATTTTTATTCCATGAATCATTTCTTTTGGGGTCATTTCTTCCATGATGAGTTCCTTTTAGGATGATGTGTCCATGGGGACTACCTGCTTAACACATGGACCATTAAAATTTTAGTCGGGATTACCTATCTGCCATTTCATATCAAAACTTATTCTCAGACTCTACTACATGTGGATCTTAGAATAACTACAAAGATTAGTTTCCTCCAAGATCTATTTCTTCTGGGGTGAGTTTCCTCTGATATTACATGGCTTCTTGGACTGTTCAAATTTTTTTCGAGATGCTACCTCATTTCCACTATGTCCTGGAGCTAATATCTTGGACTTTTCTACCCGTGCACAATTCAATAACTTTCGAGATCATTTTTTCTATGGACATTTTCTTTTGGGGTGATGTCTCACTGCTAACTATTTTCCACCTTTGCAAGGGTGCCACATGTCACTCACTAAGTGGTGCCATGCGTCACTCATTTTTGTCCCACTTGGTGACCGAAAAACATTGAATCTACATGCCACATATTGTGCTCTTATTGGACTAAATCATTATTGATGTCATCATCAACCTTGTCTCCTTTAGCTAATCGAATTGTGCCTTAGTATTTCATAAAATTTATTTAGAACCAAAACCACTCGATTCAATCCCTTTGGTTCACGAGACCCGGGGTCTTAGATCTTAGAACCTCAGGATCTTGGGATTTTCTAAATCTAGACTCTTAGGGAAATCTCCAAGGAGTTTCTTCCAAGATTTTTATGCTGATATATAAAATTTGATAAAAATTTGTCTATTCTTTGAATCTTGACATTCTTTCATTGTGCCACTAATACCATTTAACCACCATGTTTTTATGTGGACCTCCCAAGTATGGTTTCATGGAAAATGTGGAGGATGTCCCACTAAGATATGGAACTTCAATCTCTTATGAGTTGTTATGGCATTAATACCCAATGCGGGGCTCCCTTATAGTTAAGCCACTAGTGGGCTTGGGCCCTCGCAATTTCTTCAATGGAGTTAAGAGAATAGGTGGCACACATATGTTGCTAATATTAAATGGGATTTAAATGTCATTCCTCACCAACTACTTTTCCAACTACTCCATGTTTTTCCAAATGCCAAAACTAACTCCAAATAAGGCCATCACCATTTCATTAACTACAACCATTGACTTTAGGGCTTCTGATCTTTGAATGGAAATAAGTTCTATTCTAGGAGGTTGCTTTCAAACTTCTATACCACTGGAAAGCTCTTTCAGATCTCTATCCATCAAAGTTTCAAAAAATACCTGAGATTATCTTCTATACCAAAAGTGGCTCCAAATTCTATATACCTTTATCATTCTTCTTGCAACCGCTTGTGCCTTTGCAGTCAACTTCTTTGCCTTTTCCATCAATGAAAAAATATTTCTAACATTTCCTCCCTTTGGAATTAACAGAAACACTAAAAGAAACAAACATATGGAAACATCAAACACAAGAATAAAAGACAAAGCAAAGAGTACTTCTTACTTCTCTTTCTTCTCCTCCTTTGGATGTTTCTCCCCCATATTATGCACTTTTCCTTAGGCACACTTCTTATTTAGTATACCTTTGCTTTGTTGGACTTCTCCTTTTATGGTGTTACCTATCTCCCATGCTTTTTTTTGAGTCACTTCTCCCTTTTTTAATTTGAGTTACTTTTCCCCTTTTGACATCAATGGAAAAGAAAATAATGTGCTCCCCCTCTCAACAATCTCCCCTTGTCTTGTTTATCCTATAGGCCTGACAACTTTCATTTGTTATGTTGAGTGCTTGTTGGTTGTATTTGTTCCTCTTAATGAATATCTAGTGGAGGGAGTCAGGTGGAACTACTCCCAGTCTTTTCCTTAAGTACTCAAATTGATTTCTTGGGAGAGATTTGGTGAATATATCAACTACCTTCTCTTTTGTAGGTCAATACTCAAAATTGACAGTCTGATTTGCAACTTGTTCTCTTAGGAAATGGTACTTGATTGGAATATGCTTTGTATTTGAATGAAAATAGGGTTCTTGGACAAACTAATGGAACTTGTATTATCACAGATGATTGGGATAGGTTGATCATAGAATAATTGTACATCTTGTAAATTCTACTTCATCCATAAGAGTTCAGTGCAACAAGAAGGTTTTTCTCTATATTTTTCTTAAAAAATAGATAGATAGATTAAATCTTGCTTCTTGCTCAACCATGAAACAAGACATTCACCAAGAAAGAAAGCACCACCACTAGTGCTCTTTAGATCATCTACATCACCTATCCAATAAAAATTAATAAAATCAATTAGTGAAAAATATTTACCTTTGGGATACCAAAGTCCATAGTCCATTGTGTCTCTAAGATATCTGAGAATCCTATTTGCTACTAGGAGATGAATCTATCTAGGGGATGCTTGAAATATTCCAATAATGACAACTACTTGCATGATGTCTAGTCTTGAGGCTGCCAAATATAAGAGGATGCCAATAATAGATCTGCATAAAATTTATTCCACCTCTGGTGATTAATCAGTCTTGTTGAGCTTGCATCCAATAACAATTGGAGTGATTACCAAAGAAAATTCCTCCATGTGAAATTTATTCAAAACTTCGTTGAGATACTTGCTTTGTGAGATGAAGATTGCTTTGGAATATTGTGCAATTTGTAAACCAAGTAAATAACAAAGTTCTCCAATTATATCCAAGTAAATAACAAAATATTTAACATTATAATCGCTGCGGTTCCTTCACTGCGGATTATCGCTGCGGTTAACTTCGCCGTGCCAAGTGATCTGCGGATTATTGCTGCGGTTCCTCTTCAATCGCTGCGGTTCCTCTTCAGATCTGCGGTTCCTCTTAGATTTTAATTATACTTGGTTGTATCGCTGGTGCTTCTGATACTCCAGATAGTGGACGGCTACGCCTAGCTTGAGCTGCGATTGTATATTGATACATTTTATCTCTTCAGGAACTTAATTGGATTTATCTCTTCAGATCTGCGCAGCTCCGAATGCTTGGGTATTTTTGATTTATCTCTTCAGATCTGCGCAGCTCCTTGCGATATCTCAGCTCTGCGGCGGTGTTAGATCTCTTCAGATCTGCAGTATTTTTGATTTATCTTATAAAGAGCACACCATTTAAACTTGGGTATTTATCTCCTCACGGCAGCTCCGAATGCTTGGGTATTTTTGATTTATCTCTTCAGATCTGCGCAGCTCCTTGCGATATCTCAGCTCTGCGGCGGTGGTGTTAGATCTCTTCAGATCTGCGATATTTTTTGATTTATCTTATAAAGAGCACACCATTTAAACTTGGGTATTTATCTCTTCAGATCTGCGGTTTGAGCTGCGGATCGTATCTCTTCAGTATCTGCAGTTGAGTGGGACGTTCGTATCTCTTCAGATCTGCGGTTTGGGTTTCAATCTAGTGCAGATCTGCGTAAAATATGGCCCCGAGCTTCGCAAAAATAACTGGTGGCTCATCCGCCTCTGGAGGGAAATCTCTTGCCCATATCGTGAGTGAAGCCCCAGCTCCCACTATCCAAGTGGTCCAGGACTCACTCGATGAAGCTTTGAAGTTCTCTGAAAGTGCCCTAATTTGCCGGTTCAATGGTTTTTGGCCGCGGCTGATAGCACTCCACAATTGGATCTCGGAGGTATGGAAGCCTATCATTTCTGATGAAATTAATATCTACCCCTGTGCTAGAGGTTTCTTTATAGTAGATTTTGAAAATCCTGAAAGCAGACAATGTATTCTAGATTCCGGCCCTTGGTTTTGGGAAAAATCAGGCCTATTCATGAAGCCATGGAACCCATCATTCGATCCCTCTACAGCAGTGATAACCTCAGCACCAGTTTGGGTGAGATTGCCAAGCCTACCCTTGCATCTCTGGAATCTCTCCTCGCTAAAATCCATCGGAAATGCAATTGGGAAATTTTACTGCAGGTGCCCAGAAACAGAGGAATATGCCAAAACCACCTATGCACGCATCTGTGTGGAAATGGATTTCAGCGCCGGATTCCCAGCTGAAATAAACCTAACAAGTAAAGACTATGTGTGGAACCAGAAGCTTGATTATGAAAGTGTCCTCTTCAGATGTCGATCGTGCTTTGAGACGGGGCATCTAGCCAAAAATTGCCCAAAAGCCTCTGAGAAAAATTTTGCTAGAAAAAACCACCACAGATCTACATGGTGGGAAGGAGCACAAAAAGAACACTACACTGTCATCAAATAAGAATATTCTAGAGAAAACTCTGAGTCGCAAGAAATCAAGGAAGAAGGAAACAACTCTCAAAGCAAGCAAGGAGAAAGCCCGCCCCAACAAATCAACAGTTATGAGGATTTGAATACCGCAGAAAATAAACCTTCATTTAACATCAAAACAGATCTCCTAAACCAAACTTCTCCGACTATAGATCGCGAAGCTAAGACACCAATGTCCCAAGAACCAGAAGAGATGAAGGAGATGCAAGACAAAGGAAGTTGGAAGACCGTAGAGAAAAGAAAGAAAGCTACAACACCAATCTCGCCAAGAAAGACGAGGAGTCAGACAAGTAAAAATTAAGAAAATTGTAGGTCCGATAGACCAATTTGGTCTCAGTGGACGTTAACCATCATCATCATCATCATCATCATATCAAATTTAGCTTTCATATCAATTGAAAATTGTCATGTTAGTTGATATGAATCACTGGAAAAACTAATATCATCAACATAGACAACCACCACTAGTAAGTTGCCATCATTTGAATTCACATATAAATTACTATCAAATGCACCTCTTCTAAAACCACACTTGAATAAATAACTTTCCAACTTGGAATATCAATCCCTTGGGGCTTGCTTGAGACAGTATAAGTCCTTTTTCATCTTGCAAACATAATCATGCTTATCTAACAACCACAACCATCAGGCTGCTTTGTATAAACTTTTTCCCGCAATTCTTCATTTAAGAAAGAATATTTGACATCGATCTGATATAACTTGAATTTATTGAAGCTAGAAAAGGCCAAAAACATTCATATTGCCTCTAAACCTTCAATTTGTGCATATAATTTACAAACTAACCTTACCTTGTTTCTTACTACTTCACGATGTTCATTCAATTCGTTCCTACAAACCCACTTCGTTCTAATCACATTCATGTTTGCTAGTCTTGTAACAAGATTCCATGTCTAATTTTTCTGATATAGTCAAGATCTTCATGCATGGAATTTAACTAATTATCATCTTGGATGCCCTGAGAAAAATACTTTGGTTCCATCATAGATAACATAGCTCCATGCGCTTTAGTAGGGGGATTTAGCAATATTCTTCTTTTCTGCACTTTCAAATTTAAATCACCAACAATTTGGTTAGTTGGGTGGTGTTTTTGCACATACCTTACAAAATCTTTGGTTTGAGGACTGAGAGATTCTTAAATTGTCTTCATCATGTGAAAGTAGCTCATCGATCTTCTCATAATTGTTTATTGGATCATTTCAGCTGGTATTTACTAGATGATTGTATTCAAAATAAATATTCTCAACCACTTTGACTTCAATGTAGTCAGCTAGCCTCTTTGTATTCTTGTTGTAGCATATATAGCCCTTGAAATTATGAGATTATCTAAGAAAAATACCTTCATCAGCTCTTATATCAAACTTAGCAAGCCTTTCATTGTTCCTTTTGATAAAGAAATTGCTTCCAAATACTTTAAAATGCTTGATTGTTGCAAGTCTACCATACCAAAGTGCATATGTAGTTTTATGAATGTTTGGTCTAAAGTGTGTTTTGTTTAGAATCACCACTATTGTGTGTGTTTTAGCTCAAATACTCTTCTTAATATTTCTTTCACCCATCATGGCTCTAGCCAACCACTGAGCTGATCTATTGGCTCTCTTTGTTAAACCATTCTGATATCGAGTCTCTACTATGGTATACTTCCTTTTGATGTCATGTTTCTTGAAAAATCATCAAATTATTTTGAGGTATACTCACCTCCATTACCAAACCTTATGCATTTGATTTTAAAATATATCTCATTTTCAACCATGGCCTTAAAGCCTTTAAATTTATCAAAGGCCTTTGATTTTTCTCTTAAATTTCCACCCAAAACATTTTGCTGAAGTCATCAATGATAAGCATGAAACATAATTTACCTGAAGGTGTATGAGTTCTTGAAGGACCACATAAGTCCATATGGATCAATTCCAATGGCTTGGTTAAAGAGTTTTCCTTTGAAGTGAATGGTACTCAAACTTGCTTACCCATTTGACAAGACTAGCAAATAGTATTCTCAAGATTTGAAATATTTGAAAGATATTTAACACTTTTCTTCTTCCCCAAATTAAAAATTTGATCAAAATTTAGATTTCCAAGTCTTCTATTCCACAGGTAACTCTAGTCAATATTTGACAAACAACATCTCTTTATATTTTGTTTTAGCATATAGTGTTAGAAATTTAGAGCACTATTGAGGGTTGGGGGGTGGGGGATTCGTAGTGAAGGAACTTGTAATTTTTTCTCCAATTAACTAAACCTTTAAACATTCCGAAAACTAAAATACATGAGAGATTAGAGCATCATCCATAAGCATGAAAACATAAAAACATTCAATGCATGAGACAAATATTTATGGTGGAAAACCCCCTCTAGGAAAAAAAAAACCATCCTTCTTGTTGTTGTGCTGCTTCTAGTTCTCTTATAAATCAAATCAAATAATTTACATCAATTTAACTAGCCTCCACTATCAAGGAGAAACCACACCTATGTTCACCATTATTGGTGTCCACCAACTAGGAATTGTTTGGTGTGGAGCGTGATTATCTTCTTTATTGAAAGGTATCGTCGATTTGGACCCCAGTTCGTAATGTAAAATTGCCTTGTAAAATGTTGTAATTTTGTAGTAAATCTGGGTCATCCATTAGGCCGACATCTGATGGTAGAAGTTATGTTTAATTTAGGATTTTTTTCCCTAGAAGGAAACCCCTCGCTATATATGAGGGAATTTTATTATAGCTATGTAGGTTTGTATTCTGAGCGAGAAAGAGAGGAAATTGTGTGAGAGCGAAGAGGGAATTACAATAGATTTGTTGTAGGTTGTATCTCTTGATTTTACTGGATAATATAAAAGGGAGGACTCGCTCTTTCTCTATGGATGTAGCCCAAATTGGTTGAACCATGTATATCTGTGTCTCTTGTTTTATGCATTTTCTGTGTTTATATTTCTGCAATACTTTATGTGTTCCATTGCTATGTAATATATAATTTTCTAACAGGAAGTATATACTCACACAACTCTACAAGCCACCACTTGCTAAAATATCCCACTCCCAATGATTCTCGCCCAACTACCGCAGGAATTTCCACCACCATGGATGGTGATACAAATCCAAAAATAATGTTTTTCTAGCTACAAATGGCAAGGAGCCACCACCCTAATCAAAATCTCAGAGCTACACTTTCATTCATTTTCATACTGGACTCCAAGGAGAACTTCAGAACTCAACAACAATAAATTAGTCTTCAAATATAGAATCAATCAATACAAACACTACATAAAATAATTTGATAAACACATTAGCAAAAGCCCTCTTTGTAGTAGATAAATCTGCTCACAAACAAATGCCACACAAAAAAAATATTGAAGAATACACAAGTTGGCACCAATCACCAAAAGGATATGCAAATGATCTTCGCTTCATATCCTCGCTCTTTGCACAAAACGCTAGCTGAAATATGCCTCTTCTACCTTCTTTGATACCTACAAACTGCTTCAGAATTTATGCATCATAACCCTCACAATCGGCATACACTTCACCTCTCTCACACTCATTCAACACATAACACAACCAACCAACTAGAATTGAGGTCTCTCCAATATAAACATGATCTGAAGTGATTAACTCAATAATTACTAAAAACCACTAAAATAAACAAATATTTGTTCATACATTTCGACAATTTGAATCAAATCTTTATCCTTGACTTAATATGCCACTAACTTCACTTAATGAGGGGTACTTTTCACTTTAACCATGTTCTAGAAATTAGTTAGCCTTTTTCCAACCTTCTCATGAAAATTACCAAACAATGTAATTGGAAAAACCAATGAAACTCTTGAGATGAGGAATGTGGAAAATTTCTAGTTTAGGCTTTAGTCACACCAAGAACACTAGAAAATTTCAGCTAAAAGGCTTACAACCACACACATGACACTAGAATACCTTGGATAAAATATTTTAGCCACATGAATGACATCTCTCCCAAAAGCTGGAGAAAATCATAGGAGAAATCAATAAATCCTCAACTCATAACTTCTCCCAATTACTTGGACACCTTCTTCAACATATATACACACCTCCAAACCTCAAGAACGTCCTTAGAAGCTGGTAGCAGAAACCAAAAACTTCTCAACGAGTCAGGGACATGAAGACCTAATATGGAAAACTCCTCAACATGGATAAACGTCTCTAACACCTATAGCAACATCATTAACCTATCCAACTATCTCCGACACCTGTACCAGCATCATCCACCTGTAGTAGCATCATCAAACTACCCAACCACCTTCAACACATCTCTACTCCACCTTCAGTTTCTATATTATCTAATTATATCCCACACTAGTTCATAACCATGTTGACATCAATGCCAACCAACATGACCAACAAGTGGATCACCTGCTTGCAATAAACCAATGAACACAATACTTTTGCACAATTCCAACAACACTAAAATGCCAAAAAACTCCCACTTTGTCATTGATGTCAACCTAAACCTAATCTCCAACTTCTAAGGTCGATCTCTATACACTCTCTACAACTTATATGCTTATCTAACTGATTTCCATACATGCAAGATTTGACATCAACAACAAAGGTAAATATCGATACTAAAGAAAAATTCCAATAATGTGTCAGATGAGAGAAGTAATCCCCTTGTCATGCTCATCACCATGCTCATATAAACCAAAGATGTCTCTCTTACAAGATATGCATGTAAAACAAGTAAAACAACTAACACAACCACCAACATGTCTCTTGCCAATCCCATGCAATCTTTGATACTGAACATCCTCCCGCTAAGCATGTAATGGACCTACAAACACACTCTCTTTGTTGTTGTAGAAATACTTTTGATTCTCTATAATAAGCCTCCTTTTAAAGTGCAAGAGGCTACTCCTCATGTACCATGACTCCAACTGACTTTGAAGAATGATATACAATAAAGTACCATGCATATACAAGGCTTCCTATTGAAAATACATGGCCATGACAAGTATGTAGGACTGACATAACTCTACTAAAAACATAACTATCACCAACCAATGACTATATGGACCAAATTTTACATCATTCACCAAATGAAATGGGGATACATCAACGATATACAAAATAGGATATAACTTGGACACCTATTAGCCCATACATAGCTAACTGACAATATGTTCTAGACACCATGGATCACTCCATGAGAAATGAACCAACAAGATAATAAAGATACATGGCTTTTACATCTACATATAAGTGTGCTTTCCTCTATGCATGCCCAATACAATTATATACCATAAGTACATGGCATTAATGAGAATCACTATATGCTCCATACAACAAAAGTAATGAAAATATAATGCATGGCATGTACATTATTTACAAGGTCTCCATGAATAATGATATAAGATATATGTAACAAAAAAATAGGATACTATACATAACATATGCTAGTGCATGGCCACTCTCAACACCTTACCCATAAACAAATATCTCAACAACATAGAGATGTGACATCAATGAAATCCTTTTGTAACACCTATAGCAAGTCACAAAGAAACCAATAGGAACCACCATGCTCCATATACACTATCTAACACAAACATCTAACATTAGCAAGATGAGTAACATGACATACAACCAACAACATATACATCCTCATCATCATGATGCATTATATCATCAATGAGGCTCAACAACAAGAAACATATGACAATAGTACCAAGTCTAACTTTAGGAAGTAAATTAGTAAGAAACAAATATATCATTGATAGAAATGAGACTAAATAGCGAAAAATATCTCTAACATCATCAAAGTGTGGCTAATATGAAATATATCCAAGAGAAATAATAGATAACTAATAAACAACAAAAAATCATCATCTCTTTGACCTCATTCCATCAATGGTGACAAAATTGTCACCAGTTAAAACATTTGATATTTCTCAGTGCATGTACCTTTATTTGATTTCTCTTTTGGTCCTTGCATAGATGTTGATTTTTTTTTTATGATTCTCCTTTCTCACACTCTACTAGCTACTCCAATGTTTTCAGATTTACTTGTAGTCGCTTGAGCTCTAGATATAAACCTCTCTAGTTCCTCTCTTCTAGAAGTTTCTTCAGATTTAATTCTTTCAAACATATCCTCCATCTCCTTTTATTGCTTCCTCATTCCTTCTTCCAACTGATTTTTGAAATCTAAAATTTCTCTCTTATAGGCACACTCTTTTTCATCAAATATTTGCAACAAAATTCACTGATATTTATTCTCACCCATGAGCCTTTTAATAACTGCTTATAAGGTAATTATTTTGGATTGATATTCAAACCTTACCAATGCTTGATCTTTGTGGTTGATCTCTTCTTTTTGTTCCTCTAGATTAATTCTTGAACCATCATTTTTATAACTAGTGCTTACATATTCATCTTGTGAGTGAGTGGTGCTTCCATCTTCTTCTTGTGAGGAGACTTTATTTGAAATTGCAATAATTGTGGAATCCAATTTTCCTTGTTATCAACATGTGAGTGGAAAGGTCCCTCATCCTTCTTTGAAATCGGAAAATTTCCTCCAAAATACAAATTTTGTAACCTATCCAACATCTCTTTTATAGTTTCACAACGTCTGACATATAGATTACTAGATCTTAAAAGTACATGCAAGTTAATCTCTTTATCCATATCATTAAATTCATATTTTATTCCATAATATATTGATATAAAAATATCTTCATGAAGAGACAATAAATATAAATCCAATTTCAACTTAGATGTTGCAAATTTACCCCCATGAAGAATTGGAACTCCTTGCTAATACATTTTGAATTTGTTGTTTTGCAAAATTTCTACCAATACTCCAGAGATATACTCTCCAATGATCAAGATGCATGCAATCGAGATCCCCACGTTTCTACCAATTTTTAGAAACATAGAGCACTACTGAGGGGGGGGAGGGTGAATCAATAGTGAGGGAACTTATAGTTTTTTCTCCAGTTAATCAAACCTTTAAACATTCACAAAACTGAAACACATAAGGAGAGAATAGAGCATCAACCATAAGAATGAAACCATAAAAACATTCAACACAAATATTTCTAGTGGAAAACCCACCCCCAGGACAAAAAACCATCCTTGTTGCTATTGTGCTACTTCTAGTTCTCTTGTTATTCAAATAAAATCATTTACATCAATATAGCTAGCCTCCACTAGCAAGGAAAAACCATCCTTATGTTCAGTATTGTTGGCGTGGACCAACTAGGAAGTATCTACTCACACGAGTCTATAAGCTACCACTTTCTGAAAGAAACCACTCCCAACAAGCCTTGCCCATCTAGCACTAGACTCTTTGCCACCATCATTGGAGATTCAACTCCCAAAATATTGTTTTGCTGACTACCACCAACAAGGAGCCACCACCCCATTAAAACTCTCAGAACCACACTTTCGTTTTCCTACTGGACTCCAAGGAGAAATTCATATCTCAACAAAAAAAAAATTAGTCTCCAAAAATATAATCGATCAATACAAACAATGTATAAAATAATATGATAAACACATAAACAAAAACTCTCCTATAGTCGATAAATCTGCTCACAAAAAAATTCTGCACAAAAAAATAAATTGGAGAATACATAAGTTTGCTACCAATGACCAAAAGGATTTGTAAACAATATTTACTCCATCTCCTCGCTCTTTACACAAAATGATGGCTAAAATATGCCTCTTCTACCTTCTCCAGTACATGCAAACTACTTCATAATTTCAGCATCATAACCCTCACAACTTGCATACACTTCACCTATCTCACACTTGTAGGAATTTATAGGCTAAGTTCCTTAGCTAGAACACCAAAGGACACCGCTCAAAAATAGATCATAGATCAATAAACCAATATTCTTGACATGGTTAAAACCCTCAAAGAGGGACATAGTCCACGACCTGAGTTGACGTGAACACTTCAGGAAATTTATTAATAAAATAAAGAAAGTTTACATAAGCTTCTCTCATGAATGGTCACCTTACAAATGACCCTCCATGCTCATTAAATAGAGATGATGGACCATTGGTTGTTAAGCCATAGGTCAAGTGTCGATAATACTAAGGAGAGAATGAACCATCAGATCACTTCATGTCTAGAACATATTGTGACCATCCAATTGTAAGCTACAAAAGTACACAGTAAAGAAACACACTTTACTAACTCTACACTAGAACAAGTTATACTTAACTATTTCCTATGTGTCGGAATATCTTAACATCCCCCCTTAAGAACAACTTGGGATAGGATTGAAGGATGTAAAAATATGAAACAACAAGAGAAGGAAGGAGGCATTACAACCTATCCCCCTTTAGTAACAACTCCCTGAACTCCAACTATAAATTGAAGTTTAGTAAACTTCACCTTTGTCAGAGACTTTGTAAATATGTTTGCAACTTGATCATCAGTTGAACAATATTGCACTTCAAGAACATGTTCATGAATGAGCTTTATGATGAAGTGAATGTGTATTTCAATGTGTTTTCTGCATTGATATCAAAGTGGATCTTTACATAGTTGAATGGAACTTTTATTATCACACCAAAGTGTAGTCAGATGTTTCTGCTGAAAGCCAAACTCCGACAGGATCTGACAAAGCCACGGGGTTTCCTCACTAGCTTCTACGACGCCACGATACTCTACTTCTACTGAATAAATAGAAATGGAACTTTGTTTCTTGAAAGCCCATGTAATAGGTCCAGAGCCAAGAGTTAAGACATAACCTACAGTAAACTTTCAATCATCAGGGTCACCAGCCCAATCGGAATCAGTGAAACCAACCAATAGAGGAGATGCTTTTGAATTGTAATGAATCCAATAATTAGCTGTACCTCGAACATAACAAATTATTCTTTTAGCTTCTTTCCAATGAATTTCATGTGGGTTTTTCATAAACCAAGAAATAAGGCCAACAACAAAGGAAAGGTCAAGACGGGTATGGGTCAGATACAAATTTTTTCCTACAAGCTAATGGTATAAGGTAGCGTTAATGTTATACAACAAAATGAACTCTTCATAACCTCAGAGGTGAAATACAGGATGACTGAAGCAAAGACCACAATTGCAAGCCTTGATTCCACAGTAACGCTGGTTGCACACTCAAAACCTGCTTTATAAAGCTTGTTACCAAGCCTAAGGGAGCGTTAGTGACCCCACTAACTCATGTTACTGGTGAAGGTTCCTCGTTAGTGAAACTAAGAGATATTCAATGGGTCAAGCCAAAGAATTGACTCACAAATATCTAGATATTTATCCCTAAATTTGCTCAAGAAAAGCAAGGAAACATCAAAAATCAAGATATTTGGAGGATTTCTAATCTAAGAAAAGAAGGCAAATGGGAAAGAGCTGAAAAGTGGAGCAAGTTCATTGCTTTTTCCCTAGTGAAATCTAGGAGGATCTTGTCAACCCTAACTTGATTGCTATATAAGCAAAGTGAGGGTTATTGTGAAAAGGGTCAGAGCATTTGAAAGGATAGCCCACTAAGTTGTTGTGAACTGTCATATACTTGAAGAAGTGAGCTAAAAGAGAGAGAGGGAGAGAAGAAGAAGGGGAAAGGGAAGATTGATACAATGGATGGTTGTAATCACTCTTCCATTATTAATATAGAACTGTAGTTGTGTTCCCTACTCCATAGTGTCGGTAACATTGTTCATTGAGTTGTTCATTTTGATACTTGTTGAGATGAGTAGTTAAGATATATACAAATATATTTTCATTGTGCATTCTTATATTAGTTTTCAAGATTATATGTTGTGATTGTGTTTGCCTTTCCTTTGTGCAGGAATTGTCTTGGAGCCGGCTTTGAAGGAGTTCTTCTTGGCTGCATTGAAATCTCCAAACAAATCTAGAAGGAGAATTGAGGACAAATAGTCAAGTACACATAAAATTTACATTAAAATCAATCAGTTACTCTTTTGAGCAAACCAACATTAGCTAGGCTAGGATCTTGGGATAAGCATGTGAGTGAACTGCCCAAGGTTGAAAACCAAAACTAGTGTCGTTAACGAGCGAAAAATTCCTTCTGCATTCATATTACCAGGACTACTCCAATAACAACGGAGAAAAATACGAGACAACATCGGACTGTAATTGAAGGTAGCCCACCTTCTCTTACAAATCCTTTGGGCATTTTGTGTACTAGGGGTCCCTTTGGGGATTTCGAAATTGAGTCGGGGACTTACGTATCTTGCCCACACAGCGTGCTGTCTACGACTATGTCTCCCCCGGTGATGTTTGTGATCTGAGGTATCTCTAGTGGCCAAAATTATAGGGACTTACACCAATTGATTGGGACACGCTGTCTTGGTACCTAACACAGACATACCTACTTTGTCTTTAGTTTTTGGGAGGGTGCTCGTCTTCACGAGAGTACTTGGACCCTCAATCTAAGGTTCAGGCGAAGCTCTAAAGTAACCGTAACTATACATCTAGCCATCCTTCTCTATTATTCATTGAGATACCGAGTTTCATCTCCGGTGATCGGTGCTTATCAGATGAGGTATTTTCCCTCTGTTTGTTGATTGATAGAATTAGTGTATTTTTTATATTAGGTACTCAAGTGTTATCATTTTGAGACTTTAACGAACATCACGATAAAAATTTATTGATAAAATTAATGGTCACCGTGGCTACATCCAACCCTCGTCGTCACTCTAGATGATTTTTAGGACTTCCTCCACTCATCATGGAGGATCCGCCGAGCTCCAGTGAACCAGATTCCCCATCTTTAAGGAATTAGTCTCCTAGATCTCACACGGGATCTGTTTGGACAACTGACGATTCATGTTTGCTAGAGGATTTCTTCCTCATTTTAACCCTCCACTCACAAGTCATTTGGACCCACTCTTGAATCCAGTGGCACCAGTACTTCCTAATTTGGTAGTTGGAACATTTCCATCTATCCAATCGACTACTAATGGGTTGTGGAACTTTAGGAACACTTTTGGTCCCTCACCACTCCCCCAGTCGACAGTCTCCACAACACCGAAAATGGAAAATCCTTCTATCCCATTTTCCCAAGTACAACCGCTCACATAACACCCTCTATGAGTGGAACCCAGCAGATGCTGGGTTCCACCCCTATGGTGCCACACTGCATACCTTCGACAAGTGCCACATATAGCGCTCGTTATAAACACTCAATGCGACACTATGGGCGTGATTCCCATTTACTAACAACATGGTCGGCTCCTAATCTATAGTTCAAACCCCCCGATTTATATACCTGGGGGGGTTCCCAATTTTCAAAGCCACTGCTACACCACATAACCCATGTACACCATGGGGAACCAAAAGATGGGAGGAGCACAAAGCTCCTCAAGTCATCCATCATCACCATGGTCTGAGTTGGGGGCACCTAACTCTCTACCGTTTTTGGCAACGTTGGATATCCTGCATAAAATACCAATGGACATCCCAAAGTTCGATGGAAAACAAGCGGAGGATCCGAGCACCCATATCACCACCTACCATCTTTGGTGTGTTTCAAACTCTATGGTGGATGATAGTATCTGGTTACATCTTTTTCCCCGCACCCTCATTGGCAATGCAGCGAAATGGTATATCAAGTTACCACTTGCATCAGTAAAGACCTTTGACACTTTAGCGATGGAATTCCTAAAGCATTTCCAGTTACCTATCCGCTGTGAAACTAGGACTGAGCTCCTCACTTCGTTTTGTTAGGATACCACCACCCACATCTCCGATCATATTCATGAATGGAGACGTAGGCAGCAGTTAGTAAAAGCTCCCATCCCAGAATTTCTCTTAACGGACTGGTTCTGTAAGTCCTTACTCCCGCAATTCGCTAGAGATGTCGCATTAGGTGGTGTGTCACAAAAGACCAATCCATACGTCGTACCCACACTTGGATCTAATATATTCACAGTTTGGCACTCTTTACGACATAATCCCAAATGCTCCTGGTAACCCCAATGCTTCCGCCACTCAGCACCCCAGAGTGCACAGTGACGGGATTATCGGTGCAACCTCTGAGGTCGCGGTAAAACAACTTAGTGGTTCCATTACCAAGTTGGAAGTGGACCCCTATACCAATACGATTGCTCTTCCTACCACTACGATAAACTCTACACAAAAATCCAGTGGAAAGAACAAGAAGAATAAGAAAAAGACTTCTCCTTCTGAAGAGTAGTCACCAAAGTAGCCCAACCCAAAATACAAGGTCGTTGTGCCTACTGCAGATGAAAAGGATACACCTGCCAGATTTACTTGCAAACTTTGTGCTAAAGACCACGTAACCTGGCATTATCCATGGCTTTAGGAATGCATAGATTACCTTGCCAAAAGGGATACTAGTAAGACCCGTTGTCCTTAGGAATCCTTTTCCCACTCAGCAAAAGCAAAATCTTATTGCCAACCAACAGAAACCCATGGCACAGGGCAACGATGGTTCCCAACATCCTTCAGCTGGTGAAGGATCTTCTACCATTTACACATTTGAAATGGTAGATCTCGCCACAAGAGCCAAATCTTATGGAGCTCCTGTCGCTCATGCAGCAGAACCATCCTCCAGTCCAAACCCATCACCGCCCAACAATCTCTAGATCAAAAGGCTGGTTGTGGACCTTGTAATTCAACCCCCAAAAGGGGAACTTTGATGCACAAGGCATAGTACATCTGCTTGTGCTGCCCAACACTACAACATCGTAGAGGATTTGGTACAATCACTGTCAGCTATGTCGGTGCTCAAAGTATTACAAACATGCCCAACACAATGGAAAGCTTTGCTTTCGGCTATTGGTGGTATCAACCCAGAGGATTCCATGCTTGCTATTTTCGACATGGACAAGTGTAAACCTCCCCTTTCTCACCAGCTTGCATTCCAGGTGCATATAACTTCGAAAGGTAAAGGTATACATTGAATTGTCATCGACGAAGGTTCTTCGACCTACGTCATGTCAGCTTCATGTTGGCTTGCCCTGGGTTCTACAACCCTAACCCTATAGCCGAACTCCCTGAAAGCTTTTGACGGCGACACCTTTATCCCAAAAGGATACATAGCTACTTTTCCCATCACTTTGAATGGGAAAACTGTAACAGTGGACATAGAAGTCGTGGATAGAAAACTCGACTATAATCTCTTGTTGGGTCGCAATTGGACATATTCCATGACAACTGTCGTATCTATTGTCTTTCACATCATTCAATTTCCATTGGATGGAAAGGTAGTTACAGTAGATCAGTTGTCTTTCTACACCCTTGATTATTCACCATTACCAAGTGGCTCCATACCCCTAGTAGGAGGTGGAACTGACTCTTACGTCAATATCAGTACTGGTCTACTGAAGGCTTCTTCCCTCATGGGTTGTTTCCCTCTTCATTTGCCGAAGGCTTCACAGATGGTCAATATGCTTTAATCTATTCCTCATGAACAGACCGATCCATGGATCCTATCAACTCCTTCAGACATTGACACATACGGAGAACAAATGCCATTGTCACCAGTTAAATTGGCCTGTGAAGCCATTCAAATTGCATCTGAATCTCCGGTCACTTTGGTTTCGGCCAACGATACCACTGCCCCTCCCATAACCACTCCTTCTTTCGATCCACTAAATCGAGTCCTGCCTATCGACGAATCTATTAGAGAGATCATAATTTTAGAAGAACAACCTTAGGAGGACTCGCACCATCATGTTTCGATATCTGATTCGGACATGATGCCTCTTCAAATCCTATCACCTGGTGCACATGAAATCATTTCCTCACCATATACGACTATCTAACCCGTAGATTTGGAAGGAAACAGGAGAAATATTTCAAAAACATTTCTCATCGAGATTTCTGTCATGACAGGTATCATGGAAAACTTACATATTGGAGCCAATCGCAATCCTTAGGAAATTGTGAGCTTCACCTGCCCTGTTAAGGATTTCCACGATGTTTTCCCTTGGTCTTATGAGGAAATGCATTGCATAGACCCTTGTATTGTCAAGCATGAGATCAAGAAGGCCTGAGCATTCTTATTATGGTATTTTTCTTGCTCGTTAGTCCGAAAAATACTCGAGTCTTCTTCTTCAGGCTCATTAAACTACCATGAAGAAGATTGAGCATTATTTTTATGGTATTTTTCTTTCTCATTAATCTAAAAAATCCTCGAGTCTCCTTCTTCAGGCTCGTTAAGCTACCATGAAGAAGATAGAGCATTCTTTTTATGGTATTTTTCCTGCTCGTTAATCCGAAAAACCTCGAGTCTCCTTATTTGGGCTCGTTAAACTACTACAATGAAGAATAGAGCACTTTTAGAGATATTTTATTGGTCTTTAAGAAATATAGACATCTCTGAGTTTTCATCGTTAATCTCATTAAATATTTGCGACGATGGATAGAGCACCTTTTGTGATATTTTATTTCTCTTTAAAAAATAGAAACAACTTCAAGTTTTCATCATTGTGCTCGTTAAATCCATACAACTATGCTCTGAGCAACTCTTTTTTTATCTTTTTCCAGCTCATAAACTGAAAAAGACCAAAGGAGCATTCTTTTTAGGCACTTTTTTCTCGCACTTTAAATTGAAAAAATCCCTAGCTTAGTCTTTCTACGCGTTAAACTTGATGAAGATGACCCGAGCATTCTTTTAGGTACTTTTCTCGCTTGTTAAACCAAAAAATCCCGAGTTTTTGTTACCAAGCTCATTAAAAATATACAGCAGCAGCAAGAGCACTTTCTTTTTTGGGACCATTTCTCGCTCTTAAATCGAAAAAATCCCCAAGTTTTTCCCCTCCTTCGAGCTCGTTAAACTATGAAGAAGGGATGAGCAATTCTTTTCCCTCTTTTTCTCGCTCACTAAACTGAAAAAGATACCCTGAGTTTTCTTCATTTGACTCATTAAAAATTTTGATGAAGGTATTGAGTTTGTCATCGCATGACTCATTAAAAATTCACGATGAAAAATGAGTTTAGTCCATCGCCTCGTACTCATAACAAAATGAGGTTGACATCTATTGAAAATAGGTTTCTCTTTATCCAGGTTCAATAGATTAACTTACGGAAAATTAACCGATCTGGGTATACTATTAACCTTTTGTTGCACCTGGTTAACAACTATGACAAAGGGACCACCATGGAGTCTCTCTTTATGATCTTTTCAGACTCTCTAAATATGAAAAGACCACTGAGTTGTCTAGTCCGGGCTCTTTAAATTACACAGAAAAAATATAGAGTTGTTCTTTTTATGATAATTTTCAGACTCTTAAAACATGAAAAAAATCGATGAGTTTGCCTGTTTGGACTCATTAAACTAATAATATAGGGCAAAGAGTCATTCTTTTCGTGATCCTTTTCAGACTCTTTAAACATGAAAATATTGGTGAGTTTACCCATCTAGACTCATTAAATTAATCAGATGAGGAAAGTTGACAATACAACTGTATTCTGTATTAGAAAGTGTGATTTGATAGCAGTCGTTCCCTTGAGCATGGCACTCCCTCAGATAAACCTTCCTTTTGATGGCCTCTCAATATGAACCCTACCATTCTATGAGTTTTAGCCTATATACCTTGATGTAATTGCGTCTCTGTATCCTAACACTCTGTAGTGTTCATGAGTCTAGTGTCCTCTGGTTAAAAACGTTGTCGTGTCTTCTATTTTTCAAGGGATACCCATTTGTTTCCTCCATCAAATGATCAAACATATCCTTTCATCATGCCCTCTTTTGTTTAGACCCAAATTCTCAAAATATTCCTCAAAAAACAAAATCATTCTTGTCCCATTTCGTGTCGATTAATGTAGGACACATCATTGCCTACCTTTCCTATTGACTTCAACACTCTATCTAGGAAGATAACCCAAAAACACATTCAGTGCCTCGGTACTTGCAAACATTAGTGGCAAGTTACCTTGTGTTTGATCAGGGGTTCTCATTATTGGCTCCTGTTTAAGTGATTCAATGGGTGTTCAACGATAAAGAAATATTTCACACTCGTTAGTTTGTACTGTGCATCTTGGAAATCATCACCATTATTGGTGGCCTTCCTCGCATCTGTTAACGGTCTCCATTATTGACTGGTAATCAGATGATTTCGTGCATGTTCGACATCAACACATATTTTTCACATGTATCGATCTATGCTGTTCGACGAAGCGGAAATCAAGACCTTGGGTAGAGGGTTGGATCATTCAACCTTGTTTCCTCTCCCAAGCTGTGGATATTGGTTTTTGGAGATAGTTGTTTCAGGATAATTCTATTATGACGTTGGATCTGCATTGTGCTTATTAGCGGCCAGCTTTGTTATATCTCTTCAAAGAAGATTACTTTGACATAACTACTGATCATGGGAATGCCCAACTCAGGACATGATTTTAGCTGTTATATATATATGTGTTGTATTAGGTTTCCCTTGCCACCCGAAGCTTCTCTCTCTCTAAAAATTTTGATAGTAAATTACAGTTTCAGCAAAGTATTTCGGCCATTGTCTCTGCCTCTGATCTCATACTTTAGGGGGCATCTGTTTTACAACAAAATGACCTCCTCATCAACTCAGAGGTCAAAGATAGGATGATTGAAGCAAAGACCACAATTTCCAGCCTTGATTCCACACTAACGCTGGTTACACATTGAAAACCTACTTTATAAATCTTGTTACCAAGCCTAAGGGAGCGTTAGTGACCCCACTAACTCATTTTACTAGTGAAGGGGCAGCATTAGTGAAACTAAGAGAAGTTCAATGGGTCAATCCAATGAATTGACTCAAAAATATCAAGATATTTATCCCTAAATTTGCTCAAGAAAAGCAAGGAAACATCCAAAATCAAGATATTTTGAGGATTTCTAATCTAAGAAAAGAAGGCAAATGGAAAAGAGCTGAAAAGTGGAGCAAGTTCATTACTTTTTCCCTAGTGAACTCTAGGAGGAGTTTCGCAACCCTAATTGCTATATAAGCAAAGTGAGGGTTATTGTGAAAAGGGTCAGAGCATTTGAAAGGATAGCCCACTAAGCTGTTGTGAACTATCATACACTTGAAGAAGTGAGCTAAAAGAGAGAGAGAAGAAGAAGAAGAAGAAGGGGCAAGGGAATACTGATACAATGGATGGTTGTAATCACTCTTCCATTATTAATACAGAACTGCAGTTGTGTTCCCTACTCCATAGTGTCGGTAACATTGTTCATTGAGTTGTTCATTTCGATACTTGTTGAGATAAGTAGTTAAGATATATACAAATATATGTTCATTGTGCATTCTTATATTAGTTTTCAAGATTGTATGTTGTGATTGTGTTTGCCTTTCCTTTGTGCAGGAATTGTCTTGGAGACGGCTTTGAAGGAGTTCTTCTTGGATACATTAAGATCTCCAAACAAATATAGAAGGAGACTTGAGGTAATCCTCTTTCCATAATTTGTTAACTTATATTTGATAGATGAACATGTGTATAACTTGGTAGCTTCTGCAGATAATCTTACAGTCTATAGAAGGTCTAGGGAAGGCCTTTGAGGGTAGTTTTCATTCTCCATACACCGTGCATTTTACCCCATAGCAGTTAACTTCAGGGGAAGTACAAGCAACTGAAATTTTGGCTCCAGAATGAAATGGAGAAGGGGTTGGCTTATAGTCTTCCATGTGAAAGTGGCGTAGAAGATCACAAGCATACTTGGGCTAGGAAAGGGAAATATCTTCATTGGATTGCAAGACTTGAAGACCAAGAAAATAATGCAAGTGTCCTAAGTCTATCATTTCAAACTTCTTTTTAACGTTGGAGTTCACATGGTTTATAAGGTTGGGATCACTATTATTAAGGATAAGATCATCAACATAAAGAACAAGAATGATAAGAGACTTACCCACTTTCTTGGTGTAGATAGTATTGTCAAAATGACAACTAGAAAAGCTAGTATCTAAAAGAAAGATATCCATTTTGGCATACCAAACTGAAGGGGCTTGCTTGAGACCATAAAGGGATTTCTTAAGCCGACATACAAGGCTAGATTCTGTTTTTATAAATCCAAGAGATTGTTCCATATAGATTTCTTCATGCAAGTCCCCATGCAAGAAGGCAGATTTAACATCCATTTGATGGACTTCCCATTTGAAAGAGGCATCAAGGGAAAGAAAAAGGTGTATAGAGTTCATTTTGGCAATAGGGGACAAGGTTTCAGTATAGTCAATGCCTTCAACATGTGAAAATCCCTTAGCAGCAAGACGAGCTTTATGTTTATCAACTTTTCCATCTGGTCCAAACTTGGTTCTATAAACCCATTTACATCGAACAAGTTTTCTTCCCTTTGGAAGAGGAAGAAGATCCCATGTATCATTTTCCAATAATGAATGATATTCTTCATTCATAGTTGCATCCCAATCTGGATGGCTTGAATCTTCTGCAAAGGTGTCAGGATCATAATTTCTGAAGCTTGAGCCAGTAAAGAAGAGGCTCTATCGAATTGAGAATGTGTACATCGCTGATTTGTAGGATCACATACAAGAGAACCTGTTGCATCCCGAGTAGCACAAACCCATTTTGGAAGCTGAGGAGATGAAGGAGGACCCTAAGAAGGTGGGGGGGGGGATTTTCATCCTCGTTGTCATCATCTAAAGAGGAAATATTTTCAGAAGTAGAAGGGATAGAGAGAGGTGGCACATCTGTTGAACTAGGCTCATAGGCTGATATATTTTCAGCAAACTTTACCTCTCTTCTAATGATAACATTTTTAGATTTAGGTGAAAGAAGTATATATCCTTTGACATCTTCAGAATATCCAGCAAAAATACATTTTTCACTCTTAGGTGTTGGCTAGTTGAATTGTTTATGAATTAAACATTCAAGTACCACATTAATTGTCGACCAGGGAAAGTCTTTTTATTTCAAAGGCACTGCGTACTGTATGTACTTAAAGTCTAAAAGCATCGAAAGCTGTAGTATACGTAATTCTTACGCTATGTCATTACAGTACTTGTTAAAATAAAAGCAATTAATTAAAGCTACGAATCTGGAAAGCAAACTAATGGACGCTCTGTTGGCAGAGGATCAGGACCCTATCCTCCAGATGGGGACGTTCAGCACCTGCCCCTGTAATCAGAATTACTGATGCACACTACACTCTCATTCACCGGTGAGAAACGAACTCAAAGATCAATGAAACAGAGTACTAGTAAAACAAAGAATACCAGAGGTAATGCTATCAAATCCAAACAGAGTACCAAAAAGAAATTACTGCACACTTACACACTTGACAGGAAAGTAAATGGGTGAATCTTGTGAGGAAGGTGGGCCCAGTCCCTCTCACAAGATTCCCCAGGAAAACAAAGACGGAATTAAGTGCTCAAAACAGTTTTATATTCATCTGCCAAAAAGATTAAATACAAATAGAGTTCAGAGTTGCTGATGTTCTCAGAATCTCGATTACAGACCGACCATAGACACCGACTAACTCTCGTTTCATGTAGATGTCTCCTCTTTATAGAGGAGACATCTATTACAATAGAATATTACAGCCTGTTCAGTTAACCCATTTTGTCAAAAATAAGCAATTCAGAGCGCTGTTACAACAGTGTGATAATACATTCTTTTCTTGAGCTTTAGCTGTTACACGGCGGGTAACTGACTTTGACTGTCTCCTCGGGATCTTCATATTCCTTCGCCATTTCCCCATGCTGTTCCTGCTGACTGTGTTCTTCTTTCTTTAGACTTCCGCTTGATTATGCCACGTCACGATTCTCTAGATAGCTGCCATCTGTTGTTCGTGGTTGTTACAAAATAGCTTGCTTTAGGTAATTGCTGTTGCTGGTGTTGCAGCAACTGCGTAGTTGCTGTTTCTGGTGTTGCAGCAACTGCGTAGTTGCTGTTTTTAGTGTTACAGCAACTATTCATTATAACTCCTGCAAGCTTAAGACAATTATTTGACAATTTAGTCAGCGTTTCCAAGGATAAGTATAAAGATATTCACGAATATGAAATAAGCAATTAAACATAGACATGCGGAAGGTTACTTCATACCTTGGGGTTAATATGTCATTATAAAATAAAAAGCTTTCACTTATGACTGCAAAAGGGTAATTATACGGCAAAAGATAAGGTCAAAAATAGGTCAATTGTGAGTCCCAACATCCCCCCCAACTGAAGAGATTGCATGTCCCCATGCAATGTCTACTCTGAGTCTGAGTCGGAAAACTGGGACGAACAATGAAGATTACTAAGACAATAGCTGTAGGGAGTAACATCAAACTTGTCTCTGAAACCACAAACAGTTCGCATCTGTTTCCATACTGCTGCCTCTTCTCTGTTAGAAAGTCCAAACTGACCCTTATACTGATCACCCAGTAACCATAAAAGTGGGAACTTGAATTTGTAACCTATCCAGTTCTCTGCACAAATTTGCATGCTTTCAACATACCGAGGTACCCTTGATAATGCTACTTGCAGATTTGATGGGTTATACGGGTGATATTCTTTCCTTTCTGCGGGGCAGTTATCCCAAAATAGTTTATTTGCTTTCACAGCCAATGATGCTTTGGTTTTTATATACTGCTGACAGTCTGTTAGGACCTCTGTTCGCAGTCTCATAACATGATCCTTCATCTTATCATTTTCTATCATTTTTAAATGTTGCAAAATGAAAGTGGCAGCGTTCTGTGGTTCAGCCCGAATCCACAAAAGGCAATTCTGTTCGTTCTGGACGCCTGAGACATAGGCATTTTGCCAGGTGAGCTGATTCGCCAAAAAGGAAATGAAAGCTCTCAATTGTATATCACCTGCTACAGGTGTCATATTCATGTTTCTTTCTTCAGATACAGCCTCATTATGGAGGTATAATTCACATAGCAGGTTTTGGTCACTTTTGGGTGCTTCTGCAAAAGTTTTCATAAATTGATCTGCTGTGACCACTTGATAAGGCCTCCCCTCCTTGATGGCCTTCAGCTGAATAAATGCAAGCCTTTCCCTTAAGAATGTGGCATAGTTGAAGGAGGGTTTCCTTGCGGCGAGCATCCTTTGGCATAACTCAAACATCAGGGACATCCTGTGTTTCAGTTCCTTAATTTCTTTATACTGGGCCCTGCACTGTTCCAGTGCTTCCCAGTTCCTATAGGCATGATCAAACCAGGTCCCTTTCTGTTGTTCAAATGCTTTCCCTTGAGATTGATGATATTCTCTCCACCATATGCATTTCAGTTCCAGAAAACTTTCTGTTTCTACACATGCATCTTTAACAGTGGGAGGCTCTGTTTGCATACAGGCATCAACCGAAATCGTCTGTTCTGTTGAAGTGGGCTGGGATGATCCAGCATCTTTTTCTTCATCTTCCACCAGAACTTCTTCCTCCTGCTGGGGTAATTCATTGTTCTCCAGATTGATTTTGGTGGTCCGGGGTGAATCTGTCTCTTTTTCTTCTTCTGCTCCTTGCTTCAATTCTTCCTTGTTTTCTTCTGAGACTGTTTGCTCTTTTTCCATAGTAGTCTGGGTAGGCCGGGGTGAATCTGTATCTTCTTCCTTTTCCATAATAATCTGGGTAGGCCGGGGTGAATCTGTATCTTCTTCCTTTTTCTCCTGCATAGCATCGGGAAGCTCCTTTGTTTGTTCTTGTGCAGCCTCTGAGGAACTTACTGGTTCTTGTGTGTCAGTAAGTTCTTGATCTTGTACAGCTTCAGGTGGACTTACTGGTTCTTGTGTATCAGTAAGTTCCTGTTCTTGGTCTTGCATGTTTTCTGGATGACCTGTTGGTTCTTGTGTATCAACAGGTCTCACCGACTGCATTTCCTCTAAGGATCCTGTTGGTTCTTGTGTAACAACAGGGTTCTCTTCCTGCACTTCCTCTGAAACTGGTTCTTCTATCTGCACTTCCTCTGAAACAGGTTCTTGCACTAACCTATACCCTGCCTGAGCATATATCTCACCACAACTTGTACACAGATATTCGATATCTTTGCTTTTCTCTGCTGCGGAGGCTGCTCTTGCTAAAACATGCAGACTGAATTCTTCTTGATATGCTTCCTTGATTCTTATTATCTCTTCCTGGTAATCCTGAATCTGAGCTTTCAGAAACTCGATTTCCTCTTGCAGGGCGGGTATAGTAGGCTGATCCTTTGAGACAGTAGATTCCAGTGGAGGTAGAGGTTCTGCTGCGTCAATTTGGTCAATATTTCCCACAGGTGGTTCTTGTGTGTCACCTGGGGTAGTGGCTGGTTCTTGTGTTGCAGCCACTTGCTCACTATCATTCTGGGTGTCGGCAGCTGGTTCTTGTGTATCAGCTGTCTTAAGATATGATGCCACGAAGCTATGAACGCTCTGCATCTCAGCCTTTGTGGGTGAGGGAGAAGGGTTTCGGGAAGTGGCCGGAGTACGGGGTTTTAAAACAATGGATGGTGGGCTGGAGGGATCAGGGGATCCAACTACTGCCGATTTTCGTTTTGGTAAAAAGGCAGGGAATTGAGGTGTTTTTCTCTTCCTGCTGGCTCTTGTGACCGGAACAGTAGTCGGGGTGGTGGGTGCTTTGGTTGAAACCCTCGTTCTTCTTCTTTTTACTGGGGTTTTCTTTGCCTGCTGCATTTTTCGTTTAAGCTGCGTAATTGGGATATTATCTTCAGAATCATCAGTGGAGATACTGAGTATGGGGGCGGGAGAATTGGTTCTTTTGGGCGACACAGTTAATTCCACTGCTTCTTGTTCATTTTCTGTAACATGCAGAGGTATTTGCTGGGGTTGTTCCGGGATATGCTCTGTCTGCTGAGGGTTTTCCGAAGGGGTTTGCTCAGGGGTGTCGTCCGTTTGTTGAGGAGGCTCCTGGTCTTGCTGAGGTATATCTTCAGCTTGACGAGGAGTTTCCTCTTCTTGATGAGGACTACCTTGCACAGGCTGTGGACTTCTTTCCTCCGGATGGGGATTAATGGGGGGTGGAGGGATGTTCAGAGGATGAGCTCTATTAATCAGCAGTTGAACTAGGCGATGGTGTTTTAGGGAGAGGGCTGGATTCTTCACTTTCATAGCATATCGTGCCATATTTTTAAGACAACCCAGCAAATAATATGGCATGTTCAATAATTGACCATTTCTTAAGTGATTTAACAGAACGAAGTCGTGCTGGTAGATTACCTGGTAACGGCCTTCGCATGTTAAATACTGCTTGACAAATTCGGCGACTCTTGGCCATGGTTGAGGTAGCGACCGCAATGCTACACCTCTGCCCTTGGTTTCTACTTCCTCGCCCGGACGGAGAAAGTCTTGCTGCGCGTTCAGAATCAAGTGCTTCCTGCTGAACCATCTCATACCAGTGGTTGGGAGTCCGGTGACTTCGGCTATGAATTCTTCCGTAACTGGAACTTGAATTCCTTGGACGACAGAGAATCCTTCTGTCAAATTGCATGTGAATTCCAGGACTTGCTGCTCGTCAAAGTCCGGAAGTCGCCTGAAATATTCTATCCATCCAGCTTGCAGGAAAATTTGGTAAATTTCCGGAAAAAGCTCCAGAACTGCTGTCGTGCCTGGTTCATGAGTGATAAGGGTTCCTCCCATGGCTATTGTTTCGGTAAATCTTCAGAATTCAGAGCCGAGCTACCGATTTTAACTCAGAGTATACATCACAATTGGTAACATGCTGTAGTTTTTACATACAACCGGGAGAATTAAGGGTGGCAGTGGTTGGCGTGGTTATTCATTATGGAAATTGCTTTGGTAACCCCCCCCCTTTTTCTATGTGTGAATGATATGATTGGGGAATGCAATCATTTGATGGTCCTATCACCCTTTTTCCGCTTATCTATTATTTAATGCTTACTCATAAACGTGCGTACCTTCATCCTTTACCTTTTTGGATCGCTGCGTCAAAAGGTCTTTTCTCGTCTGCTGTCAAATTATAATCATTACCGCGGATCTTGAAAGCACGGGAATATGATAATGACGGGAAGTGACGGTGAGGTTCTGTAATCATCACGAAAGGTGATATATTTCGTGTGGAAAGGATATTTCGGATCAGGAAGCACTGTCGTGGCACCGAGCTTGGTGTTGCAGCCACAGAGAATTACCGTTGGGCAACCGGGATTAGGGGGAAACGTTTGTAAGACGGGGAATGTGCTGGAATAATAGAACTAGTGTTACAGCAACAGGAATAATGTTGGGACAACGGGAAGTGGTGTTGCAGCAACGGGAAGTGGTGTTGCAGCAACAGAAGATGGTGTTGCAGCAACATGAAATGGTGTTGCAGCAACAGGAAATGGTGTTGCAGCAACAGGAATTGGTGTTGCAGCAACAGGAATTGGTGTTGCAGCAACAGGAATTGGTGTTGCAGCAACAGGAATTCGGAGTCCGCCCTGTAGTTTCTTTTGAAGCCTTGCTCTCAGCTACTTCCCACGTTCCATCTGCAAAATCTGGAAATATAATATTGCAATCCTTGGCAGGAATTATTAGTTCCTAAAAATGTCTAATCCTAATAATTACATAAATAATAGAAATTCAAGTGTTCTGAGGGACGGCAAGTTCCCCTGGAAAAGAATACTGTTTTATTGCCATGCAAGTAGCTTTAAAGTCCTCTTTGGAAACCGGCCGCTGATACAACCGAAGTCGGTAGCCATTCACCAACAGTGGTGTTCTGCTTCCATCGATTGTTACTAGTCTAACTGTTCCATTTGGGAAAACAGTATCCACTTCATACGGTCCCAGCCATCTTGTTCTCAGCTTCCCTTGAAAGTTCTCGAAACGTGAGTCGTAAAGAAGAGCCCAGTCACCTTTCTGGAACTGCTTTTGCTTAATGGTTCTGTCATGCCATCTGCTCCTTTGTTGCTGTATCATAGTTGTTTGGTGGACGGCATCCAGTCTTTTCTCGTCCAGTTCCTGCAACTGCTGCAACCTGGCTGTCTGTGCATCAGTTAAATCAAGGTTAACAGCTAAGGCAGTTCTTAAGGTTTTAATTTCAAATTCTACAGGAAAAATAACATTCTTTCCATAAACCAATTCATAGGGTGAAAATCCTGTTGTGTTTCTCCAGGTGGTTCTGTAGGCCCAAAGAGCTTCGGGCAACCGCTGAAACCAGTCCCTTCTATTCTCCTTTATTGTTTTTGTTAGGATAGCTTCTATGACCTTGTTTGTGCTTTCCACCTGCCCATTTGCTTGGGGGTGGTAAGGTGTGGTCATCTTATGTTTGATATGATATTTCTGAAGCGTATCTTTGAAACCGTGGGAATTAAAAGGAGGTCCTCCATCAGTGACTAATTCTTTGGGTAGTCCAAATCTAACGAAGATTTCTTCAAATAGGAATGTTAATACTGCTTCTTCATTAGCTTTGATGAGTGCTTTGGCCTCTACCCATTTAGTCATGTAATCTGTGCATACTAAAATGTAAACTCTTTGATTGGATGGAGGGTTAATGGGACCTACAAAATCTAATGCCCATCTCTCAAAGGGTTCGAGAGTTACCTGAGGGTTGAGTGGCATTTCATCCCTATGGTTGGGCTGGCCCATTCTTTGGCAACTGTCACAAGCCTTCACATATTTTTTTGCATCTTTAAAAAGTGATGGCCAGTAATATCCCATTCTAAGTACCTTGTGAGCTGTTCTTTTATCTGCAAAATGTCCTCCACAAGGACCATCGTGACAAGCTTTCAATATGTCATAAATCTCATCTTCCCCAATGCATCTCCTGATTTCTTGATCTATCCCTGTGTGGAACAGACACCCGCTTATCCAGCTGTACCTAGCACTTTGCTGGATGATTTTTCTTCTTTCTCTGTGTGGTAGGTGTGATGGCAATTTTCCTGCAACTAAATAATTGGCAATGTCTGCATACCAAGGTGAGTGAGCAGATACTGCAAATAGATACTCATCAGGAAAAGAATCATCTACTGGAACATTTTCATTGGTTTTTAACCGAGAAAGAAAATCAGCAACTACATTTTCTTTTCCTGGCCTATCTACTATTGTGATATCAAATTCCTGTAATAGTAATAACCACCTGGTGACTCGAGCATTAGTAATTGATTTATTCATTAAATACTTGATGGCCGAGTGGTCTGTATGCACAAAGGTAGTATAGCCAGTGATATAATGCCGAAATTTATTAATAGCATAAATAACTGCTAAAAATTCTTTCTCAGTTACTGTATAATTTAACTCAGCTGGTGTCATGTTTTTGCTAATGAAATAGATAGCATAGGGGAGATTGTTTTCTTCCTGACCCAGGACAGCTCCAATTGCCGTGTCTGAGGCATCAGAGGAAATGTGAAAGGGCAGTGCCCAATCGGGTCCTCTCAAAATAGGAGCTGTTGACAACTGATGCTTAAGTTTAATGAATGCAGTCTCATAGTCATCAGTCCACTTGAATTCAGCATTTTTCATTAATAACACAAACAAAGGAGAGGCTATTTTAGAGAAATCTTTAATAAATCTTCTGTAATAACCGGCATGTCCTAAAAAACTTCTCACCTCAGTATGTGTTTTAGGGATAGGAAGGTTCTGAATCACCTGAATCTTAGCTGGGTCGACTTGGATTCCTAAAAATGAAATGAAATGACCTAATACAATGCCCTGGTTCATCATCATGTGACACTTTTCAGTGCTCAAAGCGAGGTGTGCTTCAATACACCTCTTGAGTACTTTTTCAAGGTTTTGGAGGGCATCTTCAAAGGTCACTCCATAAGGAGTAAAGTCGTCCATGAATATTTCTAATGAATCGTTTAACATATCAGAAAAGATTCCTATCATCGCTCTCTGAAATGTCGCTGGAGCATTACACAACCCAAATGGCAGTACTCTATAGGCAAAGGTTCCCCATGGGCTGGTAAATGTGGTTTTGTCCTGATCCTGGGGTGCAATCCTGATTTGGTTGTAACCACTAAACCCATCCAAGAACGAGAAGAATTTCTTACCTGCTAAATTATCCAATACTTGATCAATAAAAGGTAAAGGGAAATGATCTTTTTGCGTTGCTTTATTTAATGATCTATAGTCTACACATACTCGCCATTTCCCATTCTTTTTTGGTACAATTACGAGTGGAGAAACCCACTCGCTGTCAGATATTGGGTATATGAATCCTGCATTTAGGAGTTTTTGGAGTTCCTCCTTCACAATTTCTCTGAGGTTAGGGTTCATTCTTCGTTGGGGTTGGCAGACTGGTCGGGATCCCTCCTTAATGTATATACGATGAGTACATAATTCAGGGGAGATTCCTTTCATGTCTGTGTAGTCCCATGCGAATGCCTCTTTGTTTGCTTGGAGTAACTTTATTACTTTCTCTTTTTCATCCTCAGTCAAATCAGGATTTATATTCAACGTTTTACCAGGCTCGATTTCAACTGTTGTGCTCTTGGAAGAGTTACCTAGTGTTGTTTGGCATAAGTTTTCATCATTCATATTCTGCTGGGATTCCGGTTCTAGGATTGCAGCGAAGTGATTAGATGTTTCTGGGTTAACCGAAGAGGGTTCAGAAATAAAACTACTAATTAGCTCATCTTCGGTGGAGTCTTTAAAGGTCAAAGCTTGTCCAATAGTTAATATTGGTTGGGTTTCCTCATCCTCATAGTCTACCCATATAGAATTATCACTGTTAATCATGGGAGTGGCATGGGGATAGAGGGTCAGCTGTTTAGTTTCTTGTCCATTGGAGATGGTCATTGATCCAGATCTACAGCTGATGAAAGCATCTGCTGTAGCCAACCAAGGTCTCCCTAGAATCAACGGATGACCCCCCAACTTTGTTTTGGTTTGTAAGACCACAAAGTCAACCGGGTAGTTCCATGATTCTACAGAGATTATAAGGTCTTCAATGACCCCTTCAGGTTTGATCGTAGAACGGTCAGCTAGTTCTAAGATAGTAGGAGTTTCCCTGATAAAATTTTTCAGTTGGAGCAATTGAGCTGTTTCGAGAGTCATGATGTTTATTGCAGCTCCTAAGTCTACTAAGACTTTAGAGATAAAGGTTTTTCCGACCTGGACTGTTACTGTAGGGTGACCAGGGTCACCGTACTTGACAGGATAATCTTTTTCAGTCATTAAGGCAGTTAATTCCCCCATCACATGAACTGTGAGGGGGTCTTTAGCCTTCCTTCCAGGTTTCTTTACACAGATGTCTCTAATAGTTCTAGCATATATAGGAACATCCCTTAGTGCCTGCAATAATGGGATTTTGACATACAAGTTCTGTAACTCTCCTAACAGATTGAAGGTAGGTTGTTCAGGTACTTTAGTGAGAGTTAGTCTTTCAGGGAATGGTGGGTCTACCGTTTGGTCATTATTGTTAGGTGCTGTTTCTACTGTTTCAGTATTATGGTTAGCTGATTTCTCTTTTCTAGTCTCTTCTTTGTCAGAGTCCGTGATATCATCTATAATAGGTTCCACTATTCTCCCTGAGCGGAGATGGATGTCATTACATTGCAGGGGAGGAATAGACTGACTCTGAATGTCGATAACTTGCAAGGCTTTATTATTCGGGTTAGGGTTAGGTTGTACAGGCAGCTGTGGTCTCATTGCCTGATTATTCGGAGGATTATTAGGTGGTAAGGAAAGAGATTGTTGTTGTTGAGGAAAAGGTATTTGCTGGGCTGCCCAGTTTGGGTTCCATTGATTAAAGTATGGTTGCTGGGGAGCCCAAGGATTCCACATAGTAGGGTCAGGAAAAGGTTGCTGCATAAGTGGAAAGTTCATTGTGTTGAAGGGTGGGTATTGCATTTGATTCATGGGTGGGTAAAAAGGAGAACTATTATTCCAACGATTGAATGTTGTATTAGAGCTCGTACCTTGTCTTTGCGGCCATTGCCTCCTCTGAGTCATTAGATACACCGCTTCAGCTTCTTCTTCAGTTGTTTGCAGTGCTGCTTTGATTCCAGGCAGAGAGGGGCATTGCTGTGTTTCATGATCCTTTTCGCAGATTGTGCATATAGGCATCCTATCCAGTGGGCATTCTCTAAGTGGATGTTTCTCTCTGCATTTTGAACAGAAAATCGCCAGAGCAGCTTCTACTTCTGCCTGTTTCTTCTTGACCTGCAGAGCATCAATCTGTGAAGCAAAAGAACTTAGCATTTCAGTTTTAAATTCTTCTAATAAGTTACCTATCTCTGCTCTTGTTGCTCCTCCACTGGCTGACTTTTGAACCCTTGAATACACATTATCTCTGCCTTTCGATCTGCCTGCCGCTCCCCTTGAACACCGCATACAGAGCTTAATAATTTCATCAAAGGGTTCTTTAGAAATATCCCCTTTTCCAAGCATGTTCAGCATGTCCAAGCAATCATCTCTTACCCCTTTTAGCAGTATGGTCTTCAAAATATCTTTGCTCATATTAGGATGATCAGACCGCTGCAGATTATACTGTAACCTTTCCACGAAATCTTCTAAATTCTCATCCTCTTTCTGGACCATTTTAAACAATTCTTCCTTTCTTTCTCTTGTCCGACAGTAGTCTTGATACTTAGCCAGAAATCCCTCTTTCATTTGGTCCCAGGTGGTGATTGCCTGAGCTCCCAAGCTCATAAACCACCTCAATGCGTTCCCTTTTAGTGTTGCTGGAAACAATTTCAGCTTCTGATTAGGACTTATGTAATCATAGCTTCTACACAGTATGTCGAATTCGAAGAGGAATTCGTCCGGATCTTCGGAGGACAACCCATGGAAATTGGGTAATGCCGAGAGTGGAATATTTTTCATGGGGGTCGTTCCTCTCGGAAGTTCCCCAATAGGGAATTCCAGGGTAGAGAGCGAGTTTTCCCCCCTCCCTTCTGTTCTGTTATCCTCCATCGGGATTTTCCCTGAATCACTTGCCTTGTCTTCTGTGTCTTCTGTTTCTTCAGGTTCCTCTTCCGGTTCCTCGGTGTACTCTGGTGCTTCCAGCTTCCTCTCAGGTCCTATCACTTCCTCCGTCTGCTGGTCTGTTTGTGAGGAGTATTGGATCTGGGGTCTCCGGGAACTCGTCCTCTGTGATGCTTCGGCCTTAGAGATGATTTCGTCGATGTAAGTCTTCCTTCCTCCTTTGCCGCCTGTAAAATTAGGTTTCTTGCGTCCTCTCATACACCTGTTATTTTCACAAAGAAACCATTAATGCTTTTAGAGTTCTTTAGTTGCCTTCCCCGGCAACGGCGCCAAAATGTTGGCTAGTTGAATTGTTTATGAATTAAACATTCAAGTACCACATTAATTGTCGACCAGGGAAAGTCTTTTTATTTCAAAGGCACTGCGTACTGTATGTACTTAAAGTCTAAAAGCATCGAAAGCTGTAGTATACGTAATTCTTACGCTATGTCATTACAGTACTTGTTAAAATAAAAGCAATTAATTAAAGCTACGAATCTGGAAAGCAAAATAATGGATGCTCTGTTGGCAGAGGATCAGGACCCTATCCTCCAGATGGGGACGTTCAGCACCTGCCCCTGTAATCAGAATTACTGATGCACACTGCACTCTCATTCACCGGTGAGAAACAAACTCAAAGATCAATGAAACAGAGTACTAGTAAAACAAAGAATACCAGAGGTAATGCTATCAAATCCAAACAGAGTACCAAAAAGAAATTACTGCACACTTACACACTTGACAGGAAAGTAAATGGGTGAATCTTGTGAGGAAGGTGGGCCCAGTCCCTCTCACAAGATTCCCCAGGAAAACGAAGACGGAATTAAGTGCTCAAAACAGTTTTATATTCATCTGCCAAAAAGATTAAATACAAATAGAGTTCAGACTTGCTGATGTTCTCAGAATCTCGATTACAGACCGACCATAGACACCGACTAACTCCCGTTTCATGTAGATGTCTCCTCTTTATAGAGGAGACATCTATTACAATAGAATATTACAGCCTGTTCAGTTAACCCATTTTGTCAAAAATAAGCAATTCAGAGTGCTGTTACAACAGTGTGATAATACATTCTTTTCTTGAGCTTTAGCTGTTACACGGCGGGTAACTGACTTTGACTGTCTCCTCGGGATCTTCATATTCCTTCGTCATTTCCCCATGCTGTTCCTGCTGACTGTGTTCTTCTTTCTTTAGACTTCCGCTTGATTATGCCACGTCACGATTCTCTAGATAGCTGCCATCTGTTGTTCGTGGTTGTTACAAAATAGCTTGCTTTAGGTAATTGCTGTTGCTGGTGTTGCAGCAACTGCGTAGTTGCTGTTTCTGGTGTTGCAGCAACTGCGTAGTTGCTGTTTTTAGTGTTACAGCAACTATTCATTATAACTCCTGCAAGCTTAAGACAATTATTTGACAATTTAGTCAGCGTTTCCAAGGATAAGTATAAAGATATTCACGAATATGAAATAAGCAATTAAACATAGACATGCGGAAGGTTACTTCATACCTTGGGGTTAATATTTCATTATAAAATAAAAATCTTTCACTTATGACTGCAAAAGGGTAATTATACGGCAAAAGATAAGGTCAAAAATAGGTCAATTGTGAGTCCCAACATTAGGTGCTAAGGCTTTATGTTTCTCATCGGGAATATGGGTCCATGCTTCACTTTGAAAAACATGAAAGTGACTTACATCTAGTTTAATTGAGCTCCATGATTCTTCTGGAGTGATATTCTTTAAAACCTTAGCAGGAGTGCGATTTAGTATGTAATTTGCATAGTTAATTGCTTTTGTCCAAAAATTAAGACTGAGTCCTTTAGATTGAAGAATAAAATTAGCCATTTCCTTTAAGGTGTGATTCTTCCTTTCAACGACACCATTTTGTTGTGGAGTATATGGAATAGTATGTTGCATTTGAATTCCATGCTATGTGCAAAAGTTGATTAATTTGTTGTTAACATATTCTTTTCCATTATCAGATCTTAACTTAAGAATTTGATGTCCAAATTGTTTCTCAACAAAGACCTTAAAGGCCAAGAACATGTTAAATACTTCACTTTTTAGTTTTAAGAAGTATACCTAAGTGCATCTGGAGAAATCATCAATGAAAGTTAAGAAATACTTGTAGCGAGAGAATGAAACAACTGGACATGGACCACATAAATGATTATGCACAAGATGTAAAGGGTCTGAGGCGCACCAAGATGTACTTTTTTCAAAACTATCCCAATGATGTTCTCTGAGTACACATCCGAAACAAACACCATCTCTACAAGATACCATAGGAAGACCTATCACCATATTTTCTTTACATAGATTTTGAAGGGAACGATAGTTTAAGTGACCAAATCAGTCATGCTAAATTTTGCTCACTTCATCATTATGAAAAACAATACTGAGGGAAGAGTTGTTGACCCAAAGTTGTTAAATGTATACAACCTTGTAGAATCATCAGCAATGCCAGTAGCTAAAATATGTTTAGGATCTCTTAGGTCCTTAATTACAACATCCTGAGGTGAAAATTCAATGATTTCACCTTCACCTAAATGAGTTATCTGATACATAGATAGAATTTTGAAGGGTAAGGTTGGAACAGATAATACATCATTAAATTGACCATTGTCTAGATGAATATTTCCAGTCTCTACAACACTAAGAGATCTATCATCACAAACATATATATATTTTTGGTGTTACAATCATTTAAAGAAGAAAACATGGCTTTGTTTTTGGCCATGTGATAAGAAGCTCCAGAATCAATGAGTCACTCATGGGAATGAGAAGAAGAAGATATATTTAGTGCATAACCAGACTGAGATGATGGACAACCACATGCAGAAAGTGTTATTCCTAAATATGAAGTTGAATTTTAAGAGTGCTCCAAATGGATGTTATGCTTCTTCATTGTTTCTTCCAAGGCTTCCATCTTCTTAAACCATTTGGATTCTAAGTGGCCATCTTGATTACAAAAGTTGCAATGTCTACCAGTATTCTTCCCTTTGTTTTTATTTGCCTTGTCATTGTTTTGAATTGATTTTTCATTTTGAGACTAAAAGTGGTTATGACCCTTGGTTGGTTTAGCACCATTCTTTTTAGAATGTTTCTTCTTAGGATTCTTTGAACTTGGTTGATGATGGGTGTCTAAGGGTTTCTTAGAAAGTTTACAAGATTCAGAATAACAAGATGTAAGAGTTTTTCTTGTTCTCTTATTAAAGAATCACAAAAGACATCAAAATAGGGGGACTTGTAGGCTTGTCGTTGAGAAATAAAGGCTTTTCTAGTAGAATGGAAGGTGGAAACAAACAAAGAGTAGGTTGGTCCTAACATAGTAAGAATGGAATAGATAAGGCTGTTGTATTCTTTATTAACCTTAACACCTTACAAGAGAAGTCTAAGGGTCTTGAACTTGAACAAAAAATATTCATTGGAAGAAAAATTATTGGGGTCCAACGTAAGCAACTCATTTTTGAGTTGTTGGGCTCTAATTTCATTTCTAATTCCAAAAACATTATTGAGTTGTTTCATTGCTTCGTCAAGAGTATCAAGTTCTGCGATATGGAATCTAAGGTCTAGAGAAATAAAAATCCCTATCAACCCACGTGCTTGATCTTGCTTATTTTCCCATTTGACTGCCTTATCTTCATCTTTAGGTTTAGACTCTTTGCCTGAGGTTATTCTATAAAGACCTTTAATTCTAACTAAATCCTCCATGTAGGACACCCATTGTAAGTAGTTGGTGCTGTCAAGAATAACTTGGCATGGAATTTCCATTTTAATAGAAACCGAAGATATAGATGTTGTATCTCGAAAAAATATGCCGATTGAAAAAAAACAGCACTGAAAAAGTCTTCCGAATGAAGAAGTTATGGCCCTTTGAAGAAAAGTTGTTGAAGATGCCAATGAAGTACGTGAATGTGCAGAAGTGAATGATAATGTTATATTTAAAAAAAAATCTCCCCCTCTTTCCAAACTTAATCTAATTAGTTCACTTTTAAACAAATTATGTGACCCTCTTTTATAAATAAGTGAAAGTCACTTTTATAATGGTACTTTATGAGCTACCCGCTAAATTGTAACTTAGATAAAAGATAAAGAGACTTTAGAATTATAAGTGACTCACTTTTTATAATGGGTGAGAACACTTTTAAATAAATTAACTTTAAAACATAAGGTATATGTGTTTTTCGAAAAAGTAACTCAACAAAAAGAAAGACTTGAACCCAAGGCCTCTATTCTCATAAAGTAACTTTGGACCAAGTGAGCTAGTTTAAAAGGTTAGTAATTTTTGGAAAAGAGGAGGTTTTTTTTTTTTAGTCATTGAAGATTTGGAGTGCGTGCTTACTTGAAAAACACCCTTTTTGTCTACAAAACAAAAAAAACACACAACCTGACACAGACATGAAAAAAAAACCAAAACCTTATGGCTTGAAGTTAGCTTTCACCAGAAACTAAATATTTTATTCAATGTTTCTGATTTTCTGAGATTACACTAAAGCGCGATAGAAAAGAGCATACACATGAGAAAAATCCTTCCCTTTTGTTTCTGATTTGCCGATATCGCACAGAGTCATGGGGAAAAGAGAATAAGAAAAAATGAAAGGTAGAGATCCGGTAATAAAAAATAGAGAGATAAATAAACCGAAATAAACAGATAAATGAATAACTAGAACTGCAAATAAATAATCTATACCTCAAAAATTTCAAAAATGACATAGCTAGGGCTACCAAAAACCTTTTCGCGTGAAATGAAATGGGTTCCTTACTAGAAAATATGATCCTAACACAATAGAGTAGTCCTCTTGATTCGAAAGTAGTCAGAAATAGTAGATCTAGGAAACGACAATTGGATGTAGTTGTATTGGCTTTGAATTTGGATCACCAATGGATGCGACCCTCAAATATATCTGATACCATATAGGAATTTACAGGGTAAGTTCCTCATATAGAACATCAAAGGACACCGCTCACAAACAGGTCATAGATCAATACGTCGGTATTCTTGACGTGGTTAAAACCCTCAAAGAGGGAAACAGTCCACGGCCTGACCCAGTGCAACCACTTCATGCAATTTATTAATAAAAGAAATAGAAATTACATAAGCTTCTCTCATGTATTGTCACCTTACAAATGACCCTCCATGCTCTTTAAATAGATATCATGGACCAATAAGGTGTTAAGCCACAGATCAAGTGTTGATAATACCGAGGAGAGAATGAACTGTCGGATCACTTCATGTCTAGAACATATCATGACCATCAGATTGTAAGTTACAAAAGTACATAGTAAAGAAATACATTTCACCTAACTTTACACTAGACCAAGTTATACTTAACTATTTCCTATGTGTCAGAATATCCTAACAACACTCACTCAACACATAGCACAACCAACCAATTATCATTGTGCTCTCTCCAATACATAGATGATCTAAAGTGATTAACTCAATAATTACCAAAAACCACTAAGCTCAAAAAATATTTGTTCATACATTCCAACATTTTGAATCAAATCTTCATCCTTGACTTAATCAACCACTAATTTCATTTAATGAGAGATAATCTTCACTTTAACTGTGTTCTAGAAGTTAGTTAACCTTTTTCTGACCTTCTCATGAAAAATCTTGAGAAATACAATTGGAAAACCAATAAACTGCTGAGATGCATGGCGAATGCGAAGAATTTATAGTTTAGTCCTCAGCCGCATCCATAATGCTAGAAGATATTGGTTGAAAGGATTACAATCACACGCATGACACTGACATATCTTGGTTGAAATATTTCAACCACATGCTTGACACTATCTCCAAGTGGTTGGGGTAGAGCATAGGAGAAAACAATAAATCTTCAACTTAGAACTTCTCCCAGTTGCTTGCACACCTTCTCCAACATCTGTACACACATCCAAAACTCAATAACATGCTCTGCAACTGGTAACACAAGAAAAAAAATATTCAATAAGTCAGGGACATGAAGACCTATTATTCTGAACTCCTCAAAATGGATCAACGTCTCTAACAGTTGTAACAACATGATAACCCTATCCAACTATCTCCAACACCTGTAGTAGCATCATCCACCTATAGCATCATCATCAAAATGTCCAACTATCTCCAACAAATCTCTACTCCACCTTCAGTTCCTGCATTAGCTAAGCATATCCTACACTAGGTCATAACCATGTTGACATCAATGCCAACTAACAAGACCAACAAGTGGATCACATCACTACAACAAACCAATGAACACAATACCTATGCACAATGCCAACAACACTCATCAAAATCATAAGGAGGACTACGACCATTAGGTTGACATAAAGCATATGACCAATAGTACGAAGACTCTATTGACATCAATGCTAATAATATTGATCTAGATTTATGAAGAAATGAATGAAACATATATAAATAGAAACACAAAACTACAACGAAAATAAAACTTCAATTCATTAATAACAACGTACTAAAAACTATTACATGCATAATGGAAATAAACTAGCTCGAGTGATAGTAGCTCATCTCTAAGAAGATATGTGGTGGCCACATGCCTTATGAACTATGTTATAATGAGGCTCGGAGGTCTATTTATAATTGAGAAATAATGGAAAACCATAAAAATCCAAAAACCTAACTCTAGGAGATGAAGCGCCAAAAGTATGTGGGACTCGTTGGGGTAAATTGGTACATCAGCTTCCTAGGGTCATTACTTTGGCATACGATCTTTGTTTGATCTGTACAATACAACATTAGAAATATGTATCTGAGGACTACAAATTTCAAGTAAAATCACTACCAAGATTTCCAATTTTTCCCATTTTCCAAAAAAACGTCGTTTAGGGCCTTAAAACAACTCTGGAAGTTCAAGACCCAAAAAATAACTAAAAATAGTAAATTATGCTACAATTAAGGAAACTGAAAGAAACAACATTTGGGTTTGAAGTGGAATAGGCGGGAGGAAACCAATATCCACCTATATCAGTCCTCCCCCCTTTGGAAGAAATGGTCCCCATTGCATTGAGTTCCCCCATCAGATGGTGAAACTTCTACTGAACTTGATCATTGGTGAGTCACCTTCCCTGGTGCAAGAACTTAACAACTTTGAAAACTCGACATAATTGGATCTTCTATTGGTGAGTTTTGATGATATATGTGTTCATGATCTAATAATTTGTGGCTTGTTCCATGGAGTCTGGGTTGAGCCCTATTGGTGTTAGACTTTTTGCAATGTGTAATGTGTCCAACAATGGTCGAAAGTATGGATGAAGGCGGTCAACATTGAAAAATGGGTGCAAACTAAGGAATGGGGGAATATTGAACTCAAAATAATTGTCTCCCAAAGCCTTGGTGATGGTGTAAGGCCCATATTGGAATGGTCGAAGCTTCCTTTGGGTTTAGGCAACGTGTTGTTTTTGCAAATGCAACCAAACTTTGTCGCCCAGCTTATACTTATGTGGCACCCAATGATTATCATGCCACTGCTTGTACTTGGAATTGGACTTATCCAAGATGTCATGCACATGATAATGAATGTTCTAGATGCATTCAGTAAACCTGGTTGCTTTATCAACCTTAGACTATACATGTGAGGATTCTCTCTGAGTAGTCACGCGAGGCAAGGTAATATCAATCAAACACAATTGTTTAAATCTCAGGCCCACATGAAAGTGATTGTGGCCATTCGAGCTATGTAGAGCTCTATTATAATTGTGCTACATATAAGGAAGGCTCTCATCCTAGGTTAATGGATGCTTAGAGTTGTACATGCATATTATGTGCACTATCATTCTATTGACAACCTCTGTATAGCCACTAGTGTGGGGATGAAATGTTGTTGACTTGGTGAGCTTGGTTTCCAATAATGGCCAGAGGCTTGACCAAAATGTGTTTAGGAACCTACTATACTAATTTATATAATCATCCATGAGGTCCAAAAATGTACCCACACTCATCAAAGTAAAGTTTGGCTGAATCCTCTTCTATGATACACTTCTTTCAAACCACCAATATAGCCATCCTAGAAAATATGTCCACGACCACAAATACACAGTCATTACAATGCTTGGTAGAAGGGAGGCCTGATAGATAATCCATGGAGATGGATTCCTAGGGTCACCTCGGAGTAGGAAGAGGAGTGTAGAAGCCTTTCTTCTTGATGGTTGGCTTGGTGATGGCACAAGCAATGTAGGATCTGATATATTTTCCAACTTCTTGTCTGAGTTTTGGTCGATGAAAATAATTCTATAGTAAGACCATAGTTTTATCCACACCAAAGTGTCATGTGATGAAAATGGAGTGTACCACCCACATAAGCTTGGCACTCTTGCTTGAAGGAACAAAAAGGTGGCCCAGGTGGCATAATAATGCATCTTGGAGGTGGAAATATGGAACTTACTTCCCATCCACTAGAATTTGGTATGTGATGGCCAACTTTGGATTATTTTTCTACAGTTGCGACCATTCGAAGGTATTTTGGCCACAAGAGTGTTGGAAATAATACTGGGGCGGGGGGGTGAATCACTATTAGCAAGTCAATAACTTTTCATTTCCATAATCAGATTCATATACACTACTTCAGTTAATGGAACTCACGTGTACATGCAACTGTGTTTAAGGCAACTAGCGTATATCCAACAAACTTATGATTCAATTAATTCATGATATGTTGATCTTTAATCAGTGCATCAGAAATTCATTAACCATATAAATAGTAACCAGGTGCAGTAAAAACAGAAAAGACCATCACACATAAGAAACACACATGAACACCAATATTTAAGGTGGAAACCTAATGTGGGACAAAAACCACCTGCTGTTGTCTTCTTTTTATATAAGAAAAACCTGTTTACAATCTTGTACTAGCATAGACTCATACCAGTATGTAGGCAACCACCTGCAGAAGGCTACAACCTTCTCTTGTTCTCTAGCCTATATTGGAAGGGAGCTACAACCCCCTGACTCTTGTACTAGCTGATATATTTACCAGTACATAGGTGTCGACCTATAGAGGGATACAACCCTCTCTCGTTTTCTAGCTACTACTGGAAGGGAGCTCTGACCCCCTGGCTCTTGTAATGGCTGATATGTTTACCAGTATGTAGGTGCTAGCCTATAGAAGGCTACGACCTTCTCTCTTCCTCCAGGGACCACGTTTCATAAATTTTCAGACTGGATACTCCTAAAACACAACACCACAATCTGAAAGGCCACTTTTCATCCAATTTTCATACTAGACCCATCAACAACATTGAAGCTCATAAATCATAACTATGATACAATCATCAAATACATCTGCATCTACCAATCACTGAGACACTCAATCACCCACAACTGAATCAATCAATCTATCTGAACTTTCAAAACACAGTCACCAGAACACAGAGCAAAACCCATATCTCTGTAACAGCGATAAGAAGCAACTGATACTTCAACTGTTATGCTCTTAACCTGCAAAATGATACCCAAATACAGAATATGCGAAGAAAAGATACCCAGGACACAGAATAGCAATGATTTTATTATTCAGAGAGTAATGTTCACTTGCCTCTTCGAGGGGGCAACCTCCAATAGAGCAGAGCTCGACTACAAGATAAGACACAATGCTCCTCGCAGGGAGTCTCTATCCTTTATATATGACTCATACATGCAATACCACGGGCCAATACCATGGGTTTTATTAATACCATCTATCTAATACTACGGCCCATTTGCAACTAACAATGGTTCCGTCATTAATTGCGGATTAACCACTTACAATTATTAATATGGGCTTTATTGTCTCTTGACTATGACGTGATCCCATTACATAAATAAGGGGGTTAGGGTGGGACCCTAACATGCCCTCCCCCTTAAGACTAGCCTTGTCCTCAAGGCTGAAGCTGCAGAAACTGCTGAAGAATAGTGGCTGGTTCCCAAGTTGCATCTTCCGGAGAGGTGTCTTTCCATTTGACGAGGACTTCCTTAATCATGCGGCTGTGCAGTTGCTTATCTCATGTGTCTAGGACCTGTTCGGGTTGAAGCCAGATGGACCCTTCTTCGTCCAATTCAGGTAGACTGGTCTGAATTCTGCAATTGTTCCCAATCACTTTCTTGAGGCATGAGACATGGAAAATTGGATGAATTTTTGCAGTAGGTGGCAAGGCCAACTTGTAGGCCACTTCTTCAATGCGCTGAAGTACTTGATATGGTCCGTAGAATTTGGGAGAGAGTTTCTGACACCCCTTGTCTTTGAGTGATGTTTGCTTATATGGTTGGAGCCGTAAAAAAACCTGATCCCCTTCTTGAAATTAGCGCTCTGAGCGATGCTGGTCTACCTGTTGCTTCATGTGGTTCTGAGCGTGATGAAGATTCTCTCGAAGATGGTTAAACATGGTTGTGCGGTGTTGTAGGAGTTGATCCACTACTTGTACTGTTGAGCATCCCTTGAGATACGGAGTAGGTGAAGGCGAGAGTTGACCATATACTGCTTCATAGGGAGTCATTTTGGTGGTGGCATGATAGTTTGTGTTATACCACCATTCGGCCAGAGGTAGCCACTGTACCCAAAGGTGTTGCTTTTCTAAAGTGAAACACCTAAGGTAGGTTTCTAGACATATGTTGACGGCTTCGGTTTGACCATCTATTTACGGATGATAGGAAGTACTGAGTTTTAGTTGAGTGCCTTGTATTCTGAAGAGTTCCTGCCAAAAATTACTGGTGAAGATCGGGTCACGGTCGGACACAATAGAAGTGGGCATGCCATGCAATTTGAAGATCTGATCCATGAAAGATTGAGCAACCAAAGTTGGTGTAAATGGGTGGGGTAGGGCGCAGAAATGAGCATACTTCGACAGTCGGTCCACAACCACCATGATGACTGACTTGTTCCCTGACTTTGGAAGACCTGTAATGAAATCCATAGAAACCTCCGTCCAAATTGATGCTGGAATGGGAAATGGTTGTAATGTGCCTGGTGTGTTGACGGTTTCCCCTTTGTGGCGTTGACAGACATCGCATTCTGCTACAAAAGTAAGGATGTCCTTTTTCATGCCTGTCCAAAAAAATAATCTTCTGGTGCGAGCATACGTCTTCTGAAAGCCCGAATGTCCTGCAATGGGAGATGAGTGCAATTCTACCAAAATGCGACTTTTGAGGGTGGATGTTGGTGATATTACAACTTTGTCCTTGTAGCGAAGAATATCATCCTGCCACGAGTAGCCCTTGGTGGAATTTGGATCTACTTGCAATTGAGAAATGAGTTGGGAGAGCCCGGGGTGTGAAAACCATTCCCTGTGAGCCTCTTCAATCCATTTTGGAATGGGGAGGGAAATTGCTAGCAGAGTACTTTCCTCCTCAAATTGGCGAGATAATGCATCTGCTACACTATTGTCTTTCCCTTTCTTGTAAATGATCTCATAATCATATCCTAGCATTTTGGCTAGCCATTTATTTTGTTGTGGGGAGGATAGGCGTTGCTCCAAAAAATATTTAAGATTGTGATGATCTGTGCGGATTTGGAAACGTCGCCCCAATAAGTAAGGTCGCCAGGTCTCAACTGCATGTAAGATGGCCATCATTTCCTTCTCATAGGTAGACTGGCCCAGATTCCTCCCACTGCGTTGTTGGCTTGTGAAGGCCAACGGTCGCCCTTCCTGCATTAAGACCGCCCCAATACCTGTACTTGAAGCATCACATTCAATGACAAAAGATTTGGTGAAGTCAGGTAGTGCTAATACTGGAGTGGAACACATGGCAGTTTTTAGAGCTTTAAAGGCCTGTTGTGCTTCCTCATTCCAGAAGAATGAATTTTTCTTTAGGAGTTGGGTGAGGGGCTTCGCTATGCAACCATAGTTGCGGACAAATTTACGATAATAGCCTGTGAGACCCAAAAATCCTTTCAAGCTCTTCAAGGTCTTAGGTTGAGGCCATTCCTGCATTTCCTGGATCTTTTTGGGGTCCACCTTGACACCTTCACGCCCCACAATGTGGCCCAAATACTCTACTTCTGCGATGCCAAACGAACACTTGGACATCTTGACAAATAATTTATGCTTGCGAAGCAGTTGCAAGAGTAGATCTACATGCTGAAGATGTGCGACCCAAGTGCAACTATAGATGAGGATGTCATCGAAGAAGACAAGGAAAAATTTCCTGAGATATGGTTTGAGAATGTGGTTCATAAGGCTCTGAAAAGTAGAGGGGGCATTACAAAGATCAAATGGCATGACCAGGAATTCATAATGGCCTTCATGAGTTTGGAAAGCAGTCTTGGGGATGTCAACTTCCTTCATGCGAATTTGGTGGTAGCCTGAGCGAAGATCCAACTTAGTGAAGAATTGAGCCCCATTGAGTTCATCCAGCAAATCATCAACCACCGGGATGGGAAATTTATCTTTGACTGTCAACTTATTGAGGGCCCTGAAGTCAGGACACATCCGCCAATCCCCATCTTTCTTGAGCACCATGACCACTGGGGATGAATAAGGACTAATGCTGGGACGAATGACACCTGCTTCCAAAAGTTTCTTGATGATTTTTTCTATTTCATTCTTTTGGGTGAATGGATATCTGTATGGGCGCACATTTGGGGGTTGGGCTCCTGGAACCAAGGTGATGCTATGATCATGTTCCCCTCGCGAGGGTGGAAGCTCATGAGGCTTGTCAAAGACCGGCAGATGGTTATTTAAAATCTGTTGCATCTCAGGATGAATTGGCAGAGGCTTGGTTTCGACTGCCTGGATAGCAATAAATTGAGCTACAACTCCATGATTGCCCTTTTTTAACAATTTTTCCATCCTATGTGAGCTGATGATAGAGGGGGCTCCCGCCTGGAGTCAACGGAGGGTATGTGTGTAGTTGTTATGCTTAAAACTCATATATAACTCCTGGAAATCCATTGTGATTGGCCCAAGAGTGCGGAGCCATTCAGCTCTGAGGACAATGTCGCAACCCCCCATGTGTATGGCAAACATGTGAGTTTTCAACTGATAATCCCCCATTTGAAGTTTGACATTTTCACAGCGGCCTTCACATTTAATTGTGCCTCCATCCGAAATTTGAACTTGGAAGTTAGAAACTGCTCGTACAAAACAATGCACTGCTTCTGCGACTTTTTGATGGATGAAATTATGTGTACTTCCACTATCAATCAAGACTACTACTGGGCGATGTTTAATAAAACCTCTGATTTTGAGAGTTTGAGGGGAAGAAATCCCTGCCAAAGCATGCAACGAAATAACTGGTTCATCAGAGACATTGTCCTTTTGGTTGTCTTCTTCTAGCGGCTCATGTTCCTCCAGTGGTGGATCTTCCTCTGTTGAGCTGTACAGTGGCATCAATTTGAAAAAAATTGGGCTCCTTGCATTTATGACCTAGGGAGTATTTTTCATCACAGTAGTAACATAGGCCTTGCTTTCTTCTTTCGGCCATTTCCGCAGGTGACACCTTTTGGACCTTAAGTGTTTGAGTCGTGTTGTGAGCCTGTGGGGGGCGACCTTTAGTGTAGAAATTTGGGCGACTGTATTGGGCTGCTAATGCACGTTCCACGTTACGAGCGACCTTGCAAGCCTCCGTCCATGTGGGAGGGTGGTGCAGTAGGACTTGGGCTTTGATAGCTTCTTTAAGACCGCTGATAAAACATTTCGTGTAGAACACATCTGAGAGACTCCAAGTGCGGAAGGCTAAGGCTTCAAAAGCTGTAATATATTCATCTACTGTACCAGTCTGTCAGAGCTTAGTAAGATGACCCAAAAAAGATGATTCCTGGTCAAAGCGGTCTTGAAGAGCTTTGGTGAATTTGGTCCAAGTCTTAAAAGGTCTAGTGCAACATTGATGCCATTCCCACCATTGCTACCTTTCATTGTCCAAGTACATGCTCCCAAACATAAGCTAAGTCTCATCATCGAAGATGCGATTCAGTTTGAAATACTACTCCATTTGTGCTATCCATGCTGACGGGTGAGAGCCATCAAATTTATGCATATCCAACTTGGGAGGTCACTGACTGGGTGGTGGGTGGGTGTGCCAGACGTGAGGAGAGTGGCTAGACTCATCGTCATTGTGTTCAGTGCGATTATACTCCTCCTCGTGGGCTGGCTCCTTGCCCTTCGGGACTATTTTCTCGACCATGTACATAGTCCGGTAAGCTGAAGGTGGAGGTTGTGCATTGATTCTTCAAATTTGTCCATCCTTTCATTGGCCATCGCTTGAGCTCTAGTTTCTACCATACACCAACCGGGTTTTTTTGAAAATTGGGACTGCCTAAAAATTTTTTCACTAAGAAGTGAATGGTACAACCGTGCTCAGCTCGTCGTCCTGATTCTGCGGATCTGATGGATCTAATAGATCGAAATGGCTGATCTGCGAACTTGAGACTGTGGGACTGATGTCTGCTGCTGCTGCACCCCTTTGCACAGGCGGATCTGGAAGAGATGCTGTGTGATCCCCCGATAGAAAAGGGAACTAAGGTCTTAAGGAGTGTCAGGTGCTACAGATCGCAATATACATAAGGGTCTGGCAGTAGTACTCGGCCCAATGTTTTAGGGCTCTAACTAAGGAGGATCGACTATACCCTTAGCCGTACAACCCGACTACACTATCGTACGGGTGAGTAATCTTCCTAAGTGCTATTCTCGGTGTACTGTAGCGCAAGACGGCCGACGGTTTATCTATGGTGAGGTTTCAAGGGAGCCTAGGGGGCTTCCGATATACACAGAGGGTACGTGGAAGACAATCCGTGCGCGGTTCTGTCTAATGCGCTACTACTCGAAGGGGTACCCACATGGGTTACAAGGGAGTCCAATAGACATGACCACCTCTTGTATTTCCTGCGTGCATGCCTCCCCAAATCCGCAGGTTTATGTGCTCAACGACAGATCCCATGGTTTAAAGACCCCGGAAAACGTCTCTAGCCAAAAAAAAAATTGCTAAGAAATGGAGATCCCACCGGCCCTGGAAAGTGCTCTGATACCACTTGTTATGCTCTTAACCTACAAAATGATACCCAAATACAGAATATGCGAAGAAAAGATACCCAGGACACAGAATAGCAATGATTTTATTATTCAGAGAGTAATGTTCACTTGCCTCTTCGAGGGGGCAACCTCCAATAGAGCAGAGCTCGACTACAAAATAAGACACGATGCTCCTCGCAGGGAGTCTCTATCCTTTATATATGACTCATACATGCAATACCACGGGTCAATACTGTGGGTTTTATTAATACCATCTATCTAATACTACGACCCATTTGCAACTAATTGTGGTTCAGTCATTAATTGCGGATTAACCACTTACAATTATTAATATGGGCTTTATTGACTCTTGACTATGACGTGATCCCATTACATAAATAAGGGGGTTAGGGTGGGACCCTAACATCAACCATCAATTTCATAAGGTATACGCTACTTGGATGTGTCGAACCAGCATGTATATGCCATTTTACCAAGGGTAACCAGTGTACAGATCTAAAAATAATTACTTATACCTTCGCTGCAACTTTCTACTTCAGACATACCCAGATCATCATATATAAAGGATAAAGCATGCATCAGTATTTAGATCGGAATTATTCATGATCATACCATATAATGATAATTCATTTTAGTCTTCATGATCCTTGTCCATCAACCTTCATTCGCCACATAGGTGCATCCTTAAGAAAGCATCACAAACCCATCACCTGCATACTAGATCTTCCACTTCATCAGATATTCAATCCTTCCACACTTGGCCTAATGATCTTCTCCTCCTTTTATAGTTTTAGGTCTTTCTCAATACCATGGACCAAAACAACTTAGGACCAATACCTTGGACCAAATACTTAGGGTCAATACCTCGGACCAGATACCTTGGACCAATACCATGGACCAAATATCTTGGACCAAAACTTAGTTTTCCAAGATATATGCGCTTTTCCTTCTGTGAAAGTGCATGTGTACGTTATACACTCCTTTTGGTCTGGTAACCCACGTGTATACGCTCCTTTGTCAAGGTGAACTTACGTATACCTCTCTTTATTCATTCTTTGTAGTCTGATCATTAATTCCTTGTTATTGACCTGCTGCACTATGATCTATCATCTGAGTGAGTTACCATCAAGTACAACACCTGTATCATAATGCCAACAAAGAGTTGAGAACAATATTAATTGTTGCAACTGGGGGTTGACTAAGGCAATATGCAACATGATTGGTGTTTCCCTTCTTATATTTAATGCTCAAGTGGAGTTGTTGCAAATATGTAGACCAGATCTGATTTCAATCATTCTGAAACTTACCTTATGTTTGTATAAACTAAACAGGTCAGAAATTAGTGTGGATGATCATCTCCTTCCCAAAATTTAATGTTTCCATTGCTTGCACACCTGCAAGATAGAATACATATCTTTATCATAAGTGGGTTATTTATGAATTGTATCAAAAAGTGTCTCACTATGACAAGCCACTGGATGCCCTTGTTGGGTGAGAACTACCCGAATATCATAGTTTGAGGTGTTTGTGTCGATTTCAAATGGTTGTTGCCGGTTTGGCAATGTGAGTACCAATGTACAACAGAGGCAGTTCTTCACCTCAATGAATGTCTTCTGTTGGGACTTAGAATAGGAAAAATTTTCTTTCACTCTTCCCTTGGTAACTTAACTCAAAGGCCAAGTTTTATGAGATAATCCCAACCAAACCTTCGATAAAAAATGGCAAGACCCAAAAATACGCGAAGCTATTTTAGAGTGGTCGGGGCTGGCTAATCCTGAATGACTTGGATCTTAGCCGGATCCACATGCACATATTTCTCATCAATGATGTAGCCCAAATATTTCCCCTGGCTCATGCCAAAGGTTCATTTCTCAAAGTTGGCACATAGTTTGTGCTGCCACAGGGTTTGAAGGACTTGTCGAATGTGTTGTAGGTGCTCTTGTGAACTCTTGCTAAAGATGAGGATGTCGTCTATATATATGACCACAAATGAGTTGGTGAAGGGTTGTAAGATGTCACCCATCAACCTCCTAAAAGTTGTAGGGGTATTTGTCAACTCAAAAGGCATGACAAACCACTCAATAAGGTCCTCCCTAATCTCATCAAGAAGGTAATCAAACCTTGGGATGGATACCTGTTCCTGACAATGATTTTGTTTAGTGCCCGATAATCAATGTACAACCTCCAGGTTCCATCCTTCTTTTGTACAAGTACAATCAGGCTCCCACAAGGTGAGGAATTTAGTTAGATGTTCCCTTTTTGCAACAACTCCTAGATCTGCTACTTGACTTATTCATTTTCTAGAATAGAATGATGATATATTGGCCCATTGGGTAGAGGTGCTCCAAGAGTTATATTGATTGAATGCTTGACCGGACAGTGTAAAGCTACCCTTGTGGGTGAGGAGAACATGTCCCTGTATCCTTCCACGACATTATCCACCTGCTTTTGCTACGTGGGGGAACCTTTCCTAGGGTCCATGGATGTGGCCACTATCTCCCCCTTACTTTGAGATTGAAAAAAAAGAAAACAAATTTCCCAGTCTGGGAGATGATCTTACTACATTGCTTAGCAGAGACCAAAGAGATAACATTAAGTAGGGCTGCTTCCGGTATCCTGTATCACTTATTTCCCAAAGTAATAATAATAATGTGAGGTTTGGAATCATACATAGCATGATGCTTCAAAAATTATGGTTGGCCTAATAACACATCGCAAACTCTCAGAGGAGAAACATCACACAATACCTCATTTGTGAAGGGCTTGATGATGTAGGGAAGGCATCACTACTGGCTGATGCAGAGATCTCTTCCTTGGTGGAGCCACCTGATGGTGTATGGATGTGGGTGTGGTGTGGTTCATAGGAAAAATAAGTTAATGAACTATGCTTAAATGATGTTCTTTTGGCTCCCGTTACTGACAATAAACTATAGTGGAGAACCCTTTACCCACATCTATGAGTGGAAGAGATGCTACCCATCCTCTTGATCTTCAGGCTCGGTCTTCTAGACCTTAGTGGTGGAAATTGTGGAAATGGTGGCATTGGGTTCTATGTTAATGATTTTCTTCCCCTTGTTGTTCCCCTTGTTAGTTTCTAGCTCAAAATTAGAACATGCATTAGATTCTAAATCTTTTAGCTCAGCCACCAATGACTGCTTGGCACAACACTCATTTGTGTTGTGAGTGGGGCTCTTGCAAAACTCGCACCACCTTTCTATGTCCTTCATCATCTTCATGGTGCCATTCTTTCCTTGTGGCTTTGATGGATTGCCTTGGGCCACTCCACCTTGGTTAAGTCCTTTCTTCAGTTGTTTGGTGGTGCTCTTTCCCTACTTCTGATTCATAGATCGAAAGTTGCGCTTATTTTGTTTAAATTTTTGTTCAATCTTGGAAGCATATCGGTATGCTGCACCAGGTGAGGAGATATCCAGGAAATCCATTTCTTCCTGAGTGTATTTGTGTAGAAAACTATGGTACTTGAGCACCAACTGTTGCTAAGATTCTTTGATACCCAACTTTTTGCATAGAGTATGAAAAATATTAGCTAACTCATGCACATCTTGGTCCCTTTTTTTCCATAATGTGGTCCATGGTATGTACTTGTTCTCATAGCTCCCCAAAGGGTGATATTTTTCCTAGATAACATCTTGGAAAAAGTTCCAAAAGGGTGTGACTATAAATAAATAAGGTCCCTCAACACTTTTCTCATAGTTTCCCACCAGTCCTTGACATGGGAGGCGAGCTTAAACAATGCAAAAATAACCTTTTCCCTATCAGAAAAACTATAGATTGAAAAATAAGCATCCAATAGATTCAACCATTTATCTACAACATCTACATCTATTTGACCCTCAAATATATAGATATCAAATTTAACTTGTACCTTGAAGGGGGAAATGTCTCCAAAGTGACTACTGGATTAAGATGTGTCACCTGTGGGCATCAACTGAAGAATCTAGTCAAAATTTTCCATCATTTCATTACTTTTTCACTCAAGGGATTCTTCGAGCAACAATTTGATAGAATCTCCTTCTCTTGCGTTTTCTTTCCTTTCTCCATGGGAGGTTGTCAATGTCAACAGGGACGATCTTGTAAAGTCTCAACCAATTCAAGTCCAAACTCCTTATACCCTAACCTTGTTGGGAACATGAAAGAAAAACAAAGAAAGAGAAGAATGCTCTAATACCACTGATCTGGATTTATGAAGGAATTAAATGATACAAAGGTATAAATAGAAACACAGAGCTACAGTAAAAAAAAACTTCAATTCATTAATAGAAAAGTACTAAAAAATGTTACACACAAAGGAAATAAACTAGCTCTGGCGATGGTCGCTTATATCTGAGAAGAGATGTTGTAGAGACATGCCTTATGAACTGTGTTACAATGAGGCTCAAAGGCCTATTTATTATTTAAAAACAATGGAAAACCTAAAACATCCAAAAACCTAACCCTAGGGGATAAAGCACAAAATGCTTGTGGGTGTCGTTGGAGTAAATTGCTACATCAACTTTCTAGGGTCATAAATTTGGCATACGATCTATGTTTTTCATGCACAATACCTCGTTAGAAAGATATATTTGAGGATTACATATTTTGTGGGATTGATGGGACCTGACCCAGGTTCGGAGTTAATTAGCCAAAAAAATCCCTAAACTACTGGCCCTTTTGGCATCTGCCCGCAGAGCGCGAACTGAAATCTCACCTGAATTTGTATGGGGCGATGCCGGAACCAAGTTTCCGTACCCTTTAGATGTCTGAGGTGCCGATTTAGTCCAACTATGCCTACCTTTGTGCAGGTCACTTCACACACTATCTTGACCTTCAATACCTTCGCGATCTATTAGAATTGCCTTTCACGTAGCCCTAACTAGGGGGTAAGATGTTTTTGCACTGCTATGGTAGCGTCCTGTGCTATTTCACCAAATTACATACGTATATTATTTATCTTCTTAAATATCTTAGTTAACTTCATGTAAATAGATATTCTATCTTGCATTCACTTATTCAACACATCATACATATTCACGCATCATATAATTGTTAAAAGTGCAATGTATATTCAATGTAACAGATGCATAAAGTAGGAAATAAATACATAGAATGGATATGAAACTTATCTTTATTAATGCTCCAACTGTTACAGACTTGACTCACCTTGCGCACTCAGCTGTAGACTACTAGGGATTTGCGCACTTAGCTGTAGAGCCTTCTCCTACTCTACAACCCAAAACTAGACTTTACACTTCAGATACGACTCAACTCTTCATCCTTATCCTTATTATTTCATGATCTATTTTTTACTTAGAGTCTCACTCTATTTATATAATCCCATGGTCCGTAGACCATAGGTAGATCTCTACAACTGACATTACATTACAAAATTGAGGTGAACAATCCTATGATTCTTTTACAAACTACACGCTCCACGCCCACAAAATGTGGAGTGTTTACAACGGGTTACAAATTTTGACCAAATAGACTATAAGCCCCAAAACCTCCCTTGGGGGATCCCATGCCCAACAGGTCCCCAACACAAAAATCGTGACTCGCCCTCGAGTCACTCTATTGGTGCAGAGATCTTTGTGCGAAGATCTCCCAACTCTACCTGGATTGCTACAAGATTGGAAACGCACTGAGCGGATCCCTATTGTACTTCCTGGACATGCTATTTAGAGACTGTTGTAGCTGCACTGCCTCTTTGAAACTGTTCCTATGTTCCTTGGATCTTCATGAGTTTGGCTTCAATAGAGGTTGTAATGATATATGCCTCATCAATCCACGACTGTAAGCACGCCTTCAAAATTGTTTCCTTATGTCAAGGAGCATCCACCTGCTCCTTGACCGCTTTCGCCTACTGCATCCATGCGAGCCTCTGTGTAAGGGAAACCATGTGCGTGGTCCCTTTTACTTCATCATATTTCTGATATAGCTTGCGTGCCTCTATTCCTATGCGTTGTATGTTTGGGCCCTCCTGTAGAGTGGTGAGAACCTCAAATGACTCCTCGAACAGCTTTGTGCAGTCTTTCACTGCACTGTTGACCTCCGTTATTACTGTTGTAACCACACTGCCCTGTTGTTCCTTAACCGTTGGCAGAATTGAAGGTTGCGCCTTCAATTGTAGTTCATCTATCTAGAGGTTTCGTTCGAGCTAAACCCTGGCCATCTCTTCTTTTGCTTCGTGCACCCCTACTACTAGTTTCTAGATGCGTGCCTCCACTAGTTCCTCTACTTAGATGGCCAACTCTGGGACCATTTGGCATGCTTCCTCAACCACCTGTACGAGCTGTCTATTCTGCGCCACTACCTCATCATGCTACAGGCTCAGTTGTTTAATGTTTATGTTTTGCTCGCTCATGACCAGGAGTGCGCGACCCTCCCTGGCTCGCTGTTCTACAATAACTCCATCCTGTAAAACATAGAGCGTCTCCCTTGGGAGCGTAGCCATATTTATTCTGATTCCCTTCAGCCCACTGAACATATGCTTGTCGGCCTCATTTTCTGTAACCAATGATCCCTCTGGTAGCACTATTGTGTTAGTCATTTTGGCACGCAGCATCTCCTTAGCTGTAGCCATGCCTAGTGCAAGGCTGGTTGACATAGTGCCAGCCTGTGGAGTGCACACTTGCAACTCCTGTATCTGTGCTTAGAGAGCCCCCAACACCATCTGCTATTCCTCCACAAACTACTGGAGGGTCTCCATGGTGACGTCCCTCACCATCTCCCTAATGTCATGCAGATCATCCTCAGTGAGGGTGATTGGGTCGAAAGAATTCTTGGAAGTCTTCGACTTCTTCCACGACCCTACCTGCTCTCTTAGGAGCTATCGTTTCAACTGTGTGGATGGTGTCTACGGGTCCGCGACACCATGCTCTATATATGTTTCTTGTTTAGGTGAAGGCAACTTCTGGCCCTCATACTCCTCCTCTACTACCTTCTGCTACTCCTTCACCACCTTCGTAGTATCGTGTGCCTCCTGGGCCTTGGCTGTTGCTGCTTCATTCCTTCGCTTCTCTGCCAACTGTGCCATTTGCAGTTTTGCCTCATCCATTTTCCTTTGCACAGTGGACTTCTCTGCTTCAACCACGGATTTGGCTGGAGCGCGCCACTCCGGTGGCCATGACTCAAGGATGGTGAATATGACATCATCTGTCACCAAATAAGGGAGTTTGTGCAAGTCTTTGCGGGGTCCTTCCTCGTCTTGATGTACATGTGGTGGAAATCTACCTTGAACTCCGTGAAGCTCTGCAGACTGTTATAGACCATGGGTGATAATCGCAGCTTGCGATTAATCCCCATTCTAATGTTCATCTCCATGAACACCTAGAATATTTTACTATCCCTTATCCTCTGCAGATCTCTAGTTTCCCACAGCAAGGCATACTTCACTGCCTCCAAAAGGTCCTACGTGATTGCGGGGAACTGGTTGTCTTCAAGAAATTCCCATGCCGCCAGCACTATGGACAACAACAACCATGCATAATGAGAAGTATTTCCCTACTCTTGTGCCTCGTGGCAGTTCTCAAGGAACTCATCGCACAAGTAGTTCACCCAATTAAACTAGACCCCTTATGTGCATTGCACGGCAAGTGCAACTACCGACGCGAGCACCCCATCTGTGTGACACTTCCGCATAACATTTCCAGCCAATATCTGCATTGCGACTTTGACCACCTGGTTGTTGATGCTAAAAATTGCCTACTCTCTCTTCTTCTTCTCCAACTTAAACTTCTTCTTCATGGCCTTCGCAATGGCCAAGTCATCACTCTTGCCCTCTGAGATATTCGATGGATCCTCCCCTCTGCAAGGGAGCCACGTAATTCTATGAATTATGTGGTCCATAATGGGGATGGGCTCCTCCAGTCACAAGCACCCATCATTCACTAGGCAGAGCAGCTGCCTGATGATAAAAATAGTCACTAGGGCATGATGATAATGCGACACCTAGAGCAGGTTTAACAATCCTGCCTTTTCTACACCTCTCAGCCACTTACACAGCTCCAACTCTATAACTCCCTTCGGCGTGTCTTTCTTCTAGCGCATGAGCTATGCAGTTGCCAAATGTGGGAACTTCTCGTGGTCCACTAGATCCCAGTCTTCAAATTTTTGCACAAGCACTCGACCCAAGTGTGCTCCATAAAAAATGATGTCGCCAAGGAGTAGCGGAGTCTGCAAAGAGCTTTTTCTCTCATCGAGATCTTTGGGAACCCTTGCTTTTCCCTTTCATGGAGGAACATATGCGGGCAACCTAGTCAGAGGGTCCGCACCCTGGGTTTCTACATCCATCTCTACATCCTCCTCCTCCTCTACTAGGATTTCTTCAAAGTCTTCCTCCTCATTGGCTTCCAAATTGATAGCTTTCCCCTTTTCTTCCATGGTAAGCTTAGTCCTTAACAATTTTATAGGGGATACATGCATTGGTACCATAGCTTGCGTGTCTTTCTTGGGTCTCGGCATCGATTTAGGGATTTCTGCGACTATCCCAACACTTTCTGGGACTTCTACTTCCAATATGGCCTACGCAGCTTCCTTAGTGGTCATTGCTCCAATATCCATGGCTTCCTCAGGCACTACAATAGTTTTATTCCATAATTCTCTAAATGTCTAGGGTAAATGCTCAAACAATGAATTCGCCTTTAGAAGATCGAACATATCTGGGTTCATGGATGTCTGTGCGCACAATAGCTCAGTCCTTAAATTTCCTAGTGTTGTTTGCTGGACACCCCTTTGTAATTTATAGCGCCTTTTGAATTTGAATTCGACTATTCCCCCCACATTCGGTCCATTAATGCTCGATCGACGACATATTTTCAAGAATCTAGCCCAGAAAGTTCGCCATAAATGCCTGTTGCCCACTCCATTTGGTCTCAAACCAAGCATCACATCGTGAATAGTGACTGTAACAGCCACTTTCCAGCTGACCAGCACAACAACATAGCTACCCTCGTGCTATCGTAGACCCTGTGACACTTTGCTACTATGCGTAGACTTAACATTGTGTAGCTCCTAGGTAGAGTAGTTTATAGTCTCGCGCCTCCATTCAGCTGCCTAGAGCGTTAATACTGTGCTTTTGTCGGATACTCAGATGGTCGGGCCACCTATGTACGCCTTCAAATGACTGCCATTGACTTTTCCTGGGAATAGTTCTCCATTTAACTTTACTAACAGAAGCACGCCACCATCTGTGATCTCCTTAATAAAATATTGTCCCAGCCAATGCATTCTGAGCTTCCCTTGGAATTTATCAAACTTCCTGTCATACAACAACACCAAATCATTCGCCTTGAAGGTGCGCAACTTAATATGTCAATCATGCCAATAATTTTTGTACTGCTTTTGAACCTGCTAGTGAAATCCAACCAAAAATCGTTCTTCTTCGAGCTCATCCAACTACACGAGCCTCTCCTCTAGGGCTTTGCGATCTGTCATAGCTGTGAGCGCTATTATGCACAAACTATGCACGATGTATTCCATAGGCATTACAACTTCCACTCCACAGGCAAGCCTAAAAGGTGTCTGTCCCATCAGTTTCTTGCATGTCATCCTCTAAGCCCATAATACTATAGGTACGTGTAGGTCCCAATCACTTCGCTATGCATTGCATACCTTGTTCAGTGTGTTGCACACCTTATTGAATGCTTCCGCATGGACAACCTTCTGCGTGATTGTTCTTCCTACATAGTGTTTCCCCAACATTAAGATTCATTTGCACATCCCCCCCCCCAAACACATGCTTATTGACCATACTTCTCAGCACGGAGTTCATGTGCATCCTCGTAGGTTTTTTTCCTTATGCCTGCACCCACCTGGCCAGATGCGCACATAGACTATCCCATCCCTTGTACTTGCCTGTCATTCACACCTTAGGCTTCCCAAATCATGTGCACATCATTATTCTACATTCGTGCTAGTCGTCAAAGCTTCCTTTATGCGTACCCCACCATCTCGCAGGCGTAGCATGCAGTACCCAATCCAAGGCCTAGAAGCGTTGTTTTTCTACCACCTCCCTTTCAAATTTATCCAAGAAGGTATCTACGTCACTTAAATCATCATAAGTAGGTAGATCTCTTACTTCTTTCAATATGCAACGCAGTGACCTTACCATCATATTATAATTCAGTGTAGTTACCTCATGTAACCGATTCTACCATCGCTTTGTCTCCTCATCTGAATCTGAAGTACAGGAGCTTTCGCCCTCCCATGCAATCTAGCCATCCACAGTGGCATTCACCAATCCTAGTTTCGTGTTGTTATCTTATAGATGTAGTCCAAATCATCATCACTTTCATAGTCACACACCAGCTTTGTATAGCGTGATCCTTCAGCAGGGTCTAGGGGTATAATTACGTGTAGTCACTTCTTTTCAAAAATCATTTTTCTCTTTTTCATATTAATCACCCTGGTCATGTCAGTGGCCCAATCAATTGCTAAGAGTCTAGGGTATGGATTTTTGTCATCAACAATCTCTATCACTTCGAAGTCTTCTAGTGCACTCGCTCCCGCAATATCCACTGTTATTCTTTGCAATCGCCCCATGGATTACTTTTTGCTAGTTTGCCATTTGCAGCTGAATAGGATACCACTATAGTGTAGGTCTCCCCATTCGCTTCCATGTCTGCTTCGATAGAACATTTGCATCTGATCCTAAGTCCAGGATAACTTGATCCATCTCATATTCTCGAATCTGCATGGTTAGTCTCATTTCTCTCTCCATCATTGTCTTATGTTTTCTTATCTTCCTAACTACACATGATTCTCTTGGAGTAGTCCCAGTGCATCTCTTAATGAGTTCCTGTAATCCTTTTATAGCTTTACTGTTGTGCAGTAACTTCACACATGTTTCAAAGAACGTTGTGAGCATGGATGGGTCCATCTCTGGCTCTGGTCTATCTTTGCTTCCTGAAGTGAAGGCATCAATGAAGCTCTTCTTAGCTTCCATGAAGGTTTCCTGAGTGCACTCCAAATCAAACTCCGCTTCTTTTGCTAGATCTTTGCGAACCCAAGTACTATCTTCTAGTTGTTTGCCTTTGTCATATCCCATCGCGATTCCACTTCGGAGCATAATGTTCAAATTTGGATCTTCCTCACGCGGCTCAGACCTCATCATCTACAGGTTTTGAGTCGGGGGAGGCGTTGCGCTCCTTTGTCATGTATCCTAGCTATCAGTGTAGGAAAATATTCCATCTCATGATCAAACAAGTTGTAGCACAAACACGATGGGCATGCTGGATTTGTACAATCATAGGCATAATGTCTTGGCCCTCCACAATTGTAGCATACCAACTGTTCACGACCTCTTCCAAGTCCTCCTCCGCCTCGGCCTCGTAAGCACCACTGAAATCCTATTCATGCCATTCCCGTATGTTGATCAAGGGGCCACATTTCAGCCTGAACTCTGTATGTGGGAGTTCTATCCATAATTAACTCATAGCTTCTACAAGTGCATTCATCATGTCCCACTGACCTACAAAAGTTGCAGAACAATTGTTGTGAATTTTGTGTGTACTTCTGCAACAAGTGACAATTGTACATGGCATGTTTTCCTGCTATTTGATAGATCACACACAACAAAGTAGGTGCCGCACTAGGTCCTTCTTGCACTTATGGTCTTAAGGGCATCAACCCTCCTCTTGCGAGGTAATTTGTAAAAACTGGGTAGTGGTCCTTGTCATGACCCTAACCCTTATGCACCACACCTCTTCGCACACTTCTTTTCGAGTTGTCTTGTCCTATTTCAGACTCTACATCTCAAGGCACAAATGCTTTAGCTGCTCGTGGATCTATTGAACTCCTAATTTAGGATCCTATGTCGGGGTCTCATGTAGCCTCATTGTGATCTCTAAGGCCTCTGCCTGAGTCACTAGCTTCTACTATGATATCGCACTCCTTAAATGTGGCATTAGTGAAGCTACAAACCACTCGTGATGTTGTCCATCCATTAGATTCATATTAGCCTCGTGAATCATACATTTCAACCTCTGATCCAACTCTAAAGGAGTCTTTCCTGGTAGCATCATGATCTCTTTGAATCCAATGATCGAATGTGCTTCAGGCTTTAGTCTACAAATTCTTTGTTTAGCACTGCTTGGATATCTACAATTCCTGCATTTGGATTATCATTGGAGTGCTTAATATACCAGGTGAGTACGTGATCCTGCAAGGTGCTAACCAGTGTCACTTTCTTTATATTGTCATCTGTAACTCCTTGCACTTCCCATACAACCCTTACCGTGAACCAGAATTGGTCTGGATCCTCATTTCCCAAACCCTTGAACACAGGCAACTTCACCGTGCTTTCCATATTGAATCGAGGTGGTGGTGGAGGGGGTACGGGTGAAGATGGAGGTCATGGTCATGAAGCTAGTGGCAGTGTGGGTGGAGGTGGTATTCCTAGAATTCTTTGCCTTATCAGATGGATCGCACTTCACGATGATACCTTCACGAGCTCTTCCTCATCCCCTCGTGGAGGTGAAATTAAGGGGCTATTTCTGGGTCCCTTAATTCCTTCGTTCCTGTAAGATTTTCCACTTCATGTAGCCCCAAACATCAAAGTAACTACATAACCCTATTTTCACGGAATAGCATTTTAATCCAAGTATTCAAAGACTTTATGTACTTACCTCGTGGTCCTTTGAGAAAGTGTCGCTCTGCCTCGCTATAGCTGACTGACGTGTCGACCGCGAACTTAGTAATGAATCTCCCTATAATCTGATCGAGCCAATGATCAATGGCGTGTACGATCTTATCCTCTGATGCTTCCAACCTTCACACTAGCTCTGGGGTCCACACAATAGGACCGTCAAGTTTCCACCTTCCTTGGCTATCTGCTAGCTTCGCAATCCACTTGTATAGCTCAGTAGGGAAGGATGCAAAGAAGATTTCGTGGATATCCATGTATAGGTAGCAGTATAACCACTCTTCTTTTGGTAATCATGGATTCCTATTCTCCTACACCACAAACTCATGAATTCTTCTGTCTAGCCAGCCTTCAATTTCCTTCTTAGTTGGATTCCAATGATATGACATCATACAACTCTATTGCAGATTCTAGTCCCGGAAATTTGTTGGCTTGATGGGGCCTAACCTAGGTTCAAAGTTAATTAGAGAAACAAATACCTACATTTCTAACCCTTTCGGCAACAGCCCGTGGAGCACGGATTGAAGTCTCGCCCGAAGTAGTATGGGGTGATGCTGGAACCATGTTTCTGCACACTTGAGTTGTTTGAGGTGCTGATTTAGTCCAACTGTGCCTACCTTCACGTAGGTCACTTTGCGCATTGTCTTGACCTTCAATACCTTCACGATCTGTTATAATCGCCTTTCGCGCAACCCTAACCAGGGGTTGAGATGCTTTCATGCTTCTATGGCAGCGTCTTGCGTTATTTCCCTAAATTACACCGTGTATCTTACTTATCTTCGTAAAGATCTTAGTTAACTTCGCGTAAACAGATATTCTATCTTGCATTCACTTATTCAACACATTCATACATATTCGCGCATCATATAAGCCTTAAAAGTGAAATGTATATTCAATGTAACACATGCATAAAACAAGAAATAAATACGCATAATGTATATGAAACTTCTCTTTATTAATGATCCAACTGTTACAGACTCAACTCACCCTACACACTTAGCTGCAAGAGTCTGCACACTTAGCTTTGGACTACTAGGCCTCTGCGCACTCAACTGCAAAGCCTTCTCCTACTCTATGACCCAAAACTAGACTTTACACTTCATGTATGACTCAACTCTTCATCCTTATCCTTATTATTCCATGATCTAATTTTTACTTAGAGCCTTGCTCTATTTATATAATTCCATGGTCTACAGACCATGGGTAGATCTCTACAGCTGACATTACATTATAGAATTGAGGGCGGACAACCCTATGATTCTTTTACAAACTACGTGCTTCATGCCCACAAAATGCGGAGTCTTTACATCGGGGTTACAACTTTTGACCAAAAGCTCGGCTCTAAGCCCCAAAACTTCCCTTGGGGGATCTCGCGCCCAACATCTTTGAACTAAAAACCCTTGCTAAAATCAATGATTTTTCCTATTTTAAAAAAACGTCGTTTAGGGTCTCAAAATGACTCTAGAAGTTCAAGATCTGAAAAACTACCAAAAATAGTAAATTTTTCTACAATTAAGCAACCTAAAAGAAACAATGTTGGAGGTCCAATGGAATAGCAGGCTTGCCACCAATATCCACCTAGTTCAACTATAATGCCAACACATAGACATTATTTTCTATTCTTACATCTTCAACTACTATTTCTCTAGTGCCTGTAGACTTGATTTGACAATTTTTAGCTTTGAACAACACATCATAGTCTTGGTCACACATCTGAGACACACTAAGTAAATTATGCTTCAGCCCATCAACAAAAAACACATTCTTGGATTTATCTCTGTCATTTTCTAGGCTAACAACTCCTTTACCAACAATCTTACCAAGTGTATTGTTTCCAAAGGTCACGTTACCTTTCTCAATTCGTTGCCAAGATAAAAAAAAACTTATTTTTGTCTCCTAACATGTGCCTAGAATAACCATTATCCACATACCAATGAAGTCCTTCATTCTGAGCATACAATACAATATTAAAATTCTTTGTGTTTTCCTTCTCCTTCGAAAATTTGGTTTCCTGGCTTCTCTGCCTAGTAACTGGATCATGCCTTTTATTTTTAAGTCTGAAATCAACTCCTCTATGCCCAAAATTTTGATAGACATAACATTGAATCAAATTATGCAAATGAGTGAATGGATTTTTGTAATTAGGTATACTTACCCTTTTGCTGATAGTGTGGTTATTTTAATAATAAATTTTCCATCATGGTCCGAGCTATCTAAATTACGTATTCATGTTGTAATTTGTTATGTTGTGCCCATAATATGTGCAAAAACAATATCCTAGAACTATTCCTTTGTTTCTTGGGAGAAAAATGATTTTTGAAAACATCTTGGGTTGTCCTTTGTGAAATTTGATTTTCCTCACTAGAATTAATTGACTTTTATTGAGTCAAATTCCTCTTCTATTTTTCTTCTATTGATTAATATTCGGTTGCATGTTGGACTGCGTTCTCTCTTTGTTTATCTATTGATGCGTTGAAACATCATTGGCTGCTATGATGTCTCTAATTTTTATTACTTGCAAAAAGTTAATCACTTTCTTTCCCTTTGAATCAACCACTCAACATGACTCGGCCTCAAATCCAATACCTGCTCTATTATTGGAGACCCTTTGAGCATTGAGGATCTCATTCAAACTTTTAGTCCCCATTCAAAATTTCGCATTGAAGCTCAAATACATTTTTTTCCTTTTCTATCTCTTTCCTTAGCAAAACAATTTCTCCTTCAAGTCTTTCACATGCTTTATTTTTCTCACTAAGTTGTTGATTTAGTGTTCTTGAATCTTATTTCCTTCTTCAATTTACAAGATTAGACTTTCCATGTCTTCAACTTTTTCCTTAAGCAACAATCCTTTCTAAGTTTTATTTTTCTTTCTCATCCTCTCATTCTCTTCAACAGGACTAACTAGATATCCTTCTAAATCACCTTCAACCTCTTCTTCATCAGAAACAAGAACTTCTACTTGCATATCTTCTATAGCAATGAGCATAAATTTCTTTGAAGGTTCACTATCTCTATCCTCATATGAATATTAGCTGTCTTCACTTTCAAAGGAGATATCGTCTTGGGTGTTGAATATTTTCCTTTTAGCCTTCTTTCATTACTTTTTAATTTTCCTGAACTTTTCTCTAGGGTCATATTCTTTCTTCTTCTTCTTAGGACACTTGAAAGCATAGTGACCAACTTTACAATAATTAAAGAACATAAAAGGTAGTTTTCCTTTGTACTTTCTTGAGCCTCTCTTGATATTTCTCACGAACTTAGCTTCCTCTTCATCTGATTCACAACATGAATGATCATGTTCTTCCTTTCACTTCTTAGCTTCTTTGAAGGTTGACTCCTTTGATATAGGCTTGCCATTATAAATGATCATTTCATAGGTAGTAATAGTACCAAGTAGTTGATACAAGGTCAGAGACATTAGATTTCTCATCTCCTCAATGGCTGAAACTTTTGGATTAAATATCTCAAGGAGAGATATCAACACCTTTTGAACTACTACAAGCTCTTCTAATTTTTCATCAATACCTATCATAGTCATTTACAACCTCATCAACTCTTAGAAATTATTTATCAATATCTTCATCTTCATACATCTACAAAGACTCAATTTGTATTCTAAAACCTTGAATTTTAGCTTTCTTTACCTTATTGTCACCTTCATAGTAGCTTCTCATCTTGTCCAAAATAGATTTTGTAGTAGAGAAATCCATGACCTTCACTAATTCTGATTCAGGTAGGCCAAGAAGCAGGGAAATCATAGATTTAGCATTACATGTAAAATCCATCTTATGGTCTCTAGTAATCAAAATTGGAGTCTTTTAATATTATTCTTCCATCGCATCCCGTACATCATCTCCAAGTGACTCTATATAGGTTTTCATCCCGACTTTCCAAAAGACATAGTTTTTTCTATTGAACATCGGTGCCATATTGGTGTATCCTCCATATTATTTTTCCATGGTCCTTAATATCTCTTCCTACTATTAAAATAATCTGAAGTAACATGTTCTAGGTCTGATACCAATTTTTAGAAACCAAGACAATATTGCGAGGGGAGGTGAACCAGTGTTGTGGGAATTTAACAAATATTCTTTCACTAGTAAAGCTATTAGGACACTAATCAATATTTCAGAAACAAATCATATGAGCATGACAAGGGTAAATTCAAGAAGAATAAAGTAGACAACATAAATTCTTCAAACTTCTGTTTAATTATTTCCACAAAGGCAAGCTTCTACTTGCTATTACAAAATTCTCTGGCTGCAACCAAAAGGAAGCTACTACTCCCTAATTTATCAACTACAACTAAAAGGAGCTACAACCCCTAGTTTACCAGATACCAATGAAATAAGCTTCAACCTCTAACTATTTAATATCCACTACTGGAAGGAGATACAACCCTTGAACTGTGAGATACCACTCGCTTGACCTCAATGATTTGTTTTTCTGACGAATTTAAACCTCAAATCATGAGGGCCACTTCCTTTCATAAAAATTATGTTGTTCACTTCAAAAAATAAACATAACCACCATTAAATCACCTTCAACAAACTTTGACCACTGATCAATCTACCATCCACCTCTAAACAATCAAAAACCGTCAAAACCAACAACACTACCTCTTGCAAATTCTATAATGCATATATAGAATTAGGATTGATATTTTTAGTTCTTTATCTTGCACTTATTGTCACTTATCAAAACTTTGATCTAACTAAATTCTTGTTTATCTATTTATCAAATGTCTTCTTGATGTGCTCAATAAAAATTCTAACTATTTTCCCCTGTCTTTGCAAGAAAACTGGAGTTAAATGGGTAAAATCTACAATTTTGGAAGCTTATAGGTTTTAGTAATGTTTCATTTAAATTTGGTTGATTGCAAATTTAGTGTATTTGCTAAACCCACCTCCAAACTGTTGATTTCATCATCCGAGCTACCAACTTGTTCATATATGAATTTTCAAACTTTAGTGCTTTGCTTGTTTGGTTCAATTACCCAGGTGGCTCCAGACATGGGCAGAAATCTAAGAGGACTCAAAAAGGGTCAAAATTCAAAGTGGTCAAATTTCTCCCCAAGCTAGCACCAGATCGAAGTGGTCGTTGCCCTAATTCCAACAGTGCAAGCAACACTCAAATCTAAGCTCGTATGAGGGAGAAAGAGCCAATCAAAGTTGTTGTCAAAGTTGGGTTGTGGGCCAGGTTTAAGTGTCCTACAAATTGACCAAGTCTAGGAGATGGAATCTGGCTCCCGATGAGTGGACGAATTTGTTGGATAATTAATTTGTCTAGTATCCCTTATATTAGATAAAATAAAAGAAAATGTTATTGTTATAAAAAAATCCAAAAAAATATTTAATTAGGTGGAAGTCCATGACCCCCGCCACCCCCATCGGACCAAGAATAACATTAAAGGCAAAATGTTAATTAAAAAAGGCCGATGGGCTGTGAATCCGACTAGCCCAACTGCATTTAAAAAAAATTATGGGTCGATGGCCATGACACCATCAGACCCTCCAACTACAAAAAACCAACATATATATATGGAGTGTTGGGCAGGTCGCTTCTAGTTGACCTAAACCACACTTACCTTCGCTTGCCATGTGTTGAACTGAGGGTGGCAGGGCTTGAACCCGCCTGACCGGTGTGGCCGGCCCCCCTCTCGGGCGCCCTCACAAACTTTGCTCCATTTAAAACACACTACTTTTAAATCAAACGTTAAATGCACCCATTCAAACGATTACCAACTTTTAAAATGGTCTTTATATTAATATTCCACACCAAATTTACAATGCATATAATTTTGGAGGGGTCAGGATTTGATCCCCCGACTTCCGCACTCCTAATTTATCTACCTTAACCAATGTGCCACAACGCCCTTGTTGTAATCTCTGCCCATGTTCATATATTTAACCCTTCAACTTCATTTGCACGGGCGGAAATGGAGGCCAAGGCATAGCATAGAGTTTGAGACAATTTTTTCAATTAATTGTAGGTGGAACCATAAGCATGGAGGAAAGGTGGGCGGAACCATGATCGAGCCCAACTTTTAGGAGGATGAAATTTTTCTAGTGTCCAAATTGGAAAATTTCGATCCTACACCTCCCAACAACACGAACCGGATGGTGTAAACAAAACTTTGATCTAAGTAGTAGATCTTTGGATGACTCAGAGGAGGGCATCTTCGAGGAATCTAGGGGGAATCTAAAAGATTCATGTAACCCTAGATTTTAACTTTGTCAAAATTCAAAAATTTGACAGTTGATTTTAAACTATTCGACGCCAAAAATCTGACGGTGTAATCAGATTTTCCATTTGATCATTCTATTTTTTGGCCATTTTCTAGATTGGAGTGACGGTGTCAGATTTCAGAGTGTGGATAGTCGATCTTATGCCATGTGTTGCCATGATTTCTATGGTGCATTCAAATTCAGCAGTTGAGTATTCTATTCTTCAGCTAGCATTAGAGTTGAGGTATATGCAGTGTTGTTGTCATGTACTTCTTTAATCATTTGTTGTGAGATGTACTATGTTGTTTCAATTCCTGCTTGATGCATGTTGTAGAATCTTTGTGTCTATTTCATGTGAGATGTATTCATCATGGATTGTTATGTATGTTTTTTATTGAGATCCCTTTGTTTCCATGATGGTGGGATACTCATTGTCACCATGGGTGTTTTGGTTGAGATCCCTTTGATGCCATGATGCCAGGATACTCATTTTAACCATGTGTAAGTTTACGCCATTCTGATATGAGGTCTGTTGTGAGTGATAGTTCCTATATTAGAACATCTCGTGGAGAGAATTTTCCACTCATGTAGAGGGCACATATCCTTGTATGACAGAAAACATAATCCATGTACATCTTCACCATTTCTATCACTAAATGAAATGGCAAAAACCATCTTGACACCGGGCCTGGAGACGTAGTCCACACTGGATGAACTCTGTTATCAACATCTTGTGTTTTATGTTGTTGATTCTTGTCATGTTCCCTCTTCTTTATAGCATGCATATATGTTCCTTTATGTTCTTTTAAATGCAAGTCTAACAAAATCATGGAAGTAAAATATCTTGGCTAAATCTGGTAGTTGAGTCAACTCGGATCATTCAAAAACCCCAAAATGTGGCACATAATTCCAAATTCCAAGCCATTGACCCATTCATACAATGTATAATCCTGAGTGCATAAAATCAAGGCTGTAGAATTTTATTTGAGACCAAGCAATTTTCTCTTAAAATCGCCACATGTGACCTTCGATGGGTCCCTCCACGCCGTATCCCTGAGGGCTTAACCTTCGTTGACAAAGGTTTTTGTGCCATGGTAACAACGCTCACACAAAACCAGGTGCTTGCCGATTCTTTAACTCTCGGTTTTTATTTTCTTAATGAATACTTTCTCAAGAAAAAATTAGTACAGAAACCTTGATTACTTTCGAGAACATTTCTTCTGAGATTTATTTCTTCTAGGATCATTTATTATGTGGTGAGTTTCTTCTAGGATGATGTGTCCATGGGGACCACTTTCTTAGCACGTGGACCAATCAAATTTTAGACGGGATTACCAATCTAGCATGTCATCTCCGAATGTATTCTTAGAATTTATTGTTGGTGGCTCTAAGAATAACTTTTGAGAATAGTTTCCTTTGAGATGTATTTCTTCCAGGGTGATTTTCCTCCAATATTATGTGTCTTCTTGGACTAATAAAAAAATTCAAAGATTCCATCTCATCGCCACTATGTCCCAAAGTAAGTTCTCGTGATTTTTTACCAATGCACCATGACATAACTTCGAAGATCATTTCTTTTTGGGTGATGTTTCACTACCATCTATCTTCCACCTATGCAAGGTTGCCATGTGTCACTCATTTTTTCCCAATTGGTCATTCATAAACACTAAATATTCATGCCACATGTCATGATCCAATTAGGCCACATCACTTCTGATGTCACGATCCACCTTGTCTCCTTAGCCATTCAAATCATGCCACGTGTCACATTTGAATAGGTCCATACTATCAAGTCTCCAAGTCACTACTACAGCAGAAAGAGGGTCCCAATCCTTATTCCTTTTTAAAATTTATTTAGAAGAAAAACCATGAGATTTACGACATTTGGTTTAGAAGACCTATTGTTGGGCAACGGATCCCCCCATAGTATGTTTTTTTGGGGCTTGAAGCCCGGATTTTGGTCAAGTGTAATGTAAAGACCTTGCGAAATGCGGGTGCAGAGCACGAGAGTCTAGGGTTGTCTTCCCTAAAATAATATAATGTAATGTATGGTATGTCGGCCTATCCATGGTCAGCGGACCATGGGATTGTACAAATAGAGCGAGGCTCTAAGTGTAAACATAGTCTTAGCTTGGAGAAGTGATATGGGTTTTGGAGGATGAATTAGATTTGCGTCTATAAGTCTAAGTCTTGGGTTCTAGTAGTAGTAAGAGGCTCTACAGCTGAGTGTGCAGAGGCTAGGTAGAGTCCGCAGTTGTATGCCTGGACCCCTGTAGTTGAGTGCATAGGGCAGAGTTGGGATTGTATCTAAATAGAGGATTAATAAAAGATAATTTAATTTTGGAATATTTTGTGTCTATGCTTCTGGTATCTTTATGCATCTCTTTACAGTTTATGATTGCGTGCACTTGTTATGAATGTTGAATGATTAATGAGAATATTGGGCCCACATAATTAAATTTAAGATCTATAGTAAACGCATAGTCAGGATTAAGGATCTAGAAAACACCTCTTCACACTCTTCACAGAGCTACGCAGAAGCAGTTGCACAAGTTGTGAATGACAGACGGCTGTGCGAAGCAGTGCAAGCATGCAAGATTGGTTCGCAAAATTCCCAACATTCATCAAGACGTCCCTAGGGTGTGGAAACCTAGTTCTGGCACCCTCCCTTACTACCTTGGGTGAAACCTCAGTCCACCCACCACGGATTGTTGCCGAAAAGGCTGGTAGTCTAGGATTTGTTTGGCTAAATCACTTCTAAACCTGGGTCAGGCCCCAACATGCCAACAAATGGTTCCATTGCTAGGACTGAGATCTACCTAAGGGATGTCTGATGTCATGCCACTGGAACCCAACAAAGAAGGAAATTGAAGAGTGGTTGAACAAAAAGCTTCACGAGTTCGTGACACAAGAAAATAGAACTCCGCAGGTATACGAGAAAAGGTGGCTGGATCGCTACGTGTATACAGAAATCTGCAAGATCTTCTTCGCATCTTTTCCTTCTGAACTATACGAGTGGATCGTGAGGTTAACTGATAGCCAGGGAAGATGTAAGCTCGACCAACCGATATTCTGGACCCCAGAGTTAGTGAGTAGACTAGAGACATCAAAAGACAAGATCGCGCAAGCTGTGGACCATTGGCTTGACCGGATAATAGGGAGATTTATCACTGAGTTCATGGTAGATATGATCGTGAGCTATAGCAAAGCAGAATGATGTATTCTCAAGGTACCGTGAGGTAAGTACATTAAATCATTGAATACTTGGATTAAGATGTTGTTATGTGAAAAGTGGGTTATGTGAATACATTAATGTTTGGAACGATGTGGAGCGGAAAGATCTACAAAGGTGCCAAGGGATTAGGAAAAAATCCCTTAATTTCACCTTCACAAGAGAGCGAGGAAGAGATCACTCAGGTTTCACTGAGAAGTGTGGTCAGTTTGATAAGGCAGCGCATTCCGCGGTTATCACCTCCACTTATGCCATCACCCGCTTCACCTCCATCTTCACCCACCCCACCTCCACCAAATCCGTAGTTCAGCATGGTAGCACAATCAAGCTACCCGTATTTAGAGGAGTAGGGAATGAGGATCCAAACCAGTTCTGGTTCATGGTCAGAGCAGTGTTAGAAGCACAAGGGGTCATGAATGACAACATTAAGAAGGCCACATTGGTGAGCGTGCTACAAGATCATGTGTTGACATGGTATATCAAGCACTCTAATGATCACCCAAATGTAGGAACAACTGAGATCCAGAATTTTTTGAATAGAGAATTTTACTGGCCAAAATCAGAGACACAGTCAATCATCAAATTTAAAGAAATCATGATGCTTTTGGTGATACCTCCTGGGATCTAGATCAAAGGCTGAAAAGTGCGATCTGCAAGGCTAATATGATTCTAACGGATGCGCATCACCATGCATAGCTTGTGGCGTCCTTGACACCACACCTGAGGATGATGTTGTCATAGCAGAAGCTTTCAACCCAAGCTAAAGCATTGGAAATGGCAATGAGGTTGCATGCAACACCGATACAGGATCCGGGGTTTGGAGTCCAAAAATTCCATGCGCAACTATAGAATCTATGCTTGAAGATGAAAAGTTTGATGCAGGATAAGGCACCATGGCCAGCGGTGTGCAAAGAAGTGTGGTGCATAAAATTCAAAGGCCAGGGCCATGACAAAGACCATTGTCCATTATTCGTGAACTACTTGGTAGGAGGGGGACTATTTGTTGTTGGGAAAAGTATCCAATACAGAATGACCCTATCCCACTCTAAGCGTGATAGTACCTCAGCAACAACTGAATATAAAACTATTTAAGATTACTTCTTTATGAGATGTAAGAGAGAGGAGAAAGGGATCCACTAACCGTTGTCTTCCGCTAATGGTTGATCCAGTCTTCCCTCTTTGCTACTTGCTCCCAGCTCCTTGCTCTTTCACTGGCCCAGCTACACAAAGATCCTGCAAAAGCACAAGAAAAGGAAACTACAAGAAGCATACATCCATAACTGATTCAAGGATTAGAATAAATCAAATATACAAGCATCAATACGCCACAAAGATACATGCATATAGAAGAACCTCAAATGCTTTATTAATGGAAGAAGTAAAGTTCTGAGAGTGTTACAACCATAAGAGGCCCAATCCAGCAACACCTCCTAGCAGAAAGAAATCTCCTCTTCACCTCCTTCAAAGAAATCACCCAATAGTTCTATTCACAAACCAACAGCACTTCCTTACATTCACAAGATTCCAGCCCCCTTAGACCTCATGAGAGAGCTCTATATATAGGAGATTTGGAGAAAGGATGAGTCAGCTTGAGGTTGGCATGAAGCTGACTAGTGTCCTCTCCCACTTTAGTTATACTTCAGTTCTTGAGTCCACTTGGAGTTTCTTGCTTCCACTTGGAGATCTAGATCCTCTTACTCATCACAAGGCGAATTCCCTGATCCAAGTGTCATTTTGGAAGCTTCCTGGGCATTTGACACCTTGCAGAATGACTGTGCCACTTGGCCAATCTCTCCCAGCGCAGGTAGCCTTCATTGCTTTTGACATTCAGTGCAGGTACAGAGTGGAGCAGTTGACATTCAGCGCAGATGCTCAGTGGAGCAGCTGACATGATCCAGAAATAGCTTGCTTTTGAGTGTTTTCAGGTGGAGAACTGATTTTCAGTGCTGTGGTTTGCTGACCTTGTTCCTCTAGGGGTAGGAACAACATGTTTAGGGACTTTGGATCCCTTAGATTATTGACATTTCATGCTTCATGCTGTTAGGCACAAAAATGTCTATAACAGTTGCCCCCTAAAGTATGAGGTCGTTTATCGGGTGAAATGCTTTATCAGGAGGATCCGAAGTTCATTCAATTGCTGAGAGGTGCCTTGTAATAAAATACAATACAATACATTATTTTTCATTCTGCTTTCATGATCTAGCTGAGGCGGGCATTCCCATGCTCAACTTTATAAATTCATTTTGGTACATAGAACAGACGATCGTCTGATGGTAGACTGATAATTCTCTGCTGAAATTATCATCCTTTGAGTAGGATGATCATCTGCTGTAATGATGTACATAACAAATGTCTTTATATTTCCTGAATATATATCGCAGCCCGGATGGATGAAACTAGATCCGGGGTCTTCAAACTCGTTCGATCTTCACTCTAAGTACAAGTCGATCCATGTGAGAATTGCGCTGACGTCGAATATGGAAAGACATCGCTTGATTACCGGTCAATAATGTAAACCGTTAACAAGCGCGAGAGGAATCACCAATAATGACAATGACCCTCAAGGTACTGCAGTACAATTCACGTGGTGTGAATAAAGGACTTGGCGTCGAACACCACGCAAAATATTCTGGTCGAAGGTCATTGGTGTATACCTGTCGCCGGAAGTGAGAAACTTGCCATTGAGGCATGCAAGCTTCAAAGTACTGGGGGGGTTTGTTCCTAGATCAACTTCTCGGATAATGAGCTGAAGTCGACAAGAAGCGATCCGTCAAAGGAGGGCCTTAATGATTCCCACATCAGTGACATGGAACGGAGCTAATGATTTTAGTGGAGGTGAAAACAATCTGTGAAATATGATTCAGGGTGGCGATCATGAGTGGATGAAGGATAATGTATGGCAGTGGATGGGACACGGTTGACTCTTTCTGAACAACATCTCTTGAACATATAACGACACTGATGTGATGGATCGGTAGCATTACCCCAAATGTGGATGGTTTGGCGAGGACCATGGTGATGAGACCAGTGAATGAAACAACCCAACCCGATGTGATACGGAGGACAAAGTGTCATGTTCAAGAGCGACTTGCTACCATTAGAGCTTTGAGGTTCTCCCAATTTTTCCCCAGTCATTTCTGACCAGTACCTCTTTATTTTTGTCAAGCTTGAGGAGGATAACATATGCTTGTTCTATAACCTGCCCTTCGGGCAAGCCCATCGCTATATTTTACTGAGCCTAGCGATAGGGAAACTCGTTCTCGTCTAAAGACAAGTTTGTCGCTATTTAATAATTTTAACGAGTCTAACGACAAGGAAAACTCGGTCCTTTTCATTTTTAGAGAGTCTGAAAAGGTACAGAAAGTTAACTCCAAAATTCCTTTTTCGTCATCTAATCCCTTAAGTCCGAAAAAGTATAAAACAATACATAAGGGATGAGTTTTCGATTACTTTAACGAGCCGAATAAAACAAGCGCTCGACCTTTTTGTGCAATAATCCCTCAGGTCCAAAAAGATTAAAATCTAGAGGAGGGATAGCTCTTCCGGTCAATTTAACGAGCTGGAAGGCCAAAACTCGGCAAACTTTTCATATTTTACGAGTCAGATGAAAAGAGCTCAAAGAAGACTCGTCTTTTGAGGAACGAGTGATAAATAAGGATAGCAGCAGATTCCAGGTACAGGTTGGAATTTTCCAATCACGGCAGTGTCACAAGGATGGCTAGGTGAAATCACTCTTCGTAGCTATTCCTCAAAATAGGTAAACAATCATATGGAGGTGAACGATTGGCCAAATGGAATGGAGGTGGCGGGTGCAAACACGACCAAGGCTTTTTATGGCTAATAATTTTACGATCACAATGGTTATTTACCGGTACTGGGTTCATTTTTTAAAGATCTTGAATGCGCCAAAACACTGCTCAATGCTTATGTTTATTTTTTAACAAGCATGAATTCCGCGTTAAAACTGCTCGGATCTCGCTTTTCTATTTTTTAACGAGCATAAATTCCGCGGTAAAACTGCTCGATTATACTAGTCATAAGATAAGAAATGTCTCCTGTGAGATAGCTATTTTTTATGGAGCTTTATCTCACGAAGCTATGCTCCTCATATCCTTTCTTTATGCAAGTTTGGAAACGGATAATCCTACGAGTTTAAAGGGTTAGACCTACAGGTTTAAAGGGAGGACCTAAAAATTTAAAAAAAATAAATAGTCGTCCCTTGCTTGCACTCCAAAAGGTTGCATGCCCCCAGGTGTAAGGTATAATTTCAAGGCTGCCCCTACTTATCCGATAAAACATTTGTTTTAAAGGGTGAGGCTTGCCTCTTTCTGGTTACCCAAAGATTGTTTTGTTAACACCATCAAACGAAAACATCTCCTCGGTACTGTCTACCGAAGTAGACAATGGTGAATGACCCTGTTCCGTCAAACACATAACCTTGACAAGAGAATCCTGTTCTAGAACAACTCCTCTTCCATCCACGGATGGGGTACGGACTAGTCATATTCTTTCGCGGAAATTCTACCTTATACCCAAGGTTTCCTCTGCCTGAAGCAGACCAGGATGCATGCCCCCTGGGTTCCAGTCCCATCTTTCCGAATCACTCGCACTCATCGGGAAGGAGGACTGGGGGTGGAGACATTTATTGGGTGAATAGACCATTGAGGGTTGGTATGTGACTATTTGCGATGCGTGATCCCGGAAATGAAAGTTGGTCTACGAGCTTGACCATTCTTCCTTCGTGTGGAAAACACATTACTCTAAAGAGTGAGGAGACTATAGCTCCCATGCAATATATATAGTCTCGTCCAAGGAGTAGGTTATAATCCAAGGGTCCTTGAACAACCATCACGCTCATCTGAACAGTCTTCCCTTTCAACGTAACAGGTACATTGGGGAGGATCCCTAATGGTCGACTGGTTCCTTTATCAAAACCAGAGAGATTTCTTATCTCAGGCAAAAGCTCTGGGGAACCCAGTGCTTTCCAAGAAATAGAGGAAAGGATACTCACAGATGCCCCTTCATGAATGATAGTTCCAGCCATTACCATCCTGTAAATTTGGACTATGATTCTGAATGGTATACTGGCTGATAACCGGGGTCTGCCTAGTTGGTTCCAATCAAAGGATACAACCAAATTGCTTGGTGGTGGGACCGAATACACGGTCGGATATGACCTTGACGATGTTCCTTCCTGCGATAAAGGAATGGGCACATTGCCCTGATGCTCATCAGAGTCGGTGTTGATGAAAAGAATTTGGATGGTGTCATCCTTATTCTCTTCAGTGAGGGTGTCATTTGAAGATGAATCTTCAGTGACGGTGTCATTTGAGGATGAAACCTCTGAAGGAAGAACCGGGTCAACTGCCGTATCGACCTTTAGACTTTCGTCTGGTCTGGATTCAGTAGGTTCATTTTCAATGACTGACGCTTCAGCTGACCACTTGAGCGGGCCAGCTGTATTTTCAACCAATGAAGGACTTGGCACGAGTTTTTTGTATCCAGGAGGAAGTCTCAACGGTGAAACCGGGCGATCTTCCAAAACTCTCTTCGCTTCATCTAAGAAGGGACAACGGTGGATGGCGTGATCGCCTTCACACAGTCTGCAGGGGGATCTTGTTCCCCCTCTTTGTCTTGAACCTTCACTTTCGCTGGTTGACGGTAAGCAATCAACATGGCTATCAGAGGTTGATGCTCCCGAATTGTGCAAACGAGGGGACCAGTCCCTTAGTATCCGGGGAATACAGGGACAATCTCTATGGAAGTGGTCTCCTCTACATATGACACATGGCGATTTAGGCCCGGTCTGTGCTGTGTGTGGATTTTTGTCAGATGTCTTTTGCTTGCCCCCAGTCGCCTTAGGCTCCTTCTTCTTCTTCTCTTTCTTCTTCCTCTCCTTCTTCTCCATGGGAGCTTGGCTTTTGCCGGCTCTACCTTGCGAAGATGAAGGATTAGAGGAAGAGTTATAGGAAGTAGAAGGCTGGTGGGTAGCTCTAGACTGATCTAACTGTTGACTCGACTGTTCAGGAACCATGGTGTTCTGAACTACATTGGTTGAGAATAGCCAAATTGGCAGGCCAATTGTCAGTCCTGGAAGCGACAATGTGGCCATGTGGGGCGCACCAACTTCTCCCCAAGAGGAGAAAGGACTAGGATTTCCATCCTGTGGAATTCCTTGGTTGGGTCGTTCCATGTTCTCAACCTACAGATCAACGCGGGAATAGGAGGTGATTATGTTCCGTTTAAAATAAATTTTATAACGACGCTTTAGACACAACTTGCTTTTTCACTTTTTAAGAGTCGAGAAAAAGCTAAAGATGACTCTAGTCTCGTTCGATGTTTTAACGAGCCCGAAGTGACAAATGCTCGGATGGACTTTTTCAGTTATAGAGTTTGAAAAAGGCCAAAAGAAACTGCTCTGGAGTTCTAGGCAGAGGGTGTGCCAAACTTTTCGCAAAACCACAGAATACGTTTTACGGTACGAGTGGTCGATCATCATGAATGCTGTGTTCACTGCATTGCGATCAGTAGGGCGGCCGACACAGTTTCCTATGGATAAAGGCTTTATTCCTATAGGGGTCTCCCAATATATACACGACGGTACGTGGGAGCACAAGTCCGTATTGATACTTATCGCTTCACCGTGGAGGAATCACCCAACCACTCAACGCTAAGATATCACGTTTAACGACGCCGAAACACATCTCTAGCTTAGACCTCTATGTGTTTGCGTTATGTTTCAATGCGTTGTTATGTAAATTCAATTTATTTTAAGGTTGATCTTGTTTAGCAGTTTGCCTTTATGGATCACCACGAGATGTATGATAACACTCCTAAATGCAGTCTAAGATGATAAGCAAACTTTTCAATCTTTCAACTTTGAAAATCTTAACTACTGAGGGAAAAGAAAGATAACATCTTTTCACACAGATCATAGAGCACACACTAATGCATTTTTCCTAAATCAACATGCAAGCTGTCATAATGCACATGCACAATGCAAGTATTTCTTTTCTCTTTCTTAATGTTGGCGTAATGCAAAAAGAAAGTTGTTGTATAATTTTGAATTCAATTTCAAGTGAAAGCAAACAAGCTTGTCCAAAATCAAAAGACACCTTAAGATTTACTTGTTTCGACACTAGAAATATATAAATTCAAACCATATGACGAAAGAAAAAGCTCAATCAGCTATGAACAACAAACAAACTAACTCTTAAGATCAAAACGACACTTTATCACAGGTCTAGATCTAAGAGGTCACAGCAAGACTAGTTCACTTTCGTTATGGGAAACTGTAAATGTACAAGAAATACACAAAGAACAAACACAGTTTCTTTATACAACTGAGGCAGAATAGTGACAAGGAAAGTTGGTTTCAGATAGGCACATTGACTGGTAACAAACAACAAAAACAAGGGTGAAAACAGGGCAAGAAACAACAGGAAACCCCAGTAGCACAAGGCAAGACTGGTCCAGCGCAGGTGGGACACTGCCTGTTTGACCTTCAGCGCAGGTAGCCCCTTCGGGAACTGCACTGAAATGCAGACAACCTTTGTACAGCCTGCACTGAAAAACGAAACTTTCGTTTCTCTTGGTTTCCGGGTCACAGATTGCTAAAAAATTCACAGTTTTTGCTCAAATCAGAAGCTATCAGTCAAGGACACACTAAGGGATGACAAGGAGGATGAAAAGCTATCACTAAGAGCTTATTAGAGTCCTTGTGGATCAGCTCTTCAAATCATAAACTCGCCCAGAAACTGAGCTAGAGTAGCTGCCCTCTACTTTGCATTTGAAAGATTCAAACACAGTTCGATTTGGTACTCCCTTTGTTTATGAAATGAATAGCAAAAAACACAAACAACCAACAAGATACGATCCCCAGTGGAGTCGCCAATTTGTTGTTGGGAAAAGTATCCAATACGGAATGACCCTATCCCACTCTAAGGGTGATAGTACCTCAGCAACAACTGAATATAAAGCTATTTAAGATTACTTCTTTATGAGATGTAAGAGAGAGGAGAAAGGGATCCACTAACCGTTGTCTTCCGCTAATGGTTGATCCAGTCTTCCCTCTTTGCTGCTTGCTCCCAGCTCCTTGCTCTTTCACTGGCCCAGCTACACAAAGATCCTGCAAAAGCACAAGAAAAGGAAACTACAAGAAGCATACATCCATAACTGATTCAAGGATTAGAATAAATCAAATATACAAGCATCAATACGCCACAAAGATACATGCATATAGAAGAACCTCAAATGCTTTATTAATGGAAGAAGTAAAGTTCTGAGAGTGTTACAACCATAAGAGGCCCAATCCAGCAACACCTCCCAGCAGAAAGAAATCTCCTCTTCACCTCCTTCAAATCAATCACCCAATAGTTCTATTCACAAACCAACAGCACTTCCTTACATTCACAAGATTCCAGCCCCCTTAGACCTCATGAGAGAGCTCTATATATAGGAGATTTGGAGAAAGGATGAGTCAGCTTGAGGTTGGCATGAAGCTGACTAGTGTCCTCTCCCACTTCAGTTATACTTCAGTTCTTGAGTCCACTTGGAGTTTCTTGCTTCCACTTGGAGATCTAGATCCTCTTACTCATCACAAGGTGAATTCCCTGATCCAAGTGTCATTTTGGAAGCTTCCTGGGCATTTGACACCTTGCAGAATGATTGTGCCACTTGGCCAATCTCGCCCAGCGCAGGTAGCCTTCATTGCTTTTGACATTCAGCGCAGGTACAGAGTGGAGCAGTTGACATTCAGCGCAGATGCTCAGTGGAGCAGCTGACATGATCCCAAAATAGCTTGTTTTTGAGTGTTTTCAGGTGGAGAACTGATTTTCAGTGCTGTGGTTTGCTGACCTTGTTCCTCTAGGGGTAGGAACAACATGTTTAGGGACTTTGGATCCCTTAGATTATTGACATTTCATGCTTCATGCTGTTAGGCACAAAAATGTCTATAACACTAATGCCATTGAGACCAGAGGCACAGGAAGGGCCAAGTACACCACCCGCACTATGGTGTGTAATCTGTCAGATAGGAGGAAAGCACACAACAGATAACTGTCATTTTTTGCAGAAGTATACACAGAACCCCAACAACTATTTTGTAGTTTTTTTAGATTGGTGGGCCATGATGAGCATACTTGTCGTAGCTACGAGTTAATGGTGGAGCAGACCCTAGCATATAGAATGCAGACAGAAACGCGAGGCCTCGACCCAACCGTGGGGATGGTGTGCGCTAGATTTCAGGGCCGAGTTTGAGGACAAGGAGGAATGGGACCAGGAAGGGGCTGCGGACAGTTAATTTGTTACAATTGCAGAGTACCAAGGCACTATGCCCGCGATTGTTCCAACTCGATGAGAGTATCTTGTTCATATTGTGCTCAGTTTAATCATGAAGTAGTATATTGTCCTACGTTGATCACACAAATGCGTGAGAAAGGAGTACTTTATCCTACTCCAACTCAAAATATTCAAATGATGAGGTCTGAATCGCGCGAAGAAGACCCAAATCTGAATATGGTGCTCAGAAGTAGTGCAACCATAGGGGAGGATAAGGGGAACCAGCTCGAGGAAGTTACATGGGTTCGCAAGACCCTTACAAAGGAACCTGAGTTTGACTTAGAATCCGCAAAGGAGATGCTCATGGAAGCTAAGAAGAGCTTCGTGGAGGCATCCACTTTAGGCAGTAAGGATTAGCCAGAGACAGGAATGGATCCTTCTATTCTTAATACCTTTCTGGAGACATGCATGAAACTACTATGCGACAATAAGGCAGTTAAAGGACTACAGGAGTTGATAACTAGGTGCACAGGGTCAGGGGAACCACACGTAGTCCAGAAACTGGGAAAGCATGCATTATGCACCTGGAGGGAAATGAGATTGACGACACAGATTGGCGAGTACGAAATGGATCGGGTAATCCTAGACCTGGGTTTAGACATGAATGTGTTACCAAAGCAAACATGGGAATGCATGGGCAGGCCTGTGCTACAGTGGTCCCCTATTCAATTATGAATGGCGAACCAACAAAAGATTTTGCTCGTGGGGAGGCTGAAAGGGGTAACCGTTGATATCGAAGGTGCAAGCACATAGACGTACTTTGAAGTAATAGAGATTTTCAATGACAACAATCCTTATCCCGCATTGCTAGGAATAGACTAGGCCACTGATATGAATGGAGTCATCAACCTAAAAAAGCGGAAGATGATATTCAAGAAAAAGTCCCTTCGTGTAGTCGTTCTGCTAGACCTAGCCGAAGGAGCATGCTACACTGAACCCGTGCGTGACGATGGATTGTATCTACAAAATAACTGCGCAAGATCAGGATTGGGTGAATCCAAATATAGATGGAAGGATCTCGTGGGAGCACGCAAGTTCCTACACCTCCTATTCAGACGAAGAAGATGAACGCTGGCACAATCTGTTGAATGAAGTGACAACACTGAATTACAACATGATGACTAGATCACTGCATTGTGTAACAAACCAGGCTCGAGATCTACCAACATATGATGGATTGACAGCGATGGATGAATTCTTGAGCAAGTTTGAGAGTGCAGTACTGAAACAATAGCGGTTCGATGCATTGAAGTGGGCGCCGCGTGCGACGCCTATGCATTGGTGGGGAAGACATCAAGGAAATTTTGAAAACTGGCATGGTTGTAGGAGGATGATGTGGCTATGATTTGGGAAATCACAACTATGGATAGTAGATAAATACAATGGATGCGATGACCTACTCATGCACCTCGCAAAATGGACCAAGGCCTATGGAGAAGAACCTCAGCCTGAATGGGTACACTTATTCTACCATACCCTGGATGTCATACCCTTGAATTGGTATACCGAGATGAAACTCTGACATGGTACAGGAAAATGGGATGTCTTGTGCGAGGGATTTTTATTGACATTCACATTTGAAGGCTGATGGTTGGATAATGTTGACGACGCGCTGCAAGCCGTAAAAGCTGCCCTCTTCAAAATACCACAAGAACCATAGGAAGTAGTCCAACTAGCATGGGCAACCCAGTTAAGCAATGCCCTAGAATGTTATAACGTACAAGTAGATGAGGATGATGACAACCCCTGAAATATTAATATTCTAGAAACTGAAGGGTGTTGTGAAGTTAGAGGACCATCAATTGAGGATCCTGACATCACTGCACCGCTAGAAACAAAGCAGGTAAACATTGGTATAGACGTGGAGGCAAAGTACGCGATGCTTGGGGACTATTGGGATGATGCTATAGTAGATAAGGTCACTGAGTTACTCCATGAATATCAATATTTGTTCCCGACCAAAATCACAGACTTAAAGGGGATCATTGGCGACTTAGGGATGATAAAGATCACTCTAAAGCCGGATGCGAAGCTAGTTAAGTAGTGACCCTACTGTTTGAATCTGAAGTATAAAGAAAAGGTCCGTGAAGAATTAGACAAAATGCTTGCAGCCAAAATTATTGAACCAGTGGAAGAATCCGACTGGGTGAGTCCTACAATAGTACAGGAGAAAAAACAGAAGGGTGAAATTAGAATCTGCATGGACCTTAGGAAGCTTAATGACTCCTGTGTTCATGATCCATTCCTGACACTGTTTACAGATGAAGTATTGGAGAATGTTTGCAGACATGAAGGTTACTCATTCACAGATGGCTTCTCAGGGTACCATCAGATCAAGATCATGCCAGAAGATAGGAGCAAGACAACCTTTGCAACTGAATGGGGCTATTTTCAATACACCATTATGCCCTTTGGACTCAAGAACGCGCCAGCAATATTTTCGTGTGTAGTGGTGGCCGCGTTCAAGGAATACATCCACAAGTTCTTGGAGGTCTATCTAGATGATTGGACTGTATTTGGGTTAGTTAAACACCATATAGCAAGCTTACATTTGATGCTGGATACTTGCTAATGACCCCAGATTACGCTGAATCTTAAAAAGTGCACCTTCCTCATCCCCTTTGGAAATCTGCTCGGCCATGTGGTCTATAAACAAGGCCTGATGGTGGACCCTGCGAAGATTATCGTTATTCTCAATCTGGAAGTGTTGCGAAGTGTCAAACAACTACGCACCACTTTGGGGCACACTGGTTACTATAGAAAGTTTATTAAGAGATATGCACAAATAATAGTGCCAATGGAACAATTATTGAAAAAGGACACTACATATTGTTGGAATGATGATTGTAAGAAAAGTTTGGATGTTCTCAAGGAAAAAATGGCATCTGCTCCCATCTTGGTCTTCCCAAAATGGGACATTGAATTTCATGTACATGTTGATGCGTCGTGTATTGCGCTGGGCGCTGTACTTACGCAGGAAGGCGCGGAAGGCGTGGATCACCCAATCACGTTCATGAGTTGGTGGCTGTCCAAAGCCAAAAAGAACTATTCTACTATTGAGCGCGAAGGATTGGCAATGGTATACGTGCTCCAGAAATACCGCCACTATTTACTTGGTGGGCACTTTAAGATGTATATTGATCATTTCGCATTGAAATACTTGGTGAACAAGCCTGTGTTGGGGAGGCACATATGCACATGGCTGTTACTATTTCAATAATATGACTTCGAGGTCATCGTAAAGCTAGGATGCCTAAAGGTAGGACCAGATCACCTATCACGAATTGAGACCACCGAGGAGCCAAAAAATTTGGAGGAAGGACTACTTGATGCATAGATCTTTGCAGTGCATGTCACGGATAGCCACTTCAAAGATATAATCCATTTCTTAACCACAGGGACTGTGCCGTATGAATATTCAGTCTAGTAGAAGAAAGAATTGGTGGTACACGCGGCATAATTTTCTATCATCACGGGGCACCTCTACAAAATGGGAAATGGTGAGATATTACGAAGATATGTACTTGAATTTGAATGAGGACAGATCCTCACAGAAGCACATGGGGGGGGATGCAGGAGGAAACTATGTAGGATGGTCGAGAACACAAAAGATTCTTCACACTGGGCTATGGTGGCTAACCCTACATCAAGATTCGAAAGCATACTGTCGGGCCTGCGACATATGTCAAAGGATTGGGAAACTATCATCAAGGGATGAGATGCCACTCAATCCATAGATAATGTTGCAGCCATTCAAAAAATGGGTAATAGAATTTGTGGGGCCAATCAAACCTCAAGGGAATACGGATGCACGCTACATCATCACCGCGACAGAGTACCTGACTCGATGGGCAGAAGCATAGCGGGTTAAGGACTCCACGACCACCACAACTACGAAATTTTTGTTCGACAATGTGTTGACATGGTTTGGATGCCCGAAAATTTTAATGAGTGACCACGAAACGTACTTCCTAAATGAAACTATCAGCACACTTACCAAGGAGTTCCAGGTGTATCATTAGCAAAGTACACTGTACCATCCGCAAGCTAATGGGACAGTAGAAGCATTCAACAAGATTCTGGAGACTACACTGACCAAAGTATGTAATGCACAATGAAATGACTAGGGCATGCGCATACCTTCCATGTTATGGGCATAGAGAACAATGTGCAAGAAATTGATGGGTTAGACACCTTTCAGGTTAGTCTATGGCACATAAGCAATCATGCAAATGGAATACATCGTACCTAGTTTGCAGATAGTAGCAATGAAAGGCATGTCAGACCACAAAGCCTTGGAAGAGAGGCTCATGCAATTGGAAGAACTTGAGGAAGAATGGTTTCTGGCAGGATTCCATCAGTAGGTACAGAAACAGTGCGAGAAATATTGGCACGATCACCATATCAAGTTGCGCACATTCAAGGTAAACGATTCAGTGTTGCTATATGACAGCAAGTTCAAAAAATTTCTTGGAAAATTCAGAATTGATTGGATGGGACCATATGTGGTAAATGAGGTCACAGACGGAGGTGTGGTCCAGCTAGTCAAACTTAATGGAGAGCCCTTCCTAGGAAGAGTAAATTGTAGTCACCTAAAGCCCTACACGGTTGGGCCAGTTTTCTGACTAACCGACCAAAGCACAGTATGCACAACTCGACAAGCTGGACAAAGGTGCGAGACTATAAACGTAGGTACTAAAAGTCGACATCAAAGTAGAGAATCAAGTCAGACGCAGATGATTCCTAAGTAGAAATGGAGCGGATCCAAACAACGGTAGCATGGTGAGTTGCAGAACTTCACGCCACATAGTCACAGTTGGATGGAATTCGCGCAAGGATTGCCACACTAGCAGAGTGACTTGGGACAAGTCATGATGATTGTGTTGGGGACCTGTTGTGCAGTGATCCCCCCATAGTATGTTTTTTTGGGGTTTGAAGCCCGGATTTTGGTCAAGTGTAATGTAAAGACCCCACGAAATGCAAGTGTGGAGTGCGAGAGTCTAGGGTTGTCCACCCTACAATAATATAATGTAATGTATAATATGTCAGGCTACCCATGGTCCGTGGACCATGGGATTGTATAAATAGAGCGAGGTCTATGTATAGGCAGTCTTAGCTTGGAGAACTGATATGGGTTTTTGGAGGATGAATTAGCTCTAAGTCTATAAGTCCGAGTCTTGGGTTGTAGTAATAGTAAGATGCTCTGAAACTGAGTGCGCAGGGCAAAGTTGGGATTGTATCTAAACAGAGGATTAATAAAAGATAAGTTAATTTTGGAATATTCTATGTCTATGCTTCTGGTATCTTTATGCATCTCTTTACAGCTTATGATTGCACGGACTTGCTATAAATGTTGAATGGTTAATGAGAATATTGGGCCCACATAATTAATGTTAAGATCTATAATAAATGCACAGTTAGGATTAAGGATCTAGATAACACCTCTTCGTGCTCTTTACAGAGCTACGCAGAAGTAGTTGCACAAGTTGCGAAGGACAGATGGTTGTGCGAAGCATCGCAAGCACATAGGATTGGTTCGTGAACTTCCCAGCCTTCATCAAGACATCCCTAGGGTGTGGAAACCTAGTTCCAACACCCTCCCATACTACCTCGGGTGAGACCTCAGTCCGCGCACCGCGGACTGTTGCAGAAAGGGCCGGTAGTTAGGGATTGGTTTGGCTAAATCACTTCTGAACCTGGGTCAGGCCCCAGCAATCCAATGCCTATAGTCTCATATCTCGAAACCTTGGGATCTCGAGATTTTCTGAATGCCGAATATCAGGGGAATCTCTGAGGAGTTTCTTTTGAGATTTATATCTCAAGATGAAAAGTTTGACAACAACTTTGTCTAATCTCCGAGTTCTGACATTGTTTTATTGAACCACCAAAACTATTTAATTTCCATGGTTTTTACGTGGACTTCCTAAGTTTGGTTTTAGAAAAAATGGGTAGGAGGTCCTGCTAAGATATGGACCGCCAATCTTCGATAACTTTTTTTGGAATTATCACCCAACATGGGGCTCCCCTTGCAATCAAGCCACTAGTGCACTTGGGCCCTCACAATTTCTTTGATGGAGTTAAGGGAACATGTGGCACACATATGACTTTGATCTTACAGGAGATTTAACTGTGATTCTCCACCAACTACTTTGGCAACTTCTCCTCCATGTTTGGCCAAATGCTAAACCTAACTCTGATTAAGGTCATCACCATTTCATTAATTGCAACCATTGACTTTAAGGCTTTTGATCTTTGACTAGAAATAAATTTTAGTCTTGGAGGCTATTTGAAAACTTTTATATACCACCAGAAATATATTTCAAATCTCTATCCATCTGAACAATTTGTAGTAGTACTTGAGATGATCAATTATACTAGAAATGGCTCCAAAGTCTCTACACCTTTAGCATTCTTGCTGCAACCACCGCTACCTTTGAAATCATCTTCTTTTCCTTTTCCATCAATGAAAAATTATTTTTAACATGGCCCACTACATTTTTGTGCACCTACACTTTATCCCAATGAGTCCAAAGGCCTGAGTATCTTGGGACACAACTTCGAGCAATTTCTCTATTTTTTGGCCTGAACATAGATTCATTTTTAAAGATAATAACACAAGAAAATTCACCCAAACACACCATTGGTATAAACCTTAAGGTTTTGGTTACATCATCATGCTAATATCATCTACGCAATGTGTCCCCTACTGGCAGTTCCATGTGTCACCAGAAGTAGGCCTCTTTGGCACCTAAAATGTCCAAATCTGCATGACATGTGTCCTAAGCGTTGGGTGCCACATCAGCCTATGTTGACATCATATCACCGTCATGTTTACCACAACATCATCCTGATAATCATCATCAACCAATGGGAGTGTGGGACATGTAATAGTGTCATTGATCGACCCAGGGGATAAATAAAAATGCTCAAAATTCAAAGTTCTCAAATTCTACCAAAAATAGTGCCAAATCGTATATCTTGTCACTTTGATTTCAATGATGCTTGAATCGCCTCAATCCGAAAACATATGTGAAAGTTATCGCATCGTGAAGTTTTTAACATACAAATAAAAAATTAAACTTGTGGGGTTGTATGGCCAGTGTATGGCTACCACATAGAAGTCTGTATGCTGACGTGGTGCTTACATCAACAGGGAAACTGTGTAGCACAGAGCCAATCAAAACAAGACACATGGATTGACTATACAAAGTAATTTGACATGATTTGATTGGTTGGTGGTGATTTTGGTTGGGCCAATCACAAACCACCACATATCCCAATGAAAGGATGTCGCATGGCCCTATGTAAGGACAACATTTGGCTTAGTTTTTGACGCCAAAATTTTGGTTGTTCGATAGAATGACCTCCCTAAGGTTCGACTCCATGACGTCTGACAACACAAGACTCTGAACTACCAATAAACCATGGTGGTTCTAGTAAATACAGTGTCTAACAGTTTTATTTAAAGGCTAATAGTTGGTGGTTGGTGGGGTGGGGGGGAGGGGGCATGCTCACTCGATCAGCCCATCCTCAAGCCATATGATATGCAACATGACTGTGCGCCAAGGCGGGAGGGGTGGGGCACAAGTCCTAGCCCTGGTTCCATGTTATCAAATTGTTGTTTTTTTATGCTACTTGTCTATTTTTCACTGTTAAAATATGCAACATTTTAATTAGTTTATGTGCTTTTGCAATACCAATCCATTGCCCATGAGATGTTAACTAACTTACAGAATTTTACAAGAAACTTTAAGTTTTAGTTTTAGATCAGTTTGGTATCAGAGCATGGTTTTTATGAAGGTTTGATAGTTTTTGTAAGTCTTTTATTGAATGATTACAAGGTCTAAATTAATAAGAGGAAAAGGAGTGTTTGAAGAACCAAACCCTCAAATTAGTTCAAGGAGGTCACAAGTCCAAAAAATCTACCAGTCATGACACATGACATGAGATGATGTCTGAGGATGCAAGAGATTTTAGAAAGATGATATGTTTGAGATGGTGAAAGTATTGTACAATGAGAGGACAAAAAGGTTGGAAGAAGAAAGTTCAAATCAACCAAAAGGTAATGGTGGTGATGGGAGCAAGCCTCCACCTCCACCTACCCCTTAACCTCCATCTACACCTCAATCCTTTCCTCCTTCTTTAACTCCTTCATCTCATAGACTTACTCCTCCATCTCCAAAAGGACATAATAAGTCACCACTTATTATTCTTGATGTCAAGTTTAGATTTCCTATGTATAGTGGGGAAGTAAATGTTGAAAAGTTGGATAATTGGGTTCGTTAAAATGAAGTCTATTACAAGATTCAAAAGATTGATGATGATGTGTTGTGGCAGCAACAACCAGCCTCCAAAATTTTTCCTTAGCTTCGTTTTGGAGCCTCCCTACCGACCATCTTCAGTAGCATGTCTTGCACTGTTAAGCACATCAACTTCAGTTGTTTCATAGAGTCTTGTCAGCTTGTGCATGCAAGCTTGTTCCACCCCCTTCACAGGCCGATTTCAAGACTTAGTATCAGTTACTGGTTGAGCAGCTCCCTCTGAGAATTACACAGTTATGGGGGGAACCAACCTTCCCTCCAGAAATTGTGCAAACCCAGCTAGACACCCAACTAGGCTCCAGAATTGCACAATTCTTCCTAACAGTCTTCCTCCAAAAAATTACGCAATTCATCCCAGGACAGCTGCTCAGCCCATAAATTTCAAAATTCTGGGCAGCAGTCACCTGATTCTCCTAGAAATTATGCAATCCCTTTGGGACAGCCAACCCAAAAACTAGCAAAAATTGTGGCAATCCAGTCAGGCAGCCTCATGGGCTTAGAAATTGCGCAATACATTCAAACATGATTCCTTGAGAAAATTGCGAGGTCTGACCCAAGATAGTTGCTCAACTCAGAAATTTAGCAATGCAGTGAGACAAGCTTCCTTGAGAAAATTGCAAGTTCTGACCTAGGGTAGTCTGTTGGGCTCAGAAATTGTGCACTACTGTCAGACATGCTTCCTTGAGAAAATTGCGCAGTCTGACCCAAGACAGCTGCTCAGCCTAGAAATTGTGCGATCCTGGGAGATAGTCACTTGTTCCTCCCAGAAATGGTGCAATCCCTTTGGGACAACCATCTCTTCTCAGCCCCGAACTGCGTAGATTTTCATCCCAGGCTCACAAAACGATGCATGTGCCTTCAGGTTCACCGGTTCCCTCCGGCACCGAGAAAAACTTATTTTCATGCATGGAATGCTTCTCCCAAGGCAACATGCAAAGGAATCTCTTGATTCAAGGATATATTTTTAGCAATTTGAGGTTACATGCAAGGATCATTTCAGAAACCTCCAGCCAAGTGTCACCTTTCCTAGATTTGTGGTATGCACATCACAACCTGGATTTTATCAAAAATCATCAACCAGATGTTGTAGGGCTCATTGCTCACATCAACCTTACAAATTTGACATCCCACCTTGCATCTTGGAGTCGTTGACACATTCAACTTAGTTTTTTTGGGGTAAGCTCGCCTTTCATGTCTTGCATGGTGTTTCTGTCACCTTTTGTGTTTTGATTTGTGTGAGTGTTGTCTGCTTGATTTCAGTGAGTGCTTGTTGTTGTGTTGATGTATGTTAGCTTGTGGAAGAACCATTTCAATTTTCGTTCCCATCTCACTACTGTTGCATGCTTGCCACTATTTTTGCATGGACGGTCACCGTTGTGGTGACTTGCTTCACACACATACATACTTTCCTGTTTTCTGAATCCTGCATTTGTTGTTTTCAAGTATGATCATTCACTCTTGTTTGCACTCATCTCACCATGCATTCAGACTTCTCATGTTTTCAGTCGCCCGTCGGCCAGACTGGATTGCCTTAGCCTAGACCGTGCCTTGCCTGGCTAACATTGCAAATTTCCAAAAGTGAAGGGTCTACCTTCCCTCCTAAAATTGTGCAAGTTTGGCCCAGTACTAACCTCTAGGCTTGCATTGCACAATTCTTGTAGGGAGTGTCCTACTGGCCCCATAAAATACACAATGCAGATTTTTGGTTGCATGTCACTACTGACTAAAATTCCACATTACATAGTTTCAATCCTTAGTAGGCCAAGTTGGAATGTGCATTGTGCAGTTCCAGTAGTCAGTCAGCCTCCTAACAGCCTGGACTATGCCTTGCGCAGTTTTTGGCAGTCAATCTCACGTTCAATCATATAAGTATGTTGCAAGTTAGTCCTAATTTTTTTTTGGTTTTTGACTAATAGATTTATTTCCATGAGTGTTGTTATGTCTCCAAGCATCACAAATCTTCATCTGTCTCTCAGCAGCACAAGTATAATGGCTTCCAGGAGAGAAGAGCCAAAGACACTGTTAAGAACGAAATTGGGGATGCAGTCGATCAAGTGTTTATGAACTTGCCTATTCACGAACACATCAAGTTATTCATGGACAATGATATCAAGATCAATGGAAATGACATCACAACAAGCAACACCATCAGTAGCAATAGAAAGGAAACACACCTGCATGCAACGAATGCAAGAGGACGGTTTCTGACAACGTAGAGGCAGAGCAAAGTTGCAAGTTCAAAGAAGATCTACTCATGACGAAAGAATCTTCACAAATTGAGGCTATGAGGTGATGGCCAGACATGAAGATCATGTGAAGGTAGAGAATAGAAAAGAGAAGGAGTTGCATGTGCTGAAGCAACAACTCAAGGAAGAACAAAAGCTGCATAGACAGAGAATGAGTTGCAGCAGGAACAAGTACAGTAGGGGGCCAACATGCATAGATGGATGAAACTGTGCCTGTACAAGTTATAGATCCATCCTAGTAGTTGGCATGAAGCAGACAAGGTGAGCAGTGTTGTTGATCACATGCAAGGGAATTCAACAGCATGCATGTAATCCCACCCATTTGGCACACTCACCGAGGTGAAGAAAAGAAGCAATTCCAACTGGAGCTGAACATCTATTTTGACAAGTTTATGTGTATGACCACCAACAATTTCTTGGAGATCAACACAGACACTATGCAACAACATGTTGCTGGTCTGGTCGCACCCAAGAAAACCATGCGCATGCTATCAGACGAGTTCAATAGAGGAGCCATATTAGCATACCCTGATGCAACGGAGGCAAGGGTTCATTTCAACAAGATGTCACCATTGAGCACACGGATGACCAAGCTTCACATTAGTTCACCACCATCGACCATCACAACGATTTCAAAGAGTTGGTCTCACCACAACGGTCCGAGTGTTAGTGATATCTTGCATGGCTTGCTCAAGCCATTTTTTCTCACATGGGTACATGTGGAGAATGTATGTAACATCTTTTCAAGTGGAAGTTCAAGTGTTGATAGTTGGATGTAATAGTCATAGAGTAGATGAAGAGTCATGAGGGTAGACAAACTATCACAAAGGGGAATGTCAAGGGCCACCCCACCCTTTGCTATAAATAGTCCCTCATAACTCATTGTAGAGACTTTTAGCTAGCCATGCTTTTGATAGGAGTATCTTAGAGAAATATTGGATAGTATTGTAACGAGCCTTGGTTTCTCCACTATGAAAGGCTAGTATATCTCTTTGGAGGAGCAGGCAGTTGTGACTGTAACGTTCCACTATCGGAATAGTGGTTGGACATGGATGTATTGTATGACTGGAACTTACACTTCTTAATATAACAAAGCCAACACATTTCATGCATATGTCATATTTTATTCCATCTATCTTGTTTACTCTAAATGATATATGTATCTGTTTTCTTATGCATGCATGTATGGACTGTTATGTATATGTATGAATCTTACTGAAATGTGTTTATTGGTTTAACCATCACTTTGTATTGTTAGCTAAATTTCTTTCCAGTTTTTGATGCATCTTCGCTCTTGTGTTCCTTTCTAAGATGTGTACTATCACAGGTTTCCAAGGGTCACACTCACCCCACTCTTCGTGTGTTAGAACCATTCATGCACCTTCCTTGTCTTACCACAGTTGTCACACCCTTCCTACCAATAGAGACATCTTACTTGCCTCTTTTTGAAAGCATGGTCAAGGCAATACCATACAACCCACTGCTAGGACTCCTACACCAAAAGATCTAAGGTCTAATTGGGACTTATTACCAGGGAGATCCCCTAACATTGTGGCGAGTCCAACATTGTCAACATGATGTCACTAAGATCCAACTTGCTTCTCTTCATTTGGAAAGTGTAACCCTCATCTAGTGGGAGGCCAGAACTCCAAAATATTTTAAGAAAAGTGGTAAAATTATCTATTCTTGGAATGATTTTATAGTCGCATTAAGAAGAAAATTTTATCCATTAGCTTACATGCAAAAATAAATTATGGATTGGAAAAATTTTAGACAAGCCAAAGGTCAAAGTATCCAAAGTTACACATAATAATTTAGAAGAAGAGATTTAATATTGGGTGTTGATTTGTCTTCACAAGATACTCTCCTTAAATACATAGGTGGATTTCATAGTTATTTGAGACATACTATACTTATGTTTAATCCCACCAATCTAGATGAAGTATGTGTTCATTCAACTCATTTAGAATTAAGAGGCAATAGTTTTCCTTAAGAGACTAGCAATAAACCTTTCAAATCTAGGGACAAAGGAAAGGGGAAGTTTAAAGACAAAGGAAAGGAGAAGTTTACAGGCAAAGGAAAAAAATAATGCTACAGTGAAGAAAGAGGGAGAAAAAGTTACTTGTAAACATTGTTCAAAGAAGGCCATGATGAAGACCATTGTTGGAAATTACATCCATAAATGAGACTAAAGAAGTTCAATAACAAGGGGAAACAAAAGACTGTTGCTACAACTCAACAATATCTAGGAGCTGATTTAAGTGCTAAAACTAAAATCATAGCCATGGGAATTGTTGGGTAATGAAGGCCCCGCGTAACGGTTTTGGGGCTCAAAGCCTGCAATTTTGGGTAAATGTATGGTAAATACTCCGCGAGATGCGTGGAGCGCGAAGTGTAATGAGTCAAGTCAAAGGGTTGTTCGCCCAAAAATAATGTAAAATGAGTCGGCCTACCCATGGTCTGTGAACCATGGAAATGTATAAATAGAGGAAGGCTCTATCGTTAGAAGTCAATTTTTTTAGTAAGTATTTTTGATCTGGAATGCAATGGGTTTATGAAGAAAGAAGTCTTGGAGCGTCTGTAAGTTCGAGTGAAAGGTGTTGGTAGAGAGATAGAGGCTCTGTAGTTGTGAGCACAAAGGCCTGGTAGAGTCCACAACTGTGTGAGCGGACCCCTACAGCTGAGTGCGCAGGCCATATCTGGTTGTACTAAAGAGAAGATCCATAAAGATAAGAATTTTTGAGTTATTGTGTGGTTTCTTTCGGATCTGTTTTTTGCTTATGTTCTAAATTTATGCATGATTTGTTATACGAGTTTATATCTTTCTTTATAACTGCACGCATGGGGTTTTAAGTTTAAATGTTTTCTTAAAGACTGTAAAGAGTAGATTTGATCTATAACAAACTCATAAATAATAACTCTTAAAGAAGTGCCTTGTTCTGGATCTACATGGAAGTAAAGTAGCGCGAAGCTACAGAACGGTTCGCAAACCCTTCAGACCACATCAAGATATCCCAAGGGTGCGGAAAACTATTTCCAGCACCCTTCTCTTCTACCTCGGGTGAGACCTCAGTATGCACTCTGCCAGCTATTGCCAAAAGGGCCAGTAGCTACGGGATTTGTTTGGCTAATAACTCTTACGAACCTGGGTCAGGGCCCAATAAGCTAACAAATGGTTCCGTTGTTGGGACTGGGATCTGCCTAAGGGATGTTTGATGTCGGAACACTGGAACCCTACAAAGAAAGAGCTTGAAGATTGGTTGGATCAAAAGCTTCACGAGTTTGTAGTTCAGGAAAATAGAAATTCGTGGATATCAGAAGAAAGGTGGCTAGATAGTTACATATACACAGAGATCCACGAGATCTTCTTTGCATCATTTTCGATAGAGTTTTACTAGTGGATTGCGAGGCTAGCTGATAGCATGGGAAGGTGCAGACTAGATCAACCCATTATGTGGACTCCAGGATTGGTGCGCAAGCTAGAAGCATCTGAAGACAAAATCACATGCATAGTATATCCCTGGTTGGATCGGATAATAGGAGGTTTTATCACTGAGTTCGCGATAGACACAAATGTGATTTATATGAAGCAGAAAGGTAATTTCTCTAAGGGCCGCAGGGCAAGTATATCAGATCGTTGAATACTTGGATTAAAATGTTGTTGTGTGAAAAACAGATTATGCACATTCATTAATGTCCAGTGTAACGCGGAGCGGAAGAGGCTACCAAGGCAATGAAGGATTAGAAAACAACCCTCTGATTTCTATTTCATGAGAAAGTGAGGAAGAACTCACAGGGTTCTCTCCAAGAAGCGCAATCCAGTTAATTAAGCAGCGTATCCCATTGATACCACCACCATCCATGCCATCACCTACTTCACCTACATCGAATCCATCTTCGCCGACCCCACCTCCACCACCACCGAGGGTTGGGATGGTGAGTGTCGTCAAGTTTCCAGTATTTAAAGGCATAAAAAATGAGGAACCAAGTGTTATGGCCAGCAACACCCCCCCTAGTTCATCTAAGTATCAACCAAGATACTTAAATGAATGGGGACCCTCAGTTAATTTTTAGGAAAAGCAAGAGTTTCTTTTTGAGCTCACAATCATATGCTTAGGAAAAGCCTCTTGGATATTTTAAGCCTAAGTTTATGATGAGAAGAAAATCTTTAAAGTCGCGTTGCAGAAGGATAGGAGATACCCTCATTTCTCTTTAAAAAATCGATATGCGCACGACCCTCATGTTAACAATAACATCGCATCGCAACAAAGTAGTGCCCATAAAGAAAAACTTAGAGATTCACCGATCTGCGATAACGCCGATCGCTAGATCGCATATCGCAGAAATAAGTCGGCTAGATTTGGCAAACATCAAATTTCTACGATCTGCAATGTTGCGATCGCTGCGATGCTACATCCTTGCGATTTGCGATGATGCGATTAGCGATCGCGCGATATACAAGGTTACGTCAGCAAATCATAAATCACTTCAGTACGAATCCTCCGGGCATGCCATTCAAAGAAAAGCCACTTACCATAATCTGACCTGAAATCATGCGCTTTTAATGATAGTAAATGAATTAGTTGTCAGTTATTAAGTGGATTAAAGACGTGTGCCTTGGTAGAGATTTACTTCACGTAAGGTGGCATATTTGATTTATCCGCTACATTTAAAACTCTCCCATCACCTTTCTGGATCAGTCATTTCCATTTCACTCGTAATCTACAGGAACAAAGAACTAAGATGACTCAGACACAAACGCAGAGAGAAATGGGAAAGAAAAATAAAGCTCAAAGCTCCTAAGCAAAGGAGAAGACTAAGGAGATGGCGCCTCTGTACACAGACATGGCCTATAACAGAGACACGGGGATATCAACATGGGAAGGCATGTACAGGCTACTAGAAGAGGAAAAACCTAGAATAATGAAGGTTGCTAATGTCGTGGATGCACCGCGCTCTTCTGAGGTATCCTTAGAGGACCTAGCATGTTCATTTCTTCACAGAATAGCAGCAAGACCTAAAATTCTACCATATATGGATATGATCAAGTGGATACTGGATGATGCAGACTTAAACAACAGACATTTCAAAGTTCAAGGATACGGGCTCGTCGGATCGTTTGCTGCGCAAGATTTGAAGCTTATGTATCATCTTCCAGAACCGCAAGCGACCTATAACGCACAATTTGTTAAGAAGTTCACGGCAGAGAATCCAGATCTATCAGACACCACTAAAGAATGGTCTAGAAGAGACGAGCCACTAAAAAAGGATAAAAACGGTATGTACAGCACTGGTTCCCTCACCTCTCCATATTGTTTTGCTGCGGCCATGCTCTGTAGGTTATTTGGGATGCCGGATATCAACAAGTTTTCATCTGAATGGCTACCATTAATTGATGCTGCCACAAACACCGACATTATAGATTGGGCCAAAATTCTTTTTGATAATCTATACACAGGCGTTATCAATTATCGGTCTAAAAGATCCTTGTCTCAAAGGGTCTATCCTCCTTTTTATCTGTCTGCTTATATTATGGATTCCGTTTGTCTTGTATCTAAATTCCCTGCTATGGGTTGGAAATGGACTACCCAAGACCCATTGCCCATCCATGTTTATCATAAGGTATTATGGGATTCCCAGTTTTCCCCTCACTTCTACCAGATTTGCCATGGGCTTATTTTGCCCCTATATAAAATAATCTATGACAAAGACCCCCCAAGGTGCTCTCCCGAGGCACAAATTGACATCATCCCCATCGCGAGATGGTTCGGGGAGGAATGGTTTACTTACATTAGAGTTTTTGGAAGAACTGTACCTCCACATGTCCTACCCCTATATGTCCCTGATAAACTTTTGGCTCGGGAAATCGCTTATCAAACCTGTTCTGAAGGCGGCCTGACCAAATACCTAAAGGACAAGAAGAAGGCCATATGGCCTCAATTTCCCGTAACTTGTGGGCCTTCTCTTTGTTCGATGTAGGACGCGCTTTTGGCGAAGTGGAGAATGTGACGTGTCTTCAATTATTTAAATTCCCAGTGAGGCCATTCGACCCAAATGATGTGGCCCAAGAATTCACAACGAATGTCAAGATAAGAGTGTTCTTTGGAAAGAAAGATTTTTTTGATGACCTGTTTCAGAATAAGAGTTCGCTCCAAGAAATTTTGCAGGAAGCTCGGTCGAGGTTGTCTTCAGGTGACTCCAAAAATTCACGTTATACAGAAAAAGAAGGCTGGCCAGTATTCCGCTAGAGAAGCTGCGACTGCCTACTAGAGAACCAACTCCAAGCATCAGCCTCAGTGAAAACTCTAGCACTTCCAGATCTAAGTCCAACGGCATGCAAGAAGTATCTGAGCATCCTGAAGAGTCTGTTTACGACCAAGGAAAAAACGAAGAAACAACCAAAGATACAGCTCAGTCAAGTGCAATGTCTCAACAGCAAGTTATCGCCTCCCCACCAAGAAATCTTCCCCCTCCTGTCATCGAAGCACCACTTGTCACAACAGAGCTAGATAAAGAGTGGGAAACCTTCATTGAATTGATCAATCTTGAAGGACAAGCCCAGAAAACACCTGTGAATAATACACAGGTGGTGCAAGAAGTGGTTTCGACCATAGTCAGTAGTGCCGCAGAAGCAGAACACCTTCCTATCGCTCCAGCTTCAGAGCTTCTACTTAACATAGAAGAAATTACCCCACTGGATGTATTTTATAGTCCCCAACACAAAGCAGTTGTAAGGAGACAGAGAAAGAAAAGAAAACTAGAGAATACACTGTCGCAAGATGCTGAACATTTGGACGTCTTATGGAAAGACCCCAATAATAATCCGACTGAACATCTCACGAAGCTATCTCAGATTGCAGGAGCATATGCTTCTGCAAATATTCACAAGGCCTCGGAAGTTCAGCAACTATTGAAGGAACAAGAAAATCATATACAGATACTGCAACAACAGTTGCAACAAGCCAATGCTAACATTGAAGCTTCCAGACAGCTCGAAAAACTACATGAAGACTTTCAACAAATGCAGATAGGCTATCAAAGGAGTCTCGAAGAGAAAGAAAAACAATTGCAGAATTTACAAGAAATGCATAAAGATGAGCCCAAGCTAGCAGAATTCATTTCAGAATCTATTGGCTTGAACGAGCAACTACTGCAGCAACAAGAAGAGTTGGGACGTAAAATATCACAGTGGAGTCACTATTGTGAGCTGAGCGACAAAATCACCAGTCAAGTGGTGGACTTGCAGATTGACTATGATCAAAATGACAAGAAGGTGACAGAATATTTGACTTGGCAAGATGATGATGAAGGCAAAAGGGCAGGTGCACCCAGGATAAATAAAAATCATAAGGAGTTGCTCTTTAATAAATGGGAGGATCAAATCAGGCAGGCGGAGCGAGCAACAGAGACAGCAGCAACACAGGCAAGCATTCTTATCGACTGTGTAAATGAGAATTTACACAGGGCCAATTTAATTGCAGAGACCACCCCGGGGTACCTACCAAACAAGTTGCAACTGGAAACAGAATGGAAGCAGAAAGCGCAGGCAAAAGGGAAAGCAATCCAAGCATTGGCCAGGTTGAATTGGGAATGTTACTGGACGTACTTGGTTAAACCGCACAGCCAATGGATGACGGTGAAATGCATTACAAATGCAGCCGAAAAGGTAGCGCCAGCTCTCGTAGATGTCATTTTCGCAGCCCAGCTCAGCGCAGAAATCAGTCAGCCGACTCTTCTCAAGCCTATGCTGAATACTTGCAACTTTAAGGACCAAGTTCATAAGTGACTTCATTTAGAATATTGTTTTTTTTCTTCAACTAGATTAGAAAAAGGACGGTCGTTTGAAAACCACATCCTAAAAATTTGTAATAATACTATTATTAGAATTAGGTAGTAGTATTTTAACCCTTCTCATTGCATTGGAGAAGGGTCCAAAAATTTGTCAAAAACTTGTCCTCGGAACATGCACTTCTGCACCCTCAGAGGAGGTTTTAATAAATGGATGGATCGTGATTTATTTATGTTTGCATTTTTAATGTTTGCTACTGATGTTGCACTTTTGTACTCTTAGTAGATATTAGAACAAGTAGAGATAAATCGTTATTACTTGAAGTTTGTGAGTGAAATCAGTCATAAATGGTACTTTTATCTCTTGACCAATTTCTGCTTATATTCTTAGAGTGATATGCAGCTGAGTTGTTTATATGTTAATGTATGAATTTGTGGGTTACCATTTGGCACTTCTGTACGGTGGAGTCATTTATTTGTGCTTGACATATGAATAACTTATTATGCGATATGCTGTTCACAACTGTTTTGCCTAACTTTTTATGCAGAATGGTTTATCTTAATTGATTTCTATTCTTATGATAGCTGAATGATCTTTATTACCAGTTATTGTTCGAAATCTTTTTAGATCGCATAATAGAGGAAATCTACCCCGGGTTAGCGTAGATTAGATGTGTTGTTTTTGTTAGATTACAGTAGCATAGAGTCAGTTTAGAAGTTAGAATTAAATTAGCTTAAATTACTTCTAGATCAGCATCATCAAACTCTACACACGCACACACACCCCCTTACATTGGGAAACTGGTCCCATTATCCCCAGTCGGACCCGCTATACCAAACGGACAAGGAGCTGCCAACCAAGTTCCGGACCGGGTGGGTATCCCCCTTGTTGTTGACTCGATTTCCGGGCCCTCAACACCAGGTCAGTTCTGGTTTTTGGTAAAGGCTGTATGGGAAGCCCAAGGCATAACGGATGATAACATCAAAAAGGCTACTCTGGTTAGCGCGCTACAGGACTGCGCGCTAACATGGTATATAAAGTACTCAAGCGATCATCTGAATGTGGGAATAGCGGTTATCGAGGATGCATTGAACAGAGAATTTAGTTGGCCAAAATCGGAGATATAGTTGGTCATTGGGTTCAAAGAGATCGCGATGTTACCTGGTGAAACCCCGTGGGATCTGGACCAAAGATTGAAAAGCAAAATTGGCGAGGCTAACATGACATTGACAAATGCACAACATTGCATGTGGTTTGTGGCATCGTTGACACCACATTTGAGGACGACGCTATCACAGCAAAAGATCTCAACCCAAGCCGAAGCATTAGAGACAAAAATGAGGTTGCATGAAACCCCAATATAGGATCTAGGGTTGGGAGTGCAGCAAATTCACGTGCAAATACAAAACTTGTGCTTAGAGATGTAAAACTTGAAGAAAGAAAGGGTGCCTTGACCGGAGGTGCGTACAGAGGTAGGCTGTATTAAATGCAAAAGTCAAGGACACGACAATGAACATTGCCCCATCTTTGCGAACTATCTGGCTGGAGGGGGCCCGATGCCATTAAAGCTGGAGATTGTGGCCGAGTTTCCTGTTGGCATATGAATCCACAAGTTGGCTAGTGGGTTCTATGAAGCAAAGGACGAGGCCGCAAGGAGTCACTTGGCTCTCAGTTTGTAGATTGCAGAGCTGAAACTACAAGTACAACCTTCAATGCCACTAGAGGTCACCGAGCAGTGCAGAAGCATCATTAAATCCGGGTGGGAAACAATCACACGTGCCATGAAAGAGTGTGTCGACTTGTTGGATCAATCCCTTATTATCCTCACTTCACTCCAGGAAGATCCAAAATTACAGTGACTGGAGACAGAGGCAAGGGAGCTCCAACAAGCCTATGACAATGTCAGAGGGACCACGTAGATGGTTGCTATTACGCAGTGCTTGGCCAAGATGTGGGAGGTCCAGGCCCTGAAGATACAAGCTGATGTTGCCCAAAAAAAGGAAGCAATGATTAAAGAACATCTCTAGCCATGGCTTGATGAGGCATTCGTGGTTTCCACCACCATCGAGCACAAGGTGGCATACATGAAGGTAGAATATGCACCCGGCGAGGCAGCTGAAATAGAGACTAATGTGTCAGTGGCCCATGTTGAACAGGTATAGCGGATTGCGGAAGAGTTTGCTGCAAGTACAAGTGAAGCATAGAAGTTGCTAACTAACCTCTGTGTGAAGATTTTCGCACCAGCCGAGTGACTTGGGATGACTCACGATTATTGTGTTGGGGGCCTCTTGGGTAGAGAAGGCCCCGCATAACGGTTTTGGGGCTGAAAACCCTAAATTTTGGGTAAAGGTCTGGTAAAGACTCCACGAGATGTGCCGAGCACAAAGTGTAATGAGTCAAGTCAAAGGGTTGTCCACCCAAAAATAATGTAAAATGATTCAGGTTGCAAAATGTATAAATAGAGCAAGGTTCTATGGTTAGAATTCAGTTTTTCTAGAAAGTGTTTTTCATCTGGAATGTAATGGGTTTATGAATAAAGAAGTCTTGGAGCATCTGTAAGTTCGAGTCAAAGTTGTTGGTAGAGACATAGAGGCTCTGTAGCTATGCGTGCAGAGGCCTGGTAGAGTTTGCATCTATGTACGTGGACCCCTGCAGCTGAGTGCGCAGGGAAGATCTGTTTGTATTGAAGAGAAGACCAATAAAGATAAGGATTTCTGAGTCATTGTGTGGTTTCTTGCAGATCTATTTGTTGCTTATGTTCTAAATTTATGCATGATTTGTTATATGAGTTTATATATTTCTTTATAACTGTGCGCAAAGGGTTTTAAGTTTAAATGTTTGCTTAAAGACTGTAAAGAGTAGATCTGATCTATAACAAACTCATAAATAATAACTCTTAACGAAGTGCCTTGTTTCGGATCTATGCGGAAGTAAAGTAGCGAAAAGCTACAGAACATTTTGCAAAACTTCCAGAACACATCAATACATTCCAAGGGTGTGGAAACCTAGTTCTAGCACCCTCCCCTACTACCTTAGGTGAGACCTCAGTCCGCGCTCCACGAGCTATTTCCGAAAGGGCTGATAGCTGCGGGATTTGTTTGGCTAATAACTCTTTTGAACCTGGGTCAGGGCCCAATAAGCCAACAGGAATGAAAGGTATAGATTCTAATGCAAGTACTAGTTCTTCTAGTAAGCCTATTGATTCTCAAAATTATAAATAAATAAGTGAGCTTTTTCATATTAGGGTCATTACAAAACATACAAAATTTCATATATTTTTTTATAGTGGATCCCAATTCAGTCGTATTTCTGAAGCAATTGTCAAGAAACTTAATCTAGAAACTACACCTCATACTAAACCTTTCCATTTGGGTTGGTTATGTGATGATGCCAAATTATAAGTGAGAAGAAAATGTAAACTCCAATTTTCCATCACTACTAATTTTATAGGTGAGGTAGAGCTTGATATTGTACCACTTAATATTTGTGGGATTCTTTTAGGGAGCTGATACTTGTATGAATGAAAAAGCATATTATATTGTCATGAGAACAAATATCAAATTTTTAAATATGGAGTAGAGTATATTGTTAGAGAAAATTGCAAGAAGATGAACTTATCTCTTGTTAGTATTGGTCATATGAAAAGGCTTTTAAATTCTAGTAAGAATTTTGTGTTGTTGAGGATTAGAGATAATGATACTGTTGAATATGAAGCTTTCATAGGATGTGATTCTAAAATCAAGCATGGCTTGCTTGCATTTTTTAACACTTTAGACAAGATGTTTCAAGGACTTGAAGGGTTGCCTCCAGAAAGAGGAATACAACATGAGATTCACTTGCAGCAGGATGCACCACTTCCAAATATTGGCATGTATAGAATGTCATTTTTACAGAATTCAGAGATCAAGAAGAAAATTCAAGATCTTCCTGACAAAGTGGTCACTAGGCCTAGCGCATCTCCTTGTGGGTCTCCTATTGTATTGGTTCTAAAGAAATATGGTACATGGAATGTGTGTGTGGATTTTTGAGCTTTGAACAAGATCCCAGTAAAGAATTTCTATCCTCTTCCTCCCATCGATGGTTTTCTAGATCAGTTAAGGGGAGTTTAATTTACTTATTTAGATTTGAGAAGCGGTTATCATAATATAAGGATTTCTGAAGATGATATTTTGAAAACTATTTCAAGACAAAAAAAGGCTTATTTGAATGGTTAGTTATGTTGTTTGGGCTTTGCAATGCACCTGTTATCACTCAGGTTGTTCCCTTTGACTCCCAAGGGAATACGGCCGAGGTAACCACTAACCAATCTTTGGGTCACAGGTTCTAGCCTACCTATGACCAGAGAGGGCTCTCTCTTTATGTTTTAACTTTGTTTGTATAATTTTTTAGGCTAGTTATGATGCTCAAGGTTTTGTTTTTGGAATTTGCTGGATGATGACTTCAGTTAAGATATATATGTGCTTACCAGGGTGTTCTAGGCCATTGGGCATGGAGTCAGTGGTGCTTAATTTGTTTGATGTGTCTGTGTTAATACATTAGTGATGCTGCAGAGCCAGATAAGTGTCTGAGAAACAATTCTTTGAACCTGTGATTAAGTGTGATGTAACCAGGGTATGAAAGGCAATTAAGAATCTTTCAACAAATTGGTATGGGGAAACAGTGAGAATATTATTTAGAAGCAGTGAAGAATTTCTACATAACATTCATATTTATAGAATTAATGAAAACATGAGCAATTACGAATTCATGTTCATGATCAATTCTGAAGAAAACATTTTCAGCAATAAAGATTGAGCACAAGGTGTAACCAAACATTTCCTGTACTATTCCTTTTCTCTACTGCTAGATTAGTGAGACATGTGTATGAATTAATAAACATAAGAAGACAAAACATAGATTGAGAAAAACTTATTGTTCCATCAGACAGCACAGGAATTCTGCAACAACACTCATAGCATCACCAAGACATCAAACATTCAGGAAATCACTGAGCTTTTCCAGCCTTTTGCATTAGATAATCTAAAAATATACAATACATTTGCCTCAGAATGAAAATCACCAACCCCTCATAAGTTGCCAGAGTAGGTATATATACATAATTTACATAAGAAAATATCTAGCTGATGAGTAAATGTTTCATTAATGTCGTGCCAACTCCTGGAGCATTGTAGCTGAGAAAGTAAATGCTGTAGTAACTCCTCAGTGCCTTAGCTGTCCAAAATGGTCAGAGAATGTTGACTTTCTAACCGTTGGAGTCGGCTGAAGATATGCTGCCCAAAATTTGCATATTTTTGATCTTTTGCTTGCTGTCGCTGTCCTTTGCTGAGTCACCCTTTCGGCTGCCTAAAGTGCTGTCTTTATTATGCTTTTTGCCTTTTGCTGAGTTGTACCTGACTGGGACCGAGCAACTGAGACTACTGTGGCAAAATTTGTAGCATTGTCTGCCACCAATCCTCTTTGGGTAGCTGGTGTCTTCGAATTTTCAACAATGTTTCATCTGCCTCTGTATATCTATAAAAATTAGGGGGAACCTCAAAAAGGTGGTGGATTTCATTTTCAATAAAAAACAGATTTTCAAGTTTGTCAAGAAAGCCCTACCCTGTTGGAGGCCCTGCTTCCTCAGAAGTACTGGCAGATGCAGTAATATGATTTTCAATAAAAGTTGACATCCTGGCAGCATATTGCTCACGGGGGAGCAGTTTCCCTGTGCTGGTTAGTAGGCTGGGCAATCCCTTTCCTTGTAGTGCTCCCATTTTGAGCTTGTATTCATCCACCTCAGCCTGTATTTCGAGGCATTTTCTCTCTACAGTCTGTACATAATTCCTGAGAGTTAGCACCTTTTTAGCCGTAAGGACAACCTCTGTTCTGTTGACAATGTTGATGGCTGCTAGCTCCTCTTGGGTCTGATTGTTCAAAAAATGTATCATTCTATTGGCCTGCTCAAGCCTATTCCCCAGAACTGTTCTGGCCTTTTGGATCTCGATCTGTGCTTTGGCAATTAGTTCCATTTGTTCATGCACAATCTTGATTGACTTCCATTGTCTAGTAATGGATTGGTCAATTCGGGCCCACAAAATTCTTTTTATTTCTGCCATAGCGCTTTCTAGCTTGAGCTCTTTCTCCAAGGCCTTTATTTTCTCTTTCAGGGCCTTTATTTCTCTACCTTGCTCTGCCACAATCATCTTTGATTTGTCATATTTGGCCTCTAGCTCTGCCAACTTTTCCTTGGCCTGCTTAATCTCAGTAGCCTGGAGCTCCATTTCTTTGATAGCCTTAGTCAAATCTTCTATGTTTAAACTGGACTCTGGGGCTGTGGTTGTTGCTGTTGCTTTTGTTGTTGTTGTAGTTGTTACAGGGGCCACTGTTGCCTCTGTAGTTGTTGTAGTGGTTGAAGTAGTTGGAGGAGCTTGGGATGTAGATTCTCCCTGCTTATCTTGTAGTGCCCCTTCAACTATTGAAGGAACAAGAAAATCATATACAGCTACTACAACAACAGTTGCAACAAGCCAAGGCTAACACTGAAGCTTCCAGACAGCTCGAAAAACTACAGGAAGACTTTCAACAAATGCAGATAGGCTATCAAAGGAGTCTCGAAGAGAAAGAAAAAAAATTGCAGACTTTACAAGAAATGCATAAAGATGAGCCCAAGTTGGCAGAATTCATTTCAGAATCTATTGGCTTGAACGAGCAACTACTGCAGCAACAAGAAGAGTTGGGACGTAAAATATCACAGTGGAGTCACTATTGTGAGTTGAGCGACAAAATCACCAGTCAAGTGGTGGACTTGCAGATTGACTATGATCAAAATGACAAGAAGGTGACAGAATATTTGACTTGGCAAGATGATGATGAAGGAAAAAGGGCAGGTGCACCCAGGATAAATAAAAATCATAAGGAGTTGCTCTTTAATAAATGGGATGATCAAATCAGGCAGGCGGAGCGAGCAGCGGAGACAACAGCAACACAGGCAAGCATTCTTATCGACTGTGTAAATGAGAATTTACACAGGGCCAATTTAATTGCAGAGACCACCCTGGGGTACCTACCAAACAAGTTGCAACTTGAAACAGAATGGAAGAAGAAAGTGCAGGCAAAAGGGAAAGCAATCCAAGCATTGGCCAGGTTGAATTGGGAATGTTACTGGACGTACTTGGTTAAACCGCACAGCCAATGGATGACGGTGAAATGCATTACAAATGCAGCCGAAAAGGTAGCGCCAGCTCTCGTAGATGCCATTTTCGCAGCCCAGCTCAGCGCAGAAATCAGTTAGCCGACTCTTCTCAAGCCTATGATGAATACTTGCAACTTTAAGGACCAAGTTCATAAGTGACTTCATTTAGAATGTTGTTTTTTTTCTTCAACTAGATTAAAAAAAGGACGGTCGTTTGAAAACCGCATCCTAAAATTTTGTAATAATATTATTATTATAATTAGGTAGTAGTATTTTAACCCTTCTCATTGCATTGGAGAAGGGTCCAAAAATTTGTCAAAAACTTGTCCTCGGAACATGCACTTCTGCACCCTCAGAGGAGGTTTTGATAAATGGATGGATCGTGATTTATTTATGTTTGCATTTTTAATGTTTGCTACTGATGTTGCACTTCTGTACTCTTAGTAGATATTAGAACAAGTAGAGATAAATCGTTATTACTTGAAGTTTGTGAGTGAAATCAGTCATAAATGGTACTTTTATCTCTTGACCAATTTCTGCTTATATTCTTAGAGTGATATGCAGCTGAGTTGTTTATATGTTAATGTATGAATTTGTGGGTTACCATTTGGCACTTATGTACAGTGGAGTCATTTATTTGTGCTTGACATATGAATAACTTATTATGCGATATGCTGTTCACAACTGTTTTGCCTAACTTTTTATGCAGAATGGTTTATCTTAATTGATTTCTATTCTTATGATAGTTGAATGATCTTTATTACCAGTTATTGTTCGAAATCTTTTTAGATCGCATAATAGAGGAAATCTACCCCGGGTTAGCGTAGATTAGATGTGTTGTTTTTTTTAGATTACAGTAGCATAGAGTCAGTTTAGAAGTTAGAATTAAATTAGCTTAAATTACTTCTAGATCAGCATCATCAAACTCTACACACACACACACACCCCCTTACATTGGGAAATTGGTCCCATTATCCCCAGTCGGACCTGCTATACCAAATGGACAAGGAGCTGCCAACCAAGTTCCGGACCGGGTGGCTATCCCCCTTGTTGTTGACCCGATTTCTGGGCCCTCAACACCAGGTTAGTTCTGGTTTGTGGTAAAGGTTGTATGGGAAGCCCAAGGCATAATGGATGATAACATCAAAAAGGCTACTCTGGTTAGCGCGCTACAGAACCGCGCGCTAACATGGTATATAAAGTACTCAAGCGATCATCTGAATGTGGGAATAGCGGTTATCCAGGATGCATTGAACAGAGAATTTGGTTGGCAAAAATAGGAGATATAGTTGGTCATTGGGTTCAAGGAGATCGCAATGTTACCTGGTGAAACCGCGTGGGATCTGGACCAAAGATTGAAAAGCACAATTGGCGAGGCTAACATGACATTGACAAATGCACAACATTGCACGTGGTTTGTGGCATCGTTGACACCACATTTGAGGACGACGCTATCACAGCAAAAGATCTCAACCCAAGCCAAAGCATTAGAGACAGAAATGAGGTTGCATGAAACCCCAATATAGGATCTAGGGTTGGGAGTGCAGCAAATTCACGCGCAAATGCAAAACTTGTGCTTAGAGATGTAAAACTTGAAGAAAGAAAGGGCGCCTCGACCGGAGGCGCCTACAGAGGTAGGCTGTATTAAATGCAAAAGTCAAGGACACGACAATGAACACTGCCCCATCTTCGCGAACTATCTGGCTGGAGGGGGCCCGATGCCATTAAAGCTGGAGATTGTGGCCGAGTTTCCTGTTGGCATATGAATCCACAAGTTGGCTAGTGGGTTCTTTGAAGCAAAGGACGAGGCCGCGAGGAGTCACTTGGCTCTCATCTTGTAGATTGCAGAGCTGAAACTACAAGTACAGCCTTCAATGCCACTAGAGGTCACCGAGCAGTGCAGAAGCATCATTAAATCCGGGTGGGAAACGATCACACGTGCCATGAAAGAGTGCGTCGACTTGTTGGATCAGTCGCTTATTATGCTCACTTCACTCCAGGAAGATCCAAAATTACAGTGACTGGAGACAGAGGCAAGGGAGCTCCAACAAGCCTATGACAATGTCAGAGGGACCATGTAGATGGTTGCTATTATGCAGCGCTTGGCCAAGATGTGGGAGGTCCAGGCCCTGAAGATACAAGTTGATGTTGCCCAAAAAAAGGAAGCAATGATTAAAGAACATCTCCAGCCATGGCTTGATGAGGCATTCATGGTTTCCACCACCATCGAGCACAAGGTGGCACACATGCAGGTAGAATATGCACCCGGCGAAGCAGCTGAAATAGAGACTAATGTGTCAGTGGCCCATGTCGAACAGGTATAGCGGATGGCGGAAGAGTTTGCTGCAAGTACAAGCGAAGCATAGAAGTTGCTAACTAACCTCTGTGTGAAGATTTTCGCACCAGCCGAGTGACTTGGAATGAGTCACGATTATTGTGTTGGGGGCCTGTTGGGTAGAGAAGGCCCCGCATAATGGTTTTGGGGCTGAAAACCCTAAATTTTGGGTAAAGGTCTGGTAAAGACTCCACGAGATGTGCCGAGCGCAAAGAGTAATGAGTCAAGTCAAAGGGTTCTCCACCCAAAAATAATGTAAAATGATTCAGGTTGCAAAATGTATAAATAGAGCAAGGCTTTATAGTGAGAATTCAGTTTTTCTAGTAAGTATTTTTGATCTAGAATGTAATGGGTTTATGAATAAAGAAGTCTTGGAGCGTCTGTAAGTTCGAGTCAAAGTTTTTGGTAGAGACATAGAGGCTCTGTAGCTATGCGTGCAGAGGCCTAGTAGAGTTTGCATCTATGTACGTGGACCCCTGCAGCTGAGTGCGCAGGGAAGATCTGTTTGTATTGAAGAGAAGACCAATAAAGATAAGGATTTCTGAGTCATTGTGTGGTTTCTTGCGGATCTATTTGTTGCTTATGTTCTAAATTTATGCATGATTTGTTATATGAGTTTATATATTTCTTTATAACTATGCGCATAGGTTTTTAAGTTTAAATGTTTGCTTAAAGACTGTAAAGAGTAGATCTGATCTATAACAAACTCATAAATAATAACTCTTAAAGAAGTGCCTTGTTTCGGATCTATGCGGAAGTAAAGTAGCGAAAAGCTACAGAACATTTTGCAAAACTTCCAAAAGACATCAATACATTCCAAGGGTGTGGAAACCTAGTTCTAGCACCCTCCCCTACTACCTCAGGTGAGACCTCAGTCTGCGCTCCACGAGCTATTGCCGAAAGGGCTGATAGCTGCGAGATTTGTTTGGCTAATAACTCTTTTGAACCTGGGTCAGGGCCCAATAAGCCAACAGGAATGAAAGGTATAGATTCTAATGCAAGTACTAGTTCTTATAGTAAGCCTATTGATTCTCAAAATTACAAATAAATAAGTGAGCTTTTTCATATTAGGGTCATTACAAAACATACAAAATTTCATACATTTTTTGATAGTGGATCCCAATTCAGTCGTATTTCTGAAGCAATTGTCAAGAAACTTAATCTAGAAACTACACCTCATACTAAACCTTTCCATTTGGGTTGGTTATGTGATGATGCCAAATTATAAGTGAGAAGAAAATGTAAACTCAAATTTGCCATCACTACTAATTTTATAGGTGAGGTAGAGCTTGATATTGTACCACTTAATATTTGTGGGATTCTTTTAGGGAGCCGATACTTGTATGAATGAAAAGGCATATTATATTGTCATGAGAACAAATATCATATTTTTAAAGATGGAGTAGAGTATATTGTTAGAGAAAATTACAAGAAGATGAACTTATCTCTTGTTAGTATTGGTCATATGAAAAGGCTTTTAAATTCTAGTAAGAATATTGTGTTGTTGAGGATTAGAGATAACGATACTGTTTAATATGAAGCTTTCATAGGATGTGATTCTAAAATCAAGCATGGCTTGCTTGCATTTTTTAACACTTTAGACAAGATGTTTCAAGGACTTGAAGGGTTGCCTCCAAAAAGAGGAATCCAACATGAGATTCACTTGCAGCAGGATGTACCACTTCCAAATATTGGCATGTATAGAATGTCATTTTTACAGAATTCAGAGATCAAGAAGAAAATTCAAGATCTTCCTGACAAAGGGGTCATTAGGCCTAGCGCATCTCCTTGTGGGTCTCCTATTGTATTGGTTCTAAAGAAATATGGTACATGGAACGTGTGTGTCGATTTTTCAGCTTTGAACAAGATCCGAGTAAAGAATTTCTATCCTCTTCCTCCCATCGATGGTTTTCTAGATCAGTTAAGGGGAGTTTAATTTACTTATCTAGATTTGAGAAGTGGTTATCATAATATAAGGATTTCTGAAGATGATATTTTGAAAAGTATTTCAAGACAAAAAAGGCTTATTTGAATGGTTAGTTATGTTGTTTGGGCTTTGCAATGCACCTGTTATCACTCAGGTTGTTCCCTTTGACTCCCAAGGGAATACGGCCGAGGTAACCACTAACCAATCTTTGGGTCACAGGTTCTAACCTACCTATGACCAGAGAGGGCTCTCTCTTTATGTTTTAACTTTGTTTGTATAATTTTTTAGGCTAGTTATGATGCTCAAGGTTTTGTTTTTGGAATTTGCTGGATGATGACTTCAGTCAAGATATATATGTGCTTACCAGGGTGTTCTAGGCCATTGGGCATGGAGTCAGTGGTGCTTAATTTGTTTGATGTGTCTGTGTTAATACATTAGCGATGCTGCAGAGCCAGATAAGTGTCTGAGAAACAATTCTTTGAATCTGTGATTAAGTGTGATGTAACCAGGGTATGAAAGGCAATTAAGAATCTTTCAAAAAACTGGTATGGGGAAACAGTGAGAATATTATTTAGAAGCAGTGAAGAATTTCTACATAACATTCATATTTATAGAATTAATGAAAACATGAGCAATTAAGAATCCATGTTCATGATCAATTCTGAAGAAAACATTTTCAGCAATAAAGATTGAGCACAAGGTGTAACCAAACATTTCCTGTACTATTCCTTTTCTCTACTGCTAGATTAGTGAGACATGTGTATGATTTAATAAACATAAGAAGACAAAACATAGATTGAGAAAAACTTATTGTTCCATCAGACAGCACAGGAATTATGCAACAGCACTCATAGCATCACCAAGACATCAAACATTCAGGAAATCACTGAGCTTTTCCAGCCTTTTGCATTAGATAATCTGAAAATATACAATACATTTGCCTCAGAATGAAAATCACCAACCCCTCATACGTTGCCAGGGGAGGTATATATACATAATTTACATAAGAAAATATCTAGCTGATGAGTAAATGTTTCATTAATGTCGTGCCAACTCCTGGAGCATTGTAGCTGAGAAAGTAAATGCTGTAGTAACTCCTCAGTGCCTTAGCTGTCCAAAATGGTCAGAGAATGTTGACTTTGTGACCGTTGGAGTCGGCTGAAGATATGCTGCCCAAAATTTGCCTATTTTTGATCTTTTGCTTGATGTCGCTGTCCTTTGCTGAGTCACCCTTTCGGCTGCCTAAAGTGTTGTCTTTATTATGCTTTTTGCCTTTTGTTGAGTTGTAGCTGACTGGGACCGAGCAACTGAGACTACTGTGGCAAAATTTGTAGCATTCCCTGCCACCAATCCTCTTTGGGCAGCTGGTGTCTTCGAATTTTCACCAATGTTTCATCTGCCTCTGTATATCTATAAAAATTAGGGGGAACCTCAAAAAGGTGGTGGATTTCATTTTCAATAAAAAACAAATTTTCATGTTTGTCAAGAAGGCCCTGCCTTGTTGGAGGCCCTGCTTCCTCAGAAGTACTGGCAGATGCAGTAATATGATTTTCAATAAAAGTTGACATCGGGGCAGCATATTGCTCATGGGGGAGCAGTTTCCCTGTGCTGGTTAGTAGGCTGGGAAATCCCTTTCCTTGTAGTGCTCCCATTTTGAGCTTGTATTCATCCACCTCAGCCTATATTTTGTGGCACTTTCTCTCTACAGTCTGTACATAATTCCTGAGAGTTAGCACCTTTTTAGCCGTAAGGACAGCCTCTGTTCTGTTGACAATGTTGATGGTTGCTAGCTCCTCTTGGGTCTGATTGTTCAAAAAATGTATCATTCTATTGGCCTGCTCAGGCCTATTCCCCAGTACTGTTCTGGACTTTTGGATCTCGATCTGTGCTTTGGCAATTAGTTCCATTTGTTCATGCACAATCTTGATTGACTTCCATTGTCTAGTAATGGATTGGTCAATTTGGGCCCACAAAATTATTTTTATTTCTGCCATAGCGCTTTCTAGCTTGAGCTCTTTCTCCAAGGCCTTTATTTTCTCTTTCAGGGCCTTTATTTCTCTACCTTGCTCTGCCACATTCATCTTTGATTTGTCATATTTGCCCTCTAGCTCTGCCAACTTTTCCTTGGCCTGCTTAATCTCAGTAGCCTGGAGCTCCATTTCTTTGATAGCCTTAGTCAAATCTTCCATGTTTAAACTGGACTCTGGGGCTGTGGTTGTTGCTGTTGCTTCTGTTGTTGTTGTAGTTGTTACAGGGGCCACTGCTACCTCTGTAGTTGTTGTAGTGGTTGAAGTAGTTGGAGGAGCTTGGGATGTAGATTCTCCCTGCTTATCTTGTAGTGCCCCTTCAAGCTCCTTTTCCAAATCAAGGACCTTCTGGTTAAGTTGCATTATTAAATCAAGCTGCTCATCGGCCTCCTTTTCCTTCTGCAATTCTGCTGTTTTGGGGTGCTCGGTGGGCAGCAGCTTTAACCTTTTCCTCAATGCATTAAGATCATCTTCTTTTTTCTTCATGAGGGCCCTCACTCCCTTTGGGTCCTTGGGATCATGTCCCGGGTCTATAATGATGTCCTCTAATGATTTGATCCTGTTATCCTTGGCCATGGAGGACATTCTCTCAAAATCCAACTGAACGTTGGTATTCTTTAATGATTCCTTTAATTCATGGGCCATTGTTGCCCTGTCCACCAAGGTGGCATAGACCATTTCTCCAGTCTGCTTGTGCAGTTCAATTTGGTCCATGGGGTGAATGTCTTTTGCCATGACCTCCACCCTTGTTCTTACATAATCTGCAGCTGATTTAGGCTGCGGCACCTTAGGTTTGAAGTGGCTGAGGATCATTTTCTCCTCTTGAATGTCATATACAGACATTAGCCTTTCTTGCTTGGCTGGTGTTGCCTTTGACAAACTGTTTGTATACTTCTATTCTTAGGAAATCATTCTGTGCCTTTATTTGTTTGAAAGAAGCCTTAGTGCTTGAAGGCTTCTTGCTCTGCTGAGTGGAGGAGGACACCTCCAAGCCTAGCTGCAATCCCTGCTCCTGCTGGAAGGAGCTTGTGCCCGTTTGCTGGCTGCCTTCCCCATTTTTCCTTGGACTGTCAAGGACTTCTTCACTTATTTCTTCTACTATTGGGGAGTCAACCTTTTGCCTCTTGGCCTCAGGTTGCTGGGAGGATCCACTAGCGGGAGTGGACTCTTCTCTGTCTCTTTTCTTACCTCTCTCCTCATGTGTTGGAGTCTGCAAAATTGGTGCTGCTGGTGGCTCTGTTTGTGGTGGAGGGGTCTGCTCTTATTGCTGCCCAATTGAGGAGGCAGGCTGTTCTTTTAGTGTTTCCTCTTCAGCACCCATTATCCCTTTACCTTTATTTGTACCTGATGCTTCTGTGGAAGGTGCCTGGGTGGCTGGTGCAGTTGTTGTGGCTGAGGTCCCTTCTCCCACTGGATGTGGCTTCTTGAAGATTACCTGTTGCACAGAGTCTAAGTCAAGAGTTTTTTCCAAATCCTTGACATTCTTTTGCATTATCTCTTCTTCAGTTAATTTTTCAATTAAAGTGTCTTGCAGCCATTCTTGCTGATTGGCATACTGTTCAATATGTGGATATTTGCAATGCTCATAGCCTAACAGCCTGTACTTAACCCTCCTGGCACAGATGAATCCTTCAGGGTCATAAGGGACCCAACGGAAGCTTTTTGAGAGCATGTACTTGTCTTTGAGGATTTGCTCAGCATCTTGCCATCCCTCTTTTTTGTTCATGATGAAGGGGCCCAAGTGATGCTTGAACTTGAGGTGGCCTTTCTTTTTGGCACTGTGGAAGTGAGTGAGGTCAGAGGGAATGAGCTGCCTATAATACTCCAAGGCAAACAGTCTCATGGGCACATATTTTGGGAGCGTGTATGGACAGAGATCACAGCCATAGATTCTGATGACTGTACGATCCTGGTATAGGTACCAATCACCTATTTTATAGTTTTTAGAGAGCTGTAGGGTTTTCTTTATTTCAAATGACACTCTGGGAGGAGGGGACCTCATCAATAAGCAGGAGACTGGGTATACAAATTGATCAATAAATTCACAATATGAATATGGTGAATTTTGGACTTGGTGGAAGAAAGATGTCCAGAAGATAACAGATCTTCTTTCTCCTCTAGAATCCAGCTTTTTGATGTAGCATGGAAAAGCCTCGGACTGGTAGTACATGAACATGTGGTAGATATAAGATGAATACTTGAAGATGCCCTCCCTGTCCACTTTGAAAAGCTGCTCATGTATCTTGTTGGCTATGAACTTAGCAAAATTATATTTGTAGGCAGGAGGTTGGCCTGGGCTATAAGAAGCTAGTAATACCAGCACTGTCTCATCAACAAATTCACTGGTTTTATAGCCCAACACATATGAAATCATGTCCAGCAAAAGTTTGCCTATATCAGTAAAGTGGACATATAAGTAGGGAGGTGGCCTTATGGGCTGGCGGTCAGGCCTCATAAATGTCTGGGTGATCTTCTGCATGTCATCAGTGGACATCTTGGCACCTGTATCCAGCAGATAGTTCATGGAGAAAGGAAACAATAGCTGAGTTTGTTTGAAGTTGAGCATCTGGTTGATGGACTCAGCATTAATGTGAAAGAGGATGCTCCCAGATGGAGACTTGACAACTCTGTGATTTGCATCATAATTCTCAGCACATAGGTGAATAATCTCTGGAAAAATGTTAACAGATGGGAGAAATTAATATGGCAGATTTTTTTCCCATATCCCATATGTATCCTTGCCATTCAAATAGTCATCTCTCAACTCCCTGAAGGTCTGCAAATGGTTCCTATCACCCACAAAGTCTTGGATGAGGTAATCCCTGTCAGCAAGAGGCAGGGACTCCAGCTCTTTATTTGGTGGATTCATGGGGGCAACACTGAGAGCTGTGGGTGCAGGGGCAGCCATTATGTAATTTCTGAATGGAACAAGGCAAGTGCAATAGGTTGCAAGGCCTTTCTAGAAGTCAATTGGCAGATTGGATGCAGGTGCTGCTGAATGTATTCTTCAAAGAGGAATTGGCTGGCTAGGCAGGCTTGCCTCTGCTCTGCTTGGGTAAATTCACAGGAATTGTGAATAATGAAGATGAATTGCAGGGGGTGCAATTATAGTTTGGTGAAATTTGGTCCTTGAAGTATGTACCCGGCAAAAGGGAACAATGCCGGGCAATTTGGGAGTCAATTTGCGATTTTTGAGACCGCGGAGGGCCACAAGGCGTGAGGGCGGGGGCCGGGGATATGACGTCAGGATGACGTAGAGTGACGTGACGAGGAAGGTGGTAAGCGGGAGGGTGGTAAGCGGTCTCCCCGCACCGCTTTTGGGAGAAGGCGGTATCGGGGAGGGGGGCTGCGAACACCCCCGCCGGCTGCCACGCGTCCCGTGTACGGGGGGGAAAACCGCCCGCTCCCCGGACGTTAACGCGCGGCACCTTCAGATCTCAAAATGCCCGCCCACCGTTGGATCAAAGGGGGCGGGAGATCAAGGGTTGGCGGGGGTCCCGACCCATCGTGCACGTTTTGGGGGGTCCCGCCGGCCAATAAACCATTTATTTAATACTTCGGGGTTCAAAACTTTGGTTAAGGGGTTTTTGCGTGGGTTTGGGGTATGCGGGTTAGACTGTCGGGTTTAGAAAATATGTGAATATTGGGTTTGAGAGGGGGAGAAGGGGTTTGCATGGGTATTTTTCTGGAAAAAGGGGGTATATATGAGGGTTAAGGGTGGGCTATTAGTCTAACCAGGGGTTAGAGTAATTCCCAAAACAAGGGTTGACTATAGTCCCTGGTGGACTAATGTCTCCCATAGACATACTATTTAGCTATAATGCTAAAGGGGGGATATTTATACATTGCTTGGGGTTTTATACACCATGGTGTTATAGTAGTAGGGGAAAAGGGGAACATAGGGGATTTAGTGTAGATAGAGTTAGTAGTTAGCACTGGAGGGGAGTGTGAATGGGAAGTGACAGATACTAAGCCTTTTTAGGAAACAAATTTAGTTAGGGAGTAGATCAAAATGAAAAGAATTTTTACACAAGAAATGTGGCTTCTTTTCAAAGAGAGAAGTCACTTCTGACATGAAATTTGTACAAATGAAGAGTCTAAGGAGGACTGATCAGGCAGATCCTGCAGTGCTCATGGGGAGGTTAGTAAAAACTTTTGAAGGGGATGAGGGAAGTTAGTGATAGTTTAGTAGTTTGCCAAATGAGCCATTGGTCTTGCCTTTCTCTTGTTGGTGACATCATTGTGATTTTTGCCAATTGATATACTTAGATCATGCTTTCTGCAACCTTCCACCGCCTACCCTGCCTATTATGCCTAGCATTTTTTCTTCCTTTGGATGGGTGCACTTGGCCTTGCAAAACCTGATAATTCTTTTTTTTCTTTTTGCTGCCCTCCTATCTAAGTCTACCCTTATGACTTCCAAGGGCCCAGATTTAGCAGTTGGGCTCGTTTCTTTCTCTATCCACCTAGTCATCTGTCAAGCTTGAACTGTTTGAACAGGTACTTCCTCTCTAGTCTACAACATGCAATTCAAAACATGGTGAGGCCCAGCTTGAGCTGTTGGACCACCCATCAAAATAGTAGTGGCATTTTGGACTAGCCACTTTCATGGTCTTTTTTTGGGGTTCATTTCTTTTATTTTTTTCTTTCACCAATTGATTTTCTTGCCCTTTGATGTTTCTTTTAAGGCATACCCTCTTTACATTTTTTAAATGTCTGCCTCTTTCACAAAAATGGAACCTTAGCAGCATGGAAAGTGAACATTTTTGGCACTTCCACTGTCAATCATGAGAAATGAAAACCTATTGGTATAGGAGGCTAATAGTGGCTCCACTTGGGGATGGCTTTTCTAGGTGAAAAGCTAAGAACAGCAGGTCAGATTGCCTGAGTTCTGCTTTCTTGCTGCAGGCTGAATTTCTCTGTTGTTGGAGACCAATGGTTAGGATCCTAGATAGTTGCAGGCAGCACCCAGTGAGCTGATTTGCTGTGAAATTGCAGATCTGTTTTTTACCTGTTTCTCGGAAATTTTCCTCATCACTTGATAGTTACCCTGTGTTTTCTTTGCTTTCTAAATGCCAGGATCAACATTTTCCAAAAAGAACATAGTGTAGCATCCTGGTCTCCTCAAAATCTGCTGTACTTAGTGCTTTATTTATCTGCTGTAATTGAAAATACTGGAAATACAAATATTTATGTACAATATATGCCTGTTCAGTGTTTAATCAAGGGAGTCAAAATAATGCTTAAGCATTCTCCCATTAACTGGGCCTTCCTCAGTGTTTGAGCCATCCAAACTTCTTAGAAAATAGGTATTGTTTCCTTGTATGGCATAAATGACATAGGGCCCCTTCCATAAAAAATCAAACTTACCATGTTTGCCTTTGTCCTCCCTTCTGGAATCCCATCTTAACACTTTATTTCCTATAAAGAAATCTTCAGCTTTGGTTCTTTTGTCAAATATTCTTTTGAGCTTTTCTTGTAGAACTTGGGTTCTTTGATAGACTTCTTCTCTTGTTTGCTGTAAATGAATTGTTTGATTGATTCTTCTTTGGATGTCATTTGGCTCAGCTTGTATTCCTTGCAGCAGCTTGATCACTGGAATTGCTAGAGATGTAGGAAATTTTGCTTCCAGCCCATAAACCAGTTCATATGGACTCATGCCAATTGATCTCTTGGTGGTCAGTCTATCAGCCCACAGTGCATTTACCAATTTTTTATGCCAATTCTTTTTGTTTTCTTCCAAAACTTTTTTAATGATGTTGATGAGACTTTTATTGGAAGATTTAGCTAGGCCATTACCTTGAGGATAATAGGCAGTGGAATGACCTAGGATCATGTGATACTTGTGACAAAAGTTGATTATTTTCTTGGACTTGAAAGCAGCAGCATTGTCTGCAATAATTTTGTCTGGACAGCCAAACCTGGACAAGATGTTGGTTTCTAGAAATTGTATAATAATGGAGTCATTGGCCTGCCTGCAAGGGATGGCTTCTATCCATTTGGTGAAAAAATCTGTGGCAGTGAGAATCCACCTATGCTGGCCAGAGGATGAAGGGTGAATTTCACCAATGAAGTCTAAACCCCATTGCTGGAATGGTCTCTCAGCTGAAACTGGTTTGAGTGGTAAAGGTATCAGTTTCCTCTTGCCCTAAAAAATTTGGCATTTGTGACAGGACATTACAAATTTCTTCACATCAGCAAACAAGGAGGGCCAATAAAATCTAGCCCTTAGGATTTTATCAGCTGTAGATTTCCAGTATAGGTGTCCTCCACAATCACCTGCATGAAATTCTTTGAGGACATTATCAGTTTCTTCTATTGTTAAGCAATTGAGTAAGATCCCTTCATGATTTTTCCAAAATAAAACATTGTCAATGATACAAAACTTTGATGCTTTCATTTTCAAGAATCTTTTCTTGGTTCTGGACAACCCTAGAGGAGCTTGTAGGTTTAATAATACAAAACATATATCATTATACCAGGGAAATTGCATAAAGGCTTGGTTGATCTGCGGAATCGCCATCTTCTGTTCGTCGTCCAGTTCATTAATGTCAAGGGCTTGAAAATTTGTTTCAGTCATTAGTTTGGCTAGGCCTTGTCCTTTTATCAGTTTGGTAGGTTTAATATCAATGTCATATTCTAAAATATTGGCAATCCATTTGCCCCTCTTTCCCTCAATTCCTTCTTGGGTTAGAATATCTTTGACCACTGCATTAGGAACATAGGCAATTATATGAGAGTAAAGAATGTAGATTCTGAATTCCTTGATGGCTTTTACCAAGGCATAGGCTTGTTTTTCCATGATCTGATATTTCAAAGGAGCATCCCTAAGGGATCTACTAAAAAATGCAATGGGTTTTTCACAGCCTTGGTCATCTTTTTGTAGCAGAACAGCAGCAATAGTATGCTCAGAAGCAAAGGAAAAAATAAGGAAATGTTGATCAAATCTAGGGCTCGTGAGGACTGGTGTGTTTGTCAATGCTCTTTTTATATCCTCAAAGGCTTGTTTAGCTTCCATAGTCCATTTGACCTTGGAATCCTCTTTCAGCATAGTGTTTAGTAGTCTAATGAGTTCAGCCAGATTGGGAATGAATCTCCTCAAGAAGTTGATCTTTCCTAGAAAGCTTTGTAGTTCTTCGATGTTTCTTGGATGAGGTACTTGTAGGATAGCTTGAATTCTGTCCGGGTCAATCCTAATACCATCTTTTGAGATTATATGCCCCAAGATTTTACCTTCCTCTAGCCCAAACAGGGACTTCTTAGGGTTCTGTTGTTGCCTCGAAAATCGCTGAAACAACATCGGGGATAACCACCCGGTCGGGACCTTAGTACAGCTCCTTTTCCGTTTGGAATAGTGGCTCCGACTGGGGATAATGGGACCAGTTTCCCAGAAGTAGATAAATGGGATGGATGGATGATTATAAACTACGCTAGCGACAAGCAAATAACTAAAACTATCAGCAAGAATATAATAACTATGATCTATCCTGGGGACTTATTGAGCTTTAAAGTGTAGCGTTTGATGGTCTGTGTCTAAAGACAGGCATATAGATGACTCCATCTTTAAGGCATAGATATTAATTTATTCAAGATTGTTGTGCCTAAATAGTTAAACAGAGCGATTAAAACAAAATTACCACACTTTATCATTTATATCATTGTCACATGCATGATTGAAAGGAAAGGCACATCGTAAAACATCCAATAGTGGAATGAATAAAGATCTGCTGTTACAGCGCATACATATAATCAACAATAGCAAGAATAATCACATAACAATTCATATAAAAGGAATGAATTCAGACATAGATAGAAATACCATATGAGCTGCTTGACACTCCCAAATATCAATCGCTATTTGTAGTTCTTCCTTCAACGCAAAAACATCCTCAACAACGACAATAGTGCACAATTGCATAAAGAAGCTTCCTTGTTAAATTAAGAACAATTGACCTAGTTTTATAAAAGAATATTGACTGAAGCACAATAGTGCAAACTTCAGTCTATTAAGTCTGTTACAAAACTTTACGACCCTTTCCAAAACAATGAAAGGGTCTATAAATACTAAACTAATCTAAATATCTAATAAACAGAAATCCTACATAATTGGCATCAATAAATATTGATCCTATTTCCTGGAGCGATCTGGCAATCGGTGACATAATTTATCAGGTAGGCTGCTTGCCTTTAAACCTGAGCTGACTTGTCGCAAGCATTGGCTCTACTTCAGGTGGTTTGTTGAGAAGCGAACTAAGTTGGGTAGCATAGGTGGCATCCTAAATTTCGGGAATTATACACCCGATAGCATTTGTCAAACACTTAAGGGCGGCTCTTTGTGTGTGGGGCTTAATCAGGAAAAGCCAATATGCATCGAAGGTCAAACTGTTAACCCCAGCGATTAATCTCCCTTTTTCCTCCAAGTCAGGATAACACGTTTGCTCCAACATGTTTGTTGTTGTTATCTTTCCTGGCGTACATTGGGAGATCATATTTGCCAAGTAGAGAATGTTGTTAACCAGATCAACTAGGTTGTTGGAGGTTGATTTACACCTTGAAGCTGCCCTTTCTGCTTTCATCACCTGTGTGTGTCATTCTGTAAAAAGTATGTCTTTGTATGTTTCTGAAATCTTGGGCAAATTTGCTTCTCTCCCTTGATCAGAATCTTGCCAGTCAAGATATCCACTTATGATCTCGTCAGCCTGGTCTAACTCATTCTTGGCTTTCTCTACCTGCTGATTAATGGACGTAGTTAACTCACACAATGGCTCTGCCTCGGTGAGTTGTTGACAAAGGAGCCTAATTTGTGATATCAGTGCATTGTTTATTAGTGATGCTTCCTTTCTGAACTCATCCACCTGTGGAGCGCCTTTGATTATTTCAAGCTGCGATGACAATTGAGCGATTTGCTCATCTTTCGTTTTCATCATTTGTTCATTTGTTGCTCTCAATTGTGCCAATTCTTCCGACAATTCCTTTTGTTTCTGGATTGCATTTTGGTCAATCCTTTGCCTTTCTTCCCGCAATTGCTGGGTTAATTGATCATTCATTTGCTGTTGTACCAGCAACTGCTCCTCTGCTTGCGCTGCCTTCTGCTTTGTCTCGGTCAATTCTGCCTGTAATTTCTTGGTCCTTAGTCTTCAGTAGAAGACTTACCTCCGATGCCTTGTCGATTGTTGTTGCGGAATAGGCTCCTGCATACTGTGACAGCTTTGTTAGGTCATCGGAGGGGTCCAATTCCTCCTTCCATACTACATTACCCGTGACTGTTTGCTCTGGAAAGATAGAAGGTTGATCAGTCCTTCGTCTTTTCCTTGATCGCTTTACAACTGCTCTATGCCTCGGGCTGTAGAAAACATCCAGGGGAGGAATATCTTCTACCTGAAGAACGATTTGGTCGGAGGGGTCCTTTGGTATTACTTCAACATCCTTAGAAATGGGTGGGCCACTGGTTCCACTTAGAACCTGAGGTGAAGTGATGTCCTGTGTGTCATTTGTCTTGGAAGTGTCCCCATCTTTTGAACATTCCAATCCACTGATGATGGAATGAAACTGCTGCCATTCTTGAAATAGTTTGGGGTCTATGGTAGTGTCCACATTGACATCGGTGGTGGTCTATTTCTCCTTTTCTGCTTGGGACTCTTCCCGTTCTTTTTCCTGCTCTTTCTTCAGCTGTTCCTCTTGTTCTTTCTTTTGCTTTTCCTCTTGCTCTTTCCTCTGTTGTTCCTCTTTATCTTTCCTCTGTTTCTCCTCGTGTGCTCTCTTCTGCCGTTCTTCTTTTTCTTTTCTCTGCCTTTCCTCCTGTTCCTTTTTATGGTCCTTTGTTACCACCGGAGGTTCCTTAGATTGTTGCCGAACAGGCCCGCTTGATGAAGTCGCTGGGGTTGTTGCTAGTAAATCTAGAGGCAGAGTTTGCAACCTCTGTTCTCTAAGCTTATTGAACTCAGTCAGCCCTTCATCATTATATCTCAATCGAGCAAGTTCTTTAGCTTGACCTATTGTTTCGGCTGCAATGAATAGGTCGTCAAACCAATCTTCTTTGTGCTCGAATTTTGTTAATTTGGCCTGCTCTAGCGCATTGTAGGCAACTTTGCTTGGATCCTATGGCCTGTTTGGGATAGTTGCCAGAGTTAAAGGTTGAAGCTTTGTGGCTTCCTTCTCTGCATGTTTGAGATCATGCAGGGTATAGACGCCACACCTGAAGGGAAAAGAGGGCCAGCCCCTCTTCTTTTCTTTCTTGAGAGTTTGTGTAACACTCTCAGCCGTAATCCGATAGGCAATTTCTCTTGCTAGAAACTTATCTGGTATATACAAAGGGAGAACATGTGGGTCGGCTTGGCTGCCGAAAACTCTTATGTAGGTAAATCTCTCCTCCCCGAACCAACTTGCTACCGCTGTTATATCAAACAAAGCTTGATAGGAAATCTTTGGAATGGGTTTGTCAAAAATAGAATAGTGAATAGGCACCATAAAGCCATTGCAGAATTGGTACAGATGGTGCTTGTAAGAGGTCTTCCATAGTTTCTGATGGTATATGTGGATGGCCGTGGGATCTTGTGGCGTCCACCTCCAGCCGAGCACAGGGAATTTAGAATTGAAATATAGTGTATCTAAGATATATGCACTGTAATAAAATGGGGGAATTTTCCTTTCTGTGACGATAGTCTGATGTCTAAAGTCACGCACAGCTTGTGCTAATTTGTCAGAAAGGATGGTGGCCCAATCCATAATTATACCGTTTACAGCTGCCTCCATTAGAGGAACCATCTCTATGGTAAAATTAGCAGAGTCATGCAATCCCCATAGCCTACACATCATTATCCCCGCATAGCAATAAGGAGAAGCGAGAGAGTCGACTGAGTACTTACCCGAAGATTCGTGCTTGTGTTTGGCTGGATTTTGTCTCCAATCCCGGATGGGTTCGGATTCAACTTCATTTTCATTTGCAAACTTCTCCAGGAATGCTTTATTATATATCTTCTCCGACTCGGGCAAATGATACATTTGTCTTAAACCATCCGGCCTGAACGATCCGAAGATTCTCCCATCTCTAGTGTTGAAAGTTCTGTCCAAAATTGGGATTTCTTGAATCGCCCACTGCACTACATCTGTGTATGGTAGAATTTTCTCCCTAGCCGCTATTCTGTGAAGGAAAGTGTCGGCTAAATCTTTGAGAGTACAATCAGACTTGCGAGTAGGATCCGTAGTAGCTTCTATTACTGTCTTTTCTGGTTGTTCGGCTTCAATCAAATTGTAAGTGCCTTGCCAAGTGACTCTGGTGAGGCCCGTGCATGTAGTATCAGAAATTAAGCCCTTCTTCTTGTCCACAAGAGCTTGTCCTGCTGCTGATGTAGTGGAGGCGCCTGCGGTCTTCTTTGATTTCTTCCCCATCTTGTTTGAGTTTTCTCTTTCGGATGGATTCTACATAGAGAGACAAATGTGCGTAATACAGAGATAGCAATAGAAACTTGCAAGTGATGAGAACGTAAGCATAGGTCCGTAATAAGGGATTTAGCTTTAAAAATGGGCGCGGACACAATCTATGGAAAGATTTTTAAGAATTATGATCTCATTAATTGGCCGTTTTAAAACCTGTCATCCCTTAAATGCCCATTATATCGTTATTCAGCTGAATGATTCACTTAATCGTGCAGTGGGCTTTTTGGCAGTTGAGTGCAGGTAAATGGCTGCTTATCCGATCCAGCTTTAAATATGAATGAATTATGATATCCCATCACTTAACGGCTTTTTATTGAAAACTGTGCTTCATCACATTGCGTCGGGGGAATGAGGATTATAAAGTGCACATATAGTGTATCGCCGATCACCGATAGCGATATCGGATCGCATCGGGGGTATGACCTGTGCGCCTTAATGATGTGCATTGGATATTGCCGATTGCCGACTGCCGATTGCATCGCATCGGGGGAAAAGATTTGAGCATATTAAGACTTTAGTGAGGATTACCGCCAATATCCGATCGCCGATTTCGCATCGCATCGGGGCTAATGGCATGGGGCGCTTTTAAAATGTGCATGAAGTTTTGCCGATCGCCGATTGCGATATCGCATCGGCGGAAATCAATGTGCCGCTTATTTATATTTCTTATGTCATTGCGATATGCGATCTTGCGATCGCTTTATCGCAATGACAAAGATTTGCCTTATTTCTTTAAATGGATTTTTCAAAAAGGTTTTATAAAATGAGTTGATTTGATTATCGGACCTTTTTGAACAATAAAAGTATTGATACCAATTAATCTTTAAAGGGACCCATTTCATATGTTAATATTTATAAATAAAAATGATATGAAATGGGGGGTTGTTGTAGAGCACAACAATTGGCGATTCGCTGGAAGAACCAGTTATCTCTGGAAATAATAGAAATACTTAAGCTTTTTTCAAAATAGAGTTTCAATCAAAGGGGAAAATTCTAATATAACTAGATATTTATGCATTCTGAATAAAATGAAACTTTTTTGTTAACTTCCTTCTCTTTCTAAGAGAACAAAAACATTCTAAGCTTTAAAATAGGCCTTTATTGGTTTATAATGATAAAATAGAATACCTTTCCAAATCAGCTTTTATAGTAAACTCATCTGTCATAGGTAGAGCCTCTGCTGCCAGCAAACATCTATAGTTTCGACAGGGATACCTTTTAACCATGTGATTGTCCATTGTCCCATCCAATTAAGAGTGTGATTAACAGAATGAATTCAAAATATGTTTTCATATTTTGTACCTCATTTCCTTTTTTGTTGTTGATAAGATAAAAAGCCATTGTCCTGGTTTGGTGGCCAGCTATTGACAATGCCATTCACTGGTAGTAGTCTAGCTGAACAAGCTGGCTCGTGATGAGACCCCTTGTCTTGTAATTTCAAGCCATTACCCTATTTTGGTTTGCAGTATTGGTAATGTCAGATAAACTATTTCCCTATGAACATGGTAAGCAGGCTTGTAATAAGACCTCTTATCTTTAATATCTTATATTTTAGAATTACACTCTGAAAAATCACAAACTTTAGTGAATGGGATGAACAATCTTCTCCTTAAGAGTAAATGGATGACAGGGTAAGAGTTGAAGATGCTGAAATTGGATTGATTTCTATCTTGATATTGATAACCTTTTAGGACCAATTTGAAAACAGAAAATGATTTACAATATTTCTATGCTTTGAGAGGAGTTGACAAAACTTGAATTGTGATTTCAGAATATAATGATATCTAATTTCCCAGAAATTATCCTTTTTGGTTAAAAGTTATATTATTTAAAAGAAAATGTTCATACTAGTTCTGTGGGACAACTTTTCAAACTCAGCAAAAGGTCAATGGAAGATATCTCACAACCTTATTTTCTAAAAAATCTACAAACTATAAAATCCTACTAAAATGAAAGGAGAAGGGGTTACCTCCTCAGTTAAAGAATTTCTTCAAGATAAGGCCATTAACAGGGAGAGAATCTCTCAAACCTGATAAATCTTGCAATATAAAGGTTGAATGGCCTATCTTTTCACAGATCTGAAATGGTCCAAGCCACAACTTCTGGAACTTGGAGTGTTTACCCTTGTCCTCATGGGCTTTGTCCCATTTCAGAACTAAATCACCGACTTGGAATTGTTTTGAACCGGATGAGACTGAATCAAAAGCTGCTTTGATGACTTGCTGATGTTTGGCATGGATAACCTTGGCTTTTTCTCTTTCCTCTTCTAATTTTAGAATTTGGTCATGTCTAAGCTGAATAGAAGAGGAAGGATTTTCCTCAATGAACTGAACTAGGGCTAAAGAAGGAAGCACAAGATTTGTGGGCAGTACTGCTTCTTTTCCATACACAAGATTAAACGGAGAAGTTCCAATAGAGGCTTTCTGTGTTATCCTATTAGCCCATAATGCAAACACTAGGGATTTGTGCCAATTTTTTTTTTATTTTGTTCGATAGTTCGCTTAATGATTTTAATCAGATTCTTATTAGTGGACTCCGCTAAACCATTTCCTTGGGGATAATAATTAGCAGAATATTTTAACTTAAATCCTCTTTTGATAGCGAAATCAAAAATAACATTCCCTAAAAAGTAAGATGCATTATCAAAAACAAGAGCGTTTGGGACACCAAACCTGGTAATAATGAATTGATCTATGAATTCAATGACTGTTTCAGAATTTGCTGTCTTTAAAGGGATTGCCTCAACCCACTTAGTCAAATAATCGGTAGCAGTATGGATATACTTATGCTATTTTGAAGACGATGGAGTGATTTCCCCTATGATATCCAATCCCCATTGCTCAAATGGTTGTTCAATGTTGATTGGTTGCAGAGGGAAAGCTGGTTTACATTGTCTTCCACTAGCAGTTTGACAATTGAGACATTTCCTTACATACTCGTGGGCATCTTTAAACAAAGTAGGCCAATAGTAACCAGCATGAATAATTTTGTGAGCTGTTGTGTCAGCTCCGAAATGTCCTCCTGCTGGTCCATCATGTAACTCCTGTAAAACCTTTTGGGCTTCAGGTTTCTCAAGGCATCTCAACAAGATAGAATCATAATTCTGCCTAAAAAGCACGTCATCAATGATTGTAAAATTCTTCGCTTTTAACCTAATGGCCCTTTTGTTTTTGTAAGACAAATTTGGAGGTGCATAACCATTCTTTAAATAAAATATTAAATCTGCATATTGAGATCCAGAATCAGTAACACTTATCTGATTGATTTCTTGAGTTTGTTGTGTATCGCTTGATTCTGGAATGTTGGTTGCTCCTGCCAATATCCTGCAAAAACCTTGACCTCTAACAATCTTTGCTGGCCTAATTTCTAAGTCATACTCTTGAAGCGCTGTGACCCAATTTGCCATTTTTTCACCCAGCTCTTTTTGGATTAATAGTTGCCTAACTGTCGGGAAAGGAACTATCACTTTTGTATGGGTTTTCAAAAGGAAGGGTCTATAATGTTTGACTGCTTTAAATACAACAAAGGCTTGTTTTTCTACATCGGAGTAATTTAATTCGGCACCCTGAAGATTTGAGCTAAAGAACGAAATGGGTGCTTCCAAATTGTGTTCATTTAGTTGCGTGAGTACTGCAGCATAAGATACGTCGGATGCAATTGTATACAATGTGAAATGATTAGAAAAATTTGGAGTATTCAAGGCTGGGGCATTGATTATTGGTTGTTTGATTACATCAAAAGCTTGCTTTTCTGCTGATCCCCACTTGAAGACTAAATTCTTCTTGATCATTGTTTGAAGTGGTAAAATAATTTGAGAAAAATCAGGAACAAATCTTTTAACAAAATTGATTTGGCCTAAAAATGACTGCATCGACTTTTTATTGTGTGGGAAAGGGATTTCAGAGATTTCTTTGATCCGATCAAGATCGATATAAATGCCATCTTTGGATACAATAAAACCTAAGAGTTTTCCTTGATCAAGAGCAAAGAAAGACTTCTTTGGGTTAAGAGAAATACCATATATTTTGCAACGCTGAAAGATTTGATTTAGATCATGCAAATGATTATACCTCTTCTTAGAGAATACAGTAATATCGTCTAGATAGACGACTACTGTTCTATTAATCAACCCTCTAAAGGCTATATCCATAGCTCTCTGGAATGTCGCTCCTGCATTTATAAGTCCGAAAGGCATTTTCTGATATGCATATGTTCCCCATTTTGTTCTGAATGTGGTTTTAAGTTGATCATCAGGATGAACCAGAACTTGGTTATATCCTGAGAATCCATCAAGAAAGGACATCAATTCAGAGCCTGCTACTGATTGGAGTATTTTCTCCATAGTAGGTAATGGGAAGTTGTCTTTCAAGCTTGCTTTGTTTAAATTTCTGAAATCAATACAAATTCGAATGTCGCCATTTTTCTTTCTGACTGGCACCATATTAGAGACCCAGTTTGAGTGTCAGACAAGAAAAATAATTTTGGATTTCAAGAGTTTGTTAAGTTCTGACTTTATCTGGCTCTCTAAATTTGGATGTATTTTTCTTAACTTCTGCTGAATTGGTTTCTGATCAGGAAGCATAGGGATGGTGTGTTGGATAAGAGATGTATCATATGTCTTCAAATCATCATACTTCCAAGCAAAGACCTGTTTGTTTTTTCTTAACAGTTCAATGAATGCCTCCTTTTCTTCCAAGGAAAGTCCTAACCCTAAATTAATGTTTTGAGGAGCATGGTGAGTACCTAGATTTATCAATTCAAACCTAAGGGTAGAACTTTGGAGCTTTGCATTAATTACAGGTTTAAACCTGTCTTTGATATCATAAAGATATTCGAGCTTTACCACTGGTTTAGGAATTGAATTTTCCTGAGGTATTTCTTTCATTTGTAGATCATGGTCATTTTCCTCAATAATTTGATCGTCATAGGACTTTTCAGAAGTTAGAAATTGCAAAATATCTTCATCATGGTTAAATACTCTCAAATTAGTGACATTGTCGGGAATTGAAGGCCTAAAAAGTAATTCTACAGAAAATCTATCAGGGTTGTAGTCTTCAGAAGGTAGAAGCTTGGAAGCTACATTGGCTAATAGGTCGGCTGCCGAGTTTTGCGACCTAGGAATGGAGGAAATGTTAAATGCTGAAAAGTGTGAGGTAAGATCCTGTACTAGCAATTGATAATGCTTGAGGTGATTTGAAAGACAATGAATTTCATTCCTCACCTGTTTAACAATAATTTCAGAATCGCCGAATACTTTTAGATATTGCACTTTAAGGCCGATTTCTTTATATAATCCCTGGACTAAAGCTTCATATTCGGCTGTATTGTTAGTGCATTCAAATTCTAACCTACAAGACAACATTGTCTTTTCTCCTTGTGGATTAACCAAAATGCAACCTGCTCCTGAGCCCTCGCTGGACTTAGAGCCATCAAAATATAAAGACCAAAATAAAGAGGTATTAACAAAAGTATTTACATTTTCCTCAGCATCATTAAAACATCTAGACTTATCAGTTTGTGAAAAAATTTCAATCTGAGATGTACAATGATTGACTGAAAAAGGAGATAGTTGGGTAACAAAGTTGCCAAAGAATGACTCTGACGAATAATTCCCCAGAATGTTGTTGTTGAATGCTACAGCTTGGTTTTCTTGCTCAAATTCAGTAACTGTGTGGGTCATGTGCTTCTCTTGATCGATCCTTATTTGATTTGGCTTCCCCTTGTAGGGAAGCCACATATGTGACAAATCTGTGGAAATATACCCATGCAATTTCTCGGACCAATCCCTACTCAGAATTAAACTGTAAAATTCAGGTATATCAACTATTAAGATGTCAATCCTCTGTACAATTCTGGGATCGGCAGACAACCTGATAGTTACGGAATTAATTTCTCCCACAACCTGCACTTTGGTCCTGTCCAACTGTACAATATGAATAGCAGACTTCTAGGGTTCAATGTTCAGTTTAGAGCAAACTGAAGCTGGCATTATGTTGGATGATGCCCCTAAGTCAATTAAACAGTTGTGCAGGTTTCTGTTATAAATCTCATAGGTCAGCAGGAAGGGTGGAGTATGAGAATTCGATCTATCTCCGATTAGAACTGAATCGGTAGCTTCAACCATACCTGGAGGAGGTTGGCCTAAATCATTAGCAGCTTTTGCACTGGGAAGGGGTGTAGAGGGAACAGCATTCAATTCTTTAAGAAGTAATTTTTGCTGATGTTTTAATTTACTAAGTTCAAACATAGTTATGTTTGCTTTAGTTTTCTTCATGTCATCAACAATGTTATATTCCATTGAATCGGATACCACTAATGTTTTGGATGTTGAAGGAGAATTAGAAGTTGAAGGCTGGTTTTGGGGAACTACTACAGGTGATTTATTTGGGGGAACTTTTTCCTTTGTTGTGGTAGCACCTGCACTCCTTTTCTTTGAAGTTGCCTGGGCAGGTTTAGAAGTACTTTTACTTCTTGTAGTAACCGGGAAGGTTTCTTCTTCATTATCGGTATCAGAGTTGGGGAGTATAAAATCCCACATTCCATGGCATTCAGCTACTTCTTCTTCATCATCAGTTTGTGAGGTTGTTTCCTCTTCCTCTTCTTCTTGCTCTGAATCTGCATTAGATATGACATTCGGTGGCTTTGTTTCAGTTTTCTTATAAATCCTAAATGGTCTTTTGTTTGAGGTTTCGGCCACCTGCTTCTTTATTTCAACCATTTCGTTAGACAAAGTTTTCAGGACTTTTTGCAAACCCTCCATGTCGTATGGGTCTTTTGGGGTTTCCTTCTTGGAATCCTCTTTAAATGAGACTTTTTTGGTTTTTCTGTCTTCCAAAGCAGCTTTCTTCTCTAGAGCATTGATGCGCTTTTCCACAGCAAGTGCTTCTCTCATGTTTTCAGCTAAGGTAGGTTTCCTAGCCCTGTCTACAAAAATGGCTATATTGGCAGGTAGGGCGGTAATATACCATTCGCTTCGAATTTGTTCACTTGGTTTGGAAGCTGTAGGGATTTTATTCAGGAGTTTATTAAATCTAGCGTTAAATTCCTTTATTGGTTCCCTATGCTCTATTCTCAGATTGGAGAGGTCGTTTATTAAAGTAGCTAAGGACCTATCATCTCCATATTTGGTAAGAAACTGCTCTTGGCAAGTGTTCCAACTGGTAATTGAACCAGAGGGTAAGGAAAAATACCAGGATCCCGCTGATCCTTGCAAGGTGTAAGGGAAGAGTCTAACAACAACATCTTGTTCTGTCACTCCTTTCAAGTTAACTGCTAACATAAAATTATTAATGTGTTCTTCAGCCTGGGTCCCGTCATCTGGGTTAAATTTAGGTAGCCATTTTTCAGGAGCATCTGGTAAAGGATGCAATGGTGCAGGCATGTTGACTGCACCTGGCCTGGTCCATGGATCTGCCATTATAATAGCAGCAGTGGTTGATACTACTGTTGGAATTCCAGATGTATGGGAAGAAATTAATGCTGAGGAGTGAGCAGGTTGGGATGTTGAGGCTTCTAATCCCTGGTGAATGACAATATGTAATGGGGAAGTGGATGGTTGACTTTGCAGAGGGGAAGATGCAATGGAGGACGTGGATGAAAGCTCTTCACTATCAAATCCTTCAGTAATTTTCTTCGCCTTTTTCCTTTTGGGTAAAGGGAACTCAGTGGGTTCAATACCGAGTTTTTTCACTTTGAAGTCTGGCGAGAGGATGAGTTAAATTGAACTGCGAAGTCGCACTGCTTTGTGATACCTCAGATTTCTGTGGTGAAATCGAGAAGCTCTGAAGTTTGTGGATAAGAGACTGGAATTCAGGTGATTCAAGACTTAATTGTTCTGGAGTATGATGAGTTTGAGCAGTGGTAGTTGATTCCCCTTCTCCTTGTTTGGATATCGGCGAACCAGTATGCAAATGGGAAGATCAAGGGGATACGGAGGGAGAATTACTCTTAGAATGGCTTATAGGTTTTGATTTATGTGCCATCCATAGATGATGCCCTCCTTCTAGCGCCAAAAATTTTGTTGCCTTGAAAATCGCTGCAACAACATCGGGAATAGCCACCCGGTCCGGACCTTAGTACAGCTCCTTTTCCATTTGGAATAGTGGCTCCGACTGGGGATAATGGGACCAGTTTCCCAGAAGTAGATAAATGGGATGGATGGATGATTATAAACTACGCTAGCGACGAGAAAATAACTAAAACTATCAGCAAGAATATAATAACTATGATCTATCCCGGGGACTTATTGAGCTTTAAAGTGTAGCGTTTGATGGTCTGTGTCTAAAGACAGGCATATAGATGACTCCATCTTTAAGGCATAGATATTAATTTATTCAATATTGCTGTGCCTAAATAGTTAAACAGAGCGATTAAAACAAAATTACCACACTTTATCATTTATATCATTGTCACATGCATGATTGAAAGGAAAGGCACATCGTAAAACATCCAATAGTGGAATGAATAAAGATCTGCTATTACAGCGCATGCATATAATCAACAATAGCAAGAATAATCACATAACAATTCATATAAAAGGAATGAATTCAGACATAGATAGAAATACCATATGAGCTGCTTGACACTCCCAAATATCAATCGCTATTTGTAGTTCTTCCTTCAACACAAAAACATCCTCAACAACGACAATAGTGCACAATTTCATAAAGAAGCTTCCTTGTTAAATTAAGAACAATTGGCCCAGTTTTATAAAAGAATATTGACTGAAGCACAATAGTGCAAACTTCAGTCTATTAAGTCTGTTACAAAACTTTACGACCCTTTCCAAAACAATGAAAGGGTCTAAAAATACTAAACTAATCTAAATATCTAATAAACATAAATCCTACATAATTGGCATCAATAAATATTGATCCTATTTCCTGGATCGATCTGGCAATTGGTGACATAATTTATCAGGTAGGCTGCTTGCCTTTAAACCTGAGCTGACTTATCGCAAGCATTGGCTCTACTTCAGGTGGTTTGTTGAGAAGCGAACTGAGTTGGTTAGCATAGGTGGCATCCTGAATGTCGGGAATTATACACCCGATAGCATCTGTCAAACACTTAAGGGCGGCTCTTTGTGTGTGGGGCTTAATCAGGAAAAGCCAATATGCATCGAAGGTCAAACTGTTAACCCCAGCGATTAATCTCCCTTTTTCCTCCAAGTCAGGATAAGACGTTTGCTCCAACATGTTTGTTGTTGTTATCTTTCCTGGCGTACATTGGGAGATCATATTTGCCAAGTAGAGAGTGTTGTTAACCAGATCAACTAGGTTGCTGGAGGTTGATTTACACCTTGAAGCTGTCCTTTCTGCTTTCATCACCTGTGTGTGCCATTCTGTAAAAAGTATGTCTTTGTATGTTTCTGAAATCTTGGGCAAATTTGCTTCTCTCCCTTGATCAGAATCTTGCCAGTCAAGATATCCACTTATGATGTCATCAGCCTGGTCTAACTCATTCCTGGCCTTCTCTACCTGCTGATTAATGGACGTAGTTAACTCACACAATGGCTCTGCCTCGGTGAGTTGTTGACAAAGGAGCCTAATTTGTGATATCAGTGCATTGTTTATTAGTGATGCTTCCTTTCTGAACTCATCCACCTGTGGAGCGCCTTTGATTATTTCAAGCTGCGATGACAATTGAGCGATTTGCTCATCTTTCGTTTTAATCATTTGTTCATTTGTTGCTCTCAATTGTGCCAATGCTTCTGACAATTCCTTTTGTTTCTGGATTGCATTTTGGTCAATCCTTTGCCTTTCTTCCTGCAATTGCTGGGTTAATTGATCATTCATTTGCTGTTGTACCAGCAACTGCTCCTCTGCTTGTGCTGCCTTCTGCTTTGTCTCGGTCAATTCTGCCTGTAATTTCTTGGTCCTTAGTCTTCAGTAGAAGACTTACCTCCGATGCCTTGTCGATTGTTGCTGCGGAATAGGCTCCTGCATACTGTGACAGCTTTGTTAGGTCATCGAAGGGGTCCAATTCCTCCTTCCATACTACATTACCCGTGACTGTTTTCTCTGGAAAGATAGAAGGTTGATCAGTCCTTCGTCCTTTCCTTGATCGCTTTACAACTGCTCTATGCCTCGAGCTATAGAAAACATCCAGGGGAGGAATATCTTCTACCTGAAGAACGATTTGGTCGCAGGGGTCCTTTGGTATTACTTCAACATCCTTAGAAATGGGTGGGCCGCTGGTTCCACTTAGAACCTGAGGTGAAGTGATGTCTTGTGTGTCATTTGTCTTGGAAGTGTCCCCATCTTTTGAACATTCCAATCCACTGATGATGAAATGAAACTGCTGCCATTCTTGAAATCGTTTGGGGTCTATGGTAGTGTCCACATTGACATCGGTGGTGGTCTGTTTCTCCTTTTCTGCTTGGGACTCTTCCCGTTCTTTTTCCTGCTCTTTCTTCAGCTGTTCCTCTTGTTCTTTCTTTTGCTTTTCCTCTTGCTCTTTCCTCTGTTGTTCCTCTTTATCTTTCCTCTGTTTCTCCTCGTGTGCTCTCTTCTGCCATTCTTCTTTTTCTTTTCTTTTCCTTTCCTCCTGTTCCTTTTTATGGTCCTTTGTTACCACCGGAGGTTCCTTAGATTGTTGCCGAACAGGCCCGCTTGATGAATTCGCTGGGGTTGTTGCTAGTAAATCTAGAGGCAGAGTTTGCAACCTCTGTTCTCTAAGCTTATTGAACTCAGTCAACCCTTCATCATTATATCTCGATTGAGAAAGTTCTTTAGCTTGACCTATTGTTTCAGCTGCAACGAATAGGTCGTCAAACCAATCTTCTTTGTGCTCGAACTTTGTTAATTTGGCCTGCTCTAGCGCATTGTAGGCAACTTTGCTTGGATCATATGGCCTGTTTGGGATAGTCGCCAGAGTTAAAGATTGAAGCTTTGTGGCTTCCTTCTCTGCATGTTTGAGATCATGCAGGGTATAGACGCCACACTTGAAGGGAAAAGAGGGCCAGCCCCTCTTCTTTTCGTTCTTGAGAGTTTGTGTAACACTCTCAGCCGTAATCTGATAGGAAATTTCTCTTTCTAGCAACTTATCTGGTATATACAAAGGGAGAACATGTGGGTCGGCTTGGCTGCCGAAAACTCTTATGTAGGTAAATCTCTCCTCCCTGAACCAACTTGCTACCGCTGTTATATCAAACGAAGCTTGATAGGAAATCTTGGGAATGGGTTTGTCAAAAATAGAATAGTGAATAGGCACCATAAAGCCATTGCAGACTTGGTACAGATGGTGCTTGTAAGAGGTCTTCCATAGTTTCTGATGGTATATGTGGATGGCCGTGGGATCTTGTGGTGTCCACCTCCAGCCGAGCACAGGGAATTCAGAATTGAAACATAGTGTATCTAAGATATATGCACTGTAATAAAATGGGGGAATTTTCCTTTGTGTGACGATAGTCTGATGTCTAAAGTCACGCACAGCTTGTGCTAATTTGTCAGAAAGGATGGTGGCCCAATCCATAATTATACCGTTTACAGCTGCCTCCATTAGAGGAACCATCTCTATGGTAAAATTAGCAGAGTCATGCAATCCCCATAACCTACACATCATTATCCCCGCATAGCAATAAGGAGAAGCCAGAGAGTCGACTGAGTACTTACCCGAAGATTCGTGCTTGTGTTTGGCTGGATTTTGTCTCCAATCCCAGATGGGTTCGGATTCAACTTCATTTTCATTTGCAAACTTCTCCAGGAATGCTTTATTATATATCTTCTCCAGCTCGGGCAAATGATACATTTGTATTAAATCATCCGGCCTGAACGATCCGAAGATTCTCCCATCTCTAGTGTTGAAAGTTCTGTCCAAAATTGGGATTTCTTGAATCGCCCACCGCACTACATCTGTGTATGGTAGAATTTTCTCCCTAGCCGCTATTCTGTGAAGGAAAGAGTCGGCTAAATCTTTGAGAGTACAATCAGACTTGCGAGTAGGATCCGCAGTAGCTTCTATTACTGTCTTTTCTGGTTGTTCGGCTTCAATCAAATTGTAAGTGCCTTGCCAAGTGACTCTGGTGAGGCCCGTGCATGTAGTATCATAAATTAAGCCCTTCTTCTTGTCCACAAGAGCTTGTCCTGATGCTGATGTAGTGGAGGCGCCTGCGGTCTTCTTTGATTTCTTCCCCATCTTGTTTGAGTTTTCTCTTTTGGATGGATTCTGCACAGAGAGACAAATGTGCGTAATACAGAGATAGCAATAGAAACTTGTAAGTGATGAGAACGTAAGCATAGGTCCGTAATAAGGGATTTAGCTTTAAAAAATGGGCGCGGACACAATCTATGGAAAGATTTTTAAGAATTATGATCTCATTAATTGGCCGTTTTAAAACCTGTCATCCCTTAAATGCCCATTATATCGTTATTCGGCTGAATGATTCACTTAATCGTGCAGTGGGATTTTTGGCGGTTGAGTGCAGGTAAATGGCTGCTTATCCGATCCAGCTTTAAATATGAATGAATTATGATATCCCATCACTTAACGGCTTTTTATTGAAAACTGCGCTTCATCGCATTGCGTTGGGGGAATGAGGATTATAAAGTGCACATATAGTGTATCGCCGATCACCGATAGCGATATCGGATCGCATCGGGGGTATGACCTGTGTGCCTTAATGATGTGCATTGGATATTGCCGATTGCCGACTGTCGATTGCATCGCATTGGGGGAAAAGCTTTTAGCATATTAAGACTTTAGTGAGGATTATCGCCGATATCCGATCGCCGATTTTGCATCGCATTGGGGCTAATGACATGGGGCGCTTTTAAAATGTGCATTAAGTTTTGCCGATCGCCGATATCGATATCGCATCGGCGGAAATCAATGTGCCGCTTATTTATATTTCTTATGTCATTGCAATATGCGATCTTGCGATCGCTTTATCGCAATGACAAAGATTTGCCTTATTTCTTTAAATGGATTTTTCAATTTATAAAATGAGTTGATTTGATTATCGGACCTTTTTGAACAATAAAAGTATTGATACCAATTAATCTTTAAAGGGACCCATTTCATATGTTAATATTTATAAAAGGTGCTCTTGATTTGATTTTGAAAAGGCAGTGAGATCATCAAGATAGATAGCTAGGAAGTCATGAATTTCTTTGGCAAAGGCAATATCCATTGCTCTTTGTAACGTGGCCCCTGCATTTTTGAGTCCAAACGACATTTTGACATATTTGAATGTTCCCCAAGGTGTTGTAAAGGCAGTTTTATCTTGATCATCCGGGTGTACTAGAATTTGATTGAATCCTGAGAAACCATCTAGTAAAGAGATCCTAGCAGCTCCCACTACCCTTTGCAAGATGTGGTCCATTTTAGGTAAGGGATAGTGGTCTTTGAGAGATACTTTGTTCAGATTCCTAAGGTCAACACACAGTCGGATTTCCCCTGTCTTTTTCCTAGTGGGCACTAGGTTTGAAATCCACTCTGAGAATCTGATTGGGGCAATGATCCCAGCTTCATACATACGTTTAACCTCTTTTTCAATGAGGGGGAGCAGGACTAGATTGACTCTCCTAAGCTTCTGTTTGAAAGGCTTTTGATTTTCTGTTAGAGGGATAGTGTGTTGGATAACTGATGTATCATAGGATTTAAGGTCCTCATAGCTCCAGGCAAAGACATCTTGAAACTCTTTGAATAAATCAATGTATTTTAGTTTTTTCTCCGGTGGTAATGCTTTGGATAGCTTAATCGTTTTGGGATTTTCAGGGGTCCCAATGTTACAATCTTCTATTTCAGCATTCAATGGTTTCATTTTTGGTTTTCTTGAGATGTCGTTTGAATCAAACAGATCCTCCAAAGGGGTTAGACCTATGGGTAGAAAATTATCCTTTAGCTCAATTACCTCGTCTTCTGCTTCAACCATTTCCTCTGCATCTGATTGTTTCAATTCCTGTATAGTTTCCTTGTCAAAGGTGGTAGGATGCAAAACTAGATCAGCTGTTTCGGCTGATATTTCCTGTGTAATTATGCAGATCTGTGGTTGATCATCTCTAGTGCTAGTGTCAATGTTCATGCCAGAAAATTCTTCCTTTAAAGTGAGAAAGTTATTTATCTGTTTGTTACTCTCAAAGACTTGCCAATTCTTGATGTTATCCAGAACTGAAGGCCTGTGTTTGATTTCAGTTGTAAATGTATGATTGGTTTTGAAAGGCAGTTTACAAGTGCTGGCAAAGGTTGCCAAGCTGTGAGCATGTAGATTGAGTTCTCTGGAAATTTTAGTCAACTGTGATTGTGAGAAGCTCTCAAGTATTTGAATAGCTGCCCCCTTGTATGCTCTCAACCTCAGATCATTTGTGGTGAAATTTCCCTTCATCTATTGTATGACCAGATCTAAATCTCCCAAGATTGAGATTTTGGTTGCACCTAGATTTTTTATGAGTTTCAGACCTAGCAGAAGGGCTTCATATTCAGCCATGTTGTTTTTGCATCGAAATTTTAGTCTATATGCATGGCCCTCAGCTTGGTCATTGTGCATATTGTGGATCCATACTCCTGCCCCAGCTACTAGCTTGTTTACAGAGCCATCAAATTCTAGATACCATAAAGTTTCATGATCAAGATTTGGATGGGGATCATTAGAAAGTTGGATGATGGGTAGGTTGGTTTCTTGCAAGTCACTTGGTGTATCCTGTTCCTTTGCCTTCTTATCAGCTATTCCCACAGTCCCTTGGTCTTTGAAAGTACATTGCTCATCTGACTCCTCGGTCTCTACTGTCATCAATAGTTCAGAATAAGCTTTGTGACAGATATCAGTATTGTAGAGAATGAATGAATCCATGTCTGAGTGTATTGAGTATATTGGGAATTTTTGGGGCTTCTCTTGACTGCTTACCACATATTTCATCAGATTTTCCCGGTATAATCTCTTTGGCTGCCCAAAGACTGAGATAGTTGCATAGGACATATCTAATTGCAGGTATCCTTGAAGTTTAGCCCCCCAGGATCTGGACAAGAGCATGCCATACTTAGGGGGTATGTCAGCTACCACTACATCCATCAAGATAGTTTTGGTTGGGTATTGAACCAGGGAGACACATAAGTCTTTAATTAGGCCTAAACACCTGACTTGGCTTGAATCAAATGAGAACAGATCCTTGTAAGGTCTTGTGATATCCAAGTCAAGTTTTTCCATTACAGATTTGGGCATTAAGTTGTGTGAGGCCCCAGAATCGAACATTGCATTATGTAGGACCTTATCATGAATGTTTAGACTGACATAAAAGGGTGGTACCCCTCCATTTTCTGTTTTTCCATTAACCTCAGGTCCGAACAACAACTCTGGTTGGTCATCTAGGACATTCACAGCATCTTTATTGTCTGATACTTGGAGTGATTTATTGATCTGTTGTCTGTATATGTCATGTTTGGCTAATTCCGAGAGAGGAACTAATATCTTTAGCTTGCTTATTTCTGTTTCCAAGTTGAACGGTTTTTCCATTTGAATTTTGGCATTCATTGCAACAGATGTTTCCTTTTCAGCTGAGTTATCAAGTGTCTTTTGCTCATAGTTAGGTTCATTTTGAGTAAAACTGGTGCCATGTTTGTTTCCTAGGGGAGCATCTGCCTTTTTCTTTAATGAATGGGGTGTACCTGGCTGATTTTGAGAGGACTGTTGTTCTGAAATGTCTTCCACAGTCACTTCTATGGCAGGTAGATTTGAGCCGCTAGCTGATTGGGGGAGAGTAACGTTTTCATTTATCTTTTTTGGTTTTTTATTGTCCTTTGGTTTGAGGGGTGTAGGTACATCTACTGTTCTACTCCTTAGTGTTTACTGTTTGTGTACTTCATACACAGCTGCATCATAACCTTCTTTAAAATCAAATGATTCTCCTGACTTAGTGTGGAATTGACTGTCATTGTAAACCTCTTGGTATTCTTGTGTCAAAAAGACTTGATTTTCACCATCCAGACCCATTAGATTGATGTGAGGATCTTCATTAGGTTCACTAGATGTTGAAGCCTAAGCATAATTCTCTTGGAAAGGGGGTCTGACATGCTGGTCAGGATCAGTCCTTCCAACATTAGGATTTTGATTCTTTCTGAAGTTTGGGTTTCTAATATTTCTTGTTTGACCTTCCCATGATTATTTTCTTTCTATGGTTTCCACCCTGTCTCCAAGTCTATCCATCCCTTTAATGATTGCATCTAGCTTTTGCTCAAATGATGAGGGTTCTTCTTTGAAAGTAGTTCTCCTTTCAGTTCTCGCCCAGTTTCTTTTGGCAATTAGATTTTCCTCTACACTCACAGCTATGTTTTGCATGTCTGCTAGAGTTGCAGGGGCTCTTTCTCTTAGTTGATATGCCATATCAACATCAAATCCATCAGGGAACTTAATCAATGCTAAATCAGGTGGAGGTCTAAGATTTTGAGGAATGGCATGATAAATAGTGTTGAATCTAGTGCAATAGTCCAAGACAGCTTCTTGTGGGCCTCTTTTTATGGTATCATATTCAGATAGAATGTGTAGAGGGTCTTTTTTCTTTTCCCACCTATTGAGGAAGGAATGATAAAGGGCACCTGAATCAGCTATAGAATGTGCAGCCAGTGCCCTGAACCAGGTTCTTACTTCACCTGTTAAGCTTTGGACAAAGATTTTCATCCTTACATCATCATCATCTATCTCATAGTTCTAAAAGTAGTCTTGCATTTTCTTAGTATGCTGTAAGGCAGTGTACGTATTGGTTCCATCAAAATAAGTAATTTTGCCTTGGTAGTCCTGAGGCATGGCCCCAGGATTTCCAGGCAACTGTAGGGGTGCATAACGATTAGCCATATTTGGTGGGAAGAGTGGGACAACTGGAACAACAGGGACAGCAACAACAGTTTGTGTGTTGGTTGTAGACAATATGTTTTGTGAAGTGGATGATGAAGAGGGGGAAGAATGAGTTGTATGAAGGTGAACGGTTGGTTTAGAAGGGGTTGGAATAAAACTTTGCTGAACTGCCTCAGGGCTAGTTTCAGGAGATTGTTCTAGTTCCTTCTGGTTCCTATGAGTTTTATGGATCAAATTTGGATTCTCGAAAACAGGTGGGGGATTTGGGTCAGGATTTGACCTGGTGTGCCTAGTTCTCTTTTTAGGAGCCAGCTTCTGAACTTGTTTTTGGTATTTTTGAGGATATATATATATATATATATTTTTTTAGAACTATTTTAAGGGACTGCTCAAGCTTTTGGAACCACTATCTAAAAACAGACAGCAGCTGAAAAATACGCTCTGGTCCCCAGTGGAGTCGCCAATTATGTTATCACTCAGGTTGTTCAATTTGACTCCCAAGGGAATACGGCCGAGGTAACCACTAACCAATCTTTGGGTCACAGGTTCTAGCCTACCTATGACCAGAGAGGGCTCTCTCTTTATGTTTTAAATTTGTTTGTATAATTTTTTAGGCTAGTTATTATGCTCAAGGTTTTGTTTTTGGAATTTGCTGGATGATGACTTCAGTCAAGATATATATGTGCTTACCAGGGTGTTCTAGGCCATTGGGCATGGAGTCAGTGGTGCTTAATTTGCTTGATATGTCTGTGTTAATACATTAGTGATGCTGTAGAGCCAGATAAGTGTCTGAGAAACAATTCTTTGAATCTGTGATTAAGTGTGATGTAACCAGGGTATGAAAGGCAATTAAGAATATTTCAACAAACTGGTATGGGGAAACAGTGAGAATATTATTTATAAGCAGTGAAGAATTTCTACATAACATTCATATTTATAGAATTAATGAAAACATGAGCAATTAAGAATTCATGTTCATGATCAATTCTGAAGAAAACATTTTCAGCAATAAAGATTGAGCACAAGGTGTAACCAAACATTTCTTGTACTATTCCTTTTCTCTACTGCTAGATTAGTGAGACATGTGTATGATTTAATAAACATAAGAAGACAAAACATAGATTTAGAAAAACTTATTGTTCCATCAGACAGCACAAGAATTATGCAACAGCACTCATAGCATCACCAAGACATCAAACATTCAGGAAATCACTGAGCTTTTCCAGCCTTTTGCATTAGATAATCTGAAAATATACAATACATTTGCCTCAGAATGAAAATCACCAACCCCTCATACGTTGCCAGGGGAGGTATATATACATAATTTACATAAGAAAATATCTAGCTGATGAGTAAATGTTTCATTAATGTCGTGCCAACTCCTGGAGCATTGTAGCTGAGAAAGTAAATGCTGTAGTAACTCCTCAGTGCCTTAGCTGTCCAAAATGGTCAGAGAATGTTGACTTTGTGAACGTTGGAGTCGGCTGAAGATATGCTGCCCAAAATTTGCGTATTTTTGATCTTTTGCTTGTTGTCACTGTCCTTTGCTGAGTCACCCTTTCGGCTGCCTAAAGTGCTGTCTTTATTATGCTTTTTGCCTTTTGTTGAGTTGTAGTTGACTGGGACCGAGCAACTGAGACTACTGTGGCAAAATTTGTAGCATTGCCTGCCACCAATCCTCTTTGGGCAGCTGGTGTCTTCGAATTTTCACCAATGTTTCATCTGCCTCTGTATATCTATAAAAATTAGGGGGAACCTCAAAAAGGTGGTGGATTTCATTTTCAATAAAAAACAAATTTTCAAGTTTGTCAAGAAGGCTCTGCCCTGTTGGAGGCCCTGCTTCCTCAGAAGTACTGGCAGATGCAGTAATATGATTTTCAATAAAAGTTGACATCCTGGCAGCATATTGCTCACGGGGGAGCAGTTTCCCTGTGCTGGTTAGTAGGCTGGGCAATCCCTTTCCTTGTAGTGCTCCCATTTTGAGCTTGTATTCATCCACCTCAGCCTGTATTTCGTGGCACTTTCTCTCTACAGTCTGTACATAATTCCTGAGAGTTAGCACCTTTTTAGCCGTAAGGACAGCCTCTGTTCTGTTGACAATGTTGATGGCTGCTAGCTCCTCTTGGGACTAATTGTTCAAAAAATGTATCATTCTATTGGCCTGCTCAGGCCTATTCCCTAGTACTATTCTGGCCTTTTGGATCTCGATCTGTGCTTTGGCAATTAGTTCCATTTTTTCATGCACAATCTTGATTGACTTCCATTGTCTAGTAATGGATTGGTCAATTCGGGCCCACAAAATTCTTTTTATTTCTGCCATAGCGCTTTCTAGCTTGAGCTCTTTCTCCAAGGCCTTTATTTTCTCTTTCAGGGCCTTTATTTCTCTACCTTGCTCTGCCACAGTCATCTTTGATTTGTCATATTTGGCCTCTAGCTTTGCCAACGTTTCCTTGGCCTACTTAATCTCAGTAGCCTGGAGCTCCATTTCTTTGATAGCCTTAGTCAAATCTTCCATGTTTAAACTGGACTCTGGGGCTGTGGTTGTTGCTGCTGCTTCTATTGTTGTTGTAGTTGTTATAGGGGCCACTGCTGCCTCTGTAGTTGTTGTAGTGGTTGAAGTAGTTGGAGGAGCTTGGGATGTAGATTCTCCCTGCTTATCTTGTAGTGCCCCTTCAAGCTCCTTTTCCAAATCAAGGACCTTCTGGTTAAGTTGCATTATTAAATCAAGCTGCTCATCGGCCTCCTTTTCCTTCTGCAATTCTGCTGTTTGGGGGTGCTCGGTGGGCAACAGCTTTAACCTTTTCTTCAATGCATTAAGATCATCTTCTTTTTTCTTCATGAGGGCCCTCACGCCCTTTGGGTCCTTGGGATCATGTCCCAGGTCTATAATGATGTCCTCTAATGATTTGATCCTGTTATCCTTGGCCATGGAGGACATTCTCTCAAAATCCAACTGAATGTTGGTATTCTTTAATGGTTCCTTTAATTCATGGGCCATTGTTGCCCTGTCCACCAAGGTGGCATAGACCATTTCTCCAGTCTGCTTGTGCAGTTCAATTTGGTCCATGGGGTGAATGTCTTTTGCCATGACCTCCACCCTTGTTCTTACATAATCTGCAGCTGATTTAGGCTGCGGCACCTTAGGTTTGAAGTGGCTGAGGATCATTTTCTCCTCTTGAATGTCATATACAGACATTAGCCTTTCTTGCTTGGTTGGTGTTGCCTTGAGAAACTGTTTGTATACTTCTATTCTTAGCAAATCATTCTGTGCTGATTTTTATACAAGGTCAACCAATGACAGCTTCTCCCAGAAGTTCTCCACCAAAAACTACTCAAAAACAGTCAAATCAGGATCAATTCAAGTGCTCCACTAGTTGCCTGCGTTGCAAAGCACCCCAGTACACTAGCTAGGTGTGTTGCAACGCACCTAAATGCACTACCAGGGTGCGCTGAGCGAGAAATTCCAAATTGCAGTGTCATTCCGCGAGGTGTACAGACAATGGAAGCTTCTAGAATCTTCTCCAATGACACTTGCCTCACTGAATTCGACCAGTGATGAGTAAGAGGCTCTCAGTCTCCAAGTGGAAGCAAGAACTGACAGAGAGAAGCCACAAGTCAAAACATAAGCTGACTCATCCTCTCTGCTTACATCTATATATGGATCCCTCATCCCAGAGATCCAAAGGCTGGAATTTTGTACTTTGCAGAGAATTGATGTTGGTTTGAGATTGAGATTAGTACATTGGGTGATTTATGCTTTGTTGGAGGTGAGGAAGGGATTCCTTTGCTGGGAGGGAGATGCTGGATCGGGACTCACTTGGTTGTATCTCCTCTTGGACTTTCTTATCATATCAATAAAACTATTTGAGTTTCTCCTACATGCTGTGTATCAATGATGTTTTGTTATATTTGCATGTTTAGCTTAATCTGATCCTAAGATTTTTATGAATGTAAATCTATATCTTCGTGTAGTTTCTCTCTTTTGTGATCTTGCAGGAATTTAGTGAAGCTGGGCCAGTAAGGGATCAGGCAGCGGGAAGCGAACAAAGAGAAGAGCGATTGGATCAACAAACTAGCGAAAGACACAGGTTAGTTACATCCTTCCTCTTCATTTACATTTCATAAAGAAGAATACGAAAGTAGTTTTCCTTGTTTGTTGCTAAGGCACTGTCACACCTTAGAGTGGGATAGGGGCGTTCTGAATAGATACTTTTCCCAACAACAGAATGGCGACTCCACTGGGGATCGTATCTAGTTAGTTTATTTGTGTTTCTATTGTTGTTCTTCTCATAAACTTAGGAGTGGAAAATCGAACTGCATTTGCCATTTACAAATGCAAAGTAGAGATCTGCTACTCTAGTCCATTCACTGGGCCTGTTTATGATCTGAACAGCTAATCCACAAATGCTCTAACTGCCCTTTGTGATAGCTCTTAGTCCTCCTTTAAATCATCCCTCTAATTGTACCTTACTGATAGCTTTTATCCGGCCAAAATCCATAGATTAAACTGCAAACCGTGACCCAGAACCCAGAGAAAATTCTCGTTTCTGCTTCAGCGCAGGGTCTGTGAAGAGGTTCTGCATTTCAATGCAGGTCCCGAGAGGGCTACTTGCGCTGCAATTCAGTTTCTCTGTGCAACAGGTGCGCTGATCAGCCTTTGCCCTGTGCAGCTGTGGTTCTTTTCTTCATTTTGTTCAGTTTTATCTCTAATTTTGGCAGCCTGTTATCAGTGTGTGTACCTATCTGAAAACCCCTTTTCTTTGCCTTAATTCTGCCTTAGTTGTATAAAAGGAACTGTATTTGTTTTTGTGTATTTGTTACATCATTTTTAGTTTCCCATTACAAAAGTAAACTAGTCATACTGTCACCCTTAGATCTAGACCTGTCGTAAGTGTCGTTTTGATCTTAGGAGTAAATTTGTTTGCTGTTGACAGTTGATTACACTTTTACTTTTGTCTTGTGGTTTGAATTTGTGAATTTCTAGTGTCGAAATAAGTGTTTACTTCAAAATCATAAAGTATCGTAATCAACTTTTTGATTTCTAAAAGAAGCTTGTTTGTGTTTTTCACTTGAAATCGAATTCAAATTTGTACAACAACTTTCTTTTTAGGCATCAATATTAAGAAAGTGAAAAACAAATACATGCATATGTGCATTTGCATTTTGAAAGTTTGTATGGTTTGATTTAGGAAACGTGCATTTACAGTGTGCTCTATGCTCTTTGAGAAAAGATTGTGTCTTTCTTTTCCCCTTGTAGCTAGGATTTTCATTGTTGAAAAGAGTTAAAAGCTTGCTTATCATCTTTAAACTGCATTTAGGAATTGTATCTACATCTCGTGGTGATCCAAAAAGGCAAACTTCTAAGAAAGATCAACCTAAAATAAATTGAATGAACTTAACAACGCATTGGAACTTAACGCACAACATAGAGGTCTAGGCTAGAGACGTGTTCCGGCGTCGTAAAGCCTGGTAACTGTTGTCCTCACTGTTGGTTGGGTGATTCCTCCACTGTTAGACAATAAGTGCCAGTACGGATCAATGTGCTCCCACGTACCATCGAGTATATATTGGGAGACCCCTATAGGCATAAAACCTTTATCCATAGGAAGCCGTGTCGGCCGCCCTACTGATCACAATGCACTGAACACAGCATTCGGGAAGATTGACCGCCCGTACCCTAAAAAGTATTCTGCGGTTTTGCGATTGGTTTGGCACACGCTCTACCTAGAACTCCAGAGCAGTCCGTTTCATTCCTTTTCAGACTCCTTAACAGAAAAGGTCCATCTGAGCACTTGTCACTTCAGGGTCATTAAAAATCGAAGGAGACTAGATTCATCTTTTGCTTTTTCTCGACTCTTTAAAATTGAAAAAGCAAGTTGTGTACAAGCGTCGTTAAAATTTATTTTAAATGGAATATTCATACTCTTTTTCCCGCGTTGATCTTTAGGTTGAGAAAATGGAGCCTACCAACCAAGGAATTCCCCTTGGTGGAAATCCTAGTCCCTTCTCCTCTTGGGGAGATGTTGGTGCACCCCATATGGCCACATTGTCGCTTCCAGGACTGACAATTGGCTTGCCAGTCTGGCTCTTCTCAACCAATGTCGTTCAGAACACCACTATTCCTGAACAGTCAAATTAGCAATTAGACGAGTCCAGAGTTTCCCACCAACCTTCTACTTCCTCTAATTCTTCCTCTCTTCCTTCCTCTTCGCTTGACGGGACTGGTAAAGCTAAAAACCAAGTTCCTAAGGAGAAGAAGGAAAAGAAGAAGAAAGAGAAAAATAAGAAGGAGCCAAAGGCAAATAAGGGAAAACAAGTGTCGTCTAAAGAAAATCCACACACAACACTGACTAGGCCTAAATCACCATGTGTCATTTGTAGAAGAGATCACTTTCACAGAGATTGTCCTTGCATCCCTCGGATACTAAGGGACTGGTTTCCTCGTTTGCACAATCCGGTGTCGTCAACCTCTGATGGCCATGTTGAAAGCACACCGTCAACTAGCGAAAGTGAAGTTCCAGGACAAAAAGGGAGGGCTAGACCTCCCTGTAGACTGTGTGAAGGCAACCATGCCCTCCACTGTTGTCCCTTCTTAGACGAAGCTAAAAGAGTTTTGGATGATCGTCCGGTTTCACCATTATGACTTCCTCCTGGATATAAAAAACTCTTGCCGAGTCCTTCGTTAGTTGAGAATCCAGCTGGCCCGCTCAAGTGGTCGGCTGAAGCGTCTATCATTAGAGATAAACCAACTGAATCCATACCAGATGACAGTCAAAAGGTCGAGGCGGCAGTTGACCCGGTTTTGCCTTCAGAGGTTTTATCTTCGAATGATACAGTCACTGAAGAGGATAAGGATGACACCATCCAAATTCTCTTCATCAACACAGACTTCGACGAACACAGGGGAAATCCACCCATTCCTTTATCGCAGGAACTTCGTTCGTCAGAGCCATACCCGGCCGTCTACTCCGTCCCACCACCAAGAAACCTAGTTGTATCCTTCGACTGGAACCAACTAGGCAGACCCCGTTTGCCAGCAAGCATACCATTCCGAATTATCGTTCAAATATACAGAATGGTCATGGCTGGCACCATCATTGATGAGGGGGCATCCGTGAGTATCCTTTCCTCTATTGCTTGGAAAGCGCTTGGTTCGCCATCGCTTTTGCCTGAAATGAGAAATCTGACAGGCTTCGATAAAGGAACCAGTCGACCTTTAGGGATCCTCCCCAATGGGCCCATAACATTGAAAGGGAAGACCGTTCAAATGAACGTGATGGTCATTCAAGGACCCTTGGATTATAAACTACTCCTTGGACGAGACTATATATATTGCATGGGAGCCATCGTCTCCTCACTCTTTAGAGTAATGTGTTTTCCGCACGAAGGAAGAGTGGTCAAGCTCGTAGACCGGCTTTCATTTCCCGGATCACGCATTGCAAATAGTCATATACCATCCCTAAATGGTCTCTTCACGCAAGAAATGTCTCAACCCACGGTCCGTCCTCCCAATGAGCGCGAGTAATTTGAAGGATATGACTCGAACCCAGGGGGCATGCGTCCTGGTCTGCTTCGACAGGAAAACTTTGGGTATAGGGTAGGTTTCCATGGGAGAATATGACTAGTCTGTACCCCGCCCATGCTGGAAGAGGGTTATTCTAGAATAAGATTCTCTTGTCAAAGTTATGTGTGTGGCGCTCGTTGTCACTCACCTTTGTTTATCTCAGTAGACATCGCCGAGGAAGTGTTTCATTTGTAACGCGAATGAGACAATCTTTGGTAACCTGAAAGAGGTAGGCCTTTCCTGATAGAACAAATGTTTTGTCTGCAAATTGAGGGGTAACCTTGAAATCGTATTTTATACCTGGGGGCATGCAAACCTTTTGGAGTGCAAGCAAGGGGCGGCTATTTATTTTTTAAATTTTTAGGACCTCTAACCCTTTAAACTCGTAGGATTAGTCATTTCCGAACTTTCATAAAGAAAGGATGCGGGGCATAGCTTTGTAAGGCGCAAGCTCCATAAAAAATGGCATCTTATATGAGACATTCTTATCATATGACTGGATAATTGAGCAGTTTTAGCACATGGTTCATGCTCGTTAAAAAATAAACATAAGATCGAGCAAGTGTTTCAACCCGCGTTTAAGCTCGTTAAAAAATGAACTATCCTCCGGTAAATAACCACCGTGAATGTAACATTATCAGCCATTAAAGCCTTGGTCGTGTTTGCACTGTCACCTCCACTTTTCCATTGGCCGATCATTCACCTCCATTTGATTGTTTACCCATTTTTAGGAACAGCTGTGAAGAGTGATTTCACTAGCCATCCTTGTGACACTGCCGTGATTGGAAAATTCCAACCCTTACCTGGAATCAGCTGCTACCCATTTTATCACTCGTTCCTCAAAAGACGAGTCTTCTTTAAGCTCTTTTCATTTGACTCGTAAAATATGAAAAGATTGTCGAGTTTTGTCCTTCCAGCTCGTTAAAGCGACCGGAAGTTCTATCCCTCCTCTAGATTTTAATCTTTTTGGACCTGAGGGATTATTGCACAAAAAGATCGAGCGCTTGTTTTGTTCGGCTCGTTAAAACTATCAAAAATTCATCCCTTCTGTATTGTTTTATACTTTTTCGGACTTAAGGGATTAGATGACGAAAAAGGACTTCTGGAGTTACCTTTACGTTCCTTTTCAGACTCCCTAAAAAGGAAAAGGACCGAGTTATCTTTGTCGTTAAACTTGTTAAAAACATTAATAGCGACAAACTTGTCTTTAGACGAGAACGAGTTTCACTATCGCTAGGCTCGCTAAAACATAGCGATGGGTTTGCCCGAAGGGAAAATTATAGAACAAGCATATGTTATCCTCCTCAAGCTTGAAAAAAATAAATAGGTACTGGTCAGCAATGACTGGGGAAAAATTGGGAAGAAACTCAAAGAACCTTTATTGGTAGCAAGTCGCTCTTGAACATGACACTTCCACTTCATGCCTGAGTCGGGTTGGGTTGTTTCATTCACCGGTCACATCACCATGGTCTCGCCATACCATCCACCTTTGGGGTAAATGCTACCAATCCATCATATAAGTGTCGCCGATATGTTCAAGAGAAGTCATCCAGAGAAGTCACCCGTGTCCCATCCACTACCATACATTATACTTCATTCTTTCATGACCGCCACCCTAAACCATATATCATCAGATCGTTTTCACCTCCATCAAAATCATTTGCTCCGTTCCGTGTCACTGATGTGGGATACATTAAGGCCCTCCTTTGACGGATCGCTTCTTGTCGACATTAGCTCATTATCCAAGAAGTTGATCTAGGAACACCCCCTTCAGTACTTTGAAGCTTGCATTCCTCAATGGCAAGTTTCTCACTTTCGGCGACAGGTATACATCAATGACCTTCGACCAAAAGATTTTGCGTGGTGTTCGACGCCAAGTCCTTTATTCACACCACGTGAATTGTATTGCAGTACCTTGAGGGTCATTATCATTATCGGTGATTCCTCTCGCGCTTGTTAACAGTTTACATCATTGACTGGTAATCAAGCGATGTCTTTCCATGTTCGACTTCAAAAAATTTCTCACATGGATCGACTTGTACTTCGAGTGAAGATCGGAAGAGATTGAAGACCCCGGATCTAGTTTCATCCATCCGGGCTGCGATATATATTCAGGAAAAATAAAGACATTGACATGTACAACATTGCAGCACAGAATATCATCCTACCAAAAGGATGATGACTTCATCAAAATCATCAGTCTACCATGAGACGATTATCTGTCCTATGTACATAAAAATGAATTTATAAAGCTGAGCATGGGAATGCCCGCCTCAGCTAGATCATGAAAACAGTATGAAAATACTGTATTGTATTGTATCTTATTACAGGTCTCCTCCCAGCATTGAAAGAACTTCGGATCCTCCTAATAAAGCATTTCACCTGATAAATGGCCTCATACTTTAGGGGGCAACTGTTATAGACATTTTTGTGCCTTATAGCTTTGAGCATGAAATGTCCATAATCCAAGGGATCCAAAGTCCCTAAAAGTGTTGTTCCTGCCCCTAAAGGAACAAGGTCAACCAATGACAGCTTCTCCCAGAAGTTCTCCACCAAAAACTACTCAGAAACAGTCAAATCAGGATCAATTCAAGTGCTCCACTAGCTTCCTGCGTTGCAAAGCACCCCAGTACACTAGCTAGGTGCGTTGCAATGCACCTAAATGCACTACCAGGGTGCGCTGAGCGAGAAATTCCAAATGGCAGTGTCATTCTGCGAGGTGTACAGACAATGGAAGCTTCCAGAATCTTCTCCAATAACACTTGCCTCACTAAATTCGACCAGTGATGAGTAAGAGGCTCTCAATCTCCAAGTGGAAGCAAGAACTAACAGAGAGAAGCCACAAGTCAAAACATAAGCTGACTCATCCTCTCTGCTTACATCTATATATGGATCCCTCATCCCAGAGATCCAGAGGCTGTAATTTTGTACTTTGCAGAGAATTGTTGTTGGTTTGAGATTGAGATTAGTACATTGGGTGATTTATGCTTTGTTGGAGGTGAGGAAGGGATTCCTTTGCTGGGAGGTAGATGCTGGACCGGGACTCACTTGGTCGTATCTCCTCTTGGACTTTCTTATCATATCAATAAAACTATTTGAGTTTCTCCTACATGCTGTGTATCAATGATGTTTTGTTATATTTGCATGTTTAGCTTAATCTAATCCTTAGCTTTTTGTGAATGTAAATCTATATCTTCGTGTAGTTTCTCTCTTCTGTGATCTTGCAGGAATTTAGTGAATCTGGGCTAGTAAGGGAGCAGGCATTGGGAAGCGAACAAAGAGAAGAGCGATTGGATCAACAAACTAGCGAAAGACACAGGTTAGTTACATCCTTCCTCTTCATTTACATTTCATAAAGAAGAATACGAAAGTAGTTTTCCTTGTTTGTTGCTAAGGCACTGTCACACCTTAGAGTGGGATAGGGGCGTTCTGAATAGATAATTTTCCCAACAAAACCCCCTCGAGGGGAAAATCCATTCAATAAATTCTTCCTTTCAATAGTATTCTTTGAGACCCTTCACCCTAGACAAAGACCAAACCTTCCCTCCACACCAAGTCAGCCTCCCAAAATTTCAACCCCTTTCCAGCAATTTCAACTAGGCAGTAACTTCCAGCAACAATGAAACGTGGAAGACTTTGATCTCCCAATCTAGGGGACAGAACAAAGAGAGAGAGGAACCAAAACTTTTATTTTCTTATTCTCCTTAGACTTCCCCAAACTCGCACTTCATTTGGCTTCCCGACAACAGACTTCACACTTCCCCAGCTACTCTTGAGATATCAAACTAGCTTGGGATGTGATGCTCCAAATGACTTCGATTAGCTCGTATTTATAGGCTTCTTGTGGGTCAAATAACTGTCCTTAGGCCGACTTGATCTCTTCTAGGCTGAATTGATGTGGAGGATACATAAATCATATTTGACTCAATATTTAACCTTTTTGCATGATTCAAAAGCCCAAGAAGGGTCTCTTTAAAAGGAAAATGACTTTATTGACTCAGAATAAATACTAGAAGACATCAATGGGGACTTTGGCCTAAAACATGGTGACCCAAGCATCAAACCCATACTTTAATAAGTCAAAATAATAATACTAATGACAATAATAATAATAATAATAATAATAATAATAATAATAATAATAATAATAAGAATAAGAATAAGAATAAGAATAAGAATAATTTTCTTTATTATTTTGATAATTACATTACAAGATGAATCAAATACATTAAATGAAGACTAAACCTAGTTACATTTTCCAACAAATAAGACATAAACTAGCAAGCAAAAGTTTGCAAGAAACCTTTAATTCTAGTTTTAGATCATTGCTCCATGCTTTACTATGCCATTTCCCAACACTTTCCCTTGATGATACTACTTCCCAACTAGAGCGATGTACCAACTGGATTGACTTCTTCAAAAATCTGCCTAAGTCTAAAATATCTTTAACTAAGAAATTTCTTGTAGAACACATGGTCTATGCGGAACATTAAGGGTTGGCACTTTTCCAAAAATTCAACTAGGTAAAACTACATCATCCTTTGGAGCATTTCAAGCTACCTTATACTACTAGAAAGGTATTCTAAGGCCTATCCATCTATACCATTTCTAAGAGAAAATGTGCATATCTCTTGAGACAAAAATTCCTTCAAACACTGGACCACCCAACCATCATATTTATGATATTTTTAGCTTCCTCACTTAACCTACTACTATGATGGATCTCTACTAAAAACTATAGCTACCAGTGGACTCCCCTGAGCTTTAATTTTCTTGGCAAGATCCATTGAATCACCACCTTTGACATCAATGACAACATTTTTCCCAAAAGGGAAATCTTATACCTAGATAATGAGGATTGTGACAACAAGTCCTTAGGAGGTTCTCTAGGGAATATGGTTCCTCTTCAGGGTTCAGTAGTAAAAATATGTTTAGAAATTGTATGTGTAGTGATAAACATAAAAAAAAAACACTTTATGGATTTGGCACATCTATAGAAAATCAAGTTCAGAAAATGGGGCCCTCCAATTAAGCCTCCTTTAGGGGTGATGAATTCCACTATGGGTGTACTCAACTGAATATCGAATAAGATATATAGTGACCAAACTTGAGGTAATGAAACCCAAGGGATGATGCAACATTTTTCTTAGGTATTTCTTACAACCTTATAATAAAATTACTTGGATTGAAGTCATAATGTTGGCTAGTAATTTTACTCTTCATAGAGAATGAGTTGGAAGAATAGTGGTAATTCAAGTATTCATGTTGGTTAGGGACATGTGGGATGAGTCCCACAATAATACCTAGGATAAAAGGCATCACTTTGATAAACTTGCCAATTTAGTTAAATTCCCCTCATATGTGTTCACCCACTAATTGAGAGTGAGGATAGATCTTAATGCTTAGTCTGCTTGACCTCTTTCTTTACACATGTCTAAGATAAATTTTTCTGACAAAATTTCCACATTACTGAAGGAATTTCTCTTAGTGTAGTGCACTTATAATTTGGAATTATTGTGACCATATATTGTGAGCCTCACAATCATGTTCCAAGGTCCTTACTTATGCTAAATGTGAACATTTTTCTAATCAACTAATGCACTTACTTTATTAGAAGCTATTAACTTAGACTTTCATCTGGGAACATAATCACCTATGTAATCCTTAGGTGTGAGGTGGGTGTAGGTTTGGTGTATGGTTGCTAAAATAAAAAATTTGGAAAGTAAATTTGTTCAAATTTAAAATGAAAGTAAATAGTAGAGAATGCAACCTATTTTTTTTTATTTGATGATATTAAAAAGAACACAATGGGGATTAGTGAGATGCCTCCCTACACCACAAATTTTATAACAAATGAAATTACTTGTAGTTAACAATAATAATCAATGTGCACAAAATAGAGAAAATTGTGTTAGAAAATTATATATTACAGAGCAATGGAACACATGAAATATATTGCAGAAATATAAACACAAATACCACATAAAACAAGAGAGACACAGATATACGTGGTTCACCCAATTTGGGCTATGTCCAAGGAGAAGAAGCCAGTCCTTCCTTTTATATTATCCAGCAAACTGAAGAGATACAACCTACAACAAATTCGTTGTAATTCCCTCTTCGCTCTCACACAATTCCTCTCTCTTTCTCACTCAGAATACAGATCTACAAAGACGCAATAAAATTCCCTCATATATAGCGAGGGGTTGCCTTCTAGGGAAAAAAACCCTAAATTAAACATAACTTCTATAGTCAGATATCCGCCTAATGAATGGCCCATATTGACTATGAAATTACAACATTTTACAAGGCAATTTTACATATATTTTTAGCTTCAGGGGCGTTGCCCCCAATCCCCTGCACCCCCCCTCCCTCCCCCCCCACCCTGGGAGGGGTTGCCTTCTAGGGAAAAAAACCCTAAATTAAACATAACTTCTAAAGTCAGATATCCGCCTAATGAATGGTCCATATTGACTATGAAATTACAACATTTTACAAGGCAATTTTACATATATTTTTAGCTTCAAGGGCGTTTCCCCCAATCCCCCGCGCCCCCCCTCCCTCGCCCCCCACCCTGGGAGGGATTGCCTTCTAGGGAAAAAAACCCTAAATTAAACATAACTTCTATAGTCAGATATCCGCCTAATGAATGACCCATATTGGCTATGAAATTACAACATTTTACAAGGCAATTTTACATATATTTTTAGCTTCAGGGGCGTTGCCCCCAATCCCCCGCACCCCCCCTCCCTCCCCCCCACCCTGGACCCCCCTGGCAGCATACATTTTATGGGCAGCATTGCTACCACATTACGAACTAGGGTCCAATGTGGCGATACCTCTTGTGGAGTACTAAAAAAGGTATGTTTTTATCATTTATTTTGTCATCTTTGCTTTAAAACTCATAACCTCTTTGCATCATGAACTAGGCAGATAATAAGAAATGATGACAAAATCTAAGGGATTTATATGCAACACAAAACTACTAATAATTGCCATTTTCTTATGCAGGAAGAGGAAAAAATGAAAGATTTCCATCCCAAAGGAAAAGACAGGGAAAAGTTAACTGTTGTCCCTCTAGCAGGAAACCGCATGCAAACAAGACAATCCAAATTGGAGTGTATCAGCCAAGAAAGGGAAAAGGAGATATCAAATCGGCGCAAGAGAACAAATAGATAACTGGAAATTAACAGTCTGGCGAATCCCTCAGGATCCTTTGATCTCGAGGGATTGCTATCTTAACTATTTTTGCATCATTGATATCTCCACTTGGCTGTTATAAAAAGGGGCAACATTGCTAGCTCGAGGGGATGACCTGTTGTTGTTTTTATGTAATTCTCCTTTGTATTTGAAACTTTGATCATCGACTCTCATTGAGAAGTGATCCACTGTAACTCTGCTTTGATGTTTTAATATAAATCTAGTTGTTGTTTCATCTCTGATTCTGGAGTAATCTCAAGCGGTGTGTCCCTGGAGGCTAAGGGCCCAACCCTGGTGGAACACTTGCTCCTGTACCATTATCTCTAATTCATGTGTGGTTTTCATTATCAGCTTTGTTCAGTAATCTGATGTGTTTTGTTATTTTACATCACGGTTCTGTTATATTTGATTTATGTTCAATTGAGTAATGTTGTTCTCTGTGACAGGAATGTTGTATTATTCATTCTGACTTTGTAATGCATTTCTATTCCTTTAATCATTGATATAACATTTTTGTTCAATTACAGAGCAACCATGCTGTAACATTCATAAGCTGGTATTACTATATTCATCTATGGTTTACACTTAATAGCGATTGTTGTTCAATTGACGTTGTTGTTCCATTACGAATTACAATCGTTATTCTTTATAACTGAGATTGATACATGTTGTATCGAAGTTAGATTACTGTTTCTCTTAATATTGAGCATACCGTGCGTGTTATTTATTTTGGTTCATTGTACATTTACATTTAACTCTAGTTGTTGTTCTATATTTCATTGTCGATTAATTGCCGTTCTATTTCTATTTGTTGTCCGATTTATCCTCAGAGGTGAGATTGCTATCTGATTTCTGTAGGATACAATTGCTGCATTTATTTCCTTAGACTGAGGTTTGTTGTTCAATCTTATTTATAAGATCTAGTTGTTGTTCCATTTCCTGTTATTTGTATTATCATTGCTTTGGTGTGTGGAATGATCTAAGACTGTAGTGAACGTTGACATTTGTTGTCTAGTTCCCAAGTTGATGATATTTTCCTTGATTATCTTTAATTACATCAGTTTACAGAGGGATGAGTTATCATTATTGTACCCTTGACTGATAAATTGCTATAGTTTTCTGAGTGCATGATTTGAGTCTTAAGGTTCTTTTCTGTAAGTAGATCTTATTTCAAGCATACATTTACTCTTGTCTTTAGATCACTATACTACTAGCATTACTCTGACAAATGACCACCTCAAACTGAGTACACTCTTTGAGATAAAAAATCGTTCCTGGATTGACAAGTTAATGTGAGGTAAATAGAGGTGAAAAAGACCATTTTTAGTGCTCGACACCTCTAAATAAAGAAGATAATCAGGCTCCACACCCAACAAATTGCTCTTGTGAATTCAATTAAATTTGAATTAATTAAAACCAATTGATTAAGTTTGTAGTGTCTAGTGCTTAAGAGATGTTCAAACTCTAGTATAAACAATGTGATGAAATTTAGAAGGAATGATGGTTATCACAACAATACAAAATAAGAATTCTCTACTTGACCATACAAGATTAATTGGAGGATAGAGAACACACTATGTGGGAGTTCATTCATGTGTCTTAGATGGTTTATGAATGGTAAACTATATAAACTATGTCCCACACGTTGAATGAAGAAAATCATTAGGGATGATATAAAACAAAAACATAAAAAAATTTAGCCGTATTGAAATGTGTTGGGGTAAAAAGTAGTCAAATACATTGCGATGAGTTACTAAGGGTGGTGAAAGTTTTGGAGAATATCAAATATGATCGAAGGAAGATACATTTGATTTTCCCCCAAATGCAGACACCATTATAATGTGTTTTATTTGGTGTCAGGGTATGAAATACATATAGCCAATAGGTTGGAATAGTTGCTGCAAACATAAAATAAAATTACAAATTATGAGAATAGACATATCAATTCCTTCCCTTAACGTGTAATCAATGGAAATTGAAAGATGAAAGAGGACCAAAAAATACAAATATTCTCCTTAAAGGACTAGCATTTGATGTAGCATAATAAAGGTGAATTTGAATGAAGGGTCTTCCCTCATGAACCTACAAAAAAATGCAAGAAGCAACCAACACTACAAATCTCTCATAAAACTAGTTAATTTTAAAAATTACTATTAAATCCAATGGGAAACATATTTTTAAGCCATTTGAATAAGCATTTAATAAGGGAAGGAACCAAGTGCTAAAGAAAGAGGGAAGGCTGGGAAAAAACGTAGAGAAGAAATAAACCAACAATGATCAATAATACCGACCATTCATTCATTTCCATGGAAAGAAGGTTGCAATAAAGAATCATATCATCTCACATGAGATATGTAGGTGATCTCAAAAACCTATGATTGAGGTACAATTCTTGCTTATTTTAGGCTCTCTCTTTAATTGAAAATTATCAAAATAAACTCTCTTCTCCATGCAAGTGAAGGCAAATAATACAATGAGAAACACCAACACCATTAACACACAATGAAATGATTGTAACAAATGACTTACATTCTCGAGCTATACTTGTGTCGTGTAATCTTGCATCCATGGACATCTATTAACTCATGAGATATGTCTATATTGATAATATTTATTGGAGGATGCCAAGTGAATATTTTTCTCAAGTTTTTCCATGAAATTTAGTTAGATAAATCCAATACCTCATTCTCACTGGTAAAAAATGCATGCACAAAGTATTCCTGAGATGGAAGTTTACTTGAAAACATTATAATGATTTGTAGCTGGATTAAGGAGTTTTCATGCACTAATGATATATAAACACTATGCAAGAATAGAAGGGTTACCCATGCAACTACCCGTGGTCATCCATTTTGTTAATTGTATGGTTTGAATTTGGTATTCCATAGGTAACATTTTTCATTTCTCATGTTTTTATGCTTCCCATGCTTTAGTGTGTTGGTAAATGTCAATTACAGCCTATAGTGTAAAAACTTTCATTCATGTGAATGCATAAAACAACATGATAACAAGAGCATATAATTTCGAGATAATAATTCTAAGTCAATATTTCTAGGAAGAAGTGATAAATATGACAGGATTATAGCCATGATGGATCGCAATTGGTGTAGAGCATATCGTTACTTTTATTAATAAGGTGTTCAATCCAACTTTGTGTGGGAACATTGACATAAAAGAACAACCCAATAGTTTGTCATGCATGGGAGATTAATAGTGATGATTAATTGTCTTCTTCTATTTTCCCTTCCTCTTCCAAAATATCTTACACTCATACAAATTTAGGATATGAACATGTATAATACAAATCATTTGTATTTTCTTATAATATCTTTTAAATAGAAACCTAAGATTTTAAACATGTTCATTGTGAATTATTAGTAGCAGAGTGATATCTATGTTGTAATGCTTGAAGTTATTCAAATTCCAATCTTCAATTTTATCTTGTTAATGAAAATTTGAAATTGAGTTGGTTCCTAATTTACCATGGCAATAATATATATTTGAAAGTTAACAAATGCATTCATTTCTTGTCTCAATTAACTACATTCCTTGTCATATCAAATATTCTATATGTATATTAAACTTGGCATGTCAATACTGTTATGGTTGTGTAATATGCATCTTCATATTTTTCCATATGTTTATTCAGTTTTCTCATCACCTCATCACTAATCTTCTAATTGTTAGTTGTTTCACTATCTATTTTCCCTTTTTTTATTTGTTTACTATATTTGTGCTAGTTATTTGAGGATCTTCATGTTGCTCCAGAGTTTCCATTACCTAGTCATTATCAATTGTGTCTTCTATGGTAGATTGGGATAGAATTTCATATCAATTATGTATTCGAGGACTCACATTTTTTGTGGTTGGATTTGCTTTCAAATGGGTTGTATTTTATTTTCCACTTTGTCAAAACCCTTGTAATATTTGCGCATTATAGGCCAAGAAAGGGTAGATTTAGCATTTAGTAGGAAATCCTTAAATAAGTGTCCTTGTTTGTGACATTTATGACACCTAAAGGAAATGTGCTCATAGTCAATAATTTGATACTAGTTTTCATCCCTATACTTTAGGAAGATTTTTTCTAAAAAGGGCTATGACATATTTAGATAGACATAGATGCATGCATATGAGGTGTAACACCCCTATTCAACAGCATTTGAAATCGTGACAAAGAGACCAACATGTTTCCTATGTCTGTTAGGATATTTAGTCCTAGAACTCATGAGGGAGAAAAGATGGATCTATACTGGTGTGGCTTTAATCCCTCTTTTTCTTGGTTAAATATCTCCATCCAAAAGTGAACATATAACCCTTTAAAGTTGAGAAAATAAGGCCCATTTTGGAAATGTTTTTATTTCCTCCAAATTATTGAAGGCTAGTGTGAATAATCATTTAGAGCCTAATTTCAATATGCCCCTTTGGTTTCCAACATGTTTATCCACCATTCCGTATCACTTTCTAACAACTAGATACCCATAAAATTTGCTACAAGTGTGTGGTCTTGCGTGAACTGTATGTACTCAACCATCCTCAAGAGGCAATCTCATATTTCAGGATCTTGTGTATGATCAAAGTGCATTTGTTGGTTGGTTTGGAGGATAATTTCATGTAGAGCATTTTTGGGTCAGAGTATTCTTGAGATGTGTTTGAGGGATTTCCTTCCCCTCCCACACCTATTGCATCTTTCTTGGCCTTCCCTTGATTATAAGGAGAGAAGGTTGAATGAATTCTCTCAAGTTCTCTATTGGCTACAAAATTACTAAAAGAGGGAGCAAAGATCCTCCCTTTTGCCACCACAAATGAGCTCAAATCAAAATCTTGCCTAGTAATGTTACATGTTCAAACCTTAGCTTTGTTTGATCATGTGGTTGCACTAATAACATTCAATTTTGGATAAAAGTGGTACCATAACATAATTTAACATAATTTTGCATATAATTAATATAATTTATGGATATGACTTATTGCTTGATAAAAAAAGAAATGGAAAAAAAATAATCACATAAAATTACATGAGGTAAAATTTGTCAATTGTAATACTAAGGTTGAAAATATAGATAGACAATTAATCAATATTATTTATTTCTTACATATTCTTGTATTCTCTATCACAGCACAATACATCATCGTAAGCTTAAAACTTTATAAATATGTAAGCTTAAAACTTTATAAAGAGAACATAAACCCGAACAAATAACAACAAAATAAATTTCATTACCAACTCAAAATTCTTCTTTAAATTGGAATACTCCACTTAACCTTCGTAAATGTAAATAAATAAATTAAATTATAATATCAATCACTTATCTTACTAATACATAATCTTTATAAAAATAATATTAATCATCATAATATCACTATCATTCAAACACTCTCAACCATAAAGTTTTCCTCAAAGTTAACATTCAAAATTCCAAAGTATGACCTTGGTAAGGGTAAATGGTCATTATAATAAGAAATGCTACCTGGAAAACTCTAAAGTATGACCTTGGTAAACGTGAATGGTCATTATAATAAGAAAGGTTACATGGAGATAAAGGGTAGGAAAGCACACAAAACAATTCCTTGGAAAGATAAAGTATCTGAAATTTATGGTTAGCCATGTTATTAAATGTTTTTATTTTTGTTATTAAATGTTAATCTAATTACCACATCGATTATGACCTTGAATGTCCATGATGATATAAAGACAAAATTCTTGTTTGGTGAGTTTGTTCACCTCATTACATTATTTCTTTTAATTATGTTATAAAAATAGAGTTAACAACCATTTGGCAAGTTTGTTCGCCTCACCATAATATTTCATTTAATTATGTTGACCTTGCCATATAAAGCATTGATCTTGAGGTTGGTTTAAAGAATGTATTGTCCATTCACCAAGTAAGAGGACTAAGAACGAAACAACTAAAGTTTGATATTATATTGATGAAAACAAACCATGAAAGCAATTCTTCAACCAAAGAACAGACTTTTCATGGACAAGTCCATATCAAAAAAAGAGGATATACTTTACATATTAAATATATGTACATCCACTGTAAATTATTCTAAAACTAATTTATAGAGTCCATTGACAAATGTTCTAAAAATACTTTAGAGATTCTTATGTTGGCTTTACGAAGAACAGATATGATATGCTATACATATTAAATATAATCTTTATTGAAAAATGTTCTAATTAAATATATATACATCCTTCGAAAAATATTAAAAATACTTTATAGATTCTTATATTGACCATTTTGGACAAAAAAATCGTATATTGACTACAAACTAACCCTATAAATAATTGCATGACCATTCAAGGTCATGAAGTACATGTACATGATGCTGCTCTTAAATAGTTGTAGATTTCCTTGTTATTTTAAAGATAATGTGGGACATATATTTTGAAAAATGTTCTAAATCTGATATGCTATACATATTAAATATATATATCCATCGAAAAATATTATAAAAATACTTTATAGATTCTTATATTGACCATTTTGGAAAAAAAATCTTATATTGACTACAAACTAACCCTATAAATAATTGCATGACCATTCAAGGTCATGAAGTACATGTACATAATGCTGCTCTTAAATAGTTGTATAATTCCTTGTTATTTTAAAGATAATATGGGACATATATTTTCTATTGGGGGTGGTTGATTTAATTTTGCGATTTAATTATAAAGCATGTATTTATTATTTTAAAATATATTTAGTGGTAATATAATATTTAGTAAATTGATTATTTAATATTTATATGAATTTGTTATTTAATGTTTTGTATGACAATTTTTGCAAATTTATATAAAAAATTGTAAATTATAATTTTGTTTAAATGGTTTTAATTTTTTTATTTATAAAATTTATAATATAAAAATTATTTTTTCATAAATTAATATTAATTCATTTATGTTAAATTATATATTAGATTGGATAATGTCAAGTGGGTGTAGTTTGGGTGGTAGGGAGGAGTTATTCTTATTCTCGATTTGGGTTTTAGTCCCTTGACATACTTGCTTCTTGGGAGTAATTTTTACATGAAATATAACCAACTCACCAAGATATGGGTGGGTTTTTTGTGAATGTGTCTAGTATCAATCTCTAGTATAATGAACCAATTTTTTTTATTAGATTAGATAACAATAAATAAAATATCACTTTTATTAAATTACAAAAAATAAATTTTAAATTAAAAAATTATACACGATCAAGCGATGGCCGGAACAAATGATAGGGTTTTATTTCTCGTTTGCAAAGCATAAGGTATAGTCATGACGTGTATGCTCACCTCAGGCGAGCAGAGCGAGCTATGTATTGTAGATTTGATGACTCGATGAGTGTCAATGGAAGGATTAGATCTGAGATGGCACTTATGGGATCTGGAGGCTCCGTTGAAACAGAGTACTGGAAGTTTATTTTTAGTTGAAGCTCCCATTGAGAGCTATTAGGTTTGATCATCAACAAATAAATTATATGTCATGTAATGAAGACCAATTTGGGCATGCTATACATTGTAAAAGGAAAATTATTGAAGTCATTAACCCTCCAAGACCATGTCAAAAACCCTACTTGAAGTCGATCTAAGGAGAATTCTAGAAAAGCATGTCGGCCTTTTCACAAGGAGAAGTCGACTTACTTTGATGGGAAAACCACTATATACAGGCAACTCGGCCTTCATTTGGAGACAAAATTTAGACAAGCAAGAAAACAAGAAAATGAAGTGTGATAGATATCAAGAAGTGTCCTATTTCCAAGTGAGGAAAGAAGACTCATCACCGAGTTCAATTTTGACCTATTTTTGGCCTAACACCTTCACATGTTTGATATTACAAAATTGTCTACTATAGAAAATGCCAAAATATTACGATCAACTTGCGAAGGTGGATTTGGGATGAAATCAAGTGGATCCTCAAGCCGTGTTGAGGAATAATATTCTCCATCTCAATCGAAGGAAGGTAAAGGAAAAAATCTCTAAAGTACTTAATCTAGGGTTTCAAAAGAAGGATTGAAAAGTGCACATCTGAGCTAAGGACCTAAATCTAAAGGTTAGCTGAAATTGAGCGAGGAGGAAGAAGTTTGATTATCATTTACTCAAGGAAGAAGAAGTTAAACAAGGAAGTATTGTGATTTGGTATTGGAGAGTTTAATAGGTCAAGGGTATTGTTCATGGTCTTGGTATTTGTCAATTAAATTCTCTATAAGAATAAGAATTCATTTGGTTTTTCCTCTCAAATTGGAGAGGTTTTGGCCCTGATTGATTGCCTATATTTTGTTCTCTCGTCTCTTTATTGTTTATGCTTTGGTAACTGTTTGATGAAGAAGAACACTATAATAAACTAAGTAAATAAACCCTAATATAAAGAAGTAAAAAGAATTCACAAGCAGTTCTCATAAAGATAAATCTCCTAATTCTCATGCCCTAGATTTCTCAACATGTTGGGCAAGTTTATACTAAGAAATACATCACATGCTCCTAGGATGTCCAAAATTACTATATTTATACACTGGTGGACTTTTTGGTTGGATGATAAGTGAATAAACACATATCTGAGTTCACCTATAGCATGGAAAAGGGTCATGTCTAGTTGAATAATTTTTGCATCTATCTTATCCCATTGTGCATTGATTTTCTTTGCTATAGATAAAGGCATTACATTTACAGATGCACTAGAATAAACTAAGAAATTGTGTACATTGTAATTTAAAATTTCAAATGTTAACAAAAACAAAGGGTAGAGTGTATTTGCATCCATTGCTAAAACATTAAGCACATATTCTAGGGGAATAGAAGACTTACCAGATACCTTCTGTGAAGAAGCGGTGTTTCCTAAGGCAGGTTGTTCAAGTGTGCAGATAAGAAGTTCTTTCTAGATAGTGATCCTTGTAAGTTAAAAGAGTGATATGTTGGCATGAACTTTCTTCATGTCTTTAACGATGTTATAATCAAGTATGGGAGCCGTTGTCTAAGTGTCTAGAGGAGTAACCTTATCTGATGCTTCTAAAATAATGGACTTGGTTTTGTTGTTCGTGGAAGTAATTCTCATTGTGGCCACATTTCCAGAATTTCTTTAAGCGTTTTGGGTTGAGTTTATGGGCGATGTGATCTTCCTTACCAAATTCTCTTTCAATTTATGCCTCGTTGAGTCTTGTTTGGAGATCGGCCTTTGGATTCTCAAGTTGTATCAATTGTTCTTCTGTTGGCCAAGGTCCTCACTTAGTGGATGTTAAGCAACACTTTTCTTTTTAGCTGTGTAAATAGAATTGATTTTATTCCCTACATTCCCAAAACTCACATTTTCTTTGGCAGCAATCGTTTCTTCCTTATCTTCTATTGGCGCAGTCTCTCATTCGAAAGTATTGTATCAACAATATGCACAATTAGAGAATTCAGGTTATGGTTCCATTTTAGGCATGTTTTCTTGAATGATACTCTTGATGGAACAAACAATATTGTTCCATGCCCATACTATCAACATTCATTACAACATTCGAGCTCTACGTAGACTTGATCGGTTGGTTGTTGCTGCTGTCGAAGTTGGTAACCCTTCTCAGAATGTTGAATCTGGGAGGCTTGCTTCTTACAGTGGTATCGCTTGACCTCTTCTTTAACTCTACTAACTCATTAGATAGAGAATTGATAGTGTGGGTCAAGCTCTCAAGATATGAAGCTTCCTTTTCCTTGGCCTTTCTTGTGGAGATCTGAGACCTTTTACCGTGTCTTTGTTGTGCTTTGATGGTTGATCTTCAACAATGACTCTGATCACATGAAATTCATTTTCAACTACAATTACTTCTTTATAATTCTGTGCTAAAGTTACTTTCGTATTTCTTTTCACAAACTGCGTGATGCTATTATGTAAGGCAAATGCATAGTAATCAACAGTGATGGAGTCACGAGGTTTCCTATTTGCAAGGAATTTATTCAATATGTTTTTAAGCCTCTGAGAGAAATCTTTCGCTTTCTCTTTATGGTCCATATTAAGATTTCCCAACTCTCTTAACAACATGGCATGGGTTTTCTCATCAACAAACTTTTCAAGAAAATCTTTTTAAACCCCTTCCAATTCTAGACAAATTTTGTAGGAAGACTATGGTACCATACAATCGCTTTTCCATCTAAGGTACATAGAAAATGTCTACATGCAACATCATCATAATGTACCTCTAGCATTTTGAGATGTAGGTAGATTTTTTTCAAATGGTCCTCCTCTTTCACTACTTTGTGTAGGTCATACTTTGTTAACAACTTTTCCGGGTGCCTCGTCATCTTATTTAGAACACCCAACAGTGTGAGTGGGCTCTGATACATCTATTCTAGATATTGGTCTGCCATATCTTCTTCTATGTTTTCATCCTCTTCATCAGAATCCGTTGGACCTTCTTCTTCTTCATCACCACCTAACCCGCAAAAAGTATCATTTGAGAGTACAACATTATCTCCGTCACCACCATTATAATATGGAGGTTGTTTTGATTTCTCTACATTTTCTGCAAATTCTACTAACTCTTCAAGGGTGGTGAGAACCAAATATTCAACTATAGAAACCACTATCCTAGTAGGGGTGGTTGGGTTATTTTTCAAAAAATAAGGAATATTGTGTATTCTAAGAATCAATCCAATAGCTATTGCAAACTTACACATTATAGGACAGATGGACCTGATCTAGTTGTAAGAGATTTCATAAGTTTGTACAAGCTCAAGCTAAGAAGAACCACCAACTTTAGGAATATGGGCAGGGCAGTTGCTAAGAATATTACTTCCATGACCAAAATAAGTAGGATTAGGGTGGGTGAGATTATCAACCATAAAAGTATGGCTTCACTTCTTCTAGCACCAGAAATGTTGATGGTGCTAGACCTACCAACATTCAAGGGGTCCCCCCAATATGTGGTCCCGAATATGGCCCAGTTTTTTATTTCTTTAATATTTTTCTTGGTTCTAATTGTCAGCAAGAGAGAGGAGCGTAGATGCACCTTCAAAAAGAAAGTAAGTGTTCCTAGTGAGTGTTTGGTTGTAGGTGTGTCAATGTTCTTATATTGTGGAGGGAAGAAGAAAGTGAGCCTCTAAGAGAGAGGTAATAGTACCACCCTAGCAGAGACACACATGAACATAAAGGATTTGTTTAACATCCAACGGAATAATCCACAAAGATGTGATATTCATTACAACCAGTACAACACATTCTCAATATGATAAGCACTTAATAACTAAAATAGGTCAACTACTTTAGTATAGGTGAAAGAAAACATGAATCATAAACATTCACAAAATAGTTTGAAAAATATTCATAATCCATGCATGAATAAGATGCTAGCCATTAGGGTTCATATATTGAGTAAAATTCTTAGGACACATTTATACATCGAACACCACTAGCTCCAATAGTGGAGCATTGGAGCCACCACTTGCTCCTCAAAAGAACGAGCTTGTCTCTCTAATGCCTTGTGGAAGGAGCCAAGGTGAAAATTCATTTTCTCATACAATGAGGGTGTATATATAACCAATGGGGTGATGGTTCACCTCCCTTTTGACTCTTTGACTACCCTCATGATTGTTTGACTTCCTATAAATTTTCAATTTTACATGAATCTTCATCTTTTGTACATGTCCTTTGGACTTCCACTTTACAATACATTTTATAATAAGAAATTACATAATCCACAAGAATGATGTCGCATATGATGACTCATGACATGACACAGGTGACATGGACTTCTTGATGACATGGAAATCTCAGGCCATTGTTGCTTCTCCCTATTATGTGTATTCTTGAAAATATTCTTTTGTCCGCCACCATATGGCTTAGAGGTAAGGAGTCTTCAGTGATATTAGGTCTTGAGTTGTGGTTGAAAACTGGTGTCCTTTTGATTTCTCTTGATAATCAACTACAAATATGTCTTCCAACATTTTTCCTTTCTCCATTTCCTTCTTCATCATCATGTCATGGTATGATAGAGTACATGCATATGCAATTCAATAATGACAAGATGACATTAGTATGATAAACCCCTAGTCTAAGATGTTGCATGTTGATCCATTGAATGACCTAGAACTGGGTGGTAGGCTGAGGGAGAGGCTTAGTGACTATGAAATTAAGTATCTCAGGCAGTCACAGATGAAGCTTGAGCCTTGAGAGTGCACAATGTGTAGTTCAGGCTGGACTGAGCAAGAAGGTTGCCTATTTTTGGAGCTCAGTGAGACATGATGAAGGGTTGAGCATTGGTTCTGCCTATTGGACAGTTCTAGAAGGCAGAGAAGGTGGGGTGATTGTGCAATTGCACAAATCAGGAGCTCAAGGGCTTAACTTGAGGTTATATACTATGAAATCTGAAATTGAGGCCAGGCTGGAGGGATAATATGCGCAGTTTTGAAGGCAAAGGTCTAGGCTTGAGCATTGAAATTGTGCAATACACAATCCTGGGAGGCAGGAATTGCACATAGTTTCAATAGGCAGGGCCGCTGCTAGAGAGCAGTGACTACGTAATCCGTAATTTAGGAGGGTAGGATGAGGCTAAGTTGCTTGGTCGAAGAGCTTTCAGAATTTCAAGAAATGTGGGATCGATGAAGCTGATGTGAAGTGATAAGAATTGACTGTGATCATTGTTATAGCATCATTTACCACCCTTGGTATATTTGATGCTCTATGATATGGCCTAGGGCATCCCTTCCCTACCAAACTTGGTCTAAATTCTAAAAAACAATGTTTTAAATCCCATACATGATTTTTCCCTGTATAAAGCGCACGTACACGCGGGTCAGTCTATACCAAACCTGCGTATATGTGTTAAAACATTAAAAAATATATAATCTCCCTTAATTCGGGTAGAGTTTATAGGTTTGACCTAATACTCACCTACTATAGCTTGTGGCCCAACTATTTCCCAACTGAAAAAGAAAACTAATTTCGAGAAATATAAATAAACCTCCATGGGAAGTCCTAAGGGAGGAGAAAATATTAGATGTTGATATTATAGTCGATTACATCCTTGATCAAGTCTGAGGATATCCCTGTGCCTTTTTCACTCCCAATTCATAGGAACTCCTTTTTCCTTCTTGAGATGTCCATCACCCCTTCATGACATCCTTGTGTATACTTATGGAGGAGGATTGTTAAGGCCTGGGTAGGATCGATCTGGACGACGATTTTTCTTGGAGCCGGTGGATGAATCAGGTTGTAGTTCTTCCGTATTTTATTTATCCTATATTAATAAAGAGGCATTGCCTTATTCTTGATGATTATGGTCTTTTTGCATTAATCTATGTTATGATTTACTTATAAAGTCTCATGTTAATGCTTGTTTTCTTACATGCTTATATGACCTAACACTTATATCATGAACATACTTTCTATTACTGTTGTTGTATATGCTTTTCTTGAATGAGTTGCAAGTTTTAAGGTATTGGAAGAAGCAGAGGGTTTGGACCCTACGGGAACGACCTCAAACGTAAGACCTCTGGGTAATACCTCTTCTTCCTACTTTAGTAGTGTAAGCATTAAGATTGCTTGTTTGCATGTCTCTTTATGTTGTATGCCCTTCGCTCTATTGGGGTTCTCAACCCAAGACCCTAGGGCGATTCTACCCATAACAATCACAGTCTTAGAATACTTGATGAAACAATGACATAGATCATCTGGGACACGTGAACAACATACTTCACTTAGTGTGGCAACTTTAAGAAGACTCACGACAAGTGTGACACTAAAGATACACTTTGCGACTACCATGATGACACATGTGCAAAAATGATTACAACTCTACAAATGAGTGTGACAGGGGTTTACATGGTAAGATAAAATCATTTACACAAAGGTAACCCCTTGAAACAATGGGATCTATCGTTGAGCGCATAAACCTGCGGATTTGGGGAGGCATGCACGCAGGAAATACAAGAGGTGGTCACGTCTGTTGGACTCCCTTGTAACCCCTGTGGGTAACCCTTCGAGTAGTAGCGCATTAGACAAAACCGCGCACGGACTGTCTTCCACGTACCCTCTGGGTATATCGGAAGCCCCCTAGGCTCCCTTGAAACCTTGCCATAGATAAACCGTCAGTCGTCTTGCGGCTATAGTACACTGAGAACAGCACTCGGAGAGATTACTCGCCCATACGATAGGGTAGTCGGGTTGTACGGCTAAGGGTGCGGTTGATCCTCCTTAGTTAGAGCCCTGAAACATTGGGTCGAGTACTACTGCCAGACCCTTATGTATATTGCGATCTGTAGCACCTGACACTCCTCAAGACCATAGTTCCCTTTTCTATCGGGGGATCACACATCATCTCTTCCAGATCCGCTTGTGCAAAGGGGTGCAGCAGCAGCAGACATCAGTCCCGCAATCTCAAGTTCGCAGATCAGCCATTTTGATCTATTAGATCCATCAGATCCACAGAAGCAGTCTGTGCCACCGCCCAAAGCTATCAGATCCGCCATTCATATCTCTCAGATCCACCAGATCGGAGTCATTGTGAAGGGTTCGTATACCGGGGTATAATTTTCGCAGGACTTTTGGCCGCATTGACATTTTGAGGATTTGGCCACTGCAGTATTGATAAGGAAGGAGTAAAACTCCGTTAGGAGTCTGAGATCTTTCGGGGCGCTTATTGGTGATATAGCCCATCAGAATCAGGACGACGAGCTGAGAACAGTGGTACCATTCACTTCTTAGTGAAAAAAATTTTAGGCGGTCGCAATTTAAAAAAAAATCAGGTTGGTGTATGGTAGAAACTAGAGCTCAAGTGATGGCCAATGAAAGGATGGAAAAACTTGAAGAATCAGTGCAAAACCTCCACATTCAGCTTACCGGACTATGTAGCATGGTCGAGAAAATAATCCTGAAGGGCAAGGAGCAAGCCCACGAGGAGGCATATAATGGCAATGAACACAATGAGGGTGAGTCTAGCCACTCTCCTCACGTCTGGCACACCAACCAACAACCCAGTCAGCGACCTCCCAAGTTGGATATGCATAAATTTGAAAGTTCTCACCCGTCCGCATGGATAGCACAAATGGAGCAGTATTTCAAACTGAATCACATCTTCGATGATGAGACTCAGCTTATGTTGGGGAGCATGTACTTGGACAATGAAAGGTAGCAATGGTGGGAATGGCATCAACGTTGCACTGGACCTTTTAGGACTTGGACCAAATTCACCAAATCTCTTCAAGACCGCTTTGACCAGGAATCATATTTTTTGGGTCGTCTTACTAAGCTCCGATAGACTGGTACAATGGATGAATATATTACAGCTTTTGAAGCCTTAGCCTTCCGCACTTGGGGTCTCTCAGATGTTTTATACACGGAATGTTTTATCAGCGGTCTTAAAGAAGCTATCAAAGCCCAAGTCCTACTACACCACCCTCCCACATGGACGGAGGCTTGCAAGGTAGCTCGTAACGTGGAACGTGCATTAGCAGCCCAATACAGTCACCCAAATTTCTTCGCTAAAGGTCGCCCCCCACAGGCTCACAACATGACTCAAACACTTAAGGTCCAAAAGGTGTCACCTGCGGAAATGGCCGAAAGAAGAAAGCAAGGCCTATGTTACTACTGTGATGAAAAATACTCCCCAGGTCATAAATGCAAGGAGCCCAAATTTTTTCAAATTGATGCCACTGACTACAGCTCAACAGAGGAAAATCCACCACTGGAGGAACATGAGCCGCTAGAAGAAGAAAACCAAAAGGACAATGTCTCTGACGAACCAGTTATTTCGTTGCATGCTCTGGCAGGGATTTCTTCCCCTCAAACTCTCAAAATCAGAGGTTTTATTAAACATCGCCCAGTAGTAGTCTTGATTGATAGTGGAAGTACACATAATTTCATCCATCAAAAAGTCGCAGAAGCATTGCATTATTTTGTACGAGCAGTTTCTAACTTCCAAGTTCAAATTGCGGATGGAGGCACAATGAAATGTGAAGGCCGCTGTGAAAATGTCAAACTTCAAATGGGGGATTATCAGTTGAAAACCTACATGTTTGCCATACACATGGGGGGTTGCGACATTGTCCTCGGCGCTGAATGGCTCCACACTCTTGGGCAAATCACAATGGATTTCCAGGAGTTATATATGAGTTTTAAGCAGAACAACTACACACATACCCTCCGTGGACTCCAGGCGGGAGCCCCCTCTATCATCAGCTCGCATAGGATGGAAAAATTGTTAAAAAAGGGCAATCATGGAGTTGTGGCTCAATTTAATGCCATCTAGGCAGTTGAAACCAAGCCTCTGCCAATTCATCTTGAGATGCAACAGATTTTAAATAACCATCTGCCGGTCTTTGAAAAGCCTCATGAGCTTCCACCCTCGTAAGGGGAGCATGATCATAGCATCACCTTGGTTCCAGGGGCCCAACCCCCAAATGTGCGCCCATATAGATATCCGTTCACCCAAAAGAATGAAATAGAAAAAATCATCAAGGAACTTTTGGAAGCAGGTGTCATTCGTCCCAGAATTAGTCCTTATTCATCCCAAGTGGTCATGGTGCTCAAGAAAGATGGGGAGTGGTGGATGTGTCCTGACTTCAGGGCCCTCAATAAGTTGACAGTGAAAGATAAATTTCCCATCTCGGTGGTTGATGATTTGCTGGATGAACTCAATGGGGCTCAATTCTTCACTAAGCTGGATCTTTGCTCAGGCTACCACCAAATTCGCATGAAGGAAGTCGACATTCCCAAGACTGCTTTCAGAATTCATGAAGGCCATTATGAATTCCTGGTCATGCCATTTGGTCTTTGTAATGCCCCCTCTACTTTTCAAAGCCTTATGAACCACATTCTCAAACCATATCTGAGGAAATTTGTCCTTGTCTTCTTCGATGACATCCTCATCTATAGTTGCACTTGGGCCACACATCTTCAGCATGTAGATCTACTCTTGCAACTGCTCCGCAAGCATAAATTATTTGTCAAGAGGTCCAAGTGTTCATTTGGCATGGCAGAAGTAGAGTATTTGGGCCACATTGTGGGGCGTGAAGGTGTCAAGGTGGACCCCAAAAAGATCCAGGCAATGCAGGAATGGCCTCAACCTAAGACCTTGAAAATCTTGAGAGGATTTTTGGGTCTCACAGGCTATTATCGTAAATTTGTCTGCAACTATGGTCGCATAGTGAAGCCCCTCACCCAACTCCTAAAGAAAAATCCATTCTTCTGGAATGAGGAAGCACAACAGGCCTTTACAGCTCTAAAAAATGCCATGTGTTCCACTCTAGTCTTAGCACTACCTGACTTCACCAAATCTTTTTTCATTGAATGTGATGCTTCGGGTACAGGTATTGGGGCGGTCTTAATGCAGGAAGGGCGACCGTTGGCCTTCACAAGCCAACAACTAAGTGGGAGGAATCTGGGCCAATCTACCTACGAGAAGGAAATGATGGCCATCTTACATGCAGTTGAGACCTGGCGACCTTACTTATTGGGGCGACGTTCCAAATCCACACAGATCATCACAGTCTTAAATATTTTTTGGAGCAACGCCTATCCTCCCCACAAAAAAATAAATGGCTCGCCAAAATGCTGGGATATGATTATGCGATCATTTACAAGAGAGGGAAAGACAATAATATAGCAGATGCATTATCTCACCAATTTGAGGAGGAAAGTACTATGCTAGCAATTTCCCTCCCCATTCTAGAATGGATTGAAGAGTGTCGCAGGGAATGATTTTCACACCCTGGGCTCTCCCAACTCATTTCTCAATTGCAGGTAGATCCAAATTCCACCAAGGGCTACTCGTGGCAGGATGATATTCTTCGCTACAAGGATAGAGTCGTAATATCACCAACATCCACCCTCAAAAGTCGCATTTTGGCAGAATTTCACTTATCTCCCATTGCAGGACATTCGGGCTTTCAAAAGACGTATGCTCGCACCAGAAGATCATTTTTTTGGACAGGCATGAAAAATTACATCCTTGCTTTCGTAGCAGAATGCGATGTCTGTCAACGCCACAAAGGGGAAACCGTCAACACACCAGGCACATTACAACCATTGCCCATTCCGGCATCAATTTGGACGGAGGTTTCTATAGATTTCATTATAGGTCTTCCAAAGTTATGGAACAAATCAGTCATCATGGTGGTTGTGGACCGACTGTCGAATTTTGCTCATTTCTGTGCCCTACCCCACCCGTTTACACCAACTTTGGTCACTCAATCTTTCATGGATCAGATCTTAAAATTGCATGGCATGCCCACTTCTATTGTGTCCGACCGTGACCCGATCTTCACCAGTAATTTTTGGCAGGAACTCTTTAGGATACAAGGCACTCAACTAAAACTTAGTACTTCCTATCATCCGCAAACAGATGGTCAAACCGAAGCCATCAACAAATGTCTAGAAACCTACCTTAGGTGTTTCACTTCAGAAAAGCAACACCTTTGGGTACAGTGGTTACCTCTGGCTGAATGGTGGTATAACACCAACTATCATGCCACCACCAAAATGACTCCCTATGAAGCAGTATATGGTCAACTCCCGCCTTCACCTACTTCGTATCTCAAGGGGTGCTCAAAAGTACAAGTAGTGGATCAACTCCTACAACACCGCGCAACCATGCTCGCCCATCTTCGAGAGAATCTTCATCAAGCTCAGAGCCGCATGAAGCAACAGGTAGACCAGCATCGCTCAGAGCACCAATTTCAAGAAGGGGATCAGGTATGTTTATGGCTACAACCATATAAGCAAACATCACTCAAAGACAAGGGGTGTTAGAAACTATCTCCCAAATTCTACAGACCATATCAAGTACTTCAGCGCATTGGAGAAGTGGCTTACAAGTTGGCCTTGCCACCTACTGCAAAAATCCATCCAGTTTTCCATGTCTCATGCCTCAAGAAAGTGATTGGGAACAATTGCAGAATTCAGACCAGTCTACCTGAATTGGATGAAGAAAGGTCCATCTGGCTTCAACCCGAACAGGTCCTAGACACACGAGACAAGCAACTGCGCGGCCGCATGATTAAGGAAGTCCTCATCAAATGGAAAGACACCTCTCTGGAAGATGCAACTTGGGAACCGGCCACTATTCTTCAACAGTTTCCGTAGCTTCAGCCTTGAGGACAAGGCTAGTCTAAAGGGGGAGGGCATGTTAGGGTCCCACCCTAACCCCCTTATTTATGTAATGGGATCACGTCATAGTCAAGAGTCAATAAAGCCCATATTAATAATTGTAAGTGGTTAATCTGCAATTAATGACGGAACCACAGTTAGTTGCAAATGGGTCGTAGTATTAGATAGATGGTATTAATAAAACCCACGGTATTGGCCCGTGGTATTTCATGTATGAGTCATATATAAAGGATAGAGACTCCCTGCGAGGAGCATCGTGTCTTATTTTGTGATCGAGCTATGCTCTATTGCCCCCTCGAAGAGGCAAGTGAACATTACTCTCTGAATAATAAAATCATTGCTATTTTGTGTTCTGGGTATCTTTTCTTTGCATATTATGTATTTGGGTATCATTTTGCAGGTTAAGAGCATAACATTCTCCGCCTATCTTTAGGGATAAGAAAGCAAATAGATGGTAAATGCGAGAATTGATCAAACCTAAAAGTAATGAGAGCACAAAGAATAAGAGGCTTTCCTTAAGGATATAATAGTATTTGATGAGAAATCTAGGCAAACTTGATAAGAAAACCACATGGTTCCTGATCGAAAGAAATTTTTCAAGGGGAATCCTAACAAAAGTCAACTTATATTGGGGCCCTTTCTCTTGGAGGCAGGTTATTGACTACTGAGGTGTCCCTTTTCATTTCCTTTGCTTCCATAAAACATGTCACCTACTGGCACAATTCTCAAATCGTCACATATGGGGCAAACAGGGAGATAGGACATGGGAATGCTTCTGAGAACAACATACAAAACTCACTAGGAGACAGATAATATTTCTACACCTCCTCACAACTCCTTGGTCATCCCTAATCCTGTGATTAATACCTCCTTCATGCCAATATACCATGATCTCATAAATTGTAACTCATCTTCACTAACAGACAAGATTCCTCTCAAGAATCCTCCTTTGATACCTCCTTCGGTATGTTCATCACCAAAGGATATCCAGCCTAATCAAGCTCCAATTCACTGCAACCCCTTAATCAAATAATTATCCAATGTATTACCCCCAATATCCGCAAGGATTAATTCCCACAAGGGTCCTAAACAAAAATTCAGAGTCCTTAGTACCCCTGAAGAGGAAGCTTCACTGCAATACTACAACTCCCCAATCAAATTCAGAGATCCCTCAGATAAGACCTTCTCTCCTTTCACTAAGGATGTTGAGATAGAATTTTGGCACAAGAATCTTTGAGAGGTCTCTTACCCCTCACAATTAAGAAATTATTCTATGCTAAAGACAAAGCATATCCAATTCCAGCGAATTGGAAAAATGTCACCACAAGGAAAAAAAGAAGGGTCACATATAAAAATTATAACTCCACTATGGCTCCTTCAAATATCTTGTATAAATTCAAAGATCACACAAAGGGGAATTCATCTTCCTCTCCCAAGCCTTCATACATCAAGGTCGGGCACCTTGATGTTTCCCTTCCTAAGCCTTAGGTCCTTAGAGCAATGTCACCCATTCAGTCATCTCCAGAATGATCATAATATCTCTCAACCTCTGAGGCTTGGGATTGATCCCAAAAAGAAGATCCCTCAAAAACATCTTACAAAATCACAACTTGAATATCATACTATTACAAGAGACAATGCTCAGCAAGGATAAGACTTGGGAACTCCTACAATTATGACCTAATTGGTATGTTTGTGCCACTAGTGCCTCTAAATTGCCCGGAGATTTGGAAGCACTATGCAATCCTAAAAAATTCTGTTTTAATGGTTATAAATCCTCATCATGCATACTCCTCATGGGATCCCATAAAGGTTTTTCTTTTAGACTTCAGATAATCAACATATATGCTCCATACCAGAATAAGAAGGAACACTATTATCGAGTAGAAAATAATAACACCTTTGATCTGGAATCAATGATATTGGAAGGAGATTTCAACATTTCACTAGAGAATTCAGAGGTCTAGGGAAAACAAAGTATTCTGGACTCTCTTAGAACATAATTCAAGAAAATATTTCTTTGAAATTCACTCACAAATATAAATCCTGATACAAATGGCCCGACATGGAGAAATGGTTGATGTAGATCTTATCGCATATCCAAAAGGCTAGACCACTTCCTGGTGAAAAAAGGAATAGCTACTTGTCTCTCCAACTTGAGGTTATGGATTATTCCATCGCAAATATCTAATCACTTTCCTATTTTTCTAGTCTGGATAGGCATCTCAAAAGGGAAGACCGTTCCCTTTAAGTTTAACCAGTTTTGACTGAAAGAACCAAAGTTCATCTCAATGACCCATGACTTCTGGACAAAAAACAATTCGAACATTGGAAATTCAACATTCAGAAAACACTATCTTAAGATGAAAAATATAAAACAGGTGGTTTGGAGAATGGATTGGCATAAAAAAAAATAGGATAAGAGAAAGTATTCAAATCGATGCACAAATTAAAATTTTGGAGGACCCATAATCAAAAGACTACTTCTCCGAAGAATCCAAATATAAATTAGCAAAATTGGGCACCAAATAAAGACAAATACTACTATGCCAAGCAGAGGAATGGAAATAGATGAGTCGTTAGATGTGGATCTATGAAGGGGAAAAAACGATAGATATTTTCATAGACAGACATCCCAAAATCGTATGAAAAATTAATTTGGAAAATTAAGAATGATGTTGGGGAAATTCTAAGTGGAAAGAATGATATAGAGAAAGAAGAATTCATGTTTTCTCAATCTTCCCTAAGAGAAAGAGAAGCTTCTACCCCTCATAAATATATGGACTTCGTTTCACTATATCAAAAAATGATTGACAACGTGACCTACTCATTGTTAGAATGACCGATTGAAAAATATAAAATTCTCATGGCCCTTAAAGAGTTTTCCAAGGGAAAGAACCTTGGTCTAGACTGCTAGACCATGGAAATATTTCTCCACTTCCAAGACATCATGATTGAAGAAGTGACAATATTGGTAGAGGAGTCCAGGAAAATTGGCACAGTATCTCGAGTAGTGAATGCCACCTGTGTATCCCTAATTCTAAAGAGAGTAGATCCAACTACCTTCTCATACTTTCATACGATTTCACTCTGTAACATGATCTACAAAATTATCTCCAAAACAATTTCCACCTAGATTAAATCAATCCTATCTAGATTCATCTCACCTAAACAATTTGGTTTTCTTGAGAAGCACCAAATTCATGATGCAGTGGGAATTGCACAAGAGTGCATCCATTCCATTAAATCTCGAGACATTGATGCATGTTTGATGAAGATCGACCTCTCCAAAGCCTTTGACTGTGTCGACTAGGAATATTTATGGATGATTCTGACAAAGATTGGCATTGGCCAGAACATGTTAGACTGGATAAAGGAAAGTATCACTTCGACCAATTTTTCCATCTTAATCAATGGAATCCTACATATTTCTTTCCAACATCGAGAGGCATTTGAAAATACTACACCCTCTCTCCATTATTATTCCTATTGGTAATCGACAGTCTCAGTAGAAGTAATTTTGCTGCAAGGGTGCAAGGAAAAATCTCTAGTTGTGGGATAACAAAAAATATCTCTCATTCCCATCTGATGTTTTCAAATGATTTCTTGGCCATTGGGAAGTCATATATAATATAGTGGGTGGTTATACATGAGATACTCCAAAAATTTGGGCAAGTAGCTAGGTTGTTCATGAACAAAGAAAAGTCATTTTTGATATCTCTAGATCACGATGAGGAAAGAATGTAGGAAATTGTTGCCATGTTTGGAGTTCTCTCCATACCTTTGGAGGGTGGTTTCAAATACCTAACATTAATCTTGAAACCAACTGGATATGGAAATGAATACTTTTTGGTTTAGGGGGTCTTGACCTAGGTTAAAAGTTAGTTGCACCAACCAACAAATCCCTACACTACTGGGCCTTTCGGGAATAACCCGCATAGCGAAGGCTGCAGTCTCACTCGAAGCAGTATGGGGGGATGTAAGAACCAAGTTTCTACATCCAAATATGAGTGTGATGTCTTTTAGCACCTCATATATGCCTTCACGCAGATCGATAAGCCCTTAAGCCTCGGTACACGACTCTATTCAAATAGTTTTCAGACCTTCACCAAGGTCTATGACTAGGTTTTGCAGACCTTTATCAGTTGATTTATCCACTTACGCATGTCATAGAACAATTCTAAATTACGGTTCATGAAGATAAGCTTACGTTATTATAAACATTAGATAATTCATTAGAGTCTTCACGAAATTACATAAACATGCTTGCGTACATCATCTAATAGTTATCAAATAGAATCGCATTAGATCAATATTTCATAACACATTATTCATCCTAGCATATATCGTAAACAAATATAAACAAATATACACAATATTTCTTTGGTAATATTCTTTATTTATCTTCAATTCAGCTTTAGAAACTCAAAACAACCTTGCGCACTCAACTGCCGGGGTCCACACACTTAGCTGTGGACTCTACCTAGGCCTCTATGCACTTAGCTGCAGAGCCTTTCTCTCGTATCTGACCCACTTCTTTGCGCTAATACTTATCTTCTATTGACCCATTACATCCATAATTATTTCTAACATGCCTTAAGCTCTCTAAGACACACCTATTTATAGCCTTCTACATAAAATACCATGGTCCACGTACCATGGGTGGTCTCAAAGCTGACTCAAACTTTACGTAAATAAGGGGCTAAAACCCCTTTGACTCCTGACCATATACGCACTCTACATCCACAAATCATGGATACTTTACATTACTTACAAAAAATACATCAAAAATTGGGTTATTTTAACCCCAAAATTGACACAGGGGACCCCATCCTAATGGGCCCCCAACACAAAGATCTTGAATCACCCTCGAGTCACTCAGTTGGTGCAGTGATCTTTCTGTGAAGATCCCCCAGTCCCACCTAAACTACTACAACCTTGGTAGTGCTCTCCGTGGCTACCTACTTGACCTCATCGACTAAATGTGCTATAGCTGGGCCTTCTGCAGCCAACCTCATTGTTTGTTACAGTGTCTGCTGCAAACCCTTCAGCTTATCCTGGATGGTTGTCATGATCTGATAAGCTTCTTCCAACCATGGATGTAGCCTTACCTTTAGCAAGGCCTCCTTCTTCTGTGTTGCCTCTACTTGCATGAGGAGCTGCTTCCCTTCTTGTAATTTTGCAAGGTGTTGCGTTGGTGGGATTGATCACGTCATTGCCCTAACTTCATCATACTGTCGTTGCAGCTTCCTGATCTCTGTATTCATTGTCTGCAGGTTTGGATCCTCCTGCAGATTTGTGACCAACTCCATGGCTTGCTCAAAAAATGGCAAACAATCAGTAGTTGTGGAATCCAGGGCGGTCATTCCTTCTTTGGTGGCAGCTCGGCACTGCTCCTGGACCTTAGGCAAAGTTGTGGGCTGCAATTTTAATTGCAGCCCAGTGATTTTCATATTGAGTTCAAATTGAACTCGACCAACCTTTGCCTTGGATTCACACACACTAGTGGCTAATTTTATGATCTTTGCTTCTGGTTGTGTGTCCTTAGGGATGTGAATATCAGGCACTATCCTACATGTTGTTAGAAAATTATATATTACAGAGCAATGGAACACATAAAATATTGCAGAAATATAAACACAAAAAATGCATAAAACAAGAGAGACACAGATATACGTGGTTCACCCAGTTTGGGCTACGTCCACGGAGAAACAGTCAATCCTTCCTTTTTTATTATCCAGCAAACTGAAGAGATACAACCTACAATAGATCCGCTGCAATTCCCTCTTCGCTCTCAATCTCCTCTCTCTTCCTCACTCAGAATATAGATATACATAGATGCAATACAATTCCCTCATGTAAAGCAAGGGGTTGCTTTCTAGGGAAAAAAACCCTAAATTAAACACACCTTCTACCGTCATATCTCTGCCTAATGAACGACCCAAATTGACTACAAAATTACAACATTTTACAAGGAAATTTTACATCTATTTTTACCTTCGGGGCACTGCCCCTGATCCCCCCACCAGGGAGGGGCTCCCAAAGGTCACAGCTGCCCCCCCTCCTGGACCCCTCTGTAGCGAATATTTTATGGGTGACGTTGCCACCCCATTATGAACTAGGGTCCAATGCAGTGATACCTTTGAATACAAAACATAATCAGGCTCCACACCCAACAATCTCCCACTTGGAAATTGATTATAGCAACTCCACAACTGCTTCATTTGCTGGAAAATAACTCCACTTTGGACCTGGTTGTTTCTCATTTTCTTCATCATACTTGAAGACCAATTGAAACTTAGAAGATTCTCAATTTCTCCATAGTTACAACTTTTGTTAACATATCTGCAGGATTCTGGCTGGTGTGTATCTTTTCCAGCTTCAACTGTCCATATTCCAATACTGATCGTATGAATTGGTACTGGAGCTATATATGTTTACTCTTCGAATGAAATGCAGAGTTCTTTACAAGATGTATGGTTCTCTGGCTATCCCTGTATAACCTACTCAACTCCTGCTTCTTACCCAATTCGTCTAGAAACCTTTGTAACTAAATAATTTCTTTAGATGTTCGAGAGAGCGATGGGAAGGCGGAGGTTTCGATCACGGGTCTGGACGGAGCCAGGTCCTGACTGAACAGGGATTGGGCTATCAACGGGGGCGACGACCGGTGGAGGTAAGCAACGTCGCTCAGGAGTGCACAGTTCTCAGCTTTGGAGGAACGGGCAGCTGTAGGTGATAGTTTATTGGTTTGGGCGGTCAGCTGGGAAAAGGGTAAAACCCTCTTGACATTTGCGCTGGCGGTAAACCCGTTCTCGTTTTTTACTCTATCCTCCGTTTTTGTAACCATGGTAAACTCCAATGAACTTGTTGATCTGGACCCGGTTGTGGAAGACATTCTGTCAGTATGGGGTAAAGACCCGACAGAAAAAAACATTGAAAGGTACTTTGGAGGTTTTGATTCTTGCAGATCTGGAGCTATCTCACCAGAAACGCACAAGATTCATCAATCTTTCATTCAGCTGACACAAAGACATGAAGAGAACCCTTTTCTTCATCAAGATTTCCTCGGCACGCAGTATCCAGCCAACCCAGATGCGGGTTCCTTGCATACAAGCCTCTGTCAATCGACCCAGGGCCGAAAAGGGAAACTGCCCTTTGAAGAGCCAGTTCTATCCGGGGGTCTAGAAGATATAGTAAATTTCATCAAAAGCGCAGAGCGGCCGGGTGTGGGAAAGGCTGGAAAACCCTCAGCCTTATCAAGGGTCTCCATTGGGAAAGAGCAGGACGTCCCAAAAGGGCATGGAGGTCGGCCGGAGAATCCAACACCCTCAGATCATCTAGCGGGAACTCATGAAGAAACCCCAGGTTTTCAGGTAACCCTTCCCTCATCTGCTTTCTCACCTCAGGGGGCTGAGGATCTCCTTTTTTCTAATAGAACAGAGCCGGGGTTGATTCACTCAAACCCTAACTCAGAAAGGGGCGACGCAAGCAGAGAAGTTAGGGAGGAGGACATTGGCGGAAGGAAAAGAGGCGAGAAGCGGAAAAAACAAAGACCCATTGGCGAGCAGGAGCTGGAGGGGAATCTGGTCTTAGGGATGGAGGTGAGCATCGAAGAATCCTTGGAGGTGGCCGAATGCACAGTGGTGGGCAGGGCGCGAGGGAAGAAATTCTCTCCTAGTTTTCTGCAAGATTGGGGTGAAAGGAACTGGATGGTAGGGGAAGAAAGGCCTTTCGAAGCCTCTGCCTTGGTAAAAGGTTGGTTTATGTTCCGTTTTGATAGCAAAGAGGCGGCGGATTGGGTCCTTTCAAGGAACTGGGCGATTGGGAATATACCTGTCCTCTTGAAGAAATGGTCTCCGATGTTTGATGCAAGTCGGGAAAAAACTGATGTATTCCCTGTTTGGGTTAGGGTCCCTGGCTTGGCCCCTTTCTTATGGACGGAAAACGTGTTCAAAGCTATAGGGGAAAGATTGGGAACCTATTTGGAGGCTGACATGTCCTTCAAACAATCTCGTATCAAAACTATGGCTCGCATTTTAGTCAGCTTGAACCCAGGCAGAGGACTTGCAAAGAGGATAAACTTGCAATACAAGGATATGGTCTTCGAGCAGCCATTGGATTACGAATATTTGCCTTTCAGGTGCCATAGGTGTCACGAACACGGGCATCTGGCAAAGGAATGCCCTCTTGGAAGGAGAAGGCGGAGATTCCAAAAGGAGCCGGAGCAGTGGGAGACCGTATACAGTCCATTCCAACATGTTCATGATCAGAGCTTCCCACCTGAGCAGAATGATGTGGCTAAGGAGGCAGAGGGCCCGATGGAAATGATGCCGCCGGAACCCGACCACCAGGACATTCCAGCCTCCTCGACGGGAAAGGAACCAGCTTTGGAGAAAGACTTAGCAAAGGAGCAGTCACCTGGAAGGACGCCGCGACCGCCTGAAGGAGTAATGGGTATGTGTTCTGATTCATCCATTCCCCCAGTTCATATAGCTGAAACTATGGATGTATGTATGGAACACTCTCATTCGAATACTCTTGCTTATTCAAAAATAAATGATAGCATTTTAAATCATGAAGAAACTAATGAGGAACCCGGCATTGAAGTCATTACGGCCACATTACCCTCCCTAGATCTGAATAGTGAAGGCGTTACTATTGATCCTGGCCCCTCGGCTCTTCTTCCTTCATGCCCTTACAACCTTCGCTCCCTCGATCACAAGCCAATCATTCCCGTCTCCGTAGGAGGAATAGGGCCTCTTCCCACCCAAAGCCTCTCCAGGAAAAAAAGAGGTAGGAAATCCAACCTCTCCATGGCACAGATGAAAGCAAAGTTCGATGTAGCAGATGGAAAACAACAGTCTATCCCCGGGGCACTTAGAGCAGCGCTTCCCCATGAAGAGGTTATCAAATGATCTTGTCCTCATGGAACTGTAGGGGTTTAGCCAGCAAACCCAAAAAACTGGCTCTCAGGGAGATGTTTCTCAATTCTAAAACTGACATCCTTTTTCTCCAAGAGACCCTTGGAAGTGGGTTGGAAGTGGAGACAGTCTTAAATGCTTTGATGCCTGGGTGGAGATTTTTTGCAATCGATTCAGAAGGCCACTCCGGCGGGTTGGCAATCGGTTATAAGGAAGGAAGGATAAAGGTCAGCAATCTGTGGGGGACAAAACAGGCCATGGGAATGGATGTTCAGTCCTCAGAAAACGCTTTCTCCTTTTCTATTTGCAATGTTTACGGCCCTTGCCAGGATAGAGTGTTGTTCTGGAATGAACTGATGTCAAAATCCTTCTTGAAGGGCAAAGATATGGTGATAGGAGGAGATTTAAACTTCTCTATGGGTAGAGCGGAGGCTTGGGGTCCTTCGGCCAGGGAAGACCCTTTAACAGACTTTTTCATAAATTTGCTCTCATCCAACAATTTTCTAGACATAAACTTACTCAAATTAAAGCCATCTTGGAGAAACAGGAGAACAGGGGAGGCTAGGGTGGCAAAGAGGCTGGATCGTTTTCTCATCAATGAGGAGCTGGCAGCCAAGATCCCTATGTTCAGACAGTGGATTGAAGAAGGAGGGCTATCTGATCATTTCCCTATTTTCTTAGAGCTCTCCTCTCCCCCTCCCAAGCCCCCTGCCCCTTTCAAGTTTAACTCCTCATGGATTCAAGAGGAGTCTTTCATAAATCTTTTCAAGCAATCTTGGAAGCACTCAGAAGCCAATGCTCCAGAGGATAAAGGTTACTTGTTTATGGAAAACCTAAAAAGATTGAAAAAAGCAACTATAAGCTGGGCAAAGGCAAGAAAGGAAGCCCAGATCGAGGAATTCACAAAGATAAGTGAGGAACTGAAAAATTTGGAAAGCATAGAGGAGGATGGCTATCTGACTCAGGCCTCAAAGGAAAAAATACTTCATCTTGAGAAACTTAAGACTAAAATCCTCCTGGATAAAGAAGAAGAATGGCGTTTAAAGAGTAGGGCAATTTGGCTTAAAGCTGGAGATGAAAATACCAGGTTTTTCCACAATTATGCCAAAGGGAGGAAATCGGCAAATACTATATGGGGCCTAAAAAATGAAGAAGGAAGGGAAGTTCAGACTTTTCACTCCTTGTCAGAGCTGGGCCAGAGGCACTTCCAAAAGCTCTTTGCAGACCCAGGAGAGACCACAATTGCTGAGGTAATAAGGACAGCTCAATGTTTCCCGAGATTCTTGGAGGAGGATGAAGCGGAGGACTTAAACAGTGAGGTTTCAAAGGAGGAAGTGGAAGCTACAATAAAATCGATGGCAAAAGAGAAAAGCCCTGGACCAGATGGATGGTCCATAGAGCTTTTTCTCCACTTCTTTGACCTTATAGGAGCAGAAATTACAGAAGTGGTGGAGGAGGCCAGGAAAAAAGGGGAAGTCTATAGCCCTTTCAATGCCACGTTTATAGCTCTTATCCCAAAGAAAGAAGTCCCGGAAAGCTTTGAAGACTTCAGACCTATTGCGCTATGTAATAGCATCTACAAAATCATAGCTAAAGTGATAGCAAACAGAATCAAACCAATTTTGTCCCGCCATATTTCAATGGAACAATTCGGGTTCTTATCGGGGAGACAAATTCATGAAGCCATAGGAGTTGCTCAGGAGGTCATGCATAGTGTGAGGCAGAAGAACAAGAAGGGTGCAGTCATCAAAATCGATTTATCAAAGGCTTATGACAGGATAAATTGGTTATATCTCAGGTTGCTTCTTACCCACCTCGGTTTCAAACCAGCTTTCATCAGTTGGATAATGGGATGTATTACGAATGTAAGCTATGCAATTCTCATCAATGGAGCTGCCACTCCCTTCTTCAAAGGTCAAAGGGGCCTGAGGCAGGGGTGCCCTCTGTCCCCTTTGCTCTTCCTCCTAGTAGCGGAAGGACTCAGTCAGCTGATCCACAAGGCCAGAAGAGAGGGGAAGGTAAAAGGTATCGAGGTAGCTACAAATTTATTCATCTCTCATCTCCTTTTTGTTGATGACATTCTGATTTTTACAAATACTGAGCACACTGAAATAAAGGAACTAAAATCTATTTTAGATTTGTTTCTGAAAGCAACTGGCATGCAGATAAATCATAGAAAATCTCAGTTGATTATGACAGGTCTTGCTGCTCAGGAGAGGGGCAGGCTTCATTCTGTTCTTCCTTTCCAGCCTAGTACATTGGATCTCCCCTTCAAATACTTGGGTTTCTGGCTAAAGCCTAATGACTACAAGAAGGAGGACTGGAACTGGCTGATTGCAAAAATCGAATCCAGGATCTCCCACTGGAGCTTTAAATGGCTCTCGAGAGCGGGTCGCCTGACTCTTATAAAATCTGTGCTTTTGGCCATCCCAGTTTATTGGGCTGCTTTAACGTGGGTTCCCAAAGGTACCATGGACAAGATCAGAAGACTCTGCAGCAGATTTCTCTGGGATGGCTCCAAGGAGAACTCAGTGCTTCCATGGGTGGGCTGGGACAAAGTGGCAAGGTCCAAGGAGTGGGGTGGCTGGGGGATCAAAAATCTTCCAGATTTCAGTCTGTCTCTGGCAGCAAAGTCGGGCTGGAGGCTGATAAAGATGGATAACCTTTGGACCAGAGTGTTAAAAAGAAAATATATCGACCCGGTCCCTCTGGAGGATTGGATAAGGAATCCGATAAAGAGCAAGCAGCAGGCATCAGTGATATGGAAGGCCACGGTGGAATCTTTCAAGGTAATAGAACAGGGCTTGGCTTGGAAGATTGGGAATGGCAGAAATCTGAAGATTGGGAAAGATCCGTGGATCGGCTGCAATGGCAGCTTTGCCCTTTCTCCTGGTTTAATTAGTCATCTAGAAGATAAAAACATTCTTACACTAGATCAGGTGGAAAAGGTGGGTCACTCAAGTATTTGGGGTCAGGCTTGGAAAGATGGAGAGGATCTACACCTGGACCAGAGGTGGTGGAATGAATGGTCTTCTTTCACTCAAGAACTTGCTCGCTCCAATGTAAGATTAAAAGACAGTCCGGATAGTCTGATCTGGGCTCATGGAGAAACCGGCGAATATTCACCCAAAGATGGATACAAGTTCATTCAATCCAGGAAAGGGTGGGGTGAACCAGAGTGGTGGGCAAAACAGATTTGGAAACTTAAATGCCCAGCTAAGGCCAGACTCTTTCTCTGGTGCCTCCTCAAAAAGAAAATTCCTTCCTGGGATATCCTCCAGTCTAAGTTTATGTATGGTCCTGGGAGGTGCCCCCTCTGTAAAATTGAAGAGGAATCAATAGATCATCTGTTTCTTCAATGCTTGGAAACTGCAAAAATCTGGAGGGAGGTTGAAAAGCTTTTGAACAAATCCTTTCAGTGGGGTAATGGGAATCTGGACGAGGCTTGGTCCAACTGGTGGCAGCATTATCCGAATGGGAACCTGAGAAATCTCCCGCCCATCATTTGCTGGGGAGTCTGGCTTGCAAGGAACAGAGCTTTATTCCACGATCAGGGAACCCAACCATCCGTCACTGCCATCCAAGCTATCTCCATTTTCTCTTCCATCCCAGAGCCAGAAGTAAAAAGACCTCAAGTCCAAAATAAGACGGTGCAAATCAAAGATGGTATCCCTTGGGCTTTCTTTGATGGAGCTTCCCAAAACAACATAGCAGGAGCAGGAATCGTTATTCATATCAACGCAAATCATTCTCTCAAAGCATCAGTGGGTTTGGGGTCTGGATCAAATAACTTTGCCGAGCTGTCAGCCCTGAGACTGCTTCTATGTTGGCTTATTCAAAGGAACACCTTCACTATTCAGATCTTTGGAGACTCCCTCAATGTCATAAACTGGGTTAACGGAAAGAGCTCATGCAAAAACCAAATATTGAAACCCATGCTGGAAGAAATACAGGTATTACAGTCATCTTTTAACTCTTTTTCCATATGTCATATCTACAGGGACAGTAACGATGACGCGGACAAGCTTTCTAAGGAAGGTTTGCAGCAAGCTTTGGGAGGCTGGAAAATAGTGGAAGAATGCCATGGACAGATCCATGCATCAGATGTGCCGCCTTATTTATAATCTTTCAGCTGCTGTTTTTTGCTTTACATTATATCTCTTATTTACATGCATAGACTTTTTACCTCAGACTTCTGTTTATTCTAAACTCTGATATATTTCCTTTATATTTTTTGTGGGTTGTTTTCCTCTCGGTTGAGGAGACCCAAAGACCTGTTCGCTCACGGTAACTACTTGTTTCTGTTGACTGTCTCCTCGGTCGAGGATGCTTTTTTGGTTTGGCTGTCTTATTGCAGCTGTTTTTTACAGCAAAACAGCTCTGCTTTCTGTGGTCCTTTAGACAGAAAGAGATTTTTTGTTTTTTGATTGCTTTGTATAGCAATTGGCAAATTTGGAATGCTCAGCATATGCAATGTATCTTTTTATTCTCTTAATAAAAAGATCGCTTTTTCTTCGGAAAAAAAAACTAAATAATTTCTTTACTAGCCTCTGTAGCAGCAACATACTCTGCTTCTGTTGTTGAGAGTGCAACAACACTTTGCAGTTTTGAGACCCAACTGACAACCGTTCCACCTACAGTAAACACATACCCTATTGTGCTCCTCCTTTTATCTCTATCACCTGCCATATCTGCATCAACATATCCCTGTAGAGCAATGTTTGAACCACCAAAGCATAATGCTTGATTTGTGGTACCTCTCAAATACCTGAGAATCCACTTCATCACCATCCAATGTTCTTTTCCTGGATTGTTCATGTACCTGCTTACAACTCCCATTGCATGTGCAATATCAAGCCTTGTGCATACCATTGCATACATTAAGCTTCTAGTTGTTGATGCTTATGGAACTCTAGACATATGAGCCATTTCTTCCTGAGTTTTGGGACTCTCCTCCTTACTTAATTTGAAATGGCTAGCTAAAGGTATACTAACTGGTTTTTCATTCTGTATATTAAACCCTTTCAACACCTTTTCTATGTACTCACTTTGAGACAATGTTAATTTGCGATTCTTCTTGTCTCTAGTTATTCTCATGTTGAGATTGCAACAAGATGATGGAGCTTAGTGAAAAGAGTCGCCTTCACTAAGTGGGTCCGCATGAAAATTATGGCGCAAGTTCCATTTTTGATCCCAGCAGGGATGACCATAGTGTGGGTGACCACAGTGTGGGTGACCATAGTGTGAGTGATCACAGTGTGGGTGATCAAAGTCTATTTTTAGACTGGCTGTCAAAAATAGAAAAGTCAAATATTATTGTCTCATAATAATATTTGGACTATAAACTTGATCTTATTCTCTTGGAGCACTTCAGGATGAGCTACGGATGTGGTACATGCAGATCCCAGAAGGAAATACATGGTTACCTATGGGATGACTAATATTTGCATGCATGACTTTAGTTAGAACTCAATCAGTGGAGTTTGGTGGAGTTGATTGTGGAGTTGATGGAGTTGTGTTCAGTTTGACTTGGTTAAATTGGTTGTATTTAGTCTAATTGGCAAATAGACTAGGGATGAGTTGGGTGAATTAGTTATTAATTAATTCACAAGTTATTAACTCATAATGCAACTATAGAATACATCAGTTAACTCAGTTGCATGTCAGTGCATGTTCAGTTCAGCAGGGACAGGTGTTAGAGGATCAGATTGCTATCAATTGTGACTATAGTTGTGCATGATGATTTGCACAATCAAAGGGATTGAGTATGCCAATGAATGGCCAATATCAAGAATTGTAGCTTGTGCTCACGTCCAACAGAGTGTGATTGATTCTTTGCAGGTGAAATACGAGTTTGGTAAACCATTCTCATCAGTTCTTGAGCAAGTATTGAGCTGGAGAGGCAGGCAAGCAGTGGAATAGATTTGGAGATCAGATCTGAGCTGTATTGTGCGTAACAGGTGGAGCTGGTACTGGATTGCTTGTGATAAGCATTGTACTTTGTAATGTTACATGGTCTCAATCATTAATATACAGATAGTGTGGGGTTTTTAGCGAGATGCTTTCCCCGAGTTACATACTGCGTTAATGTGTGAATGCTCTTGATGTTTTATTGTTATTGATGCTGCTATATTGATGATCAACGTAGAGGAGCTTATGTATTGTGTATTTATTCCGCAATAGTACATGATCAGGATAATCTCTGTTGAATATGTGTTAAATTATTCAAAATTTCTACATCTCATACCAAGGATTTGTTTTGCAACACCCAAATTCTTCATTGAAAATGCATTTGCCAATTGTCTTTTGAGCACATTTATTTCTTGCATGTTAGAACCTGCAACAGGCATGTCATCTACATAGAATAACAATAAAATATAGATGTCATCATTTCTCCTTTTGAGATAAACACAACGATCAGAGTGACATCTAGTATAACCTTGTTCAGACATAAACCTATCAAATTTTAGATACCACTACCTTGGAACCTGTTTTAACCCATACAAGCTCTTCTTCAACCTGCACACTAGTTTCTCCTTCCATTTTACCTCATATCCTTGTGGCTGTTGCATATATATCTCTTCCTCCAAATCCCCATGGAGAAAGGTTGTCTTTACATCTAATTGCTCAAGATGCAAATATTCAGCTGCTACTGGACTTAAAATAGTTCTGATTGAAGTCATTTTAACGATAGGAGAAAATATCTCATCAAAGTCTATACCCTTTTTCTATGCAAATACTTTCACCAAAAGTCTATCTTTATACCTTTTTCTACCTCCATCTTCTTCCTTCAACTTGTAAACCCATTTATTCTGCAATGTTGTTTTACCTGCAGGCAATGTAACTAAGTCCCAAGTCTGTTTATGTGCTAAGGAGTCCATATCTTCTTTCATGGCTTGCTCCCACTTCTTCCTGGTTTCTACCTATACTACTTCTTCATAACATTCTGGTTCACCAAAATCAGTCAACAATACATAATATAATGAAGGAGAGTATCATTCAGGGGGTCTACTTATCCTCGTAGATCTTCTAACACCACTTTCAGTTGTTTGAGGTGCTTGTTGTTATTGTGGTTGTTGTTTTGGATGCTGATCATTATGATTTTTAGGCACCATCACTTTTCCTGTGATCTCATCAAGCACTATGTATTCTCTGTTTTCTTTTTCCTCTTTATTTTCTTGCAGCTGATCCTTATAAAAAACCTTATCACTGAATATGACATCTCTGCTCCTAATGATTTTGTTTTTTTCATAATCATAAAAGTGATAACCAAAATCATTAACACCATATCCAATAAAGGTACATTTCTTTGATTTTTCCTCAAGCTTTGTTCTATTTTCTTTATTAATGTGGACAAAGGCTTCACAACCGAAAGTCTTTAAAAAATAGTAGTTTACCTTTTTACCTATCCATGCCTCCTCTGGAATACCACCATCCAAGGAACTTGAAGGCCCTCTGTTTATTAGATAAACAATAGTATCTATAGCATCTACCCAAAATTGTAAAGGCAATCCTGCATGCAATATCATGCACATTGCATGCTCCATGATTGTCCTGTTCATCCTTTTTGACACACCATTTTCTTGTGGTGTTTTTGGAACTGTCTTCTCTCTTTGAATTCCATTCTTTGAATAGTACCTATCAAACTCTTTGTTGCAATATTCACCTCCATTGTCTAATCTAAGACACTTCAACCCTTTTTCTGTCTCATTTTCAACTAAAGCTTTCCATTTATTGAAAGTATCAAATACATCAGATTTATTTCGAATACAATAAATCCAGGTTTTTCTGGTTGCATCATCAATAAAAAGTAACATAATAATGAGAGCCACCAAGAGATGATACCTGAGCAGGTCCCCATACATCTGTATGCACAAGCTCTAATTTTTCTCTCTTATTTTCTTTCCCAACTTTGAGGAATTTGACTCTCTTCTATTTTCCATAAACACAATTCCCACAGAATTTTAAATCAACATGCTTCAAACCTGGCAACAAAGTTCTTGAGTGAAGAATATGCATCCCCTTCTCACTCATGTGCCTGAGCCTATGATGCCACAATGTCGTATCTTCTCCTGCAGAGGTTAAAGCATTAATAGAATTTGAAATACCATTGCATAAATACATTGTACCAACCTTTTCTCCTTTTGTTTTTACCAGGGATCCTTCAGTGACCTTCCAGGTTTTATCTGTAAAAGTAGTCACACAGCCTTCACCTCCCAACTGCCCTACTGAAATAAGATTTTTCTTCAGATCTGGAACATACCGTACCTCCTTCAATAGCCATTGATTTCCATTCTATTGTTTTATGAACATTGTACACATTCCAATGATTTTACATGGTTTATCATCACCCAATCGAACCTGTCCAAAATATCCTTGAACATAATCATGAAAATGTTTCCTATTAGGTGCGGAATGGAATGAGGCTCCCCTGAATCTACCACCCAGGCATCAATAATATTTTCTAAATAAATAATCAAAGCATCTCGCAACACAACACCTGTTACATTCTCTTCATGATTATTTTCTTGTTGTGTGTCTCCTCTTTTCCCTTCCGAGACTTGCAGTCTTTCTTCAAGTGTCCTTTATTCCCACATTTCTAGCACACTATCCCCAATTTGGACTTGGATCTGTCTTTTCTTGACTTACTACGATATCCTGGGCTCTTTCCTCTTTCCATTTTTATTCCCCTAGTCTCTGTAGTCAAAGCATTACTTGATGTCTCACTAGAGCTTTTCTGTCGCATTTCCTCGCTAAGGATTGCACTGACAACAACATCAAACTTTAAAGTGCTAGATCTAGAGACAGAGTTACTAATGGCCATAAATAAACCATTCCAACATTCTGGCAATGAGCACAAAAATAACAGAGCCCTAGCTTCATCATAAAAAGTTACCCCTACAGAACTTAACTGACTGGTAACTGTACTAAATTCATTTAAATGATTAGCAATAGATCCACCTTCTGACATTTTCATATTAAATAAATGCTTCAGAAGAAATACCTTATTTGAGGCCGAGGGTTTTTCATATAGTTTGGCTAATGTCCACATTAAACCCTTTGTTGTCATTTCCTTTGAAATATTAAATGCTACCGACGCCGCTAGGCAGAGCCGTATTTATCCAAGTGCCTTTCTATCGAGAATATCCCATTCTGTGTCACTCATACTCATCGGCTTCTTTGCCTTTCCTCTCAATGGTTGGTACAGATCTCTCTAATACAGATAATCTTCCATCTGCATCTTCCACAACTAGTAGTTTTGGCCATTAAAGTTTTTGACCCTAAACCTACCATCTTCCGCCATTGCTCCCACTCGAACCAAGAATCCTTCTCTCTTGCGAGTTTATCAGCTAAATAGACCTTCAGCTTTGATACCAATTGTTAGAAAATTATATATTATGGAGCAATGGAACACATAAAATATTGCAGAAATATAAACACAAAAAACGCATAAAACAATTGAGACACAGATATACGTGGTTCACCCAGTTTGGGCAACGTCCACGGAGAAAGAAACAGTCCTTCCTTTTATATTATCCATTGTAATTCCCTCTTCGCTCTCAATCTCCTCTCCGTTCGTCACTCAGAATACAGATATACATAGACAAAATACAATTCCCTGATTTATAGCGAGGGGTTGCTTTCTAGGGAAAAAACCCCCAAATTAAACATACCTTCTACCGTCAGATCTCCGCCTAATGAATGACCCATATTGACTACTAAATTACAACATTTACAAGGCGACTTTACATCTATTTTTATCTTTGGGGGCATTTCCCCTGATCCCCCCACCAGGGGAGGGATCCCAAAGGTCACAGCCATCCCCCCGGCCCCCCGTTGCAGCGAATATTTTACGGGCGATGCTGCCGCCCCATTACGAACTGGGGTCCAATGCAGTGATACCTTTGAATATAGAAGATAATCAGGCTCCACACCAAACACATGTCTCTGCAACTGTGAATTCCAGTCGGGAACTCTATGCATACAATGCCTCTTTTTCTTTTAAGGCCTACATCTTCTCGGTGAACATATTCTTGTTGCTCACTCTGTATTCGCTAATGATATTGAGAGTGCGCTGCTCCCGAGATCTCAATTCCTCTCTCCTGCATGTAGTGCGTGGAGGATCTCATTGGGGAATGCTACTATGTTCAGCCCGATGTTCTTGATTGTGCTTAGGATGACACAATCATTGACTGTCTTTGCGTGAAGGGACCCTTCTGGTAATGCAATAGTTCCAAGGTTGAGGGTCCTTACCAACTCAGCTGGTTGACTCTGTTGGAAATACTTCGAGGGGGGTTGAATCAATATTTCATTTCAATTATTATTTTTTATCAGTTAAAAACATTTATATTTGGAGCACAGAAATAGATAACAGGAATAGATACTTTTATTAATGTGATATTTGTAGTAAATCAAGTACAATATATATATATATGTATATATATATAGATATATATATATATATATATATATATATAGATAGATATATATATATATGGTTTCAATCAGTTGCCAAGCACCAAATTGGACTCTTTGTGAGGCTCCGACCTTAACACACCAATCCTTTCAGTTCTGAGGCACCAACCTCAAGGGCTCCAACCCTCTGCTGTAAACTGTCTGGATCTGTTTGGTTGTAATTCTCTACTCCCAACCCTATTGGACCTATGACTTACTTCTATCCTCATGTTCCTTCCACTTCTGCGAGAACTTCGGCTTCCTTTGTTTCTTACAGTTCGCTAGCAACCCTAAACTTTCCTTGTTCTCTACTTTATATGCCTAACATGCCTGACATTTGGATTCCCCCTTGCTCGCTTGAGCTTTGGCTTCCTCAATGCTCGTTTGATCTTTTAGCTTCCTCTGTGCTCACTCTTTGGCTTCCTTTGTCTCTTCGAATTCATCAATAATCACAAGATACGTTACTTAGGAAGAGAGGCCATCTTTATTATTATTCAAACAATAAGCGCGCTTGAGCTAGAGGAGTTCTGGGATGGGTGACCTCCTGGGAAGTCCTGGTTACCGGGTGCAAGCCCCGGAAGTGATGATTGATGCTATGTGATTCGTTCTCCACATTTCATTAGTTTCAATCCCACTTCTTCACCCCTGTGAGCATCACCCGATGCAATGAGTGCTAAGTGAACTATTCAAAAATCATGAGAAAATTAGTCACTTTACGACTACCTCTCATGGAAATGGTCATACGTTTGAATGACTTACTTAACGCAGTTGAATCCCAAAAATGATATCTAATATAATGCACTGCGTAAATCCCCCATACTTAAATTCAAAAAGAGTCAAGGGATCTCTACTTGAATGGTTCATGAGGCACAATACTTGCTAAGGTTTTGCAAATGGGGTAGCAAGCTAAGTGGGCTTGATTGTGGGGAAAAACTCCACAGTTAAGCGCGCTTGAGCCAGAGGAGTTCTGGGATGGGTGACCTCCTGGGAAGTCCTAGTTACTGGGTGCAAGCCCCGGAAGTGATGATTGATGCTATGTGATTCGTTCTCCACATTTCATTAGTTTCAATCCCACTTCTTCACCCCTGTGAGCATCACCCGATGCAATGAGTGCTAAGTGAACTATTCAAAAATCATGAGAAATTAGTCACTTTACGACTACCTCTCATGGAAATGGTCATACGTTTGAATGACTTACTTAACGCAGTTGAATCCCAAAAATGATATCTAATAGACTTATTCTTTACAATAATGACAACATTCATGAACAATCAGAGTTATTCCTTTAAACCCACAATCACAATTGCAACATTATAGAGGTATTTATAAGTTGTGCCCATAGTACAGTCGACGACTGATAGCCGATTCCCTTGCTGCCGATGGAGCAGATGTGATTATGTTATTAACCAGTTGTTAATAACTCTATCGGGTCCATTGCCTTATCACAGTCAGCATTTTATATTGTTACACTCCTTCAAGACTTGCGATTGAATAGGATGTGATATAACATTAGGGTTTATTACAATGGTGTAGTCGGGTCCATTCTCCACCATAGATTTCAACCCCCAAAATCCAACTGTCTACAACGATTTTGGGTGGACTACTTGCACGGGAGTTACCCTCCCAAAATGAGGAGTTTTTCTCTCTCCTCTAATTGCTACGTGTCAATCATTGAATGGAATTGGGTGCTCTCCTCTAAATACCACTTACCATTTTGCATCCACCCGAAATCCTGCTCATAGCTTTAAATCTGCCTTCCTTCATTGACTAACACCCGATCTTTTTTGTACCAGATGACTGTAGATCTTCTACCATCGATCGCTACGACGCTTTCTCCGGACTCCTCTTCCGCTACTACTTATATCAATCTTCATCATTCATTTCTTGACACCAGTTTGTACGATTTAATCTTGGCCGATCATTTCCTTTGATCTCCGAGATCCAACAATTCCTGTGCGTTCAATCTTCATCTGTCTCCTCACTTTGACTTTGATTCATTTCTTCAGTGTTTTTCCTGTGGTTTTAGGCTTTCTTGAGGGTTTCAGCCTTGCACTTTCTTGCTGCTCAACTCTCTTTGTGCATGCCTTCTGCGAATTCATACATCACTAATTCTCTCTGAGCTTCACTCTGATTCTTCAATCAGATTCAAAGACCTATTATGATTCTTCTTTGCTTCTTTTGATGAATTCTTCCTCTCGGTTCTTCTTGGGCATACATTACATGCGATACTCCCGATATGGCTTGGTCCTCCTCAATCTTCCGCTCTTACACTTCCTTCTCTTCTTTGCTTTGATAGCTCTACTCTAATAGCTTCTTGGCTTCATATTGGCATTAATGAAAATCTAGATCAACAATCTCCCCCTTTGTCATTGATGGCAATAATCTTCTTCTCTCCCCCTTTGACATCAGTGGCAAAGGAGTGTACAAGGACTCCCCCTGTCCTGCAACATCTTTATGAATCAACTTAAGTGATGCTAAAGGGATAACCCACATATTTTGATGAAGATGTTCAAATGTTTATCAAGGAAGAGGTTTTGTGAAAATATCAACTATTTGCTACTTAGTATTGATATATTCCAAGATTATATTTTGTTCAGCTACTTTTTCATAAAGGAAATGATACTTGATTTGTATATGTTTGGTCTTTGAGTGCATCACTGGATTTTTTCCAGAGGCTGATCGCACTTGTGTTATCACAATAGATGGTAATTAGTTGATTTGTACCTATGTTGACATCTTTTAGAGCTTCCTTCATCCATAGTATTTGAGTACAACAATCTGCGGTAGCTATATACTCAACTTCATCTGTAGATAGTGTCACACGGAATAAGTCGATCTTGCAGATGTTATAGGGAAAAGTGTCTACTCAGAACTGCTTATCCCACTAAGGTGTGATAGCTGCCTTAGAAACAAACAAAGTAAAGCTACTTTCGTTTTTCCTTTATGAAGTATAGATAGAGAGGAACAAAGAAGACCAACCTCTGTCTTACGCTAATCTCCTGGTTCGATTCCTCTCTTCCTTGATAGTCTTTCGCTACTTGTTCCCTTGCACGCCCAGCTTCACAGAGTACCTGTAAGATCACAGTAGCATAGCACTATACAAGAACATGGATCTATAATCATAAAAAATCTAGGATCAGATGTAAATTGACCATACAAATGCAGCAAACATAAATGACACAAGAGTATGGAGGAAAACTTGAATAGCTTTTATTGATAAACAAGAAAGAGCCAAGAGGAGTTACAACCAGTTGTTCTGACCCAGAATCAACCTCTCAGCAAGAAAGCCCCTCTTCACCTCATACAAAGCTTAGATCACCCAACAATCTGATGTTTGTCACAAGAAACCAACAACAATTCCTTACAATATGCAAAATTCCAGCCTCTGGATCTCTGGGATGAGGGATCCATATATAGATATCTGTAAGGGAGATGAGTCAGATTGTGATTTGATTAGTGTCCTCCCTCTGATAGTTCTTGCTTCCACTTGGAGATTGATGATCTCTTACTCATCCTTGGTCGAATTTAGAGAGGCAACTATCACAGGAGAAGTTTCTGGAAGCTTCCATTGCCTCTCCACCTCGCGGAATGACACTGCCATATGTCATTTCTCGCCCATCACACCCCATAGAAGGGATTTTTGAAATGCAACGCACCCAAACAGTGTATTTAGGTGAGATGCAACGCACTTGGCCTGTGGAGCAGTTGAAATGATCCTGTTTTGACCAATTCTGAGTAGTTTTTCATGGAGAACTTCTGGGAGAAGCTGTAATCAGTTGACCTTGTTCCTTTAGGGGTTAGAACAACACTTTTAGGGACTTAGGAGCCCTTGGTTTATGGAAATTTCATGCTTGGGGTTGTAGTGCCCAAAAATGTCTATAACAGTTGCCCCCTAAAGCATGAGGTCATTAATCCTTTGATGTCAGGTGAAATGCTTTATTATGAGGATCTGAAGTTCTTTCAAGCTGGGAGGAGACCTGTAATAAGATACAATACAATACATTATCTTCATATTATTTTCATGATCTAGCTGAGGCGGGCATTCCCATGCTCAGCTTTATAAATTCATTTTCATGTACATAGGACAGACAATCGTCTGAGTGTAGACTGATGATTCTGATAGAGTCATCATCCCTTTGATTGGATGATTATCTGTGCAGCAATGATGTACATTTGATGTCTTTATTTCCCTGAATATATATCGCAGCCCAGATGGATGAAACTAGATCCAGGGTCTTCAATCTCGTTCGATCTTCACTCGAAGTACAAGTCTATCCATGTGAGAGATGTTCTAGAGTCGAACATGGAAAGACATCGCCTGATTACCAGGCAATGATGTAAGTTGTTAACAGGCGTGAGAGGAATCACCGATAATGATAATGACCCTCAAGGTACTGAAGTACAATTCATGTGGTGTGAATAAAGGACTTGGCGTCGAACACCACACAAAATCTTTCGGTCGAAGGTCATTGATGTAAACCTATCGCCGGAAGTGAGAAACTTGCCATTGAGGCATGCAAGCTTCAAAGTACTGAATGGGGTGTTCCTAGATCAACTTCTTGGATAATGAGCTGATGTCGACAAGAAGCGATCCGTCACAGGAGGGCCTTAATGAATCCCACATCAATGACACGGAACGGAGCAAATGATTTTAATGGAGGTGAAAACGATCTGGTGATATAAGGTTCAGGGTGGCGGTCATGAAAGAATGGAGTATAAATGTATTGTAGTGGGTAAGACACAGGTGAATTCTCTGAATGACTTCTCTTGAACATATCAGCGACACTGACGTGATGGATTGGTAGCATTAACCCCGAATGTGGATGGTATGATGGGACCATGGTAATGTGACCGGTGAATGAAACAACCCAACCTGACTTGGATGCGGAGAGAAAGTGTCATGTTTAAGAGCGACTTGCTACCAACAAAGTTTCTTCAAGTTTTCTTCCCAATTTTTCCCCAGTCATTGCTGACTAGTACCTCTTTATTTTTATCAAGCTTGAGGAGGATAACATATTCTTGTTCTATAATTTTCCCTTCGGGCAAACCCATCGCTATGTTTTAACGAGCCTAGCGATAGTGAAACTCGTTCTCGTCTATAGACAAGTTTGTCGCTATTAAAATTTTAACAAGTTTAACGACAAAGATAACTCGGTCCTTCTCAATTTTAGAGAGTCTAAAAAGGAACGTAAAGGAAACTCCAAAATTCCTTTTTCATCATCTAATCCCTTAAGTCCGAATAAGTATAAAACAATACTGAAGGGATGAATTTTTTATACTTTTAACGAGATGAACAAAACAAGTGCTTGATCTTTTTGTGTAATAATCCCTGAGGTCCAAAAAGATTAAAATTTAGAGGAGGGATAGCACTTCCAGTCCCTTTAACGAGCTGGAGAGGCCAATGGCTCGACAATCTTTTCATATTTTACGAGTCAATTGAAAAGAGCTTAAAGGAGACTCGTCTTTTGAGGAACGAGTGATAAAATGGGTAGCTACTGATTCCAGGTAAGGTTTGGAATTTTCCAATCACGGCAGTGTTACAAGGATGGCTAGTGAGATCACTCTTCGCAGCTGTTCCTCAAAATGGGTAAACAATCAAATGGAGGTGAATGATTGGCCAATGCAAAAATGGAGGTGATGGTGCAAACACGACCAAGGCTTTAAAGGCTGAAGTATTACATTCACAATGGTTATTTACCGGAAATTGGTTCATTTTTTAATGAGCTTAAACTCTGGAGGAACATGTGCTCATTTCTTATGTTTATTTTTTAACGAGCATGAAGTCCGCACTAAAACTGCTCGATTAAATGGTCTCTTTTTTACTTTACCATAAATGGCTTTGTTCTTTCAAAGATTGTACTGTATTTTCAATTGCTTCATCAAACTAGTCAGAAATGAACAATATATGCTTGAAAAATGAGTTAGAACACTAATATTTTACTTTGAACTACGTAAAAAGTAATGAAAAAGTGCTTTTACCTCTCATTTTACCATTTCATTTGAACTTTGGCTTGTTGGAGCTTTGGAGGTGCTTTCCCCCTTTGATTTTCATCAGCTAATTTCGGGAGATTCTGTGGACGATTCTCAGCGCCGTCTGGACCAGGTAGGAGCTAAACTTGAGCTCTTTCATTTCATGCTTTCCATTTTGCATTCTGAGCTTGATTCCTGGTTTTTCTGAGCCTCTGGGTTTGAAAAACGCGTTCTGCCTTCAGCGCACCCTCTGTGTATCGAAAGGTGTGTTGGATGTTGGCCTTTCCACTGGCCATCTGACATGCAACGCACCCAGAGCACTACTGTAGGTGTGATGGGCGCAAAGAAAGAATTTTATGCATAGTTTTTTATGGAAATTTTGCCAGTTTCTTACCAAAATCAGGATCTAACTCTTCTCTTATTTGTTTTTCAAAGATCTTTGGAGTAAGATGACTATTACATGGTGAGCACGTGAGCATGAAGAAGAGGACGTGCTTGCCCTACATGATCCGGTTACAGTAAACGCATTGCGGAACTGTGGCTTGCTGAAGTTTTTCTACATTTCTAGCATGAGACAACAGATCAACTTACTGCAGTATTTGCTCGATGCTTGGGATCCTACGAACCAGGTGTTCCAGATCAGGGGCAAATCCATCCCCTTGGATATAGTGGACATCTATTTCTTGACTGGCTTGTCAAGGCTGGGTGCCCCCATCTCTTTATCAGGTTCGGCCCAAGGAGGTGAATCTGTGAGAGATTATGTTCACCGATATTGCAGAGAGGGATCTCAGCCGAGTAAAGACGGCAAGATCATCATCCGTGATGTCACTGATAGGTCCCTTAGGACTATTCTGTTTACTTTTCGTAGGATGGCTGGTGGTGCGGCTCTTCATGTAGCCAACCGATCTTATATGCAGTATGCCTTGGAATGCCTCCAACCGAAGGTGTTCAACTGGTGTGATGTAGTACTTCTTGTGATGAAAGAACAGTTGACCAAGGTAAAGAGTGGGAGGTTGAAGAACTTTGGGTATGGTTCTATTTTGACCGCCTTTGCCTTGGAAAAGATACCACTGATGCAGCCGCAGTATATTGCACTCGATTTACCTTCACCAACTGAACCACGTATGTAGAGATGGGTCGACCATATGTCTAGGCATGCTGGTCAGTCTCAGATTTCATTTTCTGATACCTTCTTTGGGTGGTTTGATCGTCAGGAGATGGTTTACTCTGAGTATCCATATGCTGGCATGGACTTCCGGGGTGACCCAGATTTAGTATTGTCGGATGGCGAATAGTGGGGCGCCATTGGTAAATTCATTAACCATATTCCTATTTATCATTTTTCTTTTATAATGTCCATGTGCTTTATTCTGTCAAGACTTAACCAAACTCATGTGTTCATGCAGATGTTGGTCGCATTCGGCCAGTAGTATGCCTGAGAGTGCCAGCCGTCGCCCCAGCAGGAGAGGCTGCTGGAAGGGCTATCCTTCGCGACCTCGATGTGGCCGATACTCTTGCGGCATTACAGGAACAGGTTGAGGGCCTCACTCTTGGTATTCCAGATGTGAGGACTCATGAGCTGCCCTTGAGGTTGCAGCGGCATACTACTGGTGTGCCAAGACGATGGACTTGGCTCCTACGCATGATCGCATAGGCTGTGACTTGCTATCACGAGCATCATTAGACTAGGGTGCCCCCTAGCGTTTTGAGTTTTTTGGTCATTTGACCAATTTTGTCTTGGTTACAGAACATTATGTGTAAACCATAAACAGTTATATATATTTTTTATTTTCGGAGTTTTATTTTGGTTAAGTTACATGATCCAAATGCAAATATTGATGGTATGCTTCTTTTTATAAATGTTGCAAATGTCTATCTAACACATAATTTGCCAATGAGTTAGTTAATGTGTTTAAGTTTCTGGAAATAAAATCAAATTGTATTTCCAAAATCTTAACCCTTAGGAACATGCGATAAATAGCTGGATTTCGGATAGAGTAGATACCAGTGAGTTGTAGTATGACGAGTTGTGAGTCTAGCCTGACAATCAGTCGGCGTATACCATGTGTGATGGCATCAGAGAGAAGTTCTATCAACGCGCTATATTCAGCGATGTTATTCGTTGATCGACCAATACATACCCCTCTGAAACTTACTAACTCGCTGCTTGGATCAAAAATGGCCCAGGCCACAGAAGATAGGTTCCGCGAACCACGACTCGCTCCGTCGGCATGTCCAACACATGACTCCAATAGGTTTGACATCTGCAATAAATGTAAAAAGTGGATTACTTGAACAAAATAAACACTTTAGTGAAAACAAAAACATAACAAAAGCATACAGGTTACCATACTGAATTACGCATAGTAACGCTTGAGGTACAACCCGTTACGAGGTTGCGCTAGTGGAATTTCGTCATAATCCATTAACTCGTAGGCTCCTTTTGCTAACACTCACTTAACAATATAGGAGCCCATCCATAAAGACTTAAATTTACCTGCTCCCAATTTATCGGATTCTTGGTCATAAAGCAAGACCAAGTCACCTTCTGAGAAGACACGGGGTTTGACATTTTTGTCGAACTGCGCTTTGACTCATTTCTTATGGGCTTCATTAGCCAAAGCAGCATCACGACGGGTTTCATCCAACTGGATTAGTTCCAAGAAATGAGCTTCTTCTTCTGAAGTTCTAGGGAGGAGATCAATTGCAAGTTTGAGGGACGAGATTTCACACTGGATTGGTAAGACTGATTCCAGGCCATATACCAGTTGAAAAGGTGTAAACCCGGTTGCATTCCTTACTGATGTTTGGTAAGCCCACAAGGCTGAGTACAGGATTAGGTGCCACCTTCTTTTTTGAACTCCAATCATCCTTTGCAGCATGCGCTTCAGGACATTGTTGGTTGCTTCAACTTGTCCATTGGCTTGCGGGTAATATGGAGTAGAGTTGTCGTGAGACAACCCTAGTTTGGCAGCTAATTCGACCATCATGTGATTGCGAAAATGCGATCCATGATCTGTGACTATAGCTTGTGGGACGCCGAATCTGGCAACTACATGATTGAAAAAGAAGAGGGCAGCTGTTTCACCAGTATTATCTAATGTAGGCATCGCCTCGGCCCATTTGGTAAAATAGTCAACTGCGACTATGATATACCCATGCCCCCCAGTCGAGGTGGGGTTACATGTCATGAAATCGATGCCCCATTTGGTGAATGGCCCGATAGCAGCTATTAGCTGCAAAGGTGCGGGTGGTCTTCTGGTTTTGCTATCGAAAATTTGACAAGCATGGCAACTTCTGACTGTGTTTATGCAATCTTTAAACATTGTTAGCCACAAGTATCCTGCTCGTAAGATTTTTTGCACTGTAGCATAACCGGATTGATGCCCCCCACATGCACCTGAATGGCAATCATTCAGGACTTTTTCGGCCTCCTCATGTGTGAGGCACCTTCTCATAACTATATTGATACCGTGACGGTAAAGTGTATCACCGACGATCATGTAGTCTTTTGCTTGGTATCGAATACATTTTTGTTCGGAGCGAGAGGTATTTGGCCTATATTTTTGGGTTTGGAGATAAATGATTATATCCCCATACCACTGATTGCTTGAAGATATCAGAAACAAACTTTCGTCCACGATCGTTTCTTCGGATGTTTCATCGTTGGACGACGATGGGAGATCGCATAATAATTTTGCGAAAACCAGAGCTTTATTTGACTTGGATTTTACAAATTCCAGATGAAACTGTTGTAGGATTGCTATCCATTTTGAATTTTTTCCCCCTAGCAACTGTCACGACAATATATAAGTCATGGGGTTGCAATCTGACAGAATGGTAGTTTTTCAAAAGAGGACATAGTGTCGAAATCTCTGTATTGCTTGAACAGCTGCGAGCGCTAGCTTTTCAACATAAGAATATTTGATTTCCGTATCATTTAAGTTCTTGCTTAAATAATATATAGGATGTTCGATTCTGTCATCTTCTTGAACTAAAACCATTGCGATGGTTGTATCCGCTGCAGCCAGATACAGGTTAAAATCGTTTTGATAATCAGGTGCATACATTAATGATGCTTTCATTAGGGATTCTTTTAAAGCATCAAAGGAAGCTTGCGCAACCTGATCCCAGACAAAGGGTACTTCCTTTTTCAAAAGACACGTATAACCTTTAGCTAGTTCGGCGTTATTTGGAATGAACCTCCTCAGAAAGTTTTCTTTCCCTTGGAGTTTATGAATCTGAAGCAAATTTGAAGGTGGAGGTAAATTTATAATTGCCTGAACCTTACATGGGTCGAGAAAAATCCCGTCCTTTGAGACTACAAAGCCAAGTAAACGACCAGAACTGACGCAAAATACACATTTGTGTGGATTGAGTCGTATCTTGTAGTGTCGGCAACGTAGAAATATCGCTCTTAAATGTTGCAGATGATCAGTCCGCTTTCACGAATGAGCCGGAAGGTCGTCGAGGTATGGTTGAACGATGTTTTTGATGTCATGGAAGGCATAGTCCATTGCCCTCTGAAATGTTGCCCTTGCGTTCTTTAAACCAAAGGGTAATTTTCGATATGTGAATGTGCCCCACGGACAAATAAATGCAGTATTTGACTGGTCCTGTGGGCAGATATTTATTTGATTATACCCGGAGAATCCATCCGTAAATGAAAAGATTTCGCATCCGGCACATTCATCAATTATCTGGTCGATGAAGGGTGTAGGGTAGTTGTCTTTTGGACAAGCTTGATTTACATCCCTATAATCGATGCACACTCTAATTGTTCCTTGTTTTTTCATTACAGGGACAATATTCGATACCCAGTCGGTTAGAGGAACCAGGTAAATGAAACTAGCATGGAGAAGTTTCTCAACTTCTACCTTAATGGCAGCGGCTTTCTTGGGGTGCACCTGCCGTAGCCGTTGTCGTACTAGTTTGACATCTAGATACATCTTAATTTCATGTTCAACGATACTCGAGTCAATTCCTGGCATTTCACTATATGACCAAGCAAAGACATCTCTGAATTCGCGAAAAAGAGCATTATATATTTCCAGTTCTAAAGGAGAACAACATTTGCCAACATAAATATTCTCTACAATATCTGTTTTGGTCAAGATATTTATGGCGATAGGCTCTTCAATGTTGGACAAGTTTCGCTCGGAATCCACCATGTTTACAGTATTTGATAGAAAATAAAAAAATGAAGGATGATAAAGGTCATCAAGAGTATCTTCTCCACAATTCGGAGGAAGGGAATGATGGTGGTAATCATCCCATGGTGCCCCTTCAATTACCATTGATTGAACAATTCCTTCGTCGGTGTCATGCACTCTTGACCAAGGATCTGAAGGGGTGCCATAATAATCTATCCAAACACTCGATGAGCGTTGATTTGGGTTTGCCTCCCAGGCCAGGAACATTGATTGCTACAATATTTCTGTTGGGTTTGGAGGCAAAACCATTGCATGATCCATGTCGATATCGTTTTCTCAGATCTTTTTAGAAGATATCATTTTGCAGGTTCCTACCGATGCTACTTCCGCCAAATTGATTGGAGGTGGAAGGGCAAAAGTTATAATTAATACAGGGTCTTTTAGTAGGCCTACTCCGATATTTTGAAGCGAATGGGGGCTTCCATGGATCATAGGAATGCTTCCCGTAACTTGAGAACCATTGGGGAGGAAGTTTTGTTGATCGACGATTGTAATCCTTCCTTGAAATGGAAATGCAATCTTCCTAAAATAGGTCGACACAACAGCAGCCATGGCATATATCCATGGTCTTCCCAGTAGGATGTTGTAATCGAGATTTCCGTCGATTACCTCAACATCTATTTCTACTGTTTTTCCTCCTAGTTCAACCTTCAAGTTACTTAGAATACCATATGGGGTATATGTTCGTCCATAAAATGCTTTTAATGTCGTCGAAGATCGCGACAAGGTTGGAGATCCTAAAGTTTTCCAACAACTCATCGACATAATACATGTAGATGCCCCCTCATGAATAATTGTTCGATGAACAGTTTTGTTGAGGGCTTTCACTTGAACAAGGAAAGCTAGTTGAGCTGGTAATTGAGGATCGTATCCTTTATGATCGAAGGATACAAGATTGGAATCCTTTGGGTCTATCCCACCAATGGCTGATAATAAAGCCTGCTTTTGGGATGGGCAATTTTGTAGTACTTCAAGAGTCGACATAGCAGATGGCGATTGGGCCAAATCTTGCACTATATTATAATGTTGTGCTGCTCTAGCACGAGGATTAAATGTCGATTTGTGTACTACTCCCTTTGGTGGTTTTATTGTCAGTTCACGAATGATGGGCGGCGCAACTTCTGTCGAAGTTGTTGTCGAACTACTAGGTTAATCTTTATCCTTGTTGTTCGACAGCTATGGATTCCCATAATCTTTGTTCCTTGTCGATATTAAAGCATCATTTTGCTGTTCTGAAACCGACAACATTAGCACTTGAGACGGGGAAGCATTTCCACTATCAACCAGATTTGTTCCTGGATTTGGAAACGGATCAGTTAACACTGCGGAGGTTTTTGAATTCTTGAAGAATTTTTTAAGCTCAGCTCTGTGTGGACAATCTAGTGTCCGATGATCCTCATCGCATATCATGCATGGAAATTTTTGTTTCCTATTTCCAGGAGGGTTTGCAGAAGATTTTTCAGGAGATGATTCTTCCTGTTTCTTCTTCTTCCCTTTTCCTTTCTTCTTGCCCCTTGGTTGCGTGGTTTCTTTGCCTTTATCTGTTGATACGGCATTTACTTCTGAGGCAAGAAGTTCATCTTTTTCATTTTGACCTGAAATCTTACGAGCCTTTTTGGATGTAGCCTTTGTCGATTTCGTGTCTATTGCACCAATCACGCCATCGCTGGCATGAGAGTCATTGTTTTATTTAGGAGGAGGAGGAACTGAGAATTCTGGTCTAGGGGCGTCAGGTATTTTATCGTAGAGTGTGCTGGACTAAGTGTAAATCAAGTCCAAATATTGCACACAAGAGATAACTTGCTCTTCCATGACGACTCCCCCTTTTGCCACATCTTCTGTGATGGAAGGTAGTAATGACTTGATAAACCATTCAACTAAAAGATGATCGGGAACATAAGTTTTTACCATTCTATGACGACATCGCTACTCATGTATATGATCAGATATGTGAGTGGCCGTCATTTGTTTGAAGTTGGTAAGGAGTTCCGTTCCCGTTTCGTACCTTATCGGTAATTGAAAATGGATTAAAAAGGTTGTGGCTAGGGTACTGAAGTTTTCGAATGAAGCTCTAGGAAATTCGATATACCATTTTGCTGCCCGACCAATTAACGTCCTCTGAAAAAGGCGAAGCCTAATCGAATCATCGTTTAGGGTGTTTGATGTACACCACAGATGAAAGGTCATCACATGATTCGATGGATCTTCACCCGGATTTCCATTAAATTTAGGAATATTTGATGGAAGTTTATTCGGAATCGCTGGCCACCAAGGGGCGTAAGCGATTGGATCATTTGTTAACCGATTTAAATCAGGTAACTCTAAAGTTGCCACGAAGGGTAACTGTTGATTCAGGTTAGGTGAAGCATACCCAGGATAAGATGGGATTGCCTGAGCAGTTGGTCTTTGCATACCGGCATAATGCATTTGATGCTGGTAACTTTGGTAAGGTTGGTGGGCATGACCATTGTAAAATGGTTGATTTTGACTGTTTTGAATATACGGCTGCCCACTATTTGCAAAGATTTGTTGCTCAGAACCTTGGTATACTTGTTGGAATTACGGTTGTTGGTATTGTACTACCCATGGTTGTGAAACCATGTGCTGTTGTGCAATACTAACTGTTTGACCAAGATGAGGGGTAATTGTACCCGTCTGAACCTGTGTCATTCCATTAGTCGGCAGTTGTGGTTGAGTTGCAGGGTCAAGGGGTTGTTGCATTACAACCTGAGAAACTTGAGGTTGGCATACAACAGGCAGCGCTTGAACTTGGGACACCGTCACAATAGCTGGCGTAGTTGGTATATTTGACATAGGTAAGCATTGTTGCATCGAATATACAACTCTTGGTTTTTGAGGTAGTATTGGTACCCAACCGCTTGAAGTAATTCCAGCATAACCCGAATTTTGTTGTGAACTCCCGTATGGTTTTCCTCTCAGAGGGGATAATGAAAGGGCATATTGCCCCCCATACGGTGGTAATCCAGAACTCAAGGGAATGGTTGGCCCTTGAGGGCCGGACTGCCCAAATTGACCTCCAAATGGATCAATTTGTTGAGACTCAACATAAGAGTTCCTGGATATTATTCCGGATGAACAAACAGGAACAGACCATACCGTCGAAATGGCCCCTGAGTGGGCTCCTTCTAGCGATTGTGAGCTAGTTGGGACAGATGGTATACCGACGAACATCGTTGGAGTGATAGCAGGGAGTTCTGCCATCGCTGTGTCAGACGACACAGTCCTAGATGTTGGCAGTTGCTCAGACATTTCTAGTCTATCCAAAAGATTACCCAGCGATTCTACAGGAGCTTCCACTGGCGGTAGACTAAATTCTGATGAAGAAGGATATAGAGTGATCCTGACTCCAAATTGCGATGTATTACTAGATGGAGGATCTTCCACAATCTCTTCTATGGCAATCAGACCAGGTGGAAGGGGTAGACCGTTAGGTCCGTAGAATATTTCTGGTGCCGAAGAAGGTATGGAATCGGTAACGACAGATGTTTGAGGAGCAAGACTCTCCAAACCAGTTGTAAATGGAACTGGTTTGGTAACACAAGTGTTTACCCTCAGACTAGGATCAATACTACTATCCTTCTGTGGTTTCTGAACTTCTTCTGTAGAGGCAGGGATACCAGAAATGTTTGGAGTAACCGGAGTCTCTGATGTTGTTGGAACACTTGTTCTAACTTTAACAGGAGATTTGGAACCGGTTAAATGAGTTCGCTTTGTCTGTACTAGCTTCGATTTTGGAGACAAAGACGGTTGACTTGTAAGCCTTCGCGAACGACGGGGTTTCAATTGACTTTCTTCCACGATTTCGGATTACTCGATCAACTAAAAATAAAGGGGAAGTATGTTTCCGAATTAAATGAATTTTAGATGCTTTGACACAACTTGTTTTTTCAATTTTTAAGAGTCGAGAAAAAATAAAAGATGACTCTAGACGCCTTCGATTTTTAATGAGCCTGAAGTGACAAGTGCTCAGATGGACCTTTTCTGTTAAAGAGTCTGAAAAGGAACGAAAGGGATTGCTCTGGAAATCTAGGTAGAGGGATTACCAAACCAATCGCAAAAATGCAGAATACTTTTTACGGTACGACAGTCAATCTTCCCAAATGTTGTGTTCAATGCATTGCGATCGATAGGGTGGCAAACACGGCTTCCTATGGATAACGGATTAAGCCTATTGTGGTCTCCCAAAATATACTCGACGGTACGTGGGAGCACAAGTCCGTACTAGAACTTATCGTCTCAAAGTGGAGGAATCACCTAACCATCAGTGAGAACAACAGTTACCAGGCTTTACGACACCAGAATACGTCTCTAGCCTAGACTTCTAAATGTTGTGCGTTAGGTTCCAAAGCGTTGTTAGATTCATTGAATTTATTTTATAGTTGATCTTGTTTAGGAAGTTTGCCTTTCAGGTTCACCGTGAGATGTAGATGTAATTCCTAAAATGCAATCTAAGATGATAAACAATCTTTTTATCTTCTTTGTGCAATGAAAACCCTAGCTACTAAGGAAAGAAAGACATAATTCTTTCACAAAGAGCAAAGAGCACACTCTAAATGCACTTTCCTAAATCAAACCAATCAGACTGTCTAAATGCAAATGCACATGCATGTATTTGCTTTCAACTTTCTTAGTATATGAATGATAAAAAGAAAGTTGATGCACAAATCTGAATTACTTTTCAAGCGATAGATATCAACAAGTTTCTTTTCGAAATCAAAAATGGAGACAATCACAACACCTTATGATTTTGAAATGAATACTTATTTTTGACACTAGAAAAATTACAAATTCAGACCAAAAACAATAGTAACAGGATAACCGACTATCAACATCAGTCAAACTCTTTCCTATGATTGAAATCGACACTTGCGACACTTTCAAATCAAAGGACGACAGTGTGATTATGTTACTTTTTGCAAAGGAGAACTGAAAATGACTCAACAAACACACAAAAACATTTACAGTTCTTTTGTACAAAGGAGGCGGAATAACAACAAGGAAAAGGGGTCTCAAATAGAGATATACTGATCACTGGCAGCAAAATTCATGAATAGAACTGGAAAGAATGAATCACAGAAACCAAAACTGAACAATGCCTAATCTGATCAGCGCACCTGTAACACAGGGAATTTGAAATGCAGCGCACCTACTACACTCAGGAAGTGCGCTGAATTTCAGATTCTCAGAACAGTGCCTGCGCTGGGTCAGAAACGAGACTTTTCTTGCGTTCTAGGTCACAATTTGCAGTTCAGTTCATGGGTTTTGGCCGAGCAAATGGTAATCAGTAATGCAACAATCAGGGGTAGATCTAAGGAGGATCTAAGAGCTACCACAAGGGGCAATCAGAGAGTTTGTGAACCAGTTGTTTGAATCATAAACAGATCCCGGAGATCGATTGAAGCGACAATTATCTACTTTGCATTTGCATAGCAAATGCAGTTTGAAAGCTACCTAGCACGACTTCAGACTCCGTCTGTAAGTTTATGAAATAGACAACAAGGAAGATAAACAAACAAACTAATTCGTCCCCAGCAGAGTCGCCATTTTGTTACAGGGAAAAGTGTCTACTCAGAACTGCTTATCCCACTAAGGTGTGATAGCTGCCTTAGAAACAAACAAAGTAAAGCTACTTTCATTTTTTCTTTTATGAAGTATAGATAGAGAGGAACAAAGAAGACCAACCTCTACTTGCGCTAATCTCCTGGTTCGATTCCTCTCTTCCTTGATAGTATTTCACTACTTGTTCCCTTGCACGCCCAGCTTCACAGAGTACCTGTAAGATCACAGTAGCATAGCACTATACAAGAACATGGATCTATAATCATAAACAATCTAGGATCAGATGTAAATTGACCATACAAATGCAGCAAACATAATGACACAAGAGTATGGAGGAAAACTTGAATAGCTTTTATTGATAAACAAGAAAGAGCCAAGAGGAGTTACAACCAGTTGTTCTGACCCAGCATCAACCTCTCAGCAAGGAAGCCCCTCTTCACCTCGTACAAAGCTTAGATCACCCAAAAATCTGATGTTTGTCTCAAGAAACCAATCGCAATTCCTTACATTATGCAAAATTCCAGCCTCTGGATCTCTAGGATGAGGGATCCATATATAGATATCTGTAAGGGAGATGAGTCAGCTTGTGATTTGATTAGTGTCCTCCCTCTGATAGTTCTTTCTTCCACTTGGAGATTGATGATCTCTTACTCATCCTTGGTCGAATTCAGAGAGGCAAGTGTCACAGGAGAAGTTTCTGGAAGCTTCCATTGCCTCTCCACCTCCCGGAATGACACTGCCATTTGTCATTTCTCACCCATCGCACCCCATAGAAGGGCTATTTGAAATGAAACGCACCCACATAGTGTATTTAGGTGAGATGCAATGCACTTGGCCTGTGGAGTAGCTGAAATGATCCTGTTTTGACCAATTCTGAGCAGTTTTTCATGGAGAACTTCTGAGAGAAGCTGTAATCAGTTGACCTTGTTCCTTTAGGGGTTAGAACAACACTTTTAGGGACTTAGGAGCCCTTGGTTTATGGAAATTTCATGCTTGGGGTTGTAGTTCCCAACAATGTCTATAACAGCAGACAAGATAGACTTTCCTAGAATCTAAAGAAGACCTAATGACAAGCAAACCAATCAAACACTATCTTTCTCTAAATATGCTTTTATAAACAAAGGTAAACAAGTGTTTTAGGCCCACCTTAGGTCCAACGCAATTTTGTGGATGCCTTCGCCCCTTCGATCCAAATGAGCTCCTTTGTCACGAATCTGCAAACACAAACAAGGCAAACAAATTAAATAGCACCTGAAAAGCCAATATCATAAAACATATTTAACATGAAAGTCAAGGAATTCATGAAACAAATGGCATGAGACAATTTGTTGAGAAAAATGAGTTTGACTGTATTAATTCAAATCAAGAAGAACTTTACAACCTGTGCCTTGACGCTGTACAAGCTCCTCCCAGGGTCCAGCAAGAAGTCTCCTCTACTTTGACAAGTTTCACTCTCTTCCCAATGAATCCAAAAAGGTATGTGATCTCTCCTCTTAAGCTCAACTAGGAAGTCTTAATTTCACCAGCATTTACCCTCAAAAATATTCAGCTTCTAACCTCCTTAGCAACCAGCCCAATGCCTGAATTTATAGTGCAATGGAGGGAAGTTACTAGGTCCTCCTTCAAAGGGATAAAGCCCTCCTTCAAAGGGATATCTCCTCTCATCAAGGGATTAGATCCTTCTCTTTTGGGATGCATGAACCACCTAAGAGCGGCCAATCCACGTCAAAATTCCTTCTAGAATCATCTAGAATTAACCCAAAGTGAGTTTTTTAGAATAAACTTGCGCCTTTTTGACTTTCACAGGGGTCCGCACCCACACCTTTAGGGACAGAGCGGGCAGGTCCGCAGTTTTTGTAAACAGAAGGTGCGGGACCACAGGAAATAGTGAGAGAAAGTGCAGAACCAGAGTTTTATTGATTTTCAATGTATTTCTCTCATTTTCAAAGCTTCACTTGAAGAGCTGAGGTCTGAGACTTGGTTAGGAGGACAGTACAAGTGATGATAGACCCATATTGACTGCAAATAATCATGGTGACGATATTTTTGTGTAACAGATTGCCCCCTAAAGTGCGAAGTCTATAGTAGATGAGGATTTCATTTATAATTTAGGAAGAGTGAAGTACTTTATCATTTCGAGGATCATCTTATGGAGAGCCTGGTTGGAACCTGTAAAAACATTCAATGCAAGATATATATATGAGATCATATCATCGCTAAGGTAGGCATTCCCATACTCAGATCAAAACTGACTTAGAAAACTAACTACTGCTCTGATACAGGAATGATATTGTAATACATCACAAGTATAGACTCATGTGGACACAGTATGGACGCAGCCATCTGTTTATGAATAGTCCATTATGTAATGAATACAAAATTCCTCGCAGCCTGGATTGTGGAAACTAGATCCATGGTCTTCATTTATGCTTCCCGAAACGGTACGATTCTATCCATGCAAATGAATGTGTTGGAGTTGAACATGGTAGAAACCACTTGATTACCAGTCAATGATGTAAACTGTTAACAAGTGTGAGAGAAACCACCAGTGATGTCAATGGCTCTCAAAGTACCCAGTACAATCCATGAGATGTGACTAAATGTGTTGATGTCGAACATGTCACGGAACCTTTGATCGAAGGTGAATGATGTAACCTGTCGTCAAAGGCGAGAAACCTGTCGTTGAGGCATGCAGATCCCAAGGTATTGACGATTTCTAGATCATCTTTCTAGATAATGAGCTGAAGTCGATAGAAAGCGATCCGTCGCAGGCAAGCCCACAACACGAAGTCATAGATCAAGTTGAAGAAATTTAGTTGCAAGGACTGACTCAGGGATGGTCAAGATGGATGACAAATATTTTGCAGATGAATGGCTTATTGGCAGTGACCTCTTGAACACATAAGGACACGACAGATGGCTTGGTGAAAATTGACCCAAAGTTAATACCCAGAAACCGGCTGAAGACTTTCAATGTGGTTTGATCGACTGTTAGGCAAAGGATTTCCCAACCCAAGTGAATAAAAGTGTCGTGTTCAAGAGTGGTTATAAAGTACGACAAATAGGCTCATTTTTCTCTCTTTTCCCCCACCATTTCTGGCAAGTACCTCTTTATTTTTGACAAGCTTGAGGATGATAAAATTTGCTGGATTATAAGCTCATCCTTCGGATGAGTCCAACTTAGTTTAAATTTGAACCCTAAGAAGGAGTGGTTCGTTCCTGTTTGTAATTGAACAGGTCCTTTACTGTGAAGTTTTAACGAGTCCAATATAGGAGAAACTCGGCGTTTTTCAATTTTAGAGAGTCTGAAAAACTTAAGAAGAATCCAGGGTTGAACTTTTTCGTAAAATTGTGTCCCCCAAGCTCGAAAAAGTATAATAATACTTGAGAGAACCGCTTGATCTTTTACGACCAAGGAGTACTTTTCGTAAATAGTGTCCCTGATCCGAAAAAGTGAAAAAGCGATCAACGACACGTCGTTTTATAACCATTATCAAATTTGAAACGACAAAAATCCGGCATTCTTTTCATGTTTTTACGGTCAGAAAAGAGCTGTAAGTGGACCGTCTTTTAGTTCCGTTTTAACGAGTTTAAAATAAAAACTCGGAAATCTTTTCATGTTTCAGGAGTCATAAAAGAGCTTAAAGGTGACTCTAAATGTTTTTATGTCGAAAATGATAGATTTCGCCTGAATAATCCGTTATCCTGAACAAAAATGTAAACATTACTCATACCTGTTTGAAATGAATAAAAATGTTGTAAAAACACCTTTCCAAAGTGAAACATAAACAAATTTGCAATTTATTTACTCAAAAAACTTATAAAAAGGGCCTTTGTCAATTCATTTTTACCGTTTGAGTTTTGGGTGAGAAAATAGTGCTTTTGTTCAGAAAACTTCCCATGAAGATTGCGGAAAATCCAACCGTCGGAATCGAACGTCGCCTTCTCCAGGTAATCCACATCGTCCCAATCTTCATTTTTAACCATTTCATTTTTTGTTTTAGGTTTTTATTTCATTTTTTGGAGGGTTTTTAGGCTTAAAACCCGCGCGCGGGGCCCGCAGGTGTACCACTGCCAGCTCGCAGACCCCGACTTTTCCTCCATTAGGAAAAAGTCAGGGGTCCGCACCTTCCATGTAGGCAAGGTGTGGACCCACGCACTGTGTCTAACCCAGAGGGTGCGTTCCCCACCACAAGGGTTTTTAACCCAAAAATTCTCAAAATTGATCCAAACAAATTAATTTCTAGCATTTTAATTTATCTTTTTACTTGATGCATAGAGTACATCATGCTATATTGGCATGAACGAGAGCATGAGGATGTGGATGCTGCCTCATTGAATCACCAACCTTCAATCAATGCATTGAAGGCCTGCGGATTGTACAAATTCTGCGCCATTCCTGGCATGAGGGCATAGGTGGATTTCTTACAGTGGCTGGTTGACAGATGGAGCATACAGGACGAGTGCTTCTTCATTGGTGGCCACCAACTCGAAATCGAGCCATCAGATATATATTTCTTGCCTGGTTTTCCTAAGAGAGGCGAAGACTTGACTCTATTCGGGGCTAGGCCAGGTGGCCAGTCAGTCGATAGCCTCCGGCTAGAGTTCTGCAACAGCCAGGCTAGAGACAAAGGGATAGACATAAAAACCATATCCCTTCCTGAACTCATGGTGATCACGTTTACTGTCACCAGACTTTGCGGGAGTGCCACATTACATGTTGCCACCAGATCCCAGATGCGTATGGTAGTTGATTGCTTTTGAGGCACCATCTTCAACTGGTGCGATGCTGTGTTGGCCAATGTGAAAGGTCAACTGACCAGAGCCAAGAACGGACAACTAAAGACCTTTGGTTATGGGGCTTTGGTTGTGAGCTTTGGTCTGGAGAGGGTTCCCATGTTGATCCCGCATCACCTTACTGTTGGAGCTAGGCTTCCTCGAGATCCCAAACTGATGCGATGGGTCGCAGTTATGGCCCGTCATCCGGACGAGGGGACAGAGGTTGTTCGATTCAAACCTGAGTATTTCCAGTGGTTGGAAAACCAGGTTTTTTCTATTCAGGACTTCCCTTAGCTGGGGTAGATTTTCGTGGTGACCCAGACATGGCTCTTCCACCAGGAGAGAAATGGGATGACTAAGGTAAAATCATTTTCAACGTTTTTCCTATTTTAATTTTTTTATTATTTTTCCACCGTCCCAAAACTAATAGTAAAGTTTCAAATGCAGATGTGGGTCCACAATGACTAGCCACTCTCTGGCCTTACGAGAGGAACAACCAGTTGCGCTAGCCCCATAGGACGAATCAGCAGAGGTTTTGGCCGAGTTGGAGGGTCATCTCGAGCGCTTGACAGGAGATATTCCAGAGACCACTATAGATGACATTCCTCGTCGACTTCAGCACTATGTGATTGGGATCCCAGGACCTTTTAGGCGGTTCCTTTGCAAGGTGGCCCGTGCAGTGGTTTCTTATCGAGATCATCACCAGTGATAGGATGATTGCCTATTGTGGGCACATATGACATTTTTTTTTTGTACTTATCATTTTTGCCGATCATAAGGTGTTTTTCAACCTATGATCGAGGATGATGTATTTTTTGGCACACTCCTATATATATATATATATATATATCACTATTATTGGCTTATCTTGTAAATCATGTTATGCAATGGTTTTAAATTTACATGTATGATCATTGCAAATGTCTATTTAACATTCGAGAAGAAATTGCATCTGCTAATGTATTTAAAGATCTTGGTATATGCTGATACTCAATATAATCAAATTCACGTTCCAAGAGACGCATTCTCAAAAATAATCTTTATAACACTGGATTTCTAATGGCATACACTCTATTAAGCTGTAATACAATGAGTTTAGAATCTAACCTCACTATCAAACTTCGAATCCCAAATGAAATAGATTCAGATAATAACTCAATCACTGCACTATACTTGGCAATGTTGTTCATTGTTTGACCGAGGCTTACCCCATGCATAGATAATAACTCGTCAGAGGGCGAATAGATAACCCAAGCTGTGGAAGAAATGTTCCGTGTATTACAATAAGCACCATTAGCGAAACCAATGTATGTTTGGAGAGGCATCGACATCTGCAATATCAAGAGTAAAACCAAGATAAGCAGGAATAATGACGAAAAACACTCTCTAAGCTAAGCACAATGTTTAAACTAAAACACACCAGCTAGAAAGAAAAACTATCCTAACTAAAAAATCTCCATACCCATTCTTTAAGCATAATACCTCTTCAGGTAAAGACCATTTCTGGGTTTACCTAAAGAGTCCCCGTCAAAGTCTACCAATTCATAGGCACCTTTTGCTAGCTTTCGCTTGACAACATAGGGACCATGCCACATAGGAACAAATTTTCCAGCGACTAATTTATCATTAGCTTGATCGTAAACTAAGACTAGATCTCCTTTCGAAAAATTTCGAGGGGTCACATTTCGATCATACTGAGCTTTCATACGTTTTGCGTGAGTCTCGATCGCCAATGCAGCATCACGTCGATTCTCATATAATTGAGCCAAGTATAACAAACACTTTTCCTCTTCGGAAGTGGCTAGAAGTAACTCGATGGCCATTTGAAATGACGGGATTTCGCATTCAATGGGTAACACAGCTTCCAGACCATAAACTAGTTGGAAAGGAGTGAACCCTACTGATGTTTTTACTGAAGTTCGATACACCCAAAGCGCTGAAAATAACATGTTATGCCAATTCGACCGATGAATCCCAATGATTCGTCGGATCATGATGACTAAAACTTTGTTGATGGATTCAACCAGACCATTAGCTTGTGGATAATAAGGAGTTGAACTATCGTGATGCAAACCAAGTTGACCTGTAAGTTCGGTCATCATAACGTTTCGAAAATGATGCCCATGATTAGTGATTATTGCTTGTGGGACACCAAACCTAGCAATTATATGATTGAACACGAAAATTTCAACTGTCTTGCCGTCTCCCTCAAATGTAGGCATCACCTCGGCCCACTTGGTAAAATAATCTACCGCAAGGATGATATACGCATGCCGAGTGACGGTTACATGTAATAAAATCGATACCCCATTTGGCAAAAGAACCAACAGAAATTATATGGTGGAGAGGAGCAGGTGGAGCGTGCATCTTTCGATCAAATATTTGGCAGTTGTGGCATTTTCGGACCGCAGTAATACAATCTTTAAACAAAGACGGCCAGAAGTAGCTAGTGCGCAATATCTTTTGGGCTGTGGCATACCCAGACATATGACCGCCACACGCTCCAGAGTGACAGTCATTTAGAACCCTTTTAGCTTCCTCGTTAGTTAAACAACGTCGAAAAACAGAGTTCGCCCCATGGCGATAAAGAGTATCTCCAATAATCTTGAATTGTTGGGACTGGAATCGTATTTTCTGATGTTCTGACCTTGAAATTTCTGGTCGAAAGGATTGGGTCTGGAGATAAATGATGATATCCCCATACCATGGATCTAAAGTGCTGATTAGAAATAAGGATTCGTCTACAATGGGCTCCTCCGCCATAGTTTCTGTGTCAGCACGCGGGAAGTCACACATTAACTCCGCAAAAACTAAAGATTTCTTAGACTTAGATTTCTCAAATTCCAAGTCGAACTCCTGCAGGATAACGATCCATTTATAGTACTTGCCCCCTAGCAATTGCTTGGTCAAAATGTAGATCATAGGGTTGCAATCCGAAATTACTGTAGTTTTACGTAGTAAAATGTAGTGACGAAAACGTTGGGCAGCTTGAACAGCTGCCAATGCCAATTTCTCCACATGTGAGTATTTTAACTCTGTTGGATTTAAAGTTCGACTAAGGTAATATATCACATGTTCAGTTCCAAATTCATCTTCCTGAACTAATGAGAGGCAGCGAGATACAAGAAGTAGTCCTGGTTGTAGTTGGGAGGATACAATAACAGTGCATGGGTCAACGCATGTTTGAGTGCATCAAAAGATTTCTGAGCTATCTCATCCCAATAGAATGGAGTATTCTGTTTCAACAACCGGGTAAAACCCTTTTTAACCTCGGCGTAGTTAGGAATGAATCGTTGTAAAAAATTTGCTTTCCCTTGCAAACTTTGGAGTTGGCGAAGATTCGAAGGAGGGGGCAATTTGAAAATAGCTTCGACCTTCGAGAGATCGACGCGAATGCCGACTTTCGAAACTACAAACCCCAGCAATCGACTCGTCTCTATACAGAAGACACATTTGTGTGGATTCAATCGAATCTGATAATGCCTACACCTCATAAAGATTGCTCGTAAATGGACGAGGTGATCAGCTCGATGTAATGAATGAGCAGGAAAATCATCGAGATAGGGTTGCACAATGTGCTTGATGTCATGAAACGCATAGGACATGGCCCTTTGAAAAGTTGCTCTGGCATTCTTGAGCCCAAAAGGTAACTTGCAATAAGCAAATGTCCCCCATGGACAAATGAAATCCGTTTTTGGTTGATCGGCAGGTAGAATATTGATTTGATTGTATCCGGAATATACCATCCATGAAGGAGAATATTTCGCTGCTGGCACAATCATCAATGATTTGATCGATATAGGGAGTTGGGTAATTGTCCTTTGGAAAGGCTCGATTAATGTCCCTATAATCGATGCATATTCTTATTATTCCTTGCTTTTCTTTAACCGGAACAATATTTGATACCCAATCCGTTAACGGGATCAGATAAATGAAACATGCTTTGAGTAATTTTTCAACTTCTGCTTTAATTGCAGTAGCTTTTCTTGGGTGAATCTGACGCAAACGTTGCCAGACGGGTTTAGCATCCAGGTAAGTCTTTATTTCATGAACAACAATCGTAGGATCAATTCCTGGCATTTCCTCATAGGACCAGGCAAACACGTCGTGAAATTCTTGAAATAGGGCCTTATATATCTGAATTTCATCATCTGTACACGAGGCACCTATATGAATGTTCTCAGCAATTCCAGGCTTAACCGAAATGTCAATAGGAATAGTTCGAGAGATGTTTCCCAAATTTAACTCTGAATCAGGATGTTTCATTGGATTTTGAGTTTCCTTGACATATTCAGTCGTAAATATTGATGAAAAATCATTTTCAAAACGATCATTCTCGGGTAAAAACGAAGATCTGTGATGGAGATCTTCCCATGGTAAATCATCTACACATAGGATTTCACGAATTTGCTCATCAGAGTGAACAAGTTCTGAAAACGTGATTGAATCCAAGCTTGAGGTGAAAATTGATTCTTCATGGACCACATTCATTAAGTCAATTTCGGTTGAAGATGGGTCGGTAAACGATTGTACGGCCTCATACGCAATTTCATATGGACTCAAAGGCATGACATCACCAAATGAGTCTATCTCAGATTCAAAAGGAACGATCCAAGGATCATCATAAACAATGGTATCTGACGTGATCATATGAATGGTTGCAAATGAAGACGATGCGTTGATCGGAGGAAAAGGAAATGTTCCTAGTAAACCGACATCTTTAACTAGTCCTACTCCAACATCCTTATATGGGATAGTCGTTTTACCGACATGTTGAATACCTTCAGAAGAGGCTGGGTCGGATGAAAAGTAAGCCAACTGGTCTATTTTTACGATCTTTTCATTATGAGGAAACTTTATAACCTGAAAGATCGATGAAACGACCGCTTTCATAGTGTAAGACCAACTTCGACCCAAGAGAAGGTTGTAATCTAGAGGGGCATCAACCACCTCCACATCTAGATTAACGGTTTTTCCTTCAACCCCTATAGTCAAATCCTGTAGAATGCCAAAAGGATGAAACCCACAGCCATCGAAGGCCTTAAGAATCGTCGGGGATTGATTTAGCGAAGGAGAACCAAGCAATCTCCAACACTGTATCGACATAATACACGTTGAGGCTCCCTCATCAATCACGGTCCAATGAATAGGCCTGTTTTTGACTATCACTGGAATCTGGAAAGCCATTTGATGAGGTAAGCGCGATGTACTATTTTCTAGATCAAAAATTATTAGGTTCGAGTCCTGAACGTCAACAGCTCATATAGCCGACAAAAGTAATTTATGCTGTGCTGGACATGACTGCAGCACTTCCAAAGCCGACATTGCTGAGGGTGAAACAGCTAAATCCTCAACAATGTTATAGTTCTGAGCCGCTCTCGCGTGTGGATTAAAAGCTGACTTTCGAAGTATACCCTTGGCGGGCGGTTCGATTACCAAGTCTGGATTAGGTTTCTTGATCTGTAGCAGATTGGAACCGAGAGCTGAGGTTGATGGATTAGAATGAGAAGATTCTGCTTCTTTACCATCAACAGGACTTTTACTACCATAATCATGCGATCGAGTCGCAATCCTAACATGGGACATCATCAGTATGGGTTCTTCATTGGCACTCGAGGAAGAACCTATCATCTTACTGTCTTGACTTGGAAAAGGATCCTTCAAAACAACAGGCGTTTGGGAACCTTTGACAATCTTTGCAACCTCTGCCCGATGAGGGCAGTCTCTTGTAAAATGTTCATCTTCACAAATGAGACAAGGATAACAAGTTTTGCGTTTTTCATCATTAGATTCTGATTTTTCAGGTTTCTCCTTTGAAGTTTTGTCCATTTTATTCTTCTTCTTCCCTTTCTTCTTCCCACCGGATTTTGATTTGGCTGTAGATGACTCTACAACGTGAATATCAGTGGAAATCTCCGCAGAAGAATCTCCTGTCGGGGAACCAGGCAAGGTTATGATAGGAGAAGAATTCTTGGAAGACTTCTTCTTACTCTTAGTGTTAACTGTACCAATCATACCATCAACGGCATGAGATTCCGAAGGAGCTGCAGTGATTTGATTTTGCTTGGGAAGATCGGTGATTTTCTTGTGTAACGTACCTGACTGAGTGTAGACCAAGTCAAGGTACTGTGCTTGAGCAATTACTTGCTCCTTAGTAACAACTCTGGCTTTAGCTACATCTTCAGTGATCTTTGGCAACAAAGACTTTACAAACCATTCAGCCAAGATCTGATCCGGAATAAAAACCTTCACTAAACGTCGTCGACATCTCCACTCATGAATATGATCTGAAATGTAAGTGGACGTCGATTGTTTTAACGAAGTTAATAATTCCGTGCCATTGTCATATTGGACTGGCAACTAAAAATGAGTTAAAAACTAGGTAGCTAACTGACTAAAATTATAAAAAGTGCCTCGTGGTAACTCAATGTACCACTTGGCCGCAAGACCAATTAGAGTGCATTGGAAAAGTCTTAGACAGATTGAATCATCTGAAATGGAGTTAGATGCACACCACAGCTGATAAGTCATCACATGGTTCAACGGGTCCTCTCCTGATTTGCCTTCGAACTTAGGAATATCACTAGGCAACTTATTCGTCATTGGCGGCCAAAACGGAAGATAATTAATGGGATCGTTCGTTATGCGCGACAAGTCAGGCAAGTCCAAAGTTGCGATAAATGGTAACTGACGATTAGGGTCCCTAAAACTCTGGGTCATGAGACCAGCCCCAGGAGGAGGATATCCAGGATAACTAGGAATAGGAATTGTATTTGGGATATTGTATCCTCCCGGAAAACCAGGATTAACCGGACCGTACTAGGGTTGCTGAGGTTGTTGATATGTGTACCCAGGGTACGGTTTATACTGATAGACTGGCTGTTGTATAGCAGGACCAAATTGGTACTATCCCTAGTATGGTTGATAAGTAAATTGTGGTTGACTTGTGACAACCGTACTTGAACCAGGTTGTCCTACAGGTATCTGAACCGAAGTTTGAATCGTAGATCCAGACGGTGGTAAATATGTCTGAGGAGCAGATACAGGAACAGTAGAAACTGAAGTTGTCGATACTCCAGAAGTAGGTGGGGTAGATTGAACAGATGTTGCGGCAGTTGCAGCAGTCATTTGAGGCAGAGTACGAGGCGTACTAGGCCCAGGCTGAGAAACTACCGAAGGTACAGAAGTTTGAATATTAGACTGGACTGGTTGCTGGGGTGTACCAGAAACTAACGTTTGTCCAGTTTGAGATGACAACTGTACATTTGGCTGCAACACCTGTTGAGTTTGCGATGGATCCCACACTAAATTCATTACAGGGTACTGACCCATAACAGGTTGAGAATATTGAGGACCATAACTGAGTTGAGGGTAGGATTGATAATTCAAAGGTACATTTCTCGTCCCTTGAACATATGATTGATCGGAGGGTGGTTGGAAACCTTGGTTCGAGTACTGACCTTGGGGTTGATACCCTTGAGGCACGTACTGATATTGGGGTTGACCTTCAGGTATAAATTGATACTGGGGTTGACCTTGGGGTACAGCCCTTAGTTTCTGGTACACCCCAACAACCAGAAACTAAATTGATACTGGACAACCCTTAGTTTCTGGTAAACCCCAGCAATGAGAATATCTTCTACGCTCAACGGCTTAGTACCATTGCTTCCAGTTAATAACCCTTGCTCAATGGGTTGAGGAGACACTCCCGAAAAAGTACCAGAAAGTGACTGATACCCAGAGGGAACAGAAGGACCACCGTACAAAAAGGATTCTGGCGATTGAGTAAACATGGATGAATGTCTTGACATATTTAATGGAGGATAATAACCTCTAGGTGTTGGGTGATAAGGAACACGAGGTGGTGAAAAACTTAACCCTGGGTTTTCTAAAAAATTAGTCAAAGAAAGATACCAAGTACTGCTCCTAGGTGGACTGTAAAAGATTGATTCACGCTCCCTTAGCTCAATAACAGGTTGATTTTCAGGGATAGGTATGCCTACTTCTTCTTCCGGAGTAGCAAGTTCTTCAATAGCTATGAGTCCAGAAGGAAGATCTTGGGTGATTACTCTTTCTACCCTAGGTGAACCAGGACCACTAGAAGCTGGAGAAGCAAACCCCAATGACGGAGTAGCAGCAAATTCACTTTCAGGTTCAGATATTTTAGGTTCCTCACCTATATCACTAGTAGATGAAAAGCTACCAGTAACTTCGGAAACAGACACTGATTGTGGATTATAATCTGCTACTAAAGCTTGAAAATCAGGATGTACCACCAAAGAAGACTCTCCTTCTTCAGGTGACCCAACTCTGCTATCTCTAGGAGTTACGAGGACTTTCAACCCTTCAGGATGGCTTGGTGAAAACTTAGGAGGTTGGCCTCGAAGTCTATGGGACTTCCTCGGTAATTTAGCCATGGTTAAAAACTTTTAACTACTCCAAACAAAGTAAAATCTCAATGAAAACCACCTAAAGCCTCTAAAGAACCAAACAAATTTGAATCACACGCCTAAAGAATCTAGGAGATCAAACACACATAAACAATAACTTTCTGTACTGAAAACACTAGTTGGTGATGAAATCCAACGTCGCAGAGTTCAATATAGAAATGGTGGTTGGAACAGTTACCCCGACAACCTACTTAATGAATAGACTAGCACAAGTTCCTCCACTTAACCGTCTCGAGTGAAGAGAACCCCCTAGAAAATCCAAGTGGGTCTAGCCGATGTCTGCTCCAGGTACAGTGGGATCTTCCCACCACTGTCACCTCAGGAAGAATCCTAAAGAATATGGCCACTAAGGTTACCAACTGAAATAAATATACCTAGGGGAACAGTCTATGATCTGATACACACGCAAGGGCAGAGTAGCAAGCTCAATCCCCTTGAAGGCTCCTTGATATAATCCAAGGTTTACCAACAAGTGACCCCAGGCTCCTCGACAATGTTTAATCCGAGGTTTACCGTTTTTAATACGTGAATATCTGGCGTCGTTCCCAATGAGGAAGGATTGATTCCCACACTGGTTCGGACACGATCTTGTGCTTCTCCTTTAAGAGGAGCTTTCCCAGAGCATAAATGCAACAATTGGATTTCTTCCCTACCAAAAGATACAGCTACTTGTTTGTTTTTACTGTCTTGGAGAGTTAATTACTCTCCTACTCCAAGACACTAGCCTAAGCTAAGTTGGTGTATCAGAGCCCTAGAGATAAAAATGTTGCTAGATAAATTTTACTTTAAGCGTTATTTTTATTGGTTTTTGTTTAAGTCAAAAGGTGCGGAGATGAAACTTGTGGTATGAAGACTCAACTCAAAATCACTAAAAGTGCACCTAAGATGATTTAAACAATCTTTTCTCTTCAATGAACTTCTAGCTAGGAAAGAGTTTGAGAATGCAAAATACTTTGTAAACACAAATCTTTCTTAACACACAAATTAAAAGAAGAGCTTTTGTCCTTTCCAAGGCACTCAAAACAAGACAACTAGTTATTTCACAAAAATTTCCCTTTTCTTTTCAAAGCACTCAACCACTACAAAAAACAAACTTTTTCCAAAAGAGATTTTTTTTTAATTTTATAAAACACTCAAAACTATGGAAATGACTAACTTTGAGATCTATAAATTATGAAAACCCTATTTGAAGTCAAATCCTACAAGATGTATTTTTAAGGATGTTTTACTTAGCTAGATGTAAGCTAAGGACCAATTTATGTAGAATCACAAATCAGTCAAAAACAACCAATTTTGTTTTCTTTTTAAAAATGAAAATCCAAACTTTTAAACACAAGATTTTCGAAGTTTTGTAAAGAGAAAACACAAAGCGAATTCCTCAAAAAGGGTAGATTTCATAAATGGTCAGACTCATAAGAAAGTTGGTAGACACCAAGGTGATCTGAGGTCCCTACAACTTCTAAGCTCAGAGCTACTACAAGACCAAAATGAAAAAACAAACCCAACAAGCAAAACTCCTAGGAATTTCACTTAAAACCCTAACACCAATGAAATCAACCTAAGGAAAGCTTCTGACAGGTTATATGAAGGTCTGGGCAGTGGATAATAACTTCTAAACAAAAACTAAGCCGACTAACAGAGGAAATCTTAGGTTTTTCAAAATTTTGACAGGGTCCGCAGGCCCACAGTTAACACAGGTGCGGTATCGCTCTGTGCTAAAAGCAAAAGTGCGGATAAGTACGCACTGTGTCAAAAGGCTAGGGTGCGGTCCTCTCCCAAAGCTATGAAAAACGAAAAATAACCATAGATCTACAAACTCTACCCAATTCCACAAACAACAAGCCAAAAACAGAAACAAAAACACAGTTTCTCAGGTCAAAGTAAAAACAAGGAAAAAATCAAGTCCCCAGCGGAGTTGCCATTTTGTCACACGGAATAAGTCGATCTTGCGGACAAGATAGACCTTCCTAGAATCTAAAGAAGACCTAATGACAAGCAAACCAATCAGACACTATCTTTCTCTAAATATGCTTTTATAAACAAAGGTAAATAGGTGTTTTATGCCTACCTTAGGTCCAACGCAAGTTTGTGGATGCCTTCGCCCCTTTGATCCAAATGAGCTCCTTTGTCGCGAATCTGCAAACACAAACAAGGAAAACAAATTAAATAGCACCTGAAAATCCAATATCATAAAACATCTTTAACATGAAAGTCAAGGAATTCATGAAACAAATGGCATGAGACAATTTGTTGAGAAAAATGAGTTTGATTGTATTAATTCAAATCAAGAAGAACTTTACAACCTGTGCCTTGACGCTATACAAGCTCCTCCCAGGGTCCAGCAAGAAGTCTCCTCTACTTTGACAAGTTTCACTCCCTTCCCAATGAAGCCAAAAAGGTATGTGATCTCTCCTCTTAAGCTCAACTAGGAAGTCTTAATTTCACCAACATTTACCCTCAAAAATATTCAGCTTCTAACCTCCTTAGCAACCAGCCCAATGCCTGAATTTATAGTGCAATGGAGGGAAGTTACTAGGTCCTCCTTGAAAGGGATAAAGCCCTCCTTCAAAGGGATAGCTCCTCTCATCAAGGGATTGGCTCCTTCCCTTTTGGGATGCATGAACCACCTAAGAGCGGCCAATCCACGTCAAAATTCCTTCCAAAATCATCTAGAATTAACCCAAAGTGAGTTTTTTCGAATAAACTTGCGCCTTTTTGACTTTCACAGGGGTCCGCACCCACACCTTTAGGGACAGAGCGGGCAGGTCCGCAGTTTTTGTAAACAGAAGGTGCGGGACCGCAGGCAATAGTGAGAGAAAGTGCGGAACCAGAGTTTTATTGAATTTGAATGTCTTTCTCTCATTTTCAAAGCTTGACTTGAAGAGCTGAGGTCTGAGACTTGGTTAGGAGGACAGTACAAGTGATGATAGACCCATACTGACTGCAAATAATCATGGTGACGATATTTTTTTGTAATAGATAGTGATATGGATGTCTGTTTTTTGCTGAGCCAAGATACTAAACAGTCTCCCAGGAAGAATGCATTTCCACTAGTACTCTTCTGATCATCGACACTTTCGGCCCAATCAAAATCGGTGTATGCAGTCAAAGTAAGAGTTGAGATCTTAGGTTATCGGAGACCGAAATCAGGAGTTCCTTTAAGGTATCTGAGAATTCTTTTTATAGCCAACAAATGGGATTGTTAAGGAGCTGATTGAAATCTTCCCATCATTCCTACTGCTTGCATACTGTCAAGTCTCGTAGCAGTTAAGTACAAAAGGGCTCGAATTACTAACCTATAATGAGTTGCATCTACCAGAGGGGAGTCATCATTTTTTCTCAATTTGCAACTTGTGGTCATAGGTGTGCTCATGGGTGCACATTCTTCCATTCCATATCTTTTAAGCATGTCTTTAAGATATTTGGCTTGAGATATAAACATGCCTACTGTGGTTTGAGATACTTGTTGTCCAAGGAAGTGAGATAACTATCCTATCATTGACATATTGAAATCTTTTGACATATTTTGAGAAAACTCATGGCTCATCTCATCAGTATTACTAGCAAAAATCAGATCATCAACATAAACAAGTGTGACTAGTAACTTATCGTCATTCGTTTTTATCTAGAGATTACCTCCTGCCACCCCCTTCTTGAAGCCTTGTTGTTGTAGATAGTGATCCAATATTGTGTACCAAGCTCTAGGAGCTTGTTTCAACCCATATAGTGCCTTTTTCAACTTACAAAGAAATTTTTTTCCTTCTGTTAAATGAAACCCTTCTGGTTGCTCCATGTAGACTTCTTCCTTGAGTTCCCCATTTAGAAATGTTGATTTTATGTCCATTTGATAGATTTTCAATCCTTTTGAGCAAGAAAATGCCAAGAACATCTTGATAGCTTCCACACAAGCTACTGGTACAAATGTTTCTTCAAAGTCAATTCCTTCAATTTGTGAATAGCCTTTACAAACAAGCCTTGCCTTGTTTCTGATGATTTGTCCATCTTCATTCATTTTGTTTTTAAACACCCACTTGGTTCCTATTATGTTTTTCTCCTTTGAACGAGGTACTAGATCCCATGTCTCATTCTTCTCAATTTGAGACATTTCTTCTTCCATGGCTTTTACCCAATGAGGATCCTTACTTGCTTGAGTAAATGTTTATGGTTCTATCATGGATAGAAGAGAAATATCATTTTTCTTTGGTGCATTTGTCATCCTTCTTTGGGTTTTCATCCCTTCATCATTGCCAATAATCTGCTCTTCCGGGTGATATTTTTGGAGAAGTTTCATCTTTGAAGGAGTTTGAGATGTTTATTTTTCCTTGGGTATTTCTTTATTTTTTTCTTCTTCTTTGGGTTCTTCTTCTTCAATGAGAGGATCAACTTCATGTTCTACAATTTCCTTCTCTTGAAGGTCTTCATCAATCTTCACATCAATGCTTTCCACTATTTTCCGTAGTTGGTTATTGTAGCACTTGTAAGCTTTGCTCCATGTATAATATCCAAAGAAGATCCCTTCGTCAACCCGAGAATCAAACTTTCCTGGTGATCCATCATTGATTTTTATGAAGCACATGCTTCCAAAAATCTTGAAGTATATTACTGAAGCAGATCCTCCTTTCCATAACTCATAAGGAGTCTTTTCATTATTTGGTCTTAATTGAGTTCGATTCAAGGTATAGACAGCTGTCCCAACTACTTCTCTCTAGAATTTTGGCTGCAAGTCAAATACTATTAACATTGTTCTTACCATTTCTTGAACTATTCCGTTTCTTCTTTAAACTACCCCATTTTCCTTGGGTGTTCTGGTAGTAGAGATATCTCTTTTAATTCCATGTATTTTATAGAATTCATTAAATTATTTTTATCTGAATTCTCCCCCTCTATCTATTATGAGGCACTTAATCTTTGAGTCCTTTTCATTTTCTACAAGATCTTTAAGATTCTTAAAACTCTCAAATGCTTTGGATTTATATTTTATAAAATATATCCACATCATTCTAGTATAGTCATCAACAAATAATGAAAATTACCTTTCTCCTTGGAGTGTCGGAGTTCTAGTTGGTCCACATAAATCAGCATGGATGATCTCCAAAGGCTTTGATGTAGAAAACTCGTTGATCTTGTGGCTGGTTCTGGCTTTCTTTCCATGTTAACATGGACCACATATTCCTTGATTTGGTTTGAATAACTTTGGAATATCTCGTACTTTTTTAATCTTGTTGATATTGACCAAGTTATCAAAGCTTGTATGTTCAAGTCGCCTGTGCCACAACCAACTTTCATTTGTTTGACTTAAGTAGCAATTGTCTTCTTGAATGTTGTTTACAATGTAGATGTTGTCTTGTGTTCTAACCCATTTCGCCACAAGTTCCCCTGAGGAAAAGTTCCTTATTTCACAGTATTTGGTGCTAAATACAACATTATGTCCTTGATCACAAATTTGGCTAACACTCAAGAGGTTGTGTTTGAGCCCGTTTACTACCAAAGAATTTTGAGCTTTTCCTTTTCCATTAATAAGAGTAACAGTTCCTTTTCCAAGAATTTTGGCAGAACCACTTCCAAAGGATACATTTCCTTCCTTTTTGTTCAATGAGACAAACTTCCTTTTGTCCCCTATCATGTTTCTGGAGCACCCACTATCCACAAACCAATGATTTTCATTATTTTGAGCACATAGAGCTAGGCCACATTTATCCGTGTTGGGATTCTCACTTCTTGCTTTTCCTCTTTTGAGTGGGCAATTTTGTTCATTGTGTCCATTATTATTACATAATGAGAAAATCAGATAAAATTTGGTCAAGGGATCAAAAGAATTGTAGGTCTTGATTGTCCTTGCGTTTATTTGATCCTTCAGTTTTGGTGTGTCATTCTTACAAGCCATGCAATGTCTAGCTTGATGACCAAAATTTTTACGATGGAAACAATGCCCAAAAAAGATAGTTTTGTACCTATTGTAATATCCATGATTTGAATCAACATTCTTCCTTGGAGTTACTCTCTCTTCATTCTTTGGATCTGGGATGAGCCTTTGATGAAATAATCTTTCTTTTTTTGGGTTTCTGGAAAGTACGTCAACATAGCTTTTCGCATTATTCTTAGTACTTGATGATTCTCCTTTAAAACATATTCCATATTTGTCATGTTAAGGTTTTTGATTATTTAGAATAATGTCAATTATTTGAGAGCTTTTCCAACCCTTTTTAACTTTCTCCAATTCCTTCCTCAGGGATACTATTTCGGCTTCACGTTCTTCGCAAGCTTTTTCTTTTTCTTTTAGCTTATTTTTCAAGAGATCTCCCCTTCTTTTTGTTTCCTCGTTTTATACTTTGAGAGAAATGATTTTATTCTGTAATTTATCATTTTCTTCAATGGCACTTATTAACAATTCATCTACATTTCCATCTAGCCCTGAGTCATCATCATTTGTGAATGCCATGAATAATACTTCTTGGCTTCCAGCATGGTCATTTTCTTCATCTGATTCTTCATTACCTCCTTTGTGGTGAGGGAACTGGTTAGTTGATTTCTTCTTTATGACTACAAATTCATCTTCATTAGACTCATCTTGCTTAGAGAGGAAATTATTCTTATTGAACCCTTTCTTTTTGTATACCATCCTTTAATAATTTTCTTCATCATCACTATCATGCTTATGAGGACATTTTGCAGCATAATGACCTATTTTTCCACATTTTAAACAAATAAGAGGGTATTTACCTTTTAGCTTAGATCCTTTCTTCAGCCTTCATACAAATTGCGCTAATTCAGATTCAACATTAGAGTCATCATTATTGACATTCCTTTCTTTCCCCTTTTTTGATTTTGATGCCTTGAATGCTGCATCTTTGGAACTTGGGGAACCTTTTCTCATCTCATAGGCAATGAGGATTCCATGGAGTTCATCCATCTTGAGAGTATCTAGATCCTTCATTTCTTCTATGGCAATTACTTTGGAGTCAAAACTGTCTGGGAGAGATATTAAGACCTTTTGAATAATGGTGCTTTCTTCAATGTTTTCTTCCAATCCTTTAAGAGAGTTGACCACTTCAGCTACTCGGAGAAAGTATGATGCAATATCTTCTTCATCATCCATTTTCAGACTTTTAAATTTCCTTATATGAGTTTGAAGCTTTGCGTTCTTGACTTTGGATTCCCCATCGTACAAGCTAATTAGCTTATCCCATACATATTTGGCAGAGTTACAATTCATGACTTTTGTAAATTTAGAATTAGTGATTCCACTAGTGACAGAGTTTAAGGCTTTTTCATTTGCAACGTAGAATTTCCTCTCATCTTGATCTGTTGGAAGAGTGGAAGGAGCTATGTACTCATTTAAGACTGAATGCAAAACTTCAGGTCCAAGGAACATTAAGTAGTAGGACATTCTCTTTTTCCAGAAACCAAAATTTGTGCCTTCGAACAGCAGAGGTCTTCCTGACACCTTGATTTCTCATCATGACTAAGAATCCTTCTTCAAGATATTAGGCTGATTTGAAGAAGCCCGCTCTGATACCAATTGTTGGAAATACTGAGAGGGGGGTGAATCATTATTTCTTTTCCATTATTATTTTTATCAGTTAAAAACATTTATGTTTGGAACACAGAAATAGATAACAGGAATAGATGCTTTTATTAATGTGATCTTTGCAATAAATCAAGTACGATCGATATATATATATATATATATATATATATATATATATATATATGGTTTTAATCAGTTGCCAAGCACCGACTTGGACTCTTTGTGAGGTTCCAACCTCCAGAGCAGCCTTTCAGTTCTAAGGCACCAACCTCAAGGGCTCCAACCCTCTACTATAAACTGTCTGGATCTGTTTGGTTGTAATTCTTTGCTCCCAACCCTGTTGGACCTATGAATCACTTATTTCCTCCTATTCCTTCCACTTCTGCCAAAACTTTGGCTTCCTTTGTTTCTTACAGTTTTCCAGCAACCATAAACTTTCCTTTTTTGTTAAGGGATAAAGTCCCCTAGGGCTTTGGGTCAGAACCCTAGCAGAGCAGGAGTAATCTACAGCAAGAAACAAGCAAAATGCTTAAACAAGCAAACTATGTGAGGATGTACATACTCGGGGGTCCTTCGTTCAGGTAGTTCTAGCCAGGGTTCAAACCCTCTGCAACTCCCCATGATATTTGAACCTACAAAACAACTAATTCAAAGATGCACAATAGCATATAGATAAAGAATTATAGTGAAATCAACTTTATAACATATAAGTAGATGGTTTGTTATACATTGAAATAGTCATTCATACATAAACCATAACAATAACATCAGATGCATGAACAAAGTTGATATCAGGAACAAGACAATGTTTCTTTTATTGCAGATAACTATAATCAAAACATAGAAAGAGTTCACCTGAGTCTTCCTCTTCCGGCTCCAAGCGGAACCGTCCTCCAGGTCCATCCAGTCTCAGTCTTCAAAAGGCTCCTTCCATAACCAACACAAGGATATCTCCAACAAGTGAAAGGATATCAACTCTCAAGGAAACAAGGGTTTCCTGAACTTGGGGAAGTGCTTGAAGCACATGGATATTCAAACTTGATCAGGGGATAATCTCAGTAGAGTAATTCTCTATTTTCTCTCCTCCTTAAGGCCTTCCCATTGAATTCTTTTTATACTTCTCCTAAAGTAGTTTTTTAGTTGGGAAACAGTTGGGAACAGTTGGGCCACGGGCACTAATAGGTAATCAACAGGTAAAACTCATGATCTCCACCCATAATTAAGGAAATTTAATTTTTTTAAGTGTTTTAAGACATATACGTGAGTTGGGTATAGACTGACCCGTGTGTACACGCATTTAATACAGGGCAAAGTCATGTACAGGGAGTAAAACACTGTTTTTTTGAATATTTGGACCAAGTCTGGAAGGAGGGGTTTCCATACGCCATAAACCAAACATCACAAATACATAAGGTGGTATTTGGAGCTATAACAAATGCCCCCTAATATATGAGGTCAGAAGGGGAACATGATGGCTGAAATGTATTAAGTATATGGAAAGGAAACCTGTCAAAACTGGGAAGGACTTCACCAGATTTCAGCCTGCCAAGTTAGCAAAAGAAGATCAGAAGGAAACAACTGTCTGAGGTGGGCATACCCATGCTCATAGAAAGTAAATCATGTCCACATATCAAGTACAAGCAGATCCACTGTGTGTACAAGTATAAGGAACTGAAAGTACATAAAGGATCATCTGATCACGATCGAACAAGTACATATCTGAATATCACATATGAGAAAATGACCAATGAAGTTGAAAGATGAAGCTGATCACTGATGTCAAAAAATGATTCCAATAGTACCAAACGAACATGATGGAATAAGATGGTACTAAATCGTAACTCGGATGCCAGCATATAGGATGTCGCTGTGAAGGACTGCAACATATAATGTGGAATAGTGTCAACTAGCAGCAACAGGAGCAACTAACAAGTGAACCAAAGAATGTTGATGCAACTCGAGGTCTTCACTGACCGTCGTGGTACATTTCTACACAATGGGAATAAATGATCTGAAGTCGACCATGTGAGAAATCGTTTGATTACCGGTCATTGATGTATACCATTAACAAATGCGAGACTACTCACCGATAATGATAATGAGAGTCAAGGTACACAATACAATCTAACAAGTGCGAATAGATGAGCTGAAATCGAACACCTGTAAGAATCTATCATTCAAGAGACAATGATGGTTTCCCACTGTTGATAGTGAAGGATTTGCCACTGATGACTACAAACCCCAAGGTATTTCCAAATGGACTCTAGACCTTTGCCCCATAGCAATGATTCATAGTCGATAGGGAAAGATCCGCTAGAAGGAAGGCATTAAGGCATCCTTCATCAATCTAGCACGAGTGTAACCCATAGGCCAATAATGTGGAAGGAATCAGATGAAAAAGATTAGTAACCGGACCAAAGCATGTTTTCGGTGTACACAAGATGTAGCTAGCACACGATAGAAACCATTTGAACCAACCAATAATGAAAGCTGACACAAAGGCGAGGAATCCACTAATAAGGTCAAATGGAAACCAAGGCACCGCACGAATCCCAATGTGTGATAATGAAAGCTGATGTCGAACACAAAGGAAAACACTCAGTCAAAGACCCATGATATTGATCGATGCTGAGCACAAGCTGACCTATCAATAATGAAAATAGGGCCAGCGTGCGGCTCTAGGCCTATCATTAGAGAAAGATGTCGACGTCGATAAGGAAAAGACCCGTGAACAAGAAGTCAATGGAGACCTTCTCAAACTGGCCCGAGTAAAGGACCAATATAACTGATGTGATGATAGACAAGACACTGACAACCAGGGCTGGCCGACTGAAAAATAGGTCAAGAGACACCGCAGAGAGGTCGACTCAGGTTTACTTCCCTTGAACAAAATCACGACTCAATGATGACCATGTGGTAGCATATGATCTTTGTATAAGTTCATCAAGTAGGAGGCACGGACGAACTCTCCATATGATTGGAAGAGAGAACCAATCAGAGGAGAACTGACTCAATATCAAGGTTAAGGTGTACCTAAGTCAAACTAAATACCTCCCAAATGGAGGAGAGACTTTATTTTGACTGCTTTGCTCAAGGGCGACACTACTGACTCTAGCTGCCAACAATAAATGGAAATATTGTCCCGTTCCCACTCTTTTTTGGAATATGTAATTTTTTTGTCTTTTTCTTTAAGTTGTAAAAAGAATAAAAGAATGCTATAGTACAGTGGAAAGAACGAGTGTCATTGAAATAGATGATCTAGTTCCTGGGATGGGAACATTCCTATGCTCAATGCAGGGAGGAAAAACTGGTCAAGGACACTCAAAGGGATGTTCCTTCCATGGGTCTAAAGGTGTGTAAAGTTGCAGAAGCTAAGGGATTGAAAATTTGATTTTTGAGGAAGACATGGTCAAAAAATGGCTTAAACACAAGTCCAAGTGAAGGTAGCTTAAGGCCAAAAGGTGCAAATGGTCAAAATGCAATGCAGCAGTACAACTCAACACAAAGGAGCCTCTAGGGTATAAGGCCAGAATGAAGCAAAGAAGCAAAGAGGAATGAGACTTCAATGCATAAGTCATGGCGGGACTACAGACGACTCCTGAGCCTAATCAATGAAGCGGCATGGGCAACCAATGTTAGTGAGGTGCTAACTATGATGCCCATGAAAATGATGGTCTACCATCATGTCATGATTTAAAAAATTGGTGAGTAAAGATGGTTTATGAACCATAAGACAATGAGACCAACCCTATGGCAAGTGTATCGACAAATGGAGGCTAGTATGCAAAATGCAACGGAAAAATGGCTTCCCTAACCTATATGCTAGTGAGTAAATGATACCTGCCATGACGGGTCAGTATTCATGGAACCAACTTGATGTTTTCAAAAAAGCGTCCAAAATGTCCTGAAAAACAACGCATTCTCGACAATCCAAGCTCCCAAGTTAAAAGATACATGAGACGAAACAAAATCAATTTTTGAAAAAATTTGACATTTTCAAAGCTTATAAAATGGTTTTTTGACTCAGCATTGTTACCATTTGTGCTGAGAGCAAAACTGTGGAGAAAAAGCAGCAAACTTGCCCCTCAAAGAATTCGACCATTCAAATAGGCTCAAAATCATTAGGTAACCCCCAAATCTAGCTTTCATCAATTTGTGATTGTTTTTAGAAATTTTAATTGAGGTTTTACCATTGGAAATTATGTTAAAAATTCCAACGCAGCATATATGTGGGTTGGTTATGAGAAACCTGCGTATACGTAGGCCCTACATGCGACTGTGTATGAAACAGACCCACGTATATGCGGTTTGAAATTAAAACATAAAAATCTAATAGTTAAACTTGATTTTCTTTCAGGATGACAATCACCTGGAGGAAAAGGGAGCATGCTACTGTTGATGATGAGGTTATGAATGATCAACATGCCTTGGATGCCTTGAGAGGATGTGATTTATTAAAATTCTTCAAAAATGCCAAATATGAAGGTAAACACCCACTTGCTTCAAATGTTGATCCGTTATTGGAATATCAAAGATGATGCATTCATTATTGATCAAATGCCTTTAAGGATAGAGATAGAAGATATTTACTTTATCACTAGACTCTCCCAGAGAGGAGAAGTGGTGCATTCGACTGGACGATCACGAGATAGTCTTTCAGTGGAAGACTATGTGCATATATACTGTTCGGAGCATCTGGAGAAGATTGGAAACCAAATTCCAATCAAACATGTAGAGAGTTTGTCCTTGAGGATCATACTATTCACCATAGCCAGGGTAAACGGATCAGCCTCATTGTACTAAACGTCATGACTATCCATGAGCTTGGCTGTAGATTGTCTCACTACTGTCTTTGACTGATGTACACCTCTTGTGACCAATATGAAGAGTTAGCTATCCTCCATTCAGAAAGGACAGACCAAGAACTTCGGATATGGGACCATTTTTTGCTCCTTATTCTTCGAGAAGGTTCTAGGGTTACGTCCCAGAGTACAAGTTCCTATGAGTAGCCCCAAAAATCCACGGATGGGTAGGTGGGCCAACCTGATGAAACGCCTTGGAGGAGGAGACATACCGAGGACTACTTTTGACGATGAGTTCTTCTCCTGGTGGGAGCAAAAAATGATCGTTGTGGATTACTATCCCTCTGTTGGCATGGATTTTAGGGGAGATCCGGATCTAATGTTGCCACCAGATGTAACATGGGGAGAGATAGGTAACCATTTTTTAAAAGTTCTGTCAATTTTTATGATTTTTATGTTTTTAAAATATGAAAATGAACTTAAAGATATTTTTGATGGGATTAAATGACTGATATAATGATCATGTTCTAGATGTGGGTCTGGTACAACTAGAAGGATTTCCATGGCACAGGCATCGTGGAAGAGGTGCCGAAGAGGTGGCTGCAGAGACTTTGAGAGTCTTATACGCAGTCCAATGAAACTTGGTGAGGTTGACCCACCGGGTACCGATGGAGGCTGTAGATGATCTACCAGGGGATATGCAGCACGTGTGGTAGGAGTGCCACGCGACTAGGTTCACCTTTTTCAGCGTGTGGCCAAATTAGCGGTCACCTACTTAGCCACTCATCCTGAGTCGGGTCATTATATGTACTGGACATGATTATGGGAATTTTAGTCCCGATTTTGTATATTATTTTTGACACACTTTATGTACACACAGGCAATTTTATGATATATATATATATATATATATATATATATATATATATATATATATATATATATATATATACAGTTCTGACTTTTGATGTTTGATTTTATCTTGATGAATGAATGATGTGCCAATCTAAAGCTTGATTAGCGATAGAATTTGCTAATGAATTATCAGATCGTGGAATGTGCAAATAAATAATATAAACAAATGATCTTTGCAACACCCTCACTCTTAAAGATTGGTGATATAACAAGGATCCCAAACCCGATAAATGTTATTCAATTGTGACACTACTAGTTGTGAATCAAGATAGACTACCAACGAATCGATTCCATAAGAAATAGCTTCGGATAGTAAATTAATGACAACAGTATAGTCGGCCATATTATTTGATGCAGGACCAATACATACTCCCCTCGATCCCATCAACTGACCAGTTGGATAATAAATCATCCAAGCTGCAGAAGTGAGGTTTTGAGTGTGCCGACTAGCACCATCAGCAAATCCGAAATAGACCAAGTCATCCATCAACACTTGCCAAAGCAGATCAAAAAGTGTCGATATCATGAAAACTCCTGATAAGATATGTACAAAAATACAAAATATACAAAGAAGCCATTGCTCAGACATAACCTAGGCAAAGTAATTCTTGAGGTAGAGCCCATTTTGGGGCTCCGCCAACCTTTCCCTTCAAAATTGACTAATTCATAAGCCCCTTTTCTAAAACTCGTTTCACTATAAAGGGACCATACAACATAGACTTGAATCTTCCTGCCCCCAAGGCATGTTTATCTTGGTCATAGACCAAGACAAGGTCGCCTTTAGAAAAGACTCGAGGATGGATAACTCTATTGTACTAAGTTTTAACCCTTTTCTTATGAGCCTCATTGATTGTGGCAGCATTCCGATGCTGCTCGTCAAGATGTTCCAAATGAAGGAGGTGCTTCTCGAGACCAGAGGTCTCTGGAAGGAGCTCAATAGCTAGCTTAAGAGATGGAATTTCACATTCAACAGGAAAGATAGATTCCAGCCCGTAAACTAACTGAAAAGGTGTAGAAATTTTGAATAATATAACACTTATTCACAGAGATTATCCTGATTATACACTATTTTTAGAATGCATGCATAATACATAACCTCCTCTACGTTGATCATCAATTTTGCAGAATTAAGAAACAATCACATGCACACATTGAAACATCAATCACATATCAACACAATATATCACGGGGAAAGTATACAGCTGAAAACCCCAAACTATCTGTATATTATATTGATTGAGAACATGTAACAATACATAGTACAATACTCCTCGCAAGTACTCAATACTATCCACACTTGTTACACACAAACTAGCTCAGATCTGAATCAATCACAGGTTCAAATCTCCTCTGCTGCTTGCCTGCCTCCACTGCGCAATCCTGCATGAGAATAGATGAGAATGGCTGATCCAAACTTGTATTTCCCTTGGATGAACCATGCAATCCTCATTGGCAATACTCAATCCATTGATTGTGCAAATCTCATGCACAACTATAGTCACAACTGACAGCTGTCTTGCCCTTTCACTCACCTCTAACACTTGTCTCCACTGAACTGTCCATGCACTGAGTTAACTGAAGTATTCTTTAGTTGATTTATGAGTTAATAATTAGTGAATTAATTAATAATTAATTCACATCACTCATCACTAGTGTATTCTGCAGTTAGACTAAATACAACTAGTTCAACCAAGTCAAACTGAACACAACTCCATCAACTCCTCAATCAACTCCACCAAACTCAATCACTTGAGTTCTAACTGAAGTCCATCATGCAATAGCTCAACTAACCCATAAGAAAAGCGTATTTCCTTCTGGAAGTTGCATGTGCCACATCCATAGCTCCAACTGAAATGCTCCAAGAGGATAAGATAATGTTTATAGTCCAAATATTATTAAGAGCTAATAATATTCGACTGTTCTATTTTTAGCCTAGTAGTCTAAAAATAGACTCTGCCCATATGTCTAAAAATAGAAGTCCATCTATTTTTACCAACATGAGAAATCATCCAAAAATAGCATCATGTAACTCATAGACCATGATCCATATGTCTAAAAATAGACATAGTCTAAAAATAGACTTTGTGCCAAAAACAACCTATGGGCCCACTTAGTGAAGGCAACTCCTTTCCACTAAGCTCCATCATCTTGTTGCATTTTGAACACTCCCTCTCAACAAGATATGGATTATCTGCAACCCCTATCCTGCAACTCTGGAATGTTCTTCATGCAACACCTTTGCCCGGTCCACTTGCTCCAACAACACTTGGAACAAAAGCACTCCCAACTGACCACTCTATTGGGCTAGGAACATACTCTGATGTTGAAGCTCTACTTGCTGCTGACAAGTGCTCCCTCTCTGACAACTGTGCTACTGCAACATCTCCATGCATCTTGCACCATTGCACACTTCTCTCTGCCACCTAGCACTGTTCCAAACACTTGTGCCTCTCGCATTGCTACAACCTGCTAGCTATGCACTATCCTAGGATTCCCTGCACTGTCGCTCTCTCTGCCACTCCATCCGCATCTGTATCTACCCAATCAGCCTATTCTTGCTACTCCACATTGGGGCTCCTATAGCAAGGTCTCATCCAAGAGGTTGGGTACCTCAAGGATCCTGCCCCTCCTCATTGGGACGATCAATCCACATCACCCCACCTCCTACTTGGAGGTATGGCTGCATGCGATCCCTCAGCCCACTTGGCTCAAAGTTTCCCCCTACTGGAGGCCTCTGCATGAGTAGATGTCTCTACTTGATCTCCTCTCAGCTTCCCTTGTTGTGGCTGCTCCACAACCTCCTGAAGCTGCTGCACCAATCGTGGCTCCTCCACAATCGTCTGAGACTTCTTCTGGCTCTGCATGTTGAGAGGTAATACACACTCCCTCTCAACCACCAAGTCTCCATTAGTTTCCTCACTGCTCAAGGCTTTGCATGCATCTTGAACCTCAAGAGCATACAGGTTCTTAACCCATGAACCAATCTGCTTCACCTATCTAGTGATGATGTGTCTAAGGAAAACCTTTCCCTTACTGAAAACTACATCATAGCCTCCGTCTTCCAGCATCACGATCGACACCAAGTTTCTCTTCAGTCTTGGTACATACTTGACATCGGTCAAGGTAAGGTGAGCTCCATGCTCCCTCTGAAAAATAACTGTGCCTACACCTGAGACACTATACTTCTCATCATTACCCATCGCTATGAGTATCTGGAGATGTTTCTCCTCCAAAGTACTGAACAAACTCTTGTCACCAGTCATGTGGAAAGAAGCTCCATTGTCAAGAAACCAACCACTTCCCACCATGGATGAAACCATGCATGTGAAGAGTGTGAAATCCAACTCAAACTGTGAAGCAAGTGCCTCACCTTCATATCCTTCCCCGGATCCCTTCTTGGATTTCCTCCATGGACAATTTGTAGCAAAATGTCCCACCTCATGACAACGAAATCATCACACTTTCGATTTGTCGACCTTCTTCCCATCATTGGAAGAATTGGATTTGGAAAGAGAAACCTTCTTCTTCCCCTTCTTTGCTTTGGAAACCAAAGCGCAATTTTCTTCATCAAATGCCTTTGATGAAGATTCGTCCCTAGTATTCCACCTGATCTCCTCTTGCACAAGATCTGACCAAAGTCTCTCCCATCCTGGAAATTTCTCTCGACCATTGACAGAGTCCTGATAGGAATGCCAACTCTTCAAAAGACCAAGGAGAGCCAAGTACACCAAGTCCTCATCATCGACAGTCACCCCCACACTTCCCAGTTCATCCCGACATTAGGTGAACTTCGTGAGATACTTGGGAATACTGTCTTCATCCTCACACTTAATGTTTCTGAGTTTATCCTTGAGCACCAACTTCCTCTAGTAGCTCTTGCATTGGAATAAATATATCAATGCTTTCCACATCAAGTATGGAGAATCCTTTCCATGCAGGCTGGATACAATGTGATCCTTCACTCCCTCCAACAGAATCCTTCGACGCTTTGCTGTCTTCTTTTGCCAAACCTCAAAGTGAGTAGCATCAGTAGGCTTTGGGACCTCAGCCTCTATGAACTCCTTCAACCCTTTTTCATCTAACACTGCCTCCATCCTGTCTTTCCATGCAATATAATTCGTGCTACCTTCAAGGGAATACTCCAATTGCAATCCGTTGAAATACATTTCAACTTTGACACCAAGAAAAAACTACTGCAAATTCGAATTCCACCAGCTTAAAACTCAACCACTTCTGATCTAAAATTCGTGAGAACAAAGTATTTCTCGTATAGAGATTGACTGTATGGGCTTTTACCGGATACCTCACCTTCCAAAAGAAGGATGAATCCAAAGGCTACTTGGCCCGATTACAGACTCTGCCTAAAGAAATAAAATGTAATCACTTTCTGAATAATAGATCTGATGATCAAATCTGCTCTGACACCATGTAGAAATTTTGAATAATATAACACTTATTCACAAAGATTATCTTGATTATACACTATTTGTGGAATGCATGCATAATACATAACCTCCTCTACGTTGATCATCAATTTTGCGGAATTAAGAAACAATCGCATGCGCACATTGAAACATCAATCACACATATCAACACAGTTTATCATGGGGAAAGCATACAGCTGAAAACACCCAACTATCTGTATATTATATTGATTGAGAACATGTAACAATACATAGTACAATACTCCTTGCAAGTACTCAGTACTATCTCCACCTGGTACACACAAACCATCTCAGATCTGAATCAATCACAGGTTCAAATCTCCTCCGCTGCTTGCCTACCTCCACTGCAAAATCCTGCATGAGAATAGATGAGATTGGATGATACAAACTCATATTTCCCTTGGATGAACCTCGCAATCCTCATTGGCAATACTCAATCCATTGCTTGTGCAAATCTCATGCACAACTATAGTCACAACTGACAACTGTCTTGCCCTTTCACTCACCTCTAACACTTGTCTCCACTGAACTGTCCATGCACTGAGTTAACTGGTGTATTCTTTAGTTGATTTATGAGTTAATAATTAGTGAATTAATTAATAATTAATTCACATCACTCATCACTAGTGTATTCTGTAGTTAGACTAAATACAACTAGTTCAACCAAGTCAAACTGAACACAACTCCATCAACTCCTCAATGAACTCCACCAAACTCAATCACTTGAGTTCTAACTGAAGTCCATCATGCTATAGCTCAACTAACCCATAAGAAAAGTGTATTTCCTTCTGGCAGTTGTATGTGCCACATCCGTAGCTCGAACTGAAGTGCTCAAAGAGGATAAGATAATGTTTATAGTCCAAATATTATTAAGAGCTAATAATATTAGACTGTTCTATTTTTAGCCTGGCAGTCTAAAAATAGACTCCGCCCATATGTCTAAAAATAGAAGTCCATCTATTTTTACCAACATGAGCAATCATCCACAAATAGCATCCTGCAACTCATAGACCATGATCCATATGTCTAAAAATAGACATAGTCTAAAAATAGTCTTCGCGCCAAAAATAGCCTACGGGCCCACTTAGTGAAGGTGACTCCTTTCCACTAAGCTCCATCATCTTGTTGCATTTTCAACCAAAGGTGTAAAACCAGTGGCAGTTTTTACCGAAGTTCCGTACGCCCAGAGAGTTGGATACAACATGAGATGCCAATTGGAGCGATTTTTGTCGATTTTCCTTTGCAGGATCATCTTGAGGGACTTATTCACGGCTTCTACTTTGCCATTGGCCTGAGGATAATATGGAGACGAATGCTATTGCTGGAAGCCCAATTTAAAAACCAATTCGGACATCAGTTTCTCCTGGAAATGACTGCCATGATTAGTGACAATCTCTCTCAGCATACCGAACCGTGAAATAATCTGATTGAAGAGGAACAATGCCATTGTTTCACTATCATTTTTATAAGTGGGCATGGTCTCAGCCCACTTCGTAAAGTAGTCTGCAGCCACAATAATGTACTTATGATTCGCTGATCAAGGCAGATTACAAGTAGTAAAGTCAATACCCCACTTTGTTAAAGGATCGACAATGATAACAAGGAAAAGAGGAGCTGGATGCGTGCGCATCTTCCGAGTATAGACTTGACAAGGGTGGCAATGTTTGACCACTTTAATACAATCTTTGAAAAGCGAGGGCCAAAAGTAGCCAGCACGCAAAATTTTCTGGGCTATAGCAAGCCATAAAAGATGACCGCCGCAAGCTCCACTGTGGAAATCATTAAGCACAGACTCTACTTCCTCTAAGGTTAAACAACGCCTAAGGATTGAATAAACCCCTTGGTGATATAATGTATCACCAATGATGACATAGTTCTTAGCCAGGTGACATAATTTTTGACGTTCATCCTTGGAGGCAGCAGGAGGAAACTTCGAAGTCTGGAGATAGATTATGATATCTCCATACTAGGGATCTTGTGAAGAGATGAGGAACATATGTTCATCGGGAAAACTTTCCTCATAAGCAGTATCTTCTCCACAAGGCAGTTTGGAAATTAATTCTGAAAAAACCAATGATTTCTTAGACTTGGCCGATAAGAACTCGAGATCAAATTCTTGTAAAATAACAATCCATCGATTGTATTTGCCCCCAATCACTTGCCTACTGAGGACAAATTGGAAAGGATTGACTACCGCTAAGACAAATGTTTTACGTAGCAGGATATAATGGCGAAGCTGCTAGAAAACATGGACAACTACCAAGGCTAATTTATCAACCAGAGAATAGTGTAGTTTAGGGCCTACCAAGCCTAGACTCAAGTAGTAAATGACATGCTCCATGAGAGCATCATCTTCCTGAACTAGAACCATACCTATAGTTGATTTTGTAGTTGCAAGATATAAAAGTAAATCTCTACCATAATCTGGTGGACTCAAAAGCGGGGCAGAGATCAACGCCTACTTCAAGGCATCCAAAGATCATTGGGAAAAGTCATCCCATAAAAATGGAACTCCTTTCCTGAGCAAATGCATAAACCCTTTAGTTATCTTAACATAGTTCGCTATAAACTATCTCAAGAAATTTTCCTTCCCTTGAAGACTTTGAAGTTGTTGGATGGAAGACAGGGGAGGCAACTGAACTATTGCCTCCACCTTGAAGAGATAAACTCGAATCCCTTCTGTTACACAGTAATTTGTCACCGTTGGTCACCGTCCCTATCGCCCCATTTCCATACATTGGAGGATGCATTCCGGGACCTGTGAGCAGTGACATAACCCAAAAACACTTGCATTATGTTCCCCTGAGTATGTACTTCATGTTCCCTGAAGACACCTTCTGCAAATTATCCCTGAAAAGTACTCTTTTTCCATTGGTGCAGGTCCACAGTATCTTACCCGCGCCAACCACTGAGATCCTCAAAAGAGGGTGCGACCATTGGCGCTCTGTCACAGAACAACACCCGTGCCAGCCCAGTTTGGTAATGATTTTTGCTAAAAGCACGTCCATATGATTTTTCCCTTCAGATCACGAAGCCTTTTGAGGGAAAAATCCACCGGATAGAGGTCGAGAGTCATCATCTATCCTTGACATCTATCCACAATGGCTTTTTCAGAGATAATGCCAATCCACAATGGGTGTCCTGGTTCATTGAATATTTCTACCTTCTCCATCTATAAATATCTGTCCTCATGCATTAGACAAGTGATAGTCGTTAGTCATGGAGTGCTAGATGTTGAGTTCTTGAGTTCTTGGAGGAATGCTAGTGAATGCTAGAGAGGTTATGCTGCCGGAGAGGAGATGCATTGCAAGACACATATAGTTACTTGCCCAGCCAGGAGAGGTTCAACGTCAGAACCATGGTTGTAACTCTTCCTGTTTATTATTAATTAATGAGCGACTGCTATTATAGTTCCAATCTCATTGTCTATTATGGTGATGTGTTGATTTATTTCCTTTCTGACTGAAATATAGTTGTGCCTTGGTAGATTTTATGTTGGTATCTATCTCTTCCTTTGCATGTGCAGGTGTTTGTTTATGATCTGCTGGAGTGAGGGAGCGGGAATATCAACTCTGCTTCAATCATAGCATTGGATTCCAGGTTGGTCTCCTTAATTCACCTTTGATGCATAACTAGGAACTTGCGTAACAGCGTGGTTTGATTGTGGCTAGTTCTATTTTAGGCTAGTGGGATCGCCTCTGTCCGCAGAGGGGATTTACCTAACCAACAATTTGGCGACTCTGCTGGGGAGAAGCTATTTGGAGTTTGTGTTGCATGTTAGTTTTCTCTTGCTTGCTTGAGTAAAGGAGCTTTCTGGGTCAGTTCTAAAATTGTTATTTACTGTTCGATCCGTCTGAGCACTGTCGGCCCGACCTTGGGTCATTTTATTTATTTTTTAAGCAGGCAAACTTTGTTGGCGCGTTTTTAGGCCTGACAGTCGCGCCAATTGGCACCATTTTCCAGTGTACAGCTCGCGCCAATGCTCAATTAGCGCAGTTTTCTTCCTGACAGTCGCGCCAACCCTGTGAACTTGTTCATTTTGCCTGTTTATAGCCTCCCAAGCTTGGGTTTCCTGTTTTTCTCAATCATCTGAATGTATCAGAGTCTTTTTTGACTGGTTTTGAGTCTTTTTCTGGCAAATTATTAATTTGATTTCCTTTGATCATTACTTGGAGGTTTGTCTCAATCTTTTCACAATTTTGCATCTTTTTGCTTTTGTTTTTGCAAAAAAAATTTCCCCCTCATTCGCCGGGGGGGGGGGGGGGGCTAAATTGTGTATGAGTGTTAATCGCCTTTGAGTGTTTTTAGTTTATGATCTTTGGAACTCTCACCCGTTTTTCTTGGTTTGCACTTGATTGGTTCTTAGATTACATTAGAATCATCGTGTGTTTGAGAATTCTCTTGCATAGATCACACTTGCATAATTAGAATTCTCATTTTCAGAATATGAATGAAAAATGTGCATAGATTACATTTGCATTCTTTGGGTGTTTGCCAGTTTCTGTTTCGGTCTTCTCTTGACCCAGTCAGCCTTTTGGATACTCTTTTCCGCACTCATCTAGTGGTTGTTAAAGCTTGGTCTTCTATGCTTTGAGTAATTCACTTCTAGCTTGTTTGAATTTTTCCTGACTTGACTTGAACTTAGATCACATGGTTCATTGAGAGTCTTGCTGTTTTTCCTTGCTTGGATAGTTCATCTTCGTGTTTCGGAATTGGTTCTATGTCCATTGAGTGAATTGTGTTTGTTTATACTTGTGGATATCTCTTGAGGTTTGTTTGAATGCATTATGCCATTTTAAAAAACAAAACAAAACAAAAGCTCTTTTTGCATTATATTAGTTAGCATTTATTGTTATTTGTCGCTTTTAAAAAGAAAAGGAAAAAACTTTTATTTCTTGTTATTAGCTGCATTAGGATCTTTGTTACTTGCTTGACGATCATTCTGTTTGTGTAAAAATCTCTACTCTCCTGTAGGTAGAATTCATCGAATGAAACGATATAATTTTGGCATATAGATTGCATTCAGGAAGTTTGGAGAGACCACATACGGTAGGACCAAAAAACTGAAACATAATTGAAGATAAACTGTAAAATAAACAGAATGAACCTAACAACGCATTGGAACATAACGCAAACATTCTAGAGGTCTAGGTTAGAGACGTGTTCCGGCGTCGTTAAACCTGGTAGCTTACCGTCGAGTGGTTGGGTGATTCCTCCACGGTGAAACGATAAGTGCCAATACGGACTGTGCTCCCACGTACCGTCGAGTATATATTGGGAGACCCCTATAGGCTTAAAACCTTTTATCCATAGGAAGCCATGTCGGCCGCCCTACTGATCGCAATGCACTAAACACAGCATTCGGGAAGATTGACTGCCCGTACCCTAAAAAGTATTCTGCGGTTTTGCGAAAAGTTTGGCACACCCTCTACCTAGAACTCCAGAGCAGTTCCTTTTGGCCTTTTTCAGACTCTATAACGGAAAAAGTCCACCTGAGCATTTGTCACTTCGGGCTCATTAAATATTCGAAGGAGACTAGAGTCATCTTTTTGTCCTTTTCTCGACTCTTAAAACATGAAAAGGTCAAGTTAAGTCTGTGCGTCTTAAAATTTATTCGGCCACGATAACATATTACCCGGTTAGATCTTGTTTGCGTTAGCTTGAGTAGGGTTCTTTCTCGTTTTTAATGGCAACCTTCCCCGAGTCTACCGGCCAAGGTGTTCCCCCGGATGGAAAACCTAGTCCATTTCCTTCTTTTGGAAATGTCGGTGCTCCATATATGGCAACTTTGTCTTTACCTGGGTTAACCATCGGTTTTCCCGTATGGTTGTTTTCAACCTCAGTGGTCCCGAGTGTGATGACTCCTATTCCACCGTCTCCTCCACCCGAACAACATCATGTTGATTCCAAGGTGGACCTCTCCCCTTCTTCGCCTATTTCTGCGTCCTCATCTTCTACTTCGCCTGGCGAAAGTCTGGATTCAAGTAACCAGGTGGCTAAGAAGAAGAAGAAGAAGACGAAGAAGAAGAAGACTCCTAAGCGAGAGGTTAAAAGTACAACTCAAGTCGAGCCACCTTCTGCTCCTCCGCGGAAGGTCAAATTTCCTTGTAGGTTGTGCAAGGAGGACCATCTTCTTCGCGATTGTCCTGGTATTCCCAGGGTCTTAGAAGTGTGGTCTCGTGATCCGGCCTGCCCCTCATCGTCCTCTGGAGATCATGGCGATGTTACCTTACCAGCTAGGAATGGTAAGGGAAAAGGGAAGATTCGAATCCCCTGTAGACTTTGTGAAGGCAATCATCCCCTTCACCTTTGTCCGCTCATGGATAAAGCCTCTATTGTCTTGGAAAGTCTTACAGCTCCCTCACCCCAACTTCCCGTTGGCTATCAACGTCTCTCTGCAGCCGCAGATCGTTCACCTGCTGACAAAGAGATCAACCAAGATTCCTCTCTTGTCCAGCCTCCTCTTCCCGAACCTGGCTCTGCCAAGCCTGTTCCAGACCAACCATTGGTCGGAAAGAGTGTCAACTTGAGTTCACCACCCGATCACTCTGTTTCGGAAGAGCATCATTCCCATGTTCTTCTCGTCTCCTCAGATTCTCCTGCGTCCGAAAATGACTCTCCTATCCCAGCTGCTCCCGAGAGTCCTGCTTCGGTCCCGCAGGGGGGCAATCATACGATTCCCCCACCAAGTAGTTCAGTCGTTTCCTTCGACTGGAGTCGTTTGACTAAACTCCGCCTTCCATCCCATGTGCCTTTCTGGATCACGGTACACGCCTATAATAAGGCGATACCTGGCACTATTTTGGATGAGGGTGCATCTGTTAGTATTATGCCTGCCACCACTTGGCAAGCTTTGGGTTCCCCACAGCTTGTGCCAGTAGCATCAAATCTGACGGATTTTGACGGAGGAACTAGTCAACCATTAGGGATCCTTCCAAAGTTCCCTATTACTTTGGGAGGCAAGACTGTCTATATAGACGTAATGGTTACCCAAGGTGCTTTAGATTTCAGTCTTCTCCTTGGTCGTGACTATGTTTATGCCATGGGGGCCCTTGTCTCTTCACTTTTCCGTGTGGTTTGCTTTCCACACGATGGAATAATTGTGACTATCGATCAATTATCGTTCGTTCGTCCACGGGTCCCTCCTGCGCAGTCGTCATTCCCTCCAGGTTTTCATCCACCAGTTGCATCTGCCCCACCACAGATCAACTACGTGGCCACCTATCCCGTGCCTGTATCCAGCGATACCGCCGTCGTGCATAGTGTCCTGGGGGCATTCGGTCTTGACTTCTGAGATGTTGTCCTTCCACCGGGAGTGGCACTCTTCGTAGCCCCGACTTCCTGTTCATTATGATGAAGTTTGGTCGGAGCATAGTTCCTTTCCTGTGTCAAGCTCCTTAAAAAATGAAACTAGGTGTCCGAGTCTTTCCAAATCGAGTCTTTTGATTAAGATCTCGTAAAATACAAGTCAAGTCTTTAACAGATCTCAAGAGTGAACCTTCATTCCATCCACTTTGTTGAATGCAATGAAGCTTGGGGGGCATGTACCTCGATTTGCGTTATTATGCTGGGGGCATGCGAACTAATAACAAGCACAGTTTTTCGTTTCAAGCTTGTGTAAACATGAAACCGAATCTAAGCAGAGTTCTCCATGGTTCAAGCTTGTGTAAAAATGAACCCATACCTGATTTACATCTCGTGATTGCCTTTTATCTGCTAAATTCTGCTAGATGAGCCTTGGTTGTTTCATTCCATCGCCACCATCTCTTTGGCCGATCATATGCTTTCACTTGGTTGTTTTCCTTTCCTGAGGAACCACAGCGATGAGTGGTTTTATTAGCCAGCCTCTTGACCATTACATGTTTTGAGCAGTTCCACCATTACCGGAACCAGTTGCTACCCTTTATACCACTCGTTCCTCTAGGACGAGTCACCTTTAAGCTCTTTTCTGACTCGTAAAATATGAAAAGATTGCCGAGTATTTTTTCCCTTTTTGACTCGTTAAAGAGAATAAAAATGGAGGTCTTCTTTCAGCTCTTTTCCGACCATTTAAAGAGGAAAAGATTGTCGAGTTACTCCTTTTAACTCGTTAAACGTTAATAAGGGGTGGTCGTTTTAAGTTCTTTTTGTCGACCGTTAAAACTTAAAAAGATTACCGGGTTTTTGTCGTTTCAAACTCGTTAATGGTTACAAAACGACGTGATCTCGATCGCTTTTTTACTTTTTCAGGTCGAAATCACTATTTATGAAAAGTACTCCTCGATCACAATGGTCGGGCGGTTCTTTCGGGCATTATTTTATACTTTTTCGGGCCCGAGAGACACAACTTTACGAAAAAGAACACCCCGGGAGTTTCCTTTTCTGCTGTCTTTTCAAACTCTCTAAACATGAAAAGACGCCGAGTTCTTCCTTTGTCAGACTCGTTAAAACCTGATGACATCGGATTTTGTCGAAATGACACACCACAAGCATATGCTATCCCCATCAAGCTTGTTAAAAATAATCGGGGTACTCGCCAGAAATGGTGGGGAAAAAGAAATTTTGGAACCATAATCATTGTCGTGTCGGCAGTATGTCGCTCTTGAACATGGCACTTGTCTGCTTTCGTGTCTGGGTGGGGATATCTCATCTCATTTTTCACTGGCCTCCATGGATTTGGGTAATCCTATTTGACCTCTCATCTGCTCATTGCCTCGTCATCATGACCTCTGATCCATTGATGTCAAATACTGCCAATTCCAATATCGTGCCGCCGATATGTTCAAGAGAAGTTGACCTCTGAAAAGAAACAACCTCCATCTGACAGTTCACATGTTCTTGATTCACAACATTATCTCTCTGTCTCGTGTCGATGATGTGGGAAGCATTATGGCCCACCTTCGATCAAGGTCACTTCCTGTCGACTTCAACTGATTATCCAGGAAGTTGATCTAGAGACTCCCTTCCGGTGCCTTGGAGCCTGCATGCCTCAATGGCAGGTTCTTCGTGTTCAACGTGATGTTTTCATCATTGGCCTCCGATCGAATGATTCTATGGGTGTTCGACGACAGCTCATTAATTCGCACGCCGTAGATTGTACCTTGAGGGCCATTTTCATTATTGGTGGTACCTCTCGCGTCTGTTAACAGTTTCCATTATTGACTGGTAATCAGACGATGTTCATGCATGTTCGACTTCAGCCCATATATTCGCATGCTTGAACTTGTACTTCTGTTCGGGCCGAGATGGAGCGCAAGACCCTGGATTGTGTCTATTGTAATCCAGGCGTGATTCTTGATACATGACTCATTCACTGGATGGCTGCGACCATGCCTGAGTCTATTCATTGATCCAAACCAGATGGTTGCGTCCATACTATGGATCTAGATTATTTATGTACTCTCTTATGGATGGCTGCGACCATACCACGTACATCATGTAATTGAACTATCAGTCGTGTCTCTCAAGGCAGATCCTCGGCAGCAGCTATGTGTGTTCTTGTGTGTTCCTATAAAGCATTTCACCCCTCTCTCTCCCTCTCGGACTTCATGCTTTAGGGGGCATCTGTTACACAGTAATTTGTCACCGTTGGTCACCGTCCCTATCGCCCCGTTTCCATACATTGGAGGACGCATTCTGGGACCTGTGAGCAGTGACATAACCCAAAAACACTTGCATTATGTTCCCCTGAGTATGTACTTCATGTTCCCTGAAGACACCTTCTGCAAATTATCCCTGAAAAGTACTCTTTTTCCATTGGCGCAGGTCCACAGTATCTTACCCGCGCCAACCACTGAGATCCTCAAAAGAGGGCGCGACCATTGGCGCTCTGTCACAGAACAACGCCCGTGCCAGCCCAGTTTGGTAATGATTTTTGCTAAAAGCATGCCCATATGATTTTTCCCTTCAGATCACGAAGCCTTTTGAGGGAAAAATCCACCGGATAGAGGTCGAGAGTCATCATCTATCCTTGACATCTATCCACAATGGCTTTTTCAGAGATAATGCCAATCCACAATGGGTGTCCTCGTTCATCGAATCTTTCTACCTTCTCCATCTATAAATATCTGTCCTCATGCATTAGACAAGTGATAGTCGTTAGTCATGGAGTGCTAGATGTTGAGTTCTTGAGTTCTTGGAGGAATGCTAGTGAATGCTAGAGAGGTTATGCTGCCGGAGAGGAGATGCATTGCAAGACACATATAGTTACTCGCCCAGCCAGGAGAGGTTCAACGTCAGAACCATGGTTGTAACTCTTCCTGTTTATTATTAATTAATGAGCGACTACTATTATAGTTCCAATATCATTGTCTATTATGGTGATGTGTTGATTTATTTCCTTTCTGACTGAAATATAGTTGTGCCTTGGTAGATTTTATGTTGGTATCTGTCTCTTCCTTTGCATGTGCAGGTGTTTGTTTATGATCTGCTGGAGTGAGGGAGCGGGAATATCAACTCTGCTTCAATCATAGCGTTGGATTCCAGGTTGGTCTCCTTAATTCACCTTTGATGCAGAACTAGGAACTTGCGTAGCAGCGTGGTTTGATTGTGGCTAGTTCTATTTTAGGCTAGTGGGATCGCCTCTGTCCGCAGAGGGGATTTACCTAACCAACACCTTCAGTTGACACAATGAACCCTAACAACCGACCAAATGTAACCATGAAAACACATTTATTTGGGTTCAACTGGATTTTGTAAAATCAACATCTCTCAAAAACCAATCGAAGGTGACCAGGATGATCAATTCTCTTTCAAGAACGAGTAGCTAAATCATCTAAGTATGCTTCGATTACATGCTTGATGTCATGGAAAGCATATGACATGGCCTGCTAAAATGTGGCTCCAACATTTTTAATACCAAAAGGCATCCTTTTGTACACAAAGTACCCCAGGGACATACGAAATTTGTCTTGTGTTGGTCTTCTGGATGGATAGATATCTGATTATAACCAGAGAATCAATCCATGAAGGAAAAAATCTCATTACCCGCACATTCATCAACTATTTGAGCAATAAATGGTGTGGGGTAATTATCTTTTAGACAAGCTTTGTTCAAATCCCTAAAGTCAATGCATACACGGATCGTTCATTGTTTTTTATCAACTGGGACGGGATTAGAAACCCAATCCATTAGAGTAACGGGGTATATAAAACCCGCCTTGAACAACTTTTCTACTTCATCTTTAATAGTTATTGCTTTCCTAGGATTGACCGGCCAAAGCTTTTGACGAATCAGCTTAGCGTTTTCATACGTCTTGATCACATGTTTAACGATGGATGGATCAATACCAGGCATTTCTTCATAAGACCAAGCAAATACATCCAGAAACTCTTTAAAGAGGTCAATTTAAATTTGAATCTCTTTAGGGGAACACTCATCTCTGATGAAGACATTTTCTATAATATTAGGGTTCCTAGAGATGTTTATTGGTATAGTTTTTGAAATGACTGACACGTTACCTTTGGCATGAATGTGTGTTGAAGCCAAAGGGTTTGAAACCATACAAACATTGCTAGTAAGAAGATTGGAAAACCTGGACTCGACTTCTCGCAATGGGGGAAGAAAATATCAACGATGGTGTAAGTCTTCCCAAGGTTGATCTACACCCATCATTTCTTCTAAGATTACTTTGTCATATGGTAAAACCGTATCTAAACAATCCATAGCAGAAGTAGAGTCAAGGGTCCAAGCTGGGGCCACATCACCATCTAACTCTTCCTCTGAAAAAGGATTAGGATGGTCATCTACAGACTTAACGATAGACTGATATTTAATCTCTGCTACAGACATAGGGAATGCCATTTCTCCAACTTGTCCTTCATCTAATGTGGTAGTAGGCTAAGGCAAGGTCCAAGGGTCTAAAAAATAACGAGTCCGCAAGAACTCTTCTCGTGAAGACTCTTTAGAGGATGAAATGACATTGATTCTAGCTATATGAGTGGGAAAATCAAATGTACCCATCAATGAAGAATAAATCCCAACTCCTAGATTCTTGATAGGTTGATGGGGGTTATCCACCAATGGGAAAGTAGAATCTGAATTTTCTCGAGGGTCAACTAGAGAATAATCCAATTGATCAACCTTAACAATTTTCCTCTCACGAGGAAAATAAAGGACTCAAAATAGAGGCGAAATGACGACATCCATTTCATAAATCCAATTTCATCCTAAGAGGAGATTGTAATCTAGGTTGGCATCAATGATTTCTACTTTGACGTTAACGACCTTTCCTCCAACACATATAGGAAAGGCTGGGATAATCCCATGTGGCCTATGAGAATGGCCGTCAAATGTTGTTAGGAGTGTAGGTGAGGGAAAAACTGAAGGTGATCCAACAGCCTTCCAACATGACATAGACATGACACAAGTGGAAGCTCCCTCATCTATAACCGTTCGAAAAATGTTAGTTTTTCAGTAAGTAGTCTTTATTTGAAAAGCCATATGATGAGGGAGTCTCTTTTTGACATTGAGCATGTCAAAAGTGAGCACTAAAGAATTATTTGGATCAACTACCCCTGTTGCTGAAAGAAAAGCACTTCGCTAAGCTGGACATGATTGGAGTACCTCTAAAGCAGACATAGTGCATGGACTTTGAGCTAGATCCTCAACAATGGAGTAATTCTGAGCTGCCCTACCATTAGGGTTGATAAAAAATAGTCGCGCATTTGGCGAAACCTTTCGGTATCCGAGGTATAGACTCAACAAAGGGTCGCTCAATATGAAGTGGATCTATAGTTCCGGGAACATATTATCCTTGGATGTTTAAACTTCACCATAATCACATGACCGTGTGGCCACATTGACGTGAGAACCCATCATGAAAACATTTGAGGAATTGTCCCCCTCCTATTTTCCCCCTACAGAGGTACCAGGGTTTGAATTCATGCCAGCAAGCAACTACTACCCTTGGGGGAAAGGGTTAGTTAAGACAGCTTGGGAGCTAGAAGACCCTTGTTGCACTAACAAACGCTGAGCATCTTGAATTTTTTGGTAGAGATGAGTCAAATGGTCCCCACTACATAGCTTGCATGGGAACTTAACTTTCTTCTTAGAATATTTTCCACCCTCACTAGCATTATTACCGAGCTTATTCGCATTACCCTGCCCATCTTGATTCTTCTTTTTACCTCTTCCCTTCTTCTTCCAATTGGAATTTTGATTTCCTTTGGGATTAGAATCCTGAACGGCATTTACGAAAGAAGGTTGAGAAGGCGTAGTAGCAGATGGTGCAGCCTAATTCGAAGAAGTAGTTTGTATGGACAACTGCTACAATTGGCTCAAAAGGTTCACTGCATTCACATCAATCGATCCGACAATACCATCAACATGCGGGCCTGGATTTTTTTGGCTACATCAACCATGGATCTAGGATCATCAGGCAAGATCTTTTGAAGGGTCCTAGACTGAGAATATAACAGTTCTAACTGCTGGGTGTGAAATATAACCTGCTCTTTGGAATATACTCTGGACGTAGAAACATCCTTAGAGATCTCAGGTTGTAATGATTTTAAAAACCATTCGAGACGGAATTCAGGTGGAATTTCAGCTTTGATGAGCCTCTTTCTCCATCTCCATTCCTGAATATGATCAGAAATGTGAGTAGTTGTGTCCTGATGAAAATTGGCCAGAAGTTCAGTTCCGACTTCATAACGGACAGGCAACTAAAAATGGTTTAAGAAAATGTTAGCCAAATCGGCGAAAGATGTAAAGGTGCCCCCTGGCAACTCTATATACCACTTAGCCGCATTTCCAGTTAAGGTGTGTTGAAATAGTCTCAACCTAATCGAATCATCGATGAGGGAGTTCGATGAGCACCATAAATGGAATGTGGTTACATGGTTGCCCGGGTCTTCCCCACTCTTCCCTTCGAATTTTGGGATATCCGATGGAAGTTTGGTTGGGACTGGAGGCCAAGCCAGATTGTATTTGATTGGATCATTCGTTAACTTAGTCAAGTCTGGCAGATTGAGCGTGGCCAGAAAAGGAAGTCTCGGAGGACCTTGGGGATTCCACCCAGATTGGGTGGGGTTCCCAAAAGTCTGAAAATAATGGCCTAGATTTTGAAAGGCACCAGGTTGCCCGAAGTAACTAGTAGAACCTGATGAACCAAAAGTTTACCCTTGTGATCTAGAAAAACTTGGAGTTTGACCAACTCCAGTCAAAACACGTCCGTAGCCAGCAAAGTTTCCCTCTAACGAATTATTATAAGGAGTGGGCAACCCTTGGTAAGTGTTCCATTCATTAGCTAAGGGTGGAAAACTTTGAAATGAACTGATCGAGGAGTACGACATATTCCCTTTTTTTCCGAAAAATGTATTCCCAGCTCCTGTGCCACTAACCGCAGGATTAGTCCAACCCTGAAAGGGATTGCTACCTTGACTCATGAAAGAAAAAAGCATAGATCCTATCGTCGGATTGGAATGTGGTATATGATCACTTCCAAAAGGAAAACCCTGAAAAGATGGTGATCCACTCATCATGGATGTGGAGGCATTTAATGGTACATTTAATGGAACTAAAGGAATACCTTGAGAACGCATACCAAAAGGGAAGAATCCAAAAATGGATGCATGCGCTTGGGAACTTCCACTTATCGACAGAATGGAAGTAGACCCAAACAAGGATGTGCCAGCATTAGACCCAAATAAAGATGTAGAAGGGATGGAAATGGTTCCTCCCCCTTGCACTGATATAGGAGTCTACATACTTATAGCACTCATGGTGGATGCCATGCTTCCAGCAGTGGTCATTGAAGGGATGTGCATGTGTGAACCTGGACTTGAACGTCTATGTGTCAGAGTCACAACGTATAACACTATATCTAGATGATCAGAAGGCAGGGGAGAATTCAGAGCTACTAAGAACTCTAAGAGTTCTTCTACCTCAATATTATCTTTTGGCTGGAAGAGGACTCGAGAAAGAATTGGGGTGTTCCTATCTAGCTCTATGGTAGTACCAGGCCTATCTTGTACATGAATTCCTCCAAGCGAAGGATCAATCCCCGATGCATTGGCTACCACTGGGTGAAAACCACTGGCAGTATCACTCCTACGCCTTCTAGAAGAAGGCTCTGGACTTGCAGGTGAAAGCCCATGAAGTCTGCGGGACCATCTAAGCGATTGGTCAGCCAATTTGAATTTTTAAATAAGATCTACTTAAAGACTCAAGAAAATTGAAATCTAGGCTGACTAGGAGCACACAACACCCACTAAAAATGTCCCTAAAAGAATTTAGCAGTCAAACAACTTCCAAGTATTTCCGCTCTGGGTGATTAGGAATGGACACCAAAATACAAGAAAGTGAATAATAAGGGCCTTGTGAAAATAGACTAGGGTAATTATGCCCCAGGTCTACTAGCGAAGGTATCAGAGGAAGTTACATTGACCTCCAAACAACAGCCTTTACCAATGCAATCCCCCAAGCTTCACAAGGGTTGCCTCCAAAAGTACCACTGAAAGTGATGCAACGACGACCTCAGGTGCCACAGGATTCCCCTTCGCAGCCACCTATGTAGATCCCTAGTATAGGCAACTAAAGATACCAACTTGTATCAGAAACCAGGTAGAATAGTCGTGAGGTAAGATTCTACAAGTAAGAGAGGGGGTATCTCTCGTCCTTATCTTCAAAAACCCCCGTGCTTAACTCCCAATCATGGAGTTTTCCCGGTCTCCCTAACGCTATTGGATTTTCACTCTCTATTTAGACTTCTACATTTGACAATTCAGAGTGACCTTGGAGAGTTTACTTCCCTCTTGCCTAATCCAAGGCCCTAAATAACCTAAAACTTGTTGGTGTACTTATTAACAATATAAAAAGTTCTAGTTTATTTTATTAGCACTTGATTTTAAGTGGTTGTTCTTTTTAAGTCAAAGGGACAATACGGAAGTGAAACTGATGGTGTTCGTTGACGCAAAAGAAATTAATGAAAAATTAACTTATATGCAATGCACTTGTTTGTTCTTCGATGAAAAGCAACTTCTACTTGGGTTCTAAGAAACTTCTATTAAAGTAATAAACTTTTTCCTTTTCTTTTCTTGCAACAAACTTCGCACTCACAAAAAACTAAAAAACTATTGATGCTCTAATGATGCGAAACTACCCTAATGCAAGGTGTACATGATAATGCAAAAATTCTAAACTACTCTAAAAAGAAAATGAAAGTAATTTGTTTTATAATCCAACTTAAGTTTTTTGAAAGGAATGAGAATTCTGAACATAAAATCTTTCCCGAAACAAGAAGAACTAAACACAAAGATCCCAAATCACTCTCAAAAACCAATAGAAACCAAACACAAATTCGAAAAAGAAAGCAAAAACAATGTTTTTGAAGGACTTTTATTTTTCAAAAAAAACAATAAAAGCAACTTTTCAAAAGTACTCGAAATGCTACCAAAGACTCAAAGATCGAAAGCAAATCACCAGGAAACTTTGCAAGTTGTCAATTCAACACGAATGAAAAATTAACAAAATAGATGTTTCAAGATGCACTAAATGATCCAAAAGCAACAAAAAGAGGTTTAAGACATTGATCAAGAAATCAGGAAAAGCACACTTTCAAATTTGTCAACAACAACTTTCGAAAAGCAAGAAGAAGTGAATGGCCACAAACTTAACGGGAAGCAAAGCAAGTAAACCATAAAAATGAAGTTTGACACAAAGATTGCAAGCAATCTTTTGTTCTGAAAAACCAGAACAATCAAGAGCCTCTACAAGAAGCCTTGTGTGTTCAAACACAAATGATCACACTCACTATAAAGAAAACCGAGACCAAAAACTCTTCAAAGTAGGAGAGAACTTGAAACAGTAGGCTCACTGAAAAACTAAAATTTGAAAACAAAAATTGACCACTTAGGAAGCACACAGGCCAAGAAACAAATCTTTCCAGATAAAAATACTTGAAAAAATCATGCAAAACAAATGTATATGCGATTATGTCTCTACACAGCTACGTGTACATGTGTTTTAGCCAAAAGAAACCTGCATATACGCGGCTTCAATTTAGAGAAACTAACATGTATACACTTCTATAACTCGACAAAGGTGTGTATATAAAAGTTTACAAGAAAAAACAAAAATGAGCCCTGATGAAAAGGATCAGACTTGAAGTCTGAGTTCCTACAGGGGCAAACAATAAGATCACAGCAAGCAAACTAAAAGCTGAGCCCTGATTGGCACTAAATAACCCAAATTAGGAACAACAAGATTGTTGTCCCTGGTGGAGTCACCGATTCTGTTAAGGGATAAAGTTCCCTAGGGCTTTCGGTCAGAACCCTAGTAGAGCAGGAGTAATCTACAACAAGAAACAAGCAAATAACTCAAGAAAAATGCTTAAACAAGAAATCTATGCAAGGATGTACATATCCAGGCGTCCTTCGTTCAGATAGTTCTAGCCAAGGTTCAAACCCTCTGCAACTCCTCACGAACTTTGAACCTACAAAACAACCAATTCAAAGACGCACGATATCATATAGATAAAGCATTATAGTGAAATCAACTTTATAACATATAAGTAGATGGTTAGTTATACATTGAAATAATCATTCATACATAAACCATAACAATAACATCAGATGCATGAACAAAGTTGATATCAGGAATAAGACAGAGTTTCTTTTATTGCAGATAACTATAATCAAAACATAGAAAGATTTCACCTGAGTCTTCCTCTTCCAGCTCCAAGTGGAACTGTCCTCCATGTCAGTCCAGTCCCGGTCTAGGCTCCTTCCATAACCAACACAAGGATATCTCCAACAAGTGAAAGGAGATCAACTCTCAAGGAAACAAGGGTTTCCTAAACTTGGGGAAGTGCTTGAAGCACAGGGATCTTTAGACTTGATCAGGGGATAATCTCAACAGAGTAATTCTCTATTTTCTCTCCTCCTTAAGCCCTTCCCATTGAAGTCTTTTTATACTTCTCCCAAAGTAGTTTTCTAGTTGAGAAACAGTTGGGAAAAGTTGGTCCATGGGAAATAATAGGTAATCAACAGGTAAAACCCGTGATCTCCACCCATAATTAAGGAAAGTTATTTTTTTAAGTGTTTATGACATATACGTGGGTTGGGTATAGACTGACCCACGTGTACACGCGTTTAATACAGGGCAAAGTCACGTACAGGGAGTAGAAAACTATTTTTTTGAATATTTGGACCATGTCTGGAAGGAGGGTTTTCCCTAGGCCATAAACCAAGCATCACAAATACATAAGGTGGTATTTGGAGCTATAAACTTGCTCTCTATTTTATATGCCTGATACACCTGACCTTTGGCTTCCTCCTTGCTCACTTGAACTTCAGCTTCCTCAACGCTCGTTTGATCTTTCGGCTTCCTCTGCGCTCACTCTTCGACTTCCTCTGTCTCTTTGAATTCATCAATACTCACGGGGCACAATACTTAGGAAGAGAGGCCATATTTATTATTATTCAAACAATAGAATTATTCTTTATGGTGATTGCAAAGTTCATGAATAGTCGGAGTTATTCCTTTAAACCCATAATTGCAATCAAAACATTATGGAGGTCTTTATAAGTTGTGCCCATAGTATAGCCAATGGCCAATAGCCGATTCCCCTACTGCTGACAGAGCGGATGCGATTATGTTATTAACTAGTTGTTAATAACTCTGTTGGGTCCATCACCTTATCGCAATAGGCAGTTTATATCGTTACACTCCTTCAAGACTTGCGATTGAACTGGATGCGATATAACATAAGGGAATATTAAAATAGTGTAGTCGAGTCCATTCTCCTCCATAGATTTCAACCCCCAAAATCCGACGGTCTACAATGATTTTGAGTGGACTACCTGCACGAGAGTTACCCACCCGAAATGTGTGATGTTTCTCTCTCCTCTAGTTGCTACGTGTCAATCATTGAATGGAATCAGGTGCTCTCCTCTAAATACCACATACCATTTTGCATCCGCCCAAAATCCCACTTATAGATTTAAATCCATCTTCCTTTGTTCACTAATGGTCGAGCTTGTTTGTACCCGATGACTGTAAATATTCTACCATTGATGACTGCGATGCCTTCTCCAAATTCCTCTCCCACTACTTCTTAAATCAATCTCCACCGTTCATTTGTTGACACCATTCTACGTGATTTAATCTTGGTCGATCATTTCCTTTGACCTTGTCCATTGATCTCCGAGATCCAATGGTTCCTGTGCATTCAATCTTCATTTGTCTTCTCACTTTGACTTTTTTTCATTTCTTCAATGTTTTTCCTGTGGTTTTGGGTTTTCTTTAGGGTTTCGGCCTTTCACTTTTCTGCTGCTCAACTCTCTCTAACCCTGCCTTCTGCGAATTCATACATCTTTGATTCTCTTTGAGCTTCACTCTGATTCTTAAACCGGTTTCAAAGACCCATTATGATTCCTCTTTGCTTCTTTTGATGAATTCTTCCTCTTGGTTCTTCTTGGGCATATATTACATGCGATACTCCTGATATGGCTCACTCCTCCTCAATCTTCCACTCTTACACTTGCTTCTCTTCTCTGCTTTGATAGCTCCTTGGCTTCATATTGACATTAATGACAATCTAGATCATCAAACTCGTCCCCAGTGCTAGGCTCGCTTGTTCTGCATTGACTTGACTAACGCCCACCATATCTAGTTTTCCTGGATCTGCAGCTCGCACAAACCCTTTTGGATGCTCCCCAACATCTACATATATTGCTGCTCAATCTTCTGAATCACTTCAGTTGTGGTATCCCTTATTTTATCCCTGATCTCATCAATATCACCCTCCATCAAGACCATGGGATGACCCTGCGACTTGTCTAATTTCTGTTTCCTCCTTGGACCTTCCTGTTGTCCCTTCCTGCATCTCTTCAAGATAAATGGGTGCTTTGCCCCTCATCACCTCCATCACCTTTTGCTGACAATTCTTCCTCCTCAGTCTCTGGCAAAGGTGATTTTCCACTTCTTTGTGACTCGTGATACTCCTGCTTTGCCTGCTCTTTGGCAGTGCGTTCTTTCTCCATGTGAGCCTTCTCTGATGCTTCCTTCTTTTCTTCTCGACAAATGTGCACGCATCCTGTTTAGCTACCTCCTTTCTCTTATGTGTTGTAGAACTTCCCATGCCCTTTCTTGTACTAGCATTTAAATCTGAGGTGGCATGTCACTCTACAGGCCATCGTGCGATCACCTCCTGCACATCTGTCTAGGTGACCAAATATGGAAAATCATGCCATCTCTGTGGTGGATCCTTCTATCCCTGAATGTATACCACATGGAAGTTAGCCTTGAATGTTGTGAATGATGAAAACTATGTTTACAAGGTCAGGGACAACCTTGGACGTTGGTTAATAGCCATGCAGAGACTTAATTCCATTAGGACCCAAAATATCTTTGTTTCTCTGATCCGTGCGGGGTCCTTTGTAGCCCATAGAGATGAAAACTGCACTGCTTCTGGTAATCCTTCTTCAAGTGGGGGAAACTGGCTATCCTCTGGTAGTTCCCACACAACCAACATAATAGACAGTAGTAACCAAGTGTAATGAAATGACTTGGTTTCATCGTGGACCTTGTGGAAATTCACGAGGAATTCCTGGCACAAGTACCTGGACCAGTTGAACTATATGCCTTTCATGCATTGAGTAGCTAAGGACACTATAGGCACGAAAACTTCATCCATGCGACACTTTCTCATTACCTTCCCTACTAATATTTGCGTGGAAATTTGCATTGATGGGTCTGTTATTGAGGTGATGGAATATCCTCAAGCCTTCTTCACGAGGTTGAATTATTTCTTCATTCTTTCTATTAGGTCCTTTTCTCCTGTCTTTCTACCAAAATCCTTGGCTGGATTCAGACCTTCATATGGCATATGCGTAATCTTGTGAATGAGCATGTCAGTGATGGGGACAGGCCTTCCTAGCCATAAACACCCATCATGCACCAAAGTGAGAAGCTAGTGCAAACAAATTGTGTTGATGGGGGTGCAGTGATAATGGGGCACCCACAACAAATTAAGTAACCCCGAGTTCTCCACACTGCGGATCCATTCCACCGTCTCTATTGTGGTAAACCCTAACTCTGCATAGTAGACATGCTTAAAGTACTTATCAATAGCTAAGTGTGGAAACCTATCATGATCTCCTAGGTCCCAATCCTCCATTTTCAGCAGTGGGATCCACGCAAGCCATAGACCTTCAAAGGGGACCTACTCGGGTAGCAAGGGTGTAGAAATGGAAAACGTCTCTGAGTCCAGGTCCTTTGTGACCTTCACCTTCCTCTTATGTGGAGGGATATAGTTAGATATATTTGTGATGGGCTCCACTCCCTCAGCATCTATATCCTCTATATCCTAGCCTTCTTCCGCCTCTAGGTCAACTACCTTCTCAAGCTGCTTGTCCTTCTTTTGTTTCTGCGCTGCAGAATGCTTCCTGGGGGATTCACGCACTGGTACCAGCTTTTTCTGCTTATCCTTGTTTGGTTTATTTATCGGGGTTTCTCTGGCAGGGATAGGCTTCAGCCTAGGTGACCTTGGTGCCGTAGTCATAGGAGCTAGAGCTTCCATACTCACTACCTCCAAGGCGGCTCCCTTAGAGGCAACATTTCCACCAATACTCATGATTTTTGTAGGGCTTGGTCCAAGCATATTTTCAAGAATGAACTTCTAATTCAACTTAGACAGCTTAGCAAACGTAGGGCTCACAACTAAATCCTCCCATTATGATTAGTTCATAGGTGACAAACAACACAACTCAACAAAATCTCTAAGGGCGCAAAGTGTTCTCTGTTGGACCAGCATGCGTAATTTATAGGGGGTTTTTAATTTGAATCCAATCATTCCCCCAAAATTCATAGAATTAATTTTGTTTTGGTGGCATATCTTTAAATATTTTTGCCTTAAATGCCGCCAACCCGCTCTTCTTAACCATCTTCTAGCTATCAGGTCATAAACAGTGACCCCAATGGTCACTTTTCTGCTTTTCTGCGCTGTACTTCCCTCCATAGCACAACTTCCTATGCATAGCTTCATAGGTTCTATATTCCTCATCTTCCTCACAGCCCACCTACTCCATAGTCATTTGACCCTGGCAGTGTAGTTTATAGTCCCATGCTCCCTTGCAACTGTATAATTGCTGCAGAAACTTTGATAGATCTAGAATTATAGTTAAATTAAACACAAGTAATTCACTGATATTCAAAAGAGGAGAGAAAGAATTTGCTCCATAAAATGAATGTATTAAATTAATGAACAATAGTAATACATGAGCAATCAAACCTATAATCCTAAAGGGAGGTGGTTTTATATAAATTGCCAAATCTAGAAAACTAGGAAAAAACTAGTAAAAAACTAGAAAAGCCTAAGAAAAGCTAAAGGGAGCCCTAAAATAGCAAAAATGACTCAAGAAAACCTATGCCAACTATCAGCCACGAGGAAAGAATGAGGAGGGGTGCATTTCCCAAGGAAGGCAACTTTAAAACATGCTAAAATGGTCTGGGGGACCAAATCCCTTGATTTAAGAGGGAATCTTCATGTGGGGCACCAATCCTCAAATAACTCAAGTGGATGAGGTGTGGTTAGGTGTGAACATGCAATTAGATGTCTAAATGGTTTAGGAAAGTGGTTGGACCAATATTTCCATAATATTAAGCCTTTAGAGGCAGAAAACAAGGGAAAGTTGGTCCACCGAGTTAGTTTACCAAAAACCAAGTGTGAACATGATTTTTAGTGCATGTGGCTAAGTCAAGAACACTTAGGCTAAATAATAAATGTAGATGTTAGGATTATATTCCAACACCCCCCCTTCATGCTAACTCACGTATCCAAACTGAGTCCTAGCCAAGATGTCATGCTAGGTACTTAGGTACAATAAATAAAAGATCCTCATAAAATGAAGAAAGAGGGAAAACCTCGTGGGAAAAAAACACCCCAAAAAGAGGAAAAAAGGGCTAAGTGGCCAGAAGGGCCTACTCAGATATCTTGACCACTCCAGGAATAGCTCCCAGTTATGAAATTTTCTTTTCAGTGAAATACTTGCTGAAGATGTCCTCAACCTTCTGCTCAGTGGGGCAGTACTACAGTGATATGACTCGGTCACAGATCAGCTCATGGATGTAATGCATGTGAACCTCGATGTGCTTGGTCCTCTGCATCTAAACTAGATCAATTGATATCTGAATGGACCCCTGATTGTCACAAAATATGACAGTCAGAAGTGGATATTGAATACCAAACTTTGAGAGAAGCCCTGACAACCAAATAGCCTGTGTAGCTGCATTCACTGCACCTCTATACTCTGCCTCGATTGTAGATAAAGAAATCGTGGATTGTTTCTTGCTAGACCAGGAAAAATGCCCTGAACCAAAGCTAAAAACATAACCAGAGGTGAACTTGCGGTCTGTACCATCGCCATCCCAATTAGAATCTGTGTACCCAATCAATGAAACTAGGAAATCTGCAACATAAAAGATACCAAAACTAGAAGTAGCTTTCACATATCTAAGGATTATCTTTGTAGCTTTCCAATGAAGCTCATGGGTCTCCTGCATATATCTGAGAAAATTCCTATTGCAAAAGATATATCAGGTCAGGTGTGAGTAAGATAAAACAAACTCCCAACCAACTATCGATACAATGCACTGTCCGCCAAAGGTGTAGTACCCGCATCCTCAAATATGATCCCCGAAAGAAAGGGAGATGTTGTTGGCTTTCATTCTATAAACTGAAAGTAGACAAGTAGATCTGATACATACTTACACTATGCCATATTGATCCCTGAAGTAGACTGAGAAACTTCAAGACCAAGAAAGTAGTGCATCAGTCCCAAATATGTCATGGAAAATTGATCGTGCAATGCTGATTTTTCCGAATCAATAACCAAGGTAAGGTTCCCTATCATCAATAAATAATCTACATAAAGTACTATCAGAAAAAAGGAATCATCATGTTGCAGAAAATAAACATTCAAATCACATTTGCATCAAATGAATCCAATGGAAAGCAGGAAAGAATCCATCTTTGCATACCAGGCTCTAGGAGCTTGTTTTAGGCCATACAAAGATTTCTTTAATCTGCAAACGAGGGAAGAGTTCTGAATGTATCCCTATGGCTGATCCATATATATATCCTCCTTGATATCTCCATGAAGAAATGCACTCTTCACATCCATGTTATGAACTTCCCATCTGTGAGAAGCAGCAATGGCTAAAACTAGTCGAATGGAGTCCATTTTTGCAATAGGTGCAAATGTCTCTATGTAGTCTATCCCATGTGCCTGTGAGTATCCTTTTGTAACAAGTCAAGATTTTTACTTGCTGATATCACCATCTGTAGCAATATTTTTTTGATAGATCCATTGACATAAAACAAGCTTTCTTCCTTTAAGAAGTGGAACCAAGTCCCATGTGTTGTTTTCCATGAGAGCAGAGTACTCTTCATCCATGGCAGCCTCCCAAAGCGGGTTTCCAACAACCTCAGAGTGTAACTGTGGATCTAAACCAAGTTTCATATAGCAATGTATGGAAGCAACGGTTCGTTGGTAGCCAAGGCTTGAGGATCCCCAAAAAAATAGAATCTAGTCCTTCTCGCATCCGCAAGATCATCGACTAGTTCACCTAGATCTTGCAGGGTTTTCTCTGCCCAAGTTGGAATCTGAGTTGGAGAAACCATGACCTACTCCTAATCCTATAAATCAGACCAAAAAGGCTTCTTTTATGGCTTCTCTGAAGTGCTCGAAGAATTTTTGGACTCCTCTTCACCAGTGGCAACAAGCGGTTCCTTGGCAAGGTCTGTTGAAAAATCATGCAGTGATTCTTCTTCAAACTTCACACTTTGAGCTACAAGGAACTTTTCAGTGTGAGAGTCCATAAATCTATATCCTTTGAAACTATTAGGATATCCAAAAAAGATACATTCAACACTTTGAGGCTCCAAAGCCTTCCTCTTATCTGTCGGAATGTGAGCCCATGCTCGTGAACCAAAAATGCGAAAGTGCAACACTTTTGGTTTCTTACCAGTCCAACATTCAAATGGAGTGGTTCCTTTGAGTGCTTTGTGAGGAATGTGGTTCTAAATGTATGCTACATAATTAATAGCTTGAGGCCATAGCTTAGGAGGTAATGATTTGGACTGTAGCATACAATTGGCCATCTCTTTTAACGACTGGTTTTTCCTCTCCGTGACACCATTATACTGTGGTGTATATGGCACTGTGTGTTGTAGCTATATACCTGCATCAATAAAAAGTTTTTGCACATCTTTGTTGACATACTCCCCCCCATTATTAGTATGGAGTATCTTAATCTTACACCTAGACTCATTCTCAGCAAGTGCTTTAAATTCTATAAGGCATTAAAATACTTCTGATTTTAATTTCAGAAAAAATACCCAAGTAAAGCGAGAGAAATCATATATAAAGGTGAGTACATATTGATCCTTACTGATTGAAGGCTGCGGGAATGGGCCCATGATGTCACTGTGAATCAGACCAAGAGGTGAAGAAGCTCTCTGTGCCTTCCCTTTGTCAAACTTTTGCTCCGGATGCTTGCCAAGAATGCTTCCTTGACATACATCGCTTGCGAATTTAATAGCAGGCAATCCTTTTACCATGTTTTCCTTGCTGAGTTGATGCAAGTACTTATATTTTAGATGGCCAAATATTTCATGCCATAACCTAATGATATAATTAGATTGTGATAGAAATACAGTGCTAATAGATTTAGGAACAAAGTTTGGAAAATAAATAAAAACACGAACCGTGATCTGCAATTCCATGTGCAAGTTGTGAGCCCGTGGAAATGTCGGTAATCACTGTAGAGTCTAGAGTGAACTCCACCTTTCTTCCAGAGTTGGAATGAGTGATCTGATATATTGAGAGAATATTTGTGGATAGTGAGGGAAAATGAACCACATTTGTGAAGCAAACCCCCTCAAGGTATACAATTACTTCTCCTCACACCTTTGCAGGTGTGGCATATCCCAAGTAAATTGGGGATCTGGTGATTTCTGCAATGGAGGAAAATTCATCTTTTAATGCAACCATATGGTTCGATGCACCTGAATCAAGGATACAAGCTCATGGAGTGGATGTGACAGCCATTAAACCATGACCATATCGTGCTCTCCCTCTCCCATCTCCCGTTCTGTTATCATCCTTCTCCTTTTCATTCTCGGGCACGGTGAGATTGCGCTGCTACAATTGCTTAGCCATCTCATCGATTGTTTTCCTCATGAAATTTTCTTTAGGATGAAAACATTTGGAACAGTAGCTGCAAAGTGTTCTTTCCTTCTTCTTCTTACTCTTAGGCAAAGAAGAGCTCTCTGAATATTGTACGGTTCTCTCCTTCTTCAATTCATTAAATTTACCCTTCCCTTTTTGCTTGTCTCTTCCACTGCTCTTTGGAGCATCAGTAGCCGCAAGTGCTTAGTTCTTTGAATGCTTGATGGCACCCATTTGGAATAACTTAGCTTACTCTTGAGTCAATGCTTTAATGAAGTCATTCAATGGAGGCATTTTCCATTTTTCATGAGTCAATTTAGATGCTTGAAAAGACGATACAAATATAGAATATTCAGGGCCTAATTTTGAGAGAATCGAAAGGATGAGTTGATCTTCCTTTTTCTTGAATCTGCATGAATCAAGTTCAATGAGGATGGATTTAAACTTGGTGAATTATTCTTGCAGGTTGCGAAAATGAGTTGGACCGAGGGATATGATTTCATTCTCTAGTTGATGCACTCTCATTTCATCCTGCTTGCCGAATAGTCTTTCCAATGTGGTCCAAACCGCATCGGGAGTAGTGGCTCTGTTGACATGAAAGAGGAGTTATCTGGAAATTGATAGGCATATCAGCCCAATTGCTTCATCTAATTTATTGAAATATTGATCTTCTCTGCTACAGAAGTCGGTTCAATCTCCGTTCCCATTGTTACCCTATAAAGCCCTTTGCTTCGGAGGAGCAGAGTAATCTCTGTCTTCCATTCGAAGTAATTGAGAGGATTTAGAAAAAGTTTTGTGGGTTGAGAGAGATGATCCATTGCTGATTTCCGTGCCTCCTGATGATCTATACCTGCAAATAAAATTGTGTACAATCCACTAAATTCGATGCGCTCTGATACCATGTAGAATTCTTGCAGAAACTCCGATAGATCTAGAATTCTAGTTAAATTAAACACAAGTAATTTGCTGATATTCAAGAGAGGAGAGAAAGAATTTGTTCCATAAAATAAATGTATTAAATTAATTAACAATAGTAATACATGATCAACCAAACCTCTAATCCCAAAGGGAGGTGGTTATATAGAAATTGCCGAATCTAGAAAACTAGGAAAAAACTAGTAAAATACTAGAAAAGGCTAAGAAAAGCAAAAGGGAGCCCTAAAATAGCAACAATGACTCAAAAAAACCTATGCCAACTATCAGCCATGAGGAAAGCATGAAGAGGTGCACATTTCCCAAGGAAGGCAAATTTAAAACATGCTAAAATTGTCAGGGGGACCAAATCTTTTGATTTAAGGGGGAATGTTCATGTGGGGCGCCAATCCTCAAATAACTCAAGTGGATGAGGTGTGGTTAGGTGTAAACATGCAATTAGATGTCTAAATGGTTTAGGAAAGTGGTTGGACCAATATTTCCATAATATTAAGCCTTTAAAGGCAAAAAACAATGTAAAGTTGGTCCACCGAGCTAGTTTACCAAAAACCAAGTGTGAACATGATTTTTAGTGCATGTGGCTAAGTTAAGGATACTTAGGCTAAATAATAAATGTATATGTTAGGATTATATTCCAACAAAAAATGCCGGGAGAACTAAGATTGTCTTGCCTCAATATAGTCATTGCGTAGGATCCCCTGTGTACAACTTCAATTAGATCCCATTCACTCTTCCCAGAAAAAGGTTCTCCATTCAGCTTTGTGAGCTGAACTGCGCCTCCATATATAATTTCTTTGATAATATATGGCCCCATTGTATGCAGCTGAAATTTCCTCTAAAACAGTGAACTTAATATCGTATAACAATACAAGATCATTTACCTTGAACGTGAGAAGCTTGATGTTCGATCGTGCCATGATTTTTCACGCTCCTTCTATACAAACTGATGGAATCTAGCCAAGAATCGGTCCTCTTCAAGCTCCATCAGCAGCGCGAGATGTTCCTCCAAGGCTTCACAATATGCCATACCTTTAAGGGTTGTTATGCGTAGACTAGGTGTTATAGCACCATTTACCACTCTTGGTAGATTTGATGCTCTGTTTATGGCCTAGGGCAACCCTTCCTTCTAGAATTGGTCCAAAATCTTAAAAAACAATGTTTTATTCCCTATACACTACTTTTCCCTGTGATAAAAGCATGTACACGTGGGTCAGCATATACCCAACCTACGTACATATGTTAAAACACTTAAAAAAATTAAATTTCCTTAATTTCGGGTAGAGTTCATGGGTTTTACCTGTTACTCACCTCCTATTGCCCGTGGCCCAACTATTTCCCAACTGAAAAAACTAATTTGGAGAGGTATAAATAAACCTCCATGGGAAGGCCTTAAGGGAGAAAAGTATGAGATATTGATACTATAGTGAGATTATCCCTGATCAAGTCTGAAGAATCCCTATGCCTCCTGCACTCCCCAAAGCTTCAGGAAACCCTTGTTTCCTTAATTATAGATATCCCCCATCTTGCTTGAGATATCCTTGTGTTGGTGATGGAGGAAGATTGTTGAAGGCCAGGAAAGGATGGATCTGGAGGACGTTTCCACTTGGAGCAAGAGAAAGACTCACGTTGTATTTATCCACCTTATTTATAGCTTACTTTAATAAAACGGAATGTTGTTCTGTTTCCGAAATGAAATATGCTTATGCATCAAAGTTGTGTTGTAATTCATTTGTGCATCTTTATTGATGTATAATTAGTCATTCATTTATATGATTTAAAGTTAACATCATGTATATCCTTTATGTTTCTACTATCGTGTATGTTCTATTTGAATAATTTTCAGGTTTCAAGAACATTGGGAGAAGCTAAGGGTTTGCACCCTGCGGGATCTACCCAAACGAAGGACATCGGGTAAGGACACTCCTACGCAATTTAGTAGATTAAGGATGTTTAATGATTGTTTGAGAATTTCTTGTTGAGTTTTTCCCTCTGCTCTGTCGGGGTTCTCAAGCCAAAGCCCTAGGGTGGTTTCACCCGTAACAGAATTGGCGAATCCCCTAGGAATAACAATCTTGTTATTCCTAGTTTGGGTTGTTTGTTTTCAATCAGGGATCACTTTCTTGATTAATTTCTTTTGGAGTATTATTTGGTCCATTAGTGTCCCAAGCATCAAGTCTGATCTTCTTGATCAAACCTTGATTTTTTTTCCTTATAATGCTTTGTATACACTTTTTACTTTGTTTACAATAGTGTATACATGCAAGTTTCTGTAAAGTAGACTCGCGTATACGCGAGTTTCATGTATTAGAAACACGTGTGCATGCTTATGTGTTTTTACATAGTCGCATATACAATTTTTTGGGTTATTTTTCAAATCTTTCTACCCAGTTAAGTTTGCATCCTAGTGATTTCTATTGTTGTATGGTCATATGCTGTCTGGAGAATCTATTTTTCCTACAAGCTTCCTTTTTCAAAATCTCTTTCTCACTGAAAATATTTTGCCTAGGTTTTCTTCTTAAGCAAGTTTGTAGTTTGTATCTTGGTGTTCAAGGCTTAGTTTTGAAGTTTTTGGTTGTTCCGATCTTTAAGAACAGGAAATTGTTTTCAATTTCATTTTCAAGCTTGGATTTCAAGTTCTCTTTCTCTACTTTCCCTTGTTTGGTGGCCTTATTGATTTTCTTTCTTTTTGAGAGTTTCTTTTTGACAAGTTTGAAAGTATTTCTTTTTTGGCTTTTTTGTTAGCTTGTCAAAATCGTTTGCTGCTATTTGGGTCAGTCTGTACAAGTTGTAGTCCTTCTTGTTCAAGTTTCGTTCATTTTCGAGTTTATACTTACAATATTAAAAGACTCCTTATGCTTATTTATTGATCTTTTGAGTTTTAGTGGCACTTTTGTGACTTCAAAAAGTTTTTTTGTTTCCTTAAAAGAAAAAACTTAAAAAAACGTTACTTGTGTTTTTCTTTTTCCAAGTTTTTGGTTTACAGTTTCTTTTGTTTTATTGTTGAAAAGTGAATTGCAATCTTTTACAATTTGTTCTTCTTCCTTTGAAGAGAGGTTTGTTGTAAAATTTTTGTACTCTTCAGTTTTAAGTTGGCTCATTGTTTCTATAAAGCATTACATTTTCTTATTAAGGTTGTTTAGGATCTTGCATCAACATTGTAACTTGCATTAGGGTTGTTTGCATTTTAAGGCATTCTTAGTCTTTCTAGTTTTTGGGTGTCTAAAGATTGTTTTAGAAAAGAAAAGAAAAATATTTTTCTTTATATAAAGTTTTTTTAGAACCCAAGTAGAGGTCACTCTTCATCGAAGAAAATGACTGCATTCATATAGTTAGTTTTCTATTGATTTCTTTTGCATCATAAAAACATCATCAGTTTCACTCTCGTAATTTCCCCTAACATAAAGAAAAGCTATATAAAATCAATCGATTAATATAATGAACTAGAACTTTTATTGCTTTTATTAGAAAACTCCAACAAGTTTAGGTTCATTAGGGCCTTGGATTAGGTGAGAAGAGAGTTAATTCTCCATGGCTACTCAAACTACAAAACGTAGAAGTTGAATAAAGAGAGAAACCCAATATCGTTAGAAAGATCGGGAAAGCTCTGTGACTGGGAGTTAAGCACAAGGGAGAGGGAAGACAAGGAAGAGAGATGCCCCCTCTCCTACTTGTTGGATCTTGCCTCATGACTGTTCCACTCGGATTTTGATACGAGCTGGTATCCATAGTTGCTAATCCTATGAATCATAGGTGGCTGCGAAGGGGAATCTCATGGCACCTGAGGGTAACATTGTATCACGTTCATTAGTACTTCTGGAGGGTACCCTTGTAAAGCTTGGGTGCTTGCGCCGACAAAGTTTTTTGTCTAAAGGTCAATGTAACTACTTTTGATACCTTCGCTAGTAGACCTAGGGCGTATTTACCCCAGTATATTTTTGAAAGGCCCTTGATTTTGGCTTTCTTGTATTTTGGTGTCCAGTCCTAATCACCCAGAGCAGAAATAGAAGAAAGCATGGCTACAGCAGTAATTTGGGACTACAGGGGTCACTATAGTAGGGAACCAATGGTTTTGTATTGTTAGCTAATATTCAAAACAGTATGGCTGGATCATTTACAAGATACTCGGAGTTTGCAAGCAAGGGGAATGAGGATGTGGAGGAACACTGGTACCTCTGCAAATCCATCTGGAGAGCTCACCAGACTCCAAATAACGTTCAAGTGGTGGAATTCCAGATCACGCTTAGGGAACAGGCTCTACGCTGGTTCATAAAGTGGGTGGAGAAAACCCAAAACCCAACCATAGATGACATTAAGAGGGGATTTGTGCAAGAAATCTAAGTACCACAAACCGATCAGTAAGGGTTGTCGCAGCTGTGGGAAATCAAGTAGACAGAGGGAGAGACTTTATGGGAGATCATGCAAAGATTTAAGGACGACATTGCCAAGCTAAGTTATACTTTGGACCCAAACCACCAGCGGGATTGGTTCATCAAGGTGCTCTTGCCTTTGACCAGAACACCGCTGACACAACAAAAGATAGGAACCCTACAGGATGCTTTAGAGCAAGCATCGCGGATAGAAGCGATGGCAGGATATCCCCATGAATATCGGGGAGGCACAAGTTTGCAAGACCCAGCAATCACGGGCTTGCAAATCCAGATCGCAAACCTGACCAATAAGATGAGGGATCTTTAGCCTACATGACCAGCCAGGCCCAATGTTTGGTGCACCCATTGTCTGGTGGAGGGGCACGTTGTGACGGAATGCCCACGACTGTGAGGTCTTAACCAAGCAGGAGGGGTGGCGGGGTCATTGGGAACCACTCCGACTGTAGGGGTTGTGGCCATCAGGGTGCAAGGACCCTTCCCAGGAAGGAACAACATAGATTTCTACGAAATCTATAGAACATATGGACACCTATCACAGATGTGTCTAGTGCTGCAAAAGTACTCTAGCATCTGTAATAACAACTACTATGAGTTTTGCGCATCGACTACTCATCACATCGATCAATGTCGGGTGCTAGATACTCTGGCATAAAGAATGGATAGATCCACGTTTCGAGTCAATGAAGAAAATCAATGGGGGCAAGGAGGTAATGGGCGCAGAGGGAGATCGGGGGGGCAGAGAACCCCTAAGATGCTACAACTGCGATCAAGAAGGACATTTCACAAGGGAATGCCCGCTCCCGAGAAGACCATGGTGTTCACAATGAAGAGTTAACACCCATGCGATAGAATATTACCTGAAGCTCATCATGAAATGGGAAGAGAGGACCAGATAGTGAGGAGCTAACCTGGTGAATGCTGAGGGTCGGGCCGATGGAGGTCTCCCCACAACAAATATCAATATAGTCACTCGAGGATGGAAGAAGACAGGGTAAGATCACTATAGTGAGGAAACTTCTGTGATTGTCAAAGTGGCATCACCGCAAAAAGTGTAACAACCCGACCTCCAGAAGCAGTATTACCAAGAAGCAGCCAACTTGTTTGAAGGAATGACTGAAGATAGGGACACCCGAGGTCTGCAAGTCTATGGGCCCGACCCTACCCAACCCATTGGGGAATGGTTTAAATTGTTCTTAAAAATTGTTGAAGATGAGACCATGGAAAGGGAATTATAGAAAAGCTTGAAATCCATGGTATTCGTAGAGTGAGAGGACACAGGAACACCTTGTGAAGTCTGGCCAGAGAAAGCATCTAGAAGGGTAAAGAGGAATAAGAAGAGAATCAGGAAGGAATTCTAAATCAATGTGCAGGTGGAAGGATTCCAGATAAAAGACACCATGCTAGATCTGGGATTGGATGTAAACATCCTACCTCAGAAAACCTGGGAGGCAATGGGGAAACCGCAATTGAATTATTCGCCAATTCAGTTGAAAATGTAAAATCAATACTATATACTGCCCATTAGAAGATTGGAGAATGTAGAGGTTGATGTAGAAAGAGTAAAAACACTGATTTCGAAGTAATAGACATTATGGGGGATAAAGACCCATATCCAACACTCCTAGGGATTGATTGGGCATATGAAAACTATGCCATCATGGATTTGAAAAAGGAACTGATGATATTTGAAGCAAAAGGCCTGAGGGTCATCCAGCTGTTGGACCCTTATCAAGGACCTAGGTTCACAGAACCAATAGATGAGAGGGAAGAACCAGGGATGTTAGACCAATTGTATACTCTCACGGTCGGAAAAAGGGAAGATTACATAAATCCTATGGTTAGGGGATTAGTTAGTTGGAGGAGCATCCAAATTTTCGAAGCTAGTTCAGAAACTGCATGGGATGCATCACAGCAAGAGGGATACGAACTAACAACCCGATGATTTGCAATGATAAGCTGAGTAAATGGGGGACATATAGGCAAGGACGACATCCCAAAATACTATGGCCTTGAACCAATAGATCAGTTCTTGGACAGGATGGACCAAGGTGTATCAGAAGACCAGAGAATTCCCTTTCTAGACATTGCGCTCATGGAAACACCAGCAAGATGGTGGAAAGCACACTGCCAAGTATTGAAAGACTGGACAAATGCAAAGCGAGAATTAAAGGAAAGGTTTAGCAAGAAGGAATTGTAGACACCAGGCCAAAAGGAATACACGGGCAATTCAAGTCCCAAGGAATACGTTAAAAAATGCACAACTAACTAGGAAAGCTAGGGACTACTAAGGAATCTGTGGGTGCATGCCTTTCAACACACCCTCAGCGCCATCCCCTAGGCGTGGTACATCCATGAAGAACTACGATTACAAACAGCTGCTTGGGATGCCTTGAAAACATAGTTCGTCAGTGATTTCTCGTTCAAGGATAGTGAAGATAAAATGACAGAAGCGCTTCAAGCGGTGAAAGGAGTTTTGTTCACCTCAAAAACACAAGTGGAGGGGGAGCACAAAGAAAACTTCCTACAATACTTATTTGATATGGAATCACTAGGACTGTTAACTTGCAACAGAGTTGATGCAGAACCAAAAGAAGATAGATTGGAAGGGCTTAGACATCTAGCCTTTGAAGAAACAGAGGGAGAAAGGGGGATCTGTGAGAGTCCTTCAATAGGATGCACTCATCTCCTACCTGTGGAACTGTGAAAGAAGAATGTAGGGACAGAAGATAAACCCAAGATAGCATTGGTAGGAGACTACTAGGATGAATAGACCACTAAAGAAATTTTTGACTTGCTACAAGATTACCAAGACTTGTTCCCAGCTTCGGTAGCTAAGCTCAAGGGCATAAAAGGTAACTTGGGAGAAATGAAAATTGTTTTGAAACCAGGGGTCCGACCAGTGAAGCGTAGACCATACTAGCTGAACCCAAGGGTCAAAGGAAAATTTAAAAGGGAGACTGATAAAATGCTGGATGTAGGAATCATTTTTCTGGTCAACAAAGTTGATTGGATAATCCCTATAGTGATTCAAACTAAGAAGGATGTGATCGAGATTAGAGTATGTGTCGACTATAGAAGCCTGAACAATGCATACGTGCATGATGATGAGCCCCAAATTTGGTAACATTTTGGGCTCGTTGGGCCTAACTACCCTTGCTCAATCCTTCATTTTTCATAACTTATGCATCATTTTTTAGTATGTTTATGTCATTTGTATGAATAAGGGTAGTCACTATTCCTAGGTGGCTAACACATGCTCATTTCAGGATTTTTTGACACATGTTGGAGCAAAACCTAGCAGACAAGGGCTAGGAGACAGCCAAGCTGGGGTTGAGGATTCGTAGGGGGGTTGTCCATGGCATTAAATAGCCTTCCTCGGGATCTTCACCCCCAACTTCGAGCTCCAAAAGCCACCAAAACCGGATCTAGAAGGCAGCCAAACAGATTTTGTGGAAGCAGTTGTTCACTCCCAGTTTGGTCAGCCAAGTCCCATAGATTTAGGAGGCCATCTTGGGCCTCGTGATGTATAAATGATAAGGCTGCAGCCTTCGAAAAGGACTTTTGGAAAAACTTTTGCACATTCTGCACTACAAGCTGCCAGCTCTGTTTTGTTCTTTTGTAGCCATTATTGGCATAACTCTTGAATTATGATTATTATTTTTTAATGAGAAGCAGTCAGATTTGATCTGAGCTTTGAATTTCTAGAGGAGCCATAGCTCTCGGGGTTGGGCCCAACCTGAGAGCTTAGGAACTCCTTCTTTGTACTGATATCTTACCTTTCAGCATTATGATTTTCTTTGTATGCATTTGAAATGCAGTTTGTTGAGTTAGATTTCGTTGTGTGGTTAAGTAGGTCATTGTTGAAGAATAGAGTTGTTTCAGATGTCTAGAATAGAGTAATGAGATAAGAAGTGATAAAAGCTCCAGAAAAGGGTTGCCTGCACTCTCATTTTCACCTCTTCCTAGGGGCTGGAATTGCAGACAGTTCTGCCCAAAAAAAACACTAGTTTGCTTACCCATGCAATCTTCGGTGAAGTGTTTTCATTTGTAGGAGTTATTCATGCGTTCAGACCTCTTGGAATGTTTCTTTGCTTCAGTACTATACATGGTTCTCTTTAGAAATAACGTTGTTGTTCATTGGTTTCAATAACAGTTAGGATAGATTAGTTAATATTTCGATTGTGTGCAGGACGTGGTTGATTCGGTTAAGTATACACTGTGCGGTGCATCTCCATCACTCTCTTATCCATCTAAGCTTCATCCAGGCCAACTGCTCATCTCCAAGTTAGATCCCTTGTCTCACAACTACTCTTTTGCCCACGTCACCCTACCTTCTTGGCCTTCCATTTCCTCTGCCCTCTTTAAGACAAGCTAGCTTTCCACACCCTCTCATCACTTCAACTCTCTGTCACTAAGTCATTACAGGCCCCTATCCTACCTCCCTATCCATTCATGCATCCTCTTTCACTCACCCATCATCCAAAATCCAATTGTAGAACATCCTGTAGAAATTTCTGAACATCCTGTTGAAATTCTGAAACATCCTGTAGAACCCCTGCAGACTTCCTGTAGAAGCTCACAAATGAGGTTTCTTGATATCCAAACTTTGTGAAACTCTCTGGAAGGGTGTTAGGGACTCCTTAGACCCTCTCTGAACCTTCCCGACCTCTTCCAAGCATTTCTCCTCCTTGATCCACCTCTGCACAGTGAAAAGCTAGTTAAAAGCACATGCATGATAATTCTAATAACTTAGTCAAAAATACAAAAAGATGTTTTCTTTAGATAGAGGTAGTCTAGACACATGTATTTTACCTTCATAGAAGTAATGGAATCTCTTTCAGTAGTTTTCATGCTCTCTTTTGCGTCAGTAGGACTAGCTGGTAGAATTAGGGTTTGCTAGGGTTTGCGTTTCTTTTTGGCTTTCAGTTTCTTTTTGCAATTAGATTAGCTTCCTTCGAGTTAGCTTTCATCCATCAATTAAAAAACTTCTTCTAAGAGCTCATAGAAGTTTGCTTAAGCTCCTAGTGGACTTGTGCCAGCTGACCAAGTGACAGTTGCGGCAAGAGCTAGTACTTGTGCATACAACACCGTCGCTTCCAAGTTTGTTACGAACTACCGGGTTGATAAAATTAAAGAAGGGAGTTCCAAGAGTTGTAGCATTATTGCTACAATACTGGATCCCACCATCTTTTTGGCGCCGTTGCCGGGGAAGCGTCAGAGTATTGGTGATTGTTGCTTTTCTTCTATTGTCCTACTCTCGCGTTCTGCTAAGTAGTTTATTTCATTTCCATTCTGCAATTTCCTTTCCGCAAAAGTAGCGTAGACATTTGCTGCTTTCATAAATTAGCATTTCAATTCCGCAATTTCATTTCTGCAAGCGTAGATTAGCATTTCAATTCTGCAAGCGTAGCCTAGCATTTCATTCCTGCAATTTCATTTGAGCAAAATAGATTAGTTCTTTCATGCTTTCATTTCAATTCCGCATTTCCATTTCAGCAAGATAGTTAGTTGCAGTTCAATCTATTTTAGTTTTGCAGGTACCAGAAAAAAGAACAAAAGCAATCAAAAGTCTTTCCATTTCATGCCTCGTAGAAATCGAGATAAAACATGCAAATTCTTACCCAACACTCCCACCACTTCACTGAGTCACCCTTCTCTCTTCTTTGGTGACAGTGATCCAGAAGAACCTATAGGCGAGCCTCCTGAGATATACGAAGATCCTATAATAGAAGAAGAGTTAGAGAACACTCCATCTGAAGCCATGGTTGACAATAGAAGAGAAGATGAGAGAATAGAAGGTGCCTTTCCCATCCGAGAGACCAATGGAGACATGAAAATGAAAAACATAAGCCCCTCCGCTTTACCTCGCTTCCATGGACTGACTACTGAAGACCCTGATACCTTCCTGTTTGAGTTTGTTGTCCTTTGTTGAACCTATGACTATACCGAAGATGAGCAAAAACTGAAACTCTTCCCCTCTACCCTTAAGGATGCAGCATTACGCTGGTTCATGGGCTTACCTGGGAACAGTATCACCACTTGGGCTCAGATGCAGCAAGCTTTCAATACCAAATACCGAGACTACTGTAGGTCCAAGGAAGCCAAGGGAGAAATCTTTCGGATGACCATGGGGAATGATGAGTCTTTAGAAGATTACGAGGAAAGGTTCCAACATAGCTATAAACGGGCCAGGTGCACACTTGACCCTGAATCTCTCAAGTTGGTCCTGCTCTGAGCAGTCCCTGAAGACCTTCTAGATACCCTTCACATGCTAGCTGGAGGAGATATTTACCAACTACATTATGAGCATATAAAGACTGTGTTTAGGAACCACTCTAGGGCAGCCCGGAAAAGAGGTAGAGGAAACCCCCTCTCAACTAGTATTCCTTTCTCCAAACATGAGTTTGCAAATCAGTTAGAGGACCTCAAGAGTGAGGTGAGACAGACCATTGCCATGCAACTTGATACATTCCGAATCCAGCAGAAGAAAGAGGAAGCTGAGACGGCTTTGGCTATCTTCTGCGCTAGGTGTACAAGGAAGCACCCTAAGAACGAGTGCCCATTACATTCGGTAGAGGTATGTTTCGTTTGTGAGGAGGACCACCCCACAAACCAATGCCCAACCTTACCTGGGCTTAAAGCCATGTACCAAGGAATGGAGGCGCCCACTGAACCTCTCTATTTCCTCAACCAAAGGAGGCCACATGGACCGAGACCTTACCAGCAGGGGATGCAAGGGACATCCCAAGCTTATTATAGCCCCAACCAATCTGCTCCTATGCCTTCCTGGGGTCCCCCTACTCATCCTTCCTGGTCTGTACCTCCCCCATGGTCTTACCCACCTCAGTACCATACTCAGCCCACTACTCATTCGTTTCACTCACATGCCCAGCCACAGCCTCAGTGGAATGCACCTCAATCGGGGTGGAGGCCCCAGTACAATACTCCTCCTGCCATTTTGCCTCCACCACCAACTCAACCACAACCATTACCTCCTACTCCTCCAAGACAACCCCAAATGCCTACTCAACTGAACCCGAATCCCAACAACTGACAGGCCCAACAGGTATATACTGGGGAAACAACATGCCCTACCTATGTTGTGGAAATCCAGGAGATCAACCTGCGATCTGGGAGGACTCTCCCGGATCGCCAACCTCCTCCCCCAGAGGACGAGGAAGATAAACAGGAAAGTGAACCAAAAGCCATTCCACCCTTTCCTGAGAGACTAACAGCAACCACACAACCCAACCCAGAGGAGGATGAGCTTCTGGGAGAACTCAAACAGTTGTGTGTGAGAATACCACTTCTCCAAGCCATCAAAGATGTACCGATATACAACAAACTGGTTAAGGAAAAGTGTTTCAGACATCCAGGTAGGCGAAAAAGAGATGCCTCAACCATCAACGTCATAGGACAACTGTCTGATCTTATGTTGGGGCAAGTAATCTACCCAAATTATTTGGATCCTGGGAGTCCTGTAGTTGATGTCCACATCAATGGCACCATCATACCCCACACTTTGATTGATCTAGGGGCTGCCATTAATGTGATGACCAGAGATACCATGCTCAAATTCAACCTTCAGGGTTCCTTGAGAAAGACCTCGACAGTCCTGCAACTAGAAGATCGCTCCACCGTGACTCCTGAAGGGATTGTAGAGGATGTCTTGGTCTCTGTTGACTCTTGGGAGTACCCTGCAGACTTCTTGGTTCTTCAACCAAAGGCAAAGCTTACTAGATACCCCCTTATTTTGGGAAGGCCTTGGTTAGCCACTGCAGATGCTTACATAAGCTGCTGTGCAGGAAACATGACCATCAAAAATGGTCCTATGTCCAAGCAGCTAGTCCTATATCCTCCTGCCCAACCTCTATTAGAGCATGAATTACCACTTTGGTTGGAAGAAGGAGAAGAGGATGAGGTGTACTCTGCACCCTTGTGCACCTTAGAAACCACCAGGGGAGGTCCTCAAACCAAGGATGATTTGATTGAGACCTTGATTCAAAATCCACCTCCCAGTGCATTGTCCTTAGAGAAATTGGTGGAGGATACCCAAGCCAACACCTTAGTGGACCTTTGTGGGGCCAATCCAACCACTCCCAGAGTAAAAAATGTGGAGCTTGGCCCCGAGAGAACGTTAAAGATCAGCTCCTCCCTATCTCCTTCCCAGGAAAAGGAGCTGTGTAGTCTGTTGGCCAGTCATCTAGATGCTTTTGCTTGGAGCTATAAGGAGATGAAAGGAGTCCATCCTTCGGTCTATACCCATCACATCTACATCAAAGAAGATTGTAAACCAGTTAGGCAACCCCAAAGGAGAATGAATCCAGCCCTTAAGGACATCGTCAAGGAAGAATTGCAAAAACTGTTGGATGGAGGATTCATTTACCCCATCTCGGATAGCGAGTGGGTGTCCCCTCTGGTGTTGGTTCCCAAGAAAAACGGGAAGTGGAGAATCTGTGTGGACTACCGAGAACTGAACAAAGCCACCAAGAAAGACCACTTTCCTCTGCCCTTCATAGATCAAGTGTTGGATGGACTGGCGGGAAAGAAGTTTTTCTCTTTCCTAGATGGGTTTAGCGGGTATAATCAGATCCAAATCAGCCCGGAAGCCCAAGATAAGACCACCTTCACTTGTCCTTGGGGTACCTTTGCTTACCGAGTTCTTCCCTTTGGACTATGCAACGCTCCTGCCACCTTCCAGAGAGCCGTCTTGAGCATCTTTTCCGAGCTGGTCCATGACTCGGTGGAAATCTATATGGATGACTTCACTCCTTATGGGTCCAACTTCCAGGAAGCATTTTCCAATCTGGGAAAAGTCCTAACCAAGTGCATTGAGATGAACCTGTCCCTTAGTCCTGAAAAATGTGAGTTCTTGATGACTGAAGGAACCGTGTTAGGACATACCATTTCTCGCCAAGGGTTATAGGTGGATCCTAACAAAATTGCTCTCATAAAAAAGGTTCCACCTCCTCAGAAGGTAAGAGATGTTCGAAGTTTCTTAGGTTTAGCAGGGTATTATAGGAGATTCATTAAAGACTTCAGTAAGCTAGCTTCACCATTGTTTGGCCTCTTAGCAAAAGATGTTGAGTTTAAATGGACTGACGATTGTCAGAAGGCTCTGAATGAATTAAAGGACAAGTTGGTGTCTGCCCCAATCTTGAGAGGTCCAAATTGGGCCCTACCTTTCCACATCCACACTGATGCCTTGAACAAAGCCATAGGCGCAGCCTTAGGATAAGTTGAACAAAAACTTCCATACGCCATATACTTTGTCAGCAAAAACTTATCCAAGGCAGAACTGAATTATACTGTAACTGAGAAAGAATTCTTGGCCGTGGTCCATGCACTGAACAAGTTCCGACATTATATCACTGGCTATCAAACATTTGTACATACTGATCATGATGCAATTAGATATTTAATGAATAAACCAGATGTGAATGCTCGTATTATTAGATGGTTACTTTTTTTGCAGCAGTTTGATTTGACTATCGTTGACAAACCAGGTAAAGAAAATGTTGTTGCTGACTTCTTGTCTAGATTGGATTTACCTGCAGGTGAGGATGGAACAGTGGATGACCAGATGCCAGATGAACATCTATTTTCTATCTCAGTACTCTCTCCATGGTTTGCTGATATAGCAAACTACCTTGTCTCAGCACAATTCCCTCTGCACCTATCCTCAAGAGAGAAGAGCAGAATCGTAAGGAAGAGTGCCTCATTCACTTGGATCGGGGGCAACCTGTTCAAGCTTGGCCCCGATCAGATCTTAAGGCATTGTGTAAGCGAGGAGGAAGTCTTTGATATCCTCCTAACCTGTCATGACGGGCCTTGTGGAGGACATTTTGCAGCCAAAAGAACTGCCTTCAAAATCCTACAGGCAGGCTACTATTGGCCCACGCTTCATCAAGACTTCAGAAGATATATCAGCCAATGTGACCGATGCCAAAGGATGGGGAAACCGACTCCAAGGGACGAAATGCCTCTCCAACCTCAAGTGACTCTTGAGCCATTTGAGAAGTGGGGTATGGATTTTGTGGGCCCAATCAATCCTCCTTCAAGGCAAAGGTCTTACATCATTGTGTGCACAGACTACCTGACAAAGTGGGCAGAAACCAAGGCAATCAAAGCAACGACAGAAGAAAAGGTGGCCGAGTTCTTAAGAGAAAACATCTGCTACAAATTTGGCTACCCAAGAGAGCTAGTCACCGATCAAGGAAGCCAGTTCACCTCTAACTTAATTGAAGACCTACTCGCTCATCACAAAATCAAGCATAGGACTTCCACCCCCTATCATCCTCAAGCAAATGGGCAGGTGGAAGTCACCAATAGAGCATTGGAAGGGATCTTGACTAAGGTGGTGAGCAGCAGTAGAAAAGATTGGGCAGATCGCCTGGTTGAGGCCACTTGGGCTTACAACACCACTTGGAAGACCACAACCGGCTTCACACCTTATGAGCTGGTCTATGGGAAGAGAGCTTTGCTATCAATTGAGTTCGAGTACAACACCTTGAGGATGGTAGCTCAGCTGGACCTAGATCTCAGCCATGCCCAACAAGAAAGGTTATTGCAGCTGAATGGGCTGGATGAACACCGAATGCAGGCCCTTCTCCACTCAGAGGTGGTTCAACTTCAGAGGAAGGTATGGCATGACCAGCACCTCAATGACAAGCAATTCCAGCCGGGAGATTGGGCATTGTTGTACGATTCCAGACATAAGGATTTTAAGGGGAAGTTGAGAACAATATGGCTGGGACCATATGCAGTGGAGAAGTGTAATGACAATGGGTCTGTTCTTGTTCGGACCATTGATGAGGAAGCCATCCCCATTCTCGTCAATGGGCATCAACTAAAGATCTACAGGAAACCTCTTTCGAGGCAAGAATTCATCAAAACTGTGGAAAAATCAGTGCTGGTCATAGAGAAGGGTTCTGCCTCTGTTTTGGGCATACCCTGATCTCAAAAAAAAAATAAAAAAAAATAAAATAAAGATCCTTGGGTGAAAACCTTTCTGAGGCTCCCAAGGCAGATGGTAGGGGTGAAAACCTCATTGAGGCGCCTTTGCTGTCTTTTTGAAAATTTTTGAATAAAAAAGACCCTTGGGTGAAAACCTCTCTGAGGTGCTCAAGGTAGATGGTAAGGGTGAAAACCTCACTGAGGCGCCCCTGCTGTCTTTCAAAAAAAAAAAAAAAAAAAAGAAGAAAGAAAAAAACAAACAAAGAAAAGGAAAACAGAAAAGAAGGAAGCAGAAACAGGAAAACAGGCTCAAGATTTGACAATTCATGCAGGTTGTAGGTATTCCATGCAGAAAAGGAGGTCTCTCAACTCAAGGACAAGGGTCCCTACTATGCTACCAGGTGACCTCACCAGCACTCCCTCCAGAAACACTCATCTCTTCCAAGGTCTGGGCACGATTTGATCACAATTTAGCCTTCTACAGGAAGCTACAGGACTTTCTACAGGAAGTTCTGTCTTTCTACAAGAAACTTCCTATAGAATCTTTGGACGGCCTAGGACCGACTGTGTGGAAGAATTTGAAGCCTGAAGTCCAATAAGGAGGCATGCAACCAATTTTTTTCTCCATCACCCACTGTTGTCGCCTCCTTCTACCACCCCTGCTGCCATGCAATGGAAATACCTGCACAGTCAAATCAGAATGTTGGATTCTCAGAAGAAACAATTCTCAAATGGAATAAAGTATGCAGAGGCCCAATGCGCTACTTATCAAAGCAATCCGAGGACCCTGCAATCGTGACCGTGGTTCCACCATTTCGACATGCATCCAAGGATGAGAAACGACTACAGGATATCCTACAGGAATCCTGTAGCAGTTGATCCGGCTAGAGCATACACCATGAAGGCACCTGCAACTCATAGAGCTGGAACATGCACCATCCGCAGCCAGGTAACCGATCTCGTAACCAGCAGCAGTCGGCAAGAAGGAACTCCCGTGCCTGTGCATGAAGCAGCAGCAAGTGGATCCGTCACCCTCGTCCTGAAGCATGAAAATAACGTCGCGGCCCCACAGGTAAGTGCCTCACCCTTTTCGTCAAATTACATGAACAATGCTCTAAAATGTGTGTGAGTATGGAAATGAATGGGTTGAGCCAGTCGGGTAACCATTCAACTGGCCACCACGACTAGTCCGATGGTCTCGTCCGATTCGGAAAGCGTTAGTTGTGTCAAACAAGACAGGAAATGGACACGTGGGAAGCGTCCAGTCGGGGAGAAGCGGCGATCTAACAGAAATGGCGGCGGTAGATATGCAGGGAATGATTCGGCGGTCAGGTAGACTTACAGTGGAATGATAATAGGTGACGTCGTCCAATGGTCCGGCAGGGACAGCTCACCCCCGCGCCACAAGTTTTGCAGGGATTCAAATCTACCAGCTAGATCGTGTATGGCACTCCACTCATTTATCCTCAACCGCTTTGCAGTCGAGTAAGCATCCGAAATTTCCTGAAGACTATTACTCCAAGTCCTCGGCCAGTTCAAACGTCCGGTGGTTGCATAGAAGGCCCAGAACCACTGACGCGCTCTCCAGAACCCGTGCACGACTTCTACAGGAAGCTGCGCTACAGGAAGCTCACCGCTATGGAGGAAATTAATCTATTCACGTCAAAGGTGGCAAGTTGGAACGAGGTAAGCCTGAACCTAGTCCTCCCATGCAATTGGTTCGAAGGGTGGTGAAGTCGACGTCCTAAAAAAGTAGAATTACAGTCTGCGCATGAATTTGCAAGCGTCTTCTTACTTCTACATGAGAATTGTCGTCATAGTGTATATGCGGGGTTTTCTACAGGATTTGGTTCATAATTGAGCCACTGTCAACGCTCACCTGTAGACAGTTGTGAATTCACAAACTGTGTGCTTAACAGAGGCATAATTTTGCGCTATGTCTAAGGAAATCCCAAAGGTCCATCCTTTTATACGCGCCAGCCAGCTCCGGCTAACACAACAAGCTTTCACCATGCCGGTGGGTTCATTAGGAAAGAACTGACAGACTCAAAGAAGCTACGGGAAAACCCTAAGGTGGTAGACCTGTTTTCTCATGCACGGTGGATGTCGTTCTGCGACAAGCTTCAAGGTTACGATGACGAGGTGGCAAAGGAATTCCTGCGAGCTTTGAAGCCAAAATCAAAAACGATGGCCGTTGTCAATTTCAGATGTTTGAATCTCAGACTCACCCCACAGTTCAACAGCAGAGTCACTGATCTCCCGATGGGGGTACCGTGGGATAAGGAGGAGAGAAAACTAGGCCAGAAGGCTAAGAAGGAGTTCTTTCTGCCGGAGGAGCAATTCTCAGAGGACAAGAACGGAGTTCAAAGAGCCAGCCTACAGCCGCTCTGGAGTGAGGTCAGCCTCCAAATTATGAAGTATATCATGTGTGAGGGGCGATTCAGCATCGTGTATGGATACCATTTCCAGCTGCTCACAGAACTTAGGCACCAAATGGACCTACCCTCAGAAAACAAGTTGAGTATTCCTTACTTCCTCCTGCAGTCCATGACTGAATGTGCAACCAAGTTATGAGAGGGAACGCCAGACCAGGTAGCCCATCATGGGCTCATTAAGCTCCTCGTGGAGGATGCACTCCACACATACACCGTTCCTCTCTCATGGGAAGCCTTTCGAAACTTGACTAAGGATGATGACATCAAAATTTTGGCTGAGGAGCTCACCTCCTCCAGCAGCGAGGAGAAGGAACCAATTCAAGCAGAGAAGAAAGGAAAAGGCCAAGAAACCATGGCCAAAGCACCAAAGAAAGAACACAAGGGGAAACAAGAGAAACACTAGGCTGCCAAAACAGAGGCTGACAAACCCACATTAACACCCAGGGAGAAAAGGTTACAGAGCAGGGTGGGAAGGACTGAACAAGTCCACGTCAGTGAAGGCACCTCTAAGGCAGCCTCAGCAAAGTCAAAAGACAAAGTACCCTCAGCCAAGAAGGCTAAAACGGTGCCACCTGTTTCTACAGGAAAATAAAAAACGGCTTCTACAGGAAGCCAGAAATCAGCCGCTACAAGGCTTTCTACAGGAAGTCCTGAGAAAGGAACACAGAAGGGGAAGACGGCTGAAATCCTTGCTAGGGAGGCAGCAGCTATGCTAGCCACCCTAAGTACCCCTCCCAAGCCAAAGGAAAAATGAAAGAGGGAGACCCCTCTGTATTTCAAAGCAAGGAGAAGTGTCAGAATCAAAACAAGCAGGCCCCAACCTCCATCCAGCGACCCAATTACCATAGAAGACACCCCTACCTCGCCAAGGGAGAGGCCCCCCTCAAAAATATCAGTCACTTATGAGCGGGGGAGCTCGAAGACAACTGCCTGGAAGGAGAGGATGGAAAGGTTGGCTTCAAAAACCCCTCTACAGGATGTTGAGGCCGTTCTACAGGAAACATTGGCCAGACAAAAGACAAAGCACCCTCAGCCAAGCAGGCTAAAACAGTGTCACCTGTTTCTACAGGAAAATAAAAAATTGCTTCTACAGGAAGCTAGAAATCAGCCGCTACAAGGCTTTCTACAGGAAGTCCTGAGAAAGGAACACAGAAGGGGAAGACGACCGAAATCCTTGCTAGGGAGGCAGCAGCTGTGCTGGCCACCCTAAGTACCCCTCCCAAGCCAAAGGAAAAATGAAAGAGGGAGACCCCTCTGTATTTCAAAGCAAGGAGAAGTGTCAGAATCAAAACAGGTAGGCCCCAACCTCCATCCAGCGACCCAATTACCATAGAAGACACCCCTACCTCGCCAAGGGAGAGGTACCCCTCAAAAATATTAGTCACTTATGAGCGGGGGAGCTTGAAGACAACTGCCTAGAAGGAGAGGATGGAAAGGTTGGCTTCAAAAAACCCTCTACAGGATGCTGAGGCCATTCTACAGGAAACATTGGCCAGGCTCAAGGAGACCGAAAGAATGGAGGGAGAGGCAGCCACATCACCACCAAGGGAAGACGAGTAAAGCCACGGAGGGAAGAAGAGGTAGAGCATATTCCGGAACCTAGTCCCCAGCCAAGCTTGAGCTCGTATTATAACTTTTTGGAGGCTGGAAAAATTATTCCACAAAAATTCACAGTGCCGCTTTTCTTTGCGTTGGAGGAAGAAAGAGTGAGAACCCACACGTGGATGAGGATAGCTAAATCTAAAGGAGTGGAAAATATAGACCCCTTGGAGGAACAACTCAAGGAGGCACGAAGAGAATTAGCTATGGCCAAACACGTGGGAAACTGCCAGTGGGTATTCCTATAGGAAGAGAATGAGAAACTCAAACTGCAGCTACAGGAACAGAGGAAAGAAAGGGGCACAACATCAGAGGACACTACAGCAGAAACTCAAGGCAAAGAAGGACTACAAGTTGGTCTTGGGGAGCTAAACCAACACCTACAGGAAAGGGAATTGCAAGCACAAATCGAGATACAAGCTCTCAAACAGTAGTTACAACAAAAAGAGGCACAACTGGCCTGCATGGCCAATTGGGCCATGGATGCTCTACAATGTAGACAACCGGCCAAATATTATGGCCTATACCTACGGGAACAATGGCTGCAATTCCAAATTAATGCATTAGCATAGAGGGGTATCTCCCAAATCCAAGACCCCCAGCAGTTCACAGAGTTATGCAATAGCAGTTCATCAGAGGACAAGGCCAAGCTATCAGAGTTCTATCTCCATAATTTGGCCCTTCCTAATGTGACTTCATGGGATCCCAACACAGTCGTAGGAGATATGCAGTTGATGGCATTTGCCTCATGGTTGAACCATGAAGAAAAGAGAGCAGCAGAGGTCAAAGAGGTCATGAACCGAGAGTTACATGAGGCACTGTTGATTAGAGCAGAGCCAGGGGACCCCACTGCATTGATATCGGCCCACCAACACTTAGCAACCGACTCTCAAGCTTTATTGAAATACATGGATCAGTAGGCTCAGGCTATAGCACATTTCGAGGATATGGAGCGACTATTAGGGGACAATTGTGTTCATGCTTGCACCCGCCGGTGGAACACATTGTCCTACAGCCTCAAAATCAGGGAATATCACACTCCAACTCGAATGAGGGAAGCTCTAGTACGGGTGCCCCTCTACAAGAAGTCCATACAGAACCTCCAAGCCAGCTGGATTGGCCTCAAGCTAAGCCCACCTTTGCTTTTAGGATTGATGGAAGGCAGCACAGAAAAAGAAGAGCATAAGCAGTGGGAAGTGGTGGAAAGGAAGGCTGGGTTCCATGCCAGTGAGGAGGATACTACTTCAGAAGCCTGGGATGTCAGAGTGGCGGCGAAAGCAATGAAGGACGAGGAGCTGGATTAGTTGCTCAGGGATGAGCAATCATTTTGGCTGGGGGGTGATGATGAGCCCCAAATTTGGTAACATTTTGGGCTCATTGGGCCTAACTACCCTTGCTCAATCCTTCATTTTTCATAACTTATGCATCATTTTTTAGTATGTTTATGTCATTTGTACAAATAAGGGTAGTCACTATTCCTAGGTGGCTAACACGTGCTCATTTCAGGATTTTTTGACACATGTTGGAGAAAAACCGAGCAGACAAGGGCTAGGAGACAGCCAAGCTGGGGTTGAGGATTCGTAGGGGGGTTGTCCACGACATTAAATAGCCTTCCTTGGGATCTTCACCCCCAACTCCTAGCTCCAAAAGCCACCAAAACAGGATCTAGAAGGCAGCCAAACAGATTTTGTGGAAGCAGTTGTTCACTCCCAGTTTGGTCAGCCAAGTCCCATAGATTTAGGAGGCCAGCTTGGGCCTCGTGATGTATAAATGATAAGGCTTCAGCCTTCGAAAAGGACTTTTGGAAAAACTTTTGCACATTCTGCACTACGAGCTGCCAGCTCTGTTTTGTTCTTTTGTAGCCATTATTGGCATAACTCTTGACTTATGATTATTATTTTTTAATGAGAAGCAGTCAGATTTGATCTCAGCTCTGAATTTCTAGAGGAGCCATAGCTCTCAGGGTTGGGCCCAACCTGAGAGCTTAGGGTCTCCTTTGTACTGATATCTTTCCTTTCAGCATTATGATTTTCTTTGTATGTGTTGGATACCTATACCAATAGGTTTCATATTTCATGATTGGCATATTCCAGAGCCAAATATGCTCTACTTTGATGGTACAAAGCTCCCATATTTCCAAGAAGAAAAGGTGTGTAAATAGTTTCATGTTCTCTCAAAGTTTGATGGACGGTCCAACAGCCTAATCTGGATCATGCCATGTTTGAATTTTCTGTTGTAGAATAGAGAAAGAAGTCTGTCCAAACTGTCTAATCTTGGCAGACAAGTAGCTAGGTAGAGAAATAAGGTTCCCAACTGCTTAATCTGGGGCCTTGGAAGGAATAAGGGCAGTACTAGATAGGAAGTCAAAGGAAAAAGCCAAAGGAAAAGAAAAGGCACACAAAGGGTCTGCAAGTCTAAATGCACCCTTCAAGAAGAAACAAAAAATGCTAGGCAAGTAGATGGGTAGGCAGATGGGGTTGCAGAAGTATCGTTCATTACAATGGAATGTGTGTTGGCCCATGTTCACAAAGCAAAATCAATGAATTGAGAAGGTGTTCTTCTCCATCAGATGGTAGCAAAGCAAAGAAGCATGTCTAACCTCCCTTCTTTCCCTTTTCCCATTTGTTACTAACATCCCCTCATCAGTTGAGATGCATGGAAAAATTTATGGTTTCATGGTGGTTCTTGTTTACTTAAAAGCCACATTTCTTGTCTAAAATTCTTTTCATTTTGATCTACTCCCTAAACTAAGTGATTTTCAAATAAACTTAGTGATATCTCCCCTCATCCACCCATTTCATCCATATTAACCACTAACTCTATTATCTAAATCCCCTATAGTCCCTTTTCCCTACTATAATAACACTATGGTGTATAAATCCCAGCATTATCTAAATATCCTCCCTTGGCACTATAGCTAAAATAAGTTGTTTAGGGAGACTGTGGTCCAACTGGGACTATGGTCAACCCTGTGATGGGATTGCTTTAACCTTTGGTTGGAGTGATAACCTTTCCCTAAGCCCTTACCGTCCTTCTGCTAAAAAATGCCACAGAAATCCCTTTTCCCCCTGCTAAGCCCACTCCTAAACCCTTTTTCCCTTATAAAACCCTTGAAAAACCCAAAAAAAAACCCCAAAAACTCACGAAAACCCACAATCCTAAAGTTTTCCGCCGAAAGTATTTAATTGATTATTTAAATAAACCAGCGGGACCCCCCAACCTGCACAATCCGTCGGAGGACCCGCCAGCCGTCCGATCCCTGCCGCCCAAGATCTAACGGTGGGCGGTCATTTGCACTCCCCGACCTGCCGACCTTTAGCGTCCGGGGAAAGTGGTTTTGGGCGCCGTACCCTGGACGCGTGTCAAACGCTGGGGTTGTTCAAAGCCCCCCTCCCCGATACCGCCTTTGCCAAAAGGTGGTGCGGGGAACCCGCTTACCACCATCCCGTTACCGCCTCCCCTTTGCGTCATGCTTGCGTCATCCTGATGTAGCGCCCTTCCCCGCCCCTGCGCTGTGTGACCCTCCACGTAACCCTGCCACCCTATCCACCCGCCACCGTGTCCTGCCACCCTAGCCGACACCTCAGCAGCCACGTCATCTCCGTACCCGGGGCCCCACCATGACGTCATGCTGACGTCATCGGCGGAAAAGCGCCAATTGCACGTTTTGTCCAAATTTGTCGTTATAAACGACCAAATTAGCCGTTTGCGGTCATTTTCACGTGCAAAAGACGTAGCCGTTGTCAACCAGCTGCCGCGAAAATTCATTTCCAGCCATCAAATTCAAGTTTCAGATCGCTACAAGTCAAGAATTCAACTGCCTTAAGCCTTCACGGTCCAGCCCGCAGGCTTTCAAGCTAGTTTGTCCAAGTATTCACCGTAAAGCTTACTTTTCACCCATGCATTCCTTTTCTCTGTAAAATTGCCATTAAAACACCTGTAGAAGTCCACATAAACTCTGCACCTACTACCTAAAACAAGCTAAGCTGACCTATTGACCCCCAGAACCACAAATTCAGCATCAAAGCAGTCAATTCGCGGGCCAGAAACTGTAAAATTCTCCTCGAGGTGCTCGGCATTGTTCCCTTTTGCCGAGTACAGGCCAGCTTCAATCTCTGCCAAAGGAAACCTCATACTCTCTGCAACTTACCATTAGCAATTCACATCCCTGTGAATTTGCAGCAAACTGCAGAAACCAGCCTGCATTTTTTCACTGAGAAAAACTCCTCAGACTGTGTCTACATTTGACCTATCACTGAAACTCTTAAAGGAGGTTCCCAAAACCATTGCCATTACCTATTCAAATTCAGATTATATCATGGCAGCCTCTGCATCCTCATCCCTCAGTGTTGCTCCATTAAATCCACCCAATAAAGAGCTGGAGGCCTTGGCATTTGCTGACAAGGACTATCTTATTGAAGACTTTGAGGGTAGCAGGGATTTCTTGCAGACCTTCACTCAACTAAGAGAGGACTATAAGGATGGTCATGTTACACATGGGATATGGGAGTCAAACCTACCATATTACTGTCTCCCAGCTGTAAATGTCTTCCCAGAAATCATTCACCTATGTGCTGAAAACTATGATGTGCAGCACAGAGCTATTAGCACTCCATCTGGCAGGATCCTTTTCTACATTAATGCTGAGTCCATTAACAAAATGCTACATTTTGATCAGACAGAGTTGCCGATCCCTTTTTCCATGAGCTATTTGCTGGAAACTGGTGCCAAGATGACCAGTGAGGAGCTTCAAAAGGTCACCAGGACCTTCATGAGACCTGAGTGACAGCCTACAGGGCCACCTCCCTACCTGGGTGTCTATTTCAATGATGTAGGCAGGCTTTTACTAGACATGATTGCCTATGTGTTTGGATACAAAAACAGTGAGCATGTGGATGAAACAATGCTGGTATTGCTATCTGCTTACAACCCACGCCAACCCCCTGCCCGCAAATATAAATTTGCTAAGTTCATAGCTAACAAGATTCATGATCAGTTGAGCAAAGTGGATAGACAGGGGGTCTTTAGGTACTCAGCCTATATTTACCACCTGTTCATGTACTACCATTCTGTAGCCTTCCCATGCTACATCAGAAGGCTGGATCAAAAAGGGGAAAGAAGATCTATCATCTTCTGGACCTCTGTCTATCACAAAGTCACAAATTCACCCTATACCTACTGTGAATTTGTTGACCAATTTGTATACCCAGTCTCTTGCCTGTTGATGAGGTCACCTCCTCCTAGAATATCAAATGAGATAAAGAAAGCTCTGCAGCTTTCCAAAAAATATAAAATAGGTGACTGGTACCTATATGAGAACCATACCGTCATTAGGATCTATGGCTATGAGCTTTGTCCATACAGGCTCCCAAAATATGTACCTATGAGGTTATTTGCCTTGGAGTATTACAGGCAGTTGATTCAGTCCGACCTCACCCATTTCCACAGCGCTAAAAAGAAGGCCCACCTCAAGTTCAAACACCAGTTGGGCCCCTTCATCATGAACAAGAAAGAAGGGTGGGAAGAGGCAGACCTAGTCCTTAAGGATAAATACAAGCTGTCCTATAGTTTTCGGCGGGTCCATTATGACCCTGAAGGTTTCATCACTGCTAAGAGAAATAAGTATAGGCTTATAGGCATTAAACATTGCCAGTACCCACATATTGAAAAATATGCCAACCTGCAAGAATGGCAGATGGATACTCTAATTGAAAATCTAACTGAGGAAGAGAGAATGCTAAAGAATAGGAGGGAGCTTGAAAAAACTATTGACCTGGACTATGTGCAGCAGGTACCTTTCAGACCGCCTTATTCAGTGGGAGAAGGGACCTCGGCCACAAGGACTGCACCACAGGCGCCATCTAATCAGCACCACTGACAAAGGCAAAGGCATAATGGGTGCAGAGGAGGAAGCAGTGAAGGAAAAGTCTGCCCCTGAAACAGAGCAGCAGCCAGAACAGCAGCAAGGGCAAACTGTCCTACCACAAACTGGGCAGCCAGCAGCTCCAGCACCGCAAATTCCATCCCCACAAACTGAGCCAGTAACTGCCCCAATTTTGCAGACCCCAGCACATGAGGAAAGGGGTACAAAAAGAGAAAGAGAAGAGTCCACTCCTCTCAGTGGATCCTCCCACCAGCCAGAAGCCAAAAGGCAAAGAGCAGACTCCCCAGAGGTAGAAGACATTACTGAAGATGTCTTGGATAGTGCAAGAAAAGACAGGGAGGGCAGTCAGCACACAGCTACAAGCTCCTTTCAGCAGGAGAAAACTTTACAGCTTGGTTTGGAGGTGTCCTCTTCTTCCCAACAAAGCAAGAAGCCTAAGAGCACCAAGGCTTCTTTCAAAGAAATAAAGGCTCAGAATGAGCTGCTGAGGGCTGAGGTCTACAAGCAATTTATAGATGCAACACCAGCCCAACAAGAAAGGCTAATGTCGGTGTATGACATTCAGCAGGAAAAGATAATCTTCAGCCACTTTAAGCCCAAAGGGCCGGAGCCTAAGACAGCTGCAGATTTTATAAAGACAAGGGTGGAGGTCCTAGCCAGAGATATACATCCCATGGACCAGATTGAACTCCATAAGCAAGCTGGGGAGATGGTCTATGCAACCTTGGTAGAGAAGGCCACCATGGCACATGAGCTGAAAGAGTCCCTAAAGAATACCAACACACAGTTGGACTTTGAGAGAATGTCCTCCCTGGCCAAAGATAACAGAATAAAATCTTTGGAGGACATCATCATTGATCTTGGACATGATCCTAGTGATCCAAAGGGTGTGAAGGCCCTCCTGAAGAAGAAAGATGATGACCTAAATGCAATGAAGAAGAGGTTGAAGCTGCAGCCCACAGAGCACCCTCAAACAGCAGAACTTCAAAAGCAAAAACAGGCTGAGGACCAACTAGACCTCTTAATGCAGCAAGACCAGAGGATCAGGGAATTGGAGAAAGAGCTGGAAGGAGCACTACAAGATAAATAGGGAGAATCCACTTCCCAAGCTCCTCCAACTACTTCCGCGACAGCAGCAACTTCAGGGGCAGCAGTGGCCCCCACAACGGAAGCAATAGGAACAGCAGTAGCTCCAGATGCCAGCCCAAGTGTAGAGGAATTGACCAAGGCCGTCAAAGCAATGGAGCTCCAGGTAGATGAAATAAACAAGGCCAAGGAGAAGTTGGCAGAACTGGATGCCAAGTATGACAAGTCCAAAATGACTGTAGCAGAACAGGGCAGAGAATTAAAGGCCCAAAAGGAAAGGATAAAGGCCCTAGAAAAAGAGCTGAATCTAGAGACTGCTATGGCCGACATCAAGAGAATTCTATGGGCCAAAATTGGCCAATCCATCAAACAACAATGGAGGTCAATAAAAATAATGCATGAGCAGATGGATTTAATAGGCCAAGCTCAAGCAGACATTCAGAGGGCCAAGTCAGTGCTGGGGAACAGAGCAGAGCAGGCTAACAGAATGATAGACTTCCTGAACAGGCAAGAAAGGGAGGAATTGGCAGCTATAGGCATTCCCAACAGAACAGAGGCTTTCCTCGCTGCCAAGAAGGTACTAACTCTCAGAAACTATATACAAACAGTAGAGAGAAAGTACTATGAGATGCAAGCAGATGTGGAGGAATACAAAGTAAAAATGGGAGTGCTGCAAGCAAAAGGCCTGCCCAGCTTATTAAGTGGTGCAGGAAAACTGATCTCTCCAGATCAAATGGCCAACAGAATGGCAACCACTATTGAAAATCAGATTATTGCATCTGGCAGTTCATCTGAACAAACAGGGCCTCCCACAGGGCAGAGCTTATATGACAAACTTGAAGGCCTGTTCTTCATTGAGAATGAAGTGAATCACTTGTTTGAAACCCCTCCCAATCTTTATAGACATACAGAGGCCGAGGAAACATTGATAAAGATGCGCAGACATCAAATGCCTAAGGAGGATTGGTGGCAATTTATGCTTCAGATTTTGCCACGGTAGCTTTAGTCATTCGGCCACTGCCAGCTCCAGGTCACTAGAAGACAAACAGCAGAAAAGGGTTAGCATTTAAAAGCAGCTAAAAAGTGACTCATCACATAAACGATGACAGCTAGCCAAGTTTTGAACAGCGCATATCCAACCAACTCTAACAGCCATAAATTCCAAATATCTTTTGACTATTTTGACAGCTGAAGCATTAAGGAATGACTGCTGCATTTACTCCTTCAGCTACTGCATTCCAGAGATTAGCATATCATAAATGAGATATTAACTCATTCGCTGATATTTTTGATGTAAATTTTGTATATATACTCCCCTGAGTAACTCATAAGGGGTTGGTAATTTTCTCTATGAGACTTGTATTGTACACTTTCAGAATTATCTAATACAAAGGGCTGGATGAGCTCAGTGATTTCCTGAAATTATTTGATGTCTGGAGGATGCTCCATGTGTTGATGCAGAATTCCTGTGCTGTCTGATGAAATAACAAGTTTTCTTCAAAACTCTGTTCTTGTTTTTCTTATGTTTATCAAATCATATTTATCTCACACTAAGCTAGCAGTAAAAAGAAAGAATAGTGCAGGACTTGTTTCACTACACCTTGTACTCAATTTTTACTACTGTAAATGTTTGTCTTCAGGATTACTATGCACATGAATTCTTAATTGCTCATGTAGCTGTTAATTCTATATGTATGAATATCACCTAGAAATTCTTAAATGCTCCTGGGTCAATATTCTCACTGTCTTACTCCAACAGTTTACTGTAAGATTCTTAATTGCCTTGCACTAACTGGATACACTCCACTCAATCACTATTATAAACGTTGTTTCTCAGACACTAATCTGGCTCTGCAGCATCACTACAGTATCACAGCAGCACATCAAACATCTAAAGGACCACTGACTCCATAGCCCAATGGACTAGAACACTTTAGAGAATGCATAAGCACCTTGACTGAAATTATCATCCAACCAAAGCCTTAAACAAACCTAAAACTTATAGCTAGCCTAAAATCTCCACAGAACAGAGACAAACCATAAAGAGAGAGCCCTCTCTGATTACAGTCTGGCTAGGCACTGTAATCCAAAGATAGGTTAGTGGTTACCCCGGCCGTATTCCCTTAGAGTCAAAGGGAACAACCTGGGTGTTAACATAAATGGTGACTCCGTTGGGGAGTATTTAGGATTTTCCAATTTCTATCGATCTCCCAAAGCTATAGACCAAGCCTGTATATCAGTCAGGAAGCCTTTAAAACTGTTTCTGTGTTACATTAACAGCTTTAGGGAAGAGCTGCTTCAGTCAATCTTCTTAGCTTTGAAACATATATAGCCATTTCAAAATCTTTATCCAGTCCTTGCAGATATAAAAATTTCCTATAAAATCCTAAAAACAGTTAGAAGCTGGCTCCTAAGAAAAATCTGCGGCACACTAGGGAAAATCCTGACCCTAATCCACCCATCATTGTTGATAATCCAAATACCATCCCTAGAAACTTTAGGAGGCAGCAAAGGCAGGAGCATCCTGCTGATTTGACCTCAGATTCAGATCATCCCAGCCTTATCTCTACTCCATGCAAGGTCCTTTTCCGGTCTACCCCTAGTTCCCCTAGTTCACCATCCACATCTCAAAGTCCTCCTCTCACATCTTCATCCACTGCACATATTCCCTTGACCAATACTCCTGGTGCAGCTTTACCTGTTACCCCTGTGGTACCCATCGTTCCTGTTGTCCCAGTTGCCCTTGTCAATCCTATAAACCCTATCAATATGGCTAACAGATATGCACCCTTGCAAATACCAGCTAATGCTGCAGCTCTACCTCAAGATTACCAAACCAAAATCTCATATTTTGACTCCAATGGCCCTCTGACAGCTGTCCAGCATGCTAAGAGGATGCAAGATCATTTTGAGACCTATGAAATAGATGATGATAGTGTCAGAATGAGGATGTTTGTTCAAAGCCTAACTGGGGATGTAAGAACTTGGTTTAGGTCCCTGAATGCAAATTCCATCACAACTCTTGATGAACTGTATCAAGCCTTTACTAGCAGATGGGAGAAGAAGAAGGATCCTCTGCACATACTTGGGGAATATGACACTATCAAAAGAGGTCCTCAAGAGACTGTTCTGGAGTATTGTGCGCGATTTAACAATGTATATAACGCAATCCCACAAAATTTAAGACCCTCTCCTGATTTAGCTTTGTATAAATTCCCTGATGGTTTTGACCCTGACATGGCCTATCAGTTAAAAGAAAGAGATCCTCAGTCCCTTGCAGAGGCCCAAAGGGTTGCTGTTACAGTGGAAGCCAACCTAATTGCTAAAAGAAACAGAGCAAGGCTGGAAAAGAGGACTGTTTTCAAAGAGGAACCCTCTGCCTTTGTTCAAAAGCTGGATGCAATACTCACTAGAATGAAGAGGTTGGGTGATAGGGTGGAATCAGTTGAGAGAAAAGCATCATGGGAAGCACCACAAAACAACCCTATCAGGAATCCAAACTTTAGGAGAAATCCAAACCCAAACGTTGGCAAGGCCAATGCTGATCCAGAAATCAGACCTCCATTTCAAGAAAACTATGCTGAAACATCTACTTCAAATGAGCAAGAAGATGACACCCACATCAACCTGATGGGTTTGAATGATGGGCATCAAGTCTTCCTAAGTCAAGAAGATCACAAAGATGATGACATTCCACAATTCCAAACCAAATCAGGTGAGTCATTTGACTTCAAACAAGGCTATGACACAGCTGTTTATGAAGTTCATAAACAGTACAAATTAAGGAGCAGAACTGTAAATATAACACAGCCTGAGAAACCAAAGGGCAGGCTGCAGCCTAAAGGAGCCATAGTCACTGAACCAATCAACACAACTGATTTACCTACAACAGAGGCAATTGTGGAAGAGATTACTGAACAAGTGTCCTCAACACAACAGCCACTGGCTGTACCTTCTTTGCAGCCTAAACCAACTGATAATCCTCAAGAGATGAGTGCAAAGGACAAGGCCCAAGATCAAGGTAAAAACCAAGAGGAAAACACAGTGAACAAAGAAAAGGTTACGGCCCAAGCCACTAAGTTTCAAACTGAGAAACCTTTTGACTTGGAAACTGAAATTGGAAAACTGAAAGTGGCCATTCCCCTCTCAGAATTAGCCAAACATGACATTTACAAACAACAGATCAAGAAAGCCCTTCAACTCACTCATAGTAAAGATAATGTCAATGTGTTGGATGACACCCTAGAATTGCTATTTGGTCCAGAGGTTGATGGAAAAATAGCAGTCACAGGGATATTACCCTTATATGTTAGTTTGCATGTGCATGACAAGATTCTACACAATGCAATGTTTGATTCAGGTGCCTCTCATAACCTCATGCCCAAATCACTGATGGAGAGGTTGAATCTAGACATTACAAGACCATATAAGGACCTATTCTCATTTGACTCCAGCCAAGTCAAGTGTTTAGGCTTGATAAAAGACTTGTGTGTATCCCTTGTCCAATACCCAAACAAAACAATCCTAATGGATGTTGTAGTCGCTGATATCCCACCCAAGTATGGGATGTTGTTATCAAGATCATGGGGGGCTAAACTCCAAGGTTCCTTACAGTTAGACATGTCATATGCCACAATCACAGTCTTTGGTCAACCCAAGAGACTATATAGAGAATCCCTCATGAAATATATGGTCAGCAGTGAAGAGAAACCTCAAAATTTTCCCATATATGCTGTCCACTCTGATATAGATTCATACATTCTCTTCAATGATAATTCAGGTCTAATAAATAATGATGAAACCAAGACACCAAAACAAGAGCAGGGCCGTAGTGAACAAGATACTGCTGTCCTAGAAGTAAAGCTGATCCAAACAAGTGATGAGACTGTCCTAAAAGATAAACCAAATGAAAAACCAGAACTTCAACTCACAATCCCAGACCATAGAGAAGTTATTAAATCTCCCCTAGAGCAGCAGATCTTATGGTTCATGGAGTTTGATGGGTCAGTCAACAAGTTAGGGGCAGGGGCTGGAATTTGGATACACAATAAGCAAAACAGCCATGCAGAGGGCAGAGCTTATAGATTAAACTTCAGATGCACTAACAACATGGCTGAATATGAGGCTCTTATACTAGGTCTCAAGCTAGTAAAGTCCCTGCAAGCTATAAAAGTCTCAATCCTAGGAGATTCAGACCTAGTTATCCAACAAGTCAAGGGTAATTTTGTCACCAATGACAAAAGACTGAGGTCTTACAGGTCTGTTGCTGTTGAATTATTAAATTCATTTACTGAATTTCAGATTACCAAAATTCCTAGGACTCAGAACCTGCATGCTCATAGCTTGGCCACATTTGCAAGTACCTGTAAGTTACCTTTTGAGCCCCACCACTGCTTTACAGCTGAGATAAAACACAGACCATCTGTCCCAAACAATGTTAAGGATTGGCAAGTGTTTGATGATGACATGCAAATAAACAATTTCTTGACTTTGCAGCAATAATTTTCAGGACTAAGTATTGACAATGATAGAGCAAGTCAATCACAAATACTTGATAGAGTAAGTCAATCACAAATACTTGAAAGAACAAGTCAATCACAAATACTTGAAAGAACAAGTCAATCACAAATACTTGAAACAGCAAGTCAATCACAAATACAGTATGAAAAGGACAATAAAGCAATATCACTGAAAACAGCTAATCAAATGCTAAATCCCACAATTTTTAACAAAGACAACATACTGGAAATTCAACAAATTGACTATGAAGAGACAGCTGATGATGAAGCTAAAGTTATACAATTGAAAGATAATTTTCTTCCCACTGGCTTAGCTCCTTTGGAAGACATTTTTGATTCCAATGATGTTCCCAGCAAACCAAAAATGCAGCCCCTCAACACTGCCATAGAAGAGTGCAACATTGGGACCGCTGAACAACCCAAAATCATAAAGCTGTCTGCTGCACTACCCCTTGATCAAAAGCCTAAATACATTGACCTTTTCAAGGAGTTTCAGGATGTCTTTGCTTGGAGTTATGAGGATTTAAAATCCTATGACACCTTTGTAATTCAACACACCATCCCTCTCAAACCAGATCAAAAACCCTTTAAACAAAAACTTAGGAGAATTAATCCTATGCTTCTCCCAGCAATGGAACAAAAAGTACAGAAAATGTTTAAGGCAGGGATCATAGCACCAATCAGATTCTCTGATTGGATTTCAAACTTAGTCCCTACAAGAAAGAAAACCGGGGAGATAAGGCTTTGTGTTGACCTAAGGAACTTGAATCAGGTTTCCTTAAAAGATAATTACCCCTTACCCAAGATGGATCACATCTTGCAGAGAGTAGTGGGGGCCTCAAGAATTTCTTTACTTGATGGATTCTCAGGTTTCAACCAGATCTTAGTTCACCCTAATGACCAGGACAAAACAGCATTTACAACCCCATGGGGAACCTTCAAATATGTTAAAATGCCTTTTGGGTTGAAAAATGCAGGGGCCACATTCCAAAGAGCAATGGATATTGCTTTTGCCAAAGAAATTCATGACTTCCTTGTCATTTACCTAGATGACCTCACACCTTTTTCCAAATCTGACCAAGAACATTTGAAACATCTAAGGCAAATATTCATAACTTGTAGAAAATATGGAATTTCATTAAATCCCAAGAAATCCCTGTTTGGATTGGAGGAAGGTAAGTTGTTGGGTCACATTATCTCAAAGGATGGTATTAGGATTGATCCAGACAGAATCCAAGCCATCTTACAAATTCCTCATCCAAGAAATGTGAAGGAATTGCAAGCCTTCTTGGGAAAAATCAACTTCCTAAGAAGATTCATCCCAAATCTGGCCGAATTAAGCAGACTGCTCAATAACATGCTTAAAAAGGATTCAAAAGTAAAATGGTCAGTAGAAGCAAGTCAAGCATTTGAAGGAATAAAGGTGGCCCTCACCCAAACTCCAGTCCTAACAAATCCACAATTTGATAAGGAATTCATCATATTTTCCTTTGCCTCCCAACACACAATTGCTGTTGTTCTATTACAGAAAGATGACCAAGGAAATGAGAAACCCATTGCTTTCTTTAGTAAAGCTCTTAGAGATGCACCCCTGAAATACCAGATCATGGAAAAGCAAGCATATGCCTTAGTCAAGGCTATTAAAGACTTTAGAATCTACATCCTATACTCCCATGTCATAGCCTATGTACCAAGCCCAATTGTGAAAGACATACTTACTCAAGAGAACTTAGAAGGTAGAAGAGGAAAATGGATTGCAAATATTTTGGAATTTGATATTGAAATAAAACCTACAAAACTGATAAAAGGGCAGGGCTTGGCCAAATTAATGTCTGAAACAAATTTCCAAGCCTTGGACATCAACCAACTGGACAGTGAACCGGAGCTGGCGACTCCAAAGATCAATGTAGCCTTTGAACAATCCCCCTGGTATTCTGATATCTGTTATGTGTTACAAAACCTGTGTGCTCCCCCAGGACTGTCCAGAACTAAATGTAGGTTTGTAAAAATGAAAGCTTCAAGATTCTGTGTTATAAATGGCAATTTGCTTTGGAAAAACCATGAGGGTATCTTACTAAACTGTTTGATTGAAAATGAAACTAACAAGATCAAGGAAGAATTTCATGCAGGTGACTGTGGTGGACACTTGTATTGGAAGTCCACTGTGGACAAAATACTGAGGGCTGGTTACTATTGGCCCACTCTGTTCTCTGATGTTAAGAACTTTACTACCTCATGCCATAAGTGTCAAATATTTGAGGGAAAAAGAAAGTTGTTGCCACTTCCCTTAAAGCCTATTTCAACAGAAAGACCTTTTCAGCAATGGGGCTTGGATTTCATTGGAGAAATTCATCCCTCATCTTCAGGCCAGCATAGATGGATTCTAACAGCTACAGACTACTTTACCAAATGGGTTGAGGCCATCCCATGTAGACAGGCAAATGATTCAACAATTATTCAGTTCTTGGAGAATAACATATTGTCTAGATTTGGTTGCCCCAACAAGATAATAACAGACAATGCTGCTGCTTTCGGATCCAAGAAGATGGTCAACTTCTGCCACAAATTTCAGATTACTTTGGGCCACTCCACTGCTTACCACCCTCAAGGAAATGGCCTAGCTGAATCATCAAATAAAAGCCTAGTGAACATCATAAAGAAAGTGTTGGAAGAAAACAAGAAGAATTGGCATAAGAAACTAGTGAATGCCTTATGGGCAGATAGGCTAACAACCAAGAGGTCCATTGGGGTCAGCCCATATGAGTTGGTCTATGGAATAGAAGCCAAATTTCCTTCTTTACTAGGGGTTCCTGTTATGAAACTTCTTCAAGAAAGCCAAGCTGAACCAAATAATATGCAAAGGAGGGTGAATCAAATTATATGTCTACAGCAAACTAGAGATCAAGTGTATAACAGAGTGCAAATCCTACAAGAGAAGCTGAAGAAAGCTTTTGACAGAAGAACAAAGGCTGAAGATTTCAACATGGGTGACAAGGTCCTCAAGTGGGATTCAAGAAGGGAGGATAAAGGTAAACATGGAAAATTTGATTCCCTTTGGAGAGGACCATTTATCATCCAAGCAGTACAAGGAAACAACACTTACTTTCTTAAGAACCTTGATGAAACTGATTTGGATTAAGGTCCTGTGAATGGCAGGATGTTGAAGCACTATTTTGACTACCTTCCATGAAAACAGCATGGCTGTTCCCTTGTACATAATTTACTGTGCATAGTGTTTTTCTTTTTCAGCATGTGAATAACCTAGTTTCAAGGATCTTGCAGAAGCAGGAAAGGGCTGTAGTTCAGCAAGTTTTGTAAATGTGACAGTTGACAGTTTTGATGTTTCAAAGAAGAAAAGACTCTAAGTTTTGCTAAAGAAAAGTCAAAGAGCCAAGGCATTCTGACCTGCTGTTCTTAGTCTTTCAAGAAGAAAAACCATCCCCATGTGGAGCCACTGTTGGATACCTATACCAATAGGTTTCATATTTCATGATTGGCATATTCCAGAGCCAAATATGCTCTGCTTTGATGGTACAAAGCTCCCATATTTCCAAGAAGACAAGGTGTGTAAATAGTTTCATGTTCTCTCAAAGTTTGATGGACGGTCCAACAGCCTAATCTGGATCATGCCATGTTTGAATTTTCTGTTGTAGAATAGAGAAAGAAGTCTGTCCAAACTGTCTAATCTTGGCAGACAAGTAGCTAGGTAGAGAAATAAGGTTCCCAACTGCTTAATCTGGGGCCTTGGAAGGAATAAGGGCAGTACTAGATAGGAAGTCAAAGGAAAAAGCCAAAGGAAAAGAAAAGGCACACAAAGGGTCTGCAAGTCTAAATGCACCCTCCAAGAAGAAACAAAAAATGCTAGGCAAGTAGATGGGTAGGCAGATGGGGTTGCAGAAGTATCGTTCATTACAATGGAATGTGTGTTGGCCCATGTTCACAAAGCAAAATCAATGAATTGAGAAGGTGTTCTTCTCCATCAGATGGCAACAAAGCAAAGAAGCATGTCTAACCTCCCTTCTTTCCCTTTTCCCATTTGTTACTAACATCCCCTCATCAGTTGAGATGCATGGAAAAATTTATGGTTTCATGGTGGTTCTTGTTCACTTAAAAGCCACATTTCTTGTCTAAAATTCTTTTCATTTTGATCTACTCCCTAAACTAAGTGATTTTCAAATAAACTTAGTGATATTTCCCCTCATCCACCCATTTCATCCATATTAACCACTAACTCTATTATCTAAATCCCCTATAGTCCCTTTTCCCTACTATAATAACACTATGGTGTATAAATCCCAGCATTATCTAAATATCCTCCCTTGGCACTATAGCTAAATAAGTTGTTTAGGGAGACTGTGGTCCAACTGGGACTATGGTCAACCCTGTGATGGGATTGCTTTAACCTTTGGTTGGAGTGATAACCTTTCCCCTAAGCCCTTACCTTCCTTCTGCTAAAAAATGCCACAGAAAACCCTTTTCCCCCTGCTAAGCCCACTCCTAAACCCCTTTTCCCTTATAAAACCCTTGAAAAACCCAAAAAACCCCAAAAACTCACGAAAACCCACAATCCTAAAGTTTTCCGCCGAAGGTATTTAATTGAATATTTAAATAAACCAGCGGGACCCCCCAACCTGCACGATCTGTCGGAGGACCCGCCAGCCGTCCGATCCCTGCCGCCCAAGATCTAACGGTGGGCGGTCATTTGCGCTCCCCGACCTGTCGACCTTTAGCGTCCAGGGAAAGTGGTTTTGGGCGCCGTACCCTGGACGCGTGTCAAACGCTGGGGTTGTTCGGAGCCCCCCTCCCCGATACCGCCTTTGCCAAAAGGTGGTGCAGGGAACCCTCTTACCACCATCCCATTACCGCCTCCCCTTTGCGTCATGCTTGCGTCATCCTGACGTAGCGCCCTTCCCCGCCCCTGCGCCGTGTGACCCTCCACCTAACCCTGCCACCCTATCCACCCGCCACCGTGTCCTGCCACCCTGGCCGACACCTCAGCAGCCACGTCATCTCCGTACCCGGGGCCCCACCTTGACGTCATGCTGACGTCATCAGTGGAAAAGCGCCAATTGCACGTTTTGTCCAAATTTGTCGTTATAAATGACCAAATTAGCTGTTTGCGGTCATTTTCACGCGCAAAAGACGTAGCCGTTGTCAACCAGCTGCCGCGAAAATTCGTTTCCAGCCATCAAATTCAAGTTTCAGACCACTACAAGTCAAGAATTCAGCTGCCTTAAGCCTTCACGGTCCAGCCCGCAGGCTTTCAAGCTAGTTTGTCCAGGTATTCACCGTAAAGCTTACTTTTCACCCATGCATTCCTTTTCTCTATAAAATTGCCATTAAAACACCTGTAGAAGTCCACATAAACTCTGCACCTACTACCTAAAACAAGCTAAGCTGACCTATTGACCCCCAGAACCACAAATTCAGCATCAAAGCAGTCAATTCGCGGGCCAGAAACTGTAAAATTCTCCTCGAGGTGCTCGGCATTGTTCCCTTTTGCCGAGTACAGGCCAGCTTCAATCTCTGCCAAAGGAAACCTCATACTCTCTGCAACTTACCATTAGCAATTCACATCCCTGTGAAGTTGCAGCAAACTGCAGAAACCAGCCTGCATTTTTTCACTGAGAAGAACTCCTCAGACTGTGTCTACATTTGACGTATCACTGAAACTCTTAAAGGAGGTTCCCAAAACCATTGCCATTACCTATTCAAATTCAGATTATATCATGGCAGCCTCTGCATCCTCATCCCTCAGTGTTGCTCCATTAAATCCACCCAATAAAGAGCTGGAGGCCTTGGCATTTGCTGACAAGGACTATCTTATTGAAGACTTTGAGGGTAGCAGGGATTTCTTGCAGACCTTCACTCAACTAAGAGAGGACTATAAGGATGGTCATGGTACACATGGGATATGGGAGTCAAACCTACCATATTACTGTCTCCCAGCTGTAAATGTATTCCCAGAAATCATTCACCTATGTGCTGAAAACTATGATGTGCAGCACAGAGCTATTAGCACTCCATCTGGCAAGATCCTTTTCTACATTAATGCTGAGTCCATTAACAAAATGCTACATTTTGATCAGACAGAGTTGCTGATCCCTTTTTCCATGAGCTATTTGCTGGAAACTGGTGCCATGATGACCAGTGAGGAGCTTCAAAAGGTCACCAGGACCTTCATGAGACCTGAGTGCCAGCCTACAGGGCCACCTCCCTACCTGGGTGTCTATTTCAATGATGTAGGCAGGCTTTTACTAGACATGATTGCCTATGTGTTGGGATACAAAAACAGTGAGCATGTGGATGAAACAATGCTGGTATTGCTATCTGCTTACAGCCCACGCCAACCCCCTGCCTGCAAATATAACTTTGTTAAGTTCATAGCTAACAAGATTCATGATCAGTTGAGAAAAGTGGATAGACAGGGGGTCTTCAGGTACTTAGCCTATATTTACCACCTGTTCATGTACTACCATTCTGAAGCCTTCCCATGCTACATCAGAAGGCTGGATCACAAAGGGGAAAGAAGATCTGTCATCTTCTGGACCTCTGTCTATCACAAAGTCACAAATTCACCCTATACCTACTGTGAATTTGTTGACCAATTTGTATACCCAGTCTCTTGCCTGTTGATGAGGTCACCTCCTCCCAAAATATCAAATGAGATAAAGAAAGCTCTGCAGCTTTCCAAAAAATATAAAATAGGTGACTGGTACCTATATGAGAACCATACCGTCATTACGATCTATGGCTGTGAGCTCTGTCCATACAGGCTCCCAAAATATGTACCTATGAGGTTATTTGCCTTGGAGTATTACAGGCAGTTGATTCAGTCTGACCTCACCCATTTTCACAGCGCCAAAAAGAAGGCCCACCTCAAGTTCAAACACCAGTTGGGCCCCTTCATCATGAACAAGAAAGAAGGGTGGGAAGAGGCAGACCTAGTCCTTAAGGATAAATACAAGCTGTCCTATAGTTTTCGGTGGGTCCCTTATGACCCTGAAGGTTTCATCACTACTAGGAGAAACAAGTATAGGCTTATAGGCATTAAACATTTCCAGTACCCACATATTGAAAAATATGCCAACCTGCAAGAATGGCAGATGGATACTCTAATTGAAAATCTAACTGAGGAAGAGAGAATGCTAAAGAATAGGAGGGAGCTTGAAAAAACTATTGACCTGGACTATGTGCAGCAGGTACCTTTCAGACCGCCTTATTCAGTGGGAGAAGGGACCTCGGCCACAAGGACTGCACCATAGGCGCCATCTACATCAACACCACTAACAGACAAAGGCAAAGGCATAATGGGTGCAGAGGAGGAAGCAGTGAAGGAAAAGTCTGCCCCTGAAACAGAGCAGCAGCCAGAACAGCAGCAAGGGCAAACTGTCCTACCACAAACTGGGCGGCCAGCAGCTCCAGCACCGCAAATTCCACCCCCACAAACTGAGCCAGTAACTGCCCCAATTTTGCAGACCCCAGCACATGAGGAAAGGGGTACAAAAAGAGAAAGAGAAGAGTCCACTCCTCTCAGTGGATCCTCCCACCAGCCAGAAGCCAAAAGCCAAAGAGCAGACTCCCCAGAGGTAGAAGACATTATTGAAGATGTCTTGGACAGTGCAAGAAAAGACAGGGAGGGCAGTCAGCACACAGGTACAAGCTCCTTTCAGCAGGAGCAAACTTTACAGCTTGGTTTGGAGGTGTCCTCTTCTTCCCAACAAAGCAAGAAGCCTAAGAGCACCAAGGCTTCTTTCAAAGAAATAAAAGCTCAGAATGAGCTGCTGAGGGCTGAGGTCTACAAGCAATTTATAGATGCAACACCAGCCCAGCAAGAAAGGCTAATATCAGTGTATGACATTCAGTAGGAAAAGATAATCTTCAGCCACTTTAAGCCCAAAGGGCCGGAGCCTAAGACAACTGCAGATTTTATAAAGACAAGGGTGGAGGTCCTAGCCAGAGATATACATCCCATGGACCAGATTGAACTCCATAAGCAAGCTGGGGAGATGGTCTATGCAACTTTGGTAGAGAAGGCCACCATGGCACATGAGCTGAAAGAGTCCCTAAAGAATACCAACACACAGTTGGACTTTGAGATAATGTCCTCCCTGGCCAAAGATAACATAATAAAATCTTTGGAGGACATCATCATTGATCTTGGACATGATCCTAGTGATCCAAAGGGTGTGAAGGCCCTCCTGAAGAAGAAAGATGATGACCTGAATGCAATGAAGAAGAGGTTGAAGCTGTAGCCCACAGAGCACCCTCAAACAGCAGAACTTCAAAAGCAAAAACAGGCTGAGGACCAACTAGACCTCTTAATGCAGCAAGACCAGAGGATCAGGGAATTGGAGAAAGAGCTGGAAGGAGCACTACAAGATAAACAGGGAGAATCCACTTCCCAAGCTCCTCCAACTACTTCCACGACAGCAGCAACTTCAGGGGCAGCAGTGGCCCCCATAACGGAAGCAACAGGAACAGCCGTAGCTCCAGATGCCAGCCCAAGTGTAGAGGAATTGACCAAGGCCGTCAAAGCAATGGATGTCCAGGCAGATGAAATAAAGAAGGCTAAGGAGAAGTTGGCAGAACTGGATGCAAAGTATGACAAGTCCAAAATGACTATAGCAAAACAGGGCAGAGAATTAAAGGCCCAAAAGGAAAGGATAAAGGCCCTAGAAAAAGAGCTGAATCTAGAGACTGCTATGGCCGACATCAAGAGAATTCTATGGGCCAAAATTGGCCAATCCATCAAACAACAATGGAGGTCAATAAAAATAATGCATGAGCAGATGGATTTAATAGGCCAAGCTCAAGCAGACATTCAGAGGGCCAAGTCAGTGCTGGGGAACAGAGCAGAGCAGGTTAACAGAATGATAGACTTCCTGAACAGGCAAGAAAGGGAGGAATTGGCAGCTATAGGCATTCCCAACAGAACAGAGGCTGTCCTCGCTGCCAAGAAGGTACTAACTCTCAGAAACTATATAAAAACAGTAGAGAGAAAGTACTATGAGATGCAAGCAGATGTGGAGGAATACAAAGTAAAAATGGGAGTGCTGCAAGCAAAAGGCCTGCCCAGCTTATTAAGTGGTGCAGGAAAACTGATCTCTCCAGATCAAATGGCCAACAGAATGGCAACCACTATTGAAAATCAGATTATTGCATCTGGCAGTTCATCTGAACAAACAGGGCCTCCCACAGGGTAGAGCTTATATGACAAACTTGAAGGTCTTTTCTTCATTGAGAATGAAGTGAATCACTTGTTTGAAACCCCTCCCAATCTTTATAGACATACAGAGGCCGAGGAAACATTGATAAAGATGCGCAGACATCAAATGCCTAAGGAGGATTGGTGGCAATTTATGCTTCAGATTTTGCCACGGTAGCTTCAGTCATTCGGCCACTGCCATCTCCAGGTCACTAGAAGAAAAACAGCAGAAAATGGTTAGCATTTAAGAGCAGCTAAAAAGTGACTCATCACATAAACAATGACAGCTAGCCAAGTTTTGAACAACGCATCTCCAACCAACTCTAACAGCCATAAAGTCCAAATATCTTCTGACTATTTTGACAGCTGAAGCATTAAGAAATGACTGCTGCATTTACTCCTTCAGCTACTGCATTCCAGAGATTAGCATATCATAAATGAGATATTAACTCATTCGCTGATATTTTTGATGTAAATTTTGTATATATACTCCCCTGAGTAACTCATAAGGGGTTGGTAATTTTCTCTATGAGACTTGTACTGTACACTTTCAGAGTCATCTAATACAAAGGGCTGGATGAGCTCAGTGATTTCCTGAAATTATTTGATGTCTGGAGGATGCTCCATGTGTTGATGCAGAATTCCTGTGCTGTCTGATGAAATAACAAGTTTTCTTCAAAACTCTGTTCTTGTTTTTCTTATGTTTATCAAATCATATTTATCTCACACTAAGCTAGCAGTAAAAAGAAAGAATAGTGCAGGACTTGTTTCACTACACCTTGTACTCAATTTTTACTACTGTAAATGTTTGTCTTCAGGATTACTATGCACATGAATTCTTAATTGCTCATGTAGTTGTTAATTCTATATGTATGAATATCACCTAGAAAATTCTTAAATGCTCCTGGGTCAATATTCTCACTGTCTTACTCCAACAGTTTACTGTAAGATTCTTAATTGCCTTGCACTAACTGGATACACTCCACTCAATCACTATTATAAATGTTGTTTCTCAGACACTAATCTGGCTCTGCAGCATCACTACAGTATCACAGCAGCACATCAAACATCTAAAGGACCACTGACTCCATAGCCCAATGGACTAGAACACTTTAGAGAATGCATAAGCACCTTGACTGAAATTATCATCCAACCAAGGCCTTAAACAAACTTAAAACTTATAGCTAGCCTAAAATCTCCACAGAATAGAGACAAACCATAAAGAGAGAGCCCTCTCTGATTACAGTCTGGCTAGGCACTGTAATCCAAAGATAGGTTAGTGGTTACCCCGACCGTATTCCCTTAGAGTCAAAGGGAACAACCTGGGTGTTAACAGTATGCATTTCAAACGCAGTTTGTTGAGTTAGATTTCGTTGTGTGGTTAAGTAGGTCATTGTTGAAGAATAGAGTTGTTTTAGATGTCTAGAATAGAGTAATGATATAAGAAGTGATAAAAGCTCCAGAAAAGGGTTGCCTGCACTCTCATTTTCACCTCTTCCTAGGGGCTGGAATTGCAGACAGTGCTGCCCAACAAAAACACTAGTTTGCTTACCCATGCAATCTTCGGTGAAGTGTTTTCATTTGTAGGAGTTATTCATGAGTTCAAACCTCTTGGAATGTTTCTTTGCTTCAGTACTGTACATGGATCTCTTTAGAAATAACGTTGTTGTTCATTGGTTTCATTAACAGCTAGGATAGATTAGTTAATATTTCGATTGTGTGCAGGACGTGGTTGATTCGGTTAAGTATACACTGTGCGGTGCATCTCCATCACTCTCTCGTCCATCTAAGCTTCGTCCAGGCCAACTTCTCATCTCCAAGTTAGATCCCTTGTCTCACAACTACTCTTTTGCCCATGTCACCCTACCTTCTTGGCCTTCCATTTCCTCTGCCCTCTTTAAGACAAGCTAGCTTTCCACACCCTCTCATCACTTCAAACCTCTGTCACTAAGTCATTACAGACCCCTATCCTACCTCCCTATCCATTCATGCATCCTCTTTCACTCACCCATCATCCAAAATCCAATTGTAGAACATCTTGTAGAAATTTCTGAACATCCTCTAGAAATTCTGAAACATCCTGTAGAACCCCTGCAGATTTCCTGTAGAAGCTCACAAATGAGTTTTCTTGATATCCAAACTTTGTGAATCTCTCTGGAAGGGTGTTATGGACTCCTTAGACCCTATCTGAACCTTCCCGACCTCTTCCAAGCATTTCTCCTCCTTGATCCACCTCTGCACAGTGAAAAGCTAGTTAAAAGCACATGCATGATAATCCTAATAACTTAGTCAAAAATACAAAAAGATGTTCTCTTTAGATAGAGGTAGTCTAGACACATGTATTTTACCTTCATAGAAGTAATGGCATCTCTTTCAGTAGTTTTCATGCTCTCTTTTGTGTCAGTAGGACTAGCTGGTAGAATTAGGGTTTGCTAGGGTTTGCATTTCTTTTTGGCTTTCAGTTTCTTTTTGCAATTAGATTAGCTTCCTTCGAGTTAGCTTTCATCCATAAATTAAAAGTCTTCTTCTAAGAGTTCATAGAAGTTAGCTTAAGCTCCTAGTGGACTTGTGCTAGCTGACCAAGTGACAGCTGTGGCAAGAGCTAGTACTTGTGCATACAACACCGTCGCTTCCAAGTTTGTTACGAACTACCGGGTTGATAAAATTAAAGAAGGGAGTTCCAGGAGTTGTAGCATTATTGCTACAATACTGGAGCCCACCACATGACCCATCCCCCCACCCTTTAGCGACAATGTCCTAGATAATGTTGCAGGGAATGATGCTTACTCATTCACAGATGGCTTCTCGGGCTATCACTAGGTCCGAATAACTGAAGAAGACAAAAGGGAAACAACATTCACGACAGAGTGGGAGTCGTATGCATACAATTAATGCCATTCAGATTGAAGAATGTGCCAGCAATCTTTTCAAGGATTGTAATAGCAGCTTTTAGGGACTATATTCATAAATTCCTAGAAGTCTACATGGATGAGTGGACAGTGTACAACCTACTGAAAAATCACACCAGCTTGTTGAGAGTAATGTTCGAAAGATGCAGACAATTACAAATATCCTTAAATTTGAAGATGTGCATTTTCACGGTTCTCTTTGGAACCCTGCTAGGCCATATTGTATGCAAAGATGGAGTCTGCGTGGACCCTGCTAAAATGGCAGCAACCATCCACATGTAACCACCCCACAACATAAAGAAATTAAGAGCAACTCTAGGGCATACAGGGTACTACAGAAGATTCATTAGAAACTATGTAACCAGAATCACCCCAATGGAGAGACTGCTAAAGAAGATGGAGGAATTCATCTGGATAGTAGATTGTCAAGCAGCACTCAAAAAACTAAAAGAAAGGTTAGTAAGTGTGCGCATCTTAGTATACCCTGACTAGAAAAAAATGTTCAATGTACATATTGATGCGTCTGGAATAGCACTAAGAGCAGTCCTGGCGCAACCAGGAGAGAAGATGGATCACCCAGTATACTACGCAAGCAGAAAGCTCTCCATGGTAGAAAAATAATTATACAACAATAGAACGAGAGGCTGTAGCAATGGTTTACTCTCTCCAAAATTTTAGGCACTGCCTGCTAGGAGCGCCATTCAAATTTTTCACAGACCATTCGGCATTGAAATACCTAGTAAAAAAGCCCGTACTAGAGGGAAGGATATGCAGATGGCTATTGTTGTTTCAAAAGTTCACGTTTGAAGTAGTTGTTAAGCTGAGCAGACTGAATGTAGGACGGGATCACCTTTCTCGTCTGGAGACAGGGGAGATCAATGGAGCAATAGACAACTGGTTACCTGATGTTGATTTGTTCAGGATAGAAGTTATACCCAGCCACCTGCAGGAAATTGCTACTCTGCTCACAACAGGAAATTGTCCACAGGACTACACCACAATGCAGAAAAGGCACCTGGTGTTCAGAGGAACAGATTACCAACTCATAGCAGGACACCTTTACAAAATGGGTTTAGACCAGTTACTCAGATGCTATGTCCTACAACATGAAAGAGAAGAAATCTTATGGGAGTGCCACGCAAGGGTTGTAGGAGGATATGTAGGGGGTAAGGCAATGGTAAGGAAAATACTACAAGTGGGACTGTGGTGGCCTATGGTACATAAGGATTCAAAGGCATTCACCAATGAATGTGATGTTTGTCGAAGAGGTGGAAGGCCTTCTAAACACAATGAGCTACCAATACACCCGGTCCATACAGTACAAATATTTGATAAATGGGTGGTAGACTTCATTGGTCCAATATCCCCACCAGAATGACACTCCAAAGACTGATACATAATTACCGCAACTAAGTACCTATCAATATGGGCAGAAGCCATGCTAATGGAAGACTGCACAACATAAAGCACAACACGATTCATTTTTGGAAACATCATCTTAAGGTTTGGATGCCCAAGAAGTCTCACAACTGAACAAGGTACACACTTCCTGAATGAGATTATCCAGGTCCTATTAACAAGTTTTATGGTATATCATCACAAGAGCAGCCATTACCATCCACAAGAAAATGGTGTGGTAGAAGCATTCAACAAGATACTGGAAAAAGGACTAACCAAAATCGTATCAGCCAACAGAGATGACTGGGATGAAAGAATTCCAGTGACACTATGGGCATATAGAACAATAGTTAAAATACTCCACAAACAAACTCCATTTCAGTTGATATATAGTAGAGAGGCAGTGGTGCCCATAGAGTTTGTACTGCCCAGCATGTTTATTTCAGAAACAATAGGAATGACAAATAGTAATGCCTTGTGGGACAGACTGAGCCAACTGTTAGAGCTTGACGAAACGTGGTTCTTGGCAGAGTTCCATCAATCTGTCGAGAAATGAAGATAGAAGGCTTGGCACGATAGGCACATCAAGAAGAAATCATTCAGCGTCGGCGACCAAGTGCTCCTCTATGACAGTAAGTTCCTCAAGTTCCCAAGAAAACTACAGATGCACTGGTTAGGCCCGTTCATAATTTCACATATAAAGGAATCAGGTGCAGTGAGACTCGCGCAACTGGATGGAGTCCTACTGCTAGGATGGGTGAATGGCACATACCTGAAACCTTTTTGCAAGTAAAAAAAAAATCTTTCAGTATTCATAATAAGGTTGTGGTCAGAAGACAAATATTGCAACTCATTTGTGGTCGGGGGGGAGTGCCAGTAGAGTCAACAAGCCTAGTTGGCAGGAATAGTGACCATGCGTGTCAAGCACCATCAAAAGAATCCACGTAGGTTCGAACTTTTTCCAAAATTGATGGCCACACACGCACCCGTCCCATCCGTCGTACCAGTAGTTATTTCTTGATTAAGTAATAAAAAAGGCAACTGTCATGATAGCGTCAAAAAATATTTCTCGTTAGGCATAGAATTAGTTAATAAATAAGCCCATCACGGCAGAATAAAGACGCCATGCATCCCACTCTGTACTTGTTGGTGGGCTCCAGTATTGTAGCAATAATGATACAACTCCTGGAACTCCCTTCTTTAATTTTATCAACCCGGTAGTTCGTAACAAACTTGGAAGCGACGGTGTTGTATGCACAAGTACTAGCTCTTGTCGTAGCTATCACTTGGTCAGCTGGCACAAGTCCACTAGGAGCTTAAGCCAACTTCTATGAGCTCTTAGAAGAAGCTTTTTAATTGATGGATGAAAGCTAACTCGAAGGAAGATAATCTAATCGCAAAAAGAAACTGAAAGCCAAAAAGAATCGCAAACCCTAGCAAACCCTAATTCTACCAGCTAGTCCTACTGACGCAAAGGAGAGCATGAAAACTACTAAAAGAGATGCCATTACTTCTATAAAGGTAAAATACATGTGTCTAGACTACCTCTATCTGAAGAAAACATCTTTTTGTATTTTTGTTTAAGTTGTTGGAATTATCATGCATGTGCTTCTAACTATTTTTTACTGTGCAGAGGTGGATCAAGGAGGAGAAATGCTTGGGAAAGGTTGGGAAGGTTCAGAGAGGGTCTAAGGGGTCCCTAACACCCTTCCAGAGAGTCTCACAAAGTTTGGCTGCCAAGAAACCGTGTTTATGAGCTTCTACAGGAAGTCTGTAGGGGTTCTACAGGATGTTCAGGATTTCTACAGGATGTTCTGTAATTCTTCTACAGGATGTTTCGAAATGGGATTTTGGAGCATGGATGGAGGGAAAAAGATGGAGGAATGAGTATGGAGGTGAAATAGGGGTGTGAAGAGGTCTAGGACTTGGTGGATGAGGCTAAGGAGCGATTGGATTTGTTCAAGGATGGAGGAAGCGATGATGCACAAGAATGTAGGAATTAGGGCAAGGTGGGGAAAGTATGGCAAATGAAGGGTACGAATCATGGACTGAGGGTTGGAGTAGATTATCTAATGGATTATGGGTAGATAGAGAAGGATAACAGGTGTTCTGCAAGTTATTTTTCGAATTTAACAAATGAAGACTTGGAAAATCAAGAACCTAATTACCTTGACCTAATCTGACCTAGATAATAGCAAAAGAAATGGAACAGAAGTTTATTTGCACAAAATCAGATGAACTAACTATGCAACTAAGCAATCATAACCCTAAGCATGCAGTCAAAACTGATATCAAGTTTGACAACTAAGAATCCAACACTAATACTTGCATGGTGAAGAAAAACAATGTTTTTGTGGGTAGCAAGGTCACCTTTGTCCCAACTCACAATCCCACTGAGGGAGAGGTAAGATCAGAGGTGCTTGAGCCCCTTTTTCCAAGGATACTTTATGTTATTAATCTATCCAAACCAATCTGAACATGAAAATCTACTTTAATCATCAAAAGCAACCTAAATAATACAACAAGTTTTAAATCTAAATAGCAGATTTTACTCCAAGAATGCAGCAAAGACACATGAAAGTAAACAAAGGAGGTACTGGGCACTTGAGATGGGCCCAACCCCAAGAGCTACAGCCTCCTAAGAGAGATTTAGAGCTGGTGCAAAGCTGGATTCATCTTTATTGAGCAAGAAAAGAAGAGTTACATCAAAAGTGTCCACAAGGGAAACTTGAAAATGTGCTGAAAGCAAAGCTAATCTACTGCCTAAAAATCGAACTACAAAATGACTACAACAAGACTATGAAATGACTAACTACTAGCTAACCAAAATGAGGCCCTAAGCCTTCTTATTTATACAAATTTAGGACCCCAACAGTCCTCCTAAACTTTAGGGACTCGGCTGCCCAAGACTTGTAGTTAACAGCAGTCCTACTTGACTTGCTTGGCTGCCCTTGTGCTGATTGATTTGGTGGCCCTTGAACTCCGAGCTGATGGTGGAGAATTCGAGGTAAGGGCCCATAAATGAAGGGGACACCTTCCTACAAATCCTCTCCCTTGTTCTCCCACGAATTTGGCTGCCAAATGCTCATTAAAACCTTCAATTTTGTCTCCAAGTTGACCAAAAAGGCTACACAAAGCACCCATTAGACTTGTTGGCATAATGACTAACCCAATTCACTCTATTAGCATAAATATAATAAAAAACATGCAATAAAATAATGAGAATGGTGGATTAAGTCAAATTAGGAGGTTGAATGAGCCCAAATAATTATCCATTTTTGGGGCTCATCACTTGTCAAGCCCACGTCATAGTTGGCATGTACCATTCAGTTGACAATGACAAAAAGATAGCTAGAATACATGGAAAGGCCACTAGAGTAATTAGTTGAACAAAGCCTAATCATTCAGGGGATGTCGTGTCAGAACCAGCTACATAACTCTTAGAAGAATGTAGGGAATGGTAGAATTTCAAAGACCAGAAGGATTTCAGAAAAACTCGGAAGAATAGGAGCAGGACGAGAGAAACAGAAGACCACCAATTCAAATTTTCTACAGATGAAGTGGAACAATGGCCATGAGAATCACATCAGATCCACAAATTTCTCTAGATGTAAGAATCAAAGTTATGGATGACCTGTATGGGAAATACGATTGGTCAAACCTCATCGACAATGACTTCACAGATAGGTTCCTATTCCCAACCATGAAGAGGGAGTTATATGCAGAAGAATTTCAACAGGAGGATGGCACAAGGGCCTCCAGAATCAGGGGAGACTTCAAAGGGCTACATAAGTCGACACTATTCAGCTTAAGAAATCTGTCTATGTTTGGAACCCAGTTGGCAGCCATGCAGTGTACCAAGCTGTTGGCAAGCAGGATGCATGGAGGTTCCGTATGGCTGGACAAAGAATACCCAATCCATGCCAAGGATATCTACCAATTGACTGGGTTGGCAAACATCGAGAATGTAGTTAACACAACATTCTAGGCTAGGGCCAAGCGAGGCAAGAAACCCATAGAGGACAACATCTACACCTGCTATGGAATGGAGTGGGGAGGAAAAGGTGCAAAGCTAAACAAAATTAACAAGGATAACATTCAGTTTGCCTACTACCTAATTACAGGAAAGATAATGACGAACTTCACAAGAAATGAGTGCACCCTGGTGTTGTGGTCACCAACAACCCCCCTCTTCGTTTGATATTAGTAATAACATCAAGCAAAGGGGGACCCTTAGCCAAAATCCAAAAAATATTTTTGTGTAAAAAATCTTCTGTATCAGCTCCCTAAAAGCTATATCGCGTCGCAACGGAAAAAGGAGCGCTTGCCCAAAGCGCATAAATGCACTAAAAAGGAGCGACGCGAGAACCCATCGCATCGCGCGCGTTAAGAGCGTTTATGAAAGGAGATCCTAAAGAAACGCCGACGGCCGATATGCGACGTCGCACGTCGCAATGTCACATGAGCAGCACAAAATGACAAAGTGAAAAACCTTGCAATGTTGCGATCTGCGATCTGCGACCATGCGAAGCTGCGATCTGCGATATTAGTGATCTGCGATCTGCAATATCTGCGATCTACGATAACACTTAAATAACGTCGTAGCCATCGATATTGCAATACCAATCGCAGAAAAGAATCATCGCAAGAACTCTCCGACATACACGATAGATCCAAATTTGAAAGCGCACCTTAAGGGAAATTAATGACCACATGCTTGAATATCCAGAAATGATTGCATCGCATTTATTGAAGAGTCAAGTTATGATGAATGTCATTAATTTCACATTCATTAGAATTTAATGCTTTCATGTCAATCTTTTCGTCATTTCCCTTCTTCTTTGCGTAAACTGCAAGACATGCAACTGATATAAATCTATATGCAGGAAACAACTAAGGAGAAGGGAAAAGCGCCAATAAGACAACAGAGAGAAGATGCCTCCGCAATTGGATGACGCATGCAGCAGAACCACGGATTCCAGAGTATCATCCAACAGGCACTGATGAAAATAGACTGTCCGAGACTCAGAGTCAAAGGCACACAAAAGCAACGTGTTTACAAAAGATCCTGAAGCTCAGACTTGGTAAAGCAGAGAAAGAAGTGCAAGAGAAGAAAGACGATCCAGAAAAGCCTGGAACAAAGAATGGAAACAATTCTCGAAACAGGGGATTGTCCATACACCGCGACTTCTAACTCATTGAGTCATTCGCACGACCGGAAACCGAAATAGCAACAGCAAAATCAGTTCGAAAAGAAACTGGGTTGTACTAAGTGTGCGCACAGCAAATACACCCATCTAGAGAAAGGTTTTCGAAAATATCTTCTAATCTAACAGAAAGAGGTGCCAGCGCTTGTTGTTTCTAATTTTCAAGCTAGAACAAAAGGAAAGGACAACCAGCCAACTCTTTCAGGGCGAACAACGCATTTCTTACAACACTAAGGAGCAGATACAGAAACGGTTAGAAATTAGATTCAGTTTTTAGAAATAAATTTGTTTTTAGTAAAAGGGCGGTCATTTGAAGCCGTTCCCTGAATTTGTGTAAAGTAAATTAGTCGGTTACTAGTATTTAACCCTTCTCGTTGCATTGGAGAAGGGTCCGAAAGTTTGTCAAAAAACTTGTCCTCAGAAAATGCACTTTTGCACCCTCGGAGGGGGTTTTTGATGAATGGACGGATCAAGATCTATTTATGTTTGCATTTTAATACCTGCTACTGATGTTGCACTTCTGTACTCTTAGTAGGCATTAGAAGCAAGTAGAAGTAGATCATTATTGCTTAAGGTCTGTAAGTTTAAAATCAGTCATAAATGGTACTGTTATCTCTTGACTAATTTCTGCTTGCATTCTTAGAGTAATATACAGCTGATGTTATTTATATGTTAATGTATGAATGAGTGGACTACCATTTGGCACTTTTGTACGGTGGAGTCATTGATTTGTGCTTAATACATGAATAGCTGATTATGCAATATGTTGTTCACAACCGTTTTGCTTAACTTTTTACGCAAGATGGTTCATCTTAATTGATTTATGTTCTCATAATAGCTGAATAATCTTCATTACCAGTTATTCTGTGAAATCTTTCTAGATTTCATAATGGAAAAATTCTGTCCCGGGTTAGTGTAGATTAGATGTATTGTTTTTGTTAGATTAAAGTAGTATAAAGTCATTTCAGAATTTAGAATTAGATTAGTTAAGGAATAATTACAGATTTTCTACTATCATTTTCTACACACACACATCACTATTTTCTACACGCACACACACCCCTTAGAACGGGAAGCTGGTCCCGTCATCCCCAGTCGGACCCGCTACACCAAACGGGCATGGAGCTGCCAACCAGGTTCCCAACCGGGTGGGTATCCCCCCTATGTTGTTGACCCGATTTCGGAGCCCTCAACATATTTTGGCGCTAGAAGGAGGGCACGAACTATGAATTACACCTAAGGCAATATCCAAATACCATTCTGAGAGTAATACACCCTCATCAACTCCCTCGACTTCTCCAACACGGTTAAACCCGGAATTTGAAGTCACTCGAGTATCCACCACTGCTACATATTCGAATATATCAAACCAATCTATTATTGAACCCCCTGAAATTCAAACTTTGATTCGTAAACTCCAGGGATTCTCCATTTTTAACCAAAAGTCTGATAAATCTAAAAGCAGTGTGACTTCGCAGTACAACCCTGCTCATCCCCTTACTAGATTAAAGAGTGAAAAATTTGGCATACAACCAAGTGAACTCCCTCTTCCTACCAGAAAAAGAGCAAGGAAAACACCTCAAGAGTCTGATAGTAAGACTCCTTCATCCACTTCGTCCATATCAACTCCCTCACCGCGAAGTCAACCACCCACTTTTCCATTCCAACTCACTCACCCATCTTCCACAAACCTCCCTCTTCGAACATCAAAGATCCTGATTTCTTCACCTTCTCAGCATCAGGGGTCAGTTTCTGCACTTCCATTAGTTAGCAGCTCCACGATGGCCCAGTCTCCATGGAATAATCCTAGGGCGGTTTTAATGCCTCCACCCCTGAGCCCTATACCGGCCCATCCCGAGAAATGGCTACCTAAATTCAACCCAGAAGCAGGTATGCTAGCCGAAGAACATATCAATAATTTCATGCTTTCTGTTAATCTCAATGGAGTTACTAACGAAGACGCTGTTGTTCGACTCTTCCCTTATACAATGCAAGGAACAGCTGGGTCATGGTACTTTTCGTTACCTTCCGGATCCATCACAAGCTGGGACATTTTTCAAAGTCAGTTCCTCACTAAGTTTGGTGATGACCGATCCACAACGACATTTATTAATGACCTATCTAATCTTAAGGCTGAGGCTAGAGAACCCATTAAATATTTTAACTTACGGTTCAATAAGATCCTCAAAAAAATCCCCGCTGCCTCACAACCCAGCGAGGAAGTAAGATGTGAATGGTACATCACGGCTTTACCTCCAAACTTGGCTATCTTCGTAGATAGGGAAAACAAGACCACATTAGTTGACAACTTGACAGAAGCGTTAGCAGTGGAAAAACGCGTGGTAGCCCTAGAAAAGAGATCTGCTATAGAAGAACGCAAATCAAAGAAGATCTCTTTCAAAGAAGACACCAAGAAGAAGCAAACGAAAGATCCTTTCGATTTGGAAGGATTACAAAAAGTGTTGAAAGCCATGTCCAATGAGATGGTCGATATCAAGAAACAAGTAGCAGAAACTTCTTCGAAAAAGCCCTTTAGGACTTTTAAAAGAAATCCTCCCATGGAGGTAAAACCACCCAGTGTTGTCTCAAACGTTGAGTCTAAAGAAGACGAAGAAGAAGAGAATACCACTGAAGGGCAGACCGACGAGGATGAAGTTGTAGAACTTCAAGGAATGTGGGATTTCATCCTCCCACAGGAAGAGGATCATGAAGCATTTCCTATTAGCACGAGAAGCAAAAATCAGCTTGATCCTCCCCAAACTACCCCAAAACAAAAGGGCGCAAGCCCTGCAACAAAAGAAAGGGTCGTAACCAAAAAGACAACTGCTAAAGCGACCCCGCTTAGCCCAGTCCAATCTGAAAAAACACCTCCATCAAGAACACTAATAGTGTCGGATGAAATGGATTATAACATCATTGACGACATGAAGAAGACTAGGGCTAATATCACTCTGTATGAATTGAGTAAACTGAAACACCAGCAGAAAATCATGATGAAAGAATTACATGCTGTGCCTACTACATCTTTACCTACAGCTGTGGCTTCCCACAATCTGGGAAGACCTCCAACCAATACGATAAATAAAATTGATCCAAATGACATCGCCTTGATTGGAGGAAGATCAAGGTCTCATACTCCTCCTTTTCTTCTCACATATGAAATCTTCAACAAAAACGTGCACAATTGCTTGGTCGATTCTGGTGCTTCAACGAATATTTTACCCAGGTCAATATGTGCCAAATTGAATGTGCAACCTCAAAAATCTGCAGTACGTATAGTTCAACTTGATCGATCCCAAGTCGAAGTGATTGGTGAACTTAATCAGGTGACCATAAGATTGTCGACTAACCCAAAAGTGTGTCAGGTTATCGACATTCTGGTAGCCGATATCCCTGAGTTCTATGGCTTGATTCTTAGCAGGGATTGGTCGGAGAAACTCCACGGATATTTCTCAACCGACTGGTCGCACATGTGGTTACCATACAATGGTAAACCAAACCAGATAAAGGTTGAACGAGAGTTGCACCAAAAATACATAGTGACAGAACTAGAAGGAGAAAATGAAGCCATCACATACAATAGCAGCATTGTAGGCAATTACGCAATAGATTCTTTCCTAGGCAATTTTCAGTACTCATATTTCACCATACTTAGAGAATTCAGTTTTATCCCAAGTTGAAAATTTCTCCCAAACTGATGACTCAAAATGTTTTAGTTTTTTAGATAATTCTGTAAATACTTCTTTATTTTGGAAATTATATTTTGACGGATCTAAATCCAACGAGGGGGCAGGAGCAGGATGCGTTCTGATCAACCCAGATAGGAACAAGATTATGCTCACATGCAGACTTGAGTTCGATTGCACGAACAACATAGCGGAGTACGAAGCCTTGGTTCAAGGCCTATACAAAGCAATCAGATTGAATGTTAAGTATCTTCAAGTCTTTGGAGATTCTGAGATCGTCGTAAAACAGGTACGTAACACCATACATTGCCTGTCTAGTCATTTAAAGCATTATCAATCGTTAGTGCAAGATCTCACTTCACATTTCATAGCATTCAACATCTCGTCAATTCCAAGAATTCAAAACGCGAGCGCAGACCTGTTAGCTAACGTAGCCTCTAGACTTATCCCCTCCGAAGATTTTAGTCCTGATAGGTTTTCAATAGAATTAATTTTTAAACCTTCCATTCCTGACAATATCACCAACTGGAGAGTGTTCAACGACGACCCAGACATCGTAAGTTTCCTCACCTCTGAAGGATCCTACACAAACCAGATAATTGACGTAGACTGTCATGATCACCAAATACAACAAAGTAGCACTGATAATGCTATACCCAAATCGGTGGTCAAATTAGATTACTTATATGACTTGAAAAGTCGGTTCAAAAGGTCGGCTAATGCCAAGCTTTATAGTTCAACTCTGAACTACGAATCAGTCAACCTAGGAACCGACGAAAAGCCGCAAAACGTTAATCTAGGCCAGGGCCTAGCCCCTGAAGCAAAAATCAGCATATATCCGCCTTCTGAGACAGTACAAAAACGTTTTTGCCTGGAACTACGATGAGCTGGAGACTTACAACACTTCCATCATTCAGCATGTTATCCCTATGACTGGCAACGAGAAACCTGTCCAGCAGAAGCTCAGAAAAATACACCCTAACCTAGAAAACCAGATAAAAACTGAGCTTAATAAGTTGTTGAGAGCCAAAATAATCTTCCCCGTTAGGCATTCCAAATGGGTATCCAATATGGTGCCCGTTAGGAAGAAAACCAGAGACATTAGAATCTGTATCGACTTCCGAAATCTCAACAAAGCCTGTCAGAAAGATAACTTTCCCCTCCCACCTATGGAGCAAATTTTACAGGCAGTAGCAGGCTTAGAATTAATGTCATTCCTGGATGGATTTTCAGGATACAATCAAGTACTGGTGCATCCCGATGATCAGTTAAAGACTACGTTCCAAACCAAGTGGGGCACTTATGCATATCGGAAGATGCCATTTGGTCTGATCAACGCCGGAGCTACCTTTCAGAGAGCCATGGACATCGAGTTTAAAGGATTGGTCAATAAATCAGTAGTGATTTATCTGGATGATATAACAGTGTACTCCAGAAAACGAAACAACCATCTCCAAGATTTGAAGCAAATCTTTCAAAGATGCTTGAGGTATGGGATCTCGCTCAATCCAAAGAAATCTTTCTTTGCATTAAGCGAAGGGAAATTGCTCGGATTCATGGTATCTAAATCTGGTATTCACATAGAACCCGACAGAATCAAGGAAATTTCCGAAATATCCATACCTCATAAGAAGAAAGCCATGCAATCCTTCCTTGGACAGATCAATTTTGTCAAAAGATTTGTCCCGGATTTTTCACGTATTATTTTACCCTTACAAAAAATGATAAAAAAGAATTCAAATTTCAAATGGGGTCTAGACGAGCACGAAGCATTCAACTTAATCAAACAAGCCATCATCAACGCTCCATCTTTGGCTACCCCAAATTTTTCAGAACCTTTCATCTTATACACGTTTGCCTCAGAAAAATATTATGCTGTGATTTTAACTCAAGCAAATCACGAAAAGGGAGAAGCCCCAATCACATTCTTTAGCTCAAACTTACAAGGTGCTGAACTCAATTATTCTGACGTCGAGAAACAGGCATATGCTATTTTCGAAGCAATCAAATATTTCAGACCTTTCTTACAAAAAGCCCATACCAAAGTTATAGTACCGTTTCCAGCGGTAAGAAACCTGCTGATACAGAAGGATGTGGGCGAAAAGAGAGCGAATTGGATCACTGCCTTACAAGAATACGACCTTGAGATCAAGCTGGCACACATCGTAAGAGGTCAAGGCTTCTGCAAGATGTTAGATGGAGCATCGCAAATCCCTGAGAACTCGTCTGAAGAGTACACACGTATGAGGTAAGCCTAAATGACGCAGAATCATTATATGCTGACACCATTTATTTTCTTAAGAACGGGTATGCTCCATCACGTCTGGATCATACCAAGAAAAGAGCTCTGAGATTAAAAGCTAAACAATACCAGCTCATAAATGATGTCCTGTTTAAAAGGAATTACGATTCTGTACTTCTTAGGTGTCTTGAGAAAACTGAAGCCGAAAAGGTTTTGCAGGAACTCCATGATGGACCAGCAGGTGGACACTATGCCGGAGATGCGACTGCACACAAAATCTTGTGTGCAGGATATTATTGGCCCACGCTGTTCAAAGACTCATACAATTACGTAAGGAAATGCCAAGTCTGCCAGACTACTGCAGGAAAACAAAGGAAAGCGTCCATGCCGCTACAACCAGTCAACATCGACCAACCATTCAGTCAATGGGGCTTGGACATAATAGGTGAGATCGTTCCTCACTCTTCTAAGCAGCATAAGTATATCCTTACAGCAACTGATTATTTTACCAAATGGGTAGAAGCAGTTCCTCTCAAGACAGTTCATTCTGAAAACATTATTGAATTCATAGACCAATTTATCATAACTAGGTTTGGATTGCCAACGGCCTTAATGTTTGATAACGCTTCATATTTTTCTGGAAATGCTATGACTGAGTTTGCGCTCAAAAGAGGGTTCAAACTGAAATATTCTGCCAACTACTATCCGCAAGGTAATGGATTGGCTGAATCAACGAACAAGAACCTAATCAGAATTATCAAAAGAACAGTCAACCAAAACCAAAAGAATTGGCACAAAGCGCTGGTAAATGCTTTATGGGCTGATAGAATCACAAAGAAAGCTTCGATCGACACTTCTCCCTTTAACTTAGTTTATGGGAGGGAAGTGGTTCTTCCGACTCACTTAGTCATTCCCTCTTTGTCTTTAGTGCAATACATCGATGAAGTACCTACTTCCTCATTACAATTAAGACAAATGGAAATAATCAACCTAGAGGAACAAAGAGAACAAGATAGGAAAACCCATGCACATCACCAAGCGCTAATAAAATCTTCTTTTGACTCAAGCATCATAACCAGAAAAAACTTTCAGATGGGAGATTTAGTTTTGAAATGGGATAAGGCACATGAAGAAAAGGGCAAACATATGAAATTCCAGAAGCTGTGGCTTGGCCCTTTTCAGATTGTAGAAGTCGTAGGCCTGTCCACATTCGTGTTGCAGGATCTGGCAGGAAAGAGAGATTCTTTACCTGTCAATGGACTGATTCTTAAATTATATTTTCCATAGAAGAGAAATTATTCTAATTTTTGTAGGATAGATTTAGTTTTTATATTTCATTTAATGTTGTCTTTCTCTTTTATGAATAAAACCCGTTGTAGATGATCATGTGAAAAAGATTCATGAAAAGAGCACGCCAATTCTCTATCAGATTTTGATTTTGCTTGTACAAATAGCAAAATTTTTGAAAAAAATCTGAATTTTATTATTAACAAATAGAGTTAACTTCACCTTGATTACGATATTAGTTTCAACCTCAAAGAACTTTGACGAAGGCAACCTTTGGTGAAAAAATTGTTTTGTATCAGCACCATGAAAGGTATCATCAATAATAAAATAAGTACTCTCTGCAAAGCTGTTGTTTTCAAAAAACTCTATTATTGTCGTCCAGAGCTTTCTTGAGTAAAAACAATGACTTCCTCCCTGCTAAAAGGGAATTGCAGCATTCAGAGAAATAATCCAAGCAAAACACTATATCTCAAAGAATAAGAGGTCTCATCACGAGCCGGCTTATCATGATCACAGATATTATAACTTGCGGACTTTGCCAATACTGTCTATCAAAACAGGGCAACAACTTAAGATTGTTGCAATCAAAATACAAGAGGTCTCATCACGAGCCGGCTTGTTCAGCAAAAGTGTAAATCAAGTGAATGACTGTGTCATAATTTGGCCACCAAACCAAGACATTGTTCTTTAGAGAATTAAAAAAGGAAAAGTGTGTCAAAAAGGATTTTTCTCTGGAATGTTGCGAGTAACCTCAAGCAGGAAAAAGGATCATTGTTGGATAACATGGTAACCCTGTCGAGGCTATGGACGCTTGCGGGTAGCAGAGGCTCTACCTACGACAAATGAGTATACTTTTAAGCCAGTACGCAGAGAAGACCTTATTTTATCTTTAACCAAGACCAAGTAATGTCTGGTGCGAATGCAAGAAAAAGCCTGAGGAAGCAAGCAATTGAGATATAAAAAGGTTGAGACAAAGTATCGTTGACAAGGTGAGGGGTAATCTACTCTATCTGTTCATAACAAAATTTAGACATATAAGAATTTTGTTGTTTCGGAAGTGAACGATCAATAGAAAAGCAGAGATAACTGGTTCTTCGCAGTGAATCGCCATTGTTGTGGTCACCAACAACCCCCCTCTTCGTTTGATATTAGTAATAACATCAAACAAAGGGGGACCCTTAGCCAAAATCCAAAAAATATTTTTGTGTAAAAAATCTTTTGTATCAGCTCCCTAAAAGCTATATCACGTCACAACGGAAAAAGGAGCGCTTGCCCAAAGCGCATAAATGCACTAAAAAGGAGCGACATGAGAACCCATCGCATTGCTCGCATTAAGAGCATTTGCGAAAGGAGAACCTAAAGAAACGCCGACGGCTGATATGCGACGTCGCACGTCGCAATGTCACACGAGCAGCACAAAATGACAAAGTGAAAAACCTTGCGATGTTGCGATCTGCGATCTGCGACCATGCGAAGCTGCGATCTGCGATATTAGCGATCTGCAATATCTGCGATCTACGATAACACTTAAATAACGTCGCAGCCATCGATATTGCAATACCAATCGTAGAAAAGACTCATCGCAAGAACTCTCCGACATACACGGTAGATCCAATTTTGAAAGCGCACCTTAAGGGAAATTAATGATCGCATGCTTGAATATCCAGAAATGATTGCATCGCATTTATCGAAGAGTCAAGTTATGATGAATGTCATTAATTTCGCATTCATTAGAATTTAATGCTTTCATGTCAATCTTTTCGTCATTTCCCTTCTTCTTTGCGTAAATTGCAAGACATGCAACTGATATAAATCTATATGTAGGAAACATCTAAGGAGAAGGGAAAAGCACCAATAAGACAACAGAGAGAAGATGCCTCCGCAATTGGATGACGCATGCAGCAGAACTGCGGATTCCAGAGTATCGTCCAACAGGCACTGATGAAAATAGACTGTCCGAGACTCAGAGTCAAAGGCACACAAAAGCAGCGTGTTTACAAAAGATCCTGAAGCTTAGACTTGGTAAAGCAGAGAAAGAAGCGCAAGAGAATAAAGACGCTCCAGAAAAGCCTGGAACAAAGAACGGAAACAATTCTCGAAACAGGGGATTGTCCATACAGTGCGACTTGTAACTCATTGAGTCATTCGCACGACCGGAAACTGAAATAGCAACAGCAAAATCAGTTCGAAAAGAAACTAGGTTGTACTAAGTGTGCGCACAGCAAATACACCCAGCTAGAGAAAGGTTTTCGAAAATATCTTCTAATCTAACAGAAAGAGGTGCTAGCGCTTGTTGTTTCTAATTTTCAAGCTCGAACGAAAGGAAAGGACAACCATCTGACTCTTTCAGGGCGAACAGCGCATTGCTTACAGCACTAAGGAGCAGATACAGAAACGGTTAGAAATTAGATTCAGTTTTTAGAAATAAATTTGTTTTTAGTAAAAGGGCGGTCATTCGAAGCCATTCCCTGAATTTGTGTAAAGTAAATTAGTCGGTTACTAGTATTTAACCCTTCTCGTTGCATTGGAGAAGGGTCCGAAATTTTGTCAAAAAACTTGTCCTCAGAACATGCACTTTTGCACCCTCGGAGGGGGTTTTTGATGAATGGATGGATCAAGATTTATTTATGTTTGCATTTTAATACCTGCTACTGATGTTGCACTTCTGTACTCTTAGTAGGCATTAGAAGCAAGTAGAAGTATATCATTATTGCTTAAGGTCTGTAAGTTTAAAATCAGTCATAAATGGTACTTTTATCTCTTGACTAATTTCTGCTTGCATTCTTAGAGTAATATACAGCTGATGTTATTTATATGTTAATGTATGAATGAGTGGACTACCATTTGGCACTTTTGTATGGTGGAGTCATTGATTTGTGCTTAATACATGAATAGCTGATTATGCAATATGATGTTCACAACCGTTTTGCTTAACTTTTTACGCAAGATGGTTCATCTTAATTGATTTATATTCTCATAATAGCTGAATAATATTCATTACCAGTTATTCTGTGAAATCTTTCTAGATTGCATAATGGAAAAATTTTGTCCCGGGTTAGTGTAGATTAGATGTATTGTTTTTGTTAGATTAAAGTAGTATAAAGTCATTTCAGAATTTAGAATTAGATTAGTTAAGGAATAATTACAGATTTTCTACTATCATTTTCTACACACACACATCACTATTTTCTACACGCACACACACCCCTTAGAACGGGAAGCTGGTCCTGTCATCCCTAGTCGGACCCGCTACACCAAACGGGCACGGAGCCGCCAACTAGGTTCCCGGCCGGGTGGGTATCCCCCCTATGTTGTTGACCCGATTTCAGAGCCCTCAACACCTGGACACAACCTTAATAGCGAAACATTGCTTCCAGGGTGAGATACTCAACTTGGTAGCCTTTGTACTCAACGAACTCTTTGAGGTGTGCGAAGATGTCTACCGGTGGAGCATTGGATTTTTGTTCAGATACTTGGTAATGACACTAGCGATGTGGAAGTGGAGGCCATCCCTAGAGAGGAAGATGGCAACCATTACTAAAGATCAGCCAATTACACTCAGATATGAACCATGGAGGGCATCAGGGGATCCCAACGTCAAGGAAATCAATGAAGTGTTCTTCAGGAGTTGGTACACCCAGATGGTGGATGCCATTCAGTCCACGGGGAGAATACCCAAGACTCTCTTGGATGAGTTCTTGGACGACCTCTACTTCGAGGCTTCACACATGCATACTTACCTTAGACCACACTGTGTTAACCCCACCACATTTATGTTAAGGCCATAAAGATTTGGTTTGACAGAGGAGGCTTTGTGCAGAGAAGTAGAATCATGGCTGGGGGTGGCCTACGAAATAACAGAGGGAAAGCCTAGGTACCTGTTTAGAGCTGTGGCACCATAGAGCCAAGAAGAAGAGGGAGCATAAAGTAGTAGCAGAAGGGAGACAAGGAAGTACTCCAACCAATGCTGCTCCAAATGGAGGAGAAAATGTTTGAGGTAAGGAGGATAATCACAAGCTTCGAGCTAGGTGAGGGTGAATATCCCAAACATTTTCAAGGTTCAACTATGTTGTTCCCAATTATAATGCCACCCCTCTCAATGGCTCCTCCCACGGGTGTCACCCAGGCCCCCTCCATGACCCTAGTGCCCAAACCACAAAAGAAGCGGGTTATCCACACCCCCCAAGTCAAAACGTCGACTACCAAAAAGTTGAAAGTTAGCACCCTAGCCCCAGTCATCGATCTCACTGTTGAGGTCGCACATCAAATTCCCACAACTGCGATAGTCAAGGAAATCCCCAATACTGCAACCACTGCAATACATCAGTCGTGGGATTCATCCCCACAAAAAGCTTCCACCTCCACAACGGTGTCTGAGCTCTTCCCCTTAAGCCATAGGAGAATATCTGCGAAAGAAGAAGTTTAGTCAACTGGCCGGAAGGAAGGTGTCACCTCGACTTTAGAAATGCCACCTACTACGAGTACAACACCAATGCTAGGACTGGACCCACTGACTAGAAGATGCCTGGATTCTAGTTGTTAGGGAGAAAGGACTGGCCTGTACCTACCCACGCCCCCTATAAAAATCATAGTCCCCCTGAACCCTAGTATCACCCCAACCACACCATAGTTCACCCCGCCATCACAACAACCATCCCAACAAGAGCATTCACCCGCCTCACATTCCGATAAATCCATTATAAGTGCCCTACCCATACAACAACAGTTTCTAGAACCATACACCATAAGGGCTGATACATTATATCACTGGTCATCAGCCCAATTATTTTCTTTTATTCAGCAAGCCGCCCATAAGGCCGAGGGCTTGCATGATAAATTGGTTAGGGATCATGAGTAGCAGATGATGATATTTCTCATAGTGATGGAAGAACACAATCGCCTGCAAGAGGTGAATACAGGGTTGCAAGCACAAGTGAAACAGCTTACGCAACGATTCCAAGCCATGTGGCCAATAGTCGTCGAAGCCAACACTAAAGCATCAGCAGACATGTCCAAATGCTCCTTTATCGACTGCTACAATCATATACAGACAGTGTGCGTATGCTTGGCAACCACAAATGCAGAGATGAAGAAGAAGTTAGAGACCGTAAGGTCTGCACTGCCAAACCCTGTGGAAATATATGCACATTCAGTTGAAAGCAAGATGTGAGAGATAGAGACAAAGAAACAGGCACTAACTGACGCCCTCACTTATGGATATGCCTTAATGGGAAAATTCCATGATTGGTCGAGCATTCTAGCTCTGAAGAATCACCAAGTTTACCCGTTACACGAGAAGATTCAATCTCTATTTTCCAACACAAGGGCATGCACCGATCCTGTTTAGCTCCAGCAGCTAAATGAAAAAATTGACATCCTCCAAGCCCAAGTTGATGCAATTGAGGAGGAGTCAGCCAGGACAAAGAGGGTAATCTAAGACTTACGACCCTCAGTGTAGATGTAGGTCCTGCAATTTAAAGAGGCATGTGACTCAAGCAGCCAGCAACTAGATGACCTGCAGGTCCAACGGCCGACAACCCTGACATCACAATCAGTCGAGACATTTACACAAAGTGCAGATGCAATCCTCACAAATTGGAACTTGGCTATCCGATGATACATCGAGTTCAGGCAGTAGACGACAACATCAGTCCTCGAGTTGGAGCCTTCGTTTGGAATGAAGGAGTCACAAGGTCAGGAAAGGGGCACAGAAATAAATGCCACACCACAAGCTAGGTTGGAAATGGAAGGAATGCCTATTCCACATGAAGGTATCACAACAACAGAGGTGTCGGCACAATAGATAGAGGAAATAACACTAGTAGCAACACATCTGCTACCCGTAGAACCCATGGAGACAACACTACAGCCACTAGAGGTCGAAATGACTTAACTCAGTGTTGGCTTGTATGGGCCTGACCCAAGTTTAGACGTGATTTAGCCAAGCAAATCCTGGTACTAATGGCCCTTTCGGAAATAGTCCATGGAGCACAGACTGAGGTCTTACCCAAAGTAGTATGGGAGGGTGCTAGAACCAGGTTTCCACACCCTGGGGATGTCTGATGAGCATCTGGAGGTTCGCAGTTTGACCTTGCGTAGGTTGCTACATGCACCTGTTAGTTCCTCGCAACCTGGGATGTTGCTTCCGCGCAGCCCTACTCGGGGTGAAATCCCTATTATACCCAAGTTCCTTTATATTTAATCTGTTATTACCTAATTATTTAACTTATTTATGTAATACTAATGAAAAATTAACAGTATATCCAACAATCATATAAGTGCATGTGATAAAAAAAATAGTATAAATGTAAAGAAGACAATATACAGTAGATGTAAAAAAATTAGAATAAAATTATATTTATTATTCTTCGTTCAAGATTACAGACTCGACACTACCCTGTGCACTCAGCTGCAGGGGTCTGTGGACTCAGCTGCAAACTCTACTAGCCCTCTGTGCACTCAACTGTAGAGCCTATTCCTACTACTATGACCCAATACACTTAGACTCTTACTCTATGCTCAAACCATTCGTATTCATCTATCTCCCCAATTCACTATCTTTACAACTTAAAGCCTTGCTCTATTTATACAATCCCATGGTCCGTGGACCATGGGTAGTGTGATGCAGGAAAGTGTTCCCTCTGCGAACAGAGGCAACCCCTCTAGCCCTAGAGTGGGTCTAGTCACAACAAGGACAAAACAACAACTAATTCCCTTAAATAGTCATCATTGGAGGCCTACCTCAAACTAGTGGTTGATGAAGTTCCATTGCACTGCTCTAGCTTTCGTCTCCTTCTCCTTAAAAAGCGATTAACTTGAAACACCACAAAGAAACAACAAAGCACGTAACCGAGAAACAACAATGATCTATTTACTCATAAAGTCAAGAAGTCATGAGCTATCAAGTAAATTGCATGCAAGACATAGGAAATCATCATTGGTTGTATTAATAATAAATCAAGAGCAAAGCTTACAACCAAGTCTTGATGTCGTAAGCCTTCTTAGAACGTCCAACCAGTGTGTTTCTTCAAGCATTCACTCTCAAAGATAGGTATCCCAAATAGCAATATATCTCTCTCTCTCATTCACAAGATTTAACACAAGGTTAAGGGCACTCCACACCTTCTTGCAAACTATAAAGCAATCCCACATTTTTCATGCTCACACCAAAACTATCTACCAAACTCAAAAGCAGCAGCAACACTATACAACCAAAAGAACTAGCAGCTGATAGAAATGGTGAGTGATTTGATATGAGAAGGAGTCTCCATGAAATGAGGGAGAGGGAGCTTATCCTCAGGGCAGGTAGCACAAAAGACGGAACTACCATGCCAGAAGGGGAAGGGCGACCCAAACTGACCCAACAACTAGGTCCAGAGACATCTAGAAGGCCAACTATTGGAACAAATTCACCCAATCTGGATTTTCACTAGTGAATAACTAAGCTTTAGTGCCAACATTTCTAAGAAGCAATGTATTCAATCAAACCATCGCTAAAGATAGCAAATAGCCTCGCGTCGGGGCATGAAATCCAACAGTCGTGGGAAACAGATGTACTCTTACGATGAGGGCGTGACAACACTGTTTATGATAGGGTTCTGTCATGTGTATTAAGTGTATTCATGCGATGAGGCAAAAAACTTAGGAAAAGAGGGTCAATTGGCAACATAAGAGAGAATTTGTTCAATATGAGCATGTTTTACTAGACACATGACACAGTAGAAGGACTAGGGTGAAGGCAGTGACAAATTACTTTGTAACAGGTAGGCTGACATGACATTACATTACTTTACAATACTTAGGGTGGACAACCCTATGACTCAACCTATACTTTGCGCTCCGCACTCGCAATTTGCAAAGTCTTACAATACATTTGACTAAAACCTGGGCTTTGAGCCACAAAACATGCTATGGGGAGATTCCATGCCCAATAGGCCCCCATCACAATCATCGTGACTTGTCTCGAGTCACTTTGTTGGTGTGGAAATCTTGGTGCAGAGCCCCTCCAACTGGTCCCGTACTGCTTGGAGGTTCGCAACGCACTGTTCTGCAGTTTGCTGGACCATCTGCATGCGCTCTTTCAATGCTTCATTGTGAGGATCAATTGCCTTCCTTAGCACATAGAGTCCCTGCATCTGTGCAAGATTGCCCTCAATATCTACCGTAATGGTGAATGCCTCATCACTCCATGGCTGGACACATGCTTTGAGAAGTGCCTCTTTGTATCTTGCGGCATCCACCTGTTGTTTCAGTTCCCTAGCTTGCTACATCTTTGCCAGCCATTGAGTGAGGACAACTGACTGTGCAGTTCCTCTTAAATTATCCTATTGATCCTGAAGCATTCGTGCCTTTGTTTCTAGGCACTATATGTTGGGGTCCTCCTACAAGGATGTGACGAAGCCAAAGCCTTGGTCCAACATACCGGTACAGTCCTACACTGTCCATCCAATTTCTTCCAATCTTGTTTGAATAGCACTAACGCACTGCTCTCTAACTTCTGGAGGAGTGGAAGGCTACGCCTTCAGCCGTAGCTCGACAATCTAGAGATTCAGCTCTAGCTGCACACGCGTGGTTTCCTCCTACGCATTTCAGACTCCACTTTCCAGACAGTGGATCCACATTTCGTTTGGTAGGTCTGCAGCGATGGAAAACTTTGGGATTCATCGGCACGCTTCATCAATTGTCTGCACTATCTGTTGGTTTTGTGACACCAGTTCGTCACGCTACAGGTTGAGCTGTTCGATGTTGATCTTTTTCTCACTCATCACCTAAATCACGCGGTCGTCCCTGGTGCAGAGCTTTGCTATTATTCCATCTTGTAGTTGGTACAATGTGTCTCGTAGAATGGAAGCCAAATTAAGGCCAAGTCCTTTGATACTACCCACCACAGCTTTGTCGACCTCATTCTCTGTTGTTAGCGCTCCTTCTGGTAGCACTATGGTGTTGGCCATCTTTATGCGTAACAACTGCTCTACTGCCGATATGCCTGCTGTGCCGTAGATGGCTATGATTCCTTCTTGTTGGGGCCGCACCTGTAGTTCGTGCAGCTGAACCCTTAGGGCCCCAAACACAATTTGCTACTCCGACATGGCTTCTTGGAGCACTTCCTCGGTGACCTTGTGAACTGTGTCGTCAATGTCATAGAGGTCACCTTCTGTTAATGTGATAGGGTCAATGGCCAATTTGGATGGCTTAACCTTTCTTCGTGGACTTGATCTCTCTATGACACACGACCTTTTTAGTTGGGTGGAAATTGTGCCTGGGTCCACGCATTCATCTACGAGGTCTGTGTCCTCTGCTTCCTATCCTGTAGACAAGTCCTCACCCTCCTTGTCCTATGTTATTGTGGCCCCTATTCTCTGCGCTGCTACTGCTACTTTAGTAGCCTTTGCCTATTCCATGACTGCCTTTGCTGCCTCACGGACTGCCCTTACCTCCATGGCCGCTTTTTCATTGCACCTCTTCTCGACCAACTTCGTGACATGCAACTTGGCCTCATCCTTTCGTTTCTATGTTGCTATCCTATCTAGCTCCGCCAGATCTAGGGCACGCAACTCGAGAGGCCATGACTCTAACACTAAAAAAATTGCATCAACAATGGTGATGAAGAGGAGCTTGTTCCATTGTTGCACCATATCCTTACGCGCCTTGATGTAAATATTATGCATGTCTGCCTTGAAGTCTGTAAAGCTCCACAGAATGTTGTGCACTATGGGGGACAGGCGCGGCCTTCTATTGATCGACATCCTAATGCTTGCCTCCATGATCACCCAGAATATCTTTGTCTCGTGAATCTGCTTCGCGTCCTTAGTAGCCTAAAGCAACATGTACTTTGTAGCCTCTGGTAAGTCCTATTCAATGCTCGGGAACTGACTATCCTTTAGCAGTTCTCCCATTACCTAAAAAATGGACAAGAACAACCACGCGTAGTGGAAGGTCTTGCCCTGCTCCTGGGATTCCTTGCAGTTGGTCAAGAATTCCTCGCAGAGGAACTCGGCCCAGTTGAATTGGACCCCCTCTATGAATTGTTCTGCCAATGCAACTACTGTCGGTGGTACCTCATCGCCGCGACATTTTATCATTACCTTCCTGGCCAGGAGTTGGGTGGCTATGCACACCCCTTTATCTTTGATGTTGTCGATTGTGTAACCCCTCCTTTTCTTCTCAAGTTTATATTTCTTCTTCAAGGCCTTCGCGAGAGACAAATCTCCACTTTTTCCTGCTATCGCCACAGGGTCCTTTCCCTTATAGGGAAGCCGAGAAATTCTATGGATGAGGTCCACCGTGATGGGAATAGGCTCCTACATTCATAAGTACCCATCATGCACCAGGCAAAGACGCTGCTTGATGATGAAAATAGTAATGGGTGCGTAGTGAAAGTGTGGAATCAATACTAGATAAAGCAATCTGGCATTCTCCACACCGCGCAGCCATTGTCGTCGCTCTAATGTTGTGACTAGCCCCTCGGTGCTTCGCTTCATGAGGATCTTTGTCTCTAAGTGTGGGAACTTCTCATTGTCCGCGAGGTCCCAATCTTCAATCTTCATTGTGGGGATGCAACCCAGGTCCGAGCCCTCAAACGCAATTCCATCAAGGAGGGGTGTTGGAGAGGTAAATCCCCTCTACGGATAGAGGCGATCCCTACTAGCCCAGAATGGGACTAGCAAAAATCAATCAATGCTACTGTGCAAGCTCCTAATTGCAATTAAAGGAGAGGTAAAGAACACCTACTTGGATTCCAACGCTATTGTTTGATGAAGAGATGCCGCTCTCACTCCTTCGCTCTGGCCGGTCACGATCTTCCACGATCTCCGTGAATAGATACCTACACACACGAAGAGACAGACAAACACAAGCATGAAATCTAATAAAAGCAATTATACATCAGTCAGAAAGGACGTAATTCACATTAACCATTGCAACGACAAATGAGAATGGAACCATAACAATAGTCATCTATTATTAAATCAATAACAGAGAAAGGTACAACCAATGTTCTGATGCTGAGTCCTTCTCTTGAGGGTCCAGCCAGCAAATCTCTTAAGCATTCACCCTTGGAGGTAAGTTCTCCCAATACAAAAAGCTCTCTCTGACACAAGCAATACTCACAACCTTCCTTGAGCTTCCTCTAATAAAACCACACTTGTCACACCAACTACTTACTAACAGTAGCAATCCAAGCACTATGAATTCCACACTATCCAAACTAGCTTCTCATGGTAATGGTGGAGGTTTAAGTAAAGAAGGAGTCTCCACGGATGGTGGGAGGAGAAGCTTATCCTCAAGGAAGGTGGTTCCAAATGACGAACAGACATGCCATAGAAAGGAGGGCGACACTCACAAGGCTAACAACCAGACCTGGAACCATCTGGAAGGCTGGCTGTTGGAACAAATTCGCCCAAACTGGATCAGCGCGGGTACAACACTGAACTGACGCGCTGACAGCGCATCACAATAACAGTGGAGGCTGTGTCAGCGCGGCTTGATACTTTGATAGGCTGCGCTGGCGCACAAAATTCGACCAGCGCGGGAAACCCGTGTGCTTCCGCGCTGGCAGCGCACCAGTAACACTATAAGCCGCCCGTCAGCGCGGTTATTTTAATAACAGACGCGCTGATGCAGTAAACTTTGGAAAAGTGGGTCATTTGGCCAGTTTCAGAGAGCATGAGCATGGTGCATTTGATTTCATGAGACATTAGGGAGACTGACAGGGAGACAGTGACAAATTACTGCGTAACAGATGCCCCCTAAAGCATGAGACCCGAGAGAGTGGGAGGGGTGAAATGCTTTACGAAACTGCTGAACTGGAACACCACCAAGAAGGACCTGCATGAATGTACAACTGATATCTCGATCACATGTAGTCTAGGCATGGGCGCAGCCATCCAAAAGACATACGAAGAAGGTCTGTGGTATGGACGCAGCCACCCAGCTGAAGAGACCATAAAGATAAGAGGGTATGGTCGCAGCCATCCCAAAGACTCAGGTATGGGCGCAGCCATCCATCAATGAGTCATGCAATAACAATCCACAAAATCGCAGCCTGGTTCATAACAGACAAAAACCAGGGTCTTGCGCTCCATCCCAATCCGAACAAAGTACAAGTTCAAGCATGTGAATACATGAGTTGAAGTCGAACATGCATGAACATCGTCTGATTACCAGTCAATGATGAAAACTGTTAACAGACGCGAGAGGTACCACCAATAATGACAATGGTCCTCAAGGTACTTATAGGTACAATCCGCGGCGTGTGAATCAATGAGCTGGTGTCGAACACCTGCAGAATCATCCGATTGGAGGCCAATGACGAAAACCTCACGTCGAACACGAAGAACCTGCCATTGAGGCATGCAGGCTCTAACGCACCTGAAGGGAGTCCCTAGGTCACTTTCCTGGATAATGAGCTGAAGTCGACAGGAAGTAACCTTGATTGAAGGTGGGCCATAATGTTTCCCACATCATCGACACGAGACAGAGAAGGATAAAAGATTTTGTGTGAGACATCAGAGGGAGGTGGTAATCTTGCAGAGGTCAACTTCTCTTGAACATATCGGCGGCACAACAGTGGATTTGGCAGTATCTGACATCAAGGGAGCAGAGGTCATGGTGACAATGGCAATGAGCAGATGAGAGGTCAAATAGGATAACCCAAACCCATGGAGGCTAGTGTAAAACAAGATGAAAAATGCCCACCCAGACACGAATGCAGATGAGCGCCATGTTCAAGAGCGACATACTGCTGACACGACCATTATTACAGTTTCATTTCCCCCACCATTTCTGGCAGGTACCCCGGTTATTTTTGGATGACAAGCTTGACAGGGATAGAATATGCTTGGAGAGGCGTCACCTCGACGATGTTCTATGTCATGAAGTTTTAACGAGCCTGACAAAGGAAGAGCTCGGCGTCTTTTCCTGTTTAGAGAGTCTGAAAAGACAGCGGAAAAGGAAACTCCAGGGGGGTCCTTTTTCATAAAGTTGTGTCTCTCGAGCCCGAAAAAGTATAAAACAATGCTCGAAAGAACCGCCCGACCATTACGACCGAGGAGTACTTTTCGTGAATAGTAGCTTCAACCCGAAAAAGTAAAAAAGCGGTCGGAAGCATGCCGTTTTAGAGCCAGTAACGAGTGTGAAACGACAAACACCCGGCGATCTTTTTTTTTTTTAAAGTTACACGGTTGGAAAAAGAGCTTAAAACGGCCGCCTCTCATTCCCTTTAACGAGCCGAAAGGAAGCTCGGCCATCTTTTCTTGATTCATGTCGGAAAAGAGCTTAAAGACGACATTTTTCGGGACCAAGTGCACGAAGAATCGTTATGACCACGTCGGTTACTAGTACCTGCACAAGAACACTACCCGCATAAATCCGTTCGATATGCATAAAAACATAGTAAAACATTCATAAAGGCATAATTAAGTGATATTAGAGCTAAATCCATGGTGAAAATACGACAAAAACCCACATTGACAAGAGATTATAGCAAATTATGAGTTTTTTACCATAAATAGGGGGGTAAAAGTCATTTTTTACCATTGTTACCATTTTGAGTTGTGAAGAACGTTGAGGAGCTGCAAGGTTGACGGAGCGATTTCCAGCCCATACAGACACCATTCATCCGGCAGCTTGTTCCAGGTAGGTTCTCCTCTCCCTGTGTTTCATTTTAATCCCTTTTTTGAGCAATTCCACTGTGGGATGTGGCCCTTTGGGCAAATTTTTTGAGCATTGGTGCGCTCTCGGTCAGCGCGGGTTTCCCGCTCGGGACCGCGCTAATCGATTTATATTTACACGTACCACCACATGGGTCAGCGCGGAAAACACGTGTGCTTCCGTGCTGACCCAGTGAAAAAACAATGGTGCGCCATTTTCAGCGCGACTGTTTTAGAAACAGTCGCGCTGGCGCCGTAAAGATTTATTTTTTAAGAATTGGAGGTACAAATCTCAATGGTTAGCAACCTAATATTTTTTCATGGTATTGCAGGGAAAAATGTCTTTTGTTTGGCAAGAGAGATCTCACGATGATGAGGATATAGCCGCCTATGCACTTGCCGAATGCCGAAATGCAATGCGAGCATGCGGATTCTTGAAATTCTTCCTTACTCTGCGCCTAAGGGCGCAACCTGACTTGCTGGAGTTCTTAATCAGAGCTTGGAACCTATTGGATGGCAAATTCACGATCCATGGCCAGGACATTGAGTTCGACTCCACAGACATTTATTTCTTGACTGGATTATCGCAATGGGGCCGAATGCCCATCTTGGAGGGGCAACGACCTAGCAGTGAGACTCTTGATCAGCTCATGGCTCGAGTGTGCCCACGGGCTGTGAAAACACGGAGCGGGACAGTTGGTATCCCGACAGTGGCGGACATGCCTCTTCGCACCATACTCTTTCTACTGACACGGGCAGCGGGCTCTTTGGCCAATCATGAGGCTTCAAAGACCCAACTACTACTAGCTCTGGAGTGCTTACAGCCCACCATTTTCAACTGGGCAGCAGCTGTGACCACTAACATGAAGAGGCAACTGAACAACTGCCGACGCGGAGAGACGAAGCAGTTTGCATATGGGTCGCTTCTACTTCCGCTCATGCTGGAGCGGGTGCCGGCCCTACAGCTACAGACCATGGCCGTGGATCCACCTAGAGGTCCTTGGGAGACGAGGGCCAGTCGATGGGCCCGCGTCATGCCACGTGGAGGTGGAGGCCGCCCAGTGTCTTGGGGAGTGTATTTCAGAGAGTGGCTGGATCGCCAAGTTGTCATCGTGGAGGACTGGCCATATGCTGGCATGGACTTCCGCAATGATCCTGACATGCCACTGCCCGCGGGAGAGCATTGGGACGATGGAGGTATGACACTTGATCTCTTTTCAATATTTTTTGATGTTTTTTGATTTTTCATGTACATGTCTTGATAAATGTCACGGTGTGCAGATGTGGGACCTATGAGACCCATTGGCCTAGCCCCAACGGCACGGAGAGAGGGGCAAGGAGCTGGAGCCCTGGCCCTAGTTCCTCCAGGAGTTGATACGTCAGAGACTGTAGCTCGCAACCTCGAGGGTTTGCTGGAGGGGGTGCCAGATTACCAGGGGGTCGAGGAGGTCCCTATAGAGCATCAGATCCACACAGTGGGGGTGGCACCCAGGATGCACCACCTTTTGAGGCGAGTGGCACGGGCAGCAGTATGCTACAGAGAGCATAACCCAGATCAGTAGTCACCTAGGTTTTACTTCCACTGATGTTTTGAGAGACACCTGTCTCGGATGTACGGAGGACACCCGCTTTTATTTTTTGGACATGTACACTTATTTTTGAGCGCCTTAGTGCGCCACACGATATATATATATACTGTTTTTGGATGGATCGTTTCACATGTGATGATGTTTTTTAATATGTTTATGCAAATGTTCGATACAATTGTGATCTATGCATCTATTGCACAACACACGACCCATGTATTTTAATTTTTATGCAAGCTTAAAACACATATGCAGGCACACATGCAAACTATGCTTGGAAATTATTTACATATGCTTATTCTATGGTCTTATTCTGTTTTCTTCTTGTATGATGGTTATCTATTACGCAAATGTCTATCCAACACATGGTTTGCCAATGCATCGGTTAACGTATTTAATCATCTCGGAATGTGTTGATATGTGATATAATCAAAATTCCTTTCCAACAATCTCACACGTAAATACAACCTTAGAATGCGTTGGTCTCTGACGGAATATCGCCCATTGAGTTGATGGACAACAAGTTGAGAGTCCAGGTTTACCACCAAAGCACGGATGCCAAGATCAACTGCTTCGGCTAGCAATTCAATTACAACACTGTATTCGGCAACATTGTTGGTGGTACGGCCTAAGCACATGCCTTGAAGATCTAGCAACTCGCCGTGAGGATCATAGATCGCCCACGCCGCAGAAGACAAATTGCAAGTACTACGGCAGGCGCCATCGGCGAAGCCAATGTAAGGCGTATTAGACATCTGCACAAGAAGCAGAAAACAAAATAAGAGGCAAACATGCCTTCACACCAAAACAAAATAAGAAATCATGCACACATGACACACATGCTAAGAACACACGTATGTACAAACTAGGTGCACGAAATCATGCATAATATTTCTTCAAATAGAGCCCGTTGCGGGGCTTGTCAAGAGGATTTCCTTCGTAATCAATCAGCTTATATGCCCCCTTTTGCAAAACTCTCTTCACGATATAGGGGCCTAGCCACATGGATTCGAGTTTTCCTACCCCCAGCTTATCCTTAGCTTGATCATAGAGCAGTACTAGGTCTCCCTCAACAAAGGAACGAGGTCGAATGGTGTCGTCGAAGTGGGCCTTAACCCTCTTCTTCTGCGCTTCAATAGCTAGAGAGGCTAAGCGACGGGTCTCGTCTAGCCTTTCTAAATAGAGAAGTTGTTCCTCCACCGGAGTGGTGTTGGGAAGCAACTCGATAGCTAATTTTAACGAAGGAATCTCACACTCAACAAGAAGGGTGGCCTCCAGTCCATAAACAAGTTGAAAAGGAGTGAAACCGGTGGTGTCCTTCACAGAGGTCCGGTAAGCCCACAAGGCAGGGAACAACATCAGATGCCAATTAGACTTGTGCGTATTCATGGTGCGTTGGAGCATTGTGATCAAAACTTTGTTCACCGCTTCAACTTGGCGGTTGGATTGAGGGTAATAGGCGTCGAGCTATCTTGACGCAAGCCTAGTTGGGTTGTTAGTTCCGTCATCATATGATTACGGAAATGTTTTCCGTGATCTGTGACAATAGCCTGGGGGACTCCGAACCGAGTAATAACATGATTTAACAAGAACTGCGCCGCTATGTAACCGTCTTCGTTCAGTGTAGGCATCGCTTCGGCCCATTTGGTGAAGTAATCCATGGCAACGATGATATATCCATGCCCCCCGGTCGAACGAGGGTTACAAGACGTATAATCGATGCCCCATTTGGCAAAGGGACCTACGGTAACAACAGGGTGCAGTGGTGCGGGAGGTGCACGCATTTTTCGGTGGTAAACCTGACATTCATGACATGCACGGACGGCAAGGATGCAATCCTTGAAAATAGAAGGCCAGAAATAACCAGCACGGAGAATCTTCTGGGCGGTAGCATATCCGGACATATGGCCGCCACAAGCACCGGAGTGGCAGTCATTCAACACCTGCTCAGCCTCCTCGAGAGTCAAGCATCGGCGAAGGACAGAATCAATGCCGAGGCGGTACAGGGTATCGCCAATAATGTGATAGGGTTGAGATTGGTGACGAATCCTTTGTCGAGCGTCTTTCGATACATCAGGACGGAAGGAAGACATCTGCAAATACACTATGATGTCCCCATACCAAGGGTCGAGGGTGCTGATTAGAAACAATGTTTCATCCGGGATATGCTCTTCCGAACGGGATGGTACAGAAGGGGATGGCAAAGAACAGAGCAGTTCTGCAAAGACCAGAGATTTCTTAGACTTGGCGGTAGTAAATTCCAAGTCAAACTCTTGTAGGATGACAATCCATTTCGAGTACTTGCCCCCCAGCAGCTGACGCGACAAGATGTAGGTCATAGGGTTGCAGTCGGAAATCACGGTCGTAGTGCGCAACAGGATATAGTGCCGGAATCGTTGGACGGCGCAGACAGCTGCCAATGCCAACTTCTCGACATACGCGTAGCGAGTTTCTGTATCCAAGAGATTGCGACTAAGGTAATAGATAACATGCTCGTTGCCATCATCATCATCCTGCACCAGAACCATGCCGATGGTGGTGTCAGCGGCAGCTAGATAGAGGGAATAATCACGGTGATAGTTCGGAGGTCTCAAGAGTGGAGCCGAGACAAGGAGGTCCTTGAGTCGCTCGAAAGACTCCTGGGCGATGGCATCCCAACGAAAGGGTGTGTCTCGCTTTAATAATCGTGTGAAACCCTTAGCTACCTCGGCATAATTCGGAATGAATCGTCTAAGAAAATTCGCTTTACCCTGCAGGCTCTGCAATTGCTGCAAAGAGGCAGGGGGAGGAAGATTCAGGATGGCCTCAACTTTGAGGGGATCCAAGCGGATGCCTTCTCGGGAGACGATGAACCCGAGCAGTCGGCCGGATTCTACGCAGAAGACACACTTATGAGGATTAAGCCTTATGCGGTAGTGTCGACAGCGGAGAAAAATCTCGCGAAGATGAGCAGGATGGTCCTGACGCTTAGCTGAATGAGCCGGAAGGTCATCCAGGTAAGGTTGTACAATGTGACGTATATCATGAAAGGCATAAGACATTGCACGTTGAAATGTAGCGCCGGCGTTCTTTAGACCGAAAGGGAGCTTCTTATAGGCGAAGGTGCCCCAAGGACAAATAAAAGCTGTCTTGTGCTGGTCTGTGGGTGCAATGTTGATCTGGTTATAGCCAGAGAAGCCGTCCATAAACGAGTAAATCTCACTTCCTGCGCACTCATCAATAAGCTGATCGATGAAGGGCGTAGGGAAGTTATCCTTTGGACAAGCACGGTTGATATCTCGGTAGTCAACACAGACCCGGATAGTACCCTGCTTTTTATTCACAGGGACTATATTAGACACCCAATCTGTAAGAGGAATGGGGTAGATGAAACCAGCTTTAAGAAGCTTTTCGACTTCGGCCTTGATGGCTGCAGCCTTTCAGGGGTGCACAGGGCATAAGCGCTAACGAACAGGCTTAACACCTGGGTACATAGGTATTTTGTGCACCACTATATTAGGATCGATGCCGGGCATTTCCTCATAGGACCATGCGAAGACATCACGAAATTCGCGAAACAGAGCGGTATAGAGCTGAGCTTCCTCAGGAGTGCAAGTGACTCCGATATGAATGCATTCGACGATCCCTGATTTGACAGAGATGTCGATCGGTTGGGTTTGCGTGATATTGCCCATATTGCCCTCTGACACTTGATACATCTGAATGGGTGTTTGGAGGGGCGGAGATGGGACACAAGAAGCAAACCGCTCGAGACATGTGGTCATTTCCGGATGGGGAGGGAGAAACGAAGAGCGATGGTGGTGATCTGACCAAGGGAGCTCTTCGAGAGACATGGTCTCTATGATGGCCTCGTCGGAAGGAAATATTTCCTTCAAAGGATCTGACGTAGCTTCATCTCCTAGCCAAGGGAAATGATCATATGAATCGGGAACACTGCTCAGAAGAGCAGGTTCATCAGGGGGAGCCGATGCAGCGACAATCTCGATGTAGTTGAGTTCGGCAGGACTCAACGGCATCATATCACCTGAAGAGTCTTCCTGATTAGCAGGAGGAAGAACCCATGGATCTGAGCGTACAGAGATCATGCTGATAGGGGCGAGATTCGGAGGTGGGTGGGGAAAGACTCCCATTAAGGTGGGATCTTTGAAGAGTCCAGCACCCACGTTCACGAGTGACTTTGAGGTATGCTCCACAAATGGCACATTACCTTCAGAAGAAGAGGCGAAGAAAGAGAGCTGGTCCACCGTGACAATCTTCCCTTGGTGAGGGAAACGAATGACACGGAAAAGGGAGGAAGCCACAGCTTGCATGGCGTATGTCCAGCTCCATCCGAGGAGGAGGTTGTAAGTCAAATTGGCGTCAACAACTTCAACCTCTACTTCTACGGTCTTTCCTTCCAAAGAGATGGGTAAGCATTGGAGGATACCATAAGGGCGAGATTCTCTTCCATCGAAAGCTTCGAGCATCGTAGGGGACTGACTCAAAGCAGGGGAACCAATCGCTTTCCAGCAAGAAACGGACATGATGCAGGTTGAGGCACCTTCATCAATAACCGTACGATGAATCGTTCTGCTATTGATGATGACCTGTATAAGGAAAGCGACTTGGTGAGGCAGTCACTGTGTAAAACCCTCGAGATCGAAAGAGATCAAATCTGAATCTGCCGGGTCGATGCCACCAATAGCTGATAGCAAGGACTTCCTCTGGGAGGGGCAGCTCTGGAGGACTTCTAAAGCGGACATAGCAGACGGAGCCTGAGCTAGGTCCTCAACAATGCTATAGTGCTGGGCAGCACGAGCATTAGGGTTGTAAGATGACTTCCTGAGTACTCCTTTTTGAGGGGGTCGGGGGATCGTCCCAGTGCCGGGCCTTTCGATGTGGAGAGGACCAGAACTAGACGGAGGAGCACTGGAGGGAACCTCCGGCTCTTTCCCGGCACGAGATGGATAATCTTTCGCTCAAGTTGAAACATGGATGGGGATCGTGCCAGCTATGAACACTTGAGAACCGAACGAGGAAGAGGATTGAGATGGGTCCGCCACCATTTGAGTCTGCTGGGAAGGGAAAGGCTCTTTGAGCACGGCAGGGGTCCCAGGAGCACCTTTTAATAACCGACTAACTTCAGACCGCCTTGGGCAATCCTTAGTCTAGTGATCCTCATCGCATATGAGACAGGGATACTTAGGTTTTCATTTAGCTCCTTCCTCGGGTGAAGGTTTAGGGGCATCCTGCTTAGGCTGACCAGATTTATCTTTAGCTTTTCCATTCTTTTTCCCTTTTGAGTATTTATCTGCCATGGTGGACTGAACGGCGTTTACCTCAGAGGTACTTCCAGGATTGGATTGGCCCTGAGAAGAATTTTCATTAGAAGCATTCTGTTTTTGCTTCCCAGAGTTCGCGGCCGATTTCTTCGATGACGAATTAATAGAGCCAATGACTCCATCAACAGATGGTTTGGGCGGAGCCTTGGTCTGTCCAGGCCTCGGGGCGTCTGGCAAATAATCATATAGAGTACCTGACTGAGAGTATACTAAGTCTAGGTACTGAGCTCGCGCGATCGCTTGCTCTTCAGTCACACAAGCTCCCATAGCGATGTCTTTTGCGATTTTAGGGACAAAGGAAGTTGTGAACCAATCGGTCAGGAGTTGATCAGGAATCCAGAATTTGATCAATCGACGACGCCTTCTCCATTCATGTATGTGATCGGATATGTGCGTAGACGTGTCCTGTTTTAGAGACGTGAGGAGATTAGTCCCTGTCTCGTACCGAATGGGTAACTGAAAATGAGTTAAAAACGCCATAGCCAACGAGTTAAAATCTTGAAACATGCCGCGATTCAGCTCAATATACCATTTAGCGGCTGAACCGGTGAGGGTTCTCTGAAAGAGACGAAGTCGGATAGAGTCATCAAGCCATGAGTTTGATGAACACCAAAGGTGATAGGTCATAACATGTGCTTGAGGATCCTCTCCTACTTTGCCATCAAATTTTGGACAATCACCGGGTATTTTAGTTGGAACTGGTGGCCAATACGCATTATGCAGAATGGGATCATTCGTTAATTTGGACATGTCCGGAAGTTCCAACGTCGCTAAGAATGGCAACTGAGGGTTAAAGGACATTTGTGGCTGTGGGTTCGAGGCAGTATTAGGGTTCCAACCAGTTGGTGGTTGCCCCCACGAACTCTGTCCAGATGGACCTGGCCCGAAGGGGCCTGGCGCATAAGAACTTTGTCCCGATGGACCCGGCCCAAAAGGGCCTGGCGCATAAGAACTTTGTCCCGATGGACCCGGCCCGAAAGGGCCTGGCGCATAGGGACCTTGTCCGTAGGGGTTCTGCCCATATGTATTCTGTCCATATGCAGACAGTTGACCCTGGGTCTGCCCCCCAGCACCCCATGTATTAGCAACTTGACCCGCAGGTGCAGCATACTGATAATTTTGGTAAGGAGTGACCTGCATCTATTGATAATTTTGGTAAGGGGTAAACTGTGTTTGCCCCTGGGGTTGCTGGTAGCCATACGTTTGCTGGGCTCCATACTGAGCCTGGTAAGCAGGCTGCGGTTGGTAGGAAGGCTGGGGCTGTGGCCCGCCTTGCATTTGATAACCCATTTGAGTTTGAGGCCCAAAATAATGTCCTTGAACCGGCTGGGCTTGGATCATCTGGCTGGAAGGTTGGCCTATTTGAACTTGGGATGGACCTGCTTGCCCAGAAGGATGTGCTTGCTGGGTGCCAGGTTGTCCTTGAGCAACCACGGGTTTTCCTTGCGGAACAGATGGCCCAGTTGGCTGGATGGCTGGTTGACCTTGTGGTTGACTAGCCTGTCCAGCTGGATGAGTAGGACAGATAGTGGGTTGGCCTTGTTGCACAGAGGGCTGGCCCGTTTGTCCGGAGGGTTGCACTGGCTGAGCAGTGGGTTGGCCCTACTGTACGTAGGGTTGCCCCCCTTGCCCAGAAGGTTGCACGGACTGAGCAGTGGGTTGGCCCTGTTGTACGTAGGGTTTCCCCCCCTGCCCAGAAGGATGACTAGACTGGACAGAGGGTTGGCCCTGCTGCACGTAGGGTTGCCCCCCCTGCCCAGAAGGATACCCTTGTTGGACTGCTGGTTGACCTTGAGGGGTGTAATTTTGCCCAGCTTGTCCAGTGGGATACCCTTGCTGAAAACCAGGTTGGCCTTGTTGGATGTAAGGCTGCCCTGGCTGACCAGACGGATAACCTTGCTGGATACCAGGTTGCCCTGGGTAACCAGAAGGTTGACTCTGATAGGAAAAGGATGGACCTCCCATGGCCGAAGGTTGTCCCGGGTAGGGTTGTCCTTGTGGGCCCCCAGATTGTCCTGGGTAAGATTGGCCATACAGTGGTTGCCCTTGGGGGGCTTGCACATAAGGTGGCTGGCCTAGATTAGGTGGTCCTTGGGGCTATCCAGGAATTGCCTGGCGCCCACGAAAAGTATGAGTAACGGGATCATAAGAAACGTCTAACGATGTCGAGACTTCAACGAAAGGTTGACGAGGCAGGGATTGAACGTGCTCGAGATACTGGCCGTTAGCATCATAATAAAAGAGTGGACCTTGATAATCCGGGTCCACAATGGGTTGCCCATGGGCATCAAACGGCCCTGCTCCTGGAACAGGACCAGAAGAGGGCTGAGCACTTTGCGTAGGATTGATGACTCCAGATGAAACCTCTGGTTGGCCACTGCTCACTTGACTGTGAGAGGGACCAGCCCCGGGGTTTGTAGATGAAGATGCTGTCACAGCACTGACGACTGGAGTTGAGTACGCTACACAAACAGTTGGATTTGTGGGAACTGAGGTAACAGGTGTATTAGGGGGTTGCGAAAGAAAGGGTTCCGTGGTGGCAATGACACTAGGATCCCATATAGTCGTGGAAGGACTTCTGGCAGTTATTCTATCCCTCATTGATTGATAGCGTGGAGGGAGTGGAGAAGTAGCTGGAATGGGAGTTTCAATACTTGACACCGCGGGTGTCTCACCTGCGCTGGGTGATGTCTCATCCATTTGGGAAGTTGACATCGGAGACGACATGCCGGGAGGGGTAACAGGAATATCGTCTTCGTCAGGCTCCCAGATAGGGTTCCACTCTTCTTCGTAATCCGGATCGCCCAGGGCACGTACATTGATAGGCTGGATACTCGGGATAACCGAAAGAGTATCGCTTACAACTGGTACCTCAGGAGCGACAGAAGATGGAGAGCCTTGATCACTTGGACCGGGAGTTGACGGGTCAGCCAGGATGAAAAACCCTTCACAAAACCCTAAAGAAAACTAACGACAAAGACCCTACTCAAGCTAACGCATACAAAATCTAACCAGGTGATGTTATCGTGGCCGAATAAAATTTTAAGACACAGGAATTGAACTTGACCTTTTCATGTTTCAAGAGTCGAGAAAAGGACGAAAAGATGACTCTAGTCTCCTTCAAATGTTTAACGAGCACGAAGTGACAAGAAGCTCACTGGCACCTTTTCATTTAGGGAGTCCAAAAAGGATCAAAAGTGACTGCTCTGGAGACTCTAGGCAAAGGGTTTACCAAGCAATCCGTAAAACTGCTTATACACCTTGGCAATCGTATGAGAACCAAGGACTTTCCGTACTGCAGTCAATCTTCCCGAATGCTGTGTTCGGTGCGTTACGGCTCGCAGGGCGGCAGACTCGGCTTCCTATGGATCAAGGATAAAATCCTAGTGGGGTCTCCCTATATACGCGACGGTACGTGGGAGCACAGTCCGTGTTAGACCACTATCGAGTCACAGAAGGAGGAATCACCCAACCGTAATGTGAAACAATAGTGACTATGTTTAAAGACGCCGGAACACGTCTCTAGCCTAGACCTCTATAGTATGAGCGTTAAGTTCCAATGCGTTTTTAGATTCATTCGGTTTATTTTATGGTTGATCTTGATTTAAGTTTCGGTTTCAGGCCTTATCGTATGATCTCTCAGAATTTCCTAGATGCAAACTACATGCCAAAGGATATCATTTTGTTCGATGAATTCTAACTATGAGAAGGTTAAGAGCTTTCAATCAAACAAGATGAAAACAATCAAACAATCCAATGCAGCTAATGACAAAGAAATGAAGATTTTCTTTTGAGAACACAAATCAATGAAATGCTCGTCTTTTCATTAACTATTGAATGCAAAATATGCTAGTTTGATTTTCTCTTTCAATGGCACTATGCACTTTTAAAATGAATTTTGAGAGATAGTAACACTGAGCAAAAAGAATTAAAATCACTCAATGAAAAGCACAACAAGCGTGAAAAGAGCCGATTGAACCCTAGCAACTGTGATCTGTGCCTGGGTAGTGAAACAATCGAAGGATCGGTTCAACAACAATCACCTCAAGCAAACAAGAAAAGAAGCAAAAAGAGGAGGGTTTCCGCAATAGCAAAGGCAAGCAGCAACGAAATTTTGTGAACAAGTGAACAAGTGAGCAAAACAAGGTCAATCCAGTGAAAACGGGATGATGGCACTAGGTCACGGGACACAAAAATGAAATCCGTCCAACAAGACTTCGCAAGCAAGTGTGTAACAGTTCAAACAATAGATATCAAGTCATAAACCAAGGAGAAAAAACTGGAGATAGGCAAACCAACAGGCTCAGGAGGCAAAATTGAAACAAATTCAATTTTACAGGATCAGCGCGGGTAGCGCTCAGCAACTATGCGCTGACAAGAGGTCACGTGTAGCAACTTGGTGCTGTCAGCGCGGAAGGACACAGATTAAGCGCGCTGGTTCAATTTCAGAACCGTCGCGACTGTTTTACGTACAAGCGCGATGACAACAGGTTTAAAGAAACAGCGATGCGTTGTCAGCGCAACTGTTTTGATATAAACCGCGCTGAGGTTAAAAAAGAGGCAAAATCAAGCCAAAAACTCCCAAACCAAGGCCAGAACTCTTTAAACAATTAAGACACTTCCCAGATTGAACCAGGAGGGCTAAAAGCAGAGAACTAATCCCCAATTTCAAAAAGAGAGAACAATCAAATTCAAACTCAAAGATGGACAAAAGAGACAAAAAGGCCAGCTCCCCAGCAGAGTCGCCAAATTGTTGGAGAGGTAAATCCCCTCTACGGATAGAGGCGATCCCTACTAGCCCAGAATGGGACTAGCAACAATCAATCAATGCTACTGTGCAAGTTCCTAATTGCAATTAAAGGAGAGGTAAAGAACACCTACTTGGATTCCAACGCTATTGTTTGATGAAGAGATGCCGCTCTCACTCCTTTGCTCTGGCCGGTCACGATCTTCCACGATCTCCGTGAATAGATACCTGCACACACGAAGAGATAGACAAACACAAGAGTGAAATCTAATAAAATCAATTATACATCAGTCAGAAAGGACGTAATTCACATTAACCATTGCAACGACAAATGAGAATGGAACCATAACAATAGTCATCTATTATTAAATCAATAACAGAGAAAGGTACAACCAATGTTCTGACGCTAAGTCCTTCTCTTGAGGGTCCAGCCAGTAAATCTCTTAAGCATTCACCCTTGGAGGTAAGTTCTCCCAATACAAAAAGCTCTCTCTCACACAAGCAATACTCACAACCTTCCTTGAGCTTCCTCTAATAAAACCACACTTGTCACACCAACTACCTACTAACAGCAGCAATCCAAGCACTATGAATTCCACACTATCCAAACTAGCTGCTCATGGTAATGGTGGAGGTTTAAGTAGAGAAGGAGTCTCCACGAATGGTGGGAGGAGAAGCTTATCCTCAAGGAAGGTGGTTCCAAATGACGAACAGACATGCCATAGAAAGGAGGGCGACACTCACAAGGCTAACAACCAGACCTGGAACCATCTGGAAGGCTGGCTGTTGGAACAAATTCGCCCAAACTGGATCAGTGCGGGTACAACACTGAATTGACGCACTGACAGCGCATCACAATAACAGTGGAGGTTGTGTCAGCGCGGCTTGATACTTTGATAGGATGCGCTGGCGCACAAAATCCGACCAGCGCGGGAAACCCGTGTGCTTCCGCGCTGGCAGCGCACCAGTAACACTATAAGCCACCCGTCAGCGCGGTTATTTTAATAACAGACGCGCTGATGCAGTAAACTTTGGAAAAGTGGGTCATTTGGCCAGTTTTAGAGAGCATGAGCATGGTGCATTTGATTTCATGAGACATTAGGGAGACTGACAGGGAGACAGTGACAAATTACTGCGTAACAAGGGGTGGGGTCTGGAGTGCGCTCTTGGTGTCATCCACATGTTAGGAAATTTACTGCATAACATAAATAATTACGCAGAGGAATATATATAAGAAAATAACTAGCAACAACCATAAACACATAAACACAAATGTTTATCTGGGAAAACCCCAAATCCGGGGAAAAACCCAACCATAATGAAATTTCATTATCCTTGGCCAAAACCCCGGCCAATCCGACCAAGTGAACCTTCACCACTCACCTCTAGGTCTTACATTACAATGAAGTCCTTCTAGCTTTTTATAAGCTCCATTACATATAATACCATGGGCAGAATACTATGGGTGCACAATACCATGTGCCCCAAAACCATCATTGTTTAACCTGGTCAACTTTGACTCTACCAAATGTTTATCCAGGAAAACCCCAAATCCGGGGAAAAACCCAACCTAATAAGATCTTATTAGCATTGGCCAAAACCCTGGCAAATATGACCAAGTGAGCCTTCACCACTCACCTCCAGGTCTTGCATTACAATGAAGTCCTTCCAGCCTTTTATAAGCTCCATTACATATAATACCACGGGCAGAATACTATAGGTGCACAATACCATGTGCCCCAAAACCATCACTGTTTAACCTGGTCAACTTTGACACTATCCTGTGTCAAGTTTACTTAACACCACATCCTTTGGTATCTTAGTTTTCCCTTTCAGCAGAGGGATGTACTCGAGCAATTTTGATGCAGAGTGCACCGGCTGGATGTCCTTTTCCCTGTCCTCTACTTCCTCTATCTCATCAAAGAGAGCCTATAGGTCCTCCTCCTTTTCATCTATCTCAATGGTGATAGTCTTTCCCTTTTCTTCCATGGAGAGTTTATCGAACCGCGGATTCCTCAGGGACATGAAAACTGGTCCCGCTACTTGCTTATCTTCCTTGGACCTCGGTGTCTGTGGCGATTTCGGGATTTCCAGCGCGACCCCAGTGTCTTTTTGAACATCATGTACCATGGGGTTCTGTACGGCCTCGTCGGTGGTTCCTTTTACAGAGCCTAAACCTCTTCTGGTAGCCGCCATCTTGTTTGAACTGTCTGTGGTCTTTTGTGAACTTCAAGGCTCAAATATTGCTCAGTGCTCAACACTCTGTGCTCTAATCAACTGCTTAAATCTCAAGTGAACAAGTGTTGTCACATGGCTAGCCCCTAGAGTTTTATAGTGCCCTTTGAATTAAAATTCGACCATTCCCCCCAATTCTAGGCCATCAAAGCTTTCTTAGTGGTAGCTTGTACCAAATCTTGCCCTTAATTCATGTCTTAAATGCCCGCCACCTTCTCCCTTTTGCCTTAAATCGGACATCCCGTCATGAACAGTGACACTAACAGTTACTTCCTAGCCTACCCATGCAGCAGCGCAGCCCCCTGTGCGTGGTCGCGAACCTTGTGACATGTTGATTCTGCACGTACCTTGCTCACCGTGCAGCTCCCAAACAGAATCTTTTATAGTCTCACACTCTCTTTCAACTGCCTAGAGCGCTGAGACTGTGTTCCCTATGGCTAGTTAAGTGGTCACACCACCTGTGTGAAACTTCAACTCGCCTTTCAGTATAGTCTGCAGAAACTCTCCAATTACCTTCACGATAGCCGGCACCACACATTCTACTGTATGTAGTGTGCTCCCCTGGTTACTGCGTTTGGTAAGGTGTGTTCGTAGCCATGGTAGCAAAGTCATAAATTCTCAGTGACAATCTTCTAATCCAGTGGTATGATCGTATGCACCTTGTTTTTTCATCCTTGGTTTATCAATGAGACATGCTTGCTTGACCTCATTTTCCAGCCTCTTGATCACGGCATCCATCACAATTCTTTTCTTCCTCAGTCATACGTAGTCTTTTTCGAGTTCACGAAGTCTAAGGTTCCCTCGCCGAATGGATTCCTGAATCTCTATGTGTTCGACCTTGCGTAGTTGTGTGATTTATTCATCCTGGTCTTCGTGAACTGTCACAAATGTGGGAACTCTTACGGATGGACTCCTCTTTGCATTCTGTTTAGGAATTACAGTCTCTACTCTGTTCTACACCTTTGGAATCATTTTTGCGGTCAGGGTTTTGCACATGGTCCTATAGGCCCATTGAACCATTGGTACACACAGGTCCCAATTAGTGCATCTTGCCTGGTGAACCCTATTCAGTACTTTGCACACACTATCAAATTCTTCTATGTGGATAATTGGTAGCGTGCGTCACCTTTCCTGCTGTTGCGATTTGTTCTGATTCTCTATTCTGGGAGGGGTGTGAACTTGTGCAGGCTGTACAACATATGTCTGTACCCATCGAGAAAGATGGGCATGCAAGTTGTTCTGCCCCTTCTGACTGGCTCTCATTCGGAGCTGGGGTTTTCCAAACCGTAGGCACATCATCCTTTTGCATCCACACCAGTACTCAAAACTTCCTTAATACATGCCCCACCATCGTGCAGGCATTGTGCATAGTGCCCACTTTAGCGCATCGAACCACTGCTGTTCTGGTACTGTGCTTTCAAATTTGCTTAGGAATTCATCCACTGCTATCAACCCATCATATGTCAGTAGATCCCTTGCTTCTATTGTCATGCAGCGCAGTGATCTAACCATCATGTTGCAATTAAGCATTGTTACTTCGTGCAACCAACTCTACCATCACTCTATCTCTTCGTCTGAATTCGAAGTGTAGGAGCTTCTGCGCTCCCACAAAATCCTTCCATCTACAGTCAGATTCACCCAATACTTTTCTCATGCAGTTAACTTGTAAATATAATCGAGATCATCATCAATATCATCATCGCACACCGGTTTAGTGTATCGCGCTCCTTCGACTGGATCTAGTGGTACTACTACGCATAGTGACCTTTTCTCAAAGATCATTTTGCGATTCTTCAGATTTATGACTCCATTCATATCGGTGGCCGAGTCAATTCCTAGTAGCATAGGATAGGTATTACTATCATTGACAATCTCTATCACTTCAAATTCTGCCTGTGCGCTCGCACCTTAAATATCTACTGTTACCCCTTGTAATATTCCCATGGGAAATATCTTCTGTTGGTTTGCCATTCGTAACTGAATAGGATACCATTGTAGCGCGGGTCTGCCCATGCGTTCCCATGTTTGCTTTCGTAGTACATTCACGTCTAATACAAGATCTAGGATTACCTTATCCCTTTGTGTAATGCATGCTTTCCTAGTTTCAGGACCACGCGCAGTTCTCTTGACCCCGCTCACCTAGTGATAAGTTCCTGTAGTCCTTTTGCTACCTTGCTGTCACGTAGCAGTTTCATGCATCTCTCTAGAAAGGTAGTGAGCATTGAAGGATCCATTCTTGGTTCTAATTGATCCTTACTACTTGAAGTGGAGGCCTCCATGAAGCTCTTCGTAGCTTCCATGAATGTCTCCTTTGCGTGTTCTAAATCAAATTTGGGTTCCTTTGTAGGAGCCTTGCGAACCCATGCTCTTTCTTCTGGCTGCTTCCCTTTATCATCGCTAGTGGTCATACCACTCCTGAGAATCATGTTTACATTCAGGTCTTCATTGCGTGACTCAGACCTCATCATCTGCAAATTCTAAGTCGGAGAGTGCTGAAATACCCCTTTTTCATGCAGTCTCACTATTAGTGTAGGGCATTATTCTGCCTCATGATCAAACTGAGTACAGTACAAACATGATGTCCTTGTCTGGTTTGTACGATCGTGGGCATAGTGCCCTGGCCCTCTGCAATTATACCAAATTAACTATCCGCGACCCCTTCCTGATCCCTTTCCACCTTGACCTCGATCGCGCCCCTGAAATCCAGCGGACGCCATTCCCGCATTTCGGTCAAGGGCTCACATTTCTACTGCACCCTATGTTGGAAATAATACTGAGAGGGGGCGGTGAATCAGTATTATCAAATCAATATAACTTCTTCTCTTTCCATATTAAGATTCATATGTGATGCAATAAGTATATATCCATTAAACATATGATTCAGTTAGTTGATCTCTAATGAGTGCATCAGAACATTATTAACCATATGAGCAGTAAACTAGAGCAGTAAAATAGAACAGATCATCACACACAAGAAGCACACATGAACACCATGATGTAAGGTGGAAACCCAATGTGGGTGAAAACCACCTGCTGCAAGTCGTCTCAATCTTCTTTAATAAGAAATACCTTTTACAATAGTTCTGTACTGGTGCAGACTTATACCAGTACACATGCTTCTACCTGCAGAAGGCTACAACCTTCTCTCGTTCTCTAGATTCTCTTGGAAGGGAGCTACAACCCCCTTTGCGCAGGTTGCTACCTGCTGAGATGCTCCAACCTTTACTTGTTTTCCAGCTGCTACTAGAAGGGAGCTACCACCACCTTGGCTCTTGTACTAGCTGATGTACTAGTACGTAGGTGCGGACCTACCGAAGGCTACAACCTTCTCTTTCTTCCTCCAGGTACCACGTTTCATACATTTTCAGACTGGATACTCCTGAAGCACAACACATAATCTGAAAGGCCACGTTTCATCCAATTTTCATACTGGACCCATTAATATCATTGAAGCACATAATCAATCAATCTTTTGAATCACCCAAACACCAGATATATACAAGGATAATATATGTGTTAGCACCCAGATCTAGTCCATCAGATCACATAAATATGAGTCATTATGATCGTGATCCAATATTAGTTCTCATCCATCAATACTGAAGCTAAACCCAATCAACCAAACAGGATATGCAGAATACTGACACCTTTAAACTGTCATCAGAACCCATCAACAACCAGAACCACCTGTGACTTCAAATATCATAGATCAAACTGTATACACTACTACAATGAACCAAACCTGCATGTGTATGCGCTTACACCAAAGCCAACCCACGTACAGATCTATAAATATTCAAACACGACTTGCAGCGATTTCAAACTTAAGTTATACCCAGTTCAGATCATTTTCAATATACAGATCTAGAATAAGCATAATCAAATATATATAGATAGTTCATTTCAAACCATTTGATCCCGATCTATCCTTAGATCTTGTTCTCCATCAACCGGTGAGATCCCTCTTTAGCTCAGATCCAGATCTGCACCATAACCCAATCACAGTATTCCAGATCTAGCACTTTATCAGATATTCAATAATTCAGATAATGCTTTGCCAAATGATCTCCTTCCTCTTTTATAGCCTTAGTCCTTTCTCAATACCACGGTCCAAAACCATAGGATCAAAAAACTGTTGGACTAATACGATGAACCAACCATGAAAGTGCGTGAGATCAACCCTTTTGGATGCAATACCACGGGCCAAAACCATAGGATCAAAAACTGTCGAACTAATACCATGAACCAACCATGAAAGTGCATGAGATCAACACTTTTGATGAGGTACCATGGTCCAAAACCATAGGTTCAAATACCAAGGACTAACTACCATGGACCAAAGGTAAGTTCTCCAACATATACGCGCTTTTCCTTGCATGAAAGTGCGTGAACTTTTTCTCTACATGCAATACCATGGACCAAAACCATAATAAACCAATACAACGAACCCAATACTTGGGATCAACACTTTTGACGAGGTACCATGGTCCAAAACCATAGGTTCAAATACCAAGGACTAACTACCATGGACCAAAGGTAAGTTCTCCAACATATACGCGCTTTTCCTTGCATGAAAGTGCGTGAACTTTTTCTCTCCATGAAATAAACTTTTCTCTGCATAAAAGTGCGTGAACTTTTCTCTACATGAAATAAACTTTTCTCTGCATAAAAGTGCGTGAACTTTTCTCTACATGAAATAAGCTTTTCTCTGCATAAAAGTGTGTGAACTTTTCTCTACATGAAATAAACTTTTCTCTTCATAAAAGTGCGTGAACTTTTCTCTACATGAAAGAAACGTTTATCTTCATGAAAGTGCGTGAACTTTGCTGCACTATAATTTATCATCTGAGATGAGTGGGTTGCCATCAAGTACAACATATGTATCATAATGCCAACACCCTATAGGCAAGAGTCCGATCCATCATTAGTTCGTAGCTTTTGCAGGTGCATTCATCATGGCCTACCAACCTACAGAAGTTAGAAAACAATTGTTGGGACATCTGTGTATATTTCTGTAATAGATGACAATTATCCATAGTGTGTTTTCCTCCTATTTGATAGATCATGTACCATAATGCAGGCGTCGCGCTCTGCCCTACCTATGCCTCAGGTCATAATGGAATCAGCCCTCCTCTTGCCAAGTAGTTGGCAAACACTGGACATTGGTCCTTGTCATGCCCCTAGCCTTTGCATTTTATGCACCACACCTCCTCGTGCACCTCCGGCCGAGGTGTCCTGTCCTGTTTCAAACTTTGAATTTCCAGACACATATTTTGCAGTTGTGCATGGATTTGTTGGACTCCCAGACTAGGGTCTTGTATAGTGGTCTCATGCAATCTCATTTCCATCTTGGAAGCTTCAGCCTGGGTGGAAAGTTTTTGCTATGACAGCGTCGTCCGTAAGTGCGGTGTTAGTAATGCTACAAACCGTGCGTAGTGTTGTCCATCCATCAACGTCATGTTGGATTCACGAATAATACCCTTAGTCTTTGGTCTAGATCCTAGGGGGTCTCACTCAGGAGCATTGTGATCTCCTTAAACCTGATGATTGATTGTGTTTCCGACTCTGGCCTGCTAAATTACCTGTTCAGTGTGGCCTAGATTTCTATGATTCCTGCATTTGGATGGTCATTAGAATGCTTGATGTACCATGTTAATGTGCGATCCTACAACACTCTCACTAGTGTAGCCTTCTTGATATTGTCATCTGCGATGCCTTATGCTTCCCATACTTCTCTTACCATGAACCAGAATTGGTCGGGATCTTCATTCCCTACTCCTTTGAATACTGGTAGTTTGATCGCACTTGCCATACTGAACTGTGGTGGTGGAAAAGCTGGGGTGGGTTAAGATGTAGGTAAGGAGGGTGAGATGGGTGGCGATGCAGGTGGAGGTGGTAAACACGGAATGTGTTGCCTTATCATATTTACTACACTTCTCGGAGAAACTTTCGCGAGCTCCTCCTCACTTTCTCGCGAGGGGAAAATTAAGGGATTGGTTTCCAATTCTTCACTACTTCTGCTTCTTTATATCTTCCCACTTCGTGTAGTCCCAAACATTAATTTATTCGCATTACCCGCTTTTCACACAATAATATCTTAATCCAACTGTCAAAAGATTTAATATACTTACCTGCAGTTCCTTGAGGAAATGTCACTCTGCCTCATGATAGCTGATGGTCATATCTACCGCGAACTCAGTGATGAATCCTCCTATAATTCGGTCAAGCCAATGATCCATAGCTGGCGCGATCTTATCTCCTGACGCTTCTAGTATGCGCACTAATTCCGGAGTCCATATGATTGGTTTGTGAAGCCTACACCTTCCCTGACTATCTTCTAGCTTTGCGATCCACTCATACAACTCATAAGGAAAGCATGCAAAGAAAATTTCATGGATTTCCATATACAAGTAGCGCTCCAACCAATGTTTCTTAGTTACTCGCCGAGTTCTGTTTTCCTACACCACAAACTCGTGAATCTTCTTGTCCAACCACTCTTCAATTTCTTTCTTTGTTGGATTCTAGTGGCACAACATTAGACATCCCTTATGCAGGTCCTGGTCCCAACAACAGAACCATTTTTTGGCTTGTATGGGCCTTACCTAGGTTCAGAGGTGATTTAGCCAAGAAAATCCCAGTACTACTGGCCCTTTCGGCAATAGTCCATGAAGCGCGGACTGACGTCTCACCTAAAGTAATATGGGAGGGTGCTAGAACTAGGTTTCCCCACCCTGGGGATGTCTGATGAGCTTCTAGAGGTCCGCAGTTTGACCCTGTGCACGTTGCTACATGGACCTGTTAGTCCCTTGCAACTTGTGATGCTGCTTCTACATAGCCCTACTTAGGGCACAACCCGTATTATACCCAAGTTCCTTGCTATTTAATCTATTATTACTCGATTACTTAACTTGTTTGTGTAAGACTGATGATAAATCAACATTATATCTAGCAATCATATAAGTCCACATGATAAAAAAAATAGTATAAATGTAAACAAGGCAATATACAATATATGCACATAAATTGGAATCAAATTCTCTTTATTATTCTTCGTTCAAGATTACGGACTCGACATTGCCCTGCACACTCAGCTGTGGACTCTAGTAGGCCTCTACGCACTCAGCTATAAAGCCTCTTCCTACTACTATGACCCAATACACTTATACTCTTACTCTATGCTCGAACCATTCGTATTCATCTATCTCTCCAATTCACTATCTTAGCGCGGAAAACCCTATGACTCAACCTATACTTCACGCTTCGCGCCTACAATTCACGGAGTCTTATAATACATTTGACCAAAACTTGGGCTTTGAGCCCCAAAACATGTTGTGGGTGGATTCCATGCCCAACATTCAAGGATGAGTCAAGAAATTATGGTTGGGGCCTGTTGGAGCCTTTGTTAATTTTGAGGAGTTTTGACCAGTTTTGACCAACCGTAGGGCAGGAAATGATAAATGGCAGCAACGGTTGGGTGGTAGAATGAGCGATTGCAGGAAGGTGATAGCAAGGTGGCAGCAGAAGGCAAAGGCAGCCGAGAAAATGGGAAAGTGCAGAGGCAGCCAAGGAAGCAAGCAGCTGAGAGAGCTGGCAGTCTAGGCAGCTGAGAAGGATATAAAGAGAGGAAGAACATAAAGGAATGGTTGGACTATGGGTTATTGATGGTGTTGCTACTATTGCTACTAAGTTTCATTGATCATCAGGGCTGTTGCTGAGACACTGAAGGATTGGGCCATTGAGGAGGTACATAGATACCAGAGCAGAAGCAGGAAGGGCTAGGAACTAAGGAACTGAGTTGTGGAGCAGATCTGACCTGAGCTACTAAGCTGGGTATTCTTTGTGTTGTTGATGGCCAAGAGCCGAGTTCTAATGTATTATGTTCTGATACTTTAATGTAATTCGAAGTTGATGACTGTTAAGACCCATAAGTGTACTGCACATCTTATATTATGGCTTATCAAAATTTTAATTAGTCCCCTTGTTACATGAGGCTGGTGCTTGATAGATTGACACTAGTATATTGTTAAGTTTTGTGGCATATACGATGAGTCTTTGTGTATGAGTTGAAGATATTATTATTAATGTTCTATGTTTTATGACCACATATGTGTATGACCACCTATGTATAGCTTAGAACCCCTTAATACTATGTTGAACCCTCCTTCCCTTTTGGTCGTGATGCGCTTCGGGTGAGACTCTTTGCCCTTCGGGGTGAGGTGAAAATGCCAGTGCTGTCCTAGACTACAGTAGAACATTGTTGGGCTTCCATGCCTAAACCCGGGGTCTTTTCCTTGATGACTTGCTTGAGCAACCAGACTTCCTTTTGTATCTCGCTGTTGTAGAATCAAATATTGGTATGGTTTTGGTTCAGGAAGATGATGCTTTCTGTGAGCATGTAATCTACTACTTAAGTCAAGGCTTGGTAGGTCCTGCACTATGCTATTCTCCCATCGAGAAATTGGCTTTGGTAGCTATCCATGTTATCCAGTGGCTTCAGTATTACATTTTGCTTCGAAAAAGATTTGTCTTAGCAGTCATCAATCCATTTTCGTTTGTTCTCAGTAGGCGAGTGACTGGGGGAAAATACAATAGATGGATTGCTTTTTTTTCAAGAATTCGATTTGGAATTCATGTCGGCTAAATCTAATAAATCTTTAGTATTTGTAGAGTTGATATCATAGCTGCCTTGTGAAGAAGCAGTTATTTACGAGGAAAAGTTTCCCGATGAACATATATTCCTCATTTCTTCACAAGATCATAGGTATGGAGATATCATTATATATCTCTAGACTTTGAAGTTTCCACCTTCTTTCTCTAAATACGAGCATAGAAAGTTTTTTCACCTCGATAAGAATTATGTTATTATAGGTGACACATTATATCGTCACGGGATTGATTCAATCCTTAGGCGTTGTTTAACTTTGGAGGAAGTTGAGTCAGTTCTTAATGATTGCCACAGTGGAGCTTGTGGTAGTCGTCTATTAGGGCTTGCAACGACCCAAAAAGTTTTGCAAGCATGCTACTTTTGGCCTTCGATTTTCAAAGACTACATTGAAGTGGTCAAAAGATGCCATCCTTGTCAATTCTATACTCGGAAAGTGCCCACTGTTATAGACATTTTTGTGCCTTACAGCATGAAGCATGAAATGTCGATAATCTGAGGGATCCAAAATCCCTAAACATGTTGTTCCTACCCCTAGAGGAACAAGGTCAGCAAACCACAACACTAAATATCAGTTCTCCACCTGAAAACACTAAAAAACAAGCTAATTTTGGATTATGTCAACTGCTCCACTGAGCATCTGCGCTGAATGTCAACTACTCCACTCTGTACCTGTGCTAAATGTCAAAAGCAATGAAGGCTACCTGCACTGGGCGAGATTGGCCAAGTGGCACAGTCATTCTGCAAGGTGTCAAATGCCCAAGAAGCTTCCAAAATGACACTTGGATCAGGGAATTCGCCTTGTGATGAGTAAGAGGATCTAGATCTCCAAGTGGAAGCAAGAAACTCCAAGTGGACTCAAGAACTGAAGAATAACTGAAGTGGGAGAGGACACTAGTCAGCTTCATGCCAGCCTCAAGCTGACTCATCCTTTCTCCAAAACTCCTATATATAGAGCTCTCTCATGAGGTCTAATGGGGCTGGGATCTGGTGAATGTAAGGAAGTGCTGTTGGTTTGAGTATAGAACTATTGGGTGATTGCTTTGAAGGAGGTGAAGAGGAGATTTCTTTCTGCTGGGAGGTGTTGCTGGATTGGGCCTCTTATGGTTGTAACACTCTCAGAACTTTACTTCTTCCATTAATAAAGCATTTGAGGTTCTTCTATATGCATGTGTCTCTGTGGCGTATTGATGCTTGTATATTTGATTTATTCTAATCCTTGAATCAATTATGGATGTATGCTTCTTGTAGTTTCCTTGTCTTGTGCTTTTGCAGGATCTTTGTGTAGCTGGGCCAGTGAAAGAGCAAAGAGCTGGGAGAAAGCAGCAAAGAGGGAAGATTGGATCAATCATTAGCGGAAGATAACGGTTAGTGGATCTCTTTCTCCTCTCTCTTACATCTCATAAAGAAGTAATCTTGAATAGCTTTGCTTTGATTGTTGCTGAGGTACTATCACCCTTAGAGTGGGATAGGGTCATTCCGTATTGGATACTTTTCCCAACAACAAATTGGCGACTCCGCTGGGGATCGTATCTTGTTGGTTGTTTGTGTTTTTGCTATTCATTTCATAAACACAGGGAGTACCGAATCGAACTGCATTTGGATCTTTCAAATGCAAAGTAGAGGGCAGCTACTCTAGCTCAGTTTCTGGGCAAGTTTATGATTTGAAGAGCTGATCCACAAGGACTCTAATAAGCTCTTAGTGATAGCTTTTCATCCTCCTTGTCATCCCTTAGTGTGTCCTTGACTGATAGCTTCTGATTTGGCCAAAGACTGTGAATTTTTGAGCAATCTGTGACCCGGAAACCAAGAGAAACGAAAGTTTCGTTCTTCAGTGCAGGCTGTGTGAAGGCTGTCTGCATTTCAGTGCAGTTCCCGAAGGGGCTACCTGCGCTGAAGGTCAAACTGCCTGTGTACCACCTGCGCTGGACCAGTCTTGCCTTGTGCTACTGGGGTTTCCTGCTGTTTCTTGCCCTGTTTTCACTCTTGTTTTGCTGCCTGTTACCAGTCAACGTGCCTATCTGAAACCAACTTTCCTTGCCACTATTCCGCCTCGGTTGTATAAACAAACTGTGTTTGTTCTTTGTGTATTTCTTGTATCATTTACAGTTTCCCATAATGAAAGTGAACTAGTCTTGCTGTGACCTCTTAGATCTAGACCTGTGAAAAAGTGTCGTTTTGATCTTAAGAGTTAGTTTGTTTGTTGTTCATAGCTGATTGAGCTTTTGCTTTCGTCATATGGTTTGAATTTATATATTTCTAATGTCGAAACAAGTAAATCTTAAGGTGTCTTTTGATTTTGGACAAGCTTGTTTGCTTTCACTTGAAATTGAATTCAAAGTTATACAACAGCTTTCTTTTTGTGTCGCACAAACATTAAGAAAGAGAAAAGAAATACCTGCATTTTTTGCATTTTGCATATAAGTTTGTATGTTGATTTAGGGAAAAAGTGCATTAGCGAGTGCTCTTTGATCTGTGTGAAAATATTTTGTCTCTCTTTTCCCTCAGTAGTTAAGGTTTTCATAAGTCGAAAAGATTGAAAAAGCTTGCTTCTCATCTTAGACTGCATTTAGGAATTTGTATCAATACATCTCGTGGTGAACCTTAAAAGGCAAACTTTAAAAAGATCAACTTAAAATATATTGAATGAACCTAACAACGCTTTGAAACATAATGCAAACACATAGAGGTCCAAGCTAGAGACGTGTTCCGGTGTCGTTAAACGTAGTCACTGTCGATCTCGACGAAGGTGGGTGATTCCTCTTGAGAGTCGGTGGCACTAATACGGACTTGTGCTCCCACGTACCGTCGCGTATATATTGGGAGACCCCTATAGGCATATATCTTTTATCCTTAGGAAGCCGTGTCGGCTGCCCTACTGATCGCAATGCAGTGAACACAGCATTCACGAAGATCGACCACCCGTACCGTAAAACGTATTCTGTGGTTTTGCGAAAGGTTTGGCACACCCTCTGCCTAGATCTCCAGAGCAGTTTCTTTTGGCCTTTTTCAAACTCTATAACTGAAAAAGTCCATCCGAGAATTTGTCACTTCGGGCTCGTTAAAACATCGAAGGAGACTAGAGTCATCTTTAGCTTTTTCTCGACTCTTAAAAAGTGAAAAAGCAAGTTGTGTCTAAGCGTCGTTATAAAATTTATTTTAAACGGAACATAATCACCTCCTATTCCCGCGTTGATCTTAGGTTGAGAACATGGAACGCCCTAACCAAGTAATTCCACATGATGGAAATCCTAGTCCATTCTCCTCTTGGGGAGAAGTTGGTGCGCCCCACATGGCCACATTGTCGCTTCCAGGACTGACAATTGGCCTGCCTATTTGGCTATTCTCAACCAATGTAGTTTAGACCACCATGGTTCCTGAACAGTCGAGTCAACAGTTAGATGAGTCTAGAGCTGCCCACCAGCCTTCTACTTCCTATTACTCTTCCTCCAATCCTTCATCTTCGCAAGGTAGAGCCGGCAAAAGCCAAGCTCCCATGGAGAAGAAGGAGAAGAAGAAGAAGGAGCCTAAGGCGACTGAGGGCAAGCAAAAGACATCTGACAAAAATCCACACACAGCACAGACCGGGCCTAAATCACCATGTGTCATATGTAGAGGAGACCACTTCCATAGAGATTGTCCCTGTATTCCCCGGATACTAAGGGACTGGTCACCTCATTTGCACAATTCGGGAGCATCAACCTCTGATAGCCATGTTGAATGCTTACCGTCAACCAGCGAAAGTGAAGGTTCAAGACAAAGAGGGGGAGCAAGATCCCCCTGCAAACTGTGTAAAGGTGATCACGCCATCCACCGTTGTCCCTTCTTAGACGAAGTGAAGAGAGTTTTGGAAGATCGTCCGGTTTCACCGTTGAGACTTCCTCCTGGATACAAAAAACTCGTGCCAAGTCCTTCGTTGGTTGAAAATACAGCTGGCCCGCTCAAGTGGTCAGCTGAAGCGTCAGTCATTGAAAATGAACCTACTGAATCCAGACCAGACGAAAGTCTAAAGGTCGATACGGCAGTTGACCCGGTTCTTCCTTCAGAGGTTTCATCCTCAAATGACACCGTCACTGAAGATTCATCTTCAAATGACACCCTCACTGAAGAGAATAAGGATGACACCATCCAGATTCTTTTCATCAACACAGACTCTGATGAGCATCAGGGCAATGCTCCCATTCCTTTATCGCAGGAAGGAACATCGTCAGGGTCATATCCGGCCGTATATTCGGTCCCAACACCAAGCAACCTGGTTGTGTCCTTTGATTGGAACCAACTAGGCAGACCCCGGTTACCAGCCAGTATACCATTCAGAATCATAGTCCAAATCTACAGAATGGTAATGGCTGGAACTATCATTGATGAAGGGGCATCTGTGAGTATCCTTTCCTCTATTGCTTGGAAAGCACTGGGTTCCCCAGAGCTTTTGCCTGAGATAAGAAATCTCTTGGGTTTTGATAAAGGAACCAGTCGACCATTAGGGATCCTCCCCAATGTACCTGTTACATTGAAAGGGAAGACCGTTCAGATGAACGTGATGGTTGTTCAAGGACCCTTGGATTATAACCTACTCCTTGGACGAGACTATATATATTGCATGGGAGCTATAGTCTCCTCACTCTTTAGAGTAATGTGTTTTCCACACGAAGGAAGAATGGTCAAGCTCGTAGACCAACTTTCATTTCCGGGATCACGCATTGCAAATAGTCACATACCAACCCTCAATGGTCTATTCACCCAAGAAATGTCTCCACCCCCAGTCCTCCTTCCCGATGAGTGCGAGTGATTTGGAAAGATGGGACTGGAACCCAGGGGGCATGCATCCTGGTCTGCTTCGGGCAGAGGAAACCTTGGGTATAAGGTAGAATTTCCGCGAAAGAATATGACTAGTCCGTACCCCGTCCGTGGATGGAAGAGGGGTTGTTCTGGAATAAAATTCTTTGGTAAAAGTTATGTGTTTTACGAGTTTTAGTCATTCACCTTTGTCCTATCTGAAAAGATGAGTAGACATCTCCGAAGAAAGAGATTGATTTGCGGCAGCAAATAGAACCGTCTTTAGGTAACAAGAAAGAGGCAAGCCTCACCCTTTAAAACAAATGTTTTATCGGATAAGTAGGGGCAGCCTTGAAATTGTACTTTATACCTGGGGGCATGCAAACCTTTTGGAGTACAAGCTAAGAGCGGTTGTTTATCTGTTTTTGGGATTAGCCGTTTCCGAACTTGCATAAAGAAAGGATGAGAGGGAGCAAAGCTTAGTGAAGATGAAGCTCTATAAAAAATAGAGATCTCACAGGAGACATTTCTTATCTTATGACTGCTATTATCGAGCAGTTTTAGCATAAAGTTCATGCTCGTTAAAAAATAAACGCAAGATCCGAGCAGTTTTAACGCGGTCTTCATGCTCGTTAAAAAATAAATAAAAGCAGTGAGCAATGTTTCCCCCAGAGTTCAAGCTCATTTTTAAATAAAAAATGAACCTATTCCGGTAAATAACCATTGTGATCGTAAATTTATTAACCATAAAAAGCCTTGGTCATGTTTTCACCTGCCACCTCCATTCCATTTGGCCAGTCTTTCACCCTCATATGATTGTTTACCCATTTTGAGGAACAGCTGCGAAGAGTGATTTCACTTAGCCATCCTTGTGACACTGCCATGATTGGAAAGTTCCAACCTGTACCTGGAATCTGCTGCTATCCCTGTTTATCACTCGTTCCTCAAAAGACGAGTCTTCTTTGAGCTCTTTTCTCCTGACTCGTAAAATATGAAAAGTTTGCCGAGTTTTGGCCTTCCAGCTCGTTAAAGTGACCGGAAGAGCTATCCCTCCTCTAGATTTTAATCTTTTTGGACCTGAGGGATTATTACACAAAAAGGTCGAGCGCTTGTTTTATTCGGCTCGTTAAAGTAATCGAAAACTCATCCCTTCTGTATTGTTTTATACTTTTTCGGACTTAAGGGATTAGATGACGAAAAAGGAATTTTGGAGTTAACTTTCTGTACCTTTTCAGACTCTCTAAAAATGAAAAGGACCGAGTTTTCCTTGTCGTTAGACTCGTTAAAATGATTAAATAGCGACAAACTTGTCTTTAGACGAGAACGAGTTTCCCTATCGCTAGGCTCGTTAAAACATAGCGATGGGCTTGCCCGAAGGGCAGGTTATAGAACAAGCATATGTTATCCTCCTCAAGCTTGACAAAAATAAAGAGGTACTGGTCAGAAATGACTGGGGAAAAATTGGGAGAACCTCAAAGCTTTAATGGTAGCAAGTCGCTCTTGAACATGACACTTTGTCCTCCGTATCACATCGGGTTGGGTTGTTTCATTCACCGGTATCATCACCATGGTCCTCGCCAAACCATCCACATTTGGGGTAATGCTACCGATCCATCACATCAGTGTCGTTATATGTTCAAGAGATGTTGTTCAGAAAGAGTCAACCGTGTCCCATCCACTGCCATACATTATCCTTCATCCACCCATGATCGCCACCCTGAATCATATTTCACAGATTGTTTTCACCTCCACTAAAATCATTAGCTCCGTTCCATGTCACTGATGTGGGATTCATTAAGGCCCTCCTTTGACGGATCGCTTCTTGTCGACTTCAGCTCATTATCCAAGAAGTTGATCTAGGGACAAACCCCCTAGTACTTTGAAGCTTGCATGCCTCAATGGCAAGTTTCTCACTTCTGGCGACAGGTATACATTAATGACCTTCGACCAGAAGATTTTGCGTGGTGTTCGACGCCAAGTCCTTTATTCACACCACGTGAATTGTACTACAGTACCTTGAGGGTCATTATCATTATTGGTGATTCCTCTCGCGCTTGTTAACGGTTTACATTATTGACCGGTAATCAAGCGATGTCTTTCCATGTTCGACTTCAGCGCAATTCTCACATGGATCGACTTGTACTTAGAGTGAAGATCGAACGAGTTTTGAAGACCCCAGATCTAGTTTCATCCATCCGGGCTGCGATATATATTCAGGAAATATAAAGACATTTGATATGTACATCATTGCAGCAGATGATCATCCTATTCAAAGGATGATAATTTCAGCAGAGAATTATCAGTCTACCATCAGACGATCGTCTGTTCTATGCACCAAAATGAATTTATAAAGCTGAGCATGGGAATGCCCGCCTCAGCTAGATCATGAAAGCAGAATGAAAAAATAATGTATTGTATTGTATTTATTACAGGGCACTTCTCAGCGATTGAATGAACTTCGGATCCTCCTGATAAAGCATTTCACCCGATAAACGACCTCATACTTTAGGGGGCAACTGTTATAGACATTTTTGTGCCTTACAGCATGAAGCATGAAATGTCGATAATCTGAGGGATCCAAAGTCCCTAAACATGTTGTTCCTACCCCTAGAGGAACAAGGTCAGCAAACCACAGCACTAAATATCAGTTCTCCACCTGAAAACACTCAAAAACAAGCTAATTCTGGATCATGTCAACTGCTCCACTGAGCATCTGCGCTGAATGTCAACTGCTCCACTCTGTACCTACGCTGAATGTCAAAAGCAATGAAGTCTACCTGCACTGGGCGAGATTGGCCAAGTGGCACAGTCATTCTGCAAGGTGTCAAATGCCCAGGAAGCTTCCAAAATGACACTTGGATCAGGGAATTCGCCTTGTGATGAGTAAGAGGATCTAGATCTCCAAGTGGAAGCAAGAAACTCCAAGTGGACTCAAGAACTGAAGAATAACTGAAGTGGGAGAGGACACTAGTCAGCTTCATGCCAGCCTCAAGCTGACTCATCCTTTCTCCAAAACTCCTATATATAGAGCTCTCTCATGAGGTCTAATGGGGCTGGGATCTGGTGAATGTAAGGAAGTGCTGTTGGTTTGAGTATAGAACTATTGGGTGATTGCTTTGAAGGAGGTGAAGAGGAGATTTCTTTCTACTGGGAGGTGTTGCTGGATTGGGCCTCTTATGTTGTAACACTCTCAGAACTTTACTTCTTCCATTAATAAAGCATTTGAGGTTCTTCTATATGCATGTGTCTCTATGGCGTATTGATGCTTGTATATTTGATTTATTCTAATCCTTGAATCAATTATGGATGTATGCTTCTTGTAGTTTCCTTGTCTTGTGCTTTTGCAGGATCTTTGTGTAGCTGGGCCAGTGAAAGAGCAAAGAGCTGGGAGCAAGCAGCAAAGAGGGAAGATTGGATCAATCATTAGCGGAAGATAACGGTTAGTGGATATCTTTCTCCTCTCTCTTACATCTCATAAAGAAGTAATCTTGAATAGCTTTGCTTTGATTGTTGCTGAGGTACTATCACCCTTAGAGTGGGATAGGGTCATTCCGTATTGGATACTTTTCCCAACAACACCCACACATCCAGCTTTGTATTTCCCCGTTATCACCATCTGTCCTTTTACGAAGTGGGGCATTTATTTTACTACTTGCAATCTGCCTTCGACAAGAAATCACAAGTACATCATTGTAGCCGTAGGCTACTTTACTAAGTGGGTTAAGGCCATGCCTACTTTCAAAAATGATAGTGAAGCAATGACGTTGTTTCTCTTCAATTAGGTTATTTCACGATTTTTTATCCCTAAAGAGATTGTCACTAACTATGGTTGTCACTTCCAAAATCAACTAATTTTTGAATTGGTTCTCAAGTTGGGTTTCTGGTAGGAGCATTCATCTCCATATTATCCTAAGGCCAATGGGCAGGTTGAAGCTGTGAATAAATCCCATAAAATCATCTTCCAAAGGACGATTGAAAAAGCTCGATCCAATCGGCACATCATGTTGTATCCGACACTTTGGGCATACCATACGTCAATTAAGACTGCCACTGGTTTTGCTCGTTTTCAACTAGTTTATGAGTTGGAATCTATCTTTCCTATCAAATGTGGAATTCCTTCTCTTAAGCTAGCTATAGAACTTCTTCTAGAGACTTCTTGTCTCGAGGAACACATTGTTCATTTGGAGCATCTTGATGAGCAACGTCGAGATGCTACCATAATAAATGAAGCCCATAAGAAAAGGATGAAAACTCAGTACAATAAAGTTGTCCATCCTTGAAATTTTTCTGAAGGTGACCTTTTCCTGGTCTATGATCAAGACAATGATGCCCTGGGGGCAGGAAAGTTTAAATCCATGTGGTACGGTCCCTTTATAGTCAAGCATGTTTTGAAAAAGGGGGCTTATGAATTAATTGAATTTGAAGGAAACAGGTTGGCAAAGCCCATAAATGAGCTCCACCTTAAGAAGTATTTTTCTTAGGCTTCAGCTGAGCACTTACTTGTTTTGTATATATTGTATGTTTGTACATATCTATCTAGTGGTTTTAGTGATATCAATATTTTTTATCTGCTTTGGCAGGTATTGATGGATGATTCCGTATATCTAGGATTCGTCGATGGTGCAAGTAGGCATACCCAGAACCTTGCTTCCACAGCTTGGGTGATTTATTATCCATCTGTCTACTTGATGGTTTAAGAGGAGTATGTATCGATCCTACTTCAAATAATATTTCTGAATATACTACCACTATTAATTTTCTATTTGAAGCAATATCTCCTGGTATAGATTTGTTAGTGGTTTATTTTGACTCACAGCTGGTGGTATCTCAGCTGAATAACACTTATCGAGTATGCGATCCCTATTTGTATCGCCAATTTTTGAGAGTGAGATTGTCACAAAGATCATTTATTTATATCACATATGTTCACATTCCATGATCAGAAAAATTCATTAGTAGATTCTATTGCTAATCAAGCATTAGATTGGCATATCAATCATTCATCAAATTAAAAAAAATATAAAAAATAATCGAAAGTGTCATCTGTATATATCATAAAATCACCTATATGTAGATAGAGTGTTTATGTCCAAAATATAATATACAAAATTGGGACAAAATGCCTTGCGAAATCTGGGCTTATGCCCATCATCATGTCCAATCATAAAAATATTTGATCATCTATCTAGCTGGATAAGGATGAGCAGTTAGAAAAAATACAACAACATTAGCTACATGCCCGAATAACCACACCTAGTCCCATGGTACTCCTACCATGTGACGTTGCTTCTCCTCGGGTAGATCCTCTATGGTTATCATGGGTACTTGGTGAGTCAACCTCACCAAGTTCCTCTGAACTGCATGGAGAACTCTCTCTGTCTCAGCTGTAGCCCCTTCGGATTCTCTTCCATGGCGCCTATGCCTTGGAAATTCGTCAGGTCTCACTGGTCCAACATCTAAAACATGATCAATATATTTTGTAAGTTTCTTGTCTCATCAAAAACTATTTTTAAGTTCATTTATATTAAAAATCCAAAAAAATCTTAACAAAGCTTAAAATTAAAAAGTTTTTTCCTATGGCACTCGATGCTGCATTTGGTGGTAACACTAAGTCGGGATCTCCCCAGAAACCCATACCATGTCAGAAAATTATAAATTACAGAGCAATGGAACACATAGAATATAGCAGAAATATAAACACAGAAAATGCATTAAAACCAGAGAGATGCAGATATATGTGGTTTACCCAGTTTGGGCTACGTCCACCCTAAAAAGCCAGTTCTTCCTTTTTATTATCTAGCAAAATTAAGAGACACAACCTACAACAGATCTGCTATAATAGCCTCTATTTTCTCTCACAGTCTCTCCTCTTTGTTTCTCTCTCGGAGAATACACATCTATATCACAGCCTCAATAAAATGCCCTCATACAAAGATAGGGGCTGCCTTCTAGGGAAAAAAACCCTAAACTAAACATAAGTTCTACCGTTAGATCATCCACCTAATGAATGGCCCAGATTGACTAGAAATTACTATACCTTTACAAGGCAATTTTACATCTGTTTTTAGCTTCGGGGGTGCTGCCCCTGAAACCCCTGCCGAGGGACCACTGGTCCTCAGATCCCCCAGCCAGGGGGGATCGACCCCCCCGAACCCCAGCGGGGGGGGGCAAGTCCCCCCCTGTTCCGTACCCCCCCATGTGGAAGGGTGTACAAACTTCCTGGGGTATACATCCGACTGAAACAAATACCTCTAAATAATCATGCTCCACACCCAACATACCATCATAGGGGTAGTCATCGACTGCAATGACTTTTTAATCCCACCAAGAGAAAAACTCATCATCAAAGGTCATTCTGGGCACATCGCCACCCCAATGCACTACATTTGATCAGCCCATCTACCCATTCTTGGATATCTAGGGCTACTAATAGTCGATAATACCTTAGGTTGAAGCCCAGGTACTTTCTCAAAGAAGAATGAACATAATATTGTGCCATACCCAAAATTCTTTGTCTGACCCTTTTGAATGGAGGTCAGTTGATTCTTCATATTGGTCAGTAGAGGCGTGCACCAATTAAACACTTTGGTGAGACATTCCACTGCTAGGCTCATTGATACTCATGAGGCTTGATGTAAAGAAGTTGAGCCATTTACCCTGGAAATGGTAAATAGTAAAATTTTAAGGACAATCTCTCTACGTGTTTGATTGGAATCTGACTTCCAATATTCTCTGGATGACCGAGACAACATATGTGGACATAGTCCTCTACATAAAGACTACCCCTCATCTAGCCAATTGAGTGCACCACCTCTCCTCTTCGAGAAAGACTGGTAATAAAGTAGATATCTTCGATCTCAATCCTTAGAGGTATCTGATTGATCATGAAGGCTTCATCTTGTGTGCTCTAGTAATGAATCAAAATCTCAAGCAATCATGTGTTGGCTTTCATATTCGGCATCTTAAAGAACTTTAGTAAGCCACAACCTCTTAAAGAATCCAAAGCATTTGGTTCCTCCATTACTTCATTATCTATAGCACTATGCTCTCTTTCCCTCCAGGTGATGGTCATCCTGTCCAAAAAGATGTTTCAAACCATTAGTTTTTTGTTATAATATTTTAACTCATGCACATGCGGGTTCCCTTTACACACAATCACGTGTAGATCCATCATATATGTGATTTATCCATATTCAACCTGCGTGTACGTAGATTTGAATTTTTTGACATATTTTCCCACGGTCAAAACTTGAAAAGAAACATTTGAAAAGTATGACAAATCATTAAAAGAAGGATATAAGGGTTACTTGGAAAATCTGGAGTGATTTGAATGGTTCAATTGGTCAGAGGAAGCTTGCTTGAGTTTGTCTCCACAACTCCTTGCTCAAAACACAAATGAAAAAACAGTGAGTCCAAAAGTCCTTATATAAGTTGGAAAATACAAAATATTTTTTCAAAAATTGATTTTTGTCTTCTAGATTTTTTGACCTTTTGGCTTGGAGTGTCAATACTGGGTTGTCTTTACAGGATATTTTGGAGACTTCTTCGAGACATTATTCTGGTCCCATGACCACAGACCCGCCATGGCAGGTAACGTTTTCTTACTGGCATATAGGTTAGGGAATACCATTTTCGACTACATTTTTCACACTATCCTCCGTACTGCGATACATTGGCCATAGGGTTGACCCCATTGTGTCTTGGTTCGCAGACCATTTTCACTCGCTGACTTTAAAAATCATGATACGATGGTAGAGCCAACCTTTACATGGGCATATTAGTTAGATCCTCGCTAACATTGATTGTCCATGCTGCTATATTGAGTAGGCTAGGGAGTCCTCTTTAGTCTAGCCATGATTTATGTGTTGAATACTCATTCTCATTCTTCTCCACTTCTTTTTGGCCTTATACCCTAGAGGCTCCTTTGTGTTGAGTTGTACTGCTGCATTGCATATTGACTACTTTCACCTTTTGGCCTTGAGCCGTCTTCACTTGGACTCGTGTTTAAGCCATTTTTTCAACCATGTCTTCTGCAAAATCAACCATGCAATCACTTAGCTTCTACAACTTGACACACCCTTTTACCCATGGAAATAACATCCCTTTGAGTGTCCTTGACCAGTTTAGACACCTTGCATTGAGCATAAGAATGTTCCCCTCCCAGGAACTAGAGCATCTACTTTTTCCGATACTCGTTCTTTCCACTATACTATATCATTCTTTTATTATTTTTCAAGCTTCATATAAAAGAAAAAGACAAAAAAATTATATATTCAAAAAAGAGTGGGATGGGACATTATTTCCATATTCTAATGGTAGCTAGAGTCAGTCGTGTTACCCTTGAACAAAGCACTCAAAAGAAAGTCTTTCCTCCATTGGGGTGGGATTTAGTTTGACTTAGGAAAGCCTTAACCTTGTTATTGAGTTAGTTATCCTCCGATTGGTTACCTCTTCCAATCATATAGAGAGTTTGCTTATGCCTCCTACATGACAAACTTATATAGAGTTATCATTTGCTGCCATATAGTCACAGTTGAGTCATGCTTTTATTCAAGGGAAGTAAGACTAAGTCAGCCTCTCTACGGTGTCTCTTGGCCTATTTTTTTAGTCAGCCATCCCTAGTTGCTAGCATCATCTTCATTATCACATCAGTTGTATTGGTCATTTTCTCATGCCAGTTTGAGAAGGTATCCATTGACTTCTTGTTGGGGGGTCTTGTCATTATTGACTACGACAAATTGCTCTAAGGGAAGATCTAGAGCCACATCCTAGCCCTATTTTCATTATTGATAGGTCAGCTTGTGCTCAACATCGATCAGTATCATGGGTATTTGACTAGGTGGTTTCCCTTGTGTTTGACAGCAGCTTTCATTATCACACATTGGGATTCATGTAGTGCCATGGTTTCCATTTGACCCTATTGGTGGATTCCTTGCCTCTGTGTTAGATTCCATTATTAGTTGGTTCAGAGGGTTTCTATCGTGCACTAGCTACATCTTGTGTACACTGGAAACGTGCTTCAGTTGGGTTACTACATATTTTTTCGTCCGATTCCTTCCAAATTATTGGCCTATGGGATACACTCATTCTAGATTGATGAAGGATGCCTTAATGCCTTCCTTCTAGTGGATCTTTTCCCATCGACTTCAGCTCATTTCTCTGGGAAAGAGATCTAGAGTCCATTTGGAAGTACCTTAGCTTTTGCAGTCATTAGTGGTAGATTCCTTCGCTATTGACAATGGGAAAACATCAGCGTCTCCTGATTTATAGATTCTTTCAAGTGTTCGACTACAACTCATTTATTCGCACTTATTAGATTGTACTAGGTACCTTGACTCTCATTATCATTATTGGTGAGTAGTCTCACATTTGTTAATGGTATACATCAATGACCATCAATGACCGGTAATCAAACGATTTCTTACATGGTCGACTTTAGATCATTCATTCCCATTGTGTAGAAATGTACCACAACGGTTGGTGAAGACCATGAGATTGCATCAGCGTGTCTTGGTTCACTTGGCAGTTGCTCCTGTTTCTTCTAGTTGACGCCATCCACCTTATATGTTGCAGTTCCTTACATAAACATCTTATATGATGGCACCTGAGTTGCAATGTAGTATCACTTATTCCATCATGTTCACTTGGTACTATTGGGATCAGTTTCTTAACTTCAGTAATCAGCTTCATACTCCAGCATCATTGATCAACTCTTTATATGTGATATTCAGACATGTAATTTCTTGATTATGATAAGATGATCCATTATGTACTTTCATTTCCTTTATATTTGTATACATATTGGATCCACTTTTGTACTTGATATGTGGACATACTTTACTATTTCTGAGCATGGGTATGCCCGGCTCAGACAACAGTTTTTTCTGATCTCTTTCAATGGCTTAGCAGGCTGAATTCTGGTGAACTCCTCCTTGGCCTCGGTGTGATTCTTTCCATAAAATTAATACATTTCAGCCATCATGTACACCTTCCGACCTCATATATTAGGGGGCATTCGTTATAGCACCATTTACCACTCTTGGTAAATCTAATGCTCTGTTTATGGCCTAGGACAACCCTTCCTTTTAGAATTCGTCAAAATTTTTAAAAATAGTGTTTTATTCCCTATACGCTACTTTTCCCTGTGATAAAAGAGTGTACACATGGGTCAACGTAGACCCAACCCACATACATATGTTAAAAAACTTAAAAAAAATTAATTTCCTTAATTGTGTGCGGAGTTCACGGGTTTTACCTGTTACTCACCTCCTATTGCCCGTGGCCCAACTGTTTTCCAATTGAAAAAAAATTAATTTCGAGAGGTATAAATAAACCTCCATAGGAAGGTCTTAAGGGAGAAAAATATGAGAGATTAATACTATAGTGAGATTATCCATGATCAAGTCTAAAGAATCCTTGTGCTTCCTACACTCCCCAAAGCTTCAGGAAACCCTTGTTTCCTTAATTATAGATATCCCCCATCTTGCTTGAGATATCCTTGTGTTGGTGATGGAGGAAGATTGCTGAAGTCCGAGAAAGGATGGATCTAGAGGATGGTTCCACTTGGAGCTGAAGAAAGACTGAGGTCGTATTTCTCCACCTTATCTATAGCTTACTTCAATAAAAAGAATGATGTTTTGTTTCCGGTATGAAATGTGTTTATGGATCAAAGTTGTGTTGTAATTAATTTATGAATATTTATTGACGTATAATTATTCATTCATTTATATGATTTAAAGTTAACATCATGTATATCCTTTATGTTTCTACTGTCATGTATGTTCTATTTGAATAATTTTCAGGTTTCAAGAACATTGGGAGAAACTGAGGGTTTGCACCCTTCGGGATCTACGAAAATGAAGGACATCTAGTAAGGACACTCCTACATGATTTAGTAGATTAAGGATGTTTAATGATTGTTTGAGCATTTCTTGTTAAGGTTTTCCCTCTGCTCTGTTGGGGTTCTCAACCCAAAGCCCTAGGGTGGTTTCACCCATAACAATATGCGTAATATACTTCATTGGCATTACAGCTTCTACCCCATAAACCAACCTGAATGACATTCGCCTTATTAGCTTCTTGCAAGTAGTTCTATACGCCCATAGTACTCCAGGTATGTGCACATCCAAATCATTTCATTGTGCATCACAAATATTCATTGGCACGTTCTCCAAAATCTTGTTGAAGGCCTCAATAGTTCCATTGGCCTGTGGGTGATATTGTGTACTCTTCTGATGGTAGACCTAGAATTCCTCTTTCAACGCACTGATTGTTTCATTCAAAAATTTTGCACCTCTGTCACTCATCAACACTTTCGGACAACCAAACCTAGTTAAGACATACTCAAACAAATTTTTTTCTTTTGTAGGTCTTGTACAATCCTTAACCGATTATGCCTCTGCCCATCTGGTTAGATATTCTATCGTAGTGATGATATAACGTGCACCAGTTTTCTTCCCTTGGGGCTAAATTGGCCCAAAAAAATCAATTGCCCATTTTTAAATTGGTTTCAACAATACTTGAGGTTGTAATGGTAATTCATCTCTTCACGACGGTCTTCCTATTCTTTGACATGCATCACCTGCCTTACAATACACTTTAGAATCCTTGTGCAACATCATCCACCATAGACCTGCACGCAAAATCTTCTATGCAGTCACCTTTCCTGCATAATGTCATCCCACAGCCCCTCCATGAGCTTCGGTGAGAACATTATTTCTCTCAAAATCTGGCACATATCTTCGTAATATTTCATCAGCACCCATATTATAAAAATGTCCCACAACCATTGAAAATTCTATCACATGCACTATGAGTTCCTTCTTTTGCTGACTTTTATACCCTTTCGGTGCCATCCCTATAGTCAAAAAGTGATTAATATCAGCAAAGTAATTATCTGCTACATGCACCGTAAAGAGCTGCGCATCTGGCAACCCCTCCTCCAAATTATTGCGCTCCTCTCCTACTTCGATCGGTGACTGATGGTCAGGCCCTGCATTCAACCTCCCTAGCTTCATAATTACCTCAAATTCATACTCCTGCAATAATAGCAACCACCGCAAATGTTCCCCCCAAACACAGGCTTATTGACTAAGTATTTGAAAGAAGAATGATCTGTGTACATCTTGAAATACCCTCCTAACAAGTAGTGCCTGAATTTTTGCAATGTGTACAACCAACCCTTCGCACGCAGTCGTTGAGTAATTCTTCTCATCCTTTGATAATTTCCTACTCGTGAAGGCTATAGGATGGTCCATTTCTCCTTCATCAGCTTGAATTAACACTGGCTTGCATTAACACTGCACCCAACGCAATGCAAGAGGCATCAACATGTACATGAAATTCCTTCTTCCAATCTGGGAATAACAAGACCGGCACGGTGACCATATTTTCTTTCAAAACATCTAAGTTGCACTGACATTCTTTGTCCCAGCAGAATGTTATGTCCTTCTTTAGTAGCTTCTCCATAGGTGTGGTAATCTGAGCATATTCTTTGATAAATTTTCCGCAATATCCTGTATGTCTGAGTGTCGCTCATAGCTACTTAACTTTCCTTGGGCCCTCCAAATTCATAATTACTGCAATCTTTGCAGGGTCTACCATCAGCCCTTGCTTTCACACCATGTGACCCACCAAAATTCCAAAGGGAACACATAAGATTCATTTCTTCAAGTTCAGTGTGATATGGTATGTGCAACATGTATCCAACATCAGGTGAAAACTTGCTACATGGCACTTTACTAATCCAAACATTGTCCAGTCATCAAAGTACACTTCTAAGAACTTATGAATGAACTCCTTGAACACAGCGATGACTATGCGAGAAAATATTGCAGGTGCATTCTTGAGTCCGAATGGCATCACAATGTATTGAAAACATCCCCATTCTGTCGTAAAGGTCATTTTTCTCCTATCATCAAGCGTGGTCTTAATCTGATGGAATCTAGAGAACCCATCAATGAAAGAGTTGGCCTCCTACCCTCCAACTTTATATAATACTTCATCGATACATGGTGTTGGGAATGGATCATGGACACAGGGAGCATTAAGCTTCCATATATCTACACAAATCCTTATCTCCCCCTTCTGTTTCTTCTCCTGAACCACCATCAGGCTTACCCAATCAGATTCCTCAACCGGTTCTATGATGCCTGCTTCCGGCATTGTATCCAACAATAAGCGAACCTTTTCCTTGTATTTAGTGTTACACAGTAATTTGTCACTGCCTTCCTGTCAGTCACCCTGCTGTGTCAATCACTAAGCTTCATGCCTTCTGAACTAGCCCTAAAACCCCCTTTTTCCAAAGTTTTATGCATCAGCGCGTCTGTTATAAAAATACCCGCGATGACTGGCGCTCCATAGTGTATTCCGCGCGCTGCCAGCGCGGAAGAACATCCCTTTCCCGCGCTGGTGAACATCGCAGCTTTCCCGTGTGCTTCCGCGCTGACAAGACTGTCCCAGTTATTGAGATGCGCCGACAGCGCGACAATTTCCTCATTATCCGCGCTGATCCAGTTTGGGCGAATTCGTTCAAACAACCAGCCTTCCAGATAACTCCAGGCTTGGTTGTTAGCTTTGTGAATATCGACTCCCTTCTATGGCATGACTGTTCGACCTTTTGCAACCATTTCCCTCAAAGATAAGCTCATCCTTCCACCCTTTTAGGAGACTCCTTCTCCTATATAAACTCTCACCATTACCATGGGCAGCTAGTTTTTGGATAGTTAGACTTAGCTTGGAATAGCTTGGATTGTGCAGAGCTTGTAGTGCTCAGATTGCTGCTATAGGTGTGGTGTGCTAGGTGTGGAAGTGATTGATTGCTTAGGGAAGGTTGTTTCATGTTATTTGTGTGATAGAGAGAGTTGTTTGACTTGGGAGAATCATCCTCAAAGGTGAATGCTTGAGATACATGCTGACTGGCCCCTCCTGAGAAGGTTACCGACGTCAGAACATTTGGTTGTACTCTTCTCTATTCTGATTAATAATAGATGACTGCTATTATTGTTCCATTCTCATTTGTCTATGCAATGGTTAAATGTGAATTACATCTTTTCTGACTGATGTATGGTTGCTTTTACTAGATTTTACGCTTGTGTTTGCTTCCCTTTCGTGTGTGCAGGTATCCATTCGCGGAGATTGCGGAGGATTGTGACCAGCCGAAGCGGAGGAGCGAAGGCAACATCTCTTCGCCAAACGACAAGCGCAGGAATCCAAGTAGGTGCTTTTTACCTCTTGTTTAATTGTAACTAGGAACATGCGTAGCAGCATTGTGTGATTGTTGCTAGACCCTTGCTGGGCTAGTAGGGATCGCCTCTATCCGTAGAGGGGATTTACCTCTCCAACAATTTGGCGACTCTGCTGGGGAGGTAAATCCCCTCTACGGATAGAGGCGATCCCTACTAGCCCAGCAAGGGTCTAGCAACAATCACACAATGCTGCTACGCATGTTCCTAGTTACAATTAAACAAGAGGTAAAAAGCACCTACTTGGATTCCTGCGCTTGTCGTTTGGCGAAGAGATGTTGCCTTCGCTCCTCCGCTTCGGCTGGTCACAATCCTCCGCAATCTCCGCGAATGGATACCTGCACACACGAAAGGGAAGCAAACACAAGCGTAAAATCTAGTAAAAGCAACCATACATCAGTCAGAAAAGATGTAATTCACATTTAACCATTGCATAGACAAATGAGAATGGAACAATAATAGCAGTCATCTATTATTAATCAGAATAGAGAAGAGTACAACCAAATGTTCTGACATCGGTAACCTTCTCAGGAGGGGCCAGTCAGCATGTATCTCAAGCATTCACCTTTGAGGATGATTCTCCCAAGTCAAACAACTCTCTCTATCACACAAATAACATGAAACAACCTTCCCTAAGCAATCAATCACTTCCACACCTAGCACACCACACCTATAGCAGCAATCTGAGCACTACAAGCTCTGCACAATCCAAGCTATTCCAAGCTAAGTCTAACTATCCAAAAACTAGCTGCCCATGGTAATGGTGAGAGTTTATATAGGAGAAGGAGTCTCCTAAAAGGGTGGAAGGATGAGCTTATCTTTGAGGGAAATGGTTGCAAAAGGTCGAACAGTCATGCCATAGAAGGGAGTCGATATTCACAAAGCTAACAACCAAGCCTGGAGTTATCTGGAAGGCTGGTTGTTTGAACGAATTCGCCCAAACTGGATCAGCGCGGATAATGAGGAAACTGTCGCGCTGTCGGCGCATCTCAATAACTGGGACAGTCTTGTCAGCGCGGAAGCACACGGGAAAGCTGCGATGTTCACCAGCGCGGGAAAGGGATGTTCTTCCGCGCTGGCAGCGCGCGGAATACACTATGGAGCGCCAGTCATCGCGGGTATTTTTATAACAGACGCGCTGATGCATAAAACTTTGGAAAAAGGGGGTTTTAGGGCTAGTTCAGAAGGCATGAAGCTTAGTGATTGACACAGCAGGGTGACTGACAGGAAGGCAGTGACAAATTACTGTGTAACAGATGCCCCCTAAAGCATGAAGTCCGAGAGAGTGGGAGGGGTGAAATGCTTTATAACACACGCCGAACTGGAACACCACCAGGAAGTACCGACAATCTCTGACAATCAAATACATGCAGTCTAGGCATGGGCGCAGCCATCCAAAAGACATGCGAGAATGGTCTATGGTATGGACGCAGCCACCCAGCTAAAGAGACCAGAATGATGATAAGGTATGGTCGCAGCCATCCATAAAGACTCAGGTATGGGCGCAGCCATCCATCAATGAGTCATGTAATGATTATCCACAAAATCGCAACCTGGACCATAACAGACAGGGATCCAGGGTCTTGTGCTCCGTCCCGATCCGAACAAAGTACAAGTTCAAGCATGTGAATACATGGGTTGAAGTCGAACATGCATGAACATCGTCTGATTACCAGTCAATGATGAAAACTGTTAACAGACGCGAGAGGTACCACCAATAATGACAATGGCCCTCAAGGTACTATAGGTACAATCCGCGGTATGTGAATCAATGAGCTGGTGTCGAACATCCACGGAATCATCCGATCGGAGGCCAATGATGAAAACCTCTCGTCGAACACGAAGAACCTGCCATTGAGGCATGCAGGCTCTAAGGCACCTGAAGGGAGTCTCTAAGTCGCCTTCCCGGATAATGAGCTGAAGTCGACAGGAAGTGACCTTGATCGAAGGTGGGCCATAATGTTTCCCACATCATCGACGCGAGACAGAGGCAAAAATGATTTGTGTGAGATAGCAGATGAGGTTGTATTATTACAGAAGTCAACTTCTCTTGAACATATCGGCGGCACGGTGGCGGGCTTGGCAGTATTTGACATCAAATGAGTAAGGGTCATGGTGACAGGGCAATAAGCAGATGAGAGGTCAAATAGGATAACCCAAACCCACGGAGGCCAGTGAAAGATAAGATGAGATGGTCCCACCCAGACACGAAGCAAAAGAGTGCCATGTTCAAGAGCGACATACTGCCGACACGACTACGGTTACAGTTCCATTTTCCCCACCATTTCTGGCAGGTACCCCGATTATTTTTGGATGACAAGCTTGACGGGGATAGCATATGCTTGAGGAGTGTCATTTCGACAATACCCGATGTCATCAAACGTTTAACGAGCCTGACAAAGGAAAAAACTCGGCGTCTTTTCTTGTTTAGGGAGCGTGAAAAGACAGCAAAAAGAAGACTCCAGGGGGGTCCTTTTTCGTACAGTTGTGTCTCTCGAACCCGAAAAAGTATAAAACTATGCCCGAAAGAACCGCCCGGTCATTAAGACCGAGGAGTACTTTTCGTGAATAGTGTCTCCGACCTGAAAAAGTAAAAAAGCGGTCGAAAACACGTCGTTTTAGAGCCGATATCGAGCGCGAAACGACAAACGCCCGGCAATCTTTTTTGGTTCAACGGCCGGAAAAAGAGCTTAAAAACGACCGCCTTTCATTCCTTTTAACGAGCCGAAAGGAAGCTCGGCTATCTTCTCTTGTTTAACGTCGGAAAAGAGCTTAGAGACGACACTTTTTAGGGATCACATAAATGGTGGACCGGCATGACCAAGCTGCTACACCTGTACCTGCACAAGGGCACTACCCGCATAAATCCATTCGATATACGTAAAAAACACACTAAAACATGCTTAAAACAAAATCAAGGCTAGTGTTATGGTTAAAAATGGTAAAAACCCAAAAAATATGGCAATTTAGGAGTTTTTACTATAAATAGGGGGGAGTAATAAGTCATTTTTACCATTTCACTATTCTGGAACGTGGAGGAGCCAAAAAGTTGACGGAGTGATTTCCAGCCCGTACGGAGACCATTTTCAGATCTGCTCCTTCCAGGTAGGTTCTCGTTCCCTTGCCCTGCATTCTGGTTCATTTTAGTAGGTTTTTAACGGTCGAATTGGCCCAATTGGGCATTTTTTATTTGCATGGATGCGCCCTCGGTCAGCGCGGATATCGCCCACGGGGTCGCGCTGACCGAAAAATAACAAACGTAGCCAACTTCGGGTCAGCGCGGAAAAGCCGTGTTCTTCCGCGCTGACCTCGAATTTTTTACAAAGAGCTGCCATTGTCAGCGCGGCTGTTTCTAAAACAGCCGCGCTGGCGCGGAAAAATTTTTGTTTTTGAAAATGAACGTGAATTTTTACATGGAAGCACTTTTAATTTTTTCTTATGGTTTGTGCAGGGCATCATGGCCTTTCAATGGCAAGAGAGAGTTCACGATGTAGAAGATGTAGCTGCTTGGGGAGATGTGAATTGCTGCAACGCCATGCGGGCTTGCGGATTCATGAAATTCTTCCTTACACCGCGTTTGAGGGCCCAGCATGATCTTCTGGAGCTGCTGATCAGAGCATGGAACCCTGTAGACCAGAAATTCACCATCCGTGGTCACGACATTGAGTTTGACCACATGGACATCTTTTTCTTGACTGGGTTGTCGCGCCGAGGTGCGAGGCCCATCTTGGAGGGGCAGCGACCTAGCGGCGGTACTCTGGATGACCTGATGGCTGAGGTTTGCCCGGGGGCGGTGAAAACGCGGAGTGGGAAGTGCTCGATCCCCACAGTGAGAGACATAGTGTTGCGCACCATCCTGTTCATGGTGACCCGGGCGGCAGGTAGCATGGCAAATCACGAGGCGTCCAAGACCCATCTCCTACTAGCTCTCGAGTGCCTTGAGCCTACCGTGTTTGATTGGTGCACGGCAGTGGCCAACAACATGAAGAGGCAATTGAGCAACTGCCGTCGTGGGGAGACGAAGCAGTTCGGCTATGGATCGATCTTGGTCCCGCTCATTCTGGAGCGAGTACCAGCCATGCGGCTGCAGTCTATGGCTGTGGATGCCCCCAGGGATCCTCGAGAGACGAGGGCCTCACGATGGGCTCGTATCATGCCACGTGGGGGTGGCGGCCGGCCACATAGCTGGGGGGCATTTTTCAGAGACTGGCTGGATCAGCAGGAGATCTTTGTGTAGGATTGGCCATATGCGGGGATGGATTTCCGCAATGATCCTGATTTGGTACTGCCTCCGGGTGAACAGTGGGACGATGCAGGTATGACACTTTTTGTCTTTTTGAGTTTTGTATTGTTTTTTAATTTTCATGTACATGTCTTAATAAATGTCTTGTCATGCAGATGTGGGGCCTACTAGACCGATTGGCCTGGCTGCCACGGCACGGAGAGAGGGCCCGGGAGCCGGAGCTTTGGCCTTAGCCCCTCCAGGGGCCAACACATCGGAGACTGTGGCTCGCAACCTTGAGGGGTTGCTGGAGGGGGTGCCAGACTACCAGGGGGTCGAGGAGGTCCCCGTGGAGCATCAGATTCACACAGTGGGGGTGGAACCTAGAGTGCACCGCCTTCTGAGGCGGGTGGCACGAGCAGCTGTGTACTACAGAGAGCACCATCCAGCTGACTAGTCGCCTAGGCTTTATTTCCACTGTCATTTTGAGACTCATGACTCAGACATACTGATTTTTGGACATATACACTTATTTTTGAGCGCCTTAGTGCGCCACACGATATATATATATATATACATACCGGTTTTGGATGGATCATTGTTACATGTGATAGTGTTTTGTTTATGTTATGCAATTGTTCAGTACAATTGTGATCTTATGTATGAATTTGCATGACACATGACCCATGATTTTTATGTTTTTTAATGCAAGTTTGAAAGCACATACATGCAAACTATGCTTGAAATGATTTATTTACATATGCTTATTCTTAGATGGATCTTTACATATGATGATGTGTTCTATATGCTATGCGACTGTTCGACACCCATGTGATCTAATGTATCTACTTGCATAACAAACGACCCATCGTTAAATATGCACGTATTTTATTTTTTATGAAAGCTTGAAAACACACATGATAATCCCGTATGCAAACTATGCTTTGAACAATGGATTTTATTTTTGATGCAAGCTTAAAGGCACGTATATACATGCAAACTATGCTTGATGGGAAAGGAAGCGGGCATGCCCCCAGCATCGTGTCTCAATTCGAGGTACATGCCCCCCAAGCTTCAAGCCATTGAAAATGGGTTGAAGGTTGACAAAACAGGTATTGCGCTCGAATTGCACGAGCTCATGTTTCATTGTTTTAACGAGGTTGACACAGGTAAAAGAACTATCCTCGGAACGCCGTGTTTCATTTTTTAGCGAGCTTGACACAAGACAAGGAACTGTGCTCGGACCAGACCCAGTTTCATTTTTTAAGGAGCTTGACACCGGAAAAGAACTATGCTCCATCCAGACTTCATCATAATGAACGGGAAGTGGAGGCCTCCAAGAAAGTGGCTCCGGAGGGAAGGCCGACATCTTGGAAATCAGGACCTAATGCCCCCAGGACACTATGCATGATGGTGTCATCACCGGGTACGGGCACGGGGTAGGTGGCCACATAGTTGATTTGCGGCGAGGCAGATGCAACTTGTGGATGAAAGCCAGGAGGGAAGGACGAGTGCGCCGGAGGGGCTTGTGGACGAACGAACGATAATTGATCGAATGTCACGATTCTTCCGTCGTGTGGAAAACAGACCACACAGAAAAGCGAAGAAACAAGGGCTCCCATGGCATACACATAATCACGACCAAGGAGAAGACTGAAGTCTAAAGAACCTTGGGTAACCGAGACGTCGATATAGACAGTCTTGCCTCCCAAAGTGATAGGAAACTGTGGAAGGATCCCTAATGGCTGACTCGTTCCTCCGTCAAACGTGGTGAGATGCGGTGCGACAGGTACAAGCGATGGGGAACCCAAAGCTCGCCAAGTAGTAATGGGCATAAGACTAACCGATGCTCCTTCGTCTAACACAGTGCCGGGCAGCGCCCTAGTGCAAGCATAGGCGGTGACCCAGAAAGGCACATGGGATGGAAGGGGAGGGGCAGTCAAACGACTCCAATCAAAGGAGATGACTGAACTACTTGGTGGGGGAACCATATGGTTGCCCCCCTGCTCGGAAAGAACCGAATCTAAATTCTCCGGAGAGGTTTCAGGAGAACCTTCATCAAGCTCAGGAGGATCCGAGGAGACGAGAAGAACATGAGAATTTTGCTCTTCCGAAACAGAGTGGTTGAGAGGAGGCGAACTCGAGTCAACACCCTTTCCGACCAACGGCGGGTCTGGAACAGGCTGGGAACAGCCAGGTTCGGGAAGAGGGGCCTGGACAATAGGAGAATCTGAAGCGATCTCTTTGTGAACAGGGGCACGATCTATAGCTGTAGAAAGACGCTGATAACCAGCGGGGAATGGATTCAGAGGAGAAGCAAGACTTTCCAACACAGCAGAGGCTTTATCCATGAGTGGACAAAGGTGAAGGGGATGTTTGCCTTCACAAAATCGACAGGGGATTCGAAACTTCCCTTTCTCCTTACCATTCCCAACTTATGAGGTAGCATCACCATGATCATCAGTGGACGATGAAGGGCGGGCCGGATCGTGAGACCAAACTTCTAATACCCTGGGAATGCCAGGACAATCACGAAGCAGATGGTCCTCCCTGCATAATCGACAAGGAAACTTAACCTTCCGTGGAGGAGCAGAAGGTGACCCGACTTCAGGTGTACTGGAGTGAATAGCTGGACTTAGGAGGGGAACTGTGTGTGTAGGCTCTCCCTTAGGGGAATTCTTCTTCTTGGTCTTCCTCTTCTTCTTCTTAGCCACCTGGTTACTTTCATCGAGAATTTCACCAGGCGAAGTACAAGAGGACGACGTAGAAGTAGGCGTCGAAGGGGAGAGATCCACCTTAGGATCAACATGATGTTGTTCAGGTGGAGGGACTGATGGACTAACAGCCGATACGGTAGGGACCAAAGAGGTTGAAAACAACCACACAGGCAACCCGACAGTTAACCCTGGTAGGGACAACGTCGCCATATACGGAGCACCAACATTCCCAAGAGGAGGGAATTGTCCTGGATTCCCATCAGATGGGGAACCTGGGTTAGTGAATCCCGGAAAAGTTGCCATAGCAAACGAAAACGAAACCTAATCAAGCTAACGCACACGAGATCTAATCAGGTGATGTTATCGTGGCCGAATTAATTTTAAGACACAAGAACCAAACTTGACCTTTTCATATTTCAGGAGTCGAGAAAAGGACGAAAAGATGACTCCAGTCTCCTTCGAATGTTTTATGAGCACGAAGTGACAAGACGCTCACAGGCACATTTTCGTTTAGGGAGTCCGAAAAGGATCAAAAGTGACTGCTCTGGAATTCTAGGTAGAGGGTGTGCCAAACTTTTCGCAAAACCACAAAATACTTTTTAGGGTACGGGTGGTCAATCTTCGTGAATGCTGTGTTCACTGCATTGCGAATCGTAGGGCGGTCGACTCGGCTTCCTATGGATAAAGGATAAAAGCCTAGTGGGGTCTCCCTATATACGCGACGGTACGTGGGAGCGCAGTCCGTGTTAGACCACTATCGAGTCACAGAAGGAGGAATCACCCAACCTAATGTGAAACAACAATGACTATGTTTAAAGATGCCGGAACACGTCTCTAACCTAGACCTCTAGATATATGCGTTTAGTTCCAATGTGTTTTTAGATTCATTTGGTTCATTTTATAGTTGATCTTGAGATTAAGTTTCGATTTCAAGCTCTATCGTATGTTCGCTCACAATTACCTAGATGCAATCTATATGCCAAAGAATTCCGTTTCATTCGATGAATTCTAGCTACGAGAGGGCAAGAAATTTTCTATCAAACAAAACAAGTACAAGCAAACAAGCAACTTAATGCAGCTAAAGGGAGGAAAGGAAACTTTTCTTTTGAAGATGCAAATCAATGAAATGTTCTTTTCCTTTTCAATTTTCAAAAGCAAAGCTACCAGTTTGATTTTCTTTCAGTGACACAAAGCATCTAAAATAATTTGGAGGAACCGGAACACCAAGTAAACTACTTAATGAAAGCACACAAAGTTCCCAAAACATTCAACCAAGGCTTCCAAATCAAAGGAAAACAAAGGTCTGCACGAGCTATGTAATCTAAGCTCTGTAAGACAAGCAAGGATTGCAAGCAAGGAGGAAGCGAAAAGAAACCACTTGGAAACACGATCCAAAGCACTCCAACAATCACTGAACAAGTGCTTGAACAGATCTGAACTTGGCTGGTCGAACAAACAAACAAACTCCCTACGGTAGGCTTGACACACACGCAACCTCTAGATGTCCTAGAGTTAGAGCGCGAAATCAATAGAAAAAGGCAAACACCCGAAGGACGAAAGTCACAACCAGTCAACTAAAGACACAACACAATCCAGCAATCGCAAAAGTGATGGTGGGAACACGAACCAAGCAGCGAAAGCAAAAAGGGAAGGTATTTGCAAACTCAAAACCGAGCAAAACGAAACCCTATGAGGCTAAGCTTCGTAATCAAACAGTTCAAAGTTCAGACAGTGAAAAACAAGTCATTAGACAGGTGGAGAGAAGAAGGGAAAGTCACAGCAAGAGGTTCAGGAGGCCGATTTGGTCAAAAATGAGTTTTTCAGGCTCAGCGCGGGTAGCCTTCAGCAACTCGGCGCTGACAGGGGGAGACCTTCAGCAACTTTGCGACGTCAGCGCGGAAGGACAGGGAAAAAGCGCGCTGTCTCAAAGAAACGAGGTCAGCGCGGATATAAAGCACACAGACGCGATGACCGAAATCACAAAGAAGAGGGGGCGCGATGTCAGCGCGGAAGGACACGAATAAAGCGCGCTGCCCTTGAAAACGAGGTCAGCGCGGCTGTTAGACGTACAGGCGCGATGAAGAGAAAACCAAAGAACAGAGTCGCGATGTCAGCGCGACTGTTCCGAAATAAAACGCGCTGAGAGCAAAAAACAAGGAAAGCCAAAATAAAAACTTCCCAAACCAAAGGCAGGAGCTTTTCAATAATAAAAATGCTTCCCAGAAATGCCCAGAAAATTCATAAGCAAAAAGACAATCCCAAAAACTCGAAAAGAGGTCAATCAAAGCCAAACACAAAAGTGGACTCAAGAGACAAAAAGGCTGATCCCCAGCGGAGTCGCCAAATTGTTGGAGAGGTAAATCCCCTCTACGGATAGAGGCGATCCCTACTAGCCCAGCAAGGGTCTAGCAACAATCACACAATGCTGCTACGCATGTTCCTAGTTACAATTAAACAAGAGGTAAAGAGCACCTACTTGGATTCCTGCGCTTGTCGTTTGGCGAAGAGATGTTGCCTTCGCTCCTCCGCTTCGGCTGGTCACAATCCTCCGCAATCTCCGCGAATGGATACCTGCACACACGAAAGGGAAGCAAACACAAGCGTAAAATCTAGTAAAAGCAACCATACATCAGTCAGAAAAGATGTAATTCACATTTAACCATTGCATAGACAAATGAGAATGGAACAATAATAGCAGTCATCTATTATTAATCAGAATAGAGAAGAGTACAACCAAATGTTCTGACGTCGGTAACCTTCTCAGGAGGGGCCAGTCAGCATGTATCTCAAGCATTCACCTTTGAGGATGATTCTCCCAAGTCAAACAACTCTCTCTATCACACAAATAACATGAAACAACCTTCCCTAAGCAATCAATCACTTCCACACCTAGCACACCACACCTATAGCAGCAATCTGAGCACTACAAGCTCTGCACAATCCAAGCTATTCCAAGCTAAGTCTAACTATCCAAAAACTAGCTGCCCATGGTAATGGTGAGAGTTTATATAGGAGAAGGAGTCTCCTAAAAGGGTGGAAGGATGAGCTTATCTTTGAGGGAAATGGTTGCAAAAGGTCGAACAGTCATGCCATAGAAGGGAGTCGATATTCACAAAGCTAACAACCAAGCCTGGAGTTATCTGGAAGGCTGGTTGTTTGAACGAATTCGCCCAAACTGGATCAGCGCGGATAATGAGGAAATTGTCGCGCTGTCGGCGCATCTCAATAACTGGGACAGTCTTGTCAGCGCGGAAGCACACGGGAAAGCTGCGATGTTCACCAGCGCGGGAAAGGGATGTTCTTCCGCGCTGGCAGCGCGCGGAATACACTATGGAGCGCCAGTCATCGCGGGTATTTTTATAACAGACGCGCTGATGCATAAAACTTTGGAAAAAGGGGGTTTTAGGGCTAGTTCAGAAGGCATGAAGCTTAGTGATTGACACAGCAGGGTGACTGACAGGAAGGCAGTGACAAATTACTGTGTAACATTTAGGATTAAGGTGATACAGCCTCTATTTAATAGGGTTTTCATCCGACTTCAAATTGTTTTTCATAATGCCCAAATCACCAACTATGCCCTTCAAATCCAAAAACTTGGTAGGGAAAAGATCCTGATATTCACAGAGTAACTCAACAACCTTATCCATAGTAGTGTCGTCCTAGTAATCTCCAATCTTTCCAAACTTCGATTCCGCTTTAGTACCAATGTTTACTTACATTATTTTCAATGGTGCGATGATGTTTCGGTTGTCTATTTGTAGGCCCTCGACTTTGTGATGCCCTTTCACCTCTGGAATAATAATATTTCTTGGATCATCATCCTCCTCTTCAACGGTCACATTATAACATTCTAATGTGTGGCACAGCTAGGTGCTCAAACCTAGCTAGACCCATTCCAGAGGTTCTTGTGGTGTTCTAAAGATAAATGCCTTAATCTCATGTAGGGCTTCATCAATGCTCGCGAAGCCATCCTCATAACTGAAGGTCAATAAGAACACTTCCCTCAATATATCCCACTTCGCGGTGACATGGCAGAGCTTCGTCTCCAAATACCAGTTCATGGGAATTGTATCCAAAGTATGGAAAAATAAGTGTACCCACTCTAGCTATGGCTTTGTTCCATAATATTTAGTCCATTTTGCTAGGTGATCGCGTGGATCATACCTCCCATCATATTTCTCAGTCAATCAAGTGTTAGGAATCTTATCACTCCAGGAAACTCTCCTAGGTTGCAGATCGGATATGCCTGGTAACATATAATATTCAATATTGTTCTCTGAAATATTGGAATGAATGATGTTTTAGATCAAACCAGATAACCATTTCAACTTTGTTTTAACTCAAATATGCACGAACACCCTCATCTTTACAAGGCTTTAGACCACTAATGCTCAATAGTTTGTAAATTCAATGAATAGATGAAGAATACTGCCCATACCACCAGATGCATATATGAACACATATGAATGGCCATCTACAAGAGGTAAAAGAAGCTTGCAAATATAATTTATCAAAGCAAAGATAAGATGATAGTTATTTGGCCTTAGACACAAAAGAAAACAGGAAAAAATTGTTCAAGTGCAAGCTTAGAACAGAAGCGAAAATGGACATTGAATATATAACAACAAAAGAAGCTTGTATTCACTAGAATGAAGATGAGAAGCTTGAAGGAACAAAGTCTCAACAATCTCCAGAGTTTGAACCCTTATTACAATTTTCTTTCAGATATTTATAGCTCTTTACAATGCTCTCGAGACTTCTGAGGCTTGAGAGGACTTAATCTATCCCTGTGTCTCTTCAACAACTTTGATGCCCTGACTACGCAAGCATGGCTAGGAGGTTCTTTCTTATTACAGCAGAATAACCTCATTCTGGTATTTTGCAGCATTGGTAGGGAGCTCTCTCATGCTGGTGATACTCCATGATGTTTTCTTTGATGAGCTGCATTGGGTCGTTGATGCTCCATGATCATTTGTTTTTGTGGTTGTGTTGCGTTGTGGCCCTTTTTGTTCCCTTTCTAGCCTTCTGTCTTTGTCTTGAAATGGCTATTCGAGCCTCTGTTTTCCCCTTAAAATATTTAATAATGATAATTTTCTATTTTACATAGAAAAAAACTATAATACTGTAAAATCCTGCCAATATTTTCTCCTTTCAGACATCAAAAGTCCCTAAACATGACATATATATCTATCAGGACTGCCCTTTGGGTCACTGTCACCTATCACAAGTGGCCTGGCCCTGTGTTTCCCTTTGTATTGTGAAATACTTAAAAACATGGGAAATACACTAAAATATGGCTTCCTCCGGACTTCAAATTTTATAGATTTCATTTTCCGAACCCTTTCGGGTCTGGGACTCATCGCAATTGGCACTTTCAAGCTTCCCTTTGTATTTCATTATACAATGAAAATACACAAAAATTCATTAAAAATAGCTTACCCGTGGACCTCAAATATTATGAAATATCTTGTATATAACCGTCGGGTCCAGTTATTGGGTTGCACATATACCTGTGCATAGACCCCACCCCTTGGTGTTGTTTCACTGCAATACGACGATGCGATCTGATTGCAATCGCATATCGCTCATGCCCCGGGCCCATGGCTAGCGCTCCTTTGTATTTCCCTGATAGCAACTCTTGCGATGCAATGTGGGCCGTCGATCTACACATGTGATCGACAGTCCACTTTTAATCATTGATTGAAATCACTCACTCCATACTGTCTACACCGATTTGCCTCCGCTAATGTGATCCACTGATCCGATCATCAGAGATCACTGATTAGATGTGCCTTGTGCCGATTGCCACTGCCCACCGATCAGATCTGCCGATTGCGATTTGCTGCTTAAATCTGGGTCATTGATCAGCCAGATCTAACGACTGTTATGCGTTTGGACTGTTAAGCCTTCAATACATGGTTTTTCATGGTTTTGGAGTGTTTTTAGCCTCCCGATAGTGTATTTCCGCCCTTCCAAGGGCTCTCCTCTTGCGCTTATTTCGATCTTTGGATGATCTTAAGCAATATTTGAAGACTTCAATAGCATATATGGATCCATTGGCATGATTTTAAGCAAATTTGGAGACTTTGGGGCATATTTGGATCCATTTTGGGCCATTTGCCAACAAGGCTAACACTGGCTCCTTTTGGGGATGAAATCCTCCCTGTGAGGTTTCAAGAACTACATAACAATGCCTTTCCTGTAAAACCAAAATCAAATCTTCCTTCTAGTGTTCCATTGGGAATGGAGTCTATTTTGCAATGAAATAAAAACTGGAAAAAACATATTTACAATACCAAGGCTTTAAAGCCTTAAATGAAATAAAGTTTGAAAAAGTACCCCTTGACTGGGCCATCAAAAACATCTCCTCCTTCCTTTAATCCATCCCTTTTGAGAAAATAGTCACCAAACTGAAAATTGACCCTTTTTACCTTTCTATCAAAGGTTTCTTTCTCTTGGTCAATGTGTATATCAAAAAAATCATCGAAGACTTGCAAAAGCCTATTGATTTGATCATCTACTTCAAAAACATTCCAGCATTTGATATTATCAAGTGGATATGGTCTATATTTCACCTCATCTCTGTATGCTTTCAGCCTTGGATGTTTTGCTTGGAAGGTTTTGTTCACCTGAAAAGTTAATATAAAATATGAATCAATTCATTCCCGTGTGGGGGACATAAGGACTTCACCTGCTCCTGCAGCTTCCTTAGAGCAAGCCCCATCAAAGAACATGTCCCAGATCTGTGGGCCTTCTTCCTCTCTGATCTAGTAAACTAGTTTTCTAAGTTGTGTAGAGGCCAACTGAGATTCTTCAATCTGAAGAAAACAAGCTCCAAAGTCAGTGTCAATTGCATATATGGGATGATTAGTGGGATTCCTTTAATCACTAATGCTATAAGCCAACTGAGCCTCTCTGTACAACCTCTTGCTTTCACCTCCAAAAACTGGGATAGTAGCATATGATAGATCATTTTGCAATGTTCCACCTAATCTCTTGATCCAGCCCTTGGAAAGAAACATGCCAAACTTGGGGGGTACATCTGCTACCACAATATCCATCATCATGCTTTTCATGGGCAAATGAGACAAAGTGATGGCTAGATCCTTGATTAATCCCAAACATTTCACTTTTCTAGAGTCAAAGTAAAACAGGTCATGATAAGGCTCGGTAATGTCAAGATCCAATTTATCCATGACAACCTTGGGCATTAGATTATGGTTGGCTCCAGTGTCTAGAAGGTAACTATGAATGATTTTATGATGAATAGATAGAGAAACATAGAATGATGGGGAGTTGTCTTCACAGTTTTCAATCATTGTGCTAAGAATAATAGCTATTTGGTCATCTTGTAGATTTACATAGTTAGTGGAGGCTTGGATGGCTTTAGGTTCAAGAGCCTCAAGGATAGATGTCTTGAAGGACTCATTCTTCACTAGTTTAATCAAAGGCATAGGTATTCTTAGCTTTTGAATTTCTGATTGAAAACTGAAAGAAGAAGGGGACTTGTCAAGGCCTCTTACCTCTATGGCTGGAGCTTTGAGGATGATAGGATCAACTATTGGTTGCTTCTCCTTATTATCTTGTTGTTATGTAGGGACAACAACTTTATGAACAGGAGTTTCCTTGACATTATTCATCTTTAACCTCAGATTATATCTGTGCTGATCATCAGTTTGTATAACAACTTCACCGTCCCATTCTTGGCTGATATGGTCATTTAATAATGACTTTCATAGGCAACTAAGGTCAAAAAAGGGGCACTTCCATTGTCTTCCATACAATGGATCTCATCATCTTCTTCAAACTGCTCTTCTTCCATGATTGCATTTTGGAAAGGGGTCTTCACCCTTTGGTCTTCATTGGCATCTTTGTTTCTTTGCAAAATCTGCAACTGGTCATTTTCTCTTCTATATGGATTTGGATTTGGAGGAGGAAAGGTGTTAGGAACTCTTCCTTTCCCAGAGTGTTGCTCAACCTTTAACTTGGAGATCTCCAAGGCTAATGATTCTATCATCTTAGTAATTTTATCGCTCTTGGGATTTGAAGATGATTAAGGCTCGCCCCTCTGTCTCCTTCTATCAGCATTACCTTTTAGCTTTTTTGCAGCCATGACGTTTGATTCTACTTCCAAGGCTACATCCTACATATCAGCCAAAGAAGAACATCGCCTCTCCCTCAACAATAAATAGAAGTCAGAATCAAAGGCACTGGCATGGATGAGTCTAGTAGAGGTAGTGGTGGGTTTTACTTCAACTGGTACATTCTTGTACATGTAGTTAAATCTCTTATTAAAATCAGACAGCAACTCACCATTTTCCCTCTTTAAGTTGCCAAACTCAGTGTGGTAGTAGATGAGATCCTTCTTATCCCCCCAATGCTTTAGAAATGCATCATCTAAAGCCTCAATATCTACTATAGATCTTGGTGTTAGTTATCTGAACCATTTTCTAGCCTCTCCATTTAGGCTTTGGACAAAGACTCTCATCCTGACATCATCTTCACTAATTTCCAGGTTATCAGCATAGCTATAGAATGACTCAAGATGTTCTTCAACTGTAACACCTTCAGTCCCAGTGAACTTAGGAATATACTTATGATATTCTCCAGTAGGCATGGCATTCAAAGGAGTGGGCAGTACTAGAGGTCCATACCTAGCAGCTATGATTCTTTCCATTTTGGTGGGTGCTTGTGGACCTACCATAGCTGTGGTGGCTAAAAGAGTACTGGTAGTATGAATGATAGAGGGATGATGAGTGACTAATAAGACTAAAGGAGTATGATGGATAAGAGGTGAGGTTTCCTTTGGGCTTACAAAAAAAGGAAAAACTAAATAATAAGGAGCTTTATGAATCTCTAAGATTTTTTCCTCGCTGCTAGTATTAGAAGCTATACTCTCAACATGTATTTTTTCTATTACAAGCCTTTCTTGAAGAGATATAGAAGATTGTTTATGTTTACCTGAACCTAATGCTCCTTTCTGCAATACCTTTCTTTCTTTGATGATTTTTTCAGGGTCAGGTACCAGGTTAGCTTGTAACTTCTAAGGATTTCTCTATGTATGATTCACAAACTGAGCTAGAACTATGAAGTGGAGTCACCAAGAGGTTCGGCCTCCAGTAGAGTCGCCAGATAGATGATTACAACCAAAAAAGTGCACAGACTTTGTCTATCATCAAAGTTGGATCTGTGTCGTCTCCCAGAGAAGTTGAACTTTAGTTTTCTCTCCCCGGAAATGATGCCAATTATGATATCACTCGAGGAAACTCTCCTAGGTTGTAGATCAGAGATGCTTAGTAACATATAATCTTCAATATTGTTCTCTGAACTATTGGAATGAATGATGGTTTGGATCAAGCCAGATAACCATTTCAACTCCGTTTTTAACTCCAGACATGCATGAACACCCTCAGCTTTACAAGGCTTTAGACCACTAATGCTCAATAGTTTGTAAATTCAATGAATAGATGGAGAATACCGCCTATACCAGCATATGCATATATGAACACATATGAATGGCCAGCTACAGGAAGTAAAAGAAGCTTGCAAATCTAATTTATCAAAGTAGAGATAAGATGACAGTTATCTAGCCTTAGACACAAAAGAAAACATGAACAAATTGTTCAAGTGCAAGCTTAGAACAGAAGAGAGAATGGACATTGAACATATAACAGCAAAAGAAGCTTGTATTCACTAGAATGAAGATGAGAAGCTTGAAGGAACAGAGTCTCAACAATCTCCAGAGTTTGAACCATTATTACATTTTTCTTTCAGATATTTATAGCTCTTTACAATGCTCTCGAGCCTTCTGAGGTTCGAGAGGTCTTAATCTATCCTTGTGTCTCTTCAACAACTTTGATTCCTTTGACTACGCAAGCATGGCTCGGAGGTTCCTTCTTTTGATAGTAAAATAACCTCATTCTGATATTTTGCAACGCTGGCAGGGAGCTCTCTCGTGTCGGAGATACTCCACGATGTTTGTTTTGATGATCTGCGCTAGGCTATTGATGCTCCATGATCATTTGTTGTTGTGGATGTGTTGCACTGTGGCGCTTTTTATTCCCTTTCTAGCCTTCTGCCTTTGTCTTGAAATGGCTATTGGGGCCTCTGTTTTCCCTTTAAAATGTTTAATAATGAGTGTTTTCTATTTTACACAGAAAACATTGCAATACTGTAAAATCCCGCCAATATCTATTCCTTTCAAACTTCAAAAGTCCTTAAACATGACATATATATCTATTAGGTCTGCCCTTTGGGTCGCTATCACCTATCGCAAGTGGCCTGGCCCTGTGTTTCCCTTTGTATTGTGAAATACTTAAAAACACACGAAATACACTAAAATATTGCTTCCTCCGGGCTTCAAATTTTATAGATTTCATTCCCGAACCCTTTCGGGTCCAGGACTCATCGCAATCAGCGCTGTCAAGCTTCCCTTTGTATTTCGTTATGCAACAAAAATACACAAAAATGCATTGAAAATGGCTTACCCGTGGACCTCAAATATTATGAAATATCCTCTATATAACCGTCAAGTCTAGTTATCGGGTCACACATATACCTGTGCATAGACCCTGCCCTTTGATGCTATTCCGCTATGATACGGTGATGTGATCTGATCGCAATTGCATATCTCTCGTGCCCGGGGCTCGTGGCTAGCGCTCCTTTGTATTTCCCCAAAAGCGACTCCTGTGACACGATGTGGGCCGTCGATCGACGCACGCAATCGACAGTCCACATTTAATCACTAATCGCAATTGCTCACTCCATAGTGTCTATGCCGATTTGCCTCTACCGATGCGACCTGCCGATTTGATCATCGAAGATTGCTGATCGGGGGTGTCTTGCGCAAATTGTCACTGCCCACCGATCAGATCCGCTGATTTCGATTTTCCACTTAGATCTGGGTTGTTGATCGGCCAAATCTAATGGCCGTTGTGCGTTTGGACTGTTAAGCCTTCAATACATGGATTTTCGTGGTTTTGGAGTGTTTTTAACCTCCCGATAGTGTATTTCCGCCCTTCCAAGGGCTCTCCTCTTGCACTTATTTCGATCCTTGGATGATCTTAAGTAATATTTGAAGACTTCAATAGCATATATGGATCTGTTGGCATGATTTTAACCAAATTTGGAGACTTTGGGGCATATTTGGATCCATTTTCAGGCCATTTGCCAACAAGGCTAACAAGGATGTCCAAACTGCAACCTCATCATCCTTCTATAATCCTGTCATCCATTAAAGTTATCTTTATGCATACCCCACCATCATATAGTCGTAGCGCATAGTGTCAAATCTAATGCTTGGAAGCAGTGATGCTCAGGGAATTCACGCTCAAATGCATCCAAAAACTTATCCATGTTAGTTAAACCATGATAATAAGGTAAGTTTCTTACCTCCGACGAAACACAACATAATTACTTCATCATCATGTTGCAACATAGGGTAGATACTTCATGAAAATGATTCTGCCAATGTTCCAATTCCTCGTCTAAATCAGAGGTTGAGGAACTCTCCCAGTCCCGTGCCATCCGTCCATCTCCTGACGGGTTGATCCAATCTTGGCCTCGTGCTGTTATTTTGTAGATCTGATCCTGTTCATCCCCACTTTCTTCATAATCGAGGACCGGTTCAGTGTACCATGCTCCTTCTCATGGTCTAGCAGCACTACAACTCGAAGCGATTTCCTTTCAAATGACATTGTCCTCTTTTTCAAGTTGATGATCCCATTCATGTCAATGGCCCAATCAATTCCCAAGAGCGCAGGGTATGGATTACTATCATCAACGATCTCTATCACTTCAAATTCATCCATCGTGCTCGCACCTTTTATATCAACTGTTACTCCATATAATCATCCCATAAGAATGATCTTCTGCTGGTTCGCCATTGTGAGTTGAATTAGAGACCACTACAGTGCAGGTCTCCCCATTCTTTCTCATGTTTGTTTTGGAAAAACGTTCACATCGAACCCCAAATCCAAGATGACCTGGTCCATCTCATGATCTCCTATCTATGTGCTGAGCCTCATATCACGCACTGTTCTTTCCTTATGTTTTCCAATTTTTCTAACTACGTGGTGTCTGTCAAGGGTGTTCTCTTTGCTGGCACATTTGTTTATTAACTCCTGCATGCCTTTCATAGCTTTGCTGTTGTTAGCGCTTGAAATTTCACCTCAGGCTGAGAAAGGCAAACTCCAAGGCAACATCAAACCACTTAGCCTCGTAGCTAGCCCTACGGGGCAGGAGAGGGCTCTCTCTAGTATATCTCGGCAAAGATCTTCGAAAGGCGGAGATAACCAATAAAGAACACTGATTTTAGGCTAGTAAACTGATAAAAGGTTTGATTTGAGATTTTTAGGATTTTTGGTGGAAAATCGGGGAAAGGCAATTTTGGGTGCGGGGATTGGACACAGTTTTCGCAGGGGGTTCTTTGGGGCAAGGTAGGAGACTGTATTGATGCCTTTGAAAGATTTGGATGGATGAGAATGACTGGTGAGGAGCTAAAGAGAGCAAGCAATCACCTTGAATTCTCCTTAAACAGCTGAAAACATTGATATTAAGAAAACTTAAAGGCAGAGCATAGCAACCATGAATTCTACCTTAACACTTCATTTGCCTAATTTGCAGAAGAAAAAGTAAGAAGATGATTCACATAAAAAACTTACAAGTACAAAGAGAAACACAACATCAATACATGTAACCACAGGAATCCCAAAAAGGACTGCAAAACCATGGTCTTCCTTTGCCAAAAATTGCAGAGATACAATGAGTAATACAATAGAAGCTTTCTCCCTCAAGAGTCCAACCATGAAAATGACCAAGAAAGTACATAATATAGGCAATCTAACATCTTTCCTTGCCTCTAGGGGTCGAGCTCACTATCCTAGGAGCTTTTTCAACCAATTCTAAACTGAGCACTGAAAACTAGGCAGTCAAAACAACTTGCCTCTATAAGCTAGGAAACCAATTCATTCATTAAATTTTTGCCTATCTCATGAATGAATCTTCTAGAAGAGATAAATAAGTGTCAAAATATCATAAAATTACATCATTTACAACAAGGAAGATCAAAATCTACTCCAAAAAGTCAAATCCAGTCAAAACTACGTTTTGCTGTTTGCTGAGCTGTAGGTGAATTTATGTGAAAACTGCCCAACACGTCGCGCCCTGATCCTGAACGCGTCGCCCGCCTTTGGAGCTGCGTTTGAGGCACTTCCAGGTGTCCAAATGAGGCAAAAGTGGGCTTACAGGAAAGGTCTGGATGTCTACTTTCCAACCCAAGTGGCATTTCTGAATTTGGTGGCCATTTTCCCCTCCACAATTGCAATCTCCCAAGACTGCTTCCTGTGTGTCAAAAAGGTGGCAGAAAGTCATTTTTTGCTTGTTTTTTGACTTTCTGGAGGCCCAAAACTTGGTGAAATTTTTTGGAAATTTCTGAGCAAGTGTATCTTTGCATGAAAAATCCAAAAATGCTGAGTTTTCTTGAAAAGGAGTTGCCCATTGAAAGGGTCGCGCGCGGCGCGCGACGTGTTGGTGGAGAAAACCTGTTTTTTGCCCAAAAATTCACAAGTGACCAAAAATGCTCAAATTTTTTTGAAATTTGTGCTGGAGTTAAGTCATTTAGCATCATGCTCCTTCAAGGAAGCCTCAGCCAAGATGTGGAGGGGATCAGGCCTTTTCCGTCGTTTTAGTGCCTTGCTCAACCTCCTTGGATCTAGCGCTTGTATTTTTGACATTTCTCTAAAACCATGACACCTGTGCAAAAAGTGAAGGAGGGTTTTCTGCTTTGGCATGTTGTGGACAAAAACCTCTCTCAGTGTTCCAAAATTCATCTTTGATTTCTCTGAAACATCTTTTGAGTGAAACTTATCCCGATGTGTGAAACAAGGAATTTTGTCGAAATGAAGCGAAATGAAGGGGATAAGAGGCTTCTAAATTCTTGGGGAAATTTTTGAAAGTAGGGAGGGATGTTAGGAAGCAGGGGAAAGAAGAATTGTGGAAATCGAGTTAGGGGAAGGGGTCCAAAAGGGTAAAACACAGGCCCAACCTAGAAAATTGCCAGGTTGTAGCAAGAAACTAGGGTTTGTGCGAAAATGAGGAATTTGGGGAATCTCAGTGATGGGAAGCATTTGATAAGGTAATTTAAGGATAGGGGAAGGTGTATGAACATCAGGAAACAAGTTTTGCCGATGATTTGACCATCCAAGAGAAATTGGCTTCAAAACCCTAGGAGAGGAAAATGACCTTACCTAGGCACAACTGAAGCATGGACAAGGTGTAAAATGACTCATTAGACACTGAGATGATAATGAAAACCCTATGAATGATGATAGACTCAGCCGAATAGTGACATAGATTGGCATTTGGGCAACTTTGAAAAGAGTGAGAGAAAACCCTAGACCTAATGCCTAGTGACCAAATTTTGCTTGAAGACTCACTGAAATGACAAAATTTGACCTTGACACTCTGAGACCACTTTGTAAGAGTATATTTGATCACTAGAGGAAGGCTGGAAAGACTGACACTAACATTGGCTCCAATGGGGATGGTAGCTCCTTGGAGGTGCCAAGAACCACAGATCTCTGTAAGAGCTAGACAGTGCCTTCATCCATTGGGCAATGGAGTCGAAAACTCAAACTACAATGCATGACTGAAAACCGATGACTTGACAACACAAATTGACTCTCACTCAACTAAAAACTGACTCAATACTTAAACATAACCGACAAACTGGAAATGATGCTCAAAGGGGAGCTTATTCATCAAAACCTACTCTAACAGTTTCATTCATCACCTGATCAAGTGAAATGAAACAACCAATGCAACCAAGTAAGTATCTCGTCTGCTGTTCGAATTTTCTGCAAGTGCTCACTTATGAACAACAAGAGAGAACTAATGAACGGCAACTCCCATGATAGCTTAGAAACAGATCCGTTGAATGATATGGATTCTCTATCCACCTCCAAAAACACTGCATAAGGATCTTGAAATTCAAGCACACTTGAACTTAGCTCATCCAATGGATTACTTCTCTTCTCCTCATACCATGAATGCAAACTTTGATCTGAGCCTTGTGATGAGACCTTTGCTAAAAATGACAAAGAAACTGGCTGCCGCATCAAATTCATATCAGTACATGTTTCAAGCTCACATGTAGTCAATGGAGAAAGACTTTGACTACAAACCTCATCCAAAACATCAGCTATTGAATCATGAAAAACTTGAAAAGACTGTTGAAACCCATTTTCTATTGGTTCCATTGCGATTACATGATTGCCTACATGCTGCTCATTCTTCACTGAAGATGTATTATGCAAAGTTCCCTTCAAAAACTGAAATGTTTCAAAACAGAAAGGTAGGGAACCTTCTTGTATCATTTGATCAAATATTTCAGCTTCCATGTCTTCATCTGCAACTTGACAACCAATGGCATTTGGGGGCTGCAAATCTGAATATGAGAAGTCTGGAACAAAGTTTTCATCGCACTCTCGAGGATCCAAATCAAGACTAGTCGATCGCTGATTTCTGATTGCATGGAAGTTGTCTCTGATGAATTGACATGAATCAAAACAAAAAGGTAAAGATCCTTCACTTACTTCAAAATTTGTTGCACTTTCCTCATCAATGTCATAACTGATATGCATCATTTGATCATTGTACTCGAGCTGCTGTAAGTGAACCTCTTCCTCCCACAAACTAGCTGCTGATTTGTCTGCAAGATTAGCTTCTGTTTGGAGAACATAATCATCATCATACTGATCAAAATGAGGCAAATCATCACTATAAAACACATCATCAAGCATACATGTCATATCAACAGTTCTTTCTTCGCCAAGGTGATCTACAAAACAATCATTATCAGATCTATGACAACTAGGATAAGAAACAAAATGTTTTGGATCAACAACTTGTTCTTCTTCAATCAGCGAGCCATGAGCTTGAACATCATAATCATTCCTTGGGGTGATCCTTTGCATCATCTCTTCTACTGCACTTACCAAAATGTCAAGCTTTACCTCTAGAGATGTTGATTCGGCCGGATCTATGTTTTTCATCTCTTCTTCTTTCAACCTTGCCCTTCGGATCAGCAGATGAGCCTCTACATTTACTGCACTATTTTGTATCTCGTGAAGTGTTGCAATATCCCTTTCTCTCAGCTGAAACTCCATCTCCGGATCAAAGGCACCCGGATAGTGCAAGAGAGCCGATCTAGGAGTAGGCCGTATATCAACTGGCATCGAATAATAAACTTGGTTAAATCTTGCAGAAAATTGTTGTACTGTCTCCCCTGGCATTCTTTTTAGTTGGTTATACTCTTCTACAATTAAGAGAAGGTTCTGCCCGATCATCCACCTATCGAGAAAAACTTTGATAAACTGCTGAAAATCTGAGATGCTCGCATCAGGCAGGGCTTTGAACCAACTCTTCACTTTAGCTTGCAAAGAAAGAGCAAAAAGCCTAATACTCACATCCTCTTCATCAACTTCAAAAAGGTCAAGAAAAGACTCAAAATTCTGCACATGTTGCTCAGCGTTGACATTCTTACTTTCACCATCGAACCTCGGCAAGTATAGATCATAGTTTTTGGGGAAAGCATGAAGAACAGAAGGTAAAACAAGAGGTTTATACCGATCTGGAATTTTACAAGGTGTAGGGGTATGTACAGCAGGTATAGAATTAGTCTTGGTTGCTTGGGGCTCATCAATTTGAAGATGGTCATCACAAAATTCAGAAAAAGGATCTTGATCAAGCTCAAAGGCATGCAAATCTTTGGTATTTACAATCTTCAAAGGGAAGGAATCAAATGCAGGCCTGGGATCTTTTCTCAAGCATAGTATACTTTGCAACGCAGTCTTGACATTCTTGGGAAAAGAGAAGAAATAATTTATGAAAAAGAACAAAATGTCTTGGATGCAATTCCAACTTGAATACCTGATCTGTCCATGTTGTCCTTTCATGTTTTTGCTGGGCGGGATCATCCTCCAGTGGAGTCTTTGGATCATATCTCGAAAATGATTTAGAGTCACCAGGTGAATGATTTCAGCCTTTCAAGTGTCTGATCGTTGTCCACCATCAACCATCAGATCTGAACTTGATACATATACTGGGGAAATTAACAAGTTAGATGTCACGATTACAAGCTAGACCAGAGATTGACTGAAGCAGCGTTTATCTACTTCCGCCAATGCAAAGCAAAAGCGTTTCGAAGGCTACCTGGCATAACTTCAGGCTTCTTCTGTAGCTTATAAAACAAATGAAATCAACAAGAAAACCATTTTTTCTTCCCCAGTATGGTCGCCAATATGTCAGCGCTTGAAATTTCACCTCACGCTGAGAAAGGCAAACTCCAAGGCAACATCAAACCACTTAGCCTTGTAGCTAGCCCTACGGGGCAGGAGAGGGCTCTCTCCTGTATATCTCGGCAAAGATCTTCAAAGGGCAGAGATAACCAATAAAGAACACTGATTTTAGGCTAGTAAACTGATAAAAGGTTTGATTTGCGATTTTTAGGATTTTGGTGGAAAATCGGGAAAGGCAATTTTGGGTGCGGGGATTGGACACAGTTTTCGCAGGGGGTTCTTTGAGGCAAGGTAGGAGACTGTATTGATGCCTTTGAAAGATTTGGATGGATGAGAATGACTGGTGAGGAGCTAAGGAGAGCAAGAAATCACCTTGAATACTCCTTAAACAGATGAAAACATTGATATTAAGCAAACTTAAAGGCAGAGCATAGCAACCACGAAATCTACCTTAACACTTCATTTGCCTAATTTGCAGAAGAAAAAGTAAGAAGATGATTCACATAACAAACTTACAAGTACAAAGGGAAACACACTATCAATACATGTAACCACAGGAATCCCAAAAAGGACTGCAAAACCCTGGTCTTCCTTTGCCAAAAATTGCAGAGATACAATGAGTAATACAATAAAAGCTTTCTCCCTCAAGAGTCCAACCATGAAAATGACCAAGAAAGTACATAATATAGGCAATATAACATCTTTCCTTGCCTCTAGGGGTCGAGCTCACTATCCTAGTAGCTGTTTCAACCAATTCTAAACTGAGCACTGAAAACTAGGCAGTCAAAACAACTTGCCTCTATAAGCTAGGAAACCAATTCATTCATTAAATTTTTGCCTATCTCATGAATGAATCTTATAGAAGAGATAAATAAGGATCAAAATATCATAAAATTACATAATTTACAACAAGGAAGATCAAAGTATACTCCAAAAAATCAAATCCAGTCAAAACTGCGTTTTGCTAAGCTGTAGGTGAATTTCTGTGAAAACTGCCCAACACGTCGCGCCCTGATCCTGAACGCATTGCGCACCTTTGGAGCTGATTTTGAGGCATTTCCAAGTGTCCAAATGAGGAAAACGTGGGCTTGTTGGAAATTTCTGGATGTCTACTTTCCAACCCAAGTAGAATTGCGGAATTTGGTGGCCATTTGCCCCTCCAAAATTGCAATCTCCCAAGACTGCTTCCTGTGTGTCAAAAAGGTGGCAGAAAGTCATTTTTTGCTTGTTTTTTGACTTTGTGGAGGCCCAAAACTTGGTGAAATTTTTTGGCAATTGCTGAGAAAGTGTATATTTTCATGAAAAATCCAAAAATGCTGAGTTTTCTTGAAAAGGAGTTGCCCATCGAAAGGGTCGCGCGCGGCGCGCGACGTGTTGGTGGAGAAAACCTGTTTTTTGCCCAAAAATTCACAAGTGACCAAAAATGCTCAAATTTTTTTGAAATTTGTGCTGGAGTTAATTAATTTAACATCATGCTCCTTCAAGGAAGCCTCAGCCAAGATGTGGAGGGGATCGGGCCTTTTCCGTCGTTTTAGTGCCTTGCTCAACCTCCTTGGATCTAGCGCTTGTATTTTTGACATTTCTCTAAAACCATGAAACCTGTGCAAAAAGTGAAGGAGGTTTTTCTTCTTTGGCATGTTTTGGACAAAAACCTCTCTCAGTTTTCCTAAATTCATCTTTGATTGCTCTAAAACATCTTTTGAGTGAAACTTATCCTGATGCGTGAAACAAGGAATTTTGTCGAAATGAAGCGAAATGAAGCGGATAAGAGGCTTCTAAATTCTTGGGGAAATTTTTGAAAGTAGGGAGGGATGTTTGAAAGTAGGGGAAAGTGGAATCACGGAGATCGAGTTAGGGGAAGGGGTCCAAAAGGGTAAAACACAGGCCCAACCTAGAAAATTGCCAGGTTGTAGCAAGAAACTAGGGTTTGTGTGAAAATGAGGAATTTGGGGAATCCCAGTGATGGGAAGCATTTGATAAGGTACTTTAAGGATATGGGAAGGTGTATTAACATCAAGAAACAAGTTTTGCCGATGATTTGACCATCGAAGAGAAATTGGCTTCAAAACCCTAGGAGAGGAAAATGACCTTACCTAGGCGCAACTGAAGCATGGACAAGGTGTAAAATGACTCATTAGAAACTGAGATGATAATGAAAACCCTATGAATGATGATAGACTCAGCTGAATAGTGACATAGATTGGCATTTGGGCAACTTTGAAAAGAGTGAGAGCAAACCCTAGACCTAATGCCTAGTGAGCAAATTTTGCTTGAAGACTCACTGAAATGACAAAATTTGACCTTGACCCTCTGAGACCACTTTGTAAGAGTATATTTGATCATTGGAGGAAGGTTGGAAAGACTGAAACTAACAACTGTGATGCAACAGTTTCATGCAGGTCTCCAAGAATGTGGTAAGTGTAGAGGGATCAACCTCTGCAGGCACGTTGGTGTCTTGAATCTTGTGATGACCTCCTGAGGTGGATGCCTCAATGAAGCTTTTCTTGGCCTCCATAAATGTTTCCTTTGCGTGATCCAAATCAAAACCAACTTCCTTTTCTAGGGCCTTGAGGACCCATCCGTCCTCTTCAGGCTATTTTCCTTTGTCATTGCCAGTTGTTATTCCACTCCTCAACACTATATTCATGCTTTGATCCTCCTTGTGGAGCTCATATCTCATTATTTGTAAGTTCTATGTAGGTTGTTGAGGTTGTGCTTTCTTCTCCTACATCTTAGCTATCAACACCATGCATTCTTCTATAGTGTGGTCAAACTGGCTACAATATTGACATGACGAGTGTGTCTGATTCTACCACTCTCGTGCATAGTGACTTGGTTTTCTGTAGTTGTAACAGATAACTTGTCCCTGGCCTCTACTAGGCCCTCCCCATCCTTGGCCTCATCCTCATCCCTGATAACCTCTTCGAGCTCCTCTGACACCTTACCCTAGAGGCCAAGTTTGTGCTTGCATCTAGTATGTAGGTGTTCTTTCCATCATCAGCTCATAGCTTGCGATAGTGGCGCTCACCATGGCCCAATGATTTGCAAAAGTTACAGAACAGCTGTTGTGGTGTCTAGACGAAATTTTGATGCAAATGACAGTTATTCATCGCATGTTTTCCAACAACCTGACAAATAGCACACCATAGTACAACCCTTATGCTCGGCCTTGCTAGAGCTTCTGGCCTGAGGGGAATTGGTCCCTGTTGTGGGGAAAAATGCCTATGCAGGACGATCCTATCCACCTAAGGTGTGAAAGCGCCTTAGCAACAAACGAATACAGCTATTATGATTTCTTCCTTTATGAAATGTGAAAGAGGGGAGATTGGTAGACTTACTGTTGTATTCCGGTTGTCCCTCGATCTAGATCCTCTTCTCTTTGTGTGTCCACAGCTACTTGTCTCCTCGCTTGCTCAAGAGAACAGCTACTTGAATCCCACGAGATCACAAGAGAACAGCTACCTGTGACAAGAGAACAGCTACTTGCGACAAGTGAAGAACACAATACAAAGGCAAATATACATATTCATAAATGATTCAGGATTAGAGGTAAATCAAATACACTAACGCAATCATACAAAATACATCAGCATATAGGAAAGAATCAAGATAGATTTATTAATAAGTAATAGGGTTCAAGAAGAGATACAACCCATAGGGCTCCAATCCAACATCTCCTTCCCAGCAGAATGGAATTCCTTCTTAAGCTCCCTTCAAAGCATTAAGCACCCAATATTTCCAGTTACAAACCAACAGCAATTCTTTGCAATCACAAAATTCCAGCCCTTTCGATCCCATGGAGGAGAGATCCATATATAGATGTTTGGAGAGAGGATGAGTCAGCTTGAGATCTGACTAGTGTCCTCTCCCTCTCTCAGTTCTTGAGTCCACTTGGAGGTTCTTGCTTCCACTTGGAGATTTGGAACCTCTTACTCATCACCAGTCGAATTCCTTGATGCAAGTGTCATTTTGGAAGCTTCCTGGGCATTGACACATTGAGGAATGAGCCTACCACTTGTCCAATTACGCTCAGCGCAGGTAGCCTTTGTTGGAGTTGACATTCAACGCAGGTAGACAGTGGAGTAGTTGACATTCAGCGCAGATGCTCAGTGGAGCAGTTGACATGATCGAGAATTGGCTTGTTTTTGAGTGTTTTCAGGTGGAGAACTTCTGTGAATTGCTATGGTTAGATGGCCTTGTTCCTCTAGGGGTAGGAACAACATGTTTAGGGACTTTGGATCCCTTAGATTATGGACATTTCATGCTCAATGCTGTAAGGCACAAAAATTTCTATAACAGTTGCCCCCTAAAGTATGAGGCCGTTTATCGGGTGAAATGCTTTATCCAGGAGGGTCCGAAGTTCATCCATCTGCTGGGAGGAGGCCTGTAATAAAATACAATACAATACATTATGATTCATACTGCTTTCATGATCTAGCTGAGGCGGGCATTCCCATGTTCAGATTTATAAATTCATTTTTGTACATAGAACAGACGATCGTCTGATGGTAGACTGATAATTTTGGCGAAATTATCATCCTTTGAGTAGGATGATCATCTGCTGTAATGATGTACATGTCAAATGTCTTTATTTTTCCTGAATATATATCACAGCCTGGATGGATGAAACTAGATCTGGGGTCTTCAAACTCGTTCAATCTTCACTCTAAGTACAAGTCGATCCATGTGAGAATTGCGCTGAAGTCGAACATGGAAAGACATCGCTTGATTACCGGTCAATGATGTAAACCGTTAACAAGCGCGAGAGGAATCACCGATAATGATAATGACCCTCAAGGTACTGCAGTACAATTCACGTGGTGTGAATAAAGGACTTGGCATCGAACACCACGCAAAATCTTCTGGTCGAAGGTCATTGATGTATACATGTCACCGGAAGTGAGAAACTTGCCATTGAGGCATGCAAGCTTCAAAGTACTGAAGGGGTTGTTCTTAGATCAACTTCTTGGATAATGAGCTGATGTCGACAAGAAGCGATCCGTCAAAGGAGGGCCTTGATGAATCCCACATCAGTGACACGGAACGGAGCTAATGATTTTAATGGAGGTGAAAACGATCTGTGACATATGATTCAGGGTGGCGGTCATGAATGGATGAAGGATAATGTATGGCAGTGGATGGGACCCGGTTGACTCTTTCTGAACAACTTCTCTTGAACATATGGCGACACTGATGCGATGGATCGGTAGCATTACCCCAAATATGGATGGTATGGCGAGACCATGGTGATGTGACCGGTGAATGAAACAACCCAACCCGATTGTGATACGGAGGAAAAGTGTCATGTTCAAGAGTGACCTGCTACCATCAAAGTTTTCTTGATTTTCTCCCAATTTTTCCCCAGTCATTGCTGACCAATACCTCTTTATTTTTGTCAAGCTTGAGGAGGATAACATATGCGTGTTCTATAACCTGCCCTTCGGGCAAGCCCATCGCTATGTTTTAACGAGCCTAGCGATAGTGAAACTCGTTCTCGTCTAAAGACAAGTTTGTCGCTATTTAATAATTTTAACGAGTCTAACGACAAGGATAACTCGGTCCTTTTCATTTTTGGAGAGTCTGAAAAGGTACATAAAGTCAACTCCAAAATTCCTTTTTCGTCATCTAATCCCTTAAGTCCGAAAAAGTATAAAACAATACAGAAGGGATGAGTTTTCGATAACTTTAATGAGCCGAAAAAAACAAGCGCTCGACCTTTTTGTGCAATAATCCCTCAGGTCCAAAAAGATTAAAATCTAGAGGAGGGATAGCACTTCCGGTCCTTTAACAAGCTGGAAGGCCAAGACTCGGCAATCTTTTCATATTTTACGAGTCAGTTGAAAAGAGCTTAAAGAAGACTCGTCTTTTGAGGAACGAGTGATAAACAGGGGTAGCATCATATTCCAGGTACAGGTTGGAATTTTCCAATCACGGTAGTGTCACAAGGATGGCTAGGTGAAATCACTCTTCGCAGCTGTTCCTCAAAATGGGTAAACAATCATATGGAGGTAAACGATCAGCCAAATGAAAAGTGGAGGTGACGGTGCAAACATGACCAAGGATTTTATGGCTGATAAGGTTACGTACACAATGGTTATTTTACCGGTAATGGGTTCATTTTTTAAAGAGCTTGAATGCGCCAAAACACTGCTCAAGCTTATGTTTGTTTTTTAACGAGCATGAATTCCGCGTTAAAACTGCTCGGATCTTGCGTTTATTTTTTAACGAGCATGAACTTTGTGCTAAAACTGCTCGATAACCCAGTCATTTGATAAGAGTGTCTCATCAAGATTCTATTTTTTTATGGAGCTTCATCTCACTAAGCTTTGCTCCCCATCCTTTCTTTATGCAAGTTTGGAAACGGCTAATCCTACGAGTTTAAAGGGTTAGACCTACAGGTTTAAAGGGAGGACCTAAAAATTTTAAAAATAAATAGTCGCCCCTTACTTGCACTCCAAAAGGTTTGCATGCCCCCAGGTATAAAATAGAGTTTCAAGGTTACCTCTACTTTTCTGCCATCGAAACTTTCGTTTCACCGGGAGAGGTACCTCTTTCAGGTTACCCAAAGATTGTCTCGTTAATCTTTCAAACAAAACACTTCCTCGGCAATGTCTACCGAAATAGACAGAGGTGAGTGACGACCCCCGCCTCCTCACATAACTTTGACAAAAGAATCTTATTCCAGAACAACCCCTCTTCCAACCACGGATAGGGTACGGACTAGTCATATTCTCCCGCGGAAACCTATCCTATACCCAAAGTTTTCCTGCCGAAGCAGGCCAGGACGCATGCCCCCTGGGTTCCAGTCATATCCTCCCGGATTACTTGCGCTCATCAGGAGGACGGACCGTGGGTTGAGACACTTCTTGCATGAATAGACCATTTAGGTATGGCACATGACTATTTGCGATGTGTGATCCGGGAAACGAAAGTTGGTCCACGAGCTTGACCATTCTTCCTTCATGCGGAAAACACATTACTCTAAAGAGTGAGGAGACTACAACTCCCATGCAATATATATAGTCTCGTCCAAGGAGTAGGTTATAATCCAAGGGTCCTTGAACGACCATCACGTTCATTTGAACGGTCTTCCCTTTCAATGTTATAGGCACATTGGGGAGGATCCCTAAAGGTCGACTGGTTCCTTTATCAAAACCTGATAGATTTCTCATCTCAGGTAAAAGCGTTGGTGAACCAAGCGCTTTCCAAGCAATAGAGGAAAGGATACTCACAGATGCCCCCTCATCAATGATAGTGCCAGCCATTACCATTCTGTATATTTGACAAATAATTCTGAATGGTATACTAGGTGGCAACCGGGGTTGCCTAGTTGGTTCCAATCAAAGGACACAACCAGGTTGCTTGGTGGTGGGACCGAATATACGGCCGGATAGCGCTCTGATGAACTTCCTTCCTACGACAAAGGAATGGTGGCATTGCCCCCTTGATCATCAGAGTCAGTGCTGATGAAGAGAATCTGGACGGTGTCATCTTTATTCTCTTCTGTGATGGTGTCATTCGAAGATAGAGCCTCTGAAGGCAAAACCGGGTCAACTGCCGTATCAACCTTTTGACTTTCGTCAGGCATGGATCCAGACGGTTCTTCTTCAATGACAGGTGCTTCGGCTGACCACCTAAGTGGCTCAGCCGGATTCTCAACTAGTGAGGGACTTAGCAGGAGTCTTTGATATCCAGGAGGGAGATGCGCTCGTAAAATCGGGCGATCTTCCAGAACTCTTTTTGCCTCGTCTAAGAAGGGACAACGGTGGATGGCGTGATCGCCTTCACACAGTCTGCAGGGAAATTTAGCTCTCCCGCTCTGTCCTGGAGCTTCACTCCCACTAGTTGACGGTGAGCAGTCGACATGGCTATCAGAGGTCGATGCTACCGAATTGTGCAAATGGGGGGACCAGTCTCTTAGTATCCGCGGGATACAGGGACAATCTCTATGGAAGTGGTCTCCCCTGCATATGACGCACGGCGATTTAGGCCTTACGAGTGCGGTGTGTGGATTTTTGTTAGATGACACTTGTTTGCCCCCAGTCGCCTTAGGATCCTCCGCTGGGGAAGAATTTGTTTATTCATTTCATTTGTGTTTCAGTCATTTGTTTACTTCATAGACTTGACAGCAACTATCGAACTGCATCTTTCCCGGATGCAAAGTAGAAAGTTGCTGCTTTGATCCAGTTTGCTGGACTTGTCTATGATCTAAACTAGATCCACAAATGATTTGATGATCCTTGTGATAGTCTTTAGTACCCTCTCAAAGCATCCCTCTATTTATACCTTGCTTGTGTTTCTGATTTGGCCTGAAACAGTTGATTTTTGAGCATTTTATGACCCAGAACCCAGGGGAAACGAGAGTTTCTCCTTCAGCGCAGACACTGTGAAGGAAGTTTGCATTTCAACACAGGTCCCGTGAAGGCTACCTGCGCTGAATGTCAAACCCACAGTGTTGGACTTGCGCTGAACCAGTTTAGCCTTGTGCAGTTGGGGTTCTCTGCTGTCTGTTGCCCTGTTTTGATCTCTGTTTTTTGCAGCCTTTAACCAGCGTAGGTACCAGTCTGATAACTCCTTTTATTTGCTTGAATTCCGCCTCCTTTTGTACAAAAATACTGTGAATGTCTTTATGTGTTTGTGGCGTCATTTACAGTTTTCCTTTGCATGAGTAAAGTAGTCATCCTGTAGCCTTTGATTTAGATCTGATTGATTGTGATCTTAGAAGAGAGTTCATTGGCTGTTTGCAGATTGATTATACATTTACTTTTGCTTATTGGTTTGAATTTGTCTCTTTTGAAGTGTCAAAACAAGTCTTTATTTCGAAAATCGTTAAGTGTTTTAATCTCTTCTATCTTCTCTGATTTCGAAAAAGTGAACTTGTTTGTATTGATCATTTTAAAAGCAAATTCAAAGTTGTACAAAAAGCTTTCTTTGTAGGCATCGATACTAAGAAAGCGGAAAACAAACACCTGCATTGTGCATTTTGCATTTGATAGTTTGCATGTTGGATTTAGGAAAAGTGCATTAGAGTGTGTTGATTGCTCTTTGAGAAAAGATAGTGTTATTCTTTTCCCTTAGTAGCTAGGATTTTCAAAGTTGAAAGATAATAAAGCTTGCTTATCATCTTAGACTGCATTTAGGAATTTGTATCATACATCTCGTGGTGAACCTTGAAAGGCAAACTTTAAAAATATCAACCTAAAATAAACTGAATGAACCTAACAACACTTTGTAACATAACGCACAACATAGAGGTCTAGGCTAGAGACGTGTTCCGGCGTCGTTAAGCCTAGTGACTGTCGATCTCGAAGAAGGTGGGTGATTCCTCCTGAGAGACGGTAGCGCTAGTACGGATTTGTGCTCCCACGTACCGTCGCGTATATATTGGGAGACCCCTATAGGCATATATCTTTTATCCTTAGGAAGCCGTGTCGGCCACCCTACTGATCGCAATGCAGTGAACACAGCATTCACGAAGATCGATCGCCCGTACCTTGAAAAGTATTCTACGGTTTTGCGAAAAGTTTGGCACACCCTCTGCCTAGATCTCCAGAGCAGTTCCTTTTGGCCTTTTTTAGAATCTATAACAGAAAAATTCCATCCGAGCATTTGTCACTTCGGGCTCGTTAAAACATCGAAGGAGACTAGAGTCATCTTTAGCTTTTTCTCGACTCTTTAAAACTGAAAAAGCAAGTTGTGTCCAAGCGTGGTTAAAATTTATTTTAAACGGAATAATCATCACCATTCCCTCGTTGATCTTCGAAGTTAGTCTACCTTCATCACAAAGTTCTTGTAGAATCGCTAGAAAATCTTTTGGATAGACTAGATATGTCTGAACAACCGTCGACATCCAGGACTGTGTCATCTGACACAGCAGCGGCAGAGCCTCCTCCCGCTACTCCAACGATGTTCGCTGGTGTACCATCTGTCCCGGAAAATTGTCAACAACAAGCTGGAGTCCAATCAGAGACTGTTTCGACGACATGGTTAGTTCCTATTTCTTCATCCGGATTATCATCTGGTATTTCTTATGTTGTAACTCAACAAATTGATCCAATGTGTCTTCAAAGGCCAATCTACCCTTTAAGTACTGGATTGCCACCATATGGAGGACAGTATGCCTTTTCATTGTTCCCCCCCGGAGAACAACCATATGGGAGTTTACAACAAAATTCAGGTCAAACTGGAATTACATCCAGTGGATGGGTACCAATACTGCCTCAACAACCAAGGGTTGCATATTCAATGCAACCAGTCCACCCTGTGTCGAATGTTGCCACTATACCTGGTATGGTGATTGCGTCGCAAGTACAAACACTACCTGTTGCATGTCAACCCCTAGTTTCTCAGGTTGCCATACAACAGCCCCTTGTCTCGACAACTCAATCACAACCTCCGGTTAGTGCCTCCTTATCTGGAGCGACTCAGGCTCAAACAAGTACTGTGACTCCCCATCTTGGTCAACCATCCAGTATTGGTCAACAACAAATGGTTCAATAACCAGAGCTGGTTCAAACTCAACAACCGCCATTCCAGCAATCATATCAAGGACCTGAGCAACAAGTCTTTGTAAGTAATGGACCACCATATTATAGTGGTTATGCCCATCAACCTTGTCAAAGTTGCACATAGAGTACATTCAGGAAAAATAAAGACATTTGACATGTACATCATTACAGCAGATGATCATCCTACTCAAAGGATGATAATTTCGCCAAAATTATCAGTCTACCATCAGATGATCGTCTGTTCTATGTACAAAAATGAATTTATAAAGCTGAGCATGGGAATGCCCGCCTCATCTAGATCATGAAAGCAATATGAATCATAATGTATTGTATTGTATTTTATTACAGGTCTCCTCCCAACAAATGGATGAACTTCGGACCCTCCTGGATAAAGCATTTCACCTGATAAACGGCCTCATACTTTAGGGGGCAACTGTTATAGACATTTTTGTGCCTTACAGCATTGAGCATGAAATGTCCATAATCTAAGGGATCCAAAGTCCCTAAAACATGTTGTTCCTACCCCTAGAGGAACAAGGCCATCTAACCACAGCAATTCACAGAAATTCTCCACCTGAAAACACTCAAAAACAAATTGGTTATCCCGGTAAATAACCACAGTGATCGTAAATTTATCAGCCATAAAAACCTTGGTCGTTTTTGCACCTGCCACCTCCACTTTTCATTTGGCCGATCGTTCACCTCCATATGATTGTTTACCTATTTTGAGGAACAGCTGCGAAGAGTGATTTCACCTAGCCATCCTTGTGACACTGCCGTGATTGGAAAATTCCAACCTGTACCTGGAATATGCTGCTACCCCTGTTTATCACTCGTTCCTCAAAAGACAAGTCTTCTTTAAGCTCTTTTCAACTGACTCGTAAAATATGAAAAGATTGCCGAGTCTTGGCCTTCCAGCTCGTTAAAGGACCGGAAGTAGTATCCCTCCTCTAGATTTTAATCCTTTTGGACCTGAGGGATTATTGCACAAAAAGGTCGAGCGCTTGTTTTTTTCGGCTCGTTAAAGTTATCGAAAACTCATCCCTTCTGTATTGTTTTATACTTTTTCGGACTTAAGGGATTAGATGACGAAAAAGGAATTTTGGAGTTGACTTTATGTACCTTTTCAGACTCTCTAAAAATGAAAAGGACCGAGTTATCCTTGTCATTAGACTCGTTAAAATTATTAAATAGCGACAAAATTGTCTTTAGACGAGAACGAGTTTCACTATCGCTAGGCTCGTTAAAACATAGCGATGGGCTTGCCCGAAGGGCAGGTTATAGAACAAGCATATGTTATCCTCCTCAAGCTTTAGAAAAATAAAGAGGTACTGGTCAGCAATGACTGGGGAAAAATTGGGAGAAAATCAAGAAAACTTTGATGGTAGCAGGTCGCTCTTGACAAGATAAGAACGATCCTATCCACCTAAGGTGTATCATGGGTATATTATAGTCGCTGTAGACTATTTTACCAAATGGGCTGAGGCGATGCCTACATTGGATAACACTGGTGAAACAGCTGCCCTTTTCTTTTTCAATCATGTAGTCGCCAGGTTCGGCATACCACAGGCTATAGTGACAGATCATGGATCGCATTTTCGCAATCACATGATGGTTGAATTAGCTGCCAAGCTAGGGCTATCTCACGACAGCTCTACCCCATATTATCCGCAAGCCAACAGACAAGTTGAAGCAATCAACAAGGTCCTGAAGCATATGTTGCAAAGGATGATCGGGGTTCATAAAAGAAGGTGGCACCTAATCCTGTACTCAGCCTTGTGGGCTTACCGAACATCGGTAAATAACGCGACCAGGTTCACACCTTTCCAACTGGTGTATGGCCTGGAAGTAGTCTTGCCAATCCAGTGCGAAATTTCGTCGCTTAAACTCGCAATTGTTCTCCTCCCCGGAACTTTGGAATAAGAGACTCGTTTCTTGGAATTAATCCAATTGGATGAAACCCGCCGTGACGCCGCTTTGGCTAACGAAGCCCATAAGAAACGCGTCAAGGCGCAGTTCGACAAAAGTGTCAAACCCCGTGTCTTCTCAGAAGGTGATTTAGTCTTGCTTTATGACCAAGAATCCGATAAATTGGGAGCATGAAAATTTAATTCCCTATGGATGGGCCCCTATATTGTTAAAAGGGTGTTAGAAAAAGGAGCCTACGAGTTAATGGATTATGACGGAATTCCACTGGCGCAACCCCGCAATGGGTTGTACCTCAAGCGTTACTATCCTTAAATAGTAACCGGTATGCTTTTGTTGTATTTTGTTTTCGCTAAATTGTTTGTTTTGGTCGAGTGATCCAAGTTTTTCATTTGTTGCAGATGTCAAACCTTCTGGAGACATGTATTGGATATGCCGACAGAGCGAGTCGTAGTTCGCGGAACCTATCCTCCGCAGCCTGGGCCATTTTTGATCCAAGCGGCGAGTTAGTAAGTTTCAGAGGTGTATGTATTGGGAAATCAACGAATAACATCGCTGAGTATAGCGTGTTGATAGAACTACTCTCTGATGCCATCACCCATGGCATACGCCGACTAATTGTCAGGCTAGACTCACAGCTCGTAATACTACAACTCAGCGGTATATATTCCGTTCGCAATCCAGCTATTTATCGCATGTTCGTAAGGGTTAAGATTTTGGAAAGACATTTTGATTCAATTCAATACCAACATATTTCCAGAAACTTAAACACATTAACCGACTCATTAGCAAACTATGTGTTAGATAGACATTTGCGACATTTATAAAAAGAGATACATCATCAATGATTGTACATATGGATCATATAACTCAACCAGAATAAAACTCGAAAATCAAAATATATATAAGCTGTTTATCGTTCATACATAATGTTCTGTAACGAAGACAAAAATCGGTCATATGACCCAAAAACTCAAAAGTGCTAGGGGGCACCCTAGTCTAGTGATGCTCATGATAGCACGTCACGGCCTGTTCAATCATGCGCAAGAGACGAGTCCATCGTCTAGGCACGCCAGTAGTATGCCGCTACAACTGTAAAGGTAACTCATCAATCCTCACATCGGGAATGCCGAGAGTAAGGCTCTCAACCTGCTCCTGCACAGTTGTAAGGATCTCAGCTACGTCAAGGTCGCGGAGAATAACTCTCCCAGCAGTCTCCCCTTATGGGGCAGCAACTGGCGCTCTCGGGCGAACTGCTGGACGAACAGGACCAATATCTGCATGCACACATGAGTTTGATTAAAGTCTTGATAGAATAAAGCACAAGGACATTATAAATAAGAACAGCTAACAGTAATATAGTCAAAGATTTTACCAATAGCGCCCCACTGTTCGCCATCCGGTAGCACCAAATCTGGATCACCTCGGAAATCCATGCCAACATATGGGTACTCAGAATAGACCATCTCCTGGTGCTCAAACCACCTGAAGAAGGTATCAGTGAAAGTAATCTAAGATTGACCAGCATGCCTAGACATGTGGTCAACCCATCTCTGCATGCGTAGCTCGGTAGGAGAAGGCAAGTCGAGTGCAATATATTGAGGCTCCATCAGTGGTATTTTCTCCAAGGCAAAGGCAGTCAAAATAGAACCAAATCCAAAGTTCTTCAGCTTCCCGTCCTTTACCTTGGTCAATTGAATTTTCATCTGAACAAGCACTGCGTCACACCAGTTGAATACTTTCGGTTGGAGACACTCCAAGGCGTTCTGCACATAAGATCTGTTGGCAACATGTAGAGATGCACTACCGGCCATCCTACCAATAGTATATAGAATGGACCTGAGAGACCTGTCAGTGATCTCACGGATAACAACCTTTCCGTCTCTGCTCGGCTGGGAACCTTCCCTGCAATACTAGTGGTCATAATCTCTCATGGAGTCATTCCCCCGGGCCGAACCTGACAAAGAAATGGGGGCACCCCGCCTTGACAACCCAGTCAAGAAGTAAATGTCCACTATGGTCAAGGGGATAGATTTTCCCCTAATCTGGAATACTTGGTTGATGGGATCCCAAGCATCAAGCATATACTGCAGTAAAGAGATCTGTGCTCGCATACTAGAGATACGAAAGAACTTCAGCAGGCCACAGTTCCGCAGTGCGTTCACTGTGACAGGGTCATGGAGGGCAATCATGTCCTCCTCTTCATGTTCTCATTCTCGCCATGTAAGGGACATTTTGCTCAAGGATCCCTGCAAAACAAACAAGAGAAGGAGTAAGTTCCTAGATTTGATGAGAAACTAGCGAAATTTCACCAAAAACTGTGCCACAAAGTCAGTTTTCTAGTCCCAACGCAGGTAGACAGTGTTCCACCTGCGTTGAAGGTCAAGCTGCCTCAAGGCAGCTTGACATTCAACGCAGGTTTCGAGTGGACAACCTGCGTTGATGACAGGGCGCCCTAGCAAAACCCCAGGGGCTCATGGGGACAGGAAAACAAGCACAAAATTGAAAAAGGAAACCATGAAAAGAAAGAGCTAGGGTTTAGCTCCTACCTGGTCCAGACGGCGCTGAAAATCATCCACAGAATCTCCCGGAATCAGCTGGTGAAAATCAAGGGGGAAGAGGCACCTCCAGAGCTCCAACAAACCAAGTTCAAATGAAATGGTAAAATGAGAGGTAAAAACACCTTTTAATGGCTTTTTACGAAGTTCAAAGCGAAATATTAGGGTTATAATCTCATTTTCATGCAAAAGTTATTCATTTCTAACTAAGTTTGATGCAGCAATTAAGAATGCAGTACTATCCTTGAAAAGAGAAAAGCTAGTTATGGTAAAAATCAAAATTTGACTATATAATCGAGCAGTTTTAGCACAAAGTTCATGCTCGTTAAAAAATAAACGCAAGATCCGAGTAGTTTTAACACGGTCTTCATGCTCGTTATAAAATAAATAAAAGCAGTGAGCAAAAGTTCCCTCCAGTGTTTTCATTTTTATCTAAAAAATGAACCTATCCCAGTAAATAACCACAGTGATCGTAAATTTATCAGCCATAAAAACCTTGGTCGTGTTTGCACCTACCACCTCCACTTTTCATTTGGCCAACCGTTCACCTCCATATGATTGTTTACCCATTTTGAGGAACAGCTGCGAAGAGTGATTTCACCTAGCCATCCTTATGACACTGCCGCGATTGGAAAATTCCAACCTGTACCTGGAATATGCTGCTACCCCTGTTTATCACTCGTTCCTCAAAAGACGAGTCTTCTTTAAGCTCTTTTCAAATGACTCGTAAAATATGAAAAGATTGCCGAGTCTTGGCCTTCCAGCTCGTTAAAGGACCGAAAGTGCTATCCCTCCTCTAGATTTTAATCTTTTTGGACCTGAGGGATTATTGCACAAAAAGGTCGAGCGCTTGTTTTTTTCGGCTCGTTAAAGTTATCGAAAACTCATCCCTTCTGTATTGTTTTATACTTTTTCGGACTTAAGGGATTAGATGACAAAAAAGGAATTTTGGAGTTGACTTTATGTACCTTTTCAGACTCTCTAAAAATGAAAAGGACCGAGTTATCCTTGTCGTTAGACTCATTAAAATTATTAAATAGCGACAAACTTGTCTTTAGACGAGAACGAGTTTCACTGTCGCTAGGCTCGTTAAAACATAGCGATGGCCTTGCCCGAAGGGCAGGTTATAGAACAAGCATATGTTATCCTCCTCAAGCTTGACAAAAATAAAGAGGTACTGGTCAGCAATGACTGGGGAAAAATTGGGAGAAAATCAAGAAAACTTTGATGGTAGCAGGTCACTCTTGAACATGACACTTTTCCTCCGTATCACAATCAGGCTGGGTTGTTTCATTCACCGGTCACATCACCATGGTCTCGCCATACCATCCATATTTGGGGTAATTCTACCGATCCATCGCATCAGTGTCGCCATATGTTCAAGAGAAGTCGTTCAGAAAGAGTCAACCAGGTCCCATCCACTGCCATACATTATCCTTCATCCATTCATGACCGCCACCCTGAATCATATGTCACAGATCGTTTTCACCTCCATTAAAATCATTAGCTCCGTTTTGTGTCACTGATGTGGGATTCATCAAGGCCCTCCTTTGACAGATCGCTTCTTGTCGACATCAGCTCATTATCCAAGAAGTTGATCTAGGAACAACCCCTTCAGTACTTTGAAGCTTGCATGCCTCAATGGCAAGTTTCTCACTTCCGGCGACAGGTATACATCAATGACCTTCGACCAGAAGATTTTGCGTGGTGTTCGACGCCAAGTCCTTTATTCACACCACGTGAATTGTACTGCAGTACCTTGAGGGTCATTATCATTATCGGTGATTCCTCTCGCGCTTGTTAATGGTTTACATCATTGACCGGTAATCAAGCGATGTCTTTCCATGTTCGACTTCAGCGCAATTCTCACATGGATCGACTTGTACTTAGAGTGAAGATCGAACGAGTTTGAAGACCCCGGATCTAGTTTCATCCATCCGGGCTGCGATATATATTCAGGAAAAATAAAGACATTTGACATGTACATCATTACAGCAGATTATCATCCTACTCAAAGGATGATAATTTCGCCAAAATTATCAGTCTACCATCAGACGATCGTCTGTTCTATGTACAAAAATGAATTTATAAAGCTGAGCATGGGAATTCCCGCCTCAGCTAGATCATGAAAGCAGTATGAATCATAATGTATTGTATTGTATTTTATTACAGGTCTCCTCCCAGCAGATGGATGAACTTCGGACCCTCCTGGATAAAGCATTTCACCCGATAAACGGCCTCATACTTTAGGGGGCAACTGTTATAGACATTTTTGTGCCTTACAGCATTGAGCATGAAATGTCCATAATATAAGGGATCCAAAGTCCCTAAAACATGTTGTTCCTACCCCTAGAGGAACAAGGCCATCTAACCACAGCAATTCACAGAAGTTCTCCACCTGAAAACACTAAAAAACAAGCCAATTCTGGATCATGTCAACTGCTCCACTGAGCATCTGCGCTGAATGTCAACTACTCCACTGTCTACCTGTGTTGAATGTCAACTCCAACAAAGGCTACCTGCGCTGAGCGTAATTGGACAAGTGGCAGGCTCATTCCTCAATGTGTCAATGCCCAGGAAGCTTCCAAAATGACACTTGCATCAAGGAATTCGACTGGTGATGAGTAAGAGGTTCCAAATCTCCAAGTGGAAGCAATAACCTCCAAGTGGACTCAAGAACTGAGAGAGGGAGAGGACACTAGTCAGCTTCATACCAGCCTCAAGCTGACTCATCCTTTCTCCAAAAGATCTATATATAGATCTCTCCTCCATGGGAAGAGGAGGCTGGAATTTTGTGATTGCAAAGAATTGCTGTTGGTTTGTAACTGGAAACATTGGGTGCTTAATGCTTTGAAGGGAGCTGAAGAAGGAATTCCATTCTGCTGGGAAGGAGATGCTGGATTGGAGCCCTATGGGTTGTATCTCTTCCTGAACCGTGTTACTTATTAATAAAGCTATCTTGATTATTTCCTATATGCTGATGTATTTTGTATGATTGCATTAGTGTATTTGATTTACCTCTAATCCTGAATCATTTATGAATAGGTATTTTTGCCTTTGTATTGTGTTCTTCTCTTGTCGCAAGTAGTTGTTCTCTTGTCATAGGTAGCTTTTCTCTTGTGATCTCGTGGGATTCAAGTAGCTGTTCTCTTGAGCAAGCGAGGAGACAAGTAGCTGTGGATACACAAAGAGAAGAGGATCTAGATCGAGGGACAACCAGAAGACAACGATAAGTCTACCAATCTACCCTCTTTCACATTTCATAAAGGAAGAAATCATGATAGCTGTATTCGTTTGTTGCTAAGGCGCTGTCACACCTTAGGTGGATAGGATCGTCCTGCATAGGCATTTTAACATCTGTCCCGACTAGCTCGCAACAGCTAGAAGGAGTCCACCAAGGGACTATTTCGACAGTGTGGTTTGTTCCAGTTTGTTCATCTGGAATAATATCCGGCAACTCTTTTGTTGAGACTCGCCAGATTGATCCATTTGGAGGTCATTTTGGGCAATCCAGTCCCCAAGGACAATCAATCCCCTTGAGTTCCGGATTGCTACCGTATGGGGGGCAGTATGCCCTTTCATTACCCCCTCCGGGAGGGTATCCATACGAGAGTTCACAACAATATTCAGGTTATACTGGAATTACATCAAGTGGTTGGGTACCCATGCTACCTCAACAACCAAGGGTTGTATATTCTATGCAACAGTGTGTACCTATGACGAACATCCCAACCACATCGGCTATTGTAACAATGTCACAAGTTCAAGCGATGCCTGTTGCATGTCAACCTCAGATTTCTCAGGTTGTAATGCAACAGCCCCTTGACCATGGGTCACAACCACAATCACCAACTGGTGGGACGACACAGGTCCAAACGGGTACAATTACCCCACACCTTGGTCCAACGGTTAGCATAGCACAGCAGAACATGGCTTCACAACCGTGGCTGCTGCAATACCAACAACCACAATTCCAGCAAGTATACCAAGGTTCTGAGCAGCGGATCTTTGCGAATAGTGGACAACCGTATATTCAAAACGGTCAAAACCAACCGCTTTACAGTGGTCAAGTCCACCAACCGTATCAGTCATACCAACATCAATTACATTATGCTGGTATGCAAAGGCCCACTGCTCAAGTGATTCCATTGTACCCTGGTTATGCTTCACCTAACCTGAATCAACAGTTACCGTTTGTGGCAACTTTAGAGTTACCCGATTTACACCGGTTAACCAATGATCCGATTGCTTACACCCCTTGGTGGCCAGCGATTCCTCACAAACTTCCATCTGACATTCCTAAATTCAATGGAAATCCAGGTGAAGACCCATCGAATCACGTGATGACTTTTCATCTGTGGTGTTCGTCGAACACCCTAAACGATGATTCAATAAGGCTTCGCCTTTTTTAGAGGACATTGACAGGTCCAGCGGCTAAATGGTATATTGAATTACCTAGAGCCTATTTCGACAATTGCAGTTCCCTAGCCACGACTTTCTTAACCCATTTTCAATTACCGATAAGGTATGAAACAGGAATAGAAATATTAACCAACTTCAAGGAGACAACTGCCACTCATATATCTGATCATATACATGAGTGGCGTCGTCATCGTAGGATGGTGAAAACATACGTTCCTGATCAGCTGTTAGCTGAATGGTTTATAAAGTCGTTACTTCCTGCTATAACGGAAGATGTGGCGAAGGGGGGAGTCGTAACAGAGGAGCAAGTTATTGCTCGTGCACAATATCTAGACTTAGTTTATACTCAGTCTGGCATGCTCTACGACAAAATACCAGACGCCCCTAGACCGGAATTTTCAATTCCTCCTCCTCCTAAATCCAATAGTGACTCTCATGCCGGTGATGGCGTGATTGGCACGGCAAACAGGAAATCGATAAAGGCTTCGTCTAAGAAAGCCCGTAAGAATTCGGAACAAAATGCAAAAGAAGAAATTCTTGCTTCGGAAGTAAATGCCGTATCAGCAAATAAAGGCAAAGAAACCAATCAACCAGGAAGCAAGAAGAAGCAAAACAAAGGGAAGAAGAAGAAACAGGGTGAGTCATCTCCTGGAAAAACTTCTTCAAACCCTCCTGGGAAAGGGAAACTAAATTATCCATGTCAAATATGTGATGAGGAGGATCATTATACAAAGAATTGCCCATTCAAAGCTGAATTGAAAAGGTTCTTTAAAAGTTCACAAACCTCAGCTGTGTTAACTGATCCATTTCCCAACCCAGGTCAAAATCTGGTTGATAGTGGAAATGCTTCCTCGTCGCAAGTGCTTATGTTGTCGGTTTCAAAACAGCAAAATGATGCTTTGATTTCAACAAGGAACAAAGATTATGGAAATCCGCAGCAGTCGAACGACAAAGGTAAAGATCAACCAAGTAGTTCGACAACAACTTCAATAGAAGTTGTACCGCCCATCATTCCTGAATTAACAATAAAACCGCCAAAGGGAGTAGTACACAATTCGACATTTAATCCTCGCGCCAGAGCGGCGCAACATTATAATATAGTGGAATATTTGGCCCAATCGCCATCCGCTATGTCGACTCTTGAAGTACTACAAAATTGCCCATCCCAAAGGCAGGCTTTGTTATCAGCTATTGCTGGGGTTGATCCTAAGGATTCCAATCTTGTGTCCTTTGATCACAAAGGATACGATCCTCAGTTACCAGCTCAACTAGCTTTCCTTATTCAAGTGAAAGCCCTCAACAAAACTGTTCACCGAACAATTATTGATGAGGGAGCATCTACATGTATCATGTCGATGAGTTGCTGGAAAACTTTAGGATCTCCAACCTTGTCGCGATCTTCGACGACATTAAAAGCTTTCGACGGAAGGACTTATACCCTGTACGGTATCCTTAATAACTTAAAGGTTGAACTGGGGGGCAAAACAGTGGAAATTGATGTTGAGGTCATCGATGGGAATCTTGACTACAACATCCTACTGGGTAGACCATGGATCTATGCCATGGCAGCTGTTGTGTCGACTTATTTTAGGAAGATCGCATTCCCATTTGAAGGAGGGATTACGGTCGTCGACCAACAAAACTTCCTCCCTAATGGTTCACAAGTTACAGGAAGCATTCCCATGATCCATGAAAGCAACCATTCGCTTCAAGATATCGGAGTAGGTCTACTGAAAGACCCCACAATGATGGGAACTTTCGCGCTTCCACCTCCTATATACATAGGAAATATAGCGTTAGTAGCAACCTGCAACATGATATCTTCAAAGAAGGTCGCAAAAGACGATGTCGACATGGATCATGCAATGGTTTTTCCCCCAAGCCCTGTAGAAATATTGTAGCAATCAATGTTTCGGGCATGGGAGGCGAACCCAAATCAACGCTCGTCAAGCGTTTGGGTAGATAGGTCTAAAGAATATGGTACCCCATTAGATCCTTGGTCGAAAGTACATGGGACTGACGAAGGAATTCTACAATAAATGTTGATTGAGGGGGCACCATGGAATGATCACCACCATCGTTCCCTTCTTCCAGAATATGAAGAAGATACTCAACATGACCTTTATCACCCTTCAGTTTTTGAATTCCTATCAAATGCTGTAAATACGGTGGATTCCGAGCGAAACTTGTCCAATATTGAAGAGACTATAGCCATAAATATCTCGACTAAAACAAATGTTGTAGAAAATATTTATGTCGGCAAAGGTTGTTCCCCTTCAGAACTAGAAATATATAACGCTCTTTTTCGCGAATTCAAAGATGTCTTTTCTTGGTCATATGATGAAATGCCAGGCATAGACTCGAGTATCGTTGAACATGAAATTAAAATGTATCCTGATGTCAAACCAGTAAGTCAACGGCTTTGGCAGGTGCACCCCAACAAAGTCGCTGCCATTAAAGCAGAAGTTGAAAAACTTCTCCATGCTGGATTCATCTACTCGGTTCCTCTAACCGATTGGGTATCGAATATTGTCCCTGTTATGAAGAAACAAGGGACAATTAGAGTGTGTGTCGATTATAGGGATGTAAATCAAGCTTGTCCGAAGGACAACTACCCTACACCCTTCATCGACCAGATAATTGATGAATGCACCGGATGTGAAATCTTTTCATTTATGGATGGATTTTCCGGGTATAATCAAATAAATATCCGCCCACAGGACCAGTCAAAGACTGCATTTATTTGTCCATGGGGCACATTCGCTTATCGAAAATTACCCTTTGGTTTAAAGAACGCAGGGGCGACGTTTCAGAGGGCAATGAATTATGCCTTCCATGACATCAAGAACATCGTTCAACCTTATCTCGACGATCTTCCGGCTCATTCGCGAAAGCGGACTGATCATCCGCAGCATTTAAGAGCGATATTTCTACATTGCCGACACTACAAGATAAGACTCAATCCGCACAAATGTGTGTTCTGCGTCGGTTCTGGTCGTTTACTCGGCTTTGTAGTCTCTAAGGATGGGATTCGTCTCGACCCTTGCAAGGTTCAGGCAATCATTAATTTGCCTCCACCTTCGAATTTGCTTCAGATTCAGAAACTCCAAGGGAAAGCAAACTTTCTGAGGAGGTTCATTCCAAATTACGCAGAACTTGCTAAAGGTTATACTCGTCTGTTGAAAAAGGATGTACCTTTAGTCTGGGACCAGGTGGCGCAAGCTTCCTTTGATGCTCTGAAAGATTGTCTAGTAAAAGCATCATTAATGTACGCCCCGGACTATCGAAGAGATTTTAACCTGTATCTGGCTGCAGCGGATACGACCATCGCGATGGTCTTAGTTCAAGAAGTCGAAGGAATTGAACATCCTATATATTATTTAAGTAAAAACTTAAATGATACAGAAAGTAAATATTCTTATGTGGAAAAACTAGCGCTTGCAGCTGTTCAAGCGATTCAAAGGTTTCGGCATTATGTCCTCTTTCGGAAAACTACCATTTTATCAGATTGCAACCCCATGACTTATATACTGTCGCGACAGTTGCTGGGGGGCAAATATTCGAAATGGATAGCGATCCTTCAAGAGTTTGATTTTGAATTTGTAAAATCCAAATCAAAGAAAGCTCTAGTTTTCGCAGAATTATTGTGCGATCTCCCATCGTCGTCCAACGATGAAACATCGGAAGAGTCAATCGTGGACGAAAGTTTGTTTCTGATATCTACAAGCAATGAGTGGTATGGAGATATCATAATTTATCTCCAAACCCAAAAATTCAGGCCTAACACCTCTCACTCTGAACAGAAACGTATACGATACCAAGCCAAAGACTACATGATCGTCGGTGATACGCTTTACCGTCGTGGTATCGATACAGTTCTGAGGAGGTGCCTTACCCATGAGGAGGCCGAAAAAGCCCTGAATGAGTGTCATTCAGGCACGTGTGGGGGACATCAATCTGGATATGCAACAACACAAAAAATCTTACGAGCAGGATACTTCTGGCCAACCATGTTCAAAGATTGCATAACCGCAGTCAGAAGTTGCCATGCTTGTCAAATTTTTGATAGCAAAACCAGAAAACCACCCGCACCTTTACAGCCAATAGTTGCTGTTGGGTCTTTCACCAAGTGGGGCATCGATTTCATGCAATGTAACCCCACCTCGACTGGGGGGCATGGGTATATTATAGTCGCTGTAGACTATTTTACCAAATGGGCCAAGGCGATGCCTACATTGGATAACACTGGTGAAACAACTGCCCTTTTCTTTTTCAATCATGCAGTCGCCAGGTTCGGCATACCACAGGCTATAGTGACAGATCATGAATCGCATTTTCGAAATCACGTGATGGTTGAATTAACTGCCAAGCTAGGGCTATCTCACGACAGCTCTACCCCGTATTATCCGCAAGCCAACGGACAAGTTGAAGCAATCAACAAGGTCCTGAAGCGTATGTTGCAAAGGATGATTGGGGTTCATAAAAGAAGGTGGCACCTAATCCTGTACTCAGCTTTGTGGGCTTACCGAACGTCGGTAAAGAATGCGACCGGGTTCACACCTTTCCAACTGGTGTGTGGCCTGGAAGCAGTCTTGCCAATCCAGTGCGAAATTTCGTCGCTTAAACTCACAATTGATCTCCTCCCCGGAACTTCGGAAGAAGAGACTCGTTTCTTGGAATTAATCCAATTGGATGAAACCCGCCGTGACGCCGCTTTGGCTAACAAAGCCCATAAGAAACGAGTCAAGGTGCAGTTCGACAAAAGTGTCAAACCCCGTGTCTTCTCAGAAGGTGATTTAGTCTTGCTTTATGACCAAGAATCCGATAAATTGGGAGCAGGAAAATTTAATTCCCTATGGATGGGCCCCTATATTGTTAAAAGGGTGTTAGCAAAAGGAGCCTACGAGTTAATGGATTATGACGGAATTCCACTGGTGCAACCCCGCAACGGGTTGTACCTCAAGCGTTACTATCCTTAAATAGTAACCGGTATGCTTTTGTTGTATTTTGTTTTCGCTAAAGTGTTTGTTTTGGTCGAGTGATCCAACTTTTTCATTTGTTTCAGATGTCAAACCTTCTGGAGACATGTATTTGATATGCCGACGGAGCGAGTCGTAGTTCGCGGAACCTATCCTCCGCAGCCTAGGCCATTTTTTATCCAAGCGGCGAGTTAGTAAGTTTCAGAGGTGTATGTATTGGGCAATCAACGAATAACATCGTTGAGTATAACACGTTGATAGAAATACTCTCTGATGCCATCACCCGTGGCATACGCCGACTAATTGTCACGCTAGACTCACAGCTCGTAATACTACAACTCAGCGGTATATATTTTGTTCGCAATCCAGCTATTTATTGCATGTTCCTAAGGGTTAATATTTTGGAAAGACATTTTGATTCAATTCAATACCAGCATATTTCCATAAACTTAAACACATTAACCGACTCATTAGCAAACTATGTGTTAGATAGACATTTGCGACATTTATAAAAAGAGATACATCATCAATGATTGTACATATGGATCATATAACTCAACCAGAATAAAACTCGAAAATCAAAATATATATAAGCTGTTTATCGTTCATACATTTCTGTAACCAAGACAAAAATCGGTCATATGACCCAAAAACTCAAAAGTGCTAGGGGGCACCCTAGTCTAGTGATGCTCATGATAGCACGTCACGGCCTGTGCAATCATGCGCAAGAGACGAGTCCATCGTCTAGGCATGCCAGTAGTATGCTGCTGCAACTGTAAAGGTAACTCATCAATCCTCACATCGGGAATGCCAAGAGTAAGGCTCTCAACCTGCTCCTGCACAGCTGTAAGGATCTCAGCTACGTCAAGGTCGCAGAGAATAACTCTCCCAGCAGTCTCCCCTGCTGGGGCAACAACTGGCGCTTTCGGGCGAACTGCTGGACGAACAGGACCAACATCTGCATGCACACATGAGTTTGATTAAAGTCTTGATAGAATAAAGCACAAGGACATTATAAATAAGAACAGCTAACACTAATATAGTCAAAGATTTTACCAGTAGCGCCCCACCATTCGCCATCCGGTAGCACCAAATCCAGATCACCTCGGAAATCCATGCCAACATATGGGTACTCAGAATAGACCATCTCCTGGCGCTCGAACCACCTGAAGAAGGTATCAGTGAAAGTAATCTGAGATTGACCAGCATGCCTAGACATGTGGTCAACCCATCTCGGCATGCGTGGCTCGGTAGGAGAAGGCAAGTCGAGTGCAATATACTGAGGCTGCATCAGTGGTATTTTCTCCAAGGCAAAGGCAGTCAAAATAGAACCAAATCCAAAGTTCTTCAGCTTCCCGTCCTTTACCTTGGTCAATTGACTTTTCATCTGAACCAGCACTGCATCACACCAGTTGAATACTTTTGGTTGGAGACACTCCAAGGCGTGCTGCACATAAGATCTGTTGGCAACATGTAGAGATGCGCTACCGGCCATCCTACCAATAGTATACAGAATGGACCTGAGAGACCTGTCAGTGATCTCACGGATAACAACCTTGCCGTCTCTGCTCGTCTGGGAACCTTCCCTGCAATACTGGCGGACATAATCTCTCACGGAGTCATTCCCCCGGGCCGAACCTGACAAAGAAATGGGGGCACCCCGCCTTGACAACCCAGTCAAGAAGTAAATGTCCACTATGGTCAAGGGGATAGATTTTCCCCTAATCTGGAATACTTGGTTGATGGGATCCCAAGCATCAAGCATATACTGCAGTAAAGAGTTCTGTGCTCTCATACTAGAGATACAGAAGAACTTCAGCAGGCCACAGTTCCGCAGCGCGTTCACTGTGACAGGGTCATGGAGGGCAATCATGTCCTCCTCTTCATGTTCTCGTTCTCGCCATGTAAGGGACATTTTGCTCAAAGATCCCTGCAAAACAAACAAGAGAAGGAGTAAGTTCCTAGATTTGATGAGAAACTGGCGAAATTTCATCAAAAACTGTGCCACAATGTCAGTTTTCTAGTCCCAACGCAGGTAGACAGTGTTCCACCTACGTTGAAGGTCAAGCTACCTCAAGGCAGCTTGACATTCAACGCAGGTTTCGAGTGGACAACCTGCGTTGATGACAGGGCGCCCTAGCAAAACCCCAGGGGCTCATGGGGACAGGAAAACAGGCACAAAATTGAAAAAGGAAACCATGAAAAGAAAGAGCTAGGGTTTAGCTCCTACCTGGTCCAGACGGCGCTGAAAATCGTCCGCAGAATCTCCCGGAATCAGCTGGTGAAAATCAAGGGGGAAGAGGCACCTCCAGAGCTCCAACAAACCAAGTTCAAATGAAATGGTAAAATGAGAGGTAAAAACACCTTTTAATGGCTTTTTACGAAGTTCAAAGCGAAATATTAGGGTTAAAATCTCATTTTCATGCAAATGTTATTCATTTCTAACTAAGTTTGATGCAGCAATTAAGAATGCAGTATAATCGAGCAGTTTTAGCACAAAGTTCATGCTCGTTAAAAAATAAACGCAAGATCCGAGCAATTTTAACGCAGTCTACATGCTCGTTAAAAAATAAATAAAAGCAGTGAGCAAAAGTTCCCTCCAGTGTTTAAGCTCATTTTTATCTAAAAAATGAACCTATCCCGGTAAATAACCACAGTGATCGTAAATTTATCAGCCATAAAACCTTGGTCGTGTTTGCACCTGCCACCTCCACTTTTCATTTGGCCGACCATTCACCTCCATATGATTGTTTACCCATTTTGAGGAACAGCTGCGAAGAGTGATTTCACCTAGCCATCCTTATGACACTGCCATGATTGGAAAATTCCAACCTGTACCTGGAATATGCTGCTACCCCTATTTATCACTCGTTCCTCAAAAGACGAGTCTTCTTTAAGCTCTTTTCAACTGACTCGTAAAATATGAAAATATTGTCGAGTCTTGGCCTTCCAGCTCGTTAAAGGACCGGAACTGCTATCCCTCATCTAGATTTTAATCTTTTTGGACCTGAGGGATTATTGCACAAAAAGGTCGAGCGCTTGTTTTTTTCGGCTCGTTAAAGTTATCGAAAACTCATCCTTTCTGTATTGTTTTATACTTTTTAAAACTTAAGGGAGTAGATGACGAAAAAGGAATTTTGGAGTTGACTTTATGTACCTTTTCAGACTCTCTAAAAATGAAAAGGACCGAGTTATCCTTGTCGTTAGACTCGTTAAAATTATTAAATAGCGACAAACTTGTCTTTAGACGAGAACGCGTTTCACTATCGCTAGGCTCGTTAAAACATAGCGATGGGCTTGCCCGAAGGGCAGGTTATAGAACAAGCATATGTTATCCTCCTCAAGCTTGACAAAAATAAAGAGGTACTGGTCAGCAATGACTGGGGAAAAATTGGGAGAAAATCAAGAAAACTTTGATGGTAGCAGGTCGCTCTTGAACATGACACTTTTCCTCCGTATCACAATCAGGCTGGGTTGTTTCATTCACCGGTCACATCACCATGGTCTCGCCATACCATCCATATTTGGGGTAATGCTACCGATCCATCGCATCAGTGTCGCCATATGTTCAAGAGAAGTCGTTCAGAAAGAGTCAACCGGGTCCCATCCACTGCCATACATTATCCTTCATCCATTCATGACCACCACCCTGAATCATATGTCACAAATCGTTTTCACCTCCATTAAAATCATTAGCTCCGTTCCGTGTCACTGATGTGGGATTCATCAAGGCCCTCCTTTGACGGATCGCTTCTTGTCGACATCAGCTCATTATCCAAGAAGTTGATCTAGGAACAACCCCTTCAGTACTTTGAAGCTTACATGCCTCAATGGCAAGTTTCTCACTTCCGGCGACAGGTATACATCAATGACCTGCGACCAGAAGATTTTGCGTGGTGTTCGACGCCAAGTCCTTTATTCACACCACGTGAATTGTACTGCAGTACCTTGAGGGTCATTATCATTATCGGTGATTCCTCTCGCGCTTGTTAACGGTTTACATCATTGACCGGTAATCAAGCGATGTCTTTCCATGTTCGACTTCAGCGCAATTCTCACATGGATCGACTTGTACTTAGAGTGAAGATCGAATGAGTTTGAAGACCCGGTTCTAGTTTCATCCATCCGGGCTGCGATATATATTCAGGAAAAATAAAGACATTTGACATGTACATCATTACAGCAGATGATCATCCTACTCAAAGGATGATAATTTCGCCAAAATTATCAGTCTACCATGAGACAATCATTTGTTCTATGTACAAAAATGAATTTATAAAGCTGAGCATGGGAATGCCCACCTCAGCTAGATCATGAAAGCAGTATGAATCATAATGTATTGTATTGTATTTTATTACAGGTCTCCTCCCAGCAGATGGATGAACTTCGGACCCTCCTAGATAAAGCATTTCACTCGATAAACGGCCTCATACTTTAGGGGGCAACTGTTATAGACATTTTTGTGCCTTACAGCATTGAGCATGAAATTTCCATAATCTAAGGGATCGAAAGTCCCTAAAACATTTTGTTCCTACCCCTAGAGGAACAAGGCCATCTAACCACAGCAATTCACAGAAGTTCTCCACCTGAAAACACTCAAAAACAAGCCAATTCTGGATCATGTCAACTGCTCCACTGAGCATCTGCGCTGAATCTCAACTGCTCCACTGTCTACCTACGTTGAATGTCAACTCCAACAAAGGCTACCTGCGCTGAGCGTAATTGGACAAGTGGCAGGCTCATTCCTCAATGTGTCAATGCCCAGGAAGCTTCCAAAATGACACTTGCATCAAGGAATTCGACTGGTGATGAGTAAGAGGTTCCAAATCTCCAAGTGGAAGCAAGAACCTCCAAGTGGACTCAAGAACTGAGAGAGGGAGAGGACACTAGTCAGCTTCATACCAGCCTCAAGCTCTCATCCTTTCTCCAAAAGATCTATATATAGATCTCTCCTCCATGGGAAGAGGAGGCTGGAATTTTGTGATTGCAAAGAATTGTTGTTGGTTTGTAACTGGAAACATTGGGTGCTTAATACTTTGAAGGGAGATGAAGAAGGAATTCCATTCTGCTGGGAAGGAGATGCTGGATTGGAGCCCTATGGGTTGTATCTCTTCCTGAACCCTGTTACTTATTAATAAAGCTATCTTGATTCTTTCCTATATGCTGATGTATTTTGTATGATTGCATTAGTGTATTTGATTTACCTCTAATCCTGAATCATTTATGAATATGTATATTTGCCTTTGTATTGTGTTCTTCTCTTGTCGCAAGTAGCTGTTCTCTTGTCACAGGTAGCTGTTCTCTTGTGATCTCGTGGGATTCAAGTAGCTGTTCTCTTGAGCAAGCGAGGAGACAAGTAGCTGTGGACACACAAAGAGAAGAGGATCTAGATCGAGGGACAACCGGAAGACAACGGTAAGTCTACCAATCTCCCCTCTTTCACATTTCATAAAGGAAGAAATCATGATAGCTGTATTCGTTTGTTGCTAAGGCGCTATCACACCTTAGGTGGATAGGATCGTCCTGCATAGGCATTTTTCCCCACAACAAATCCTATCCACCTTTTTAACTGGAAACATTGGGTTCTTAATGCTTTGAAGGGAGCTGAAGAAAGAATTCCATTCTGCTGGGAAGGAGAGGCTGGATTGGATCCCTGTTACACAGTAATTTGTCACTGCCTTCCTGTCAGTCACCCTGATGTGCCAATCACTAAGCTTCATGCCTTCTGAACTGGCCCAAAAAACCCATTCTCCTAAAGTTTTATTCACTAGCGCGTCTGTTTGCAAAATACCCGCGATGACTGGCGCTCCATAGTGTATCCCGCATGCTGCCAGCTCGGAAGGACATCACTTTTCCGCGCTGGTCGCCAGCGCGCCTTTCCCGTGTTCTTCCGCGCTGACATGACTGTCCTAGTTATGTGGACGCGGTGACATCGCGCCAGTTTCCTCATAATCTGCGCTGATCCAGTTTGGGCGAATTTGTTCAAACAACCAGCCTTCCAGATAACTCCAGGTTTGGTTGTTAGCTTTGTGAATGTCGACTCCCTTCTATGGCATGTCTGTTCGACCCTTTGCAACCATTTCCCTCAAGGATAAGCTCATCCTTCCACCCTTTTAGGAGGCTCCTTCTCCTATATAAACTCTCACCATTACCATGAGCAGCTAGTTAGACTTAGCTTGGAATAGCTTGGATTGTACAGAGCTTGTAGTGCTCAGATTGCTGCTATAGGTTTGGTGTGCTAGGTGTGGAAGTGATTGATTGCTTAGGGAAGGTTGTTTGGTACTATTTGTGTGAGAGAGAGAGTTGTTTGTCTTGGGAGAATCATCCTCAAAGGTGAATGCTTGAGATACATGCTGACTGCCCCCTCCTGAGAAGGTTACCAACGTCAGAACATTTGGTTGTATTCTTCTCTATTCTAATTAATAATAGATGACTGCTATTATTGTTCCATTCTCATTTGTCTATGCAATGGTTAAATGTGAATTACATCTTTTCTGACTGATGTATGGTTGCTTTTACTAGATTTCACGCTTGTGTTTGTTTCCCCTTCGTGTGTGCAGGTATCTATTCGCGGAGATCGTGGAGGATTGTGACCAGCCGAAGCGGAGGAGCGAAGGCAACATCTCTTCGTCAAACGACAGCGCAGGAATCCAAGTAGGTGCTCTTTACCTCTTGTTTAATTGTAATTAGGAACATGCGTAGCAGCATTGTGTGATTGTTGCTAGACCCCTGCTGGGCTAGTAGGGATCGCCTCTATCCGTAGAGGGGTTTACCTCTCCAACAATTTGGTGACTCCACTGGGGACCAGCCTTTTTGTCTCTTGAGTCCACTTTTGTGTTTGGCTTTGATTGATCTCTTTTCGAGTTTTTGGGATTGTCTCTTTTGCTTATGAACTTTCTGGGTGTTTCTGGGAAGCATCTTTATTGTTAAAAGGCTCTTGCCTTTGGTTTGGGAAGTTTTTATTTTGGCCTTCCTTGTTTTTTGCTCTCAGCGCGTTTTAATTCCGAACAGTCGCACTGACGTCGCGACCCTGTTCTTTAGTTTTCTTTTCATCGCGCCTGTACGTCTAACAGTCGTGCTGACCTTGTTTTCAAGGGCAGCGCGCTTTATTCGTGTCCTTCCGCGCTGGCATCGCGCCCCCGCTTCTTTGTGGTTTTTGTCATCGCGTCTGTGTGTTTTATTTCCGCGCTGACCTTGTTTTTCTAAGACAGCGCGCTTTATCCCTGTTCTTCCGTGCTGACGTCGCAAAGTTGCTACAGGCCTCCCCCTGTCAGTGCCGAGTTGCTGAAGGCTACCCGCGCTGATCCTGTAAAATTCATTTTTGACCAAATTGGCCTCTTGAACCTCTTGCTGTGACTTTCCCTTTTTCTCTCCACCTGTCTGATGACTTGTTTTTCATTGTCTGAACTCTGAACTGCTTGATTGCGGAGCTTGGTTCCATAGGGTTCCGTTTTTGCTCAGTTCTTAAGTTTGCAAATACCTTCCCTTTTTGCTTTCGCTGCTTGGTTCGTGTTTCCATCGTTACTTTTGCAATTGCTGGGTTGTGTTGGGTCTCTAGTTGACTGGTTGTGACTCTCGTCCTTCGGGTGTTCACTTTTCTCTATTGATTTCACACTCTAGCCCTAGGACATCTAGAGGCCGTGTGTGTGTCAAGCCTACCGTAGGGGATCTTGTTTGCTTGTTCGACCAGCCGATTTCAGATTTGTTTATGCACTTGTTCAGTGATTGTTGGAGTGTTTGGATTGTGTTTCCGAGTGGTCTTTCGCTTCCTCCTTGCTTGCAATCCTCGCTTGTCTTGCAAGAGCTTAGATCACACAGCTCGTGTGGATTTTGTTTTCCTTTGATTTGGAAGCTTTGGTTGAGTGTTTCGGGGACTTTGTGTGCTTTCATTAAGTAGTTTACTTGGTGTTCCGGTTCCTCCAAATTCATTTAGATGCTTTGTGTCATTGAAAAGAAATCAAACTAGTAGCTTTGCTTTGAAAAATTGAAAAGGAAAAGAACATTTCATTGATTTGCATCTTCAAAAAGAAAAAGTTTCCTTTCCTCGTTTTAGTTGCATTAAGTTGCTTGTTTGCTTGTACTTGTTTTGTTTGGTTAAAAATTCCTTGCCCTCTCGTAGCTAGAATTCATCGAACAAAACGAAATTCTTTGGCATATAGATTGCATCTAGGTAATTGTGAGCGAACATACGATAGAGCTTGAAATCGAAACTTAATCTCAAGATCAACTGTAAAATGAACCAAATGAATCTAAAAACGCATTGGAACTAAACGCAAACATCTAGAGGTCTAGGTTAGAGACGTGTTCCGGCGTCTTTAAACATAGTCACTGTTGTTTCACATTAGGTTGGGTGATTCCTCCTTCTGTGACCCGATAGTGGTCTAACACGGACTGCGCTCCCACGTACCGTCGCGTATATAGGGAGACCCCACTAGGCTTTTATCCTTTATCCATAGGAAGCCGAGTCGGCCGCCCTACGATTCGAAATGCAGTGAACACAGCATTCACGAAGATTGACCACCCGTACCCTAAAAAGTATTCTGTGGTTTTGCGAAAAGTTTGGCACACCCTCTACCTAGAGTTCCAGAGCAGTCACTTTTGATCCTTTTCGGACTCCCTAAACGAAAAGGTGCCTGTGAGCGTCTTGTCACTTCGTGCTCATTAAACATTCGAAGGAGACTGGAGTCATCTTTTCGTCCTTTTCTCGACTCCTGAAACATGAAAAGGTCAAGTTTGGTTCTTGTGTCTTAAAATTAATTTGGCCACGATAACATCACCTATTTTAGATCTTGTGTGCGATAGTTTTGAGTAGGGTTTTATCGTTAGTTTCCTTTAGGTTTTCTAAGGGGTCTGGTCATCCTGGCTGACCCATCAACTCCCGGTCTAAGTGATCAAGGTTCTCCGTCCTCTGTTGCTCCAGAGGTACCAGTTGTAAGCGGTACTCTTCCCATTGTTTCGAGTATCCAGCCTATCAACGTACGTGCCCCAGGCGACGAAGATTACATAGAGGATTGGAATCCCATCTGGGAGCCCGATTATACCCCCCGTACCCCTCGTACCCCTCTCGGTATGTCGTCTCCAATGTCTTCTTCCCACATGGATGAGACAGCTTCTAGCACCGGTGAGACACCCGTGGTCACAGATGTCGAGACCCCTATCCCGGCTTCCTCTCCCCTCCCTCCACGATATCAATCAGTGAGGGATAGGTATGCCGCTAGAACGACTTCTACTACTATATGGGATCCTAGTCTTGTTTCCTCCACTGGGCCTTTTGTTTCGCAGCCCCTTAGTACACCCCTTACGACAGGGCTTAACACGCCCGTCACCTCAGTTCCCACTCAACCTACTGTCTGTGTAGCACGTTCGACTCCGGTCGTCAGTGTTGTACCGGTTTCCTCGTCTGAAAACCCTCAAGCTGGTTCCTTTGTTGGTGGAATTCCAGGATCAGGACCGTATGATGCTTTTGGGGAACCCATAACGGACCCGGATTACGAAGGTCCCTTCTTTTTCTATGATGAAAACGGTGAGTTCCTTGAGAGCATCTCAGGCCTCCCTCATCGCCCTTTCAAAGAAAATGAGGAACCCTTGAATGTCACGTACGATTACGCTACTCACATGTTCATAGGGAACCGGGATCCTCCCAGGCAGCCCATAGGACCACCCAATCAAGGCTAGCCATTCTATGTGCAAACCCCCCAGGGGCAACCACTTTATGGCCCGCCTGACCCAGGACAATCTGGGGGCCCACAAGGTCAACCTTACCAGGAACAACCCATGGGCATTGGAGGTCCGCCATATCCATATCAAAATCAACCCACTGGACAACCAGAGCAACCTTCTTTTCAACAAGGCCAACTCGGTTTCCAGCAAGGGTACCCCTCTGGACAAACTGGCTCAGTTTACAATCCTCCAAATCAACCAGTAGTCCAGCAAGGGTATCCTCTTGGGCAGGGTGGACAACCCTATGTACAATAGGGCCAACCTACCGCCCAGTCTGGTCAATTCCCTGGGCAGGGTGGACAACCCTATGTTCAACAGGGCCAACCTACCCCTCAAATCATGAATCCTTCTGGGCAAGGGGGGCAACCTGCTATACAGCAAGGCCAACCCTCTGCTCAGCCCATACACCAAGGAGGGCAGCCTGCCATACAGCAAGCCCAGCCCTCTTCTCAATCTGTTCACGCTGGGGGACAAACGGGCCAACCGTCTATACAGCCAAATCAACCCGTTGTCCACCCTCATCGTCAACCTGGACAAGCTGGCCAACCTCGACGTCAACCAGCTATCCAGCCAATTCGACCATCCGTTCCGCAAAGACAACCCTTGGTGGCACATGGACAACCTGGTGCCCAGCAAGGCTACCCTGCTGGCCAACCAGGTCCATCTCGAATCCGACCAAGTCAACCTTCGGGACATATGGTTCAACCTCAGCCGGTTCAAGGACATTACTCTGGTCCTCAAACTCAAACAGGTTATCAACCTTCATACCAAACGCAGCCTGCCTACCAGGCTCCGTATGGGACCCAGCAGTCATCTGGCTACCAGCCACCCCAGGGGAAAAATCAGTATGCTCCTTATCAAAATTATCAGCAACCACAGGTCACCCCTTATCAAAATTATCAATATGGCCAACCTGTCGGGCAAGCTGCTAATACATGGGGAGCTGGGGGGCAGACACAGGGACAGCCGTCCGCATATGGCCAGAATCCATACGGACAAAACTCCTACGGACAAACTCCCTATGGACCAGGTCCATCGGGACAAAATTCCTACGCGCCAGGTCCTTTTGGGCCGGGCCCGTCCAGACAAAGTTCGTGGGGGCAACCCCAATCTGGGTGGAACCCTAATGTCGCCTCGAATCCGCAGCCACAGATGTCCTTCAACCCGCAGCTACCATTTTTGGCAACGTTGGAACTACCTGATGTGTCCAAGTTAACAAATGACCCTATTTTGCATAATCCATATTGGCCACCGGTTCCAACCAAAATACCAGGTGACTGTCCAAAGTTCGACGGCAAAGCCGGAGAGGATCCTCAGGCCCATGTAATGACTTATCACCTTTGGTGCTCATCTAACTCATGGCTTGATGATTCTATCTGACTTCGCCTCTTCCAGAGGACTCTCACTGGTTCAGCTGCTAAATGGTACATCGAACTCAATCGCGGCATGTTTTCAGATTTTAACTCGTTGGCTATGGCCTTTTTAACTCATTTTCAGTTACCCATTCGGTACGAGACTGGGACTCATCTGCTCACGTCTCTAAAACAGGACACGGCGACGCACATCTCCGATCATATACATGAATGGAGAAGGCGCCGTCGCTTGATTAAATTTTGGATCCCTGATCAACTCCTGACCGACTGGTTTACCACGTCCTTTGTCCCTAAAATTGCCAAAGATATCGCAATGGGGGCGTGTGTAACTGAGGAGCAAGCAATCGCGCGAGCTCAATACCTGGACTTAGTGTATTCTCAGTCAGGTACTTTGTATGAGTATTTGCCAGATGCCCCAAGGCACGGACAACCCAAAGCTCCACCAAAGCCTTCTATTGATGGAGTTATCGGTTCCGTAAATTCATCATCTAAGAAATTGACCGCGAATCCTGGAAAGCAGAAACAAAATGCCTCTAACGAGAATGCTTCTCAGAGCCAATCTATTCCTGGGAATACCTTCGAGGTAAATGTCGTTCAATCCACCGCGGCAGACAAATCCTCGAAAGGCAAAAAGAAAGGAAAGGCCAAAGAAAAATCTGGACAGCCCAAGCAGAACCCTCCTAAACCTCCTTCCGAGGAAGGAGCCAAACGGAAGCCTAAGTATCCTTGTCTCATTTGCGAGGAGGATCACTACACCAAGGATTGCCCCAGGCGGTCCGAGGTTAGTCGGCTTTTGAAAGGTGCTCCAGGGTCCCCTACCGTGCTTAAAGAGCCTTTCCCGTCCCAGCAGACGCATCAGGTGGCAGATCCCTCTCAATCCTCTTCCTCGTTCGGTTCTCAAGTGTTCATGGTTGGAACCATCCCCATCCATGTCACGACTCGAGCGAAAGATTATCCATCTTCAGCCGGGAAAGAGCCGGAGGTTCCCTCCAGCGCTCCTCCATCCAATTCTGGTCCCCTTCACATTGAACGGCCCAGCACCGAGACGATCCCCCGACCCCCTCCCAAAGGTGTACTCAGGAAGTCATCTTATAACCCCAATGCTCGTGCTGCACAGCATTATAGCATTGTCGAGGACTTAGCTCAGGCTCCGTCTGCTATGTCCGCATTAGAAGTCCTCCAGAGCTGCCCCTCCCAGAGGAAGTCCCTGCTATCAGCGATTGGTGGCATAGACCCGGCAGATTCGGATTTAATCTCTTTTGATCTCGAGGGTTTTACGCAGAGATTGCCTCACCAGGTGGCCTTCCTTATACAGGTTCTCATCAATGGAAAAACGATCCATCGTACGGTCATTGATGAAGGTGCCTCAACCTGCATCATGTCGGTTGCTTGTTGGAAGGCTATTGGTTCCCCTGCTCTGAGCCAGTCTCCTACCACCCTAGAGGCTTTCGATGGAAGAGAATCTCGTCCATATGGTATCCTCCCGCGATTGCCTATCTCTTTAGAAGGGAAAACGGTAGAAGTCGAGGTTGAAGTCGTTGACGCTAATCTCACTTACAACCTCCTCCTTGGACGAAGCTGGACATATGCCATGCACGCCGTGGCTTCCTCTTTGTTCCGTGTCGTTCGTTTTCCCCATCAAGGGAGAATCGTCACAGTGGACCAGCTGTCCTTTTTCACTTCCTCTTCTGAAGGGAATGTGCCTTTCGTAGAGCATACCTCCAAATCGCTAGTGAGTGTGGGTGCTGGATTATTTAAAGATCCCTCCCTGATGGGAGTCTTTCCCCTCCCACCTCCAAATCTCGCCTCCGTTAACATGATCACAGTGCGTTCCGATCCATGGGTTCTCCCTCCCTTGAATCAGGAAGACTCTTGGGGCGAGATGATGCCGTTGAGCCCTACCGAGCTCAACTACATCGAGATAGTCGCTGCATCGGCTCCACATCCTAAACCTGCTTTTCCAAGCAGTGTTCCCGATTCATATGACCGCTTCCCTTGGTTGGGAGAAGAGGCCACTTCGGATCCCCTGAAGGAATCATTTCCCTCCGACGAGGCTATCATTGAGACTATGTCTCCCGAGGAGCTCCCTTGGTCAGATTACCACCATCGCTCTTCGTTTCTCCCTCCTCATTCGGAAATGGCCACATGTCTCGAACGGTTTGCTTCATGTGTCCCATCTATCCCTCTCCAAATGCCTGTTCAGTTGTATCAAGTGTCTTCGGAAGGAAACATGGGTAACATTACGCAAACTCTGGCTATCGACATCTCTGTTAAAACAGGGGTTGTCGAAAATATTTATATTGGAGTCACATGCACTCCTGAGGAAATTCAACTTTACACCAATTTATTTCGTGAATTCCGTGACGTTTTCGCATGGTCTTACGAGGAAATGCCTGGCATTGACCCCAGTATCGTGGAGCATGAAATCCCTACTTATCCCGGCGCTAAGCCTGTTCGTCAGCGTTTACGCCCAGTGCACCCTCGAAAGGCTGCAGCCATCAAGGCCGAAGTTGAAAAACTCCTTCGAGCTGGTTTCATCTATGCCATTCCTCTCACGGAATGGGTATCTAATATAGTCCCTGTGAATAAAAAACAGGGTACTATTCGGGTTTGTGTTGACTATCGCGACATCAATCGCGCCTGTCCAAAAGATAACTTTCCTACGCCTTTTATTGATCAGCTTATCGACGATTGCGCAGGAAGCGAAATTTATTCATTTATGGACGACTTCTCTGGTTACAACCAGATCAACATAGCCCCCGCAGACCAGCACAAGACTGCTTTCATTTTTCCTTGGGGCACCTTCGCTTACAAGAAGCTACCTTTCGGTCTCAAAAATGCCGGTGCCACTTTCCACCGTGCGATGTCATATGCTTTTCATGATATCCGACACATCGTACAGCCTTACCTGGATGACCTACCAGCTCATTCAGCTAAACGTCAAGACCATCCATCTCATTTACGCGAAATCTTTCTCCGCTGTCGACACTACCGTATTCGACTCAATCCGCATAAGTGTGTCTTCTACGTAGAATCTGGCCGACTGCTCGGGTTTATCGTCTCCCGGGAAGGTATCCGTCTGGACCCCCTTAAGGTCGAGGCCATTTTGAATCTTCCTCCCCCTGCCTCTCTACAGCAGTTACAGAGCTTGCAGGGGAAAGCCAATTTTCTCAGACGATTCATCCCAAATTATGCCGAGGTGGCTAAGGGTTTCACGCGATTATTGAAGCGAGACACGCCCTTTCGCTGGGACGCTATCGCTCAACAATCTTTTGAGCGTCTTAAAGACCTTCCAATCTCAGCTCCGCTCCTAAGACCTCCAAATTATCACCGTGACTACACCCTTTATTTGGCCGCCGCCGATACCACCATCGGCATGGTTTTAGTGCAAGACGACGATGATGGCACCGAGCATGTTGTATATTATCTTAGCCGCAACCTTCTGGATACGGAAACTCGCTATGCATACATCGAGAAGTTGGCATTGGCAGCTGTCTGTGCCGTCCAACGTTTCCATCATTACATCCTGTTGCGCACGACGACCGTGATCTCTGATTGCAACCCCATGACCTATATTTTGTCACGTCAGTTGCTGGGGGGCAAATACTCAAAGTGGATCGTAATCCTCCAAGAGTTCGACTTGGAATTCACTGCAGCCAAGTCTAAGAAATCGCTGGTCTTCGCCGAACTACTCTGCTCCTTACCATCTCAGTCTACACCATCTCGCTTAGAGGAACATATTCCGGATGAAACGCTATTTCTCATCAGCACTCTCGACCCGTGGTACGGGGACATTATCGTATATTTACAAACGTCTTCGTTTCGTCCCAACACATCGAAAGATGCTCGACGACGAATTCGTCACCAAGCTCAACCATACCGCATTTTGGGCGATACCCTGTACCGCCTCGGCGTCGATTCCGTTCTTCGCCGATGCTTAACCCTTGAGGAGGCTGAGCGAGTCTTGAATGACTGCCACTCCGGCGCTTGTGGCGGCCATATGTCCGGATATGCTACCGCTCAGAAGATCCTCCGTGCTGGTTATTTCTGGCCTTCCATCTTCAAGGATTGCATCCTTGCCGTACGTGCATGTCACGAGTGCCAGGTTTACCACCGGAAGATGCGTGCACCTGTTGCACCACTGCACCCTGTCGTAACCGTAGGTCCATTTGCAAAATGGGGCATCGATTATACGTCCTGTAACCCTCGTTCGGCCGGGGGGCATGGGTACATTATCGTTGCTGTGGATTATTTCACCAAGTGGGCCGAAACGATGCCTACATTAAACGAAGACGGTCATACAGTGGCGCAGTTTGTATTCAACCATATTATCACTCATTTTGGAGTCCCTTAGGCTATTGTTACAGATCACGGAAAGCATTTCCGAAATCATATGATGACGGAATTAACAACCCAGCTAGGCTTGCGCCAAGATAGTTCGTCACCGTACTATCCTCAATCGAACGGTCAAGTCGAAGCCGTGAACAAAGTTTTGATCACCATGCTTCAACGCACCGTCAATACACACAAGTCGAACTAGCATCTTATGCTTTTCCCAGCCTTGTGGGCCTACCGGACTTCTGTGAAGGATGCCACCGGTTTCACCCCGTTTCAACTGGTCTATGGACTGGAGGCTACCCTTCCCGTCGAATGCGAGATTCCTTCATTAAAATTAGCTGTCGAGTTGCTTCCCAACACCACTCCGGTGGAGGAACGGCTTCTTTACCTAGAACGGTTAGACGAGACTCGTCGTTTGGCTTCTCTGGCTATCGAAGCACAGAAGAAGAGAGTCAAGGCTCACTTCGACCAGAATATTCGTCCTCGTTCCTTTGTTGAGGGAGACTTAGTACTGCTCTACAATCAAGCTAAGGATAAGCTGGGGGCAGGAAAACTCGAATCCATGTGGTTAGGTCCCTACATCGTGAAAAGAGTTTTACAAAAGGGCGCATATGAGTTGATTGATTATGAAGGAAATCCTCTTGACAAGCCCCGCAACGGGCTGTACTTGAAGAAATATTATGCATAACTTCGCGCACTCACTTTGTATATACGTGTGTTTTGTGTGTTGTGCATGTTTTCGTTTTTGCCTTGATGTGAAAGCGTGTTTGCCTCTTATTGTGTTTTCTCCTTCTTGTGCAGATGTCTAGTGCACCTTATGTTGGTTTCGCTGATGGCGCCTGCCGTAGTACTTGCAATTTGTCATCTGCCGCGTGGGTGATCTATGATCCTCACAGAGAATTGTTAGTCCTTCAGGGTGTCTGCCTAGGTCGTACCACTAACAACGTTGCCGAATACAGCGCTGTAATTGAATTACTTGCCGAAGCGGTTGACCTCGGCATCCGAGAATTAGTGGTGAACCTGGACTCCCAGCTGGTCGTCCATCAACTTAACGGGCGATATTCCGTCAGAGACCAACACATACTAAGGTTGTACCTACGTGTAAGATTGTTGGAACAGAACTTTGATTATATTACATATCAGCATATTCCGAGAAGATTAAACACATTGACTGATGCATTGGCAAATCATGTGTTAGACAGACATTTGCGGAACAGATAACATCATGCAAGAAGACATAGAAAGCATAATAGAGTAAAGCATATGTAAATAAATCATTTCAAGCATAGTTTGCATATGTGTGCTTTTAAGCTTGCATTAAAAAAATATAAATTCATGGGTCATGTGTCGTGCAAATTCATACATAAGATCATAGTTGTACTGAACAATTGCACAACATAGACAAAACATCATCACATGTAACAATGATCCATCCAAAAACCGGTATGTATATATATATATATCGTGTGGCGCACTAAGGCGCTCAAAAATAAGTGTATATGTCCAAAATATCAGTACGTCTGAGTCATGTGTCTCAAAGTAACAGTGGAAATAAAGCCTAGGTGACTATTCGGCTGGATGATGCTCTCTGTAGTACACAGCTACCCATGCTACCCGCCTCAGAAGATGGTGCACCCTGGGTTCCACCCCCACTGTATGGATCTGATGCTGTAAGGGGACCTCTTCGACCCCCTGGTAGTCAGGCACTCCCTCCAGCAACCCCTCAAGGTTGCGAGCCACAGTCTCTGATGTGTCAACCCCTGGAGGGACTAAGGCCAAAGCCCCGGCCCCCTGTCCTTCTCTCCGTGTCGTGGCAGCCAGGCCAATCGGTCTAGTGGGCCCCACATCTGCATACCATGACATTTATTAAGACATGTACATAAAAAAATTCCAAAACATTACAAAACTCAAAAAAGTCAAGTGTTATACCTGCATCATCCCACTGTTCACCTGGGGGCAGCACCATATCAGGGTCATTGCGGAAATCCATACCCGCGTATGGCCAGTCCTCCACGAAGACAACCTGCTGATCTAGCCAGTCCCGGAAGAACGTCCCCCAGGCATGTGGCCGGCCGCCACCCCCGCGTGGCATGATACGAGCCCATCGTGTGGCCCTCGTCTCCCGAGGATCCCTAGGAGCATCCACGGCCATCGTCTGCAGCCGCATGGCTGGCACTCGCTCTAGAATGAGCGGGACTAAGATAGACTCGTAGCCGAACTGTTTCGTCTCCCCGCGATGACAGTTGCTCAGCTGCCTCTTCATGTTGTTGGTCACTGCTGTGCACCAATCAAACACTGTAGGCTCAAGGCAATCAAGAGCTAGCATGAGGTGGGTCTTTGAAGCCTCGTGGTTGGCCATGCTTCCCGCTGCCCGGGTCACCATGAACAGGATGGTGCGAAGGACTATGTTTCCCACTGTGGGGATTGCTACTTTCCCACTCCTCGTCTTCTCAGCCTCCGGGCATACTCGAGCCATGAGATCATCTAGAGGACCGCCGCCAGGTCGTTGTCCCTCTATGATGGGCCGCGCACCCCGGCGTGACAACCCAGTCAAAAAGAAGATATCCATGTGGTCAAATTCGATATCCTGGCCCCGGATAGTGAATTTCATATCCACCGGGTTCCATGCCCTGATCAGTAGCTCGAGAAGATCATGTTGAGCTCTTAGGCGAGGTGTGAGGAAAAATTTCATAAAACCGCAAGCCCGCATGGCATTGCAGCAATCCACATTGGCCCAAGCAGCAATATCTTCGACATCGTGCACCCTTTCCTGCCATTGGAAAGCCATTACGTCCTGCACAAACCATGAAAAGAAATTAGAAGTGCTGGCATAGGATTTTTCACGTTCAAAATTGAAACAAAAAATCTTTTCCGCGCCAGCGCGGCTGTTTTAAAAACAGCCGCGCTGGCCATGGCGACCCTTCGTTATTTTTCGAGGTCAGCGCAGAAGAACACGGGTTTTCCGCGCTGACCCGAAGTTGGTCACGTTTTGTCCTAATTCGGCCAGCGCGGACCCACGTTGGATATCCGCGCTGACCGAGAGCGCATCCATGCACCAAGAATTCGCCCGATTGGGCAAATTCAACCGCTAAAATTCTACCAAATACAATCAAAATGCAGGGCAAAGGAACGAGAACCTACCTGGAAGAAGCGGTTCGAGAAATGGTGTCCGTACGGGCTGGAAATCACTCCGTCAACTTTCTAGCTTCTCCACGTTCTTCACGTCCCAAATAGTAAAATGGTAAAAATGACTTCTTACTCCCCTCTATTTATAGTAAAAACTCGTAAATTGCCATATTTTTGGGTTTTTGCCATTTTTAACCATGACTTTAGCCCTGAATTTATCAAATGCATGTTTTAATATGTTTTTTTTTACACATATCGAATGGATTTATGCGGGTAGTGCTCTTGTGCAGGTTCGAATAAAAGGTGAAAATCATCATGGTCCTGAAATCACTTGGTCCCAACAATGTCGTCTTTGAGCTCTTTTCCGACATAAAACAAGAAAAGATGGCCGAGCCTCCTTTCAGCTCGTTAAAGGGAACGAGAGGCGGTCATTTTAAGCTCTTTTTCGGACCGTGTAACTTAAAAAGATTGCCGGGTGTTTGTCGTTTCACACTCGTTATGGGCCCTAAAACGACGTGTTTTCGACCGCTTTTTTACTTTTTCGGGTCAAAAGCACTATTTACGAAAAGTACTCCTCGATCGTAATGGTCGGGCGGTTCTTTCGAGCATTGTTTTATACTTTTTTGGGCTCGAGAGACACAACTGTACGAAAAAGGACCCCCCTGGAGTCTTCTTTTCTGCTGTCTTTTCAGGCTCTCTAAACAAGAAAAGACGCCGAGTTTTTCCTTTGTCAGGCTCGTTAAACACTTGATGACATCAGGTATTGTCGAAATGACACTCTTCGAGCATATGCTATCCCCGTCAAGCTTGTCATCCAAAAATAACCGGGGTACCTGCCAGAAATGGTGGGGAAAATGGAACTGTAATCATAGTCGTGTCGACAGTATGTCGCTCTTGAACATGGCACTCTTCTGCTTCGTGTCTGGGGGGGGACCATCTCATCTTGTTTTTCACTGGCCTCCGTGGGTTTGGGTTATCTTATTTGACCTCTCATCTGCCCATTGCCATTATTACTATACCCTCTGCTCATTTGATGTCAAATACTGCCAAACCCGCTACAGTGCCGCCGATATGTTCAAGAGAAGTTGACCTCTGCAATAATACAACCTCATCTGCTATCTCACAAAAATCATTTTTTCCTCTGTCTCGCGTCGATGATGTGGGAATCATTATGGCCCACCTTCGATCAAGGTCACTTCCTGTCGACTTCAGCTCATTATCCGGGAAGGTGACTTAGAGACTCCCTTCAGGTGCCTTAGAGCCTGCATGCCCTAATGGCAGGTTCTTCGTGTTCGACGCGAGGTTTACATCATTGGCCTCCGATCGAATGATTTCGTGGGTGTTCGACACCAGCTCATTGATTCACATGCCGCGGATTGTACCTATAGTACCTTGAGGGCCATTGTCATTATTGGTGGTACCTCTCGCGTCTGTTAACAGTTTTCATCATTGACTGGTAATCAGACGATGTTCATGCCTGATCGACTTCAACCCATGTATTCACATGCTTGAACTTGTACTTTGTTTGGATCGGGACGGAGCGCAAGACCCTGGATCCCTATCTGTTTATGGTCCAGGTTGCGATTTTGTGGATGATCATTACATGACTCATTGATGGATGGCTGCGCCCATACCTGAGTCTTCATGGATGGCTGCGACCATACCTTATCATTATTATGGTCTCTTTAGCTGGGTGGCTGTGTCCATTCCATAGACCTTTTCGCATGTCTTTTGGATGGCTGCGCCCATGCCTCGACTGCATGTACTTGATTAGAGATATTTCGGTCCTTCCTGGTGATGTTCCAGTTTGGCGTGTGTTGTAAAGAATTTCACCCCTCCCACTCTCTCGGTCTTCATGCTTTAGGGGGCATCTGTTACACAGTAATTTGTCACTGCCTTCCTGTCAGTCACCCTGCTGTGCCAATCACTAAGCTTCATGCCTTCTGAACTGGCCCAAAAAACCCATTCTCCTAAAGTTTTATTCACCAGCGCGTCTGTTTGCAAAATACCCGCGATGACTGGCGCTCCATAGTGTATCCCGCGCGCTGCCAGCTCGGAAGGACATCACTTTTCCACGCTGGTCGCCAGCGCGCCTTTCCCGTGTTCTTCCGCGCTGACATGACTGTCCTAGTTATGTGGACGCGGCGACATCGCGCCAGTTTCCTCATAATCCGCGCTGATCCAGTTTGGGCGAATTTGTTCAAACAACCAGCCTTCCAGATAACTCCAGGTTTGGTTGTTAGCTTTGTGAATGTCGACTCCCTTCTATGGCATGTCTGTTCGACCCTTTGCAACCATTTCCCTCAAGGATAAGCTCATCCTTCCACCCTTTTAGGAGGCTCCTTCTCCTATATAAACTCTCACCATTACCATGAGCAGCTAGTTAGACTTAGCTTGGAATAGCTTGGATTGTACAGAGCTTGTAGTGCTCAGATTGCTGCTATAGGTTTGGTGTGCTAGGTGTGGAAGTGATTGATTGCTTAGGGAAGGTTGTTTGGTACTATTTGTGTGAGAGAGAGAGTTGTTTGTCTTGGGAGAATCATCCTCAAAGGTGAATGCTTGAGATACATGCTGACTGCCCCCTCCTGAGAAGGTTACCGACGTCAGAACATTTGGTTGTATTCTTCTCTATTCTAATTAATAATAGATGACTGCTATTATTGTTCCATTCTCATTTGTCTATGCAATGGTTATATGTGAATTACATCTTTTCTGACTGATGTATGGTTGCTTTTACTAGATTTCACGCTTGTGTTTGTTTCCCCTTCGTGTGTGCAGGTATCTATTCGCGGAGATCGTGGAGGATTGTGACCAGCCGAAGCGGAGGCGCGAAGGCAACATCTCTTCGTCAAATGACAGTGCAGGAATCCAAGTAGGTGCTCTTTACCTCTTGTTTAATTGTAATTAGGAACATGCGTAGCAGCATTGTGTGATTGTTGCTAGACCCCTGCTGGGCTAGTAGGGATTGCCTCTATCCGTAGAGGGGATTTACCTCTCCAACAATCCCTATGGGTTATATCTCTTCCTGAACCCTGTTACTTATTAATAAAGCCATCTTGATTCTTTCCTATATGCTGATGTATTTTGTATGATTGCATTAGTGTATTTTATTTACCTCTAATCCTGAATCATTTATGAATATGTATATTTGCCTTTGTATTGTGTTCTTCTCTTGTCGCAAGTAGTTGTTCTCTTGTCACAGGTAGCTGTTCTCTTGTGATCTCGTGGGATTCAAGTAGCTGTTCTCTTGAGCAAGCGAGGACGATCCTATCCACCTAAGGTGTGACAGCGCCTTAGACTTACTGTTGTCTTCCGGTTGTCCCTCGATCTAGATCCTCTTCTCTTTGTGTGTCCACAACTACTCGTCTCCTCGCTTGCTCAAGAGAATAGCTACTTGAATCCCACGAGATCACAAGAGAACAGCTACCTGTGACAAGAGAACAGCTACTTGCGACAAGAGAAGAACACAATACAAAGGCAAATATACATATTCATAAATGATTCAGGATTAGAAGTAAATCAAATACACTAATGCAATCATACAAAATACACCAGCATATAGGAAAGAATCAAGATAGCTTTATTGATAAGTAACAAGGTTAAGGAAGAGATACAACCCATAGGGCTCCAATCCAGCATCTCCTTCCTAGCAAAATGGAATTCCTTCTTCAGCTCCCTTCAAAGCATTAAGCACCCAATGTTTCCAGCCACAAACCAACAACAATTCTTTGCAATCACAAAATTCGAGCCTCCTCTTCCCATGGAGGAGAGATGTATATATAGATCTTTTGGAGAAAGGATGAGTCAGCATGAGGCTGGTATGAAGCTGACTAGTGTCCTCTCCCTCTCTCAGTTCTTGAGTCCACTTGGAGGTTCTTGCTTCCACTTGGAGATTTGGAACCTCTTACTCATCACCAGTCGAATTCCTTGATGCAAGTGTCATTTTGGAAGCTTCCTGGGCATTGACACATTGAGGAATGAGCCTGCCACTTGTCCAATTACGCTCAGCGTAGGTAGCCTTTGTTGGAGTTGACATTCAACGCAGGTAGACAGTGGAGCAGTTGACATTCAGCGGAGTCGCCAATTTGTTGTGGGTGCTTAATGCTTTGAAGGGAGCTGAAGAAGGAATTCCATTCTGCTGGGAAGGAGATGCTGGATTGGAGCCCTATGGGTTGTATCTCTTCCTGAACCCTGTTACTTATTAATAAAGCTATCTTGATTCTTTCCTATATGTCTATGTATTTTGTATGATTGCATTAGTGTATTTGATTTACCTCTAATCCTGAATCATTTATGAATATGTATATTTGCCTTTGTATTGTGTTCTTCTCTTGTCACAAGTAGCTGTTCTCTTGTCACAGGTAGCTGTTCTCTTGTCACAGGTAGCTGTTCTCTTGTGATCTCGTGGGATTCAAGTAGCTGTTCTCTTGAGCAAGCGAGGAGACAAGTAGCTGTGGACACACAAAGAGAAGAGGATCTAGATCGAGGGACAACCGGAAGACAACAGTAAGTCTACCAATCTCCCCTCTTTCACATTTCATAAAGGAAGAAATCATGATAGCTGTATTCGTTTGTTGCTAAGGCGATGTCACACCTTAGGTGGATAGGATCTCCTTCCCAGCAGAATGGAATTCCTTCTTCATCTCCCTTCAAAGCATTAAGCACCCAATGTTTCCAACCACAAACCAACAGCAATTCTTTGCAATCACAAAATTCCAGCCTCCTCTTCCCATGGAGGAGAGATCTATATATAGATCTTTTGGAGAAAGGATGAGTCAGCTTGAGGCTGGTATGAAGCCGACTAGTGTCCTCTCCCTCTCTCAGTTCTTGAGTCCACTTGGAGGTTCTTGCTTCCACTTGGAGATTTGGAACCTCTTACTCATCACCAGTCGAATTCCTTGATGCAAGTGTTATTTTGGAAGCTTCCTGGGCATTGCCACATTGAGGAATGAGCCTTCCACTTGTCCAATTACGCTCAGCGCAGGTAGCCTTTGTTGGAGTTGACATTCAACGCAGGTAGACAGTGGAGCAGTTGACATTCAGCGCAGATGCTCAGTGGAGCAGTTGACATGATCCAGAATTGGATTGTTTTTGAGTGTTTTCAGGTGGAGAACTTCTGTGAATTGCTGTGGTTTGATGATCTCGTGGGATTCAAGTAGCTGTTCTCTTGAGCAAGCGAGGAGACAAGTAAGTAGCTGTTCTCTTGAGCAAGCGAGGAGACAAGTAGATGTGGACACACAAAGAGAAGAGGAGCTAGATCAAGGGACAACCGGAAGACAACGGTAAGTCTACCAATCTCCCCTCTTTCACATTTCATAAAGGAAGAAATCATGATAGCTGTATTCCTTTGTTGCTAAGGCGCTGTCACACCTTAAGTGGATAGGATCGTCCTGCATAGGCATTTTTCCCCACAACAAATTGGCGACTCCGCTGGGGAAGAACTTGTTTATTCATTTCATTTGTGTTTCCGTCATTTGTTTACTTCATAGACTTGACAGCATCTATCGAACTGCATCTTTCCCGAATGCAAAGTAGAAAGTTGCTGCTTTGATCTAGTTGCTGGACTTGTCTATGATCTAAACTAGATCCACAAATGATTTGATGATCCTTGTGATAGTCTTTAGTACCCTCTCAAAGCATCCCTCTGTTTATACCTTGCTTGTGTTTCTGATTTGGCCTGAAACAGTTGATTTTTGAGCATTTTGTGACCCAGAAACCAAGGGAAACGAGAGTTTCTCTTTCAGCGCAACTGCTGTGAAGGCAGTCTGCATTTCAACGCAGGTCCCAAAGGGGCTACCTGCGCTGAATGTCAAGTCCTTAGTGTTGAGGTTGCGCTGAACCAGTTTGGCCTTGTGCAGCTGGGGTTCTTTGTCCTCTGTTGCCCTGTTTTGATCTCTCTTTTTTGTAGCCTTTAACCAGCATAGGTACCAGTCTGATAAACCTTTTCTTTGCTTAGATTCCGCCTCTTTTTTGTACAAAAAGATTGTGAATGTTTTTATGTGTTTGTGGCGTCATTTACAGTTTTCCTTTGCATGAGTAAAGTAGTCATCCTGTAGCCTTTGATTCAGATCTGATTGAGAGTGATCTTAGAAGAGAGTTCATTGGTTGTTTTCAGATTGATTATAGATTTACTTTTGCTTATTGGTTTGAATTTGTCTCTTTAAAAGCATCAAAACAAGTCTTTATTTCGAAAATCGCAAAGTGATTGTAATCTCTTCTACCCTTGTTGATTTCGAAGAAAGTGAACTTGTTTGTATTGATCATTTTAAAAGCGAATTCAAAGTTGTGCAAAAAGCTTTCTTTGTAGGCATTTATACTAAGAAAGTGGAAAACAAACACCTGCATTGTGCATTTTGCATTTGATAAGTTTGCATGTTGGATTTAGGAAAAGTGCAATAGAGTGTGCTGATTGCTCTTTGAGAAAAGATAGTGTCTTTCTTTTCCCTTAGTAGCTAGGATTTTCAAAGTTGAAAAGATTATAAAGCTTGCTTATCATCTTAGACTGCATTTAGGAATTTGTATCATACATCTCGTGGTGGAATTCCTTCTTCAGCTCCCTTCAAAGCATTAAGCACCCAATGTTTCCAGTTACAAACCAACAGCAATTCTTTGCAATCACAAAATTCCAGCCTCCTCTTCCCATGGAGGAGAGATCTATATATAGATCTTTTGGAGAAAGGATGAGTCAGCTTGAGGCTGGTATGAAGCTGACTAGTGTCCTCTCCCTCTCTCAGTTCTTGAGTCCACTTGGAGGTTCTTGCTTCCACTTGGAGATTTGGAACCTCTTACTCATCACCAGTCGAATTCCTTGATGCAAGTGTCATTTTGGAAGCTTCCTGGGCATTGACACATTGAGGAATGAGCCTGCCACTTGTCCAATTATGCTCAGCGTAGGTAGCCTTTGTTGGAGTTGACATTCAACGCAGGTAGACAGTGGAGCAGTTGACATTCAGCGCAGATGCTCAGTGGAGCAGTTGACATGATCCAGAATTGGCTTGTTTTTGAGTGTTTTCAGGTGGAGAACTTCTGTGAATTGCTGTGGTTAGATGGCCTTGTTCCTCTAGGGGTAGGAACAACATGTTTTAGGGACTTTGGATCCCTCAGATTATGGACATTTCATGCTCAATGCTGTAAGGCACAAAAATGTCTATAACAGTATAACAGTCCCCCTCCTGTGATATAGTTCACGAATACTGCTCAATGGTCTTTATCATGCCCTTGGCTCTTACACTTTAGACACCCGACTTCCGTGCACACCTCTCATTTAGTCTCCTTGTCTTTCTTCAAGATCTGCAATTCCAAGCAAAGGCTCTGTAAATGAGTGTGAATCTATTGCACCCCCAAGGTCACATCCTAAATGGGTGTTGCATGCAACCTCATCATGATTTCTAGGGCTTCTACCTGAGTTCCTATCATTTGTTGCGATAGTGAAATCCTCAGGTGAGGCAGAAGAAAATCTATAAACCATTCACGATGTTGACCATCTGTGCACTGCATGTTAGCTTCTCGAATCACACATTTCAAACTTTGATCTAACTCCCAAGGAATTTCATCGACCCTCAACATGATTTCATTAAATCTGACTACTGACTGTGACTTAGACTTAGGCTTACTAAACTCTTTGTTTAAAGTAGCCTTAGTATCTTCTAGTGGTGCTAGAACATTATCAGAACAATACTTAATATACCAAGTCAGCGCGTGATCCCATAGAGCGGTAAACAATTGTGCCTTCTTTATATTGTCATCAGTAATCTGTTGTGCTTTCCACACAACATTCGCAACAAACCAAAACTTCTTTGTATCTTCACTTCCTATGCCCTTGAAAATTGGTAGCTTCATAGAGTTCGACATGTTGAATGGTGGTGGTGGTGGTCGAGGTGTGGGTGAAGGTGTATGTGGTGGAGGTGTAGGTGGAGGTGGAGTGGATGGATGATATTTCTGTGGAAAACCCTGTGTTATCGGCTGGATAATGCTATGTGGTGAGGCTTGTATTGCTCCCTTGTCATCACTTGAAGGTGGTTTGATCAATGGGCTATATTCAAGACTTGATCCCTCTCGATCTCTAAATAGTTTTCCACTTTGCGTAGCTTCAAACATCAAGGAAATGGAATAATCTTATTTTCACATAACAAAATTTTAATCCAGGTACTCAAAGATATTAAATACTTACCTCCCAGTCCTTTGAAAAATCATCGCTCTGCTTCACTGTAGCTGATTGGGTATTGAATGTGAATTCTGTAACAAATCCTCCTATAATTTGATCGAGCCAGTGATCAACAGCCCGCGTGACCTTGTCATCAAAGGCTTCTAATCATTGTACCAATTCTGGAGTCCGCACTATTGGACCATCAAGCATCCACCTCCCTTGACAGTCTACCAACTTAGCTAACCACTCATACAATCTGATCAGGATGGTGTAGAAGAAACTTTCATGTATCTCAGTATACAAATACCTATCCAACCACTGCTCCTTTGACGGGCACGGATTCTTGTTTTCCTGCACTACAAATTTGTGATTTTTTTCTATCCAGCCACTTTTCAAATTATTTTTTCATCGAATCTCAGTGATGCAACATCACACATATCCTTCAAGCATATCTCGGTACCGACAATGGAACCATTTATTTACTTAGGGGGTCCTCACCTAGGTTGAGAGTTAGTTGAGCCATCCAACAAATCTATACGCTACTGGCCCTTTCGAAAACAACCCGCATAGTGCAGGCTGCAGTCTCACCCAAAGCAATATGGGGGGATCCAAGAAACAAGTTTCTGCATCCAGAGACAAGTGTGATGTCTTTTAGTGCCTCATATCTTCCTTCACGTAGATCAATAAGCCCTTAGGCCTCGGTAATGCAACTCTATTCAAATAGTTTTCAAACCTTCACAGAGGTCTACTATCGGCTTTTATGGACCTTTATCAGTTGATTTATCCACTTACACGTGTCAGATAATAATTCTAAATTAAGGTTCGTACAGATAAGCTTACATTATTAATAAACATTAGATAATTCATCAGAATCTTCATGAAATTACATAAACATGCTTGCGTACATCATATAACAGTTATTCAATAGAATCATGCATCATTAGCTCAATATTTCATAACACATTATTCATCCACAACATATATCGTAAACAGAGGTAAACAGATATAAATAGATATACACAATATTTATTTGGTAACCTTCTTTATTTATCTTCAATTTAGCTTTACAAACTCAAAACTACCCTGTGCACTCAGCTGCAGGGGTCCATGCACTTAGCTGCAGACTCTACCTAGGCCTCTACACACTCAGATGCAGAGTCTTTCTCTCCTATCTGACCAACTTCTATGTGTTAATACTTCTATTCTATTGACCCATTACATCCATCATTATTTCTAACATGCCTTAGGCTCTCTAAGACACACCTATTTATAGCCTTTTACATACAATCCCATGGTCCATGGACCATGGGGGGGTCTCAAAGCTGACTCAAACTTTAGATAAAAAAGGGGCTAAAACCCCTTTGACTCCTGACCATCTATGCGCTTTGCATCCACAAATCGCAGAGACTTTACATTACTTACAAAAAATACAGCAAAACTTGGATTATTTTAACCCCAAAACTTACCCAGGGGACCCCATGCCAACAGTACTAATCCTAAATATTACCAAAACTAGAAAAGAGACTCTCTTTATTGTCTTACAAATGGATTCCCTTAGGAGGAAGGTTCAATTTAATTAATTTTGTACTACAAAGTACATCAATCTATTGGATGCACATCTACAAAATCCCCAATTTTTCTTTTAATTATGCAAGGAGCTATTTCTACACGTGCTCATGCCCAATTGAGATCACTAGACCATAAAATGAAATATCAATAGAGATATAATAGTGTCCCAACATTGGGCATGAGATCCCCCAAGGGAAGTTTTGGGGCTTAAAGCCCAGATTTTGACCAAATCTGATGTAAAGACTCCGTGTTTTGTGGGTGTAGAGCGCGAAGATTGTAAATGAGTCATTGGGTTGTCCGCCCTCATTTTTGTAATGTAATGTTGGCTTTAGAGATCTACCCATGGTTCGTGGACCATGGGATTGTATAAATAGAGCGAGGCTCTAAGTTGTAAAGAGAAGAAGTAATTCAGGAAAATCTAATGATGGAGAATTGAGTTTTATCTAAGTGTAGAGTCGAGTCTTTGGGTCGTAGAGTAGGAGAAGGCTTTGTAGTTGAGTGTGCAGAGGCCTAGTAGTTTGTGGCTAAGTGTGCAGACCCCTACAACTAAGTGCATAGGGCGAGTTGAGTCTGTAATCTTTGGAGAAGTAATAAAGAGAAGTTTTACATCATTTCTGTGTATCTTTTTCCTATTTTGTTCATTGAATGTACTGGATATAAATTGCATTTCTATTGTTTATATGATGCACAAACTTATATGAATGTGTTGATAAAGTGAATATAAGATAAATTATTTCTTTATGCAAAGATAACTAACTATTATAAGAAGATAAGTAAGCTACGCGATGTAACTTGGGGAAGTAGCGCAGATCGCTACTAGGGAAAAATGAAATCACCTCAACCTCTGGTTAGGGTTGCGTGAAGGCAATTATAATAGATCACGAAGGCCTCGTAGGTCAAGATAGTGCATGAACTGACATGCGCGAAGGTATTTACAGTTGGAATAAACTGACCCCTCAGAGATCTCAAGGGTGCAGAAACTTTGTTCCAGCATCCCCCCATACTGCTTTGGGTGAGACCTCAGTCCACGCTCAGAAAGCTGCTGCTGAAAGGGCCAGTAGTACAGGGATTTGTTTGGCTAATTAACTCTAAACCTGGGTCAGACCCCCTCAAGCCATCAAATGGTTCCCTTGCTGGGACTGGAATCTGCATAGAGATGTCTGATGTCGTATCAGTGGAATACAACTAAGAAGGAAATTGAAGGTTGGTTGGATAGAAGAATTGATGAGTTTATGACATAGGAGAACAGGAATCTACAACTAACAAAAGAAGAGTGGTTAAACTGCTACCTGTACACAGAGATCCATGAAATCTTCTTCACATCTTTCCCTACTGCTTTGTACGAGTGGATCGCAAAGCTAGTAGATGGCCAAGGAAGGTGTAAACTTGACAATCCTATTGTGTGGACCCCAGATTTGGTGTGCAGATTGGAAGCATCAGAGTATAATATCACGCACTCTCTTGATCACTTTCTCGATCAAATTATAGGATGATTTGATTACTGAGTTCACGGTAGATACTTCAGTGAGCTATAGCGAAGTGGAGTGATGCTTTCTCAAAGGACCGCAAGGTAAGTACGTAAAGTCTCTGAATACTTGGATTAAAATGTTATTGTGTGAAAAGAGGGTTATGCAATTACCTTGATGTCCGGAGCTATGCAAAGTGGGAAAACCTACAAAAACGAAGGAAGTAAGGGACTAGAGAATAACCATTTTATTTAACCTCTGCTAGGGGACGAGGAAGAACTTGTGAAGGTCTCGCCATGAAGTGTGATCCATTTGATAATGCATAGAATTCCACACATACCACCCTAGCCACACCACCATTTTCATCGCCTTCACCTCCATCTTCACCCATACCACCTCTGCTACAACCACAAGTCAATATGGCAAGCGCGATAAATTTGCCTGTGTTCAAGGGAGTAGGAAATGAGGATCCGGACGAATTTTGGTTCATGATAAGAGCCATATGGGAAGCGAAGGGAGTTACTGATGATAATATAAAGAAAGTGACACTGGTTATCACTTTGTAGGATCATGCGCTGACCTGGTATATTAAGCATTCTAATGACAATCCGGATGTAGGAATTTCAGATATCCAAATTTTGCTAAATAGAGAATTTATCAAGCCGAAGTCAGACACACAGTCAATCATTGGATTCAAAAACATCACAATGCTACTGGGTGAGACTCCTTGGGAGCTGGATCAGAGACTGAAGTGTACAATTTGCAAAGCTAATATGACTTTGATGGATGGGCAGCACTGCGAATGGTTTGTAGCCTCACTAACGTCGCATTTGAGGAACACACTGTCACAACAGAGGTAAATGAATCAGGCAGAAGCCTTGGAGATTGCAATGAGGTTGCATGAAACCCTGATGTAGGATCCTAACTTGGGAGTTCAACAAATCCATGCGTAGTTGAAAAACTTATGTCTTGAGATCTAGAGTCTAAAACAAGACAGGACAACCCAACTAGAAGTGCACAAAGAGGTGTGGTGCATAAAATGTAAGGGTCAGGGTCATGATAAGGACCACTGCCTTGTGTTCGCGAATTACCTCGTGGGAGGAGGATTGATGTCGTTAAGGTCAGAAGCATAAGTAGACCCGAATGTAGGAGTGGCGCAAACAAGATTTCAGGGGCGCGGATGAGGCCGAGATGGAGGAGGACCTGGAAGAGGTCGCGGATAGTTGATATGCTATAATTATGGAGGCCCAATACATTATGCTTGTGATTGTATGAATCCAATGCGCCTATCATGTCTGTATTGTACCTTGTTTGATCATGAAACGGAGGATTGTCCTACGTTGATAGCCAAGATAAGCGATAAGGGAGTGCTACCACCTCCCCCGACTCAGAACCTGTAGATGATCAAGTCTAAGCCGTGCGAGGAAGATCCAAATGTGAACATTATGCTTCGAAGTGGAATAGCGAAGAGAGATGATAAAGGCAAACAACCCAAGGATAGTACTTTGGTTAGCAAGGCTTTGATGAAAGAAGCAAAGTTTGATTTGGAGCGCACTAAGGAAACCTTCATAGAAGCTAAGAAGAGCTTCATTGATGCCTCCACTTCAAGAAGCAAAGATATACTGGAGCTGGAAATGGACCAATCTATGCTTATGACATTCCTGGAAACATGGATGAAGCTACTGCACGATAGTAAGGTTGTAAAAGGATTGTAGAAACTCATTGACAGATGTGCTAGGACCACACCAGGAGAACCGTCCATAGTTTAGGAATAGTGGAGAGCATGCGATGAGGACAGGGAGAGAAATGAGGCTGACCATACAAATCGGAGAATATGAGATGGACCAGGTAATTCTAGATTTAGGATCGGATGTGAATGTTCTGTCGAAGCATACATGGGAGTGCATGGGGAGGCCTACGTTGAAATGGTCTCCTATTTAGCTGCGAATGGCGAACCAATAGAAGATAATACCCATGGGATGATTGTAGGGAATCACCATGGATATTGAGGGAGCAAGCACACTAGCAGACTTTGAAGTGATAGAGATTTTCGATGACAGTAATCCCTACCCCACGCTCTTAGGAATTGATTAGGTCACTGACATGAACGGTGTGATTAATCTAAAGAATAAGAAGATGATTTTTGAGAAGAAGTATCTGCACGTAGTTACACCCTTGGACCCTATGGAAGGATCACACTATATAGAGTTGGTGTGCAACTACAAAGCGATGACGATTTGCACTGTATCTACAAGATAACCGGTGAGAGAAAGACTGGGTAAATCCCACCACGATTGGATGAATTTCATGGGAGCACGAAAGCTCTTACACTTTAGATTTAGATGAGGAGATAGAACGATGGCAGAACCGGTTACACGAGGTAACCATGCTTAATTGTAACATGATGACGAGGTCACTACATTGTGTATTGCCATAATTGAGAGATCTGCCTACTTATGATGGGTTAAGTGAGGTAGATACTTTCCTAAATAAATTTGAAATGGAGGTGCCGAAAAAGCAACATTTCCAGGCCTTGAATTGGTACTGCATGCTACTCCCACAAGGTGGTGGGTTACGCACAAAGGGAGCTTTAAGGATTGGTGCGAATGAAGGAGAATGATGTGCACATAGTTTGGGAATCCTAAGATGTAGCTAGAAGACAAGTATGATGGACAAGATGATCCACATGCACACCTGGCCAAGTGGACGAAAGTCTATGGAGAAAAGCCACAACCTGAGTGGGTGCACCTATTCTGTCATACCCTAAATGTTACACCCATGAATTGATATATAGAGATGGAGATCCAGCATGGGACAAGTGAATGGGATATCCTACGCGAAGGGTTCATGATGACCTTTAGTTTTGAGGATAGATGGTAGGACAATGTTGATGAAGCGCTACAAGAGGTAAAGGCACCTATATTTAGGATACCACAAGAACCGGTAGAATTGATTCAGCCTGAATGGGATACTCAGCTGAGCTGCATTCTATAATGTTATAATGTAAGTTCTGAAGAAGAAGACGAAGATCTGAGGAAAATTAACATTCCAGACACAGAAGGAGATCGTGAGGTTCAAAAACCACAGATTGAGAACCCTAACATCACCGCACCGATAAAAATGAAGCGAGTGAACATTGGTACGGAGGCCAAACCTAAGTTTGCAATGTTCAATGGCTGCTGGGATGGCGTAACAGTGGATAAGGTCATTGAGTTACTCTGCGAGTACCAGGACTTATTCTTGTTACAGAGTAATTTGTCATTGTCCTCATCTCAGTCCCTCTGCTATGTCATGTGTCAAATAAACATGTTCATATCTTCCCACTGATATAAGAGGATTAATCAAATTCTCTCTAATGCTACAAGTTGACCCTCATTCCCTAAGTTTTTGCCTCGTCGCAAGTAAACCCTTAATATACGCGATGGTCCCCTGTCATAAACGGTCTCATTGTGACCCCCTCGCAGGTGTACACCTGTTTCCTGTGACAGTCAAATTTCAGGGCCCAGCACGAGGCTATTAACTATCTATCGCAATGATTATTCTACATACATTGCCTCCTTGCGATGTCGTTGTTAGCCATAAACTAATTCTTCATGACAACATTGCAAGGAGGCAATGTATGCAGACCAATCGTCACGATAAATAGTTAATAGCCTCGCACCGAGCCTTGAAATCCGACCATCGTGGGAAACAGGTGTACACTTGTGACGGGGTCGTGATGCGACCATTTATGACAGGGGACCATCGCGTATATTAATGGTTTACTCGTGACGAGTTAGAAACTTAGGGAATGAGGGTCAACTTGCAACATCAGAGAGCATTTGATTAATATTCTTATATCAGTGGGAAGATATGAACATGTTTATTTGACACATGACAAAGCAGAGGGACTAATATGAGGATAGTGATAAATTACTGTGTAACAGATGCCCCCTAAATCATGAAGCCCGAGTGGGAGGGGTCAAATGCTTTACGAAACTATTTGAACTGGAACACCACTTTTGAAGAACCTACAGGTGCAAGGACAACTGATATCTCTGATAGTGAAGTACATGTAGTCTAGGCATGGGTGCAGCCATCCAAAAGACGTATAAAATTGGGTTTGTGGTATGGACGTAGCCATCCAGTTGATAAGACCATGATAATGATAAAGGTATGGTCACAGCCATCCATGAAGACTTAGGTATGGTCACAGCCATCCATCAAATAGTCATGTATGTAATCACGAACCACGACGGTGATTTCTGACTGCAACCCAATGATGTACATCTTGTCACGTCAGTTACTAGGGGGAAAGTACTCAAAGTGGATTGTCATCCTTCAGGAGTTTGACTTGGAGTTTACCATGGCCAAGTCTAAGAAATCCCTTGTTTTCACTGAGTTTCTCTACTCGCTACCATCTGCTACCGCACCCTCTCGATTAGAGGACCATATTCTGGACGAGTGTCTCTTCTTGATTAGCACCCTCAATCCTTGGTATGGGGACATTATTGTCTACCTTAATACATCCTCCTTTCATCCTGATTTGTCCAAGGATGCTTGGTGACGTATTCACAATCATTCTCAACCTTATCGCATTATCGAGGATACCCTGTACCATCCCGGCGCTGACCCTATTCTCCACCGTTGTCTAACGTTCGAGAAAGCCAAGTGAGTTTTGAATGACTGCCACTCTGGCGCTTGTGATGGTCATATGTCCGAGTATGCTACTGCTTAGAAGATCCTCCGTGCGGGTTATTTTTGGCCGTCTATTTTTAAGGATTGCATTCTCGCCGTCCACTCTTGTCATGCGTGCCAAATCTACCAACAAAAGATGTGTGCGCCTCCTGCTCCTTTACACCTTTTTGTTACTGTTGACCCTTTTTCCAAATGGGGCATTGATTATATGACCCATAACCCTCGCTCGACTGGGGGGCACGGGTATATCATCGTTGCCGTTGATTATTTTACGAAATGGGCAGAGGCGATGCCTACGCTATCTAATGAAATTAAGACAACGGCTCAATTTTTATTCAATCAAGTAATTTCGCAATTCAGAGTCCCTCAGGCTATCGTCACTAATCACGATTCTCATTTCTGTAATCAAATGATGACTGAGTTAACAACCTATCTGGGCTTGCGGCATGATAGTTCAACACCATATTATCCTCAGGCCAATGGCCAAGTAGAAGCTGTTAAGAAAGTTTTGATCACGATGCTTCAACGCACCATTGGCATGTGTTACAGGGAAAAGTGTCTATGGAGAACTGCTAATCCCACTAAGGTGTGGTAGCTACCTTAGAAACAAACAAAGTAAAGCTATTTTTGTTTTTCCTTGATGAAAGATAGATGAGAGAAGAATAAAGGAGACCAACCTCTGTCTTGCGCTTGGCTCCTAGTTTGATTCCTCTCTCTTCTGATAGTCCTTTGCTACTTGCTTCCTTTGTACACCCAGCTTCACAGAGTACCTGTAGAATCAAAGTAGAATAACACTATACAAGAACATGGATCTATTATCATAAACAATCTAGGATCAGATGTAAACTAACCATACAAATGCATAAAACATAAACGACACAAGAGTATGGAGGAAAACTTGAATAACTTTTATTGATAATCAAGAAAGAGCCAAAAGAGTTACAACCAGTTGTTCTAACCCAGCATCATCCTCTCAGTAAGTAAGCCCTTCTTCACCTCATACAAAGCTTAGATCACCCAACACTATGATGTTGTCTCAAGAAACCAACAGCAATTCCTTACAAGGTGCAAAATTCCAGCCTCTAGATCTCTGGGATGAGGGATCCATATATAGATATCTGTAAGGGAGATGAGTCAGCTTGTGATTTGATTAGTGTCTTCCCTCTGATATTTCTTGCTTCCACTTGGAGATTGATGATCTCTTACTCATCCTTGGTCGAATTCAGAGAGGCAAGTGTCACAAGAGAAGTTTCTGGAAGATTCCATGCCTCTCCACCTCGCGGATTGACATTGCCATTTGTCACTTCTCGCCCATCACACCCCATAGAAGGGATTTTTGAAATGCAACGCACCCACAGAGTGTACTTAGGTGAGATGCAATGCACTTTGCCTATGGAGCAGGTGAAATGATCTTGTTTTGACCAGTTCTGAGCAGTTTTTAATGGAGAACTTCTGGGAGAAGCTGTAATCAATTGACCTTGTTCCTTTAGGGGTTAGAGCAACACTTTTAGGGACTTAGGAGCCCTTGGTTTATGGACATTTTATGCTTGGGGTTTCAATGCCCAAAAATGTCTATAACAGTTGCCCCCTAAAGCATGAGGTCGTTAATCTTTTTGATGTCGGGTGAAATGCTTTATCATGAGGATCCGAAGTTCTTTCAAGTTGGGAGGAGACCTGTAATAAGATACAATACAATACATTATCTTCATAATTTTTTCATGATCTAGCTGAGGCGGGCATTCCCATGCTCAGCTTTATAAATTCATTTTCATGTACATAGGACAGAAAATCGTCTGAGTGTAGACTGATTATTCTAGTAGAGCCATCATCCCTTTGATTGGATGATTATCTATGCAGCAACGATGTACATTTGATGTCTTTATTTCCCTGAATATATATCGTAGCCCAGATGGATGAAACTAGATCTGGGGTCTTCAATCTCGTTTGATCTTCACTCGAAGTACAAGTCTATCCATGTGAGAGATGTTCTGGAGTCGAACATGGAAAGACATCACCTGATTACCAGCCAATGATGCAAGCTGTTAACAGGCGCGAGAGGAATCACCGATAATGATAATGACCCTCAAGGTACTGCAGTACAATTCACGTGGTGTGAATAAAGGACTTGGCATCGAACACCATGCAAAATCTTTCGGTCGAAGGCCATTGATATAAACATGTCGCCGAAAGTGAGAAACTTGCCATTGAGGCATGCAAGCTTCAAAGTATTGAACGAGGTGTTCCTAGATCGACTTCTTGGATAATGAGCTGATGTCGACAAGAAGCGATCCATCATAGGAGGGCCTTAATGAATCCCACATCAGTGACATGGAATGGAGAAAATAATTTTAATGGAGGTGAAAACGATCTAGTGATATAAGGTTCAGGGTGGCGGTCATGAAAGAATGGAGCGTAAATGTATTGTAGCGGGTGAGACACAGGTGAATTCTCTGAATGACTTCTCTTGAACATATCAGCGACACTGACGTGATGGATTGGTAGCATTAACCCCAAATGTGGATGGTGTGATGGGACCATGGTGATGTGACCGGTGAATGAAACAACCCAACCCGACTTGGATGCGGAGTGAAAGTGTCATGTTCAAGAGCGACTTGCTACCAACAAAGTTTCTTTAAGTTTCCTTCCCAATTTTTCCCCAGTCATTACTGACCAATACCTCTTTATTTTTGTCAAGCTTGAGGAGGATAACATATGCTTGTTCTATAATTTTCCCTTCGGGCAAACCCATCGCTATGTTTTAACGAGCCTAGTGATAGCGAAACTCGTTCTTGTCTGCTATGGACAAGTTTGTCACTATTAGGTTTTAACGAGTTTAATGACAAAGATAACTCGGTCCTTTTCAATTTTAGAGAGTCTGAAAAGGGACGTAAAGGAAACTCCAAAATTCCTTTTTCGTCATCTCATCCCTTAAGTCCGAAAAAGTATAAAACAATACAGAAGGGATGAATTTTCGATACTTTTAACGAGTCGAACAAAACAAGCGCTCGATCTTTTTGTGTAATAATCCCTCAGGTCCAAAAAATATTAAAATCTAAAGGAGGAATAGTTGTTGAGTCTTGAAAATGTCATTCATTTGCATTATACTTTCACTATTATGTCCATTATATCACCTCCATTTCATCTCCATTTCACTACTATGTCACCACATTCATCCCACTTTCATTATCATTGGGCCACCTTTATGTTTTTCCAATCTTTATTATTTCTAAGCCTTTTAAGTGAATTTGTGGTTAAACATTAGAAAATAATGTGCATATGCTTATACCTAACAAATGGGTTGAGGTTGTTGACATGTGTAGGTTGAAAGGAGACTTCTAGAAGACCCTTATGTGGCACCTCAAGGCCAAATTCGAATTTGGTTGGAAAGAATCATGGGATCATGAGGATATGTGTCACATCTCCTAATTGTATTGTAACTCTAATAAGACATGTGTCTTATCAGTTCCTATTTTGATTAGGACTCTAGAGGTAGAGGGAGAGATTCATGGATTCTCATTAATGAGATGGCTCTCATCTTTTTGTATAAATAGGAGATCTCTCTCCTTCATTTGCTAGTCTTCTTTTTCTTAGTCCTTTTAGCTTGTTAGTCCCATGGCTTTTGAAAGCTTTTGTACTTTGTACTTTTGAAGAAATTGAATAAAGCTTTGATGTTTTCAACATGGAAAGAGATGTGAAGTAGATGTCATGGAGCATATTAGAATGTAAGTAGAGTAGATTTCATTTTGTAAATATTGCTTTGTAGAATGTAAGGTAGATTAGATTTTCATTCATGCAATTTTAATTCATGAAAGTGTGTTTAATTTTGCTTTGATTTCATGACTAATGGCATATGTGATCATCTTGTCTATGTTGCTGACCTTTATTTTTCTAGTTTGATTTTCATTAGTATCATTTCTTTAACTTGCACTTTACTTTCTGCTCTTAGTTATCAAGTTTTTCATCTATTGATGGTTCTTTTTCCATAATCAAATAACTTTATTGGAGCCAAAATATCACTTAGTACAACTTGGTTTAGTTTGATTTAAGACTCACATTGCTGACTTGTTCATAACTGTTATCACATGATAAATCTAGCTGAAAGGCAAAAAGGTTAAGAAAAGGTTAAAGTAGTGCGATTTGTCTCCTTTATGTAGTGTCACTTAGATTTCACATTTCATTTTCATTTTAAATCAGCAGCATAGATATTGGGCCGATGTCATTAGTTCTTTATTTGATGTCTTTATTTTCCTTTAAGAATTTGATTTCATAGGTGGAAGGGGGACCCTGCCTTGTATAGTTGTCACTTTAATTTCGTGTATTTCTTTTTCTGATTTTCATGTATATTAATGTACAGTTTGAATTACTGCATTTTATTTTCTTTTTCTCATGTATATTAGTTGTACATAAATTGCTTTCAAGTTGATTGTAGATTAGTGATGCACATAGCCTTTTAATGAACTAATGACGTGATAGAATCATCTTGTCCTTTTGCTGAAGCAGCAAGGATACTGGGTCTCATAGTCATTCTCTCATTATTTGATTATTGCACATAAACTATAAAACGACGAAGTAAGAGAAAGGTGAACTAAGCACATATAGTGCACCACACTTCATCAGTTTACGATACCTGGATTGATAATTTATGTAGAGCAATTTAAGACGTTAAATTGACTAGACATTTTGGCGCCGTTGCCGGGGAAGTGTAATTAGGAGACCTTATTTCTTACATCTAAAAAAAAGGTTAATAATTCTTGAGTATGCTCTCCTCCTGCACTCTGTGTGATCTGGAGGATCAGAAAAAGAATTGTTAAAAAAAAAATAAATAAATAAAAAAATTGGAGACAAAATAAACTTCATCACTTCAATTGATTCAAGAAAAAAAAGGAGAAGAGAAAAAATAAACTTCATTTCATTTCATTTTTCACTCCATGCCATCCATTTCATCAATAAAAGTTATTTCCCCATGATCATTTCCATTAAGATTGCCTAACTATCTCTATTTAGCTAAGTGGTTGCTGTGATACCGGTTTCCGCAGCTGATACCACTCTGTTTTTCAAACTTACAGTCAAGATGTTAGTGCAATAAAATGAAAATGCAGGAATGACTAAGCAATACAAAAATTCACAATTTCAGAGGAAAAAACAATCTATGGCTATCTCCATTCCTAGCTTTTCATTGTGGCTTCAACAAGAAAAATCTGCATATTGATTTGATGTTTTGGCCTCTTCATGATTTCGTTTCAGTGCATTCTCATCCCTTTGTAAGCAATTGATTTGCATTCATTTGAACTATGCATCTTATTTATATAGGAAGCCTTTGGTTTTGGAACGTTTTTGGAAAGTCAACATAGGAAATTTCTCAATCATAGCAAAATCTGAAACCTATGGAGGCCTACATAAACTGTGCAAATAGATTGAAAATAGAAGCTTAAGGCATGCTGCAGTCACCAACACTTAGAGAAAATGCTGAGCTCATGATCTCCATTGTAAGCTTCACAAACTTCTTTGGATTCTTGATTCGCTCATTCCCCATATTTGCTGTTGACTGTACCTGAAAACAATCTTTCTTTGAAATCTATTTTACAGAGTATTTCACTTCACGGATTTCATTTGAATACCTGAGGCTAAAACCAAATTATGTGTTTTAACATGGTGCATACTACCGCTGGCAAATCGTCCTACCTCTGATTCAAAAATTTTTACAGCCAAATGCAACAAATTCATAAAGTGCAGAACAGAAAAAAATTAACTCAGAGAAAAAACGTAAACAGCAGAAAAACGTCAAACTTTACATGCTCGATTTTCCCAAATGGTAGCGAATTTGAAGAAAATAAAACATGGGTTTTTTTGCCAGGTGGGTCAATTAGATAACCCAGAAACCGTTTGAGGAAATTTGTAGCGGTCTGGGAGAAATCTGCGGTTCTTCGGAGTGTATTTTTGAGTGCCGCGTGAGAAAAAAACAGAGTTTTAATTAAATGAACAGCAGTAATTTAATGCAGCGTGCCTGAAGAAGATAAATCAAATTAGGAGTCAAATATGTGCTGGACATCAATCAAATTACACATCTCTTGTTTTAAAACATTCATCCAACACCTGTTTAACAAACAGTTTGAATTGAACACGACACTGTAAATGATTTCAAGAATTTAAATGCACGGGAGTTGTAGATTATGTAAAATTATGTTGATGCAAGAGGGAGAGTCTGTAGGTAGCTTAAAGCCGTTACGACTCATGGAAAGAAGTGTTTTCAGTGATCGGATGGTGTTTGTGCGAGCTGTTCATGAGGCAAAGTGGATAAATGGGATGGAGCTTAGCATCTATGATTCATGGTTTGATCCAGTTGTTTCTGTTTTACCTGGGCTTGTTCCCGATGGATTTATTTACTTGAGGGCCAGTCCAGACACATGCCATAGACGTTTCTAGTTACGAAAGAGAGAAGAAGAAAATAGTGTGTCTTCCCTGTTGAATGTGGTAGTCATGGGTTGTTGTCGGTGAGCCAATTACCTCTTGATTTTACTGAGATTTAGGGCATCTGTTGTTTGGTCCTTTTTTTTTTAAATGATTAGAGAGAGGCGGCCATTCTTTTATCATTTATTTTTTTATGGATATGACATTATGGTATGGATTTTGTTGCGGTTAATCTTTCGTGGATGAGAGAGAGTCTTTTGGATCAGGGGCTCGCATTTATTCATAACCATTTAGAAATAAAGGGATTTCTTCACTCCTCCACATTTTTTTCCTCTTCCACGCACACAGCCACTCCATTTCACAGTACTTTCTACACTCTGCACTTTCCGCAGCCAATACAGCGTTTCCGCAGCTCACACAGCGTTTCCGCAGCCAATCCCAGAATTCCGCAGCTGTTTTGTTAAACTCTAGGTTGCAGGTGTCATCAGGCAAAACAAGTCACATGGGTAGCTGGGGGAATGTTGGTACATGGATGGTGTCCTATTCATTCGACCAAATTTGATGAAAAAGACCCCGGTCAAAGGGAAGTCAAATTGTGTGTTATCACAAAGTCGCCACACTAAGTCGCCACACTGAGTCGCTGCATGTCAAAAAAAAAATAATAATTTTGAATCAATGAAATGAACAAGTTATTTTCTCACTTTTCTGAAGGTATTAATTTATTTTGGACTGATAATGAAAGATGAATGGCTAACTTTTTATTCAAGATTTTTAGCTACAGAACTGTGCACATTCCGCAGCTAAAGCCCAATTCCGTAGCCAGAAAAACCTCATTGTTCAAATCAGCCTATCTTTCTCATACAAAATCAGATTTTGATGATTTAAGTACCATTGGAAAGATCTCAACAAGATCTATACAATGAGAAATATATCATTAGAGTTTGAAATGGAAAATAATGAAATAAATTGCTGAAAAGGAGCAACATCAACTTGAGGCACTAATTCCAAAGCAGGTATAAATTCTTTTGATTTTTCCTTTGAAGAACTTGTTTCATTAATACAAATTCTTAGTTTTGTGTGTAAATATCATAACTAGAGAGATTGATCATCTCTCTCCTTTGATAATCTTACATTCCATTGCAGAAGAAGTATTAGTTTTTTTGCAGGTTCCAGGAGGAAGGACAAATGACTACAAGAGAATGGTGTCTCTCTAAGAGACCAATTTGTTTCATAAGAGGATGATCAGCAACAAAGAGGAAATATGCTGATGCAAAATCAGATCCAAACACTTGAAAAACTTTCAGATACTATTGTCTCCATCATATCCATCCATCACATCCATACCTCATCTCATTTTCCTCCATATTTTCCATTTTCATTCACATACACTTTCCATCTCTTTTTGTCCATTCATAACCCACAAATAAAAGCAAGAGGCTCATTCACATGCTTATTGCCCATTCTCATTTCTGTTCTCCATTGCCATTTTCCATTTTCATCTTCCATTCCTTGTCATTTTCATTCCGCAAATAAGCCCTGCTTCAATGCAAATTATTGAGTCCATAGTCCTTTGAGTCTAAGTTCTTTGTAAAAACACCTTGAGGCTTGCATGCCTTAATGGAAATTCCTCATGCTGACAAACAATGGGAATACATTAATGTCTCTTGTTCGTGAGATCTTCTAGGTGACTCGACTTCAACAAATTCATTCGTACCTAGCAAGATGTGTTTGGGCATCTTGACTCTCATTGTCATCAATGGTGAGAATTCTCGTGTTGACTAGTGGCATCCATTAATGGCCACTAAGCCAACAATTTCCTACTATGTTCGACATCATAACATCTTTTCACATAGTAGGAATTGTGCCAATGAGTTTTGAAGACATGAAGACTATTATTTTCAGCATTTTGGAGCAGATTCAGCAAGTTTTAGTAGAAGCAATAAAAAGCCATCTTATCTCTCTATCCATGACTCCTCTTGTTCAGCCACTTGAAGAAGAATATGATCAGAATTTTTCAGCCACCACACATACAACTCATCCATTCCAAAGGGTAAGTGAAGGTACGGCATTTTCTAACTTTTAACCATAGAATTCCATAAAAAGCTAGAATGATAATTGTTGGAAAAACATTTCTCTTCCTCATTTCATAAAATTGCCAATACCATCAGTTGGGGGGGGGGGGAATACATTCATATTCATATCTTGCCATGTCCATATGATATTTACGAGCTCACATACTTCCAACATATATTAATTATTACATTGCTATTATGAGCATACAATGGCTTTTGAAAGAGTGCTTAAAAGATAAAATGGATACAAGCAAAATCATGGTTGTCACACAAGAACCAACCATCATAAAATCCAATAAAGATATACTTTGCAACAATAATCAAAATATCATTATGCAAAGCTCAAAGATCAAAATAGAAGGCAACAACAAAAAAATGGTTGTAACACAAGAACCAACCATGTTGCAATTCAAGTGAAACACTTTGCATAAATATGAAGTTATCAAATGATATCATGCAAAGTTAAGCCAAAGCTCAAGGATCAAAAGAGTTAATGTAATATATATTGCATGAGGACATGCAATAGCTTCAGTTGGGGGGTATGTTGATTCTTGAAAATGTCATTCATTTGCATTATACTTTCACTATTATGTCCATTATATCACCTCCATTTCATCTCCATTTCACTACTATGTCACCACATTCATCCCACTTTCATTATGATTGGGCCACCTTTATGTTTTTCCAATCTTTATTATTTCTAAGCCTTTTAAGTGAATTTGTGGTTAAACATTAGAAAATAATGTGCATATGCTTATACCTAACAAATGGGTTGAGATTGTTGACATGTGTAGGTTGAAAGGAGACTTCTAGAAGACCCTTATGTGGCACCTCAAGGCCAAATTCGAATTTGGTTGGAAAGAATTATGGGATCATGAGGATATGTGTCACATCTCCTAATTGTATTGTAACTCTAAGAAGACATGTGTCTTATCAGTTCCTATTTTGATTAGGACTCTAGAGGTAGAGGGAGAGATTCATGGATTTTCATTAACGAGATGGCTCTCATCTTTTTGTATAAATAGGAGATCTCTCTCCTTCATTTGCTAGTCTTCTTTTTCTTAGTCCTTTTAGCTTGTTAGTCCCATGGCTTTTGAAAGCTTTTGTACTTTGTACTTTTGAAGAAATTGAATAAAGCTTTGATGTTTTCAACATGGAAGGAGATGTGAAGTAGATGTCATGGAGCATATTAGGATGTAAGTAGAGTAGATTTCATTTTGTAAATATTGCTTTGTAGAATGTAAGGTAGATTAGATTTTCATTCATGCAATTTTAATTCATGCAAGTGTGTTTAATTTTGCTTTGATTTCATGACTAATGGCATATGTGATCATCTTGTCTATGTTGCTGACCTTTATTTTTCTAGTTTGATTTTCATTAGTATCATTTCTTTAACTTGCACTTTACTTTCTGCTCTTATTTATCAAGTTGTTCATCTATTGATGGTTCTTTTTCCATAATCAAATAACTTTATTGGAGCCAAAATATCACTTAGTACAACTTGGTTTAGTTTGCTTTAAGACTCACATTGCTGACTTGTTCATAACTGTTATCACATGATAAATCTAGCTGAAAGTCAAAAAGGTTAAGAAAAGGTTAAAGTAGTGTGATTTGTCTCCTTTATGTAGTGTCACTTAGATTTCACATTTCATTTTCATTTTAAATCAACAGCATAGATATTGGGCCGATGTCATTAGTTCTTTATTTGATGTCTTTATTTTCCTTTAAGCATTTGATTTCATAGGTGGAAGGGGGCCCCTGCCTTGTATAGTTGTCACTTTAATTTCTTGTATTTCTTTTTCTGATTTTCATGTATATTAATGTACAGTTTGAATTACTGCATTTTATTTTCTTTTTCTCATGTATATTAGTTGTACATAAATTGCTTTCAAGTTGATTGTAGATTAGTGATGCACATAGCCTTTTAATGAACTAATGACGTGATAGAATCATCTTGTCCTTTTGCTGAAGCAGCAAGGATACTGGGTCTCATAGTCATTCTCTCATTATTTGGTTATTGCACATAAACTATAAAATGACGAAGTAAGAGAAAGGTTAACTAAGCACATATAGTGCACCACACTTCGTCAGTTTACGATACCCGGATTGATAATTTAAGACGTTAAATTAACTAGACAATAGCACTTCCGGTCCCTTTAACGAGCTGGAGAGGCCAATGGATCGGCAATCTTTTCATATTTTACGAGTCAGTTGAAAAGAGCTTAAAGGAGACTCGTCTATGAGGAACGAGTGATAAAATTGGGTAGCAGCTGATTCCAGGTAAGGTTTGGAATTTTCCAATCACGACAGTGTTACAAGGATGGCTAGTGGGATCACTCTTCGCAGCTATTCCTCAAAAGGGGTAAACAATAAAATGGAGGTTAATGATCGGCCAATACAGAGTGGAGGTGATGATGGGAACACGACCAAAGCTTTAAAGGCTGAAGTACTACATTCACGATGGTTATTTACCGGGAAATAGTTCATTTTTTAATGAGCTTAAACGCGGGGAGAAACATTTGCTCATGACTTATGTTTATTTTTTAACGCGCTTGAACTATGTGCTAAAACTGCTCGATTAATCCAGCCTTATAATAAGAATGTCTCATATATGAAAACGATAATTTTTAGAGTTTTTCCCCACATCCTTTCTTTATGCAAGTCAGGAAACGACCAATCCTACGAGTTTAAAGGGTTAGAGGACCTACAAATTTAAAAAAAAAAAGTCGCTCTTTGCTTGCACGCCAAAAGGTTTGCATGCCCCCAGGTATAAAATAAAGCTTCAAGGTCACCTTTTGTTCTACCGACAAAACATTTGTTTTATCAAGAAAGGTCTACCTCTTTTAGGTTACCAAAGATTGTTCTATTCACATCGCAAACAAAACATTTCTTCGGCGATGTCTACCGAAATAGACAAAGGTGAGACAATCCACTCACATAACTTTGACGAGGAAATATTGTTCCAGTCTAACCCCCTTTTCCAATCACATACGGGAGTACAGACTAGTCATATATCTCTCGCGGAAACCTACCCTATACCCGAAGTTTTCCTGCCGAAGCAGACCAGGGTGCATGCCCCCTGGGTTTCAGTCATGTCCCCTGAATCACTCGCGCTCATCAGGTGGACGGACTGGGGATTGATGAGACATTCCTTGTGTGAAAAGACCATTCAGGGATGGTATATGACTATTTGCTATGTGTGATCCGGGAAATGAAAGCTAGTCTACGAGCTTGACCACTCTTCCTTCGTGCAGAAAACACATTACTCTAAAGAGTGATGAGACAATGGCTCCCATGAAATAAATATAGTCTCATCCAAGGAGTAGATTATAATCCAGGGGTCCTTGGACCACCATTACGTTCATGTGAATGGTTTTCCCTCTCAATATTATGGGCACATTGGGATGGATCCCTAACGGTCGACTGGTTCCTTTGTCAAAGCCTGTTAGATTTCTCATCTCAGGCAAAAGCGATGGTGAACCAAGCGCTTTCCAAGCAGTCGAGGAAAGGATACTCACAGAAGCCCCTTCATCTATGATGGTACCAGCCATAACCATTCTATATATTTGAGTAATAATTCGGAATGGTACACTAGCCGATAAACGGGGTCTGCCTAGTTGATTCCAGTCGAAGGAAACAACTAGGTTTCTTGGAGGTGGGACCGAATAGATGGTCGGGTATGAATCTGATGAACTTCCTTCCTACGGTAAAGGAATGGGTAAATTGCCCCCATGTTCATCAGAGTCTGTGCTTATGAAAAGAATTTGGATGGTGTCATCCTTATTCTCTTCTGTGACTGTATCATCCGAAGATGGAACCTCTGAAGGCAAGAGCGGGTCAACTCCCACCTCGACCTTTTCACTTTCGTCTGGTATGGGTTCAGATGGTTCATCTTCAATGATAGATGCTTCGGCCGACCACCTGGGTGGGTCAGCCGGATTTTTAACTAGTGACGGACTCGGCAAGAGTTTTTTATATCCAAGAGGAATTCGTAACGGTGAAACTGGACGATCGTCCAAAACTCTTTTAGCCTCATCTAAGAAGGGACAACGGTGGATGGCATGATCGCCTTCGCACAATTTACAAGGAAATCTATATTTTCCTTTTTGTCCTGGGGCTTCACTTTCACTAGTCGATGGTGTGTTTTCAACATTCATCCGAGGTTGACGACACCGGGTTGTGCAAACGAGGAGACCAGTCCCTTAAGATCCGAGGGACGCAGGGACAATCTCGATGATAGTGGCCCCCTTTGCAAATGACACATGGCGATTTAGGCCTGGTCGGTGCAGTGTGTGGATTTTCGCTAGACGACGCTTGGTTGCCCCCTTTCGCTTTTGACTCCTCCTTATTCTTCTCTTTCTTCTTATTTTCCTTCTTCTTCTTAGGTACTTGATTTTCGGCTTTACCAGCCCCATCAAGCGAAGAGGAAGGAGGAGAAGAAGAATTGGAGGAAGTAGAGGGTTGACGGGTAACTCTGGAATCGTCTAGTTGCTGACTCGATTGTTTAGGAATTGTGGTGTTCTGAATGATAGAGGTTGAGAAGAGCCATACGGGCAAGCCAATTGTCAATCCTGGAAGCGAAAATGTGGCCATATGGGGTGCACCAACATCTCCCCAAGAGGAGAAGGGACTAGGATTTCCTCCAAGGGGAATTCCTTGGTTGGTGGATTCCATTTTCTCAACCTAAGATCAACGTAGGAAAGGGTGATGATTATTCCATTTAAAATAAATTTTAGACACTTTGGCACAACTTGTTTTTTCAATTTTAAAGAGTCAACAAAAAGCAAAAGATGACTCTAGTCACCTTCGATTTTTAATGAGCCTGAAGTGACAAGTGCTCAGATGGACCTTTTCTGTTAAGGAGTCTGAAAAGGAATGAAAGGGACTACTCTGGAAATCCAGGCAGAGGGATTACCAAACCAATTGCAAAACTACAGAATAATTTTTACGGTACGACAGTCAATCTTCTCGAATGTTGTATTCAATGCATTGCGATCGATAGGGCGGCAAACATGACTTCCTATGCATAAAGGATTAAGCCTATTGTGGTCTCCCAAAATATACTCGACAGTGCGTGGTAGCACAAGTCCGTACTGGCACTTATCGTCTCAAAGTGGAGGAATCACCCAACCAACAATGAGAACAACAGTTACCAGGCTTTACGACGCCGGAATACGTCTCTAGCCTAGACTTCTAGATGTTGTGCGTTAGGTTCCAAAGCTGTTAGATTCATTAAATTTATTTTATAGTTGATCTTGCTTAAGAAATTTTCCTTTCAGGTTCACCGCGTGGTGTAGATGTACAATTCCTAAAATTCAATGTAAGATGATAAATAGTCTTTTATCTTCTTTGTGCAATGAAAATCCTAGCTACTAGGGAAAGAAAGATAGAATTCTTTCAACAAAGAGCAAAGAGCACACACTATATGCACTGTCCTAAATCAAACCAATCAAACGGTCTAAATGCAAATGCACATGGACGTATTTGTTTTCAGCCTTCTTAATATGTCAATGATAAAAATAAAGCTAATGCACAAATTTGAATTACTTTTCCAGCGACAATTACTAACAAGTTTCTTTTCAAAATAAAAAATGAAGACAATCACAACACTTTGCAATTCGGAAATGAATACTTTCTTTCGACACTAGAAAAACTACAAATTCAGATCAAATACAATAGTAACAGGGTAATCGACTATCAAGAGCAACCAGACTCTCTCCTATGACTGAAAACGACACTTGCGACACTTTCAAATCAAGAAACGACAGTACAATTACATTACTTTTTGCAAAGGAGAACTGAAAATGACTCAACAAATACACAAAAAACATTTACAGTTCTTTGCACAATGGAGGCGGAATATAAGCAAGGAAAGGGGTTTCAAACAGAGGTATACTAATTACAGGAAGCAAAACTCATGAATAGAACTGAAAAGAATGAACAGAAACCAACATTCAGGAACAATGTTTAGTCTGATCAGTGCACCTGTAACACGGTGAATTTGAAATGCAGCGCACCTACTACACTCGAGAAGTGCGCTGAAGTTCAGATTCACAAAACAGAGACTACGCTGGGTCAGGGAGGATACTTTGTTTGGGTTCTGGGTCATAGTTTGCAGTTCAGTTCAGGGACTTTGGCCGAGCAAGTGGTAATCAGTAAATCAACAACAGGGGTAGATCTAAGGAGGTTACTAGAGCCACCACAAGGGCAATTAGAGAGTTTGTAAATCAGTTTTTTAATTCATAAACAAAACCTGGAGATTGACTGAAGCAGCGTTTATCTACTTTGCATTTGCATAGCAAATGCAGTTCGAAAGCTACCTGGCTTCACTTCAGGCTCTGTCTGTAAGTTTATAAAGTAAACAACAAGGTAGATAAACAAACAACCTAGTCGCTCCCCAGTGGAGTCGCCATTTTTCTACAGGGAAAAGTGTCTATGCAGAACTGCTAATCCCACTAAGGTGCGGTAGCTACCTTAGAAACAAACAAAGTAAAGCTATTTTAGTTTTTCCTTTATGAAGGATAGATGAGAGAAGAATAAAGGAAACCAACCTCTGTCTTGCGCTTGGCTCCTAGTTCGATTCCTCTCTCTTCTGATAGTCCTTTTCTACTTGATTCCTTTGTACACCCAACTTCACAAAGTACCTGTAGAATCAAAGTAGCATAACACTATACAAGAACATGGATATATTATCATAAACAATATAGGATCAGATGTAAATTGACCATACAAATGCATAAAACATAAACGACACAAGAGTATGGAGGAAAACTTGAATAGCTTTTATTGATAATCAAGAAAGAGCCAAAAGAGTTACAACCAGTTGTTCTGACCCAGCATCATCCTCTCAGCAAGTAAGCCTTCTTCACCTCATACAAATCTTAGATCACCTGACACTATGATGTTGTCTCAAGAAACCAAAAACAATTCCTTACAAGATGAAAAATTCCAGCCTCTGGATCTCTGGGATGAGGGATCCATATATAGATATCTGTAAGGGAGATGAGTCAGCTTGTGATTTGATTAGTGTCTTCCCTCTGATAGTTCTTACTTCCACTTTGAGATTGATGATATGTTACTCATCCTTGGTCGCATTCAGAGAGGCAAGTGTCACAGGAGAATTTTCTGGAAGATTCCATGCCTCTCCACCTCGCGGATTGACACTGCCATTTGTCACTTCTCACCCATCGCACCCCATAGAAGGGTTTTTTGAAATGCAACGCACCCACAGAGTGTACTTAGGTGAGATGCAACACACTTTGCCTATGGAGCAGGTGAAATGATCCTGTTTTGACCAGTTCTGAGCAGTTTTTCATGGAGAACTTCTGGGAGAAGCTGTAATCAGTTGACCTTGTTCCTTTAGGGGTTAGAACAACACTTTTAGGGACATAGGAGCCCTTGGTTTATGGACATTTTATGCTTGGGGTTGCAGTGCCCAAAAATGTCTATAACAACATGCACAAGTCCAACTGGCATTTGATGTTGTTTTCTACCTTATGGTCCTACCGAACTTCAGTGAAGGATTCCACCAAGTTCAGCCCGTTCCAATTGGTTTATGATCTAGAGGCTACCCTTCCGATTGAATGTGAGATCCCTTCTCTTAAATTAGCCATCAAATTTCTCCCAAACACTACTTCGGTAGAAGAACGTCTTCTTTACCTAAAGCGGTTAGATGAGACCTATCGACTAGCCTCTCTAGTCATTGAAGCACAGAAGAAGAGAGTGAAAACTCACTTTGACCAAGCTTTCAATCCTCATTCTTTCGTTGAAGGAGACTTAGTCCTGCTCTATGATCAAGTGAATGATAAGCTGGGGGCAGGTGAATTTGAGACTATGTGGCATGGACCTTACATTGTGAAACATGTTTTGCAAAAAGGGGCCTATGAGCTGATCGATTATGGAGGGAATCCTCTAGATAAGCCCCGAAATGGGCTTTATCTGATGAAATATTATGCATGATTTCCGTGCATCTGATTTGTACATATGTGTGTTTTCAGCATGTGTGTTTTTAGTGTGTGTTTGCATGTATGGCTTGGTTTGTAGGCATAATTGCCGCTTATTGTGTCTTTTTACTTCTTGTGAAAATGTCTAGTACACCTTACGTTGGTTTCGCTGATGGTGCCTGCTGTAGTACCTGGAACCTTTCTTCTGCAGTGTGGGTGATCTACGATCCTCAAGGTGAGTTAGTAGACCTTTAATGTGTTTGTCTGTGTTGCACCACAAACAATGTCACTAAATATAGTGATGTCATTGAATTACTGATCGAGGCTGTTAACCTCGATATTCATGCGTTGGTTATGAATCTAGATTCTCAACCTGTTGTCCACCAACTTAATGGGCATTATTCCGTCAGAGATCATCGTATTTTAAGGTTGTATTTATGTGTTAAATTATTAGAAAGAAATTTTGATTTTATCACATATCAACACATTCCAATAAGATTAAACACATTAACTGATGCATTAGCAAATCATGTATTAGACAAAACTTTATGCAACATGTAACCAAACATTGTATAGAAGAAATTAGACACAATAATAAACCATAGATAGCATGTATAAATATGTATATCGTGTGGTGCACCGAGGTGCTCAAAAAATAAGTGTGTATGTCAAAAATAGAGTCTATGTCCAATACATCCGAGACACATGTCTCTCAAAAATCAGCAGAAAGTAAAGCCTAGGTTTCTATAGCGGTGGGTTCTACTCTCCGTAGCAGACCACTGCCTGCGCAATGCATCTCAAGAACCTATGCACCCTAGGAGTCACTTCGACTGTGTGTCTCTGATACTCTACTGGGACCTCCTCGATCCCCCTATAGTCTGGGATCCCATCAGTCAAGCCCTCAAGGTTACGGGCTATCTCCTTCTCTGCATTGCCACCAGGTTGAACTTGGGCCAGCTCTCTATTTCCATGCAGGTCCCTTTGTGTCTCAGGAGCCAGTCCTACAGGTCTCTCCGATCCCACATCTACAAGTAACATAAGAAACGTCATTAAGACATATGCATGTCAAAATTAAAAAAACATCATAAAAAATAGAAAACATAAGTGAGTGTGGTATTTGATCAAGTGTTTTACCTCTCTCATCCCACTGCTCACTAGCAGTAAGCAACATGTCAGGATCTCCACAGAAGTCCATGCTTGCATATGGCCAATCCTCGACAATGACCTTCTGACAGTCTAGCCACTCTCGGAACAACAGCCCCCATGATATTGGTTGAGCACCACCCCCTCGCGGCATAACGTGTGCCCAGCGAGTGATGTAGGTATCCAATGGTCTGGGCATGTACAAGTCCATATCCTACAGCTGAAAAGACGACACCCGCTCTAGCATGAGTGGGATTAGAATGGATCCGTATCCGAATTGTTTCATCTCCCCTCGTCGACACTTAGGCAACTACCTCTTCATGTTAACGACCACTGCTTCGGCCCAGTTATACATGTTCAGGTTAAGGGAATCAAGAGCTAGCCGAAGGTGAGTCTTTGTTGCCTCATGTTGAGCTTGAGAACCCACTGTTCTTGTAACCATGAACAATACCAAGTGGAGAGTCAAATCCTCCACTGTCGTGATCTGTAGTTTCCCACTGGTGGCTGATTTGCGTCCCCCTGGGCACACCCATGCTATTAGCATAGCTAGGGTCTCTCCAACAACCCGTTGACCCTCTAAGTTCGACCTCTCACTTTGATGAGACAAAATAGTCAAAAAATCTATGTCCATCGCATCAAATTCAATGTCTTTGCCGTGGATGACGAACTTCCTGTCCATCGGGTTCCATGAGCACATCAACAACTCTAGCAAGTCAGGCTGTGCTCGAAGATGTGGAGTGAGGAACAATTTCAACAATCCACACTCAAGTAGGGCTCTCTTGCACCTGGGATCATTAAATTCTTTTTCGTCATTGATATAATGGGTTCTTTCCTACCACATGAATGCCATTTTGCCTTGCGTCGAAAGAGAAAATTATTAGAGCCCTTTTCGTAAGCTTGCATAAATTATAAAAATTTTAAACTTTATAGCACCGTCGCAGCTGTTTTCCAAACAGTGACGATGGCTCAAGGTCAGATGTTCATTTTTTCCGCTGTTGTTGAGAGAGTACATTTATCTCTCACAACGATCCGGATGGTGGTACGTGTTAACACGCTCGATCGCCACTAACCCGAGCTGATCCTCCACAAGGACCGAGAGGCAGATTTAGAATTTAAAATCCACCCAAAACCACCTATCCAACATCAAATTGAATGAAAAAACCATTGAAATGTAGCGCAAAGGAAAGATTACTTACTTGGTAGGAGTCTTAGATGAGATGGTTGATTGTTGTTGCCGGGATCGATCTCGAAAATTCACTCAGATTTGCACACCAAAACACCAAAGGTAAAAACTCACAAGGTAAATGTAAAAATGAAATTACCATACCCCCTTTTTATAGTGTTTTTCCAAAAAATTAAAATTTCGCACTATAAAATTTAGTGTTTTCCCTTTTATTCTAAGGTTTTGATTAGGGTTTTGAGTTTTTTAACCTAATTTCCAGATGTATAATGTATTTATGTCGACTGGATCTTATGATGTGGTGTTTTTGTGTAGAAACAAAGATGGTAAGTACATGTCATGATCTGTATACACTTGGTCCATCTTTCAAAAAAGTTCTCTTTAAGCTCTTTTCTAACTCAAAAGATGAAAATATTTCCAAGTTTTCCCTTTTAACTCATTAAACGAAATAAAAGGCTGTCCACTTTTAGCTCTTTTCTGACTGTATAAACATGACAAGATTGCCAGACTTTTATAGTTTCAAGTTTGATATTGGTTACGAAACGTTGTGTCTTCGATCGCTTTTCTACTTTTTTAGATCGAGGCCACAAATTATGAAAAGTACTCCTTGATTGTAATGGTCAAATGGTTCTCTCGAGTATTATTTCATACTTTTTTCGGGCTCGAGGGACACAAATTTACGAAAAAGGACCCCCCTGGAGTTTTATTTTGTGTCCTTTTCAAACTCTCTAAACATGAAAAATACTCTGAGTTTTCCCTATGTCAGACTCGTTAAACCCTGACGACATTGGACTCGTCGCCATGACGAGATTCGAGATTCTCCTCCCTAGGGCTTGTTAAGCTATCACTAGGTTGGATTCGTCCGAAGGTCAAACTTATATTACAAGCATATGCTATCCCCTTCAAGCTTGTTTTAAAAAATAATTGGGGTACTCGCCAACAATGATGGGGGAAATTTGGAAGTCATCATTGGTTACTTGCGGTAGCTACTCACTCTTGAACATAGACACTTTTGCTTCTTCTCAGGTTGGGATATCTACACATCGCCATTTTGCCTTCTGGAGTTTTTTGGGTTACCATTTTTTCTCATTCCTTCTGATCCATGTTGTGTTCATCAAGGCTCTGATCCCTTGGTACCAAAGTGCTACCACATTCTAGAGTCATGTTGCCAATATGTTCAAGAGTATAATCCTTCTGTAGTTCACACCTCCTTCTCTGATACTCTGTTTCACCATCTATCACTTGTTCCTTATTCTCGTGATGGGGGAAACATTATGGCCCTCCTGCGATGGATCATTTCCTATCGACGCCAACTCATTATCGAGGTGATTGATCTAGAGATCCCCTTCGGTACCTTGAAGCTTACATGCCTTAATGGCAAGTTCTTCACGCCTGACGATAGACTCTCATCATTGGTCATCAATTGGGTGACTCCAGGAGTGTTCGACTTTAGCTCATTCTTCGCACTTGGTGGATTGTATTGGATAGTACCTTGAGAGCCATTGGCATTATTGGTGGTTTCTCTTGCATTTCTTAACATTTTTCATCATTGACCGGTAATCAAGTGACTTTCTATCATGCTCGACCTCATCACATCTATTCGCATGCTAGAATTTGTACTATGATCCATTGCATTTCAAGACCCCGAACTAAGATTACATATGCTTGGGCTACATGGATTGGTTCATGATTACATACATGACTCTTTGATGGATGGCTGCAACCATACCTTTATCATTATCATGGTCTTATCGACTTGATGGTTGCGTCCATACCACAAACCCAGTTTTATATGTCATTTGGATGGCTGTGCCCATGCCTAGACTACATGTACTTCACTATCAGAGATATCAGTTATCCTTGTGCTTACATGTTCTTCAAAAGTGGTGTTCCAGTTTAGACAGTTTCGTGAAGCATTTCACCCCTCCCACTCTCTCAAGCTTAATGCTTTAGGGGGCATCTGTTACACAGTAATTTGTCATTGTTCTCATCTCAATCCCTCTGCTGTGTCATGTGTCAAATAAACATGTTCATATCTTCCCACTGATATAAAAAGATTAAGTAAATGCTCTCTAATGCTGCAAGTTGACCCTCATTCCCTAAGTTTCTGCCTTGTCGTGAGTAAACCCTTAATATACGCAACGGTCCCCTGTCATAAATAGTCTCATCGCGACCCTGTCACAGGTGTACACCTGTTTCCCACGACGGTCAAATTTCAAGGCCCAGCGCGAGGCTATTAACTATTTATCGTGACAATTGGTCTGCATATATTACCTCCTTGCTATGTCATCATGGAGACTTAGTTTACGACTAGCGACGATCCATATAGGGCAAATTTGTTTCAACAGCCGGCCTTTTGGATGTCTCTAGACCTGGTTGTTGGGTTAGTTTCGGTCGCCCTTCCTCCTATGGGATGGTAGTTCCATCTTTTGTGCTACCTTCCTTGAGGATAAGCTCCCTCTCCCTCATTTCGTGGAGACTCCTTCTCCTATAAAATCACTCACCATTGCTATGATCTGCTAGTTCTTTTGGTTGGGCAGTGCTGCTAGTGTTTTTGAGTTTGGTAGACAGCTTTGGTGTGAGTGTGACAAGTGTGGGATTGATAATAGTTTATAAGAGGTTGTGGAGTGCCCTTAACTTTGTATTAAAGTTTGTGAGTGAGAGATAAAGATATTGTTTATTTGGGAGACCCATCCTTGAGAGTGAATGCTTGAAGAAACATATTGACTGGACTCTCGGAGAAGGCTTGAAATGTCAAGACTTGGTTGTAAGCTTTGCTCTTGATTCATTATTAATACAATCAATGATGATTTCCTATGTCTTGTATGTAATTTACTTGATAGCTCATGATTTCTTAACTTTATAAGTAAATAGATCATTGATGTTCTCGATTACATGCTCTGTTGTTTTCTTGTGGTGTTTCGGGTTGATTGCTCATTGAGGAGAAAGAAATGGAAGCTAGAGCAGTGCAACGGAATGTCATCAACCACCGATTTGAGGTAGGCCTCCAACGATGACTATTTAAGGGAATCGATTGTTCTTTTGTCTTTGCTGTGACTAGACCCACTCTAGGGCTAGAGGGGTTGCCTCTATCTACAGAGGGAACACTTTCCTACTTCACAATTCCCGACCAAGTTTATGGATTTAAAGAGAATCATCAGAGACTTAGGAATGATTAGGATCATGTTAAAACCCAACGCGAAGCAATTTAAGTAGAGGCTTTACTGCTTAAATCTGAAATCCAAGGAGAAGGTCCACATAGAATATGACAAAATGCTCACAGTAGGAATCATTGAGCCGGTGGAAGAATCCGATTGGGTAAGTCCAATGGTGCTGCAGGAAAAGAAGCAGAAGGATGAGATAAGAATATGCATGGATCTCAGAAAATTGAATGACGCTTGTGTGCATGATCCATTCCCAGCATCGTTCATAGATGAGGTGTTGGACAATGTGGGTGGGCAGGAAGCATATTCTTTCACTAGTGGGTTCTTAGGGTACCACCAGATCAAAATCGCGATGGAAGATAGGAGCAAGACAACCTTTGCGACTGAGTGGGGCTGTTTTCAATACAATGTCATTCCATTTGGGTTGAAGAATGCACCGGACATCTTTTCGCGTGTGGTTTTTGCAGCATTTAAGGAATATATTCACAAGTTCTTGGAAGTTTATTTTGATGATTGGACTGTATATGGGCTCGTTAAGCACCATGTAGTGATCTTATGCTTGATGCTAGATACCTAATGAAGATACCAAATAGCGCTTAACCTCAAGAAGTGTACGTTCCTCATTCCTTTTGGGAACCTGTTAGGACATGTGGTTTGTAGACAGGGACTAATGGTACATCCTGCGAGGATTGCGGTGATTCTGAATTTGGAAGCACCACGAAGTGTGAAATAACTACGTGCTACCCTGGGACATACGGGGTACTACAGGAAGTTCATAAAAAGCTATGCCTTGATCACCACACCGATGGAAAAGCTATTGAAAAAATATGTCACGTTCTACTCGAAGGATGAATATAAGAAAAGCCTGGAAGTATTGAAAGAAAATATGGTCACTGCACTAATCCTAGTCTTCCCAAACTAGGACAAGGAGTTTCATGTCCATGTTGATGCATTGTGTATAGTGCTGGGAGCGGTACTGACATTGGATGGTGGCGAGGGCTTAGACCACCCTATCGCGTTCACAAGTCACAGATTGTCTAAAGCAGAAAATAACTATTCCACCACTGAACGTGAGGGACTGGTTATGGTGTATGCTCTCCAGAATTATCGACACTACTTGTTAGGGGGAAACTTCAAACTGTATACAGATCATTCCATGTTCAAATACTTGGTAAATAAGCCTGTGTTGGGGGGTGCATATGCAGATGGATTTTATTGTTCCAATAATATGATTTTGAAGTTGTTGTGAAACCTGGACGATTGAACGCAGGACCAAATCACCTGTCAGGCATTGAGACATGAGAGGAACCTACTAGTCTGGAGGAAGGATTACCTGAAGCAAAAATCTTTGATGTGCGTGTAGCGGATGGAAATTTTGAAGATATAATACACTTTCTTATGAATGGAACTGTGCCGAAAGAGTACTCCGTCCAGCAGAAGAAGGAACTAGTGGTGTGCATGGCATATTTCTCTATCATTGTGGGGCACCTATATATGATGGGAATAATGAGATATTGCAAAGGTATGTACCTGAATTTGAAAGAAGCCATATCCTTGTGGAAGCGCATGGGAGCGTTGCGGGAGGACATTATGCAGGGAGAGCGAACACACAGAAGATTCTCCGCAGAGGGTTGTGGCAGCCGACCCTTCATCAGGATGCAAAAGCACATTGCAAGGCCTATGATATATGTCAAAGAACAAGTAAACCATTGTAGAGGGACGAGATGCCTTTGAATCCACAAATGACGCTGCAACCCTTTGAAAAGTTGGTGATCGAATTCGTACGACCTATCAAACCTTAAGGAAAAATAGGCACGAGATATATTGTCATGACAACAGAGTACCTGACTCATTGGGCAGAAGCATGGCGGATAAAATATTCCATGGCTGCCATGTCCGTGAAGTTTCTATTTGAACACATATTGACATGATTTGGATGTCCGAAGATCTTGATGAGCGACCGCAATACACATTTCCTGAATGAGGCAATCAACGCACTAACAGAAGAGTTTCAAGTGTATCATCAAAAAAGCACACCATATCACCCACAAGCTAATGAGAAAATAGAGGCATTTAACAAAGTACTGGAGACTGTGCTAACCAAAGTATGCAACGTGCAGGGAAGTGATTGGTACCTGCGCATACTTGCAGTGTTATGGGATTATAGGTATAGAAAATTTTAGGGGCGAATGTTTTCCCTTTGGCGAAATTAAGGGGTTTTAAATTTTTAGTGGGTGAATATTTTGTATCATAGTACATTTTTGCAAATCACCTCAAATAGCCCACCTTATTTTAAGGGAGAGGGTAAAAAATGTAAACTTAGCCCTTGAAATTAGGAGTTACAACCTTCCATTCGCTCATTTTCAAAAATAAGTTTTATTTAAGTGAATCCATTCGCCCATTTTCAAGAATAGGTTTTATTTAAGTGAATCCTATGGGCCAAATGCCATATTTATAAAAGAGGTATGGTAAATTAATAAAAATATAAATAAATGAGAGGTATGGTAAATAAATAAAACGTCTTTTTATACTTACTCAAAAGGTATGGTAAATAAATAAAAATATAAATAAACTAGACGTATGGTAAATAAATAAAACCTCTTTTTATATTTAGTCCATAACCCTCGTTCTATTTATGAAGGCTCAAGAAAGAGGTTTTATTTAAGTGAATCCTATGGGCCAAATACCATATTTGTAAAAGAGGTATGGTAAATTAATAAAAATATAAATAAACAAGAGGTATGGTAAACAAATAAAACAATTTTTTATATTTACTCCATAAGTCACCTTATATTTACGAACACTAAAAAAATGCGTTATATTTAGGTGAAACCTATGGGCAAAATACTATGGGACAAATACCATGGACTAAATTGTTATTAATACCATGAAAAAAAACATTATTAACCCTAATATTAGTATTAATAAAAATAAAAATGGCACATGGTATTGACCCATGGTATTCACCTGGAATGTAGCCTATTTAAATGGGGGAATTAAACCAGCATAGATCCATCTTTACTTTGGATCTACTAACCCCCGAGAGGTATCAAATATCGTGATATGCAAACTAGCATAGAGTGAAAAAATATTTGATCCCTCTCGGGGTGGTGGATCAAGAGTAACCCATTAGGCTTTGTAGCTTTGAATAAATCCATGTCTTTTGATAAGATCCTCTTCCAAATTAGAACGCAGTTTCCTTTTGGCAATAACCACATACAATGTCTTGATTTTGTTATTGAGAAAATAGAGGTTGTGAAACAAGCTTGTGCAATACAAGGACTTGATTCATTGATTATGTATCAATTATGTCTCTTGATGTAACAATGTCTTGATTTTGTTGCTTGAAAATAGAGGTTACGCTTTACTATTTCACAGAATTTCTTACAATCTTTCCATAAGTATTGATTTGTAATCTCGATAGTAATGACAAAGGTAATATTCCATGGTTTGAAGTTACCCTCTTACTAAATATTTAAATATATCACCACAATTTAACTCTTAGTTAAACAAATTGTATTTGATTTATAAACAATTCATTGCTTGATTTATAGATTTTGATTTTTTCCCTTTTTTATTTTTTTCTCAGATTTGGTATGAGATATCTTCCAATATTTGGGTTCCCTAGTTTCCCAACCATAGCTATGAGGTTCAAATGCTATCATTAAATATTCTCGGAACATTACAACTTTTCTAATAAGTGTGCTTTGAAACATTGTTGTTGCTTTTCCATGGTGTTAATGCAAATAAGCACTACAACTAGTGCCATTATTTAGATTAAGTGTCGAAATCTAGGTGGTCTTGTAATGATGGAGTGATTGTTTTCTAGCTACTAAGGCCATATGCATTTTTATCTCTTATGTTGTCCTGAGATATTCAAATTCAGAATAAGAATTGAGGTCTTGTTTCCACTGTAGATTGCAGTCAGTTTCTTGAACATAATATATAGTAGATTATATTTTACTAATCAACTGTGGATGTGATCCCTCACAGGAAAGGAAATTCAAAGTGACTTTGATTTCACATTGATTTGTCAAAACATCCACACAGGAAAGGAGATTCAAAGTGACACTGATTTCACACTGATTTGTCAAAATGGAGGCAAGAGAAAAGGAAACTTTGTATTCAACAATGCTCTTAATTTGATATGTACATGCACAGACATATTAGTAGAAAATATTGAAGGGATGCCTAAGTAATATTTTCCATTACACTACATTCTTTACAGCTTGTAAATAAATAACCCGGAACAATTCATTACACTACTTGTTATTCTTTATTAATCAATGGTTAAGATTTTGATATTGAACTGGCTAAGATTTTTCTTCCTTCTGTGAAATTGTGTGTTCTATAATGCTTCTTTTCCATTCACTATGTATAGCATATAAAGTGTGTCTAATGGAGTAGGAAGATTGGAAAGTCTTGTGATCCTTGAACTATGTTACAAGGCAGAAACCCAATGGGGCAGGGTAGGTGCATCCCCACAAAGGGGTCACAAATACCAAAGTTGGTATTGGCTAGTGCCTTGAGCTAGAAAATTTCCTCTACCCTTGTATTAACAGTCAATCTGGAGGGGATTCTAACATTATCTTTATAATATTTATATCAGTTAAGATTGACCAATAAAATTCATGAGACATGAGCTAGGATGTCCTTGCAAGGTGGTTGTTGATTATTGGAAGCTATGATGGCCATTATGTCAGGCTAGGTGGTCGCACTCCCTTGATTGTGAGCACGATTGTGATCAAGATGGAAGACTTCATAGTCTAGATTGATTGTTTAGCAGTGATAACTAGTGGGCTCATTCACAAAAGCTTCTATTTCACTAATCATTTTTATAGAGTTGTCAGATTCAATTTCCAAAGGTTTTAATAACACTATAGAGTTGAGTTCTGAGAGAGTTGTGATTCAAAGTGTTAAGTATAGTAGCTATGACACTTGAATGAAGACAAGCATAGTAGATGTATCAGACTCTGTTATAAGCTTACCTGCATATTATAAGGGACTTGGTTGGTTTTTTTATAATTTTATAAACAAGTTCCCTGTCGTGGAAATGTGAAAAAAAAACAGTGATATTGCCACCATGTGGATTTTTTCATATATGGTTTTATACTTTTTCAAAAAATTCTCTAAGAGTTCACAATGCTAAGATTCACTAGGAACTTACAAAGTTTTATTATTTAGTGAAAGACTCGCCAAGATATTACAAGATTTTATAATTGAGTAAAATATTCGCCATGTCTAGTGAGAGATTCACCAAAAAATTATATATACATATTATATTATTGATAAAGTCGCCTTCCATTTTTCCTATATACCATGGAGATTCGCCCATTTATTATACATATAAATTTAAGGGGGGTTCTTAAAATTTTCCTTGATTATAGGATGACATGCAAGAAACTAATGGGGCAAACACCTTTTTGCTTGGTCTATTGAGTGGAAGCCGTAATGCTGATGGAATACATCGTGCCTATTCTGCACATAGCAGCACTCACAGGTATGATGGACTGCGAAGCCCTGGAAGAAAGACTCGTGTAGCTGGAGGAACTCGAGGAAGAATGACTTTTGGCTGGCCTTCACCAATAGGTACAAAAGCAACGTGAAAAGGACTGGCATGATCAACATATTAAGTTGCACACCTTCAAGGTGAATGATTTGGTGTTACTGTATGATAGTAAGCCTGATAAATTCTGGGAAAGTTCAAAATGCATTGGCTGGGACCATATGTTATTAAGGAGGTCAGAGATAGAGGCAGGGCGCCGTTTGTAAAGTTAAATGGAGAACCTTTCCCAACAAGAGTGAATAGTAGCCGGTTGAAGCCATACATGGGTGGCCCAACTATCTGACTAGCCCACCAAAGCATAGTCTTAGTGATCCAAGTAGCTGAAAGGAGGCGTGGGACTATAAAAAGAAGAAGGGAACACAAGAGTAGATACAAGGAAGCAGTTTAGCTACAACAGTCTCTAAATAGCACATGCAGGAGATACAACAGGAAGCTTCTCAGTGCATTTCCAATCTTGCAGCAGTTCGGACAGAGTTGGGAGGTCTCCTCGCAAAGATCTCCACACTGACAGAGTGACTCGAGGGAAATTCACGATGTTTTTTGTTACACAGTAATTTGTCACTACCTTCACTCCAGTCCTTCTACTATGTCATGATTCCAAGTCAAACATGCTCATATTAAACAAATGCTCTCTCATGTTGCCAAATTACCCACTTTTCCTAAGTTATTTGCCTCATCGCGACTATGGACTAAATATATGCGCTGAAGGGCACTCATAAACAGTCCAGATGCACTACTAGCATGGGAGTACATCTGATTTCTGCAATGGTCTGATTTCATGTCATAGAGAGAGGTTACCTATAATCTGATCTGACTAGCTACGTTACTCACTAGTGATGTTAGTGCTATAGCTCAGTTATGCCCCCACGATGGTCTAGATTGGGCGAATTTGTTCCAACAGTCGGCCTTCCAGATGACTCCAGACCTAGTTGTTGGCATAGTTTGTATCCCTCCTTTCTCTGGCATGGTTGTTCCATCATTTGTGCTACCTTCCTTGGAGATAATCTCACTCTTCCACCTTTCATGGAGACTCCTTCTCCTATTTAAACTCTCACCATTGCTATGCATTGCTAGTTTCTGATAGTTGGCTAGTTGAGCAGTGCTCTTAATGTTTGTGAGTTTGCTAGATAGCTGGTGTGAGTGTGACAAGTGTGGGATTGTTAATAGCTTCTGGAAGGTTGTGAAGTGCCCTTAATCTTGTGTAAAACTTATGAGTGAGATAGACTTGTATGTGGGGAGATCCATCTTCAAAGAGTGAATGCTTGGGGAACATGCTAGTTGGATCCCTCTGAGAAGGCTTGTGACATCAAGAATTCGGTTGTAAGCTTACTCTTATTTCATTATTAATACAATCAATGATGTTTTCCTATGTCTTGTGTGTAATGTACTTGATAGATCATGACTTCTTGACTTTGTGAGTAAATAGATCATTGTTGTTTTCTGGTTACGTGCTTTATTGTATTTGCTTTGCATTGTTTCAGGTTGATCACTCATTAGGAGAATGAAGCGGAAGCTGGAGCAGCGCAACAAAACTCCATCGGCCACCAATTGAGGTAGGCCTCCAACTATGACTGTTTAAGGAAAGCTATTGTTGATTTGTCCTTGTTTGTGACTAGACCCACTCTAGGGCTAGAGGGGTTGCCTCTGTTCGCAGAGGGAACACTTTCCTGCATCACAAATTGGCGACTCCGCTGGGGATTTTGGCCTTTGTTCTTCCTTTGTTTGCTCTTGTTTTGATTTTTGATTTGGTCTCTTTTGAAGTTTGGGGATTAGTTACCAGTATTTTGAGTTTCCTGGCTTGATCTGGGAAGTACCTCTATTTTATTGAAGGATTGACTGCTTTTTATTTGGGAGTTTTGGTTCGCCTGTCATTGTTTTGAACATCATCACGGATTTAAATTTAACAGTCATGCTATCATTGAGCTCACCCTTTTGTAATATCCTGTGCATTGCGTAATTACGCCTCACAGTCGCGACGATTCTGAAAATCCCACCATCACGGAAAAGTCGTGTACTTCCACGCTGACATTGCTCTGTTGTTGCAGCTAGTTCTTTATCAGAGCTTGTTGCTTGTGCATTACCTGCGCTAATTACTGTAGAATTTATTTTCTCAATTCTGCCTCCTGAGTCCATCAGTCTTGTTGGTCCCTTGGTTTTCTCACCTCCTTAGTAGCTTGTTTTTCACTATTTATGGTTGAGGCACTCTTTCTTCAGCTTTGTTGAATGAATCTTGCTTTCTTGCCTATGTGACCTAGTTCATTATTTCAAGTTTCTTGAATCAGTTGGCTTGGTTGCTTGTTTTCCCAAGGTTCATTTGTAGCTTTTTGTTGGTTTGATTGAGCCTTCCCCTTTGCTTGCTTTTGGTTGATTGTTTAGTGATTGTTATTGAACCAATATTTGGCATTGATTCGATTTCTTTTTGCTACCGAACATAGATCACAATTGTTTGGATGAACAAATTTTTTACACACTTGGTTGTTGCTTTTTGGTTTCTTCTAGATTTAAAAACATCAAAATCAAAAGAATTGTATTCATCTAGTGTATGAAAGTGAAAATGAATTTGCATTTCAAGTTTTCATATTGGAAAGTGAATGATAAGATCTCTCATTAGTAGTATTCATGCACTTTAAGGATTGATGTCTATATGCATTGAGTCATTGCCTTTGTTGTCTTGGTTTTCTTGGTTTGGGAATGATCTCTCTACCCTCCCGTAGGTAGGTGTTCATTGAAGAAAAAAGATTTTTCATTCATTCTAGCTGCATCCTAGGATTTGTTGTATACGTACGATAAGGCCTAAAAACTGAAACATAATCCAAGATCAACTCTAAAATGAACTGAATAAATCTAACAACGCATTGGAACATAATGCACACTATTTTATAGGTCTAGGCTAGAGACATCTTCCGACGTCGTTAAACCTAGTCATTTTTGTTTCCACTCAAGGTTGGGTGATTCCTCCTTCTGTGACTCAATAGTGGTTTAGTACAGAATTGTGCTCCCATGTACCGTCGAGTATATGTTGGGAGACCCCACTAGGTTATCATCCTTTATCACTAAGAAGTCGTGTTTGCCGCCTTACAAACTGTAACACATCAAACACAACATTTGGGAAGATTGAATGCCGTAAGGAAAGTCCTTGGTTTTCATATGACTGCCAAGGTGTATATGCAGTTTTATGTGTTGTCTGGTAAACCTTTTGCCTAGTTCTCCATAGTTGTCACTTTCGTTCCTTTTTGGACTCCCTAAAAGAAAAAGTCCATCTGAGCACTTGTCACTTCAGGCTCATTAAATATTTGAAGGCAACTAGAGTCATCTTTTTGTCCTTTTCTCAACTCTTTAAAGATGAAAAGGTTAGTGATACTCTCTCTATTATTCTGAGTATCCAACTGATTAACTCTCGCACTCCAGAAGACGAGTCTTACGATATTCATTGGAACCCCATTTGGGAGACTTCTGAAGAAGATATTCCCGGTACTCCTCCTACTATTTTGGTCCCAATGTCTTCTTCTGACATCGATGACACGTCCCCCATCACAAGTGAAGAATCCGTTGTGACGAGCGATGAAATTCCTATCTCAACGGAGACTAAACCCTTCCGTGTCACCCCTCTCGATGTCACGTTGCCTTTACGCTATAATCCTTTAAGGGATGTTATGGGTTCTAGGACCTCCATTATGAGTTCTATGTGGTCTCATACCGTCACTCCGACTTCGGAGTCCTTTATTCCTCAAATTCACAATGTGTCTATCACCTCAATCCCGACTATCCCAACTGTCTATGTGGCTTCTTCAGCCCCTGTTGTTGGTGTCGTCACTGCATCCTCACTTGTGACCACTGTTGCTGGACCTTCTTCCAGATCAAAAAATAGCGGCCCATCGGCATCTACACCCGGAGTTGTGGATCCTACACTAAATGCCCCACCTTCTTCTAGTTCCATTCCAATAGGGGGGGCATACGATCAATATTTTCATGCTTTTCAGAATCTGGACCCCCAAGATCCGTTTCGTTATTACGATTCTTGAGGAGCTCATATTTATTACCCCAGACCTTTGCCATCTCAGCCTACGGTTGAGGTCACGGTCCCGTTATCCGTTGCTTGGGGTACCACCGGTTATCATGGTGGCCAACTACCCCCTACCAATTTTGAAGAACCACCTTATCAAGGTCAGCCGTCTTACACGCAGACCTCCTATGGGTAGCAATATTACGGACATCCTTATCCAAGGCAACTTGGAGACCCACAAGGACAACCCTTCCAGGGACAACCTTCTGCCTCTGGTGGTTCGTCTTTGACCCATTTCGAGTAACCTTCTAGTTATCTGGGACAACCTTACATGCAACAAGATCAACCTCATGTCTAGCAGGGCTACCCTTCTGAGCAAGCCGGTCAGCCTTATGTTCAACAAGGTCAACCCACTGTCCAATCTGGTCAACCATCTGGACAAGTTGGTTAGCCTCAAATCCAATCAGGTCAACCAACTGTCCAGTCTGCTCAGCCATCTCGTCCATTAGGACAACCCTCAGTTGTGCAAGGACAACCCAATACTCAGCAAGCTCAACCTTCTGGACAAATGGGTCAATCTCAACCTCAATTAGGTCAACCTTCTGGCTAGGTGGCTCAGCCTCAGTTCTCTCAAGGACACCCATCTGGGCCTACTCAACTGGGCACTTAAATGATTGTTGCTTCTCAAGCTCCACCCAGTTTTCAGCCCTAGTCTGGGCTCCAGACCCAATCCGGTCTTCAAATGTAGGTTGGATATCAATCTCAACCTGCTTATCAAATGCGGCCTAGCTCCCAGGCTCAGTTTGGAGCCCAGCCACCTTATGGTTTCCAGCAATACCAAGGGCAAACCCAATTTTCCCCATACCAAAATTATCAACAACTACAAGTGAGTCCTTATCAAAATTACTAGCAACCGTATGTTGCTCCTGCAGGCCAAGTTGGTAATCAATGGAATGTTGGGGGGAAAATCCAGGGTCAGCCATCCAGTTATAGCTATAACCCCTATGGACAAAATCCCTATGGACAGAACCCTCCTAGGCCAAATCCGTTTGGACAGAATCAATGGGGGCAACAAGCAGCTGGCTGGAACTCTGGTGCTACCTCCTACCCGCAGCCTCAGATGTCCTTTAACCCTCAATTACCCTTTTTAGGAACGTTCGAATTACCGGATGTGTCCAAACTGACTAATGATCCTATTCTTCATATTCTGTATTGGCCATCGGTTCCAACTAAGATTCCCGGTGATTGTCCCAAATTTGATGGTAAAGCTGGAGAAGATCCCCAAGCCCATGTTGTGACTTATCATCTATAGTGTTCTTCAAATTCGTGGCTTGATGATTCAATCTAGCTCTGCCTTTTTCAAAGGAACCTCGCTAGCTCTGCTGCTAAATGGTATATTGAGTTAGCTCGCGGATATTTTTAGGATTTTAACTCGTTGGCTATGGCATTTTTAACTCATTTTCAGTTGCGGATTCGATATGAAATAGGCACACATCTCCTGAAATCCTTAAAACAAACAACAACTATGGATATCTCCGGTCATATCCATGAATGGAGACGGCGTCGCCATTTGATTAAGTTTTGGATTCCTGATTAGCTTCTGACCGACTAGTTCACGACCTCATTTGTCGGTCCAATAGCACAGGACATTGCAATGGGGGCATGTGTAACTGAAGAGCAGGCTATTGCACGTGCTCAATACCTTGACTTGGTTTACTCCCAATCTGGTACACTGTATGATTATTTTCTTGACTCCCCGAGGCCCGGAACTTCCAAAGCCCCGCCAACACCATCTGTTGACGGAGTCATTGGTTCTGTTAATATGCCCTCTATGAAATCTTCCACGAACCCTGGGAAGAAAAATTCAAATGCTCCGAATGAAAATACTTCTCAGGTTGTATCCAATTCTGGTAATACTTCCGAGGTTAACGTCGTTTAGTCCCCCACGGTGGACAAAGCCTCGAAAGGAAAGAAGAAGGGAAAAGGAAAGAATAAAGCTGATCAACCCAAGCAGGATTCTCCTAAACCTCCACGCGAGGAAGGTGCCAAACGCAAGCCCAAGTATCCTTGCCTTATCTGTGATGAGGATCACTATACCAAAGACTACCCGAGGCGGTTTGAAATTAGTTTTTTGTTGAAAGGTGCTCCCAGGACTCCTGTCATTCTCAAAGAGCCTTTTCCCTCGCAGCAAACACAAATGGTGGTTGATCCATCCCAATCCTCTTCTCCCTTTGGTTCCCAAGTGTTTATGGCTGGGATGATTCCCCTCCACATTAGTACTCAAGCAAAAGAGTATCCGTCGCCTACTGGGAAAGAGCCTAAGGTCCCATCTAGCGCTCCTCCATCCAGTTTTGGTCTGCTCCATATTGAGAGACCTGGCACTAAGACGCCCATCCGACCCCCTCCTAAAGGTGTACTCTAGAAATATTCTTACAACCCTAATGCTTATGTTGCTCAGCACTATAACATCGTTGAGGACTTATCCTAGGCTCCATCAGCTATGTCTGCTTTAGAATTTCTCCAGAGTTGCCCCTCACAGAGGAAGTCCTTGCTATCAGCCATCGGTGGCATTGACCCAGCCGACTCGGATTTGATCACTTTTAACCTCGACAGCCATATACCGAGACTTCCTCACTAAATTTCCTTCCTTATCCAGGTCATCAATTCTAAAACAATTCATCGTACCGTCATTGATGAAGGCGCTTCGACTTGCATAATGTTTGTTGCTTGTTGGAAGGCTATTGGTTCTCTGACTCTGATCCAGTCTCCTACGATCTTGGAAGCCTTTGATGGGAGAGAGTCTGTCCCTTATGGTATACTCCAACGCTTGCCTATTACTTTGGAAGGGAAGACGGTCAAAGTAGAAGTTGAAGTTGTTGATGAGAATCTCACTTACAACCTCCTTTTGGGACAAAGCTTGACATATGCCATGCGAGCCGTGGCTTCATCTCTATTTCATGTCATTTGTTTCCCTCATCAGGGGAAGATCATCACCGTAGACCAGCTATATTTTTTTTCCTCCTCCTCCGATGGAAACGTGCCCTTTGTGGAGCATACCTCCATCCCATGTGAGATTGTGGGAGCTGGACTCTTTAAAGATCCTGCCCTTATGTGTGCTTTTTCACTCCCACCTTCCAACGTCGCTCCTATTAATATGATTTCTGTTTGTTCTGATCCTTGGGTTCTCCCCTCGTTGATCAGATAGAATCTTGGGGTGATGAGATGCCGTTGAGTCTAGTTGATCTCAACTATGTTGAAATTGTTGCTGCATCAGCTCCCCCCTGAATGTTCTCCTTTGGGAAGAGCTCTCGATTCGTACGCTCATTCCCCTTGGCTTGGAGATGACACTTCTTCAAACCCTCTAAAGGAAATATTTCCTTCTGATGAAGCCATTATCAAGACCATTTCTCTCGAGGAACAAGCAAAGACATCACGAAATTTGCGAAAAATATTAGTATAGAGCTAAATTCCCTCCAGAGTACAAGTTACTCTGACATGGATATGCTCGACAATCCTTGGTTTCACAGAGATGTCAATGGGCTAGGTCTGTGTGATGTTTCCCATATTTCCTTCCGAAGACACTTGATAAACTTGAATGGGTGTCTAAAGGGGTTGGGATGGGAGACAAGGAGAAAAGCGCTCAAGACAGGTAAGAATTTCCTAGTGGGCAGGGAGAAACGAGGAACGATGGTGATGATTAGACCAAGGGGGTTCCTCAAGAGACATGGTCTCGATAATGGCTTCATCAAAAGGAAATATTTCATTTAAAGGATTCGGCGAAGCATCATCTCCAAGCCAAGGGGAATGAGTGTACAAATCGAGAGCTCTGCTCGAAGGAGCAGATTCAAAAGGTGGAGCCAATGCAGAAACAATTTTGACTTAGTTGAGCTTGGCATGAATCAACGACATCTCATCGCCCCAAGATTCTACCTGATCAGCGAGGGGAAGAACCCATGGATTAGAGCGAACAAAAATCATATTGATAGGAGCAACGTTAGGAGGTGGGAGTGAAAAAACACCCGTCATGGTAGGCTCTTTAAAATGTCCAGCTCCTACACTCTCATATGGGATGGAGGTATGCTCCACAAAGGGCACGTTGCCTTCGGAAGAGGAGGTGAAGAAGGACAGCTAGTCTACTGTGATGATCTTCCCCTGATGAGGGAAACGAATGACATGAAATAGAGATGAAGCCACGGCTCGCAAGGCATATTTCCAGCTGCGTCCCAAGAGGAGGTTGTAGGTAAGATTAGCATCAACAACTTCAACTTCTACTTCGACCGTCTTCGCTTCCAAAGTAATGGGCAAGTGTTGGAGTATACCATAAGGGCAAGACTCTCTCCTGTCAAAGGCTTCCAAGGTCGTAGGAGACTAGCTCAAAGTCAGAGAACCAATAGCCTTCCAACATGCAACAGACATGATGCAAGTTGAAGCGCCTTCATCAATGATTGTACGATGAATCATTTTGGAATTGATGATGACCTGAATGAGGAAGGAAATTTGGTGAGGCAGTCTCGGTATATGGCTCTCTAGGTCAAAAGTAATTAGATCCGAGTCAGCCGGGTCTATGCCACCGATGGCCGATAACAAGGACTTCCTCTGAGAGGGGCAACTCTGGAGTAATTCTAAGGAATACATAGCTAACAAAGCCTGGGCTAGGTCCTCAATGATGTTATAGTGCTAGGCAGAATGAGCATTAGGGTTGTAAGAATATTTTTGGAGTACACCTTTAGGAGGGGGTCGGATGGGCGTCTTAGTGCTAGGTCTCTCGATATGGAGCAGACCAAAACTGGACGGAGGAGCGCTAGAGGGGACCTCAGGCTCTTTCCCGTCATGCGACGGATACTCTTTTGCTCGAGTACTGATGTGGACAGGAATTATCCCAGCCATAAACAATTGAGAACCAAAGGGAGAAGAGGATTGGGATGGATCAGCCACCATTTGCGTTTTTTGTGAGGGAAAAGGTTCTTTGAGCACAGCAGGAGTCCCAGGAGCACCTTTCAACAAACGACTAACTTCAGACCGCCTTGGGCAGTCTTTGGTATAGTGATCCTCGTCACAGATAATACAAGGGTACTTGGGCTTGCGTTTGGTGCCTTCCTCGGGTGGAGGCTTAGGGGAATCCGGCTTAGGTTGATCCTCTTTATTCTTTCCTCTTCCCTTTGTCTTTCCTTTCGAGGCTTTGTCTGCTGTGGTTGGACTGAATGACGTTAACCTCGGAAGTACTACCAGAATTGGATATAGCCTAAGAAGTATTTTCATTCAGAGCATTCGACTTTTGCTTCGCAGGGTTCATGGAAGTTTTCTTTGAAGGTGGATTAATAGAACCAATGACACTGTCAACAGATGGTGTTGGCGGGGTTTTGGAAGTTCTGGGTCTTGGGGCATCAGGAAAATAATCATATAGCGTACCGGACTGGGAGTAAACCAATTCAAGGTACTGAGCGCACACAATAGCCTGCTCTTCAGTTACACATGCCCCCATATAAATTTCCCGGGCTATCGAACCGACAAATGAGGTCATGAACTAGTCGGTGAGACGCTGATCGGGAATCCAAAACTTAATCAAATGATGATGTCATCTCCATTCATGGATATTATCTGAGATATGCATAGTCGTTGTCTATTTTAAGGATTTCAAGAGGTGTGTGCCCATTTCATACCGAATCGGCAACTGAAAATGAGTTAAAAATGCCATAGCCAATGAGTTAAAATCCTGAAAAGATTCGTAAGATAACTCAATATACCATTTAGCAACAGAGCCAGTGAGAGTCCTTTGAAAAAGGCGGAGCCGGATTGAATCATCAAGCCACGAATTCAATGAACACCATAGATGATAAGTCATGACATGAGCCTGGGGATCTTCTCCAGCTTTACCATCGAATTTGGGACAATCACCGGGAATCTTAGTTGGAACCGGCGGCCAATACGGATCATGTCCGGTAATTCCAGCATAGCTAAAAAGGGTAATTGAGGGTTAAAGGACATCTGAGGCCACGGGTAGGAGGTAGTACCATAGTTCCAGCTAGCTATTGGTTGCCCCCATTGATTTTTTCCAGACGGACTTGGCCCAGGAGGGTTTTATCCATAGGGATTTTGTCCATAGGGGTTATAGGATGGCTGACCCTCGATTTTCCCCCCAGCATTCCATTCATTACTAACTTGGCCTGCAGGAGCAACATAAGGTTGCTGGTAATTCTGATAAGGACTCACCTGCAGCTGTTGATAATTTTGATACGGGTAAAATTGAGTTTTCCCTTGGGATTACTGGAAACCAAAAGGCGGCTGGGCTCCAAACTGAGCCTGAGAGGCAGGCTGTGTTTGATAGTCTAGTTGGGATTGAGATCCAACCTGCATTTGAAGACCGGATTGGGTCTGGAGCCTAGCTTGGGGCTGAAAACCGGGTTGAGCTTCAGAAGCAAAAATCATTTGAGTGCCCGGTTGAGTAGGCCCAGGAGGATGTCCTTGAGAGAATTGAGGCTGAGCCATCTGGCCAGAAGGTTGACCTAGTTGAGATTGAGGTTGACCCATCTTCCCAGAAGGTTGAGCTTGCTGGGTGTTGGGTTGTCCTTGCACAACTGAGGGTTATCGTGATATACCGGATGGTTGAGCAGACTGGACAGTTGGCTGACCTGTTTGGATTTGAGGCTGACCGACTTGTCCAGATGGTTGACCATACTCGACAGTGGATTGGCCTTGCTGAACGTAAGGTTGACCGACTTGCCTAGATGGGTAGGCTTGCTGGACACCAAGTTGGCCTTGTTGCATGTAAGGTTGTCCCAGATTACCAGAAGGTTGAGCAAAATAGATAAAATATGGACCACCAGAGGCCGAAGGTTGTCCCTGGAAGGGTTGTCCTTATGGGCCTCCAGGTTGCCCTGGATAAGACCGCCCGTAATACTGTTGCCCATAAGAGGGTTGCATGTAATATGGTTGGCCTTGATAAGGTGGTCCTTGAAGATGTGCAGGCGATACTTGGCCACTGCCATAACCAGTGGTGGTCCAAGCAACAGTGGCTGAGGTGGCAAAGGTCCATGGTGATAGAAATGAGCCCCTCTAGAATCATAATATTGAAATGGATTTTGAGGATCCGAATTCTGAAGAGCATGTAGATATTGATCGTATGGCCCCCCTACTGGAATAGAACCAGAAGAAGGTGGGGCACTTAGTGTAGGATCAACAACTCCGGGTACATATGCCGATGGGCCACTATTTACTGACCCTGAAGAAGGTCCAGCAATAGTGGTCACAACTAAGGATGCAGTAACGGCACTGACAACGGGGGTTGAAGAAGCCACACAGACAGTCGGAATAGTCAGGATGGAAGTGACAGAAACATTGTGGATTTGAGGAATAAAGGACTCTGAGGTCGGAGTGATGGTGTGCGACCGCATAGAACTCATAAGGGGGGTCCTAGAAGACATAACATCCCTCAAAGCCTTATAGCATAAAGGAAACGTAACACCAAGAGGGGTGATACGAAAAGGTGTAGTTTCTGTTGAGGTGGGAATTTCATCGCTCATCACAACGGATTCTTCACTTGTGACGGGGGATGTGTCCTCCATATTAGAGGAAGACACTGGGACCGAAACAATAGGAGGAGTACCGGGAATATCTTCTTCAGAAGGTTCCCAAATGGGGTTCCAGTGAATTCCGTAAGTCTCGTCCTCTGGAGCGCGAGAGTTAATCGGTTGGATACTCAGAATAACAGGGAGAGTATCACTCACAACCATGTTATCGGGAAATCTAGTGTCTATGCAGAGCTGCTATTCCCACTAAGGTTGGTAGCTACCTTAGAAACAAACAAACTAAAATTACTTTCGTTTTCCTTTATGAGAAATAGATAAGAGGGGAATAAAGGAGACCAACCTCTGTCTTGCGCTTGGTTCCTTGCTTGATTCCTCTCCTTTCTGATGGATCTTTTCCACTCACTTCCTCGTCTACCCAGCTTCAAAGAGCACCTATAGAATCAAAGCAGCATAACACTATCCAAGAACATAGATCTATTATCATAAACAATATAGAACCAGATATATATTGACCACACAAATGCATATATCATCAATCATACAAGAATGTGGAGGAAAACTTGAATAGCTTTATTAATAATCAAGAATAGCAAAGAGGATTACAACCAATTGTTCTGACCCAACATCATCCTCTCAGCAAGAAAGCCCTTCTTCACCTCATGAAAAGCTTAGATCACCCAACACTATGATGTTGCACCAAGAAACCAGCAGCACTTCCTTACAAGATACAAAATTCCAGCCTCTGGATCTCTGGGATGAGGGATCCATATATAGATGTTTGTAAGGGGGGTGAGTCAGCTTTTGAGATTTTATTAGTGTCCTCTCTCTGATAGTTCTTGAATCCACTTCGAGATTCATGATCTATTACTCATTCCTGGGCGAATGCAGAGAGGCAAGTGTCATAGGAGAAGTTTCCCGAAGATTCCATGATCCTCCACCTTGCAGATTGACCCTGCCATTTGTCCACTCTCGCCCATCACACCCCATAGAAGGGCTTTTCAAGATGCATTGCGCCTCCCGTGTGTATTTAGGTGGGATGCAGCGCACTTTGACCATGGAGCAGGTGAGATGGTCCAGTTTTGACCAGTTCTGAGCAGTTTTTCATGGAGAACTTCTGGGAGAAGATGTAATCAGTTGACCTTGTTCTTTTAGAGGTTGGAAAAACACTTTTAGGGACTTAAGAGCCCTTGGTTTATGGACATTTATGATTGGGGTTGCAGTGCCCAAAAATTTCTATAACAAACCGGTACCTCAGGAGCAAAAAACGAAGGAGACCCTTGGTCACTCGGAACGGGAGACAGGACCGGTGATTCCGCTAGGATGATGATTTGAAAATCCTAGGAAGACTAATGAGGAAGGAACCTACTCAAGCTAATGCAAACAAGATCTAACAGGGTAAATGTGAATCATGGCCGAATAAATTTTAAAACACAAGAACAAAACTTGACCTTTTCATATTTAAAGAGTCGAGGAAAGGAAAAAAGATGACTCTAGTCGCCTTTGAATATTTACTGAGCCTGAAGTGACAAGTGCTTAGATGGACCTTTTCTTTTAGGGAGTCTGAAAAGGAACGAAAGTGACTACTCTAGAGAACTATGCAAAAGGTTTACCAGACAAAACCGTAAAACTGCATATACACCTTGGTAGTCATATTAAAACCAAGGACTTTCCGTACAGCAGTCAATCTTCCCGAATGCTGTGTTCGGTGCATTATGGCTTGTAAGGCGGCAGACACGGCTTCCTATGGATAAAGGATGATAACCTAGTGGGGTCTCTCGGAATATACTTGAAGGTACATGGGAGCACAATTCCGTGCTAGACCACTATTGAGTCATAGAAGGAGGAAAAACCAAACCTTGAGTGGAAACAAAAGTGACTATGTTTAACGACACCAGATCACGTCTCTAGCCTAGACCTCTAAATGTGTGTGTTATGTTCCAATGTGTTGTTAGATTTATTCAGTTCATTTTAGAGTTGATCTTGAATTATGTTTCAGTTTTCAGGCCTTACTATATGTATATAACAAATCCTAGGATGCAGCTAGAATGAATGAAATATCCATTTTTTCTAGGAACACCTATCTATGGGAGGGTAGAGAGATCAATACCAAACCAAGAAAACCATGACAACAAAGCAGTCACTCAATGCAAACAGACATCAATTCCTAAAGTGCACGGATACTACTAATGAGAGATTTAATCATTCGCTTTTCAATATGCAACTTGAAATGCAAATTCACTTTCACTTTCGTAGACTAAATGAATGCAATCCTTTTGATTTTGATGTCTCTTAAATCTAAAAGAAACCAATAAGAAACAAACAAATGTGGAAAAACTGTTGATCCACACAATTGTAATCTATGTCGGGTAGTGAAGAGAAATCAAATAAATGCCGAGATTGGTCGAATAACAATCACTAAACAATCAACCAAAAGTAAGCAAAGGGGAAGGCTCAATCAAACCAACAGCAAGATGCAAACGAATCTTTGAGTAACCAAGAAACCAAGCGAAACTGATCTAAAAGACTAGAAACAATGAAACTAGGTCATAAAGCAAAAAACAAGATTCATTCAACAAAGCTCACGAGAGAGTGCCTCAACCTATCAACGGTGAAAAATAAGTTATCAAACAAGTGAGAAAAGCGAGGGACTAGCAGGACTGATGGATTCAAGAGGAAGAATTGAGAAAATCAATTCTACAGTAATCAGCGCAGGTGATACACAAGCAATAAGCACTGATGAAGAACACACCGTAGCAATAGAGCAATGTCAACGCGCAAGTACACAACTTTTCTGCGATGGTCTGATTTCCAGAACCTTCGCGACTGTTAAGCATAATTACACAATGAACATGATACTACAAAAGGGGTGACGCGATGACAGCGCGACTGTTAAATTAAAATCCACGATGATGTTCAAAACAGTAACAGGCGAACCAAAAACTCCCAAATCAAAGACAATCAATCCTTTAATCAAATAAAGGCATTTCCTAGATCAAGCCAGGAAACTCAGAAGACTGGTAACTAATCCCCAAAACTTCAAAAGAGACCAAAAAAAAATCAAGACAAGAGTAAACAAGAAAGGAACAAAGGCCAAAGCTCCCCACTGGAGTCGCCAATTTGTGATGCAGGAAAGTGTTCCCTCTACGGACAGAGGCAACCCCTCTAGCCCTAGAGTGGGTCTAGTCACAAACAAGGATAGATCAACAATAGCTTTCCTTAAACAGTCATAGTTGGAGGCCTACCTCAACCAGTTGTTGATGGAGTTCTGTTGCACTGCTCCAGCTTCTGCTTCCTTCTCCTAATGAGTAAACAACTTGAAACAATGCAAAAGAAATACAACAAAGCACGTAACTGGAACAACATTGATCTATTTACTCACAAAGTCAAGAAGTCATGAGCTATCAAGTACATTACATACAATACATAGGAAAACATCATTGATTGCATTAATTATGAAATAAGAGTAAGCTTACAACTAAAGTCTTGACGTCACAAGCCTTCTCAAAAGGGATCCAACCAACATGTTCCTCAATCATTCACTCTTTGAAGATGGATCTCCCAACATACAAGTCTCTCTCACTCACAAGTTTTACACAAGATTAAGGGCACTTCACAACCTTACTCAAGCTATCAACAATCCCACACTTGTCACACTCACACCAGCTATCTAGCAAACTCACAAACACTAACAGCACTATCAGCAACCATTCCAAAAAAAAACTAGAAACACATAACAATGGTGAGAGTTTAAATAGGAGAAGGAGTCTCCATGAACGGTGGAAGAGTGAGCTTATCTCCAAGGAAGGTAGCACAAATGACAGAAAAACCACGCCAGAGAAAGGAGGGCGACATAAACTATGCCAACAACCAGGTTTGGAGTCATCTGGAAGGCCGACTGTTGGAACAAATTCGCCCAATCTGGATCATCGCGGGCACATAACTTGTCTACCGCACTGACATCGCTATTGAATAACGTAGCTAGTCAGGTCATCGCCAAAGATTACAAGTGACAGTTGTGCTGGCACATAAAGTCAGATCATTGCAGGAATCAGGTGTACTTCCGCGATGGCAGTGCTTCTGGACTGTTTTGGAGCGCCCTTCAGCACGTTTATTTAACCAACAGACACGATGAGGCAGAAACCTTTGGAAAAGTGGGTCATTTGGCAACATCAGAGAGCATTTGTCTAATATGAGCATGTATGACTTTGGACACATGACATAGTAGGAAGACTGGGATGAAGACAGTGAAAAATTACTGTGTAACAGATGGTTGCGACCATACCTTTATCATTATCATGGTCTCGTTAGCTAGATGGCTGCGTCCATACCACAGACCTAGTTCATATGTCTTTTGGATGGCTGCGCCCATGCTTAGAATACATGTACTTCATTATCAGAGATATTAGTTGTACTTGCGTGCAGGTTCTTCCAGATGGTGTTCTAGCTCAATCAGTTTCGTAAAGCATTTCACCCTTCCCACTCTCTCGGGCTTCATACTTTAGGGGGCATCTGTTACATAGTAATTTGTCACTGCCTTCAGTCCAGTCCTTCTATTGTGTCATGTGTCCAAGTCAAACATGCTCATATTAAACAAATGCTCTCTGATGTTGCCAAATGACCCACTTTTCCTAAGTTATCTGCCTCATTGCAACTATGGACTAAATATATGCGCTGAAGGGTGCTCATAAATAGTCCAAATGCACTACCAGCGCAGAAGTACATCTGATTCCCGCGATGGTCTGATTTCATGTCCCAGCGCGAGGTTACTTATAATCTTTAGCGATGATCTGACTAGCTACGTTACTCACTAGTGATGTTAGAACTATAGCTCAGTTATGCCCCTGCGATGATCAAGATTGGGTGAATTTGTTCCAACAGTCGGCCTTCCAGATGACTCCAGACTTGGTTGTTGGCATAGTTTGTATTGCCCTCCTTTCTTTGGCATGGCTTTTCTATCATTTGTGCTACCTTCCTTGGGGATAAGCTCACTCTTCCACCTTTCATGGAGGCTCCTTCTCCTATTTAAACTCTCACCATTGCTATGCATTGCTAGTTTCTGATAGTTGGCTAGTTGAGCAGTGTTGTTAGTGTTTGTGAGTTTGCTAGATAGCTGGTGTGAGTGTGACAAGTGTGGAATTGTTGATAGCTTGTGGAAGGTTTTGAAGTGCCCTTAATCTTGTGTAAAACTTATGAGTGAGAGAGACTTTATGTGGGGAGATCCATCTTCAAAGAGTGAATGCCTGGGGAACATGCTAGTTGGATCCCTCTGAGAAGGCTTGTGACGTCAAGACTTTGGTTGTAAGCTTACTCTTATTTCATTATTCATATAATCAATGATGTTTTCCTATGTCTTGTGTGTAATGTACTTGATAGCTCATGACTTCTTGACTTTGTGAGTAAATAGATCATTGTTGTCTTCCGGTTACATGCTTTATTGTATTTCCTTTGCATTGTTTCAAGTTGATCACTCATTAGGAGAAGCAAGCAGAAGCTAGAGCAGTGCAACGAAACTCCATCGACCACCGAATGAGGTAGGCCTCCAACTATGACTGTTTAAGAAAAGATATTGTTGATCTGTCCTTGTTCGTGACTAGACCCACTCTTGGGCTAGAGGGGTTGCCTCTGTCTGTAGAGGGAACACTTTCCTGCATCACATTTGTGTTGGGGGCCTGTTGGGCATGGGATCCCCCAAGGGACGTTTTGGGGCTTAAAGCCCAGATTTTGACCAAATCTGATGTAAGAACTCCGCGTTTTGTGGGTGCAGAGTGTGAAGATTGTAAATGAGTCATAAGGTTGTCTGGCCTAATTTTTGTAATCTAATGTCAGCTTTAGAGATCTGCCCATGGTTCACGGACCATGGGATTGTATAAATAGAGCGAGGCTCTAAGTTGTAAAGAGAATAAGTAAGTCAGTAAGATCTAATGATGGAGAATTGAGTCTTATCTAAGTGTAGAGTCAAGTTTTTGGGTTGTAGAGTACGAGAAGGCTCTGCAGCTAAGTGCACAAAGGCCTAGTAGTCTGCAGCTGAGTGCGCGGACCCCTACAGCTGAATGCATAGGGTGGGTTAAGTCGGTAATCTTTGGAGAAGTAATAAAGAGAAGTTTTACATCATTTCTATGTATCTTTTTCTTGTTTTGTGCATTGAATGTATCAGATATAAATTGAATTTCTATTGTTTATATTACGCACAAACTTATATGAATGTGTTGACAAAGTGAATAGAAAATAATGTATCTGTTTATGTGAAGATAAAAAATTGTTATAAGAAGATAAGTAAGCTACATGGTGTAACTTGGGGAAGTAGCACAGATCGCTACTAGGGCAGCACGAAATCACCTCAACCCCTGCTTAGGGATGCGTCAAGGTGATTATAACAGATCACGAAGGCCTCATAGGTCAGGATAATGCACGAAGTGACCTGCGAAGGTGTTTAAAGTTGGACTAAATCGACCCCTCAGACATATCAAGGGTGCGGAAACATGGTTCTAGCATCCCCCCATACTGCCGCAGGTGATACCTTAGTCCACGCTCTGTGGACTATTGCCGAAAGGGCTAGTAATACAAGGATTTGTTTGGCTAATTAACTCCAAGCCTAGTTTAGGCTCCCTCAAGCCAACAAATGGTTTCATTGTGAGGACTGGAATTTGTATAGAGATGTTTGATGTCGTATCAATGGAATCCAACTAAGAAGGAAATTGAAGGTTGGTTGGACAGAAGAATTAACGAGTTCACGGCGCAGGAGAACAGGAATCTGCAATTGACAAGAGAAGAGTGGTTCGACTGCTACCTATACACAGAGATCCATGAATTCTTCTTCGCATCTTTCCCTACTGAGCTATATGAGTGGATCGCGAAACTAGCAAATAGCCAAGGAAGGTGGAAGCTTGACAATCCTATTGTGTGGACCCCAGAGTTGGTGCGCAGATCGGAAGCATCATAGGATAAGATCACGTGCGCTATTGATCACTGGCTTGATCGAATTATAGGAGGATTCATTATTGAGTTCGCCGTAGATACTTCAGTAAGCTATAGCGAAGGAGAGCGATGATTTCTCAAAGTAGCACGAGGTAAGTACATAAAGTCTCTTAATACTTGGATTAAAATGCTATTATGTGAAAAGATGGTTATGCAATTACCTTGATGTCTAGAGCTATGTGAAGTGGAAAAACCTACATAAACGAAGGAAGTAAGGGACCAGAGAATAGCCCTTTGATTTCACCTGCAGGAGGGGATGAGGAAGAACTCACAAAGGTCTCACCATGAAGTGTGATCCATTTGATAAGGCAGAGAATTCTGCACATACCACCCCCACCCACACCACCAGTTTCAACGCCTTCACCTCCATCTTCACCCATACCACCTCCACTACCACTGCGAGTCAATATCGCAAGCATGATAAAGTTGTCTGTGTTCAAGGGAGTAGGAAATGAAGATCTAGACCAGTTTTGGTTTGTGATAAGAGCCGTATGGGAAGCACAGGAAGTTACCGATGATAATATAAAGAAAGCGATGTTGGTTAGCGCTCTGTAGGATCACGCATTGACCTAGTATATTAACCATTCCAATGAAAATCCGAATGCGGGAATCACGGATATCCAAATTGTGCTAAACATAGAATTTAGCAGGCTGAAGTCAGAAGCATAGTCAATCATTGGATTCAAAGAGATCACAATGTTACTAGGTGAGACTCCTTGGGAGCTGGATTAGAGACTGAAGTTTACAATTCGTGAAGCTAATATGACTTTTATGGATGGACAACACTGCAAATGGTTGTAGCCTCGCTAAAGCCACATTTGAGGAATGCATTGTCGCAATAGAGGTTAACAACTCAGGAAGAAGTGTTGGAGATTGCAATGAGGCTACATGAAATATTGATGCAGGATCTTAACTTAGGAGTTCAGCAGATCCACGTGTAGTTGAAAAGTTTATGCCTTGAGATGCAGAGTTTGAAACAAGACAAGACAGCCCGACCAGAAGTGTGCGAAGAGGTGTGGTGCGTAAAATGCAAGGGTAAGGGTCATGATAAGGACCATTGCCCTGTGTTTGCGAATTACCTCGCGGGAGGAGGACTGATGTTGTTAAGGCTAGAAGTGCAAGAAAGACCTAACTTGGCACCTGATTTGTGGTGCATGATTTGTCAAATAGGACGAAAGCATGCTATGGACAACTACCGTTTGTTACAGAAGTACACGCAGAATTCGCAGCAATTGTTTTGTAACTTTTATAGGTCAGTAGGACACGATGAGTGCACTTGTAGAATCTATGTGCTAATGAAGGATAGAACTCCCACCTATAGAGTTTAGGTTGAAACGTTGCCCCTAGACCCAAACACAGGAGTGGTGCAAATTGGATTTCAGGGACGCAGAGGAGGCCGAGGTGGAGGAGGACCTAGAATAGGTCGTAAATAGCTGATATGCTACAATTGTGAAGGGCCAAGACATTATGCCCATCATGTCTGTATTTTACCTTATTTGATCATGAAACAGAGGATTGTCCTACGATGATAACCAGGATACATGACAAGGGAGCACTACCACCTCCCCAAACTCAGAACCTGCAGATGATGAGGTCTGAGCCATGCGAGGAAGATCCAAATGTGAACATTGTGCTTCGAAGTGGAATCATGACGAGAGATGATAAAGGCAAATAGCCCAAATAGAGTACTTGGGTTCAGAAGACTTTGACGAAAGAAGCAGAGTTTGATTTGGAGCGTGCTAAGGAAACCTTCATGGAAGCTAAGAAGATCTTCGCTGATGCCTGAAATTTAGGAAGTAAAGATAGGCCAGAGCTGGAAATGGACCCATATATGCTTACAACATTCCTGGAAACATGCATGAAGCTACTGTGTGACAGTAAGGCTATAAATGTATTGTAGGAAATCATTAACAAATGCGTTGGGACCGTGGTAGGAAAACCGTGCGTAGTCAGGAATATTAGAAAGCATGTGATGAGGACGAGGAGAGAAATGATGCTAACAACACAGATTGGAGAATATGAGATGGACCAAGTAATTCTAGATTTAGGATTAGACGTGAGCATTCTGCCGAAGCAGACATGAGAGTGCGTTGGGAGGCCTACGCTGCAATGATCTCCTATTCAGTTGTGAATGGCGAACCAACAGAAGATAATACCCATGGGATGATTGCAGGGAATCACCGTGGATATCGAGGGAGCGAGCGCGCTAGAAAACTTTGAAGTGATAGAGATTGTTGATGACAACAACCCTACCCTGCGCTCTTAGGAATTGACTGGGCCACTGACATGAAGAGGGTGATTAATCTAAAGAAGCGCAGGATGATTTTTGAGAATAAGTCTCTACATGTAGTTATATCCTTGGACCCCGCGGAAGGATCGTGCTATACAGAGCCAGTGCGCAACTATGAAAGCGACGAAGATTTGGAATGTATCTATAAGATAACTACATAATAGAAAGACTAGGTAAATCCCACTATGGATGGACGAATTTCATGGGAGCACGAAAGCTCCTACACTTCAAATTTGGATGAGGAGATAGAACGATGGTAGAACCGGTTACACGAGGTAAACACACTTAATTGTAACATGATGACAAGGTCACCACGTTGTGTATTTACATAAGTGAGGGATCTGCCTACTTATGATGGGTTAAGTGAGGCGGATACTTTCCTAGATAAGTTTGAAATGGAGGTCTCGAAAAAGAAACATTTCCAGGCCTTGAATTGGGTACAGTGTGCTATGCCTGCAAGGTGGTGGGGTACGCACAAAGGGAGCTTTAAGGACTAGTGTGAATGCAGGAGAATTATGCGCACATGGTTTGGGAAGCCTAATATGCGATTGGAAGATAAGTATGATGGATAGGATGATCCATGCACACACCTGGCCAAGTGGATGAAGGCCTTTGGAGAAAAGCGATAACCTGGGTGGGTGCACATGTTTTGTCATACCCTAGATGTTATACCCATGAATTGGTATATAGAGACAGAGCTCCACCATGGGACAAGTGAATGGGATATCCTGCGTGAAGGGTTCATGATGACCTTCAATTTTGAGGATAGATGGTGGGACAACATTGATGAAGCGCTACAAGAGGTAAAAGCAGCTATCTTTAGGATACCAGAGGAGCCAGTAGAATTTATTCAGCCTAAATAGGCTACTCAACTGAGCTGCATGCTAGAATGTTATAATGTAAGTGCCAAAGAAGAAGACGAAGATCTGAGGAAAATTAACATTCCAGAAACAAAAGGCCATTGCGAGGTTCAAGGACCACTGATTGAGAACCCTGACATCACCACACCGGTAAAATGAAGCGGGTGAACATTGGTACGGAGGCTGAATCTAAGTTTGCAATGATCAGGGACTACTAGGACAATGCAACGATGGATAAGGTCACTAAGTTACTCCGCGAGTACCAAGACTTATACCCAACCAAGTTTACAGATTTAAATGGAATCATCGGAGATTTAGGAATGATGAGGATCACATTAAAACCCGACATGAACCTGGTTAAGTAGAGGCCTTACCACTTAAATTCGAAATACAAGGAGAAGGTCCATGTAGAAACAAACAAAATGATCGCAGTAGGAATCATTGAGCCAGTGGAAGAATCTGATTGGGTAAATCCAATGGTTGTGTAGGAAAAGAAGTAGAAGGACGAGATAAGAATATGTGTGGACCTCAGAAAATTGAATGACGCTTGTGTGCACGATCCATTCCCAACTTCATTCACAGATCAGGTGTTGGACAATGTCAGTGGGCAGGAAGCATATTCTTTCACTGATGTGTTCTCAGGGTACCACGAGATCAAAATCGCACCAGAAGATAGGAGAAAGACAACCTTCACGACTGAGCGGGGCTACTTTCAATACACTGTCATGCCGTTTGGGTCGAAGAATGCAGACCATCTTTTCTCGCGTGGTTGTTGCAGCATTTGAGGAATATATTCACAAGTTCTTGGAAGTTTATTTTGATGATTGGACTGTATTTGGGCTAGTTAAGCACCATGTAGTGAGCTTACACTTGATGTTGGATACCTGTCGAAGATACCAAATCATGCTTAACCTCAAGAAGTGTACATTCCTTGTCCCTTTCGAGAACTTGTTGGTACATGTGGTTTCAAGAGAGGGACTGATGGGAGATCCCACAAAGATTGCAGTGATTATGAATTTGGAAGTGCCACGAAGTGTGAAACAGTTGTGCGCTACCCTAGGAAATACGAGATACTACAGGAAGTTCATCAAAAGCTATGCCCAGATCACCGCATCGATGGAAAAGTTATTCAAAAAAGATGTCGCGTTCTGCTAGAATGATGACTGTAAGAAAATACTAGATGTATTGAAAGAAAAGATGGTCACTGCGCCAATCCTAGACTTCCCGAACTAGGACAAGGAGTTTCATGTCCATGTTGATGAATCATGTATAGCACTAGGAGCGATACTAACATAGGATGGTGAAGAGGGTTTGGACCACCCTATCATGTTTGTGAGTCACATATTGTTTAAAGCAGAAAAGAATTATTTTACCACTGAATGCAAGGGACTGGCTATGGTGTATGCACTCCAGAAATATCGACACTACTTGCTAGGGGGACACTTCAAAATGTATAGAGATCATTCCATGCTTAAATGCTTGGTCAACAAGCCTGTGTTGGGGGGGCGCATATGCAGATGACTTTTATTGTTCCAATAATATGATTTTGAAGTTGATGTGAAACCTAGATGATTGAACGCAGGACCAGATCACCTGTTGCGCATTGAGACATGATAGGAACCTATTAGTTTGGAGGAAGGATTACCTTACACACAACTCTTTGTTGTGCGAGTAGAAGATGGACATTTTGAAGATACAATCCACTTTCTTATGACTAGAATTTCACTGAAAGAGTACTACGTTTAGCAGAATAAGGAACTAGTGGTGTGCACGACAGATTTCTCTGTCATTGCGGGGCACCTATATAAGATGTGCAATGATGAGATACTGTGAAGGTATGTACTTGAATTTTAAAGCAGACATATCCTCACGAAAACACATGGGGGCACTGTAGGAGGACATTATGCAGGGAGAGCAACCATGTAGAAGATTATCTACGTAGGGTTATGGTGGCCGACCCTTCATCGGGATTCAAAAGCACATTGCAAGACCTATGATGTATGTCAAAGAATAGGTAAACTATCACGGAGAGAAGAGATGCCTTTGAATCTGCAAATGACGATGCAACACTTTGAAAAGTGGGCGATCAACTTTGTAGGACCTGTCAAACCTCAAGGAAAAATGCGTGTGAGATATATTATCACTACGATAGAGTACTTGACTCATTCGGCCGAAGCACAATTGGTAATAGATTGCATGGTAGCCATGGCCGCGAAGTTTCTGTTTGAAAACGTATTGACACGATTTGGATGTTTGACGATCTTGATGAGTGACAACAGTACACATTTCCTGAACAAGACAATCACCTCGCTGACAAAAGAGCTTGTGTATCATCAAAAAAGCACACCATATCACCCACAAGCTAACGAGACAGTAGAGGCATTTAACAAAGTACTGGTGACTGTGCTGACCAAAGTATGAAATACGCAGCGAAGTGATTGGGACCTACGGATACCTGTAGTATTATGGGTTTATAGGACGACATACAAGAAACTAACAAGGTAGACACCGTTCCAGCTGGTCTATGGAGTGGAAGCTGTAATGTCCATGGAATACATCGTGCCTAGTTTATGCATAGTAGTGCTCACAGGTATGGTGGACCATGGAGCCTTAGAGGAAGGACTCGCGCAGTTGGAGGAACTCGAGAAAGAATAATTTCTAGCTGGATTTCACCAATAGGTGCAGAAGAAGCGAAAAAAGACCTGGCATGATCGACATATTAAGCTGTGCACCTTCAAGGTGAATGATTTGGTGTTATTGTATGATAGTAAGTTTGATCAATTCTTGGTAAAATTTAGAATGCATTGGTTGGGACTGTATGTTATTAAGGAGGTCACAAAGGGAGGTGTGATGCAGTTGGTAAATTTAAATGGAGAACCTTTGCCAAGAAGAGTGAATGGTAGCCGGTTGAAGCCATACATGGGTGGCTTGGCTTTCTGACTAGCCCAACGAATCACAGTCTTAGTGCTCCAAGTAGCTGAAAGGAGGCACAAGACTATAAATAGGGAACATATGATCAGATATAGGGAATAAGTTCAGCTATAGCAGTCTCTAAACAGCGCGTGTAGGAGATACCATAGGCAGCTCATCAAAGAGTTGCCGATCTTTCAGTAGTTCAAATAGAGTTGGGAGGTCTCTGTGCGAAAATCTCCACACCGATAGAGTGACTCGAGGGCGAGGCACAATGTTTGTGTTGGGGGCTTGTTGGGTGCAAGATCCCCCAAGGGAATTTTTGGGGCTTAAAACCTAGATTTTGACCAAATCCAATGTAAATGCTCCACGTTTTGTGGTCGTAGAGTGTGAAGATTGTAAATGAGTCATAGGGTTGTCCGCACTCATTTTTGTAATGTAATGACAACTTTAGAGATCTACCCATGGTTCGCGGACGATGGGATTGTATAAATAGAGTGAGGCTCTAAGTTTTAAAGAGAAGAAGTAAGTCAGTAAGATCTAATGATGGATAATTGAGTCTTATCTAAGTGTAGAGTCGAGTCTTTGGGTCGTAGAGTAGGAGAAGGCTCTGCAGTTGAGTGCGCAGAGGCTTAGTAGTTTGCAACTGAGTGCGCAGGGAGGGTTAAGTCTGTAATCTTTGGAGAAGTAATAAAGAGAAGTTTTACATCATTTCTATGTATCTTTTTCCTGTTTTGTGCATTGAATGTATCAGATATAAATTGAATTTCTATTGTTTATATTATGCACAAAATTATATGAATGTGTTGATAAAATGAATATAAGATAAAGTATCTGTTTACATGAAGATAACTAACTATTATAAGAAGATAAGTAAGCTACACGGTGTAACTTGGGGAAGTAGAAGTGATCGCTGCTAGGGCAACATGAAATCACCTTAACCCCTAGTTAGGGCTGCATGAAGGCACTTAGAACAGATCATGAAGGCCTTGCAGGTTAGGATAGTGCACAAAGTGACCTTTGCGAAGGTATTTACAGTTGGACTAAACTAACCACTCAGACATCTCAAAGGTGTGGAAACTTGGCTCCAGCATCCCTTCATACTTCCTCGGGTGAGACCTCAATCCATGCTCTGCGCGTTGTTTCCAAAAGGGCCAGTAGTACAGGGATTTTTTTGGTTAATTAACTCTGAACCTAGGTCAGGCCTGCTCAATCCAACACCTGTTACATAGTAATTTGTCACTATCTTCACTCCAGTCTTCCTACTGTGTCATGTGTCCAAGTCTAACATGATCATATTTAACAAATGCTCTCTGATGTTGCCAAATGACCCACTTTTGCTAAGTTATATGCCTCATCGCATCTATTGGTTAAATAAACGCGCTGAAGGGTGCTCCTAAACAGTCCAGATGCGCTGCCAGCGCAGAAGTACACGTGATTCCCGTGCTGGTCCGATTTCATGTCTCAGAGCGAGGTTACCTGTAATCTTCAGCGATGGCCTAACTAGTTGCATTATTCAATAGCAATGTTAGCGCTATAGATCAGTTATGTACCCGCGATGATCAAGATTGGGTGAATTTGTTCAAACTGTCGGCCTTCCAAATGACTCTAGACCTAGTTGTTGGCATAGTTTGTATCGCCCTCCTTTCTCTGGCGTGGCTGTTCCATCATTTGTGCTACCTTCCTTGGAGATAAGCTCACTCTTCCACCTTTCATGGAGACTCCTCCTATTTAAACTCTCACCATTGCTATGCACTGCTAGTTTTTGGACAGTTTTTTATAGTTGGCTAGTGGAGCAGTGTTGTTAGTGTTTGTGAGTTTACTAGATAGCTGGTGTGGGTGTGATAAGTGTGAGATTGTTGATAGCTTGTGGAAGGTTGTGAAGTGCCCTTAATATTGTGTAAAACTTGTGAGTGAGAGAGACTTTTGTATTGGGAGATCCATCTTCAAAGAGTGAATGCTTGAGGAACATGTTGCCTGGACCCTTCTGAGAAGGCTTGTGACGTCAAGACTTTGATTGTAAGCTTACTCGTGTTTCATTATTTATGCAATCAATGATGTTTTCCTATTTCTTGTATGTAATGTACCTGATAGCTCATGACTTCTTGACTTTATGATTAAATAGATCATCGTTGTTTCCGGTTACGTGCTTTGTTGTATTTCCTTTGCATTGTTTCAGGTTAATCACTCGTTAGGAAGCAGAAGCTGGAGCAGCGCAACGGAACTCCATCGACCACCGGTTGAGGTAGGCCTCCAACTATGACTGTTTAAGGAAAGATATTGTTGATCTGTCCTTGTTTGTGACTAGACCCACTCTAGGGCTAGAGGGGTTGCCTCTGTCTGTAGAGGGAACACTTTCCTGCATCGCCAAATTGGAGACTCTACTGGGGAGCAGTGGCCTTTGTTCTTTTTTTTTACTCTTGTCTTTATTTTTTGATTTGGTCTCTTTTGAAGTTTTGGGGATTAGTTACCAGTCTTCTGAGTTTCATGGCCTGATCTGGGGAATGCCCTTGTTTGATTGAAGATTTGACTGTTTTTGATTTGGGAGTTTTGATTCACCTGTTATTGTTTTGAAAGTCATCGCAGATTTAATTTTAACAATTACATTGTCATCGCGCTCACCCTTTTGTAATATCATGTTCATCACGTAATTACGCCTTACAATCATGATGGTTCTAAAAATTGGACCATCGCAGAAAAGTCGTGTACTTCCGCACTGACATCGCTTTGTTGCTGCGGCTAGTGCTTTATCAGCTCTTGTTGCTTGTGTATTACCCACGCTAATTGCTGTAGAATTGATTTTCTCAATTTTGCCTCCTGAGTCCATCAGTCCTCCTAGTCCCTTGCTGTTCTCACTTGTTTGATAACTTGTTTTTCACTATTTATAGATTGAGGCACTTTTTTGTGAGCTTTGTTGAATGAATCTTGCTTTCTTGCTTATGTGACCTAGTTTCATTGTTTCAAGTCTCTTGGATTAGTTTGGCTTCATTGCTTGATTGCTCAAGGTTTGTTTGCAGCTTGTTGTTGGTTTGATTGTGTTAGGATATTCCGACACATAGGAAATAGTTAAGTTCAACTTGGTCTAGTATAGAGTTAGGTAAAGTGTGTTTCTTTACCGTTGTACATTTTGTAACTTACAATCCGACGGTCACAATATGTAGTGATCTGACGGTTCACTCTCTCCTCGGTATTACCAACACTTGATCCGTGGCTTGACACCCGATTGGTCCATGAGTTCTATTTAAAGCGCATGGAGGATCATTGTTCGGGCAATCCGTGCATGAGAGAAGCTTATGTAAATTTTCATTCTTTGATTAATAAATTGCCTGTAGTAGCCACGTTGGCGCAGGCCGTGGACTGTTTCCCTCTTTGAGGGTTTTAACCACGTCAAAAATACTGGTGTATTGATCTGTGATCTGGTTGTGAGCGGTTTCCTTTTGGTGTTCTTTCTGAGGAACTTACCCTGTAAATTCTTACATGGTATCGAGCTATTTGAGGGCGCGTCCGTTGGTGATCCAAATCTGAAGCCGGTAGAACTGCATCCGACTGCCGTTTCCTAGATCTGTTGTTTCTGACTGCTTTCGGGCCGAGAGGACTGCTCTGTTGTGTTTGGAGCATCTTTCCAGTGAGGAACCCCTTTCGTTTCACGCGAAAAGGTTTCCGGTAGCCCTAGCTGCGTCATTTTTAAGATCTGGAGGTATACAGTCTTTATTTGCAGTTTACTGTTATTTTCTCTCTGCTTATTTCGGTTTCAGTTTATTTAGCTTTTTTTTAACCGAATCTATACCTTTCATTTCTGCGTATGCTCTTTTCCCTGCGACTCTGCGCGATCTGGGCAAATCAGAAACAGAAAGAAAGGATTTTTCTCATGCGTATGCTCTTTTCCCTGCACCTTAGTGTGATCTCGGAAAATCAGAAACATTGAGAAAAATATTTAGTTTTTCGGCTAAAGCTAACTTTGAGCCGCAAGGTTCATTTTTTTAAATATCTAGTTTTTTGGCTAAAGCTAACTTCGAGCCATAAGGTTCGTTTTCTTTGCATGTCCATGTTGGGTTTTGTGTTTTGTGTTTTGCAGGGAAAAAGAGCTTTCTCAAGGCAAGCACGCAAACCAAGGCCCCCCCCCCCCCCCCTCTCTCTCTCTCTCTCTTCTCTCTCTCTCTCTCTCTCAAATTTCTTGTATAGATCAATTGGTTCAAAGCTATTTTAAGAGAGTAGAGGTCTTGGGTTCAAGTCTCCATTTTGTGGGGGCAGATTTTTTCATTTCCGCACATTCGCGCACTTTGCCGGCAACTTCAACATTTGTTTTTCAAAAAGCCATAACTTCTTCATCCGGAAGCCTTTTTCAGAGCCGTTTTTTTTAAAACAGCCTAATTTTTCGAGATCTATCCATTGGAACACTTACTTTCAGCATCTTCAGCTTCAGTTTTAAAATAAAAAATAAAAAATGGAAAGTCCATGCCAAGTCATTCTTGACAGCACTAACTACTTCCAATGGATAGCCTACATGGAAGATTTACTTAGAAGTAAAGGTCTCTACAGAATAGCGACAGACCAAGAGAAGAAACCCAAAGATGAAGACAAGGCTGCAAAATGGGAAAATAGACAAGATCAAGCACGTGGTTTGATAGGGATGTCTATTTCTCCTGATCTTAGATTCCATATTGCAGAACTTGAGACTCCTCATGAAGCATTGGAACAACTCACTAAAGTTTTTGGGATTAAAAATGAAATTAGAGCCCATCAACTTGAAAATGAGTTGCTTACATTGGATCCTAATAATTTTTCTTGCATTGAAGATTTCTTGTCCAAATTCAAGACCCTTAGATATCTCTTGGAAGGTGTTAAGGTTAAGAAGAAGATAGTAACCTTATTTATTCCATCCTTACTAAGTTGGGACCAGCCTACTCTGTATTTGTTTCCACCTTCCATTCTACAAGGGAAGCTTTCATTTGTCAAGGAAAAGACTACAAGGCCCCTTCCTTTGACTCTTTTTGTGATTCTTTAATAAGAGAACAAGAAAAACTCTTACACCTTGGTCTTCTTAATCTTGGAAACTCTTCCAAGAAAGCATTAGCCGCCCAGCAGCAACAAAATTGAAAGAATCCTAAGAATTCATATCCTAAAAAGAATGGTCCTAAACCAAACAAGGGTCCTAAGCAAACTCAGCCTCAAAATGAAAGATCATTTCAGCAAAATGATAAGACCAATAAAAACAAATGGAAGAAGACTGATAGACATTGTAACTTTTGTAATCAAGATGGCCACTTAGAATCTAAATGATTTAATAAGATGGAAGCCTTGGAAGCCGCAATGAAGAAACATAACATCCATGTGGAGCATTCTTCAAGTTCAAGTTCAACTTCATCTTCAGGAATGGCACTTTCTGCATGTCACTGTCAATCATCTCAGTCTGGTTATGCATTAAATGTATCTTCTTCTTCTCATTCTCATGAGTGGCTCATTGATTCTGGAGCCTCTTATCACATGGCCAAAAACCAAGCCATGTTTTCTTGTTTAAATGATTGTAACACCAAAAATATATATGTTGGTGATGATAGATCTCTTAATGTTGTAGGGACTGGAACTGTTCATCTAGACAATGGTCAGTTTAATGATGTATTATGTGTTCCAACCTTATCCTGCAACCTTCTATCTGTATATCAGATAACTCATTCAGGTGAAGGTAAAATTGTTGAATTTTCACCTCATGATGTTGTAATCAAGGATCTGAGAGATCCTAAACAGATTCTAGCTACTGGTATTGCTGATGATTCCACAAGGTTGTATAAGTTTCACAACTTTGGGTCATCAAATCTTCCCTCAGTATTTGTTGCTCATAATGATGAAGTGAGCAAACTTTGGCATGAGAGATTTGGTCACTTAAACTATCGCTCCCTTCAGCATCTATGTAAAGAAAATATGGTGACAGGTCATCCTATGGTATCTTGCAGAGATGGTGTTTGTTCCGGATGTGTACTCGGAAAACATCATCGGGATAGTTTTGAAAAACGTGCCTCTTGGCACGCCTCAGCCCCTTTACAGCTTGTGCACAGTGATTTATGTGGTCCACTTCCTGTTGCTTCATTCTCTAGCTGCAAGTATTTCTTAACTTTCATTGATGATTTCTCCATACACACTTGGGTATACTTCTTAAAACTCAAGAGCGAAGTATTTAACACTTTTTTGGCCTTCAAAGCCTTTGTTGAAAAACAATCTGGACATCAAATTCTTAAGCTAAGAACTGATAATGGTGGAGAATATGTTAAAAACACATTCATCAACTTTTGCACCGAAAATGGAATTCAAATGCAACATACTGTTCCATACACTCCACAACAAAATGGTGTAGCTGAAAGGAAAAATCGCACCTTAAAGGAAATGGCTAATTGTATGCTGCAATCTAAAGGACTTAGTCTTAGTTTTTGGGCCGAAGCAATTAATTGTGCAAATTATATAATCAATCACACTCCTACTAAGGTTCTAAAGAATATCACTCCAGAAGAAGCTTGGAGTTCCATTAAACCAGATGTAAGTCACTTTCGTGTTTTTGGAAGTGAAGCATGGGCCCATATTCCAGATGAAAAGCATAAAGCTTTAGAACCTAAGAGTGAGAAATGTACTTTTGTTGGATATTTTGAAGATGTAAAAGGTTATAGACTTATTCCATTTAAGTCCAAAAATGTTATCATTAGAAGAGATGTAAAATTTGATGAAACTAAATCGGCCTGCGAGCCTAGTCCGACGGATGTGCCACCTCTTCCTATCTCTTCTACTTTTGAAAACATTTCTTCTTCAGATGATGAAAGTGAGGATGACAATCCTCCCCCACCTTCTCAGGATCCTCAACTTCCAAGATGGGTCCATGCTACTCGGGATGCAGCAGGTGATCTTGCCGGTGATCCTACAAATCAGCGACGTACACGTTCTCAGTTTGAAAGAGCCTCTTCTTTACTGGCTCAAGCTCCAGTAAATCATGATCCTGACACTTTTGCAGAAGCTTCAGGCCATCCACATTGGGAAGCAGCTATGAATGAAGAATATCATTCATTGTTGGCAAATGATACATGGGATCTTGTTCCTCTACCAAAGGGACGCAAACTTGTTAGATGTAAATGGGTTTACAGAACCAAGTATGGACCAGATGGGAAAGTCGATAAACATAAAGCTCGTCTTGTTGCTAAGGGCTTTTCACAGGTTGAAGGCATTGACTACACTGAAACCTTCTCCCCTGTTGCCAAAATGAACTCTATCCGCCTTGTTCTTTCCCTTGCTGCCTCTTTAAAATGGGAAGTCCATCAGATGGATGTTAAATCTGCCTTCTTGCATGGGGACTTGCATGAAGAAATCTATATGGAACAACCCATTGGCTTCATCCACACAGACTCCAGCCTTGTATGTCGACTTAAGAAATCTCTTTATGGTCTCAAGCAAGCTCCTCGGGCTTGGTATGCCAAAATGGATAGCTTTCTTTTAGAATCTGGCTTTTCTAGGTGTTATTCTGACAATACTATCTACACCAAGAAAGTGGGCAACTCTCTTATCATCCTTGTTCTTTATGTTGATGATATTATTCTTACTGGTAGTGATCCCAACCTTATAAACCATCTGAAGTCCAGCCTTAAAAAGAAATTTGAAATGACAGACTTAGGACACTTACACTATTTTCTCGGTCTTCAAGTCTTGCAATCCAAGGAGGGTATTTCCCTTTCCCAGTCCAAGTATGCTTGTGATATTCTTCGTCATTTTCACATGGAAGACTGTAAGCCAACCCCTTCTCCCTTTCAGTCTGGAGTCAAACTTTCAGTCTCTTGTACTTCTCCTGAAGTTGATTCTACCTAATACCGTCAACTTGTAGGAAAACTCTTGTATTTAACCCATACTCATCCTGACCTTTCCTTTGTTGTTGGCCTTGTTGCTCGTTTTATGCAAAACCCCCATGAAAGTCATTGGAAAGCAGCCAAAAGAATAATTCGTTATGTTCGAGGTACAGTACAGTTTGGGATTCATTACAGTGCCAAAGCAGCTCCTCTATTAGTTGGTTTCACTGATTCCGATTGGGCTGGTGACCCTGATGATCGGAAGTCTACCCGGTTATGTCTTCACTCTTGGTTCAGGACCTATTACATGGGCTTGTAAGAAACAGGCTGCCATTTCTCTTTCGTCAGCAGAAGTAGAGTATCGTGGTGCCGTGGAAGCTAGTAAGGAAGCCTTGTGGCTTCGTCAGATCCTATCAGAGTTTGGCTTTGAGCAGTAGCATCCAACCACACTTTGGTGTGATAATCAAAGTGCCATTCAGCTATGCAAAGATCCAGTCCAGCATCAGCGCAGCAAACACATTGAACTACACATGCACTTCATCAGAAAGCTCATTCATGACCATGTTCTTGAAGTGCAATATTGTTCAACAGATGATCTGGTTGCAGACATCTTCACAAAGGCTCTCACAGAGTCGAAGTTCACTAAACTTCGATATATGCTTGGAGTTCAGGAAGTTGTCACTAAGGGGGGATAGGCTCTAGTGCCTCCTTCCTTCTCCTATTGTGTCATATTTGTAAATCCTTCAATCCTATCCCAAGTTGTTCTTAAGGGGGGATGTTAGGATATTTCGACACATAGGAAATAGTTAAGTTCAACTTGGTCTAGTATAGAGTTAGGTATAGAGTTAGGTAAAGTGTCTTTCTTTACCGTTGTACATTTTGTAACTTACAATCCGACGGTCACGATATGTAGTGATCCGACGATTCACTCTCTCCTCGGTATTATCGACACTTGATCCGTGGCTTGACACCTGATTGGTCCATGAGTTCTATTTAAAGCGCATGGAGGATCATTGTTCGGGCAATCCGTGCATGAGAGAAGCTTATGTAAATTTTCATTCTTTGATTAATAAATTGCCTGTAGTAGCCACATTGGCGCAGGCCGTGGACTGTTTCCCTCTTTGAGGGTTTTAACCACGTCAAAAATACTGGTGTATTGATCTGTGATCTGGTTGTGAGCGGTGTCCTTTTGGTGTTCTTTCTGAGGAACTTACCCTGTAAATTCTTACAGATTGAGCCTTCCCCTTTGCTTGTTTTTGGTTGATTGTTTAGTATATGTTATTGAACCAATATTTGGCATTGATTCGATTTCTCTTCATTACCAAACATAGATCAAAATTGTTTGGATCAACCATTTTTCCACACTTTCTGGTTGCTTGTTTGCTTTCTTTTAGATTTAAAGACATCAAAATCAAAAGAATTGCATTCATTTAGTATGCGAAAGTGAAAGTGAGTTTGCATTTCAAGTTTTCATATTGGAAAGCGAATGTTTAAATCTCTCATTAGTAGTATCCGTGCACTTTAGGAATTGGTGTCTGTACGCATTGAGTGACTGCCTTTGTTGTCTTGGTTTTCTTGGTTTGGGAATGATCTCTCTACCCTCCCGTAGGTAGGTGTTCATCGAAGAAAAAGGATATTTCATTCATTCTAGCTGCATCCTAGGACTTGTTGTATACATACAGTAAGGCCTGAAAACTGAAACATAATCCAAGATCAACTCTAAAATGAACTGAATAAACCTAACAACGCATTGGAAGATAACGAACATTATTTAGAGGTCTAGGCTAGAGACGTGCTCCGGCATCGTTAAACCTAGTCACTTTTGTTTCCACTCAAGGTTGGGTGATTCCTCCTTCTATGACTCAATAGTGGTCTAGCACGGAATTGCGCTCCCATGTACCGTCGAGTATATGTTGGGAGACCCTACTAGGTTATCATCCTTTATCCTTAGGAAGCTGTGTCTACCGCCTTACAAGCCGTAACGCACCGAACACAACATTCGGGAAGATTGATTGTTGTACGGAAAGTCCTTGGTTTTCATATGACTGCCAAGGTGTATATGCAGTTTTACGGATTTGTCTAGTAAACCTTTTGCCTAGTTCTCCAGAGTAGTCACTTTCGTTCCTTTTCGGACTCCCTAAAAGAAACGGTCCATATGAGCACTTGTCACTTCAGGCTCATTAAATATTCAAAGGCGACTAGAGTCATATTTTTGTCCTTTTCTCGACTCTTTAAAGATGAAAAGGTCAAGTTTTGTTCTTGTGTCTTAAAATTTATTCGACCGCGATTCACATTTGCCCTGTTAGATCTTGTTTACATTAGCTTGAGTAGGGTCCTTTCTCGTTAGTTTTCCTAGGGTTTTTGAATCATCATCCTGGCGGAATCACCAATCCCATCTCCCGTTCCAAGTGACCAAGGGTCTCCCTCTTCTGTTGCTCCTGAGATATCGATTGTGAGTGATACTCTCCCTGTCATTCTAAGTATCCAACCAATTAACTCTCGCGATATAGAGGAAGAGTCTTACGCTATTCACTGGAACCCCATTTGGGAGCCTTCTGAAGAAGATATTCCTGAAACTCCTCCTAGTGTCTCGGTCCCAATGTCTTCTTCTGATATGGAGGACACATCCCCCGTCACGAGTGAAAATCCATTGCGACGAGCGGTGAAATTCCCACCTCAATGGAAACTACACCTTTTCATATCACCCCTCTTGGTGTCACATTGACTTTACGCTATAAGGCTTTGAGAGATGTTATGAGTTCTAGGACCTCCCTTACGAGTTCTATGTGGTCTCACACTGCACTTCACTCACTCCGACCTCAGAGTCTTTTATTCCTCAAATTCACAATGTGTCCGTCACTTTCGTCCCAACTATTCCAACTGTCTATGTGGCTTCTTCAACCCCTATTGTTGGTGCCGTTACTGCATCCTCAGTTGCCACCACTGTTGCTAGACCTCCATCCGGGTTGGAAAATAGTGGCCCATCGGCATTTGTACCCAAAGTTGTTGATCCTACACTAAGTTCCCCACATTCTTCTGGTTCCATTCCAGCAAGGGGGGCATACGATCAATATCTGCATGCTCTTCAGAATCCGGATCCTCAAAATCCATTTCATTATTACGATTCTTGAGGAGCTCACATTTATCATCTCAGACCTTTGCCATCTCAACCTGCCATTGAGGTCACAGTTCCATTATTTGTTGCTTGGGGCACCACTAGTTATAGTGGTGGCCAAGTATCGCATACGCATCTTCAAGGACCACCTTATCAAGGTCAGCCATCTTACACACAACCCTCCTATGGGCAACAGTATTACGGACAGCCTTATCTAGGTAAACCTGGAGGCCCACAAGGACAACCCTTCCAGGGACAACCGTCAGCCTCTGGTGGTCTGTCTTTTACCTATTTCGGGCAACCTTCTGGTAATCCGAGACAACCTTACATGCAACAAGGCCAACTTGGTGTCCAACAAGGCTACCCTTCTGGGCAAGTCAGTTAACCTTACGTTCAGCAAGGCCAACCGACTATCCAGTCTAGTCAACCATCTAGACAAGTTGGTCAGTCTCAAATCCAATCAGGTCAACCAACTGTCCAGTCTACTCAACCATTTGATCCATCAGGACAGCCCTCAGTTGTGCAAGGACAACCTAATACCCAGCAAGCTCAGCCTTCTGGGCAAATGGTTCAATCTCAATCTCAACTAGGTCAACCTTCTGGTCAGATGGCTCAGCCTCAATTCTCTCAAGGACATCCATCTGGGCCTGCTCAACCGGACACTCAAATGATTGTTGCTTCTTAAGCTCAACCCGGTTTTCAACTCCAGTCTGGTCTCCAGACCCAATCCATTTTTCAAATGCAGGTTGGATCTCAATCTCAACCGGCCTATCAAATGCAGCCTAGCTCCCAGGCTCAATTTGGAGCCCAGCCGACTTATGGTTTCCAGCAATTCCAAGGGCAAACTCAATTTTCCCCGTACCAAAATTATCAACAGCTGTAGGTGAGTCCTTATCAGAATTACCAGCAACTGTATGTTGCTCCTGCAGGTCAAGTTGGTAATCAATGGAATGCTGGGGGGCAAATCCAGGGTCAGCCATCCTATAACCCCTATGGACAAAATCCCTATGGACAGAGCCCTCCTGGGCCAAATCCATCTGGACAAAATAAATGGGGGCAACAACTAGCTGGCTGGAACTCTGGTGCTACCTCCTACTCGCAGCCTAGATTTCCTTCAACCCTCAATTACCCTTCTTAGCAACGTTGGAATTACTGGATGTGTCCAAGCTGACCAATGATCCTATCCTTCATAATCTATATTGGCCACCGGTTCCAACTAAGATTCCCGGTGATTGTCCCAAATTTGATGGTAAAGCTGGAGAAGATCCCCAAGCCCATGTTATGAATTATCATCTATGGTGTTCATCCAATTCATGGCTTGATGATTCAATCTAGCTCCGCATTTTTTAAAGGACCCTCACTGGCTCTGCTGCTAAATGGTATATTGAGTTAGCTCGCAGATCTTTTTAGGATTTTAACTCGTTGGCTATGGCATTTCTAACTCATTTTCAGTTGCCGATTCGATATGAAACGGGCACACACCTCCTGACATCCGTGAAATAGATAATGGATACACATATCTCCGATCATATCCATGAATGGAGATGGCGTTGCCATTTGATTAAGTTTTGGATTCCCGATCAACTTCTGACTGACGAGTTTACGACCTCATTCGTCGGTCCGATCGCGCGAGACATTGCTATGGGGGCATGTGTAACTGAGGAGTAGGCTATTGCGCATGATCAATACCTTGACTTGGTTTACTTCCAGTCTGGTACGCTATATGATTATTTTCCTGATGCCTCGAGACCCAGAACTTCCAAAGCCCCGCCAACACCATCTGTTGACGGTGTCACTGGTTCTGTTAATCCACCTTGTAAAAAATCTTCCGTGAACCCTGGGAAGCAAAAGTCGAATGCTTCGAATGAAATAATTCTTAGGCTATATCTAATTCTGGTAATACTTCCGAGGTTAATGCCGTTCAGTCCACCACGGCGGACAAAGCCTCGAAAGGAAAGAAGAAGGGAAAAGGGAAGAATAAAGCTAATCAATCTATGCAGGATTCCCCTAAACCTCCACCCGAGGAAGGTGCCAAACGTAAGCCCAAGTATCCTTGCCTTATCTGTGATGAGGATCACTATACCAAAGACTGCCCAAGGTGGTCTAAAGTTAGTAGTTTGTTAAAAGGTGCTCCTAGGACTCTTGCCGTGCTCAAAGAGCCTTTTCCCTCACAACAAACGCAAATGGTGGTTGATCCATCCCAATTGTCTTCTCCCTTTGGTTCTCAAGTATTTATGGCTGGGACGATTCCCATCCACATTAGTACTCAGGCAAAAGAGCATCTGTCGCCTACTGGGAAAGAGCTTGAGGTCCCCTCTAGCGCTCCTCTGTCCAGTTCTGGTCCGCTCCATATCGAGAGACCTAGCACTGAGATGACCATCTGACCCCCTCCGAAAGGTGTACTCCAGAAATCTTCTTACAACCCTAATGCTCGTGCTGCTCAGCACTATAACATCGTTGAGGACTTAGCCCAGGCTCTGTCAGCTATGTATGCTCTAGAAGTTCTCCAGAGCTGCCCCTCTCAGAGGAAGTCCTTGCTATTGGCTATCAGTGGCATTGACCCGGCCGACTCGGATTTGATTACTTTTGACCTAGAGAGCCATATACTGAGACTGCCTCACCAAACTGCCTTTCTTATCCAGGTCATCATCAATTCTAAAACGATTCGTACCATCATTGATGAAGGCGCTTCGACTTGCATAGTGTCTGTTGCTTGTTGGAAGGCTATTGGTTCCCTGACCCTGAGCCAGTCTCCTACGACCTTGGAAGCCTTCGATGGGAGAGAGTCTCGCCCTTATGGTATCCTCCAACGTTTGTACATTACTTTGGAAGGGAAGACAGTTGAAGTGGAAGTTGAAGTTGTTGATGCCAATCTTACTTACAACCTCCTTCTCGAACGCAGTTGGACATACGCCATGTGAGCTGTGGCTTGATCTCTATTTCGTGTCATTCATTTCCCTCATCAGGGGAAGATCGTCACTATAAACTAGTTGTCTTTCTTCGCCTCCTCTTCTGAAGGAAACGTGCCCTTTGTGGAGCATACCTCCATCCCATGTGAGAGTGTGGGAGCTGGAATTTTTAAAGATCCTACCCTTATGGGTGTTTTCTCACTCCCACCTCCCAACGTTGCTCCTATTAATATGATTTCTATTTGCTCTGATCCTTGGGTTCTTCCCCCCACTGATCAGATAGACTCATGGGGCGATGAGATGCCGTTGAGTCCTGCTGAGCTCAACTACAACGAAATTGTTACTACATCGGCTCCATCTTTTGAACCTGCTCCTTTGAGCAGAGCTCTCGACTCGTACACTCATTCCCCTTGGCTTGGAGATGACGCTTCTTCAGACCCTTTAAAGGAAATATTTCCTTCTAATGAAGCCATTATCGAGACCATGTCTCTCAAGGAACCCCCTTGGTTTGATCATCACCATTGTTCCTCGTTTTTCCCTGCCCACTGGGAAATGCTTACCTATCTCGAGCGATACAATTTTATGAAGTACAATTTTATCACTTGTCTTCTGAAGGAAACATGGGAAATGCTTACCCCTTCAGACACCTGTACAATTTTATCAAGTGTCTTCTAAAGGAAACATGGGAAACATCACACAAACCCAACCCATTGACATCTCTGTTAAACCAGGGATTGTCGAGCATATCCATGTCGGAGTAACTTGTACTCCAGAGGAGATTCAGTTCTATACTGATATTTTTCGTGAGTTCCATAATGTCTTTGCTTGGTCCTATGAAGAAATGCCTAGCATCGATCCTAGCATCATTGTGCATGAGATACCTATGTATCCAGGTGCTAAGCCTGTTCATCAGCGTTTACGCCCCGTGCTCCCCCTAAAGGCTGCAGCTATTAAAGCGGAAGTTGAAAAGCTTCTTAAGGCTAGTTTTATTTACCCCATCCCACTCACAGATTGGATCTCCAATATCATCCCTGTGACTAAAAAATAGGGTACTATCTGAGTCTGTGTTGATTTCCCTGATATTAACCAGGCCTGTCCCAAGGATAACTTCCCCACACCTTTCATTGACCAGCTCATTGATGAGTGTTCTGGGAGTGAAATGTATTCATTCATGGATGGTTTTTCTGGTTATAACTAGATTAATATTGCACCTGCAAATCAGCACAAGACTACCTTTATCTATCCGTGGGCACTTTCACCTACAAAAAGCTCCCTTTTGGTTTGAAAAATGCCGGTGCTACCTTCCAACGCGCGATGTCTTATGCATTCCATGATATTTGACACATTGTGCAACCGTACCTAGATGATCTACCAGCTTATTTAGCAAAACGCTAGGACCATCCCACTCATCTTCATGAAATCTTTCTCCACTGTCGACACTACCGCATCAGGCTTAATCCTTATAAGTGTGTCTTCTACGTTGAGTCAGGCAGCCTTCTCAGGTTTATCGTCTCTCCGAGAGGGCATCCGTTTGGATCCCCTTAAATTCGAGGCCATTCTGAATCTTCGTCCCCTTGCTTCTTTGCACCAATTGCAGAGTTTGCAGGGCAAAGTGAATTTTTTACGACGATTCATTCCGAACTATGCCGAAGGGGCTAAAGGTTTTACACTGTTATTGAAGCGGGACACCCCTTTTATATGGGATGCCGTTGCTCAAGAGTCCTTCGAGCATCTCAAGGATCTCCTTGTTTCTGCTCTGTTGTTGCGTCCTTTGAGCTATTATCGTGACTACACTCTGTATTTGGCCACTTCCGATACCACTATTGGCATGGTTCTCGTTCAAGATGATGATGATGACACTAAGCATGTCATTTATTATCTCAGCCGCAATATTCTAGATACGGAAACTTGATACGCTTATGTTGAGAAGTTGGCATTGGCCATTGTTTGTGCTATCCAACGTTTCCGCCATTATATCTTGTTGCGCACTACGACAGTGGTTTCTGATTGCAACCTGATGACGTACATCCTGTCACGTCAGTTACTGGGGGGCAAGTACTCGAAGTGGATTGTCATCATCCAAGAGTTCGACTTGGAATTCACCACCGCCAAGTCTAAGAAATCCCTCGTCTTTGCTGAGTTGCTTTGCCCTTTGCCATCTCTTACCACGCCCTCTTGGTTAGAGGACCATATTCTGGACGGAACTTTATTCTTAATTAGCACCCTCGATCCTTGGTACGGGGATATCATCGTCTATCTACAGACATCCTCTTTTCATCCCAATGTGTCTAAGGATTCTCTGCGATGGATTCGTCATCAGTCTCAGTCCTATCACATTATTGGGGACACCCTGTACCGTCTCGGCACCGACTCTCTTCTCCGCCGATGCTTAACATTCGAGGAAGCTGAGCGAGTTTTAAGTGACTGCCATTCTGGTGCTTGTGGTGGTCACATGTCTGGATATGCTACTGCTCAAAAGATCCTTTGCGCCTGTTATTTTTGGCCCTCCATATTCAAGGATTGCATTCTTGTTGTCCACTCCTGTTACGAGTGCCAAATTTACTAGCAGAAGATGCACGAGCCTCCCGCTCCATTGCACCCTGTTGTTACCGTCGGCCCTTTTGCAAAATGGGGCATTCATTATATGACCTGTAACCCTCGCTCAGTCGGGGGGCATGGGTATATCATCGTTGCCGTTAATTACTTCACAAAATGGGCCGAGGCGATGCCCACATTATCTGAAGACGGTCACACAGCGGCACAATTTCTGTTTAATCATGTTATCTCATGGTTCAGAGTCCCTCAGGCTATCGTCATGGATCACGGTAAGCATTTCCGTAATCATATGATGACTGAGCTAAAAACCCAGTTAGGCTTGCAGCATGATAGCTCGACTCCATACTATCCTCAGGCCAATGGCCAAGTAGAAGCTGTCAATACGGTTCTAGTTACGATGCTTCAACGTATCATTGGCATGCACAAGTCTAACTGGCACTTGATGTTGTTCTTTGCTTTATGGGCCTACCGAACTTCTATGAAGGATTCCATCGGTTTCACTCTGTTCCAATTAGTTTACAGACTAGAGGCTACCTTTCCCATCAAGTGCAAGATCCCTTCCTTGAAATTAGCCGTCGAATTACTCCCCAACACTACTCCAGTAAAAGAATGCCTTCTTTACCTAGAATGGCTAGATGAGACTCATCGACTAGCCTCTCTAGCTATTGAAGCACAAAAAAAGAGAGTGAAAACTCACTTTGATCATACTATACATCCTCATTCTTTTTTTGAAGGAGATTTAGTCCTACTCTATGATCGAGCGAATGATAAGCAGGGGGCAGGCAAATTCAAGTCCCTGTGGCATGGGCCTTATATTGTAAAGTGAATTTTACAAAAAGGGGCCTACGAACTGATTGATTATGAAGGGAATCCTCTCAATAAGCCCCGAAATGGGCTTTATTTGAAAAATTATTACGCGTTAATTTCATGCACTTTGATTTGTACATACGTGTGTTTTTAGCAGGTTTGTTGTGTGTGTGTTTTCATGTTTCAGCTTGGTGTGTGGGCATGATTGCCTCTTATTGTGTCTTTTGCAGGGAAAATTTTAAGAACCCCCCCTAAATTTATAAATATAATAAATGGGTGAATCTCCATGGTATATAGGAAAAATGGAAGGCGATTTTATCAATAATATAATATGTATATATAATTTTTTGGCGAATCTCTCACCAGGCATGGCGAATATTTTACTCAATTATAAAATCTTGTAAGATCTTGGCGAGTCTTTCACTAAATAATAAAACTTTGTAAAGTCCTAGTGAATCTTAGCATAGGCTACATGCTGGTTTAATTCCCCCATTTAAATAGGCTACATTCCAGGTGAATACCATGGGTCAATACCATGTGCCATTTTGGTGAATACCATGGGTCAATACCATGTGCCATTTTTATTTTTATTAATTCTAAAAGTAGGGTTAATAATGGTTTTTTGCATGGTATTAATAACAATCTAGTCCATGGTATTTGTCCCATAGTATTTTGGCCATAGGTTTCACCTAAATATAACCCATTTTTTGAGTGTTCGTAAATATAAGGTGACTTATGGAGTAAATATAAAAAAATGTTTTATTTGTTTACCATACCTCTCGTTTATTTATATTTTTTATAAATTTACCATACCTCTTATACAAATATGGTATTTGGCCCATAGGATTCACTTAAATAAAACCTCTTTCTTGAGCCTTCATAAATAGAACGAGGGTTATGGACTAAATATAAAAAGAGGTTTTATTTATTTACGATACGTCTAGTTTATTTACATTTTTATTTATTTACCATACCTTTTGAGTAAGTATAAAAGGACGTTTTATTTATTTACCATACCTCCACTTTACTTATATTTTTATTTGTTTACACCCTTACATGTATATAAGGTGACTTATGGAGTAAATATAAAAAATGTTTTATTTATTTACCATACCTCTCATTTATTTATATTTTTATTAATTTACCATACATCTTTTATAAATATGGTATTTGGCCCATAGGATTCACTTAAATAAAACCTATTCTTGAAAATGGGCGAATGGATTCACTTAAATAAAACCTATTCTTGAAAATGGGTGAATGGAAGGTTATAAGTCCTAATTTCAAGGGCTAAATTTACCTTTTTTACCCTCTCCCTTAAAATAAGGTGGGCTGTTTGAGGTGATTTGTAAAAATGTACTATGATACAAAATATTCGCCCACTAAAAATTTAAAACCCCTTAATTTCGCCAAAGGGCGAACATTCGCCCCTAAAATTATCCTTGGTCTTTTGCTTCTTGTGCAGATGTCTGGTGCACCTTACGTTGGTTTCGCTGATGGTGCCTGTCGCACTACTTGCAACTTGTCTTCTGCGGCATGGGTGATCTACGATCCTCATGGTGAGTTGATATACCTTCAAGGTGTTTGTCTAGGTTGTACCACAAACAATGTCGCTGAATATAGTGTTGTTATTGAGTTACTGGCTGAGGCAATAAATCTTAGTATTCGTACATTGGTTGTGAAACTGGACTCTCAACTTGTCATCCACTAGCTCAATGGGCGATATTCTGTCAAAGACCATCGGATTTTAAGGTTGTATTTACGTGTTAAATTGTTAGAAAGGAATTTTGATTTTATTACATATCAGCATATTCCACGAAGATTAAATGCGTTAACTAATGCAATGGCTAATCATGTATTAGGCAGACATTTGCATAGCATCTAATCAAAACAGCATATAAGAAGCATGTAAAACACAATAATAAACCATAGGAATATGTATATATATATCTATATATATATCTATATATATATATATATATATATATATATATATAGAAATATCGTGTGGCGCACCAAGGCTCTCAAAAAATAATAAGTGTACATGTCCAAATAAAGTCTGTATTCTCCATACATCTGAGACACATGTCTCTCAAAAAATCACCAGCAGGAAATATAACCTGTGTGTCTATTGCAGTGGGTTATGCTCCCTATAGCATACCACCGCCCGTGCCACCCGCCTCAATAGGCAGTGCACCCTGGGTTCCACTCCTACTCTATTGATCTAGAACGCTATGGGGACCTCCTTGATCCCCATGTAATCTGGAATCCCTGTTGTTAGACCCTAAAGGTTCCGAAGCACTGTCTCCACTGTATCATCAACTAGGGGAGCCAAGGCTAGTGTTGTAATGCCCTGCGCATCCTTTCGTGCCTCTGGAGCTAGCCCGACGAGTTTCACTGGTCCTACATCTACATACCATTGTGTTCGTTATTAGGACATATACATGAGAAAATAAAAAACATCATAAAAAATAATAAAAAACAAAAATGTGATCAATTGTCTTACCACCATCATCCCACTTCTCTCCAGCGGGCAGTTGCATGTCAGGATCTCCGCGGAAGTCCATGCCGGTATACAGCCAATCCTCCACGAAGATCATATGGCGCTCCAGCCACTCTCGAAACAGTGTCCCCCATGCCACTGGTCATCCGCCACCTCCTCGTGGCATGACGTGTGCCCACCGTGTAGCCCTAGTCTCATGTGGTTTGGGCAAATCCAAATCCATGTCCTATAACTGCAATGCCGACACCCGCTCCAGCATGAGCGGGACTAAGATGGATCCATAACCAAACTGTTTCGTCTCTCCTCGACGGCAGTTGGTAAGTTGCGTCTTCATGCTCACCGCCACTGTTTCTGCCCAGTTAAACATGGTTGGATTGAGACATTCGAGAGCCAGCCGGAGGTGGGTCTTCGAACCCTCGTGTTGGGCTTGGGAGCCCGCTGCCCATGTCACCATGAATAGCATAGCATGAAGGACTATGTCCTCCACTGTCAGGATTTCCACCTTCCCGCTCCACGATTTTCGTGCCCGTGGGCACACTTGAGCCATCAACATCTCTAAGGAATCGCCCCTAGGTCGTTGCCCCTCCAGAATGGGCCTCTCACCACGACGGGACAGCCTAGTCAAAAAATATATCTCTGTAGCATCAAACTCGATATCCCAGCCTCGGATGATGAATTTCCCATCTGTGGGATTCTAGGCCCAGATCAGTAGCTCTAGTAAATGAGGCTGTGACTGAAGGTGAGGAGTCAGGAAGAATTTGAGCAATCCGCATGCTCGTAATGCATTTCAACACCCCACATCGATGGAAGCTTCTATGTCATTATCATCATGTGTTCATTCTTGCTAGACAAATGCCATTATCACCTGCATGACGAGAAAAATCGAATTAGCACTTCGTTATCCAAATTTAACGCATAATTTGCATAAAAAATAAGTTCGCGCCGTCATCGCGTCTGTTTTTAAAATAGATGCGATGATGCGAGGTCGCTAGTTGTATTTTTTTCGTGTTCATCGTGGAAGTACATCACTTTTTTGCGATGATCGGAGCGTGCTATCTGTCAATTTTTTTCGATCATCGCAGACTCGAAGGCTATACCCGCGATGACCGAGCGCCAGAGCTCGGTCAAAAAATCCACATTAACTAACACATTTAACGTTCAAAATGCATGAAAAAGGTATGGAATTGAAGCGCAGGATGACAACTGTTTACCTGGAACTAGTTTCGAGGTGAATGGTGGATGAACAAGGCCGAAATTATCTTGCCAACTTTGGTGCTCCAAAATGCTCCACAGTGGAATGAATAGTAACAATGGTAGAAATGGTTGGATTAACCCCTTTTTATAGTAATTTTCGGAAATTAAAAAATTATATTTCATAAATGTGGGTTTTTCTCATTTTTTGTCAAATGGTTAGTCAAAATATGGTTTTTTAACTATGTTTCTATGATTATTGTTCATTTTATATCAAATGGGTTTACGTTTGACATGCTTTGTGCAGAGCTACAGGTAGTGGAATTATGTCAGCTTCATGTACACTTGGTCCGAAAGATGTCTTTAACGCTCTTTTCCGACTTAAAAAATGAAAAGATAGCCGAGTTGTTCCTCTTGACTCATTAAAAGTAATAAGAGGCGGTCACCTTTAAGCTCTTTTTTGACCGTGTAAACACGAAAAGATTGTTGGGCCTTTGTCATTTCAAGCTCGTTATTAGTTACGAAATGACGTGATTCTGACCGCTTTTCTACTTTTTCGGGTCGAAGTCACTAGTTACGAAAAGTACTCCTCGATCATAATGGTCGGGCGGTTCTTTCGAGTATCATTTTATACTTTTTTGGGCTCGAGAGACACAAATCTACGAAAAAGGACCCCCCTGGAGTTTTCTTTTCCATGTCTTTTTCAAACTCTTTAAACATGAAAAAGACTCTGAGTTTTACCTATGTCAGACTCGTTAAACCCTGACGACATTGGACTCATCACCATGATGAGACTCGAGCTTCTCCTTCCTAGGGCTTGTTAAATTATTACTAGGTTGGACTTAACAACAGGTTTATCATTGATTTTCTATGGCAGCTAGTCACTCTTGAACATCGACACTTTTGCTTCTTGTCGAGTTGGGACATCCACACATCGTCATTTGGCCTTCTGTGGGTTTGGGTTATCATTCAATCTCATTCCATCTGATTTATGCCATTTCCATCGTGCCTCTGATCCCTTGGTACCTGAATGCTGCCACCCTCTGGAATCGTGTCGCCAACATGTTCAAGAGTATAATCCTTCTGCAGTTTACACCCTCTCCTTCTCCTCTGATACTTTGTTTCGCCATCTACCACTTGTTCCTTATCTTGTGTCGTTGATGGGGGAAGCATTATGGCCCTCCTATGATGGGTTCGTCTCCTGTCGACATCAGCTCATTATCTAGGAGATTGATCTATAGATCCCCTTTGCTACCTTAGAGCTTGCATGCCTCAATGGCAAGTTCTTCGCACCTGACGGACGAATTTCATCATTGGTCGTCAATTGTGTTAGTGTCAGTCTTTCCAGCCTTCCTACAGTGATCAAATATGCTCTTACAAAGTGATTTTGGAGTGTCAAGGTCAAATTTTGTCATTTCAGTGAGTCTTCAAGCAAAATTTGGTCACTAGGCATTAGGTCTAGGGTTTGCCCAAATGTCGGTCTATGTCACCATTCAGCTGAGTTTATCATCATTCAGAGGGTTTTCATTGTCATGTCAGTGTCTAATGAGTCATTTCACACCTTGTTCATGCTTCAGTTGCGCCCAGGCAAGGTCATTTCCCTCTCTTAGGGTTTTGAAGGCAGTTTCTCTTGGGCGGACAAATCATCGGCAAAACTTGTTTCCTGATGTTCATACACCCTCCCCTATCCTTAAAATACCTTATCAAACACTTCCCAACACTCAGATCCCCCAAATTCCTCATTTTTTCACAAACCCTAGTTTCTAGCTACAACCTGGCAATTTTCTAGGTTGGGCCTGTGTTTCACTCTTTTGAACCCCTTCCTCTCACTCAATCTCTGAGATTCCACTTTCCCCTGCTTCCTAACATCCCTCCCTACTCCCAAAAATTTCCTCAAGAATTTAGAAGCCCCTTATCCCCTTCATTTCGCTCCATTTCGACAAAATTCCTTGTTTCACACATCGGGACAAGTTTCACTAAAATAATGGTTCTGAGCAATAAAAGATGAATTTTGCAAAAATGATAGAGGTTTTTGTCCAAAACATGCCAAGGAAGAGAAACCTCCTTCACTTTTTGCACAGGTGTAATGGTTTGAGAGAAATGTCAAGAATACCGTTGCCTCAGGAGAATCAAAGGCACCTCCGAAGTGACCTTGGGAAAATCAAGTTTTCTCCTAGCTTGGTTGACCAAATGACTTTCTTGATGGGTAAAATGATAACTAGACACAAATATCTTTCCAATGAGCTATCATGAGCTCAATTTGGGGTTGATGAAGGTATTCAAAAGTTGACTACAACAACACTCTTCCTTGAGGCAGCCTCATTGGGCACTTTTTGACCAGTCTTGGGAGATTTGATTTTTTGACAGGCAAAATCAACTCCAAAAGACCTTTCCAACGAGCTATCCTGCGCCTGATTCTAACACCAGGAAGGCCCTCAAACAAGGCTGTGAATGTGCACGACCACTCAGGAGGTGCGCGACCACTCAGAGGCTCTCCTGCAGTGTTAAATTACAACGTGCGCGACCACTCAGGAGGTGCGCGACCACTCAGGCTGTAAGTGCCAAAATCACCTCCAACTCACTCAAAGTCTCCTTCAAACTTTCAAATTGGGTTGAGGTAGGCTCTCTACAAATTGTTTTGTTGGTTTATGGTGGTTGTGGATCCTCATGCTTGTGATTATACCTCCAAGAATGCAAGGAAAGAAGACATTGGTAGCTGCTTGTTCATGTAGGCATAATGCTAGGAATTGATGTTTTTTCAAGGTGTTGATTCCCATCTATTCCCTCCATTTTTTCCCATTAAATTCACAATTGTTATGATATGTTTCTATCTTATCTCATTTGCAAAGAATATTAAATTTCCCATCCCCAGTACTTAAACCCTATCCCTCCCTCACATACATTCCCTAAACCCTAATGCCCTCCATCTAATCTACCCAAAACCCTAACAATGGACAATAAACTATCTTGAGCAGCGCAACAAGCAACTTGAGGATGAGAAAGAGTTGGATGAGATGTGGAGGATTCGAAGTGACCAAGTCATTAACCGTAGGAGGCCCGGGGACCCATTGCCCGCTGATAGGGAGTCATTGCTCATCCAAGAAAATTTTCGCTTGGAGAGATTGTTGGAGAAGGCAAATCATGACAAAGAGCTGTTACGCAACATGAAAACACACTATTGGGCAAGATTGCATGTTTGCAAGGCTAAAATGAAAATTCTCCGAAGGAAGCTGTTAGAGGCCCAGAAGAAGAAGAAAAGGAAAAACCCACTCCGTATCTTGGCTGAGGCATCCCTCACTCACCATGGTACTCATTAGCCTTCATCCAGCAGCAAAATCAAAAAAATTTGAGAGTTTTGGAGCATTTTGGAAATTTTTGGAAATTTACAGGTTTTTGCCTGTGGAGTGGTCTCACCCCCCGCGCGACCACTCGGGAGGACTGCTCAGAATCACAAAAAGTTGACATTTTTGGAAAGGGCATGCAAAAACTAGAATTACCTATACTTGGGGTCAACTTGATTTTGAGATTTCGGCCTCCAAAAGCTCAAAATACATCAAAATTTTGACTTTCTGCCCACTTTTTGAGTTGCAGAAAGTGACCTTGGGAGAATTGACTTTTGAAGGGGCCGATCAACTCCAAATCCAGAAAATCCACTTGGGATGGAAAGTAGACACACAGAGCTTTCCAATGAGCCATCTTGCACTTGATTTGGACAACTGGAACCCATTCAAAAAGTGCTGCAAAGGGGCGCGACCACTCGAGCAGGGGGCGCGACCACTCGAGCTAAAATTGCCAGTTTTGACTTTTCAGGCCTGCAAACTCTGTTTTTACCTTGGTTGATCATTTGTACCTGTAAATGATGGATGTATGGATAATTTTCATGGCACATTGATAGATTTAATCTCTCTTAACCCTTCTAGAAGCTTCCTTGATGTAAATAGTGAATATTTAATGCATGGATGAGTTAGCTAAGTTTTAGAGGCAAGTTGTTTTGACTTCCTATTATCTAGTGCTTAGTTTAGAATTAGTTCAAACTACTCCTAGGAAGCTGAGCTCGACCCCTAGAGGTGGGGAAAGGAGTTAGATGGTCTATATTATGCCTTCTCTTGCTCATTTTCATGGTTGGACTCTTGTGGGAGAAGCATTATTGTATATTGTACATCTATTACTGCAATTTAAGGAAAAGGAAGGCCAGGGTTTTGCAGACATTATTGTGGATTCTTGTGGATTGTTGTGTTGATGGTGTGTTCTCTACATGTTATTGTAAGTGTGTTTATGTGTTCCATCTCTTTCTTTGCTGCTAATTGAACAGATGAAGTGATAAAGTTTGAATTCATGCATGCCATGCTCAGCTTTTAATTTTGTTCAATATCTATGTTTTCCACTGTCTAAAGAGGATTCAAAGTTGTTGTTTTCCCTCTTTAGCTCCTCCTCTATCATTCCTGATCATCCATCTCAGATTAAGGCATCAGCACTCACTCCTACCTTGCCCCAAAGATCCCCCTGCAAAAACTGAGCCCAATCCCCGCACCCTGAATTGCACTCCCTCCAATTGCCACCAAAAACCCCAAAAATCTTTAAATCAACCCCCCTTATCAATTTACTAGCCTAAAATCTTTATTCCTAATTTGTCAGCTTATCATATTGAAAGATCTACAGAATCTGACCCGAGAGAGCCTTCTCATACCTCGTAGGGCTAGCTACGAGGTGAAATGGTTTGATGTAGCCTTGAGAGTTTGTCTATCTCAGCCTAGGTGAATTCCAAGCGCTAACATATTGGCGACCATACTGGGGAGAACATCTAATCCTTTGCTCATTGACATGTTATTTCATAAGTCTTAGACGGAGCCTGAAGTTACGCCAGGTAGCCTTCGAAAACGCTCTTGTTTTACATCAGCATTAGTAGATAAACGCTGCTTCAGTCAATCTCCGTGAGCTTGTGAACGTAGCGCTTCATTGACACTTTACCCCAGTACATGTATCAAGTTCAGATCTGATTGTTGATAGTGGACAGCGATCAGACACTTGAAAGGCTGAAATCATTCACTTGGCGACTCTAAATCAGTTTTGAAGATCAGATCCAAAGACTCCACTGGAGGATGATCCCGACCAGCAGAAACATGAAAGGAGAATATGGAAAAATCAGGTATTCAAGTTGGAATTTCATCCAAGACATTTTGTTCTTTGTCATAAATTATTTCTTCTCTTTTCCCACAAATGTCAAGAAGGCTTTGCAAAGTATATTGTATTTGAGAAGAGATCCTCAGCCTATAGTTAATTCTTTTCCTTCGAAGATTGTGAATACCAAAGATTTGCATGCTTTTGAGCTTGATCAAGATCCTTTTTCCGAATTTTGTGATGAACCCCAAGCGACCAAGTCCGATTATATACCTGCTGTACATACCCATACACCTTGTAAAATTCCAGATCGGTATAAGCCTCTTTTTTTACCTTCTGTTCTTCATGCTTTCCCCAAAAACTATGATCTATACTTGCCGATGTTTGATGGTAAATGTAAGAATGTCAACGCTGAGCAACATGTCCAGAATTTTGAGAATTTTCTAGATCTTTTTGAAGTTGATGAAGAAGATGTCAGTATTAGGCTTTTTGCTCTTTCTTTGCAAGCTGAAGTGAAGAGTTGGTTCAAAGCCCTGCCTGATGCAAGCATTTCAGATTTCCAGCAGTTTGTCAAAGTTTTTCTCGACAGGTGGATGATCGGTCAAAACCTTTTCTTGATTGTAGAAGAGTATAACCAGTTGAAAAGACTGCCAGGTGAGACAGTACAACAGTTTTCGGCCAGATTTAATCAAGTTTATTATTCGATGCCAGTTGATATAAGACCTACTCCTAGATCTGCTCTCTTGCACTATCCGGGTGCCTTTGATCCAGAGATGGAGTTTCAGTTGAGAGAAAGAGATATTGCAACACTTCACGAGATGCAAAACAGTGCAGTAAGTGTAGAGGCGCATCTGCTGATCCGAAGGGCAAGAATGAAGGAAGAAGAGATGAAAAGCATAGATCCGGAAAAATCAACATCTCTAGAGGTGAAGCTTGATATTTTGGTAAGTGCAGTGGAAAAGATGATGGAGAAGGTCAACTCAAGAAATGCTTATGATGTTCAAGGCTCGCTGATTAAAGAAGAACAAGTTGCTGATCCAAAACATTTTGTTTCTTATCCTAGTTGTCGTAGATCTGATAATGATTGCTTTGTAGATCACCTTGGTGAAGAAAGAACTGTTGATATGACCTGCATGCTTGATGATATGTTTTATACCGATGATTTGCCTCGGTTTGATCAATATGACGATGATTATGTTCTCCAAACAGAAGCTAATCTTGTAGATAAACCAATAGCTAGTTTGTGGGAGGAAGAGGTTCATTTTCAGCAGCTCAAATATAATGATCACCCATCACATATCAGCTATGACAGTGACGAGGGAAGTGCAGCAAATTTTGAAGTAAGTGAAGGATCTTTACCTTTTTGTTTTGATTCATGTCAGTTCATTAAAGACAACTTCCATGGAATTAGAAATCAGCTGTCAACAAGTCTTGATCTAGACCATCTTGGAGGCAATAAAAATTTTGTTCAAGACTTCTCATATTCAGATTTGCAGCCCCCAAATGCTATTGGTTGTCAAGTTGCAGATGAAGGCATGGAAGTTGATATATTTGATCAAATGATACAAGAAGGTTCCCTACCTTTTTGTTTCGAATCATTTCAGTTTTTGAAGGGTAGATTGCATAGTAAATCATTTAATGTTGAGGATGAGACAGATAACAAAATGCTTGAGCAGCCTGTAGCATCTGATTTGCAGCCACCAAACGAAATTGAAGGGCAGATTACAGATGAAGGTATAGCAGCCGAAATACATGATTTGATGATGCAGGAAGATTCTATTTCCTTTTGTTTCGAAGCATTTCAGTTTATAAGGCAGAATCTTCATAAAATCTCTCAAGAACAGGATGAGCAGCATGTAGGTAATCATGTAATCACAATGGAACCAATAGAAATGGGATTGCAGCAGTCTTTTCAAGTTTTTCATGATCCCATAGCTGATGTGTTGGATGAGTTTTGTAGTCAAAATCTTTCTCCATTGACTACATGTGAGCTTGAAAAATGTGCTGATATGAATTTGATCTGGCAGCCAGTTTCTTCGTCATTTTCAGCAGGGGTCTCATCACAAGGCTCAGATCAAAGTTTGCATGCATGGTATGAGGAAAAGAGAAATAATCCATTGGATGAGCTAAGTTCCAGTGTGCTTGAATTTCAAGATCCTTATGCAGTGTTTTTGGAGGTGGATAGAGAATTCATATCATTCAATGGATCTGTTTCTAAGTTGCCATCAGAGTTGCCTTTCAGTAGTTCTCTCTTGTTGGTCATAAGTGAGAACTTGCGGAGATTTCAAACAGCAGATGAGATACTTACTTGGTTGCATTGGTTGTTTCATTTCACTTGATCAGGTGATGTATGAAACTGTTAGAGTAGGTTGTGATGAATAAGCTCCCCTTTGAGCATCATTTTCAGTTTGTCAGTTGTGCTTAAGTATCGAGTCAATTTTTAGTTGAGTGAGAGTCAATTTGTGTTGTCAACTCATCAGTTTTTAGTCATGCATTTCAGCTTGAGTTTTTGACTCCATCGCCCAATGGTTGCAAGCACTGGTCTGCTCTCCCAGAGGTCTGAGGTTCTTGGCACCTCCAAGGAGCTACCATCCCCATTGGAGCCAATGTTAGTGTCAGTCTTTCCAGCCTTCCTACAGTGATCAAATATGCTCTTACAAAGTGATTTTGGAGTGTCAAGGTCAAATTTTGTCATTTCAGTGAGTCTTCAAGCAAAATTTGGTCACTAGGCATTAGGTCTAGGGTTTGCCCAAATGTCGGTCTATGTCACCATTCAGCTGAGTTTATCATCATTCAGAGGGTTTTCATTGTCATGTCAGTGTCTAATGAGTCATTTCACACCTTGTTCATGCTTCAGTTGCGCCCAGGCAAGGTCATTTCCCTCTCTTAGGGTTTTGAAGGCAGTTTCTCTTGGGCGGACAAATCATCGGCAAAACTTGTTTCCTGATGTTCATACACCCTCCCTTATCCTTAAAACACCTTATCAAACACTTCCCAACACTCAGATCCCCCAAATTCCTCATTTTTTCACAAACCCTAGTTTCTAGCTACAACCTGGCAATTTTCTAGGTTGGGCCTGTGTTTCACTCTTTTGAACCCCTTCCTCTCACTCAATCTCTGAGATTCCACTTTCCCCTACTTCCTAACATCCCTCCCTACTCCCAAAAATTTCCTCAAGAATTTAGAAGCCCCTTATCCCCTTCATTTCGCTCCATTTCGACAAAATTCCTTGTTTCACACATCGGGACAAGTTTCACTAAAATGATGTTTCTGAGCAATCAAAGATGAATTTTGAAAAACTGATAGAGGTTTTTGTCCAAAACATTCCAAGGAAGAGAAACCTCCTTCACGTTTTTCACAGGTGTCATGGTTTGAGAGAAATGTCAAGAATACTGTTGCCTCAGGAGAATCAAAGGCACCTCTGAAGTGAGCTTGGGAAAATCACGTTTTCTCCTAGCTTGGTTGACCAAATGACTTTATTGATGGGTAAAATGATAACTAGACACAAATATCTTTCCAATGAGCTATCATGAGCTCAATTTAGGGTTGAGGAAGGCATTCGAAAGTTGACTACAACAACACTCTTCTTTGAGGCAGCCTCATTGGGCACTTTTTGACCAGTCTCGGGATATTTGATTTTTTATAGGTCAGATCAACTCCAAATTGAAAAATTCCACATTTTTTGGAAGGTAGACTCAAATACCGTTCCAACGAGCTATCCTGCGCCCAATTACGACATCGGGAAGGCCTTCAAACAAGGCTGTGAATGTGCACGACCACTCAGGAGGTGCGCGACCACTCAGAGGCTCTCCTGCAGTGTTAAATTACAACGTGTGCGACCACTCAGGCTGTAAGTGCCAAAATCACCTCCAACTCACTCAAAGTCTCCTTCAAACTTGCAAATTGGGTTGAGGTAGGCTCTCTACAAATTGTTTTGTTGGTTGATGGTGGTTGTGGATCCTCATGCTTGTGATTATACCTCCAAGAATGCAAGGAAAGAAGACATTGGTAGCTGCTTGTTCATGTAGGCATAGTGCTAGGATTTGATGTTTTTTCAAGGTGTTGATTCCCATCTATTCCCTCCATTGTTTCCCATTAAATTCACAATTGTTATGATATGTTTCTATCTTATCTCATTTGCAAAGAATATTAAATTTCCCATCCCCAGTACCTAAACCCTATCCCTCCCTCACATACATTTCCTAAACCCTAATGCCCTCCATCTAATCTACCCAAAACCCTAACAATGGACAATAAACTATCTTGAGCAGCGCAACAAGCAACTTGAGGATGAGAAAGAGTTGGATGAGATGTGGAGGATTCGAAGTGACCAAGTCATCAACCGTAGGAGGCCCGGGGACCCATTGCCCGCTGATAGGGAGTCATTGCTCATCCAAGAAAATTTTCGCTTGGAGAGATTGTTGGAGAAGGCAAATCATGACAAAGAGCTTCTACGCAACATGAAAACACACTATTGGGCAAGATTGCATGTTTGCAAGGCTAAAATGAAAATTCTCTGAAGGAAGCTGTCAGAGGCCCAGAAGAAGAAGAAAAGGACAAACCCACTCCGTATCTTGGCTGAGGCATCCCTCACTCACCATGGTACTCATTAGCCTTCATCCAGCAGCAAAATCAAAAAAATTTGAGAGTTTTGGAGCATTTTCGAAATTTTTGGAAATTTACAGGTTTTTGCGTGTGGAGTGGTCTCACCCCCCGCGCGACCACTCGGGAGGACTGCTCAGAATCACAAAAATTTGACATTTTTGGAAAGGGCATGCAAAAACTAGAATTACCTATACTTGGGGTCAACTTGATTTTGAGATTTGGGCCTCCAAAAGCTCAAAATACATCAAAATTTTGACTTTCTGCCCACTTTTTGAGTTGCAGAAAGTGACCTTGGGAGAATTGACTTTTGAAGGGGCAGATCAACTCCAAATCCAGAAATTCCACTTGGGATGGAAAGTAGACACACAGATATTTCTAATGAGCCATCTTGCACTTGATTTGGACAACTGGAACCCATTCAAAAAGTGCTGCAAAGGGGCGCGACCACTCGAGCAGGGGGCGCGACCACTCGAGCTAAAATTGCCAGTTTTGACTTTTCAGGCCTGCAAACTCTGTTTTTACCTTGGTTGATCATTTGTACCTGTAAATGATCGATGTATGGATAATTTTCATGGCACATTGATAGATTTAATCTCTCTTAACCCTTCTAGAAGCTTCCTTGATGTAAATAGTGAATATTTAATGCATGGATGAGTTAGCTAAGTTTTAGAGGCAAGTTGTTTTGACTTCCTATTATCTAGTGCTTAGTTTAGAATTAGTTCAAACTGCTCCTAGGAAGCTGAGCTCGACCCCTAGAGGTGGGGAAAGGAGTTAGATGGTCTATATTATGCCTTCTCTTGCTCATTTTCATGGTTGGACTCTTGTGGGAGAAGCATTATTGTATATTGTACATCTATTACTGCAATTTAAGGAAAAGGAAGGCCAGGGTTTTGCAGACATCATTGTGGATTCTTGTGGATTGTTGTGTTGATGGTGTGTTCTCTACATGTTATTGTAAGTGTGTTTATGTGTTCCATCTCTTTCTTTGCTGCTAATTGAACAGATGAAGTGATAAACTTTGAATTCATGCATGCCATGCTCAACTTTTAATTTTGTTCAATATCTATGTTTTCCACTGTCTAAAGAGGATTCAAAGTTGTTGTTTGCCCTATTTAGCTCCTCCTCTATCATTCTTGATCATCCATCTCAGATTAAGGCATCAGCACTCACTCCTACCTTGCCCCAAAGACCCCCCTGCAAAAACTGAGCCCAATCCCCGCACCCTGAATTGCACTCCCTCCAATTGCCACCAAAAACTCCAAAAATCTTTAAATCAACCCCCCTTATCAATTTACTAGCCTAAAATATTTATTCCTAATTGGTCAGCTTATCATATTGAAAGATCTACCGAATCTGACCCGAGAGAGCCTTCTCATACCTCGTAGGGCTAGCTACGAGGTGAAATGGTTTGATGTAGCCTTGAGAGTTTGTCTATCTCAGCCTAGGTGAATTCCAAGCGCTAACAAATTGGGTGATTCCATGATTGTTCGACTCTAGCTCCTTTTTCACACTTCGTGGATTGTGCTAGATAGTACCTTGAGAACCATTAGCATTATTGGTGGTTTCTCTCATGCTTGTTAACATTTTTCATCATTGACCGGTAATCAAGCGATTTTCTATCATGCTCGACCTCGGCACATCTGTTTGCATGCTAGAATTTGTACCATGATCGGATGGGTTCAGGACCCCAAACTCAGATTACATATGTTCGGGTTGTGTGGATTGGTTTATGATTACATGACTCATTGATCGATGGCTGCCACCATACCTTTCTTATTATCATGGTCTCATTAGCTGGATGGTTGCGTCCATACCACAGACCTATTTCGTATGTCTTTTGGATGGCTGCGCCCATGCCTAGACTACATGTAATTCATTATCAGAGATATCAGTTGTGTTTGCACACAGGTTCTTCCAGATGGTGTTCCATCTCAGTCAGTTTCGTAAAGAATTTCACCCCTCCCACTCTCAGTCTTCAAACTTTAGGGGGAATCTGTTACACAGTAATTTGTCACTGTCTTCACTCCAGTCTTCCTACTGTGTCATGTGTCCAAGTCGAACATGCTCATATTGAACAAATTCTCTCTGATGTTGCCAAATGACCCACTTTTCCTTAGTTATCTGCCTCATCGTGTCTGTTGGCTAAATAAACACGCTGAAGGGCGCTCCTAAACAGTCCAGATGCCCTGCCAGCACAGAAGTACATGTGATTCATGCGCTGGTTCGATTTCATGTCTCAGCACGAGGTTACTTGTAATCTTTGGTGATGACCTGACTAGCTACGTTATTCAATAGTGATGTCAGCACTATAGATTAGTTATGTACCTACGATGATCCAAATTGGGTGAATTTGTTCCAACAGTCGGCCTTCCAGATGACTCTAGACCTGGTTGTTGGCATAGTTTGTATCGCCCTCCTTTCTCTAGCGTGGTTGTTCTGTCATTTGTGCTAGCTTCCTTGGAGATAAGCTCACTCTTCCACCTTTCATGGACACTCCTTCTCCTATTTAAACTCTCACCATTGCTATGCACTGCTAGTTTTTGGACAGTTTTTGATAGTTGGCTAGTGGAGCAATGTTGTTAGTGTTTGTGAGTTTGCTAGATAGCTGGTATGGGTGTGAGAAGTGTGGGATTGTTGATAGCTTGTGGAAGGTTGTGAAGTTCCCTTAATCTTGTGTAAAACTTGTGAGTGAGAGAGACTTGTGTATTGGGAGATCCATCTTCAGAGTGTGAATGCTTGAGGAACATGCTGGCTGGACCCTTCTGAGAAGGCTTGTGACGTCAAGACTTTGGTTGTAAGCTTACTCTTGTTTCATTATTAATGCAATCAATGATGTTTTACTATGTCTTGTATGTAATGTACTTGATAGCTCATGACTTCTTGAATTTGTGAGTAAATAGATCATCGTTGTTTCTGGTTACGTCCTTTGTTGTATTTCCTTTACATTGTTTCAGGTTGATCACTCGTTAGGAAGCGGAAGCTGGAGCAGCGCAACGAAACTCCATCGACCACCGGTTGAGGTAGGCCTCCAACTATGACTGTTTAAGGAAAGCTATTGTTGATCTGCCCTTGTTTGTGACTAGACCCACTCTATGGCTAGAGGGGTTGCCTCTGTCCGCAAAGGGAACACTTTCCTACATCACAACACCCAACCCAAATGATCCAACATGCATTAGGTAGTGAGTTCTATATACTACAAGGAAATATGTGTGCACTTGGCCTCCTCACAAGTTGGGAAGGGATTTTGGGTCTGTGTCCATTCTCATGCTCCACTCAAGTGATCTACCTTGTCCACACCTATTCTCGATCCCTACACACAACCAACCACAAACCAATAGAGACAAAAAGTGACCTTACTCAGAAGATCGTTAAATCAGAATAACATAAAAACAACTATAAATCATGTTGAATACAAATAGATAAAGGGATGAAACATATGTTTATATTAATCATATAAGTGAAAGTACATCAATATACCTTCAAAAAATAACATCCTCTCCTCCATATTATCATGTGGCCTCCTCTCCAAATACAACAGAGCTTTCATGCTATAGTTTGGATACCTCCCCTTACCCCCTTTCCTCTTGGTGAGATTATATATGCTTATTCTGTCCTCCAGGAGAATGTATCTATACACATAGGGGCTTGAGAAGCTAGGAAACTTTTATAATAATGGACCTCTAGCCAACTCATACACAAGCGGGTCAAGTTGATCTCCTTGGTAATGGAAAAAATCTAGAAATATTTTTCACAATTATGAGATTTTTCTCAATTATGAATTAATTATTATCTCATAATTATAGTATTTTGGAAAATTGATTGTGAGAAATAACCCAATCATGTAATTCCACCCTTTTATCATGGGATAAATCTCACATAAGTAAAATTAAAGGTGAAAGGGGGAAAAATTTAGCCAAACAACTGAGGTAAGTTGATATTGGGTTTCTCTCACTATAGTGGAGTGGAAAATAGAGTTATAACATATGCCCCTTAATGCATGATCTTAGAAGAGAAACCGATCGCCGAAATGCATTACAATAATACTCAATGCTTAAAATGAGAGGAAGGAGCCAAGACTATGAAGCTAGATGATAGGAACTCAAGTGCTGAAGTCTTAAATTTGTTGATAACATCCCCGAGGTGGAAATTTCCATGCTAAGTCAGAAGAAGATGTTGAACATGCTTGCCATAAAATACACTGGAGATCCATGAAATGAAATGATAGAACATGGCCACAAAGACATACACATGGGATCAATCTGACTCGATAAATAGACCATAGCCACAAGAAAATACAATGTGGATCTATGTCATAGTATACATCAGTAGGACTATGGACACATGATAGATAGAGAAGTGTCTCAAGATAATCCTCAAAGTACATAAGAAATACATAACTCCAACTTAGCCTCTAAAGGATACCATATAAGAGTGAGATGCCCTACCCTTGATCCAATTGGATATTGGTGGCCACCTACCACTTGGACCCCCACCATTCTCTCAGTGATTTTCATATGTTTCCTTAATTGTAGCACAATTTACTATTTTTGGCAATTTTTCGGGTCCTGAACTTCCTGAGCCATTTTGAGGCCATAAACGACGTTTCTTTGGAAAAATATGCAATTGGCGATTACTATGGAAATCTCATCGGAAACTATAGTACTCCAAGAGATATTTCCAATGAGGTATCGTATGCATCAAACAGAGATAATATGACCAAGCTATGACACAGGGAAGTTGGTTGCCCAACTAAGCCCAACGAGACCCGTAAGCTCTTGGTGTTACATCTCCTCGGGTTAGGGTTTTGGTTGTGCAAGGTTTTATCTTATTGTTAAATAGAAAAAAGGCCCTTAAGCCTAATTATAACTCAGTTCAGAGGCATGTAGCCACCACATCTCTTCTCAGAGATAAGCTGCCATTGCCTGAGCTAGCCTTATTTCCATTCTATTTGTAAGCATACTTCAGTATGTGATATTAATGAAATGAAGTGTTATTTTTGTTGCGTCTCTGTATTTATGGTTATATATGTAATTTTTTGCATTCCTTCATAAATCCAGATCAGTGGTATTAGAGCAGTTTTCTTTTTCTCTATTTTTCTTTCCATGTCCCCAACGAAGTTGGGATATAAGGAGTTAGGGCTTGAACTAGTTGAACCTTTGCAAGATCAACCTCGCAAATCCTGACAGCCTCCCATGGTGGATGAAAAGAAAGATGAGTGGGTAGGAGATCCTACCAAAATATTGCTAGAAGAATCCCTCGAGTGACAAAGGAACACGATGATGGACAACTTTTCCCAAATCCTTCAACAACTACCTAGGGCCGACACATCTATTTCCAGCAACTACTTGGGAAGAACCACACACTTTAAGGTACAAGTTAACTTTGACATTCCCATATTTGAGGATTAGATAGATGCGAATGTCATAGATAAATGGTTAAATATGTTAGAAGGATATTTTTTGTTCATGATTTTTCCAGCTGGGAAAATATCACTTTTTCACTTCTCAAATCTGCTCCCCACATCAAGGACTAGTGGGAAACCTACTACGAGAAGAACGATGAAAATATAGCCTCAGGTTTTTTAGCCACACCCACTTGTAATTCATTCTGAGATGCCATGGAGGAGTAGTACTAACTCATCAAAATATATGAGGATAAATACATAAAGTGGAACACACTACAGTAAGGAATGGACCAAGACGTGTTGGGATTTACCAATATTTTTCATAACCTTTGCACAAAGTTGGGTATCCAGGATTCTATGTGGGATTTGGTGCTCAAATACCGTGGTTGCCTACAAAATTATATTTATAACGAGATGGAGTTCTTAGAAATCTCCTCACTTGGCACAACATACCAATATGCTATCAAGATCGAGCAGAGGCTTAAAAAAAATAAGTGAGACTTTGGATCTGCGAATCCGAAGAACAAAGGGCAAAGCTAAGGTAGGGTGACCCAAGAAAACCCATAGAAGCTGCAAGAAAATAACACCACATTGAATTCCAAGAAGGACACAGGAAAGTGGTGTGAGTTCCATAAGAGTCCCACTCACAACAAAAGTGAGTGTCGGGCCAAGCAGTTGCTGGTGGCTGAGTTGAAGGCTTCATAATCAGATGCATGTTCCGACCCTGTGTTGGAACCTGCTAAGAGGAATGAAAAAGGGAAGAAAATTATTGATGCAGAGCACAACGCCATTGTTGCCACTGCCAAGATCCATAAGAATGATCCCAAAGATCCAGAGGAGGGGGAGTGTCTTTTCCACTCACAAATGTGGGTGAAGGGCTCGCCGCTACAATTCAGTGTCGATAGTGGCAGCCAAAAGAAACTCATTTCAGCAGAGGTCATGAAGCAGCTAGGCCTATTGACCATACCACACCTGCATTCGTATAACATCAGGTGGCTTCACCAAGGATGAGATCTTTGAGTCAACCAACAATGTCACTTCCCCTACAGCATCAAGCCCTTCATAGATGAGTTATTGTGTGATGTTATTGCTCTTATGGAAGCGACATGTTGTATATGATTCTATACCTCGCTCTATGCTTATTTCATGGGGTAATTCATTATACAGGATACCAAAGGTAGCCCCACCTACTGCTACCTCTTTGATCTCTGCTAAGAAATGAAGTAAGGTCATCTCCAAAACTAGGAAAATCATTTTCTTTCTAGTTCACTCTCAAAGTAAGAGGAAGATTGTAGCCACATCCATGGCCCCTAGGAAGGGTTCCCCCATGCAACAGAAGCAGGTAGATATGGTCATGAAAGAATATAGGGACATCTTCTCCTCACCCACATGGGTATTGTTGCACTGTCAGGTCAAGAATTTGTTTGATCTGATTCCCATAGCATCTCTACCCAATGAGATGATATATTACTGTTCCATTATGGAAAATGCCAATTACAAGCAGCTACATGATCAGCATTGGGTGTCACACAAGTTTCATGTGGGCGACAAAGTTTGGTTGCATTTGTAGAAAGACTAACTTACTAGAGCTCATCGGAAGCTCAGACCACTCCGATATGGTCCTTACACCATTACCAAAGATGTGGAAGATAATGATTTGGAGCAAAACATTCCCCCATTCCTTGGCTTGCACCTAGTCTTCAATGTGGACCGCCTTTGACCAAGCTTTCCACCATTACTGAACACATCAGACATTGAAGAACAACTCACACCGGTAGACATTTCCTCATCTCATGGAGGAACTCAACGCAATGGGACCATTTCTTCCTAAGGGGGGAGGAATGATCGAGGTTGATATTGGTGGCCACCCGCCAATCCCACTTGGACCCCCACCATTGTCTCATTGAGTTTCATCTGTTTCCTTAATTGTAGCTCAATTTACTATTTTTTGGTAGTTTTTCAGGTCCTGAACTTCCAGAGCCGTTTTGAGGCCCTAAACGATATTTTTTTGGAAAAATAGAAATTTGTGATTGCCACATAAATTGTGTCAAAAACTGTATTCCTCAGACATACCTTTCCAACGTGGTATTATACGCGTAAAACAAATATAATATGACCAAGTTACAACCCTAGGAAGTTGGCTGCCCAACTAACCCCAACGGGCCCATAAACTTTTGGTGTTACATCTCCTCGAGTTGGGGTTTTGGTTGTGTAGGGTCTTCTCTTATTGTTCAATAATAAAAATGCCCTTGAGCCTCATTATAACCTAGTTTAGAGGCATGTAGCCAACACCTCCCTTCTCATAGATAAGCTACCATCGCCCGAGCTAGTCTTATTTCCATTATTGTTATAGACATTTTTGTGCCTCGCAGCATGGAGCATGAAATGTCGAGAATTACAGGGATCCAAAGTCCCTAAACATGTTGTTCTTACCCCTAGAGGAACAAGGTCAGCAAACCACAACACTTCCTATCAGTTCTCCACCTGAAAACACTCAAAAACAGGCTATTTTTGGATCATGTCAGCTGCTCCACTGAGCATCTGCGCTGAATGTCAACTGCTCCTCCTTGTACCTGCGCTGGGCGAGATTGGCCAAGTGGCACAGTCATTCTGCAAGGTGTCAACTGCCCAGGAAGCTTCCAAACTGACACTTGGTTCAAGGAATTAGCCCTATGATGAGTAAGAGGTACTTGATCTCCATGTGGAAGCAAGGATCTCCAAGTGGACTCAAGAACTGAAGTTTAACTGAAGAGGGAGAGGACACAAGGCAGCTTTAGGTCAGTCTCAAGCTGACTCATCCTTTCTCCAAATCTCTTATATATAGAGCTCTTCTATGAGGTCTAGGGAGGCGGGAATTTTGTGCAAAGCAAGGAAGTGATGTTGGTTTACAGTTAAAGCTATTGGGTGATTGCTTTTATAGAGGGGAAGAGGAGATTTCTTGCTGCCGGGGAGGTGCTGCTGGATTGGAGCCATTTATGGTTGTAACCTTCTCAGAACCTTTTTCTTCTATCAATAAAGCTTTGATGTTCTCCTATATACTTGTATTGCAATGATGTATTGTTTTTATCTATATATTTGATTCATTCTAATCCATGCATCAGTTATGAGTACATGTTTCTTGTAATTTCCCTCTCTTGTTTTTGCAGGATCTTTGTGTAGCTGGGCCGGCAAAGGGAGCAAGGAGCTGGGAACAAGAGGCAAAGAGAGAAGACAGGATCGACAAAAGCGAAAGACATCGGTTGGTCAATCTTTTCTTCCTTCTCTGTACTTTCATAAAGGAAAAATATCAAAGCTTTACTTTCAGTTGTTGCTAAGGAACTATCACCCTTAGAGTAGGGATAGGGTCATTCCGAGTCGGATACTTTTCCCCACAACAATTATGTTCGTAATCATACTTCAGTATTTGATATTAATGAAATGAAGTGTTATTTTTGCTACATCTATGTATTTATGGTTATATATGTAATTTTTTACGTTCCTGCATAAATCCAGATCAAACCTAGGGTCTTCGACATAACTTCGATGCTAGGAATATACATTATGTGAATGTATGAGTTGATGTTAAGCATGGTAGAAACGGTTTGATTACTAGCCAATGATGTAAACTAGTAACATACCCGAGGGAATCCACAAATGAGGAAAATGGACCCCAAGGTACCTAGTACAATCCACGAAGTGTGAATAAATGAGCTAATGGTCAACATAGGTTGAGACTTCCCTTGAACACATAGTGACACAATATAAGAGTGACTCGGTAGCATGGCTAATGAGAACCACGTGATATAATGCAATGATGTAGGAGGCATCGAGGCATGTTCCATATGATTGGAAGAGTAACCAACCAGAGGACTAAAGAGAATCATATGGATGGTATGGATCCTAGGCATGTTAAAACCAAACTATGAGACAATGAAACAGAAAGATGTCGTGTTCAAGGGCGATGCAAAGAATGTTTCCATTTGATTACTAATAGAAATAAATGTTCCATCCCTTCTCTTTTTATAAGTTCCTTTTTCATAAAGTTGTTCCCCAAGCCTGAAAAAGAGATAAAGGGTGAGGATAGAGGGCTAGGGTATTACTTTTTTATAATTAGTCTATCCTAGTCCGTAAAAGTGTTAAACTTATACTAGGTAGACGACCCTTCAAGTACTTTCACGAGTGTGAAGGAGACAAGTTGACTTGAAATTTTTTTCTAAATTAAAGAGTCTAAAAGGAGCTTAAAGAAAACTCCTCCTAGAGGAACAAGTGGTATAGAGGATATAAACTTGTTCCAGTGATGATGGAACTACTCATGAAATAATGAGGTTAAGAAGCTAGCTAATAGGACCACTCATCATAGTGGTTCCTCTAGGAGAGGGTAAAACACCAAGTGAAAGTGAATGGTGGGCCAAGTAGGTGATGATGATGGAAAAGCAAAACCAAGCCTCATCATGCAGAAGTAGGTCGATAAAAAGTGGCAATAACGAGGGACAAAGTGTGGAGTCCTCCTGGGGTAAGACCAAAAATATGATGAAGAAGAGGACATGAGGCTCAAATTCTAGGTCATGGCAGGTGAGAAGGAGGGATTCCAAGAAGAGAATAAAAATGACTTCATGGACACCAAGACAAAAAATAGGTGCCCGCAAGGGTATCCATGATAAGGTAAGCTCTACTTCCAAGTGACAACATGCATAAAGTAAAGTGGCTAAATTTGCAACTTGACGAGGTTAGCCTTAAGGTATAAATATGGTACTGACGGTCAAAATGCAACGATGATGGCGAAAATGACCTACCCATAGATTCAAGAGAAACATACCTAAGGTCCATAGGATGTCGCAATAAAAATTCCACCATGTCCTATAAAAACCATATAGAAAAACTAGACCCATGGTTAGATTAGATAATGAAAGAAATAAACATGGATTAGGTAAAAACAATATTACATAGTTTTATTCTGAATTTAAATTTTTTTTTGGATTTTTGGCATAAATAAGGTATGAAAAATGCTCACATCACACATAAAAACAAAAAATGGATAAAGCATCACAATCTTATTTATAATATGTACAAGTGCAACACATTCCAAGAGGTCACGCTAATGTCTACCCATAGCTAGGAACATACAAAGGGTTTCTATACACGAACACATGGAGGTTAAGGGCACCATATGGCTCACTAATGTGGGGCCATGCCAAAGCAGGTAAAAATTCCTAATAAAGAAAGGTTGACCATGCCAGGGACATTATAACATAATCGCACTCTCAAAATTAACATGATGACATAAGGGAGGATCAAGACATAAAGGGGGTACAAGATGCTCATCAATAAGTGGAAATAAAGTGGGAAATCTGTTGGCAAGTTTGGTATTAGAATCTAATGATTTCAGTCGGTCTATGAGTGGTATTTCCAAGTAAGGTCAAGGAGATGCCCCCTAGATTGATTCAAGGTTTTGTTTGCGAATATCCACCTTTTCCAAGTCAAGAAGAATAGAGGCATGAAGAGGCATAAACCCCTAGGATGATCAATAAGTGAATCCATTACCTCTGAGATGACTTGTTGAGAAGAAGACTCATCATCAATGGAGTCACGTGGAAGAGGCAGAGTGATGGCTCGCATGGGCAAAGGAAATTGGTCACATTCCATATTGGGATGGATTTTCTGACCAACATCAGGAGGTACTGACAGGACTACCAAGGAGGCAATCTTTTCCACTAAAGGTGGTTGAGGGTGTTCACTAACTTGATCAACTTCCATAGGAGTAGGCAACACCACCCAAGGATTAGGAGGTCTATGGGGTTCATAGGTGTTAGAAGAGATCATATGCATAAGAGCTTCATAAGATGTAGAATGAGTGTTGGGTGATAGTAATTGAGGAACTACCCCAATAAGATATGAGCTTTTAAACAAGCCCATGACAACACTATGATATTGGCCGGGGTTATCTCCCACAAGTGGGACTAAATTACCTGTAGTGGAAATTTGATTTGATGGCACACAATAGTCAAGATGGCTGATAGTGAAAATCTTGAATTCATGAGGAAAGAAAAGTAAAAGAAAGACAGACAAGACAACTACAGTCATGTCATAGAACCAGTTATGCTCAAGGAGTAGGTTATAATCTAAAGGAGCGTCGATGACTTCAACATCGACATAAATTTTTTTACCTCCTAACTCAATGGAAAACTTGGGAAGAACCCCCTTAGGTACAAATTTATGTCCATCAAAGGCTTGAAGAGTAGTGTTGGATGTAGCAAGCATTGGAGAGCCAAGATCCTTCCAGCATGATGCTGACATGACACAAGTGGAAGAGCTTTCATCCACCAAAGTGCGATGAATATTCTTATGAAAGACAAGCACGATAATATAAAAATCAATCTGATGGGAAGGCAAGGGTCAACCTTGTCAACATTAAATGTGATGATACCTGAGTCAGAAAAATCAACTCCACCAATCATAGACAACAAGGCCTTGCGCTACTCAGGAAATCTTTGCAAAACCTCTAGGGCAGACATGGTACAAGGAGCCTCACCAAGATTTTCAATAATATGGTAATGTTGAGCATCCCAAGTAGAAGGATTCCATGGTGTCTTACGAATAACACCCTTTGGGGTGTGATAGATAGGTTTCATAGGCTTAACCAAAGTGAGAGGTCTAGTGGAAGTAGGTGGAACTAGTAGTTCTTAAGAATAACTCGACTCAGGAACATCATAGGATTTGGCTCACGTAGTCACATTCACATATTATTTGCACATAAATATAGATGAACTATGGGTGTGATGAGAAAATGACTCCTCATTTCTCCCTTGCAGAGGTAGAGGAGGTTGAGCAACCATTTGTTGTTGAGGTTGCACAAGGAATGGATGAGTCAAAATAATAGATTGTTGAGTAGATGATTGTGAAAGGAGCCTATGGACTTCATCCATGCGAGAGCACTCATGAGTGAGGTGATCACCTTGACAAATTTCAAAAGGGAATTTGATTTCATGATGATGTTCATTGGTGCCCCCTCCCTGATTTTGGGGATTGATTTGGGGTTCTTGAGAATTTTGGTTCTTTTTTTATTCTTCTTATTATGCTTTTTACCACCATATTGTTGGTTGTTCTTCGATTGAGTGGACTTCACCATTGGAACGTCGATGACTACTTAGGATACAGTGCTTTAGTAGAGCCAGATGCACTTGGTGGGGCTTAAGATGTAATGATCAAGTGCCAAAGTTGAGCAGTAAGTTGGCTCACAGAAATGGAAACAGATCCAATCACACCATCGACATGTGGGCCAGGAGCAAGTTTAAGAGGGTTAATAGAAGGCCTAGGGGCATTATGAAACACTTTTTATAGCATACCCAACTGTGAATATATAAGATCCAATTGTTGGGTATGTAAACTAGCTTGCTCCTTCGTAATAGCTCAAAACATGGACACATCCTTGGCAAGTCGGGGTCAGAGAGAGTGAATGAACCATTTACGTAAGATTTCATCTCATAACCTGGTTCTCACTAACCGCTTGCAACAATGCCACTCATGAATGTGGACATAAATTAATGTGGCATCATTATGTTTGAAGTTCGACAAGAGATCAGAGTTTATATCATATCGAGTAGGCAACTGGAAATGTGTCAAGAAGGTTTGAGCTAAGGAGGCAAAGTCATTGTAGGATGTAGTATCTAACTCAATATACCACTTTGCAACATCCCTAATTAACTTTCATTGGAACAAGAAAAGTTTAATAGAATCATCCACCAAATAAGTAGAGAAACACCATAAGTGAGAGGTGGTAATGTGGGTGGATGGATTTTCCTCATGCTTCCCTTCAAACTTGGGAATATCAGATGGCGATTTGGCAAGCATGGGTAGCCGCCAAGGATCATCACGGATGGGGTCATTATTCAAATTTTCTAAATCTGATAAATCAAGAGAATATAAGAACGAATTGTGGAGTTGGATAAATGGATCATAGGCAGGAGAAGCCCCTGACCAACCTTGCAATCCTGCCATATAGGGATTGTGATGCATAGTGTGTTGGTTAAGGAATGGGTTCACCTTGACATATGATTGCTACGGGCTATAATGAGTGGTTTAAGGAATATTATCCCCAGGGTACGTGCCCCCAGAGAGTAAAGGACCCCCAAGAGTATGATTGCTCATAGGATTGTAACTAGGAGGATAAGATGGGCTAGCCTGAGCAGTAGGACCGACATAAGGAGAATAACCTATATGAGTGACAATACTAGAAACAGGGTTACCTCCAGGTAAAATAGCCCCTCCATGAAAGGTACTGGTAGGTGGCACCCCTCCAAACAACGAACTTTACCAGGCTTGCAACATTCTAGAAGCAATGTTGCCCCCAGGTTGACTACGAACAACTGATGATCCCCCCCACATATTTCTGGAAGTTACCATGCCTAACTCAGGAAAAGGAGTCGTTGGTTGAGCAAAGCCAGGTGAAACGACTCTTGATCCTACCAATTGACCAGGATGAGGCACCATGGTTGGCATAGAAGATGCTGTGGGCATGAAAACATTCAAGAGATTTGTAGGAGCTATAGGTGAGAGTGGTGGAATTCCCTAAGAAGAAGTGACAGGTGTAGATGGAGGAGTAGGTATGACCACACTATGAGGTGACAATGGTGACATGGCAGCTAACACTGTCGATGCAGAAAGTGACTAGGTCTCAGATTCCACCATACAAGGGATATCTGAAAAAGGTACGAAAGTATAGGCAAATGTAGAACTATCAGGGTTTATTTGCAACAACATAGGTCCTAATGGACTAGTTAAGGGTGGATTGGCTAGAGTAATAGAATCATCTACCAAAGTTTCAACAGAGATCAGATCACTATTAGAAGTACTAGGTATAAACTCCAAGATTATGTGTTGGTCTAAGTCTTTAGCAATGACACGAACTCTCCATGCAGGAGTGATAAGTCCACCTCATTTAGGAGGCAAACCGTGAAGATGATGCGACTAATAGTAGAAAAATTTAACAAGGGCGATAAATTATGTATTAATACAATTATGTTAGTGCAAACACCCTAAGGCAAAAACTACTGACTCTAACCAAACAACACACACTAGAAATGTCCTAAAATATAGCACACGTAGACCAAAATACAAATAAGTTGGAGATGGAATAGTTATACTAGTGACTTGTTTCCCAGCCCTTTTCACTGCGAACTTGGTACAAGTTCCCTCACTAGACATGGAACACCCCCAAAGAGGACTAATAGAGTATGACTAATATTTTTCCCAAGTATAGAGAATATGACCCCGACCCCTCACCTTTGTATGAGCCCTAAGAGATAGGAAACTATGGTTACCATTAACAATAACATGACCTGGGGGGACAGTCATAGGAGAAATCCACACGTAAGGGAAGGACACTTAACTCCAAAAAGGAGCTAAGACCAAAACCCCCTCGAGAGTTTCCTCCCAAGTGGTCCCCAAGCTCTACAACAAACATTACTAACATTATTTGTATGCTTACAAATTTCGCTACATCACACCACCTGAAACTACGTGAAATGGCTCATGTCACCCTGTCTAGCCCAAGTGTGACCTCGTGGTTGACCCTTTTGTGAGGAGGCCTTCCCATACTGCACTACTGCAAATGGATTTAACTCCCTGCCACGTGTTGCTATGTTTATTTGTAGTCTTGGAGAAGTTAGCTCACACTCTTATCTCCAAGACCCTAGCCTAAGCTAGTGTTGGTGTGCTACCAGTAAAAATAAAAGAGGAGTCTAAGATATTTTAATTATCACGTTGATTTTAAGTGGCTATTATTTACACAGTTGGGTTGTAGTGTGAAACCGAAATGGTGTGAAAGACTCTTTGTTAGTAACCCTGACGAAGCTATATGCAAATTCTCATTTCAATTCGAGGAATTCTAACTATAAGAGGGTAAACAAATTTCCACAGAACACACCAATGTCTATTGATGCACTTCTCACTAAATTCTAATATGAAAATTATCCCAATTTGTTTTTCTTTTTAGATTGATGACCCAAAAGCAAACCAAAAAGGAAAACCAAAAGTAACCGAGAAGAGACCAAAGAACAGTTCCCAAACAAGAATGCAAAGAACTCCAAAAGCGTTAAAGCTAATAAAACAAATTCAATCAAACAAACACACTCAAAGCGATAAAACCAAAAGGAAAAAGTCGAAGAAGGAAGGCAATGCCAATAGGTTAGGGTTGTACCACAATGGATCAACTAAGGCCAATGTTCTACAAATGTGAAAACCAAACCCTAGCGGAAGGAAGGCCTAAAAAATATTAAATGAGAGTGATATAAAGAAATAAGAAAACACACTCAAATGACCTCTTCTAGATGACAACTGCACAACCAACAAAACACCACCAATTGTGACAAAAACAAACAAGAGAAGAAAGAGATCACTTAGAAACAAGTGAGAAAATCCACAAAGGAAAAAACAAAAAAAAGAGATATTATCTATTAATTTATCAACTAAATAAATCTGAAAATTTGGATCCAAAGATGAGGACAATAGCCTTAACCGAAGCACACCAAACTTCCAATGAAAACCTTAGAGTAGCACTAAAGGAATGATCCAAAAAAAAACAACAAGAGTATGCTTAGATATGATATGTTTCATAGTTGAAATAAACAATAAGAAATAGATCCAACAAATAGTAGCAAGTTTTGAAGAAAAACACCTAAAAAGTAAAGCAAATAAGTTGAAATAAAACCCAAAAATTGGGAAAAATGGATAGAAAATAGATTGATTTTTCAATTAGCGATATCTTCCTCATACAGACTCCATTTTGGGTGGTTATTTTTTTGTTTTAAGGTAAACTTTAAAGAGTATTATAGATATGTAAGTAGTTTTACTTAGTTCTATACAAAAAATAATAGAAATGAATAGAAAAAATAGTTGCACGCGAGGGCAGAAGAAAAACAAACTGGTCAATCTTCAATTGGCCACAACTCTCTCATACGAAGTTCGTTTTCAGTGTTTTTTTTTATTTTATGTATAAATATGAGAGGAATCCATATCTATGGTTATTTTTATCAAATTCTATACAAAAAAAATTGATAAACTAGATGTGGCTTATAATTCTCTCATAAGAAAAAAAACAAAAATAAAACTTTAGATCTAAGATCCGCTCAGATCTCAAGCAAGTAAAACCAAATGGAGATAAAAAAATAACCCAAAAATCCATAAAGAACTCAATCGGAGACAAAAAATAACTTTATCCAAATCTAAAGAGAAGGGATCTAAATACAAAGAGGGAAAAAGAAAAATTCCCTCATTGAAAGCACCAATTTTGTCGCATTTAATTCTACAAGGAACTATTGCTCCGCAATATCATGGTTGATTGAGATCACCAAACTGCAAAAGGAAATACCAATAGAGATATAATAGTGTCCCAACCCAAATGATCAAACATGCATCAAACAGTTAGTTATATATACTACAAGAAAATATGTGTGCACCTAGACTCCTTGCAGGTTGGGGAAGGTTTTTGGGTTTGATGCAGATTCCCGCACTCCACTCGAGTGATATACCTCATCCAAACCTGATCTTGATCCCTACACACAACCACAAATAAAAAAAAGACAAAGAGTGACCTTCCTTGGAAGATCGTTAGATCAGAATATGATAGAAAAAAATATAAAGCATGTTGAATACAAATAGATATAGGGAAGGAACATATGTTTTTATTAATAATATAAGTGAACGTACATCAATATACCTTCAAAAAATAATATCATCTCCTCAAACTTGTAGTATGGTCTCCTCTCCCAATACATCATAGCTCTCAAGCTATAGTTTGGATACTTCCTCTTACCCCCTTTCCTCTTGGTGAGATTATATAGGCTCATTATGTCCTCCAGGAGAATGTATCTAGACATCTACGGGCTTGAGAAGTTAGGAAACTTCTATAATAATGGAACCCTAGAAAACTCATACACAAGTGGGTCAAGTTGATCTCCTTTGGAATGACAAAATCTAGAAACCTTTTTTACAATTATGATATTTTTCTCAATTATCTCAACTATGAAATGATTATTATCTCATAATTATAATATTTTGGCAAATTTATTATGAGAAATAACTCAATCATGTAATTCCACCATTTTATCATGGGATAAATCTCACATAAGTAAAAGAAAAGGTTAAATGGGATGCAATTTAGCCAAACAATTGAGGTAAGCTGATATTGGGCTTCTTTCACCATAATGGAGTGGAAAATAGGGTTACAACATCCAAAGGCATCATCAACAAGATCAATTCCATTTTTTCCTACGTCATATGAGCTCACTCTTGAGGGTAACATAAGAAATTTCATATTGTCAGATCGGACTTGCTAACACAACCTATTTTTGTCAAAGGATGGGGCTCGAAAAATACGGGAAATTTTAACTTGGAACTACTACTTAAGAACCTATGCGAGATTATTAGTGGAAAAGGTCTATGGGCTAGTGTCATTAAAGAAAAATATATAAAAAAAATTGGACCTTTCGGGGTGGATTTGAGCATGAGCTCTAATACCATCAAGGATATCAAAATCTTGGAGAAGTATGCTTCTAACGAAACATTGGTTTCTTTGAAATTTGTCTTAGAAAATTGGAAATGGGTCCTCTATGAAAATAGGCCTTGATACCTTATCAGGTATGGATGTCTCTCACACCCTTTCTTTCCCACTGATCACTTTTCTTCATGGTGTTAACATCTAGGTGCTTAAGGACATAATCATTTTTCCTAAATCGAATGCCTCTGCAACACATTGGAAAGATGCCCATATGTTGAACATTATAGCTCGTCTTTCACAAGAACAGACAAAGTATATTCTTAAATTGAAACAAGTTGGGATATTCCTATCCCACTTGGAGGACAAATTACATTGGAAGGGATGTTTACACAAAGGAAAATTCATCATTAAAGAAGCCTATAACATCAAAAAACAACATGTGGGGATGGATCCAATCTTCTCTAGTGGCACATAATCAAATATTAACTTTGGAAAACCTAAATAAGTCGGCTTTTTAGGGGTTGGGACATTGCAGTCTTTGAAGAGATCGTGGAGAGGATACCTTTCATATTTTCCTACATTTCCCATTTTCTAGATAGGTATGGCTATAAGTGGTTAGAATCCTTGATTCCAATGTTGTTCTAGGTTGGATGAACATCAGAGGCTACCTTCTGCTTTGGTTTTCTACCAACAAACTTCACAAGTCACTCCTCTTCTTTCTTACATGGGGCATTTGAAGAACCCACAATGCTCTTATCTTTGATTCAATTCATCCAGAAGTACACAATATTTTCTCTTCAATCATGGCATTCTAAAAAAAAATCTCTGTAGTGGCCACCCACTCTCCCTGCTCTCCTTGCACCACCATGGATATATGGACAAGTTTCCTAGTTGGCTTCTTCGATGGAGCCAACTCATTCAGATCATGCAGCAATGGCATGGAAATCTACTTGCGCCCTATTCATTGTTTTAGTTTTTTTGGCTCAGTGGTAAGGGCATGAACACCAAGGCCCAACTTCTAGCTTTATGAGCACCCCTTCACTATGCTATTTGGATTGGCTTGTGAGATATTATCATTTTTGGGGATTCCAAGGAAATAATTGACTAGGTAAATGATCACAAAAATATTGAAACTCTGGCCCTTTTTACAGGTCTATTCGGGCACACCACTCCTGGCATTCAGATCAGTACAATTAGGGCTCATCAAACCCTAATTCAGTTGTTACATGCCCTAGACAAGTCATCTCATTGAATGCTTTCATCCGTGAAAGTTTTCTAGCTTGAATCCTTGCTAAAATGCCTCCTTCGGATACCAGGGCAGCCTTGGTTAGGGGTAAATGAACTGCAGAGAAGGCAGACCCATTTAGGCCTACAATGCAGTGCACTTAGGCTCACTTTGTCCTACACTAGGTGAGATTGAGCGAAATTTACATAGGGTTTTGGGAATATTCCTTGATTCTAGATCATTTTAGAAGGATCCCATCTCTTATCTCCTCTTATGAGATCAAAATTGGATAGGCTAAGGATCCATTAACCTCCTATCCTCTCATCCCTTGCTCCATGGAAACTAACTCCAAGTTTGGAAGGCCATTCAATACACTCATTTATGACAAAACCACCTCCATTTCCCTATAAATTGAGCATTCATCATAGTGATCAAGGGGCTAGAATATGAAGTTTGTAGATAATTTCTGTTGGTTTTAGATATGAGTTCATGTCAAGCAATGTTACGTTGCTGGATTTGTGTGCTTTTGGTGTGATGATGGTTAGACTAAAGCTGGAGGAGTGGCACATGATTGAACTGTATTGGGTGAAACTCTTCCTTCTACATTACTAAAGTGTTTATTCCTGTTCTCATATTCTTGTTCATATCTATGATGATTATGTGTTGTAATGCCTTTGATTCCATTGGTTTATGGTAGATAGATCATGTATGCTTTGATTATTTCTTGTTTCTGTTTCTGTTGATACAGGTACCAATTGAGCGGATTTAGTTCAAGTGGGAGCGACAGAAGCAATTCAAAGGGGATTAAGGAAGCAAAATACTACAAGTAAGTTACTTCATCTCATATATCTACTATAGGAAAAGGAAAAACTACTTTCTTTCTGTTGTTATAGGTGTAGCTACCCACCTAGGGAAAATGTGTTTATCTGTAGATGCAAATTCCAAATTGGCAAATCGGTGACCATACTGGGGAACAACTATCATTCCTGGTATTTTATCCTCATCACATTACACCCTAGTAGACGTTTCTTAACTTCATTGATCTTATTTCAATCCTTTGAAGTGCTTTTGGTCAAAAAGTGTGCTTGAATGTCTCTTGATTTGACTCTCTGGCACCAGCGTAGTGTTGGTCTTAACATAGTGCATTGTAGAGTAGCCTTAGCTTGGAGACAGTGCACTACAACACACTATCTCCCACTCTAGCCTGCGTTGATCCCTCTTAGGCTAAAAAACCCACCTTTGGTTTGATTTTTCCAAAGTTGCTTCTATTTCTATTTGCTGAAAGATCAATTTTTCTTATGGTTCTGAAATCAAGTTGTATTTCTCCTCCTAGCCCTACATTGTCCTTAATTTTTTAGTGTTTCTTAAATGATTTCTTTATCATTATCGATTCATTGTCAAAGTTAGCTTATAGTCGATCAGTCTTTTCTGAAAAGCAAGTGTTGTAAAGTCTTCATTTCTTTGAAAAAGGAACTATCGTAAAGTCATTGTTTCTTGCGAAAAGGATTGATTGATTGTTTGTGCATTTAGTTTCCTTTTGTTCATCTAAAAATTAAGGGAAATGAAAAGAAAAACTTGCATTACGCATTTAGAGGTTTGTGTGCGCTTGAAGGAATAGTATAGGGAAAGTTGCATTAGATGTGCTCTATTCTCTTTGATTAAAGATTTTGATTGCTCTATCCCTTATAGTTAAGGTTTTCATTGTTCAAATCAAATGAAAATAATGTTCACAGTTACTTGGTAATCCTTTTGCCTAGATTATCCCTCTTTTGTTTTGTTATGTTATTTTAAAATAAAATTAATTGATCGTGGATAACATTCTCTATGTCACTCCTTAGTTGATCTTAGGTTGAGACATATGAAAACAACTCCGGAGTCCACTGATCAAGGAATTCCTTTTGATGGGAACCCTAGTCTGTTTCCTCCTTTCAGAAATATTAGTGATCCTTATATGGCTACATTGTCCCTTCCGGGACTTACCATTGACTTTCCAGTATGGTTGATCTCAACCTCGTTGGCCCCTCAACTGAATATTCCTACAACTAGACAAAATCAACCTCCATTTGATCCTAATATTGACCCTTTACCTTCTTCATCAATTGTTTTTTCCTCCCCTTCTTCCTCTTCACCTGGAGAAAGTATTGACACTAGTAACCAGGTGGATAAGAAGAAGAAGAAAGGGAAGAAGAAGAAGAAGAAAATTCAGCAAGGGGGCAACCAAGCAACCATTTCTTCGAATGAAACTACTGATGAGAAACCGTCCGATAAGCCTCACAAACTTGGATAGCCTTGCAAACTTTGTATGGGAGACCATATTCTTCAAAATTGTTCTGGTATTCCTCATATCTTAGAAGAATGGTATTCTTGTTCACATCATCCTGTGCCATAAACTTTTGGAGATCATGCTGGTGGCACACCATCAACTAGTGGTAGTAAAGTTCATGGAAAGAAGGGTAAAGTTAAGTTTCCTTGTAGGTTATGTGAAGGGAATCAACCGATTCACCTTTTTCCCTATGTGGATGAAGCCCAGAAAGCGTTGGATAGCCATCTCACTTCTCTACAATGACTTCCATCTCATTACACAGGAGACTATCCCTTAATCCTTCACTAGTTGATGAAATCACTAACCCAAATCAACCGCCGGTCAAATCCACTCTCTCTGAATGTGAATCCCATGAGTCTATACCTGTCAAATCACCGGTCAAGGAAACAGTTGACCTGATTTCACCTTTAGTTAATTGTACCTTTCCCGTAGGGAGTGAGTATGATACCACTCAGGTTCTTTTCATTTCTTCAAATTCTAATGAGCTTAGAGGCAACCCTCCTGTTCCATCAAGACAAAAGGAAAATCCTCCCATTCTCATAACTCAAGGGGGTAATTCTCCCATTCTTATAGTACCCCGTCCAAGTATTCTGGTCACTTCCTTTGATTGGAATCGACAGGTAGGATGTTGTCTTCCCTCTTATGTGCCTTTCCAGATCATAGTACAGGTTTATAATATGATTGTATTTGGCACAATTATAGATGAACATGCATCTCTGAGTATCATTTCTTCCACTGCTTGGAAGGCGCTCGTTTCGCCGCCACTTTTGCCTGTTACCCAAAATCTGTTGGATTTTAACAAAGGAACCAGTCAACCATTAGGGATCCTTCCTCAGTTGCCTATTACTTTGGGAGGAAAAAAATGTTTATCTCAATGTGATGGTAGTCCCATTAGATTACAATTTACTTCTTGGGTGCAACTATGTTTATGACATGAGAGCTATTGTTTCAACACTCTTTCGAGCGATATGTTTCCCGCATGAAGGCAATATTGTCACCGTTGACTAGCTTTCATTTCCCAGTATAAATATGGCTTCCAGTCAACCATCTTCCCTAAATGGTCCTTATGTCCCAATGGTATCTTCCCCACCACGGGTCAATTATGTGGAAACCTGTTCCATGCCTACATCAACTAACGATTAATTCTGTGATGTTGTGCATTATGTACTGGGGCATTGGAACCAAATCTCCCTAATGGATTCCTTGCTACATATCCTTTCTAGAGTATTATTATCCCATCTGATGAGAACCTCTTAGAATTCATGACCTCTTATCGATCATGATCAAGGAATATGAGGATCCATTAAAAAATGAAACAAAGGAATATGAGGATAGTTCTTGGTCTTGTGTCAACCTCGTTAAAAAATGAAACAAAGGGTATGAGGATAGTTCCCAGTCTTATGTCAACCTCATTAAAAAATGAAACAAATGGTATGAGGATAGTTCCTAGTCTTGTGTCAACCCCGTTAAAAAATGAAACAAATGGTATGAGGATAGTTTTTGGTCTTGTGTCAACCTCGTTAAAAAATGAAACAAGGAATATGAGGATAGTTCTTTTACTGTGTCAACCTCATTAAAAAATGAAACAGGTCCATGAGCATAGTTCCTTGTCTTGTGTCAAGCTCATTAAAAAATGAAACAAGGAATATGAGGATAGTTCTTTTACTGTATCAACCTCATTAAAAAATGAAACAGGTCCCAGAGCATAGTTCCTTGTCTTGTGTCAAGCTCGTTAAAAAATGAAACAAGGAATCTGAGCATAGTTCCTTGTCTTATGTCAAGCTCATTAAAAAATGAAATAAGGAATCTGAGCAGAGTTCCTTGTCTTGTGTCAGGCTCATTAAAAAATGAAAGAAGGTCCCCTGGAGCAAAGTTCCAATTCGAGTCCTTGATTAGATCTTGTAAAATCCCAGTCGAGTCTTTCACTTGATCTCGTAAATGAACCTTCATTCCATCCACCTAATAGCCATGAGTAGTCTACTTAGGTGAATGTAATGAAGCTTGGGGGGCATGCACCTAGAATTGAGTCATCATGTTGGGGGCATGTAAACCAATCTCAAGCATAGTTTTTCGTTTCAAGCTTGTGTAAACATGAAACTGAATCCAAGCATAGTTTTTCATTTCAAGCTTGTGTAAACATGAAACTGAATCCAAGCATAGTTTTTCATTTCAATCTTGTGTAAACATGAAATTGAATCCAAGCATAGTTTTTTGTTTCAAGCTTGTTTAAACATGAAATTGAATCCAAGCATAGTTCCCTATGGTTTAAGCTTGTGTAAAAATGAACCCATCTCCATTTTAACCCTCGTGATTTCCATTACATCAGCCTCTTTTGTCAAATGAGCCTTGGTTTTTCTCCTTCCGTCGTCACTATTTGCTTGGCTAATCATACACTTTCACTTGGTTGTTTTACCCTTTTTGAGGAAAAGTTGCAATGAGTGGTCTTATTAGCTAGCCTCTAAAATCAACATGTTTTGAGAAGTTCCAACATCACTAGAGCGAGTTGTTATCCTAGACACCACTCGTTCCTCTAAATGGAGTCCTCTTTAAGCTCTTTTTAGACTCTCGAAATATGAAAAGATTGTCGAGCGCTTGCCCTTTTCAGCTCATAAATGGATTGGAAACGAAATCTACTTAGTATAAGTTTAACCCTTTTCCGAATTAAGATAGATTAGTTGCGAAAAAGTAATACGTTGATCGAACATGGTCAATTGGTTCTCTCTTGTATTATTTTACACTTTTTCAGACTTGAGAGACAAATTTACAAAAAAGAACTTATGGAGTTTTCTTTTTGTCCCTTTTCAAACTCTCTAAATATGAAAAGGATTGAGTTCTCATTGTCATTAAACTCGTTAAAACATCAAATAGTGACAAACTTGTCCATCATGACAAGACCGAGTTTCACCTTTGCTAGGCTCATTAAAACATCACATAGCGATGGATTCACCTGAAGGGTGGAATTATACTACAAGCATGTGTTATCCTCCTCAATATTGTTAAAAAATAAAGAGGTATTGGTCAGTAATGACTGGGGAAAATGGGAAAATGGATAAATCACTTTATGGTAGCAAGTCACTCTTGAACATGACACTTTCACTTCATCTCGATGACTATTTGGGTTGGGTTATTTGCTTGATGCTTATCATACCTATGGTCTATCATACCATCCATCACTCATCGACATGTTCAAGAGAAGTCACTCAGTAAACTTCATCCTTTGCAATACTCATAAACCTTCATTTTCATGGCTGGCATTCCTGAAACTTGTGTCTTCAGTCACATTCTATCTCCAAAATCATTACACTCATTTCATCTTGTTGATGGGGGATACATCAAGGCCCTCCTACGATGAGTCACTTCTTGTCGACGTCAACACATTATCTAAGAAGTTTACTTAGAAACACCTTTCCAGTACCTTGAGGATTGCATACATCAATGGAAAGTTTCTCACTTCCGGTGATAGTTTGACATCACTCGCCTTCGACCAAAAGACTTTGTATGGTGTTCGACATCAAAACATCTATTCACACCATGAAGAATTTACTGTAGTACCTTGAGAATCATTATCTTTATTGTTGATCTCTCTCACATCTATTAACGACTTACTTCATTAGTTGGTAATCAGACTATGTCTTCCCATGTTCGACTTCAGATCACATTTTCGCATGGTTAGGCTCATACTTGAGCGAACAATTTTGGATGAGATAGAAGACCCCAGGTCTAGTTTCATCCATCTGGGCTACAATTTCAGGAGAGTACTAAATCATCTGTACGATGGCTTTACACAGATGGTCATCCTTGGGTCTCTATATGTAGACAACTATCTATGTACATGTAATGAAAAGTTTATATGCTGAGTATGGGTATGCCTTCCGTCAGCAATTCATAAAAGGTTCAAAATACCATGATATTATGTATTGTAATCGATGCAGGTCACTGTCCGCTTCATATCCTCTCTGTCACATCATAAAGCATATCACTCGACATTATCATTTTCAACTTCATGCTTTAGGGGCAACTGTTACAGGTCTATTTGGGCACACCATTCCCGACATTTAGATCAATACAATTAGGGCTCAACAAACCCTAATTCAGTTGTTACATGCCCTAGACAAGTCATCTCATTAAATGATTTCATCCATGAAAGTTTCCTAGCCTGAAGCCTTGCTGAAATGCCTCCTTGGGACACCAGTGTAGCCTTAATCAGGGGTAAATGTGCTACAGAGCAAGCAGGCCCATTTAGACCTGCACTATAGTGTACTTAGGCCCTCTTTGACCTACACTGGGAGATATTGAGTGAAATTTTCATAGGGTTCTAGGAATATTCCTTGATTCTAGATCATTCTAGAAGGATCCCATCTTTTATCTCCTCTTATGAGCTCGAAATTTGATAGGCTAAGGATTCATTAACCTCCTATCCTCTCATCCCTTTCTCCATGGAAACTAACTCCAAGTTTGGAAGGCCATTCAATACCCTCATTTATGACAAAACCACCTCCATTTCCCTATAAATTGAGCACTCATCATAGTGATCAAGGGGCTAGAATCTGAAGTTTGTAGAGAAATTCTGTTGGTTTGAGATTTGAGTTCATGTCAAGAAATGTTATGCTACTAGATTGGTGTGCTTTTGGTGTGACAAGGGTTGGAAAAAAGCTAAAGGAGTGGCACAGGATCAAACTGTATTGGGTGAAACTCTTCCTTCTAAATTAATAAAGTGTTTATCCCTTTTCTCATATTCTTGCTCATATCTATGATGATTATGTGTTTCAATGTCTTTGATTCCATTGGTTTATAGTAGATAGATCATGTATGATTTGATTGTTTCTTGTTTCTGTTTCTGTTGATACGGTTACCAATTGAGGAAGTTAAAGACTACAAGTAAGTTCCTTCATCTCATCTATCTACTATAGGAAAAGGATAAACTACTTTCTTTCTGTTGTTCTAGGTGTAGCTACCCACCTATGGAAAATGTGTTTAATCGTAGATGCAAATTCCATATAACAACCCTCCTCAACTAGCAATAAAGGACTCAGACTATGTCTTTGTCCTTCTGCAAGATCTCCTTCTCACACATTTATCATGAGAAAAATAGAGAAGTTGACGTATTTTCAAAGCATGGATGCTCTTTAGTTCTGGGCTCGATCCATTTTCAGGAATCCACTTCTGAGATTTGTTTGTGCTCAGGACAAATTGTATTTTGATTGTTATGTTTTTTATCCTCACTTTGTAGTCCTCATGACTTTCTTTGTCAACAATTTTCCTTCGATATGTTCATTTTTCCTCTATATTTATCTCATTCTATTTTGTTTCTAAGTCTCTCTTGTCAGTTATTGATATGTCAATGTTAGCCTCAACTTTGTTTTGTTGGGAAGGTACAGTTCTATTCTATTCTGGTTATTTGACAACCCTCTATTCTCCATGAAATTTTGGAAAATATGGAATCATGGCCTGCAAATGACAATGTAATTTTGTTTCTATATTAATGAAAGGTTTTTCTTTCTGGAAAAAAAAGGGTATTTGAAAATATTGTGCGAAATTGTAAAAGTTTATAGTTGATTTGACCTTTCTCAAACAACGTCAAGATGATTTCATACTTCCTTAATTTACTAGGATCAAATCTCATTGCAAGAAAAAATATCTATCGTGAATCCTCAATCAAACTAGCATGGTGTTCCTTCATTCTCAGATCCATTTCTCCAAGTTTGTGTTGAGTAAATTATCTCAACAAATTTATTCTTTGTGTTAGCCTCCTGTTGCAACAGGTGTTCATTTTTCATGATTGACATTTTTACATGCCAAATATGTCATCTTTCATGCTGCAAGGTTCCATATTTCCAGAAGAGACCAAAGAAGAAACCATAAAGTGTGCTAGTCCAAATGCCACTGCTGAATTCCAATTTTCATGACTTAACCATTTTTAAAGAATGTTCTATAAAATGGAGGGCCAAACAGTTTAACCTTGGTCTCCCTAGGTTTCAATTTCTTGTTTTAGAATATAGAGAATGATATCTGTCCAAACAGCTCAATCTTGGCAGATTTTATAGATAGGTAGAGAAACAAAGCGGCCCAACTGCTTAATCTGGGCCCTTGGCAGAAATAAGTGTAGACTTAGATAGGAGGACAGAAAAAAAAAAAGAAAAATTGTAAAGCTGGGTCTGCAAGTCTAAGTGCACCCAAACCAAAAAGAAGGAAAAAATGCTAGGAAAGTAGGCTGGGTAGGTAGTGTTGAGGTTGCAGAATGATGATTTATGATCATTTTTTTTTGTTGTTTCAAAGTGTTATATATTTTCAGATCACAATCAGGATGCAGTTTTTCATCTGGAGGAGCTCAAGCTGGACATAACTAACTCCCCTTTCTTCTTATTCCCCAAATCACTCACTAATTTCCTTAAAGAGATCAAGATCTACTTGAGCCTCTTAATTTCATCATGTTCCATAACATTGGCCTTGGTGAAGATCTGCTTCACTTGAGGATTTCCATTCTTCTTTTACAAAGTTCTATTCCCCCAAAAAATAGCCTAAGGTTCCTTACCTTAGCACTTTCTCATCATCTTCATATTAACTACTGACTCTATTATGTAAACCCCTATCTGTTTTCCCCTTCCCCTATTAAATCCATGTTAATAAGCTCCCCTATGTACATATTCCACCTTATAGCACTATAGCTATGTATTTTTCAGTCCTGGGACATAGTAGTCCACCTGGGGCTATTGTGAACCCATCTGTGTCATGAAACTAGAATTGGTCTAAACCTCTGGTTAGAACAAGAACCTTTACCCCTTAAAAAACCCCACATTTTACCCCTTGGCGGTCCTTTTCCAAAGATTAATGTTCAAAATCTTGATTGAACGTCAAGATATGTCCCCACCGCCTAAACTAACCCACGAAAACCCTCATGTCCTAAGGTTTTTACCCCCCCCCCCCCCCGCCGTGCTATATCAAAAACCAAATATTCACGCACCCGTCCATTATTCCCCCACCGATTCACCTGTCCCGTCCACCGTTGGATCGGGCCTTCTCCATCTGACGGCTCTCGACGATTTCGGAGGCGCCCCGCTGCTCGACCGTTAGCTTCCAATGGTGAGGCGGTTTTTCCGCCATACAAAAGACACCTACCCGCCTTCTATTGCATCGGAAGGGCTCTGACGGATACTACTCCCATACAGAAAGCGGTCCGATGAAACCGTTTTCCGCCTTCTGTACGCGCGCCCCATGTCACCTATCCTGTTCTACGTGCCTGCCGAGTCACCGTGCCACGTCATCTGCACAACATCGGCCTCCTGCCGAATCACCCTTGCCATGCCACTGCCACCGTGTCCCTGCCACGTCACCCACCGTACATGCTGACGTCACCCTGCTGACGTCACCCTGCCACGTCATCCACCGTACTGGGTCCCTCCCGTTGACGTCATCATCAGTTTTTGGCGCAAGAGGCGAAATTCGTGCTTAGGAAGCCCAAATTCAAATTCCGAGGCAGTTTTGCTACGGGAAATGGGCCGAAGTGGAAAGCCCCTAATCATGCAGCCCCCAGCAAGCCCAGAAGGCGCCGAATGACCCGATTTCCTTCGCGAGGCATGCAGAAAGGGTCAAAAGACAGTTTTAAAGGAAACAGAGGGCTGAACAGTGGCCATTAAATTTTTATTTGACCCACAGCGAAGGAGAGAACCGACCCGATTCATTTGTCAAAGAGTATCAGAGGAAAGATGAAGCGGCAAAGAGTATCAGTTAAATTGTTTAATGGAAATCTTCAGTTCCCAAAGCAGGTCAACATTGAATGGCCTCCAGCAAAGTCAAATCAGGAGGTGTATGCCCATCCCAGCTCTCAAATCACAGTTAAGGCACTTAAAGCCACTGAACTACAATGGAACAGAGATCCATGCACAGTCATTGCAGAAGCACTACACCAAGCCACCGAGGACAACGCATTAATTTAGTTTTGATACGGCTGCTTTCAGCGCAGCCCATAGATATTTTCTTGCATTTATTACTGATAGGTTTAGGTTAAATTGATCATTTACTTTCAGACCTGTTTAGGTCAAAGCTGTAGTGAACAATTTTGGAGAACTTTTCCTATATATACCACCCTCTGTATTGTTTCAAGGGTTGGTCGATTGATAACTTTTCATTAGAGACTCGCACTATATGTCTGATACTTTTTCTTTAATCAAAGATTGCTGAAGAGATTGGAGGAATGACTGTCTGATGTGTTGTTAATGGTCTCTAGAGACCGAATGATGGAATTCTTGTGCTGCAACATGAATCAATAAGTGCCTCTTACCTCTGTTTTCATTTTTCACCATCTAAATAGCGAAAAGAAAGATTAGCTTAGAACTTGTTTAACTGCACTCTAGGCTCAATTTCTACTGTTTCTTTATGTTTTCATCTGAAATGACTTAGACATGAATATGAATTCCCCGTGGCTCATATTTACCCTAATTCACATGTGTTTGACAGTCATCTAGGGATTCTTTACTGCCCTTAGATAGAGCTCATCCACCCTTCTCTATTAAGCTGACTGAGAGATTCTTAATTGCCTCTCCTTCCTTAACATTCTTTCCATCCTTTAAACTTGAAAATTTGTTCCATGTGCAGCTACCTTGCTCCTTATTCCTCTTGTGACAAAGAAAACGCACCAACAGTCTGACTCCTTGACTCCATGCCCAATGGTTTGAAATCTTCACACTATACCTACCTCTTTACCTGAAAACATCAATCTTCCCTCCAAAACACAAACAAAACCCTTGAAACTCAATATCTAGCCTAAGATCATTATCAACAAAGCTAAATCAGAAAGACAGAGCCCTCTCTGACTGCAGGTGGGCTAGAACCTGCAGTCCAAAGTTGGTTTGTGGTTACCTCGGCCATATCCCTTTACTCCAACCTAGGGGACAACCTGAGTGATAACATAATGGCGACTCCACTAGGGACCATCCTCAGTTAATTTTATAAAACAGGTTGGAAAAATCGATTTTCTAATTACTGTATATTCCTTAAAACTATAGATGAAGCCTGAATATCAGCCAGGAAGCCTTTGAAACTTTTTTTTGCTTTGCATTAACAGAAGTAAATAAGCGCTGCTTCATTCAATCTTCATGCTAGTTTTAGGCTATACACAGCTATTCCAAAATTTGATCAGTCCATTGCCAACTCTAAAAGTATTCCCAGAAAAATACTAAAAAACAAATTCGGAAGCTGGCTCCTAAGAAGAATCCATGATACACAAGGTCAAATCCAGACCCAAATCCCCCAGTTGCTTTTGAAAATCCGAACTTAATCCCAAAGATTCTTAGGAAGCAAGAAAGACAAGAAGATTTTGCTGAGTTGAGTCCTGAAACAGCTCACCCAAGCTGTGTTCCAACTCCTGTCAAAGTTTTATTCCGTTCAACTCCTACTTCCCCTTGTTCATCTTCCACATCTCAAAGCACTCCTTCCACACCTCCATTCACTGCACATACTACAACTACCACTACTGCTGTTCCAGTTACTCCTATTATTCCTGTTGTTCCTATTGTTCCACTTATCCCTGTGAATATGGCTAATAGATATGCACCCCTGCAATTGCCTGCTAATCCTGGGGCCTTGCCTCAAGATTACCAATCCAAAATCACATATTTTGATAGTACTGGTCCTTTCACGGCACTACAGCATACCAAGAAGATGTAGGACTATTTTGAAAACTACGAAATAGATGATGATAGCGTGAGAATGAAAATTTTTGTTCAAAGTCTAACAGGTGATGTAAGAACTTGGTTCAGATCACTTGCCACAAATTCTATAACCACTCCTGATGAGCTTTACCAATCCTTTACCAACAGATGGGAAAAGAAGAAAGACCCCTTGCACATACTAGCTGAATATGATACAATTAAAAGAGGACCTCAAGAGACTGTTTTGGAGTACTGTGCAAGATTCAATAATGTCTATAATGCAATACCACAGAACTTAAGACCCCCACCTGACCTTGCCTTGTATAAATTCCCTGATGGATTCGACCCAGATATGGCATACCAGTTAAAAGAAAGAGCTCCTCAGACCCTTGCAGACATGCAAAATGTCGCTGTCAGCATAGAGGCAAACCTAATTGCCAAAAGAAACAGAGCTAGAATGGAAAGAAGAACCACCTTTAAGGAAGAACCCTCAGCCTTAGAACAAAAGCTTGATGCTATTATCAGTGGCATGCAAAGGCTGGGAGACAGAGTAGAAAGTGTTGAGAGGAAGTCATCATGGGAAGGACAACAGCCCAATACCATAAGGAACCCAAATTTTAGGAAAACGCAGAACACAAATGTTGGTAGGTCAAGCCCAGATCATGACATAAGACCCCCCTTCCATGAAAATTATGTAGAAGCATCCACTTCTAGTGAACCCATAGAAGACACTCACATGAACCTGATGGATCTAAAGGGTGAGCATCAAACCTTTCTGAGCCAAGAAGACCAAGATGAGCATGACTTCAGTCAATTTCATACTAAGTCCGGTGAGTCTTTTGATTTTAAACAAGGTTATGATACTACTGTGTATGAGGTCCACAAACAATATAAGCTGAGAACTAGGACCATTGATATTTCTGAACCTAGCAAACCAAAGGATGGCAAACAGCCCAACAAGACTAAAAGCAAGGCTATTGTAACAGAACTAGCTGATATACCTGTCCCAAATCCGCATCATGTGACTGTAGAAGACATAACAGAAATGCAGCCTTCTATTGGTCAGCCTCTGCCACCTCTTTCATCTGAGAAAAATTCAACCAATGTTCCAAAAAGCTCTCCTAAAACTAAAGAACCGCAAGCAATCAATTCCCATGACGCCAATAAACAAGAGCAAATCGCTGGTAATTCAAAAGAAGAAGAAAAAATTGCCATTATCAACACCAAGACTCCATTGGAAAAGCCATTTAACTTAGAAGCAGAGATTGGAAAACTTAAGATATCCGTCCCCCTCTCAGAACTAGCCAAACACGATGTATATAGGCAACAAATTCAATGATCACTTCAAATCCCAGAGAATAAGGACGATGTAAATGTTTTGGATGATACCCCTGAACTGTTGTTTGGTCCAAAAGTTAATGGAAAATCAACATATGGACCTATCCCACCCTTTTATGTCAGTTTACATGTACATGACAAAATCTTGTACAATGCCATGTTTGATTCAGGAGCATCACATAATCTGATGCCCAAAGTAGTTATGGAAAAGTTGAACCTTGATATTACAAGACCCTACAAAGATTTGTACTCATTTGACTCAAGTCAAGTTAAGTGTGTAGGCCTCATCAAAGACTTGCGTGTCTCCTTAGTCCAATATCCCAACAAGACCATCCTCATGGATGTGGTGGTGGCTGACATCCCACCAAAGTATTGTATGCTCCTATCAAGATCATGGGGAGCAAAGCTCTAAGGATCCCTTCAGCTAGACCTCTCCTATGCTACTATTTCAGTCTTTGGGCAACCAAAGAGATTGTACAAAGAAACACTCATGAAATATGTCGTAAGTAGTGAGAGCAAGCCTAAAAATTTTCCCATTTACTCAATCCATTTTGATATGGATTCTTTTATTTTGTTTAATGATAATACAAATTCTCCAACTGATGATGAGCCTTTGCCTCTAGAACAACAAGCACAAATCAACGAAGAATCGGTTGCACATACCCATGAGTATATCACAGCAATTAATGCAACCAGCAGGCTAGAACAACCTCCCCAAACAGAAATTTCAAATCTACCCGCTGTAAGAATGACTAAAACTCTTAGTACTAACCACAAGCAAGAAATCACATGGTATTTAGAGTTTGATGGCTCTGTCAACAAGTTAGGAGCAGGGGCAGGTGTCTGGATTCACAATACATATAACAACCATGCAGAAGGACATGCCTACAGACTGAATTTCAAATGCACAAATAACATGGCAGAGTATGAGGCTCTGCTTTTAGGCCTTAAACTGCTCAAAGCTTTAGGAGCTGCAAAAGTGTCCATTCTAGGTGACTTTGATTTAATCATACAACAGATGAAAGGTAATTTTGTTACCAATGACAATAGAATGAGAGCCTATAGGACTGTTGCCACTAATATACTCAATGCATTCACCGAATTCGAGCTTACCAAGATTTCAAGAAATCATAACATTCATGCACACAGCCTAGCCACCTTTGCTAGTACATGCAAACTTCCCTTTGAGCCAAACCATCACTTTACAGCTGAAATAAAACATAGGCCCACTATCCCAAATAACGTTAGAGATTGGCAAGTGTTTGAAAATGATGCCCAGATTTATAATTTCCTCACCCTAGAGCATGAGTTTTCAAATATTAACATCGACACGGATGCTATGAATGATTTAGAACAGCAAACAAATGAAAAACAACAGGCTGTAACAGCTGCAACAGCCAAACAAATCCTAAACCCAACTGTTTTTGACAAAACAAACATAGAACAGCTGAAACAAATGCATTTGGAAGAAATAGCCAAAACAGAGACAGAGATCATTGACTTAAAGGATAACTTTTTGCCTGCTGGCCTAACTCCACTAGAAGACATGTTCGATGCCAATGATGTTCCCAGAAAGCCAAAATTACAACCATTAAACGCTGCTATAGAAGAACACAATATTGGGACAACAGAGGAGCCAAAAATGATCAAACTATCCAAAAATTTGCCACCTGATCAAAAGCCCAAGTATATTGATTTGTTCAAAGAATTCCAAGATGTATTTGCTTGGAGTTATGAGGATTTGAAATCCTATGACACCTCGGTGATCCAACACACAATTCCCTTAAAACCAAACCAGAAACCCTTTAAACAGAAACTTAGAAGAATTAACCCTATGCTTCTTCCCATGATTGAGAAGGAAGTAAAGAGGATGTTTGAAGCAGGCATAATAGCACCCATCAGATTTTCTGAATGGGTATCCAATCTTGTTCCCACAAGAAAGAAGACAGGTGAGATTAGACTTTGTGTAGATTTGAGAAACTTAAACCAAGTCTCCTTAAAAGACCACTATCCTTTGCCCAAGATGGATCACATCCTACAAAGAGTAGTGGGGTCATCTAGAATCTCTTTGCTAGATGGTTTTTTAGGTTTCAATCAAATACTTGTTCACCCGGATGACCAAGACAAGACAGCCTTTACCACACCGTGGGGAACATTTAAGTACGTAAAGATGCCATTCGGACTTAAAAATGTTGGTGCAACCTTTCAACGAGCAATGGATATTGCATTTGCCAAAGAAATACATGATTTCCTAGTTGTTTACCTTGACGACTTAACCCCTTTTTCCAAATCTGATGAAGAGCACCTCAAGCACTTGAGGCAAATATTCATGACATGCAGGAAATATGGCATTTCCTTAAATCCCAAGAAGTCCCTGTTTGGCCTTGAAGAAGGAAAACTACTTGGCCACATCATATCAAAAGATGGGATTAGAATAGATCCTGAAAGAATCCAAGCCATCCTCCAAATCCCATATCCCAGAAACATAAAAGAGCTGCAATCATTCCTTGGAAAGATCAATTTCCTAAGGAGATTCATTCCAAATCTAGCCGAGCTGATAAGATTGTTAAGCAATATGTTAAAAAAGGATGCCAAGGTAAAATGGTCTCTTGAAACCAAGCAAGCATTTGAGAGTATCAAATCTGCCTTAACACAAACCCCTGTCCTCACCAGCCCACAATTTGACAAAGATTTTATCATTTTTTCTTTTGCATCTGATCATACCATAACTGTTGTCCTTTTGTATAAGGATGAACAGGGAGCTGAAAAGCCAATTGAATTTTTTAGCCGAGCCTTAAGAGACGCCCCTTTGAAGTACCCAATCATGGAAAAGCAGGCCTATGCACTCGTTAAGGCCATCAAGGATTTCAGGGTGTATATTTTATATTCACATGTGATTGCCTATGTCCCAAATGCTGTTGTAAAAGACATACTAACCCAAGAGGGATTAGAAGGCAAAAGAGGCAAGTGGATTGCAAACATCCTTGAGTATGACATGGAAATAAAACCAACCAAACTGATAAAGGGACAAGGTTTAGCCAAACTGATGTCCGAAACAAACTTTCAAGCCTTGGACATTAACCAACTGGACAATGAACAGGAGCTGGCGACTCCACAGATCAGTGAAACCTTTTTGCAATCCCCATGGTATGCTGATGTATGTTTTGTACTTTTAAACCTGTTTGCTCCCCCAGGATTGTCCAGAACCAAGAAAAGATTTTTGAAAATGAAGGCTTTAAAGTTTTGTGTCATAGATGGTGCATTATTTTGGAGAAATCATGAAGGTATATTGCTTAATTGTTTAACCATGAATGAAATTAACAATGTCATGAAAGAATTCCATGCAGGTGACTGTGGAGGACATCTATATTGGAAGTCCACTGCTGATAAAATTTTAAGAGCTGGTTTTTACTGGCCCTCTCTTTTTGCAGATGTAAAGAAGTTTGACATGTCGTGTCACAAATGACAAATCTTTGAGGGCAGGAGAAATTTGTTACCTTTGCCCCTGAAACCCATCTCAACCGAAAAACCTTTTCAACAATGGGGTCTTGACTTCATTGGAGAAATCCATCCCTCTTCCTCAGGCCAGCACAAATGGATCCTAACAACCACTAACTATTTCACTAAATGGGTTGAAGCCATCCCCTGCAAGCAAGCCAATGACACTGTCATTATCCAATTCCTTGAGTGCAATATCCTTTCTAGATTTGGCTACCCTGAGAAAATCATCACTGACAACATTGTTGCCTTCAAATCCAAAAAGATGGTTAGTTTTTGCCACAAATTTCACATCACCTTGGGCCACTCTACAGCTTACTACCCCCAAGGTAATGGTTTGGCCGAATCATCCAACAAAAGCCTCATCAATATCATAAAGAAAGTGCTAGAAGAGAACAAGAAGAACTGGCACAAAAAGCTGGTAAATGCCCTATGGGCAGACAGACTTTCAAGCAAGAAATCCATTGGAATGAGCCCTTATGAGCTGGTATATGGCATGGAGGCCAGATTTCCATCATCCCTGGGCATTCCGACCATCAGACTATTACAGGAAATTCAAGCTGAACCAAATGACATTCAAAGAAGGATTAATCAGACCATTCATCTTCAGCAAACCAGAGAGCAAGTTTATGACAGAGCTCAAATTTTGCAAGAAAAACTCAAAAAGATGTTTGATAAGAGAGTTAAGGTTGAGGATTTCTACATTGGTGACAAAGTTATAAGGTGGGACTCACAAAGAGAAGACAAGGGCAAACATTCCATGTTTGATTTTTTATGGAAAGGACCATTCGTTATTTCTGTTGTTCAGGGAAATAACACTTATTTTGTCAAGTCAGTAGAGGATAGTTCTGTTGAAGAAGGCCCTGTCAATGGCCGTATACTGAAACATTACCATGATCCGTTTTAAGGGATATAGTGCAGCTTTGTATATATCTTTTGTACTGTAATATTTGTATATATCAACATTTTGTTTTATTTTCCGAATGTTAAAGGAGCAGCAGTAAATCTGTCTCTGCCTAACCTCAACAAAACAACAAAGAGTAGCACAGTCACATCACAACAATTCATGGTAAAGGGGAGCTGTTTGCAGTCTTCAGTAAAAAATATCAAAACATAGGAGTTTTTTTAGTTTCATATAAAACGTAAAGCAAACACATTAGTTATGATCCATGTTTGAGGATGTTTCAAAGGTACAATGCTCCAGCAACATTCTACATAATAGCAAGCACGCAGAAGAAAGCAGGCAGTGCTATGCATGTCACAATATTTCAGTTAAGGAGAAGGTTGTTCATATTACTAAGTTTCAATTATCTAACAACAAGCACCAAGAAGTTTCTTCAATCAACTACAACAACAGAAGATCAGGCATTCTGACCTGCTGTTCTTGGCTTTTCACAGGGAAAAGCCATCCCCAAGTGGAGCCACTATTAGCCTCCTGTTGCAACATGTGTTCATTTTTCATGATTGACATTTTTACATGCCAAATATGTCATCTTTCATGCTGCAAGGTTCCATATTTCCAGAAGAGACCAAAGAAGAAACTATAAAGTGTGCTAGTCCAAATGCCACTGCTGAATTCCAATTTCGATGACTTAACCATTTTTAAAGAACGTTCTATAAAAGGGAGGGCCAAACAGTTTAACCTTGGTCTCCCTAGGTTTCAATTTCTTGTTTTAGAATATAGAGAATGATATCTGTCCAAACAGCTCAATCTTGGCAGATTTTATAGATAGGTAGAGAAACAAAGCAACCCAACTGCTTAATCTGGGCCCTTGGCAGAAATAAGTGTAGACTTAGATAGGAGGACAGAAAAAAAGGAAAATTGTAAAGCTGGGTCTGCAAGTCTAAGTGCACCCAAACCAAAAAGAAGGAAAAAATGCTAGGAAAGTAGGCTGGGTAGGTAGTGTTGAGGTTGCAGAATGATGATTTATGATCATTTTTTGTTGTTGTTTCAAAGTGTTATATATTTTCAGATCACAATCAGGATGCAGTTTTTCATCTGGAGGAGCTCAAGCTGGACATAACTAACTCCCCTTTCTTCTTATTCCCCAAATCACTCACTAATTTCCTTAGAGAGATCAAGATCTGCTTGAGCCTCTTAATTTCATCATGTTCCATAACATTGGCCTTGGTGAAGATCTGCTTCACTTGAGGATTTCCATTCTTCTTTTACAAATTTCTATTGCCCCAAAAAATAACCTAAGGTTCCTTACCTTAGCGCTTTCTCATCATCTTCATATTAACTACTGACTCTATTATGTAAACCCCTATCTATTTTCCCCTTCCCCTATTAAATCCATGTTAATAAACTCCCCTATGTACATATTCCACCTTATAGCACTATAGCTATGTATTTTTCAGTCCTGGGACATAGTAGTCCACCTGGGGCTATTGTGAACCCATCTGTGTCATGAAACTGGAATTGGTCTAAACCTCTGGTTAGAACAAGATCCTTTACCCCTTAAAAAACCCCACATTTTACCCCTCCGCGGTCTTTTTCCAAAGATTAATGTTCAAAAGCTTGATTGAACGTTAAGATATGTCCCCCCGCCTAAACTAACCCACGAAAACACTCATGTCCTAAAGTTTTTACCCCCCCGCTGCGCTATATCAAAATCTGAATATTCGCGCGCCCGTCCATTATTCCCCCGTCGATTCATCTGTCCCGTCCACCGTCGGATCAGGCCTTCCCCATCTGACGGATCTCGACAATTTCGGAGGCGCCCCGCTGCTCAACCGTTAGCTTCCGATGGCGAGGCGGTTTTTCCACCGTACAAAAGACACCTGCCCGCCTTCTATTGCATCGGAAGGGCTCTGAAGGATACTACTCCCGTACAGAAAGCGGTCCAATGAAACCGTTTTCTGCCTTCTATACGTGCGCCCCATGTCACCTATCCTGTTCTACGTGCCTGCCGAGTCACTATGCCACGTAATCTGCACAACATCGGCCTCCTGCCGAGTCACCCTTGCCACGCCACTGCCACCGTGTCCTTACCACGTCACCCACCGTACATGCTGACGTCACCCTGCTGACATCACCCTGCCACGTCATCTGCCGTACTGGGTCCCACCCACTGATGTCATGCTGATGTCATTATTAGTTTTTGGCTCAAGAGGCGAAATTTGTGCTTAGGAAGCCTAGATTCAAATTCCGAGGTAGTTTTGCTACGGGAAATGGGCTGAAGTTGAAAGCCCCTAATCATGCAGCCCCCAGCAAGCACAGAAGGCACCGAATGACCCGATTTTCTTCGCGAGGCATCCAGAAAGGGTCAAAAGACAGTTCTAAAGGAAACAGCGGGCCGAACAGCGGCCATTAAATTTTGATTCTACCCACAACGAAGGAGAGAACCGGCCCAATTCATTTGTCAAAGAGTATCAGAGGAAACATGAAGCAACAAAGAGTATCAGTTAAATTGTTTAATGGAAATCTTTAGTTCCCAAAGCAGGTCAACATTGAATGGCCTCTAGCAAAGTCAAATCAGGAGGTGTATGCCCATCCCAGCTCTCAAACCACAGTTAAGGCACTTAAAGCCACCGAACTACAATGGAACAGAGATCCATGCACAGTTATTGCAGAAGCATTGCACCAAGCCACCGAGGACAACACATTAATTCAGTTTTGATACGACTGCCTTCAGCGCAGCCCATAGATATTTTCTTGCATTTATTACTGATAGGTTTAGATTAAAGTGATCATTTACTTTCAGACCTGTTTAGGTCAAAGCTGTAGTGAACAATTTTGGAGAACTTTTCCTATATATACCACCCTCTGTATTGTTTCAAGAGTTGGTCGATTGATAACTTTTCATTAGAGACTCGCACTGTATGTCTGATACTTTTTCTTTAATCAAAGATTGCTGAAGAGATTGGAGGAATGACTGTCTGATGTGTTGTTAATGGTCTCTGGAGACTGAATGATGGAATTGTTGTGCTGCAACATGAATCAATAAGTGCCTCTTACCTCTGTTTTCATTTTTGACCATCTAAATAGCAAAAAGAAAGATTAGCTTAGAACTTGTTTAACTGCACTCTAGGCTCAATTTCTGCTGTTTCTCTATGTTTTCATCTGAAATGACTTAGACATGAATATGAATTCCTCGTGGCTCATATTTACCCTAATTCACATGTGTTTGACAGTTATCTAGGGATTCTTTACTGCCCTTAGATAGAGCTCATCCACCCTTCTCTGTTAAGCTGACTGAGAGATTCTTAATTGCCTCTCCTTCCTTAGCATTCTTTCCATCCTTTAAACTTGAATATTTGTTCCATGTGCAGCTACCTTGCTCCTTATTCCTCCTACGACAAAGAAAATGCACCAGCAGTCTGACTCCTTGACTCCATGCCCAATGGTTTGAAATCTTCACACTATACCTGCCTCTTTACCTGAAAACATCAATCTTCCCTCCAAAACACAAACAAAACCCTTGAAACTCAATATCTAGCCTAAGATCATCATCAACAAAGCTAAATCAGAAAGAGAGAGCCCTCTCTGACTGCAGGTGGGCTAGAACCTGCAGTCCAAAGTTGGTTTGTGGTTACCTCGGTCGTATCCCTTTACTCCAACCTGGGGGACAACCTTTGTGATAACACTTTGCACCTCAATCTTTCTTCTCTTATTAATTTTGATTTATGGGTTGCTATTGAGCTTAGATATTTTATTTTTTCATCTACTATATTTGAATTTGTTTCTAATATTCAAATTCGTAAATTCAGTAATCTTAAGGGGTTTGGTTTCTTCTGTCTATAATTTTAGTTCTAATTTTGAGGTTTCCTCCAACTGTTATGGCTCCAATGACCCCATCTCTCTTGACACTTTTAATTATAATTATTCTCTAAAATCTCTTTGCTACACACCTCATCTCTCAACATGTAAGCGACTATGCTAGTGCACAACTTGATATTTTATCAAACTTTTTCAATCTCTCTCTTGCTAAACACCTTTCTGTTCCTACATTGTCCCTCCTGCAACAACATCTTCTGAATTTCAACCTCACTCCTTCACTAATCAATACTCCTCAAGCTTCCTCCCGAATTTCATCTTGCCTCTTTCCTAGTATATCTCGTTTGTCACTAATTATAATATTGATTATTCCTCTCATATCAGTTGTATAGTTTCCAACACCTCATCACCTGGCATATTTAACCATCAAACTCTGGATCAAATTCCATTTGCTTTGTCTTCTCCTAATTTTGTTCTTTGAGTCACTCCTCCTTACAATAATGTTATCACACGCTCCAATTGTATTTTTCCTTATGTTTATGATATGAATCATGGTTTCTCCATTGTAAACAACACCCCTTCCAATATTTAACATGATTAATCCTAAGGTTCTAACACACAATTTTATTAAAAAACATTCCTCTAATAATACTTATAATATTAATAATTTATTCAATAATATTAATTACTTAATTAATAAAAATTTTACCCCCTCATTTTTTTTTTTTTTTGTAAGTCAAAATTCTATTCTTTCTTCAACAAGATGTACATGGAGAGTAGCAGAAAAAACATGTGGTCTCACCCCGACCAGGTTTTTTGACCACAACATACAACATATGACAAAATTACAAAAAGGAAACTAAGGACATTGTCCAAAACATAGAAGGAAAAAGGCCCCAAAAGACAAGTAAAACATAGAAAACACATGTAGTCATTCTATTCATCTAACGTGATGGAGGCTGGGTTTTCCAGGGCTGTCCCACGAGGAGGCAGAGGCCGAAAATAGCATTGGACATGCTCCTCTAAATGAGCCATCCAAGACTCCAACTTATCCACCTTCTCCGATAGAAATTTTTGCCCTCGCTAGATTACCACAAAATGCTCCCAGACGTGGCACTTAAAGTAGTGAAATTTATCTAAGGTACCTCCCAGTTCCGCATGTTCCTCCCATCAGATTCTTTCAGAAGTTTCCAATCACTCCAATAGGGATTTATCAAGTCTCTACAATTTTCCAGAGAACAATGTTGAATGACCCTCGAACCGTTAGGGTTAGTAGGCTTACATTTTTTGAATGTCTTTGAATTACTTAATGTTTAGTTTGAATAAATAGAACTTAATTTTACTGTCATTGTTATAAGATCAAATTTCGTTATCCAAAACATCACCATGAGTATAGTTGTCAAGAGGTTCGGTTGAAAGCATGAAGTTGTCTTGAGTTATTGGGAAACATTGTCCAAACACCTCGAGTAATTGATTCTTGGGGTATGTGTCAATAATGGGCCTTTTAGGAGGTTTACTTGAGTCAGTGATATTTGTAAATCCTACTGCTCAAAGAAAGATGACCATTAAGAGCAACACCTTTCTTTTTCCATCCTAGTCTATTCATTTTTGCCCCTAGATTATAACCCACATCTTACGTTTTCCCATCTTCCTATACTCCAGTAAGCCGATATGATCCTTTGTATGACAATATTGATCCTCCTTTTGGATCTAATTTATTTGACTCTAGTGGAGGAGAACATGGTAAGGTTACAGGAGTTATGACAGAGTTGGATACTAATCCTCAATTGCAGAATGTTGGCCCTGAACATGGTGGTAGGATCAAAACTAGTTTTCTCCATCATCTTGATCATAAGTTTGAAGTTGATGCCCTTGAAGTAGCTATAGATGTTTAAGTAGGCATGGTTGATAGTGTTATAGATCTAACCCAAAAATATTATAGATCCGATATGATCATTGATAATATAAGAGAATACAAATAAACCTGGAAATAATATGAAATGATTCTTTATTGATCAAACCCTTAAGGTAGGGCAACACCATACATTCACTCCTTAAGGAAGGAGAACACTCCACAAGCCATATGCTTGTTCATACAATAATCATTGACTATTCCTTGACTTGGAGTCTCTAGCCTCTATATAGGCCTCATACATACAATACCATGGGTCATTACCATGGTTCCCTCATACCATCAACTAATACCATGGGCCCATTACATTATTATTAACTACTTGTGGTCCCTTACATGATATGGGTTAACCACCTTATTTATTACTATGGCCCATCCCATTATTACATTATTACCTTGGGTACCTCCCTTGGTACCCCATATTATCCCCCCTAGGTATATAACACTCCACCCCCCTTAGCATGTTTCGTCCCCGAAAAATGGGAAGAACGCAAATAATAAGATCTACTCAAAAGAGTAGTACACTGGTACCATGCACGTGCATCTAGCCATCCAAGAGAAAGGTGAACCCTCGATCTCGCTGGTGCCTCGCTCGCTTGAGATGGAAGTTGATCGTGGCAGCTCTTCTGTGTTGATGTGTAGTAGGTGGATCTTCTCTCCTCGCTATCCGTCATATGGGGGTTGTTGTTCTTGTGACTACTTGGTTTCCATCTTGATGGTTGTCTTGCGGGGTGATGTGGGTGATGATATGTTGAAGTTTTAACCCACGATGTCTTTTTCTTTAATTCACCCTGCTGTGGTGCCTGTTGTGGTGTCTTCTTTTCCAATATGACTTCAACCACTGAACCTTCATCAGATGTGTCAGCACCTGTTACCTTTTCGGCTTTAGCCTTTGTTTGTGTTTGATTGTCGACCATCAACTGCTCATCATTTGATATGTCTGTCCCTGGAACATCTTCTGCGTCAATCTCCGTGGACTCTACCTGTTTATTGATGGAAATATCCTGTAATGTAATTTTCTTCTTTTTATACCAGAGCTTCAGGAATTTCTTCTGCACATTAATATTGATAGTACCCACAGATTCCATCCAAGGATATCCCAAAACAACATCCATATTATCCATCTCTAAAGTATAAAGATCACCATGCAACACATACTTATCCATAGAAATCTTCAAATCCTTATACACTTGAACATCCTCATCCTCCACTTGTGTGTTTTTAATGTTTTTTACAGGAACTTGCAATTTTTTTACCAAATTAACATGGATGAAATTATGCTTGCAACTAGGATTTATAGAAACAATGATCTTCTCTTTCTAAATCAATCCATGAACCTGCAATAAGGATATACCAGCAGGAAATAGGCCCACATGTTTCTCTTTATCTTGTTTTCTGGCATGAGACCATCTGTCTAAAAGTAACTTTTCAAATTCTTCATTGGGCAGGTTGGAGCACTTCTTTTGGTTAAGTAATCCCCACCATGTGGCTTCCTCATCTTCAAAATTAAGCACTACAAAAGTTCTCCAATGATGTGTCCATAATAACTTGTGTGTTTCTATTTATTCTTCAATTGTAGGACCATTATCTTTTCCTGTAAAACATAGAACCGCCATGAAGAGGGTTTTGAAAAAATTCACTTACTTGGCGAAAATTTGAAATTGTCACAGTTTAGTCAATATTGCTCAGAATCCCTATTATGACCTATTTTCAGAAATGGAACATTCATTCTGCATTTACCCATGTGATAGAAATCTTGATCCCGACACTGAAATTTCAGATCTGCGCTGCAACTCTCCCGTCGTCACCAAAATTTCTGCAAAAAGAGCTGATTTTAAATCAGCGATATCTCCCTCATCCGGACTCCGATTCGACTGACTTTTTTTTAAATTAGGTATTTTTTCACAAAGATCCTAGATCTAGAATTATATTTTTCAGATCTAGCACAAAGACGTCTAGATCTGTGCCGCAAACTCACTGCCCTGAAAATTTGTCTGCAACCCCACTGATTTTAAAATCAGCAATATCTCCTTCATCCGGACTCCGATTCAACCAATTTTTTTTTTTAAATCGGCTACTTTTTCATAAATAATCCAGATATACAATTAGATTTAGCAGAACCTGCACCAAAATGTACAAATCTGATCTGCAAACTCGCCGCCCTTGAAATCCTGCAAAAAAAAAATTTCTCCACTTTTGTGCCCAAGAAAGTGCTCTGATACCACTTGTTATAGATCTAACCCAAAAATATTATAGATATGATATGATAATATAAGAGAATAAAAATAAACCTAGAAATAATATGAAATGATTCTTTATTGATCAAACCCTTAAGGTAGGGCAACACCATACATTCACTCCTTAAGGAAGGAGAACACTCCACAAGCCATATGCATGTTCATACAATATTCCTTGACTATATTCCTTGACTTGGAGTCTCTAGCATCTATATAGGCCTCATACATACAATACCATGGGTCATTACCATGGTTCCCTCATACCATCAACTAATACCATGGGCCCATTACATTATTATTAACTACTTGTGGTCCCTTACATGATATGGGTTAACCACCTTATTTATTACTATGGCCCATCCCATTATTACATTATTACCTTGGGTACCTCCCTTGGTACCCCATATTATCCCCCCTAGGTATATAACAGATAATGAAAAACCCCATCGTGAAGGTGAAAAGGGACGAAGCCATGGTCATCCATTGGAAGTAGAAATTGTAGGTAATGGAGAGATTGATGTGGATCAATCACATACAAATGAGAAAAACAAAAATATTAAGAGAATGAAGGCATTGAAAGTTTTTAGAACGTCACTGGTAGAGTTTTCAAAATAAATAATGAAGCCATCATGGTGGGAAGCTCACATGAGCAAGAAGGAATTCAAAAAAAATTGTTAAGAAGGTTGTTGAGATGATTGCAAGGTCACTGCAAAGTCATCAAATACCAAATACTCTATTTTAGTCACCATTTTGCAAAATAGTTTATGACCACATGGTAGAGAATTTTGGGAAAAGGAAAGAGCTTTTTCTCAATGATAGGAAAAATAAAAATAATCTCTTCATTTGCTTTCATAAGTGTAACTGATCGAGAGTTTCAAATGCATATTCAAACCACGTTTTTAGGAATTCGTAAATTTCTTTTTTTAAGTCATTGTTTTTCCATGCATTTTCTACGACTATGGGGAAGCATTTGGAGAAATGGAGAGAGGTTTATCTTCAAAAAAAAATCACCTACAATAACCTCCTTCGGTTTATACACATGTGTTACTGTTTTTGCGATATACCCAAAACATTGGCTCATTGGACATGTGCTACATAGTTGCTGCATAGCTGCAGCACACAGGTCTTCATGAATTTTTCGAGGGTTCCAACTATCAGAGATTGAGTATAATGAGGTGCTGATAATTTTGGATCTAGTTCAGACAACCATTCATCATCTAGGTGTTCGATTTTGTGGAGACTTATGGCAACATGGTATGCTGCACAACTGCTGCATAGCACATATTTGGTAGTTGATTATTGTTTCTTATTTTTTATTTCTAAAGACACGGTATGATGACTAGGATAAGATTCTCGTGGATTAGGATGGTTTTTAAGATATGATAGCATGATACGATCTGAGTTAGTTTTCTTTTTCTAGTAAAAGAAAAAATTGAAGATAAGTTTAAGAACTTGCTACTTTTGTACTCAATTCGACCCACCCCATGGATTAGAGATTCATTGTATCTAGACATGAGATAGTTTAAGGTTGTAAGGACATTTAATGCTAAATGACACAAGATAGAAAGGTTTGGAGTGTTAGAGGATAGCTTCTACTATTATGAAAAGTGTACTTCTTTTTATGAATGATAATAGAAGAAGACAGGAGCCAATTTGAGCAGGGATACTTGCGTTGGATTTTATTGGTATGATGTTTGTGTCTGTGATGTGATATTATCTCTTTAGATATGGTTAGATCACATAGATCCATGTATTTTATCTCTTCATGTTCAATTTGATGAATTTTTTCATAACTCAAATGAGTTTTATCTAAATAAACTTGTTGAACATTATAAGTGTTTTTCCTTTATGATAGATTGAATTCATCCTTGATAGATGATCAGTTTGTCATTTATATCTCATTCATACTAAAAATATTTTCAAATATTACTAATATATTTGATTATCTTTCCCCTGTGAGGATTGCCACCATATCCCTTATTCATTGAGATTTTCAATAGTGCCATGATCTTGATTTTCCTTGTCCCCACACCCACCTTCAATAAATCAAACTCAAAGCCATTATTTGATCATCATAACCAGCGTAAGACCTAGATTCCATCAGTGATTCAACTGAATGATAGGATAAAATAGTGAGACAACCCTCTCCAAGGCTACGGGGTTGGACCTTAGCCTAAAAGAGTTTTGTGGTTACCTCTGGGATTTCTCTCCTTAGCGTAGAGAAATTTACAAAGTGCTCATAGAACCAAGAACTAAAGACTCTGCACCGCCTCGTCATCCCAAGCTGCTACATTGTCAAGCCTCGGCCCTCGCCGATTTTTTTTTACGATTGACCCTCGTGACCCTTTGCCAATCTGCCATGCCCTCAACCACCCCACGCACCAGCTGTTGAACCCCATAATTTCTTCTTTTTTCACAACTCTTTTTCACTCCATTCCTCCCTTTTATACCTTCATAACTACAAATTGGGTATCATTTTACAAGTTTGATAGCATAATAGCTACATAATCATATTCTATTTCATAATATCATTTGTATTTATTATTTAACTTAATATTTGCTTGAGCTACTAAATTACAGTGACTCTACAACTGATTTATATTTCTGCAACTAACTACAAGATTCGATAGGTTGTGGAGCTTCAGCTGAGAAACAAGGCATATGGGTAGTTCGCAATTAATTGGGACAATGATTTGTTCCTATTTTTAAAATCTAGATCGATAAAGAAGGCACTCTAACAACTCGGTCAAAAGATAAGTCAACCATCATAGAAGACAAACCAAGCGAGCAAGATTCAGACTTTTCATCTCATGATTTGTTGCATTCCTATAAAATCATGAGTAGATCATGATATCTTATCTTTTACAGTTAATTACAGCTAATTTTGATTAACATAGGTGTAATTCTATGAAACATTTATTGTGTAATGGTTTTATAAATATGCCTCTTGGCATAGCTGGGAAAGACTTGAATTTTATTTGTAAAAACTTTGTTTTCCTATACAAACTCTGTTTCGTTCCATTTTCTTGTTGTTTGATCTCAATGTGTGGTTGATCATGTCATGAAAGCGTTATAGTGCTACATGATTCTCATAGGAGGGCCCCCTCTATATAGTAAGGTTTTTCTTTTGTGTAAAACTAACAATTCATTTTATGTTTCCTATAGATTTCTATCAATTCATTTAATGATTTATCTTTTGATTGCTAGATAGAGGTGTAAGATTGTTTTGCAATAGGTTTATATAATCATTTTATTGTTGAAGAGAAGTGGGATTTATAGTGCACATGGACAGAGTATGAGTTAACATAGATTAATATCTTTACATTGTACTGATATAGATACGATTTTCATTTGTAGAGCTAATCTTTCTTTTTGTTTAAGTACATTCATTTATAGCGTGATTTTATTGTAGGTGTAATTTTGTTTATAATTAAGAGTGATTCAATTTGAATGCAAGCGTGATTTTCATTTAAGAAAGCATGATTTTACTTACAAGAAAGTTTGTTTTTCATTTAAGCAAGTGTGATTTTATTCAAAAGAAAGAGTGATTTCATTTTAACGCAAGTTTGTGAGTGATCTTATTTCAATCAAAATGTGAGTGTGATTTTATTTTAAGTAAGAGAAATAGAATTGGTTCCATTTTTATCATCAATTTATTTACTTACATAGTTGTAGAGAAATATGTGCATTTCGATATCTCAAATTAACTTAGGAATTGCATGGCTGACACAAACTCCTAGCACATACAGTGCACATACATTTCATCATTTCTAGGGAAGTTTATATAGCACTACTTTTATTTTTATTTTCATTAAAAAGAATAATAAAAATGATATGCATAGGGAAAGATATTCTAGAGGTATATTTGTAGGTAGAGGTAGGAAATCGATTCCAACATCATCACTCACCCCAACATGACCTCGTACTGTTGATGGTGCTAGACCCACCAATATGTCAATGGGATCTCCCTGGTAAGAAGTCCAAATTAGACCTCAGACTGTTTGGTGTAAGAGTCCCAGCAATCGTTCGTAAGGTAATGCCTTGACCGCGATGTCACACAGAGGCAAGTAAGATAAATCTGTCAGTAGCAAGGGTGTAATTAATGCAGTGAGTCAAGGAATGATTATGAGAGGTTCCAACACTTAAAAGGGAGAGGAAGGTGAAGGTGAGTTCCAGGTTGAAAGGGATCAGTCTCAACTTGGCTATGAACACACAACACAAAGAACATGCACAAATTCCGGCAGAGAAGTCGACACATATGCGGAAGTCACAACATACAAGGTAAGATAACACAAACAACACTCACGGATCAATTTGAGATTAGTGTGATGGTTGATATAACAAGGTTTAGAGAAAGGTATCTCTGATGTCGGCAAAGAAGTCGACATGGATGGTGACAACATTAACAACATATGCAACACATTAACAAGAAGATTCATATAATTGCATACAAATCAGTTCATATAAAAGTACGTAAGTTAAACAACATATATCATTAAGGAAACCAGAGCAGTCCAAATACAATAACAACATATGCATGAAAATGTGCTAGCTTTTATTATATAAAGAAGTGTAAGTCACAATCATACAATACACCATGTAAACCTGCTAGCCCCATCATTGGAATGTTACAACCACATCTGCTTGCTCCTTGTTGAGTCCCTATAATACTAGTGATTACCCCATTACTATTATAGTTATACCCCTTATTTATATTGTTGTGCCCCTATTACCCCCATATTTTTATTTCTGTGCCCCATAGAATCCATCTATCGTTGTTTTTGTGGCTTTATATTATTATTGTTAGGTCGGCTGGATTATATTGTGACTCCTTAGACTCCTATATATAGAAAGCAGGTTTTGTCATTTGAATCATCAAAGAATTGTTCATTTATGTAATGTAAAGGAGGTAGCCCCCTCGAAGAGGCTGAATTCTAAGGTGTTGATCTATCTTTTCTATCTTTTCTTGAGCTGGTTTCATAACATTTGGTATCAAAGCTTTGGATTCTAGGGTTTCGCTGCTCCAAATAGGTCATCGTGGCATTTTCGCTATAACTTTTTTCTGTGACGTTTCAGAAGTCACACGAAAAACCCATTTGAGAAGAAATTGCTTTGAACCTTGGGTCCGAATTTCAGAGCTTTTCACGTGATATTGTCGGAGATATGATCTGAGGAAGTTGGTCTTTTTGCAGACTCCTGAATTACATTCAAAACATGTGACCTTGGGAAAATTGTCATAACTTTCTCTCTGGGAATCAGATTGAAATTTTGTAAGAAGTTACAGAAAGAGGATGAAATTTAGTTTCTTTTATATCTTTTTCAAAACCAAATATCGAAAATGGTACACGTGGCACTTCATACAACTTCGCTCTTCTGGAAAAGTCTATAATCAGGTCATCTTGGGAGATTGTGCCTAACTCTTTCTTGGAGAATCCAATTTGGATCCGACTGGTGGCATTGGAAAGAGAACACAAAGAGCTAATACAAGTCACAAATTTAGAACTAGGTGATTGGAAAGTACAGAGATACATTAGAGGCAATATCGAGCTCCTACAAAGTGAAAAAAGGTGTGTAGATTTTTTTAATTTTTGCTTAAGCTTGGTTTGAAAATTTATTTTGAAGGAATTCAAAGGGCATAGTAGAGCATTATTATCGGTAACTGATGCCCCGAGGAAAGAAAATGCAAACACCTAGTAAGGAAGCTGAAAGCTCTAGCATGACTCATGAAGAAGAGGAAGAAATGCTACATGATATATCAAAATTACAAGAACAAGTGCAACAAATGTCACGCTCACAAAAGTTAACAGATGCTAAGATAATGTTAAAATTGGAAACCAGGGAAAAACTTCATGTGGGTCATCTTATTCATGGCTAATAATATTTTTATTAGATTCCTCTCGTCGAGAGGTGTAGGATTGATATAAAGATCATCCAATTCCGATAAGTATTCATGGAGATATGAATTTATTTTGATTATGGAATTATTATCAAGCCGACCTACAACTCATGTAGGCTCAGAAGCCCAACAGTCGCATCTATTCACCCACCAATGTTGTGTATAAATATAAGATGACTTTTCCTCATTTAGACTCACTACTCTCATCACATCTCTCTCTCTATTGCGCAGATATGAGTCTCTTCTCTACTGCGCTGAAATGGGTCTCTCTCTCTCACACATGTGAAGCCGGAAGCTGTTGAAGCTGCAACTACAGAAGTAAAGATTGACTTGCGTGGCCTAGAAGATATCCTCTTTGGAACTGCGCTGTAGGTTCATTTGAACCTCCTCTGAAAGCTGCAACTTTTGGTGGTGGAATGAAGTCAATCCGACGAACGGTTTGCAAGATATCGACTGCCCTAGTTTGAAGCCAGAAACTGCTGAAACTGAAGCTGCAACTGCAGAAGCAAAGATTGACTTGCGTGGCCTAGAAGATCTCCTCATCTAAACTTCATTTTAGGTTCATCTAAACCTCCTCTATAAGCCGAAACTTTTGGTGGTGGAATGAAGTCAATCCGACTGTCGGTTTGTGAGATATGGTCTGCCCTAGTTTGATAATGAAGCTGCTAATGCTGATGCTACTGATCTAGGGTTTGCTACTGCTGATATGAATCAGATTTATTGTACTATTTCTCTCTGCTGAATTATTGAAGATAAAATAAGATTTGATCAAAGGGTTTCCCCACACATTGTGGGGTTTGTCCCTGGCTAGCCGCCACATCTTGTGTCTCTTGTCTTGGATTGTTTTCTGTCGATTGTTTAATGTTCTATCTTCACTTTACTTTATGTACATGTGATTGCTAATCGGTGGAATATAATAAGAAAAAGAAGTAAATTGTTATAAGCATAGAACATACCATAACTTAACATGGTATCAGAGCTGAGGTGAAGACAAAGCCCAAGCAAGAGCAAGAGCAAGAGCAATCATTGAAGAGAAGATTGGCAAGGCTATCCTAAAAGAACTATGGGGTCCTCAACACTCTTTCCTGCCGAAGACAAGCTCCGTGAGAAAGCTGACTATCACGGATGAAAGATGTTTATCTATCTAACCCTTGAAGATCAAGGAGTGCTGGACCATGTAAGAGGCAATACTATTGAACCTTCATCAAATGCATCTGCTGCTGCCTAGAACAAATGGAAAAATGGAGAAGTCAAAACAAAGAAGATCATCCAGGACTCTATCGACAAGTGCTTGGTGGCCTACATCTCTGATCTAGACACCTCCAAGGAAATCTACGACAGAATGGTGAGTTTATTTAAAGTTAATGATGCAAATCAAGTTTTGTTTCTTAGAAATAAGCTGAGGGAAATCAATAAGGGTAAAGATGAAAGTATGCAAGCATACTTCTTAAGAATCTCCGAGATCAAGAACGATATCCTATCTATTGGGGAAACTATTACTGACAGAGAAATGGCACTCACAACTCTTGAAGGATTACCATCTGAATGGTATGTGTTCCGGACTACTCTTCTGAACTATAATGTAATTCCTGGTTTCGAGGAATTAATGTCTAGATGCATTCAAGAAGAAACGAGGGAAGAAGTGTAAGAAATGCCCATGCCTAAAGGTCCTCCTGCTGCCTTTTCTTTTCATGCAAAGAAAAGAAATAATTCCAGGACTAAATCAAAAGGAAAGGCTAGACCTAAGGCTAGAAGAAAATGACGATGTTACTTTTGCGATAAAGCAGGTCACTATGCAAGGGAATGCCCTGATAGAAAGGACTCTCACCGTGACGATAATCAAAATCCCTCTGATGGCAAATCAAAGGACTGAAAAATTCAACAGCGAAGGTAAGAGGAGAGCTAGAGATCGATGAAGAGGACAACCATTCAAGAAGGCTAGAAAGTCCGGGATGTATTAAATGCACCTGACCTCAAAAGGAACCTAGTGTCCATCTTGGCAATGGAAGACAGAGGCTACAAGGTAACCTTCAACAATGGCAAGGTATGTATATGGAAAAATAATGTTAAAGATGCCTTTACTCTTGGGTTTAGTGTTGATTTATTATATCAGGTCGATGAAAGTCTGCTAGGTGTCATGTCTTATGACACATCTCTTTAGTTTGAACTTTGGCATTAGAGGTTTTCCCCCCTTCATTATAAAGCTATACTCGGTGTAAGACAAATGGTGACAGGGATGCCTGAATTCTGAGTAGAGAAAGAAGGTGTATGTCCGGGATGTGCCGAAGGAAAGCTCAAAAAGGGGACCATTCCCCTGAAGCCAAAGTAAGACCTCTGATATATTACAATTGGTTTACTCAGGCATACCTGAGGTTGGCATTAAGAGGGAGACTACTACACCACATACTCCTGAGCAGAATGGTGTGGTGGGAAGGAAGAACCACACGATGATGGAAGTTGTCCGGGCCATGCTACATGATCAAAGACTTCCAAAGTTTCTATGGGCTGAAACTACAATCACCGCCATATATGTACAAAATCGATGCCCTCATCAAGAATTAGGTTCCAAGACTCCTGAAGAAAAATTCACCGATAAGAAACCTGATGTTTCTCATTTTAAAAAAAAATTGGAAGCCCTGTATACTTTCATGTGCCGAAAGAGAAAAGAAATAAATTGGGAGCATCTGGAAAGAAGGGATTTTTCGTGGGCTATGGTGAAAATACTAAAGGCTATAGAATCTATGTAGCCGGTCAAAGGGAAGTCATAATTAGTCATGATATGGCTCTCAGCAAGGTGATCAATCTTCCGACATTGAGGAGCTCTCAAGAAGCCGACACCAGGGAACCGAAAGAAAAGGATGATGAATCAATGCCTGATGTAGAAGAACCCATGGATCTGATTGATCCTCCTCCATATGAGCCTTCCTCTTCTAGGAAGAGGCCTTCATGGCTTAAGGGGTTACTTGATGATGCTGAAGGACATGCTGCACCCCGAGGAACCTTCCATCAAAGTAAGAAACTTAACAGGCATCAGGGATACCTGACCATCATGAGCACGATCATACAAAATGAGCCTTCATCATTCTCAGATGTCGTTAAGCATTAACTATGGAAGGATTCTATGACCATAGAATATGAGTCTATCATAAAGAATGATGTTTGGGAAGTAGTTCCCAGACCCCAGGACAAGACTGTTGTTACATCCAAATGGCTTTACAAGATAAAGCATGCAGCAGATGGAAGCACGGAAAAGTATAAGGCTCGTTTTGTTGCTCGAGGTTTCTCCCAAAAGGAAGGTATAGACTATGATGAGATATTTGCACCTGTTGCCAGATATACGACCATCTGCTTGATCATAGCCCTTGCCGCTTCACAAGGATGGAACCTACATCAGATGGATGTCAAGACTGCGTTCTTGCATGGATTGATCAAAGAAGAGGTCTACGTGGAGCAACCTGAAGGATTTGAGATTTATGATCGAAAATCTCATGTATGCAGGTTGAAGAAAGCTCTCTATGGGCTGAAGCAAGCACCCCGAGCTCGTATGAGAGGATCGATAGCTACTTGATGAAGCTGGGATTCACTAGGAGTGAAGCCGATCCTAACCTTTACTTTAAGGTTGAAGATGGCAAGCCTCTCATACTGGTGTTGTATGTGGATGACCTCTTTCTAACAGGCGCAGACCCTCTCATTCTCAAATGTAAGAGGGAGCTGGCCTCTAAATTTGAAATGAAAGACCTAGGACTGATGCACTACTTCCTAGGACTTGAAGTGTGGCAAAAGCCAGGAGAAACTTTCCTATCTCAAGGAAAATATGTGGTGAAGATATTGGAAAGATTCGGTATGATGGACTGCAAGCCTGTGACTACCTCGAGGATCTTAACTTTTAGAAGTTATATGGTAGTGATGTCGGACCAGACTTGGGAAATGCCTCTGAGTTTCAAAAAACTCATTCGCATTGATGTTCTTGGTGAACCTCCGTCCGAACATATGTTTTGCAGTTAGCATTGTGTGCTCATATTTGGTTGAGCCTCACTGGATTGATGCCAGGAATCTTCTGAGATGTCTTGAGGACACAATCTCTCATGGATTAAGATACACTGCCGGAGATGTGAGACTACTTGGATATACTAATTTTGATTGGGCAGGCAGTGTGGTGGACTGTAAGAGCACTTCCGGGTGTTGTTTCACCTTGGGATCTGCTTTGATATCCTGGATGAGCAGGAAGCAGAAGTCGGTGGCTTTGAGCACCGCCGAAGCAGGATATATTGTTGCTAGCATAACCTCGTGTGAGGTAGTCTGGTTGTGAAAGATCTTTAGTGAGCTGTTTGAATTTACATTGGATACCACTGTGATTCTCTATAACAACCAGAGGTGGGATTCGATTATTGAGGAATCCCGTATTCGTCGATTTCTCCAACAGATAGACATCATCTTGGATATGGTAAGTTGATGAGCAAGGAGGCTCCATCGCATTAAGATGATGTACAGGTTGATACACCTTGTCAAAGCCCCGAGGAAAGATCTAATATGTGATCTTCCCAAACGACTTGGAGTCGGTAAGAAACCCTTGTACAAGGGTCCTACATGTTGCATACATTGAACTCTGGGAGCTCTGAGGGCTTGCGGTTATTACTGGAGCAACATACGACCACAGGGTGACTCACCCTCCCCTGGTGGTGCACACTGGAACAAGATGATTCGCTCTCTTGTGGGACAAGATGATTCGCTCTCTTGTGGAATAGGATGATTCGCTCTCCTGTGTAGTAGGATGATTAGTTCTCCTGTGAGGCCTGGATTGATGTGTTCTCCATGGCGATTGTAGCAGGATTGATGTGTTCTCCTGTGAGGCCTGGATTGATGTGTTCTCCATGGCGATTGTAGTAGGATTGATGTGTTCTCCTGTGAGGCCTGGATTGATGTGTTCTCCATGGCGATTGTAGCAGGATTGATGTGTTCTCCTGTGAAGCCTGGATTGATGTGTTCTCCATGGCGGCCTAGATTGATGAGTTCTCCATGGAAATTGTAGCAGGATTGATGTGTTCTCTTGTGAGGACAGGATTGATTAGTTCTCCTGTCGAGGCATCCTACCCATGCAGTCTGGGACTCATGGGAAGTACCTCTCATCTGATCAAAGAGCAGGGAAATGAAGTTACGAACCATAGTAGTACCGATGGATGCATCATTGTAACTACCATACTCCCTACGCTAGGATGACCTCCATTGATCTGTGATCAATGATACTGGTCTGGGACCAGTGGTAGGAGTTGTACCATACTATGACGCTGACTTCGGGTCGGTTGAGACTGGTCTGGGATCAGTGGTACATACTCTGAGACTGACTTTGAGTCAGTGGAGGATGATATTGGTCTGGGACCATTGGAGTTGTACTCACTATGACACTGACTTTGGGTTGGTTGAGACTGGTCTGGGACCAGTGGTACATACTCTGATACTGACTTTGAGTCAATATGATACATCCTCGATCATTTCTTCTTCTTCATAATTCGGACAAAAGCAGAGTAGAACAGAACAATGCAAGAGCAGAGCATAACAGAACAAAACAGTACAGATCAGTGCAGGGCAGAACAAGACAAAGCAGAACAGGAAAAATAGAGTAGAGCAGGGCAAGGGTTAGGCTGTACAAGGCAGTGCATTTGATGGATGAATAGTAACGACCGATAGACAGATTGCAGATGAAGTTCTCCATGGTTGAGAGGGAGTGTTAAAATTGGCAACCAGGGCAAAACTTCATGTGGGTCATCTTATTCATGGCTAATAGTATTTTTATTATATTCCTCTCATCGAGAGGTGTAGGATTGATATAAAGATCATCCAATTCCGATAAGTATTCATGGAGATATGAATTTATTTTGATTATTGAATTATTATCAAGCCGACCTACAACTCATGTAGGCTCAGAAACCCAACAGTCGCATCTATTCACCCACCAACGTTGTGTATTAATATAAGAGGACTTTTCCTCATTTAGACTCACTACTCTCATCACATCTCTCTCTCTCTACTACGCAGATATGACTCCCTTCTCTACTGCGTTGAAATGGGTCTCTCTCTCTCACACATGTGAAGCCGGAAGCTGTTGAAGCTGCAACTGCAGAATTAAAGATTGACTTGCGTGGCCTAGAAGATCTCCTCTTTGGAACTTCATTGTAGGTTCATCTAAACCTCCTCTGAAAGCCGCAACTTTTGGTGGTGGAATGAAGTCAATCCGACGAACAGTTTGCAAGATATCGACTGCCCTAGTTTGAAGCCGGAAACTGCTGAAACTGAAGCTGCAACTACAGAAGCAAAGATTGACTTGCGTGGCCTAGAAGATCTCCTCATCTGAACTGCGTTGTAGGTTCATCTAAACCTCCTCTGGAAGCCTAAACTTTTGGTGGTGGAATGAAGTCAATCCGACTATCGGTTTGTGAGATATGGTTTGCCCTAGTTTGATAATGAAGCCGCTAATGCTGATGCTACTGATCTAGGGTTTGCTACTGCTGATATGAATCAGATTTATTGTACTATTTATCTCTGTTGAATTATTGAAGATAAAATAAGATTTGATCAAAGGGTTTCCCCACACATTGTGGGGTTTGTCCCTGGCTAGCCGCCACATCTTGTGTCTCTTGTCTTGGCTTGTTTTCTGTCGATCGTTTAATGTTATATCTGCACTTTACTTTATGTACATGTGATTGCTAATCGATGGAATATAATAAGAAAAAGAAGTAAATTGTTATAAGCATAGAACATACCATAACTTAACAGATAAATGGCATGGAAGCTAAGATAAATAGCGTGGAAGCTAAGATGAATGGCATGGAAGCTAAGATGGACAATTTGAAGATAGATTTGAACACAAATTTGAAGACAGGCATGGTAGATTTGAAGACAGATTTGACAAATTTTGTACAAGAAATACTTACTAATGGTGAAAAGGTAGTAAAGGAAACTCATGATGAGAACAAAAGAAATGTTAATCATGATTCCATAGACACTAATGTTGGATCGAAGAATCACCATATTCCAAAAATCGATATGAGGAAGTTTTATGGCAAGGATCCCGCCACATGGATATTACAGATGGAGCAATTCTTCGATCTCAATAATGTGCAAAATGCACAAAAGGTACGTATGGCAACTGTATATTTGGAACCAAATCAGTTTGTATGGTATCAATGGCTTTGTTCTCATAAACAATTTATCACTTGGGCAATTTTTACAGAAGAATTGATAGCACATTATGAGGATACAAAAAGCAACACTTTTTTTAGCCAATTGATAAGTCTCAAACAAAAGGGTTCAATAATGGAGCACATTGAGGAGTTCCAAAAATTGAACTTAAGGGTAAAAGATATTCCATAGGAGCATAGGATTGATGTGTTCATAGGGTCTTTAAAGGATAATATCCAACATGATGTTCGCCTTTGGGAACCTGATTCATTAGAGAAGGCATTCAGGTTAGCAAGAAAAATGGAAAGCAAAATTATGGCAACTAGGAAGCATACCACTCACAACTATAAAGACGGAAGTGTTGTTGCCCCTAGTCTTCCACAACCTACAAGGTTGACACCACAACAATTGGAAGAAAAAAGAGCAAAAGGGCTTTGTTACAATTGTGATAGAAAATACACAAAAGGTCATAAGTGTGCTGAGAAGAAATTATTCTACATAGATTGTGAAGAGGAAGAAGAAAAGGAGCAAGAAAGGTCAAAAGAAGAGGATATATTCCAGGAACAAAGCCTAGATGAAGAACAAATAAATCCGACCATATCTTGTAATGCATTGGCGGGAATTACCACTCCTCAAACCATCAAGATAGAAGGACAAATCAAGAAGAAAAAGGTAATAGTGTTGATTGATTCAGGAATCACCCACAATTTTATTCATTGTAGGGTAGAAAAAGAATTGAATTGCTTCCTATATCCAGCACCAGAGTGTCAAGTGATGATTGCAAATGGAGGAACAATAAATTGCTCTGTAAAGTGCCATAATATCAAGCTATCCATGGGAGAATATGTATTGACTAGCCCAATGCTTTCCATTCCAATGGGAGGTGCCGATGTTGTACTAGGAGTCCAATGGCTACAATCCTTGGGTACAATAGCTTTTAATTTTCAAGAACTTTTCATCAAATTTTCTACGGAAGGAAAGGAAGTTGAATTAAGGGGTATTGCAGGGAAACCAGGAAAGATAATCAGCTCTAATGGCATGACTAAGCTTCTAAAAAAGGAGCAAAGAGGTGTAATTGCACAATTATGTTCGCTAGATGTTTCCACATTGGAATCATCTATTTCTCCAGATCTCCAAAAAGTCCTGGACAATCATTCCAAGGTATTTGAGACTTCCAAAGGTCTCCCACCTATGCGTGATCATGCTATTCATCTGATTCCAGGAAGTGTTCCTCCAAACATCAGGCCTACAGATATCCCTATGTCCAAAAAAGTGAAATTGAACGTATGGTTGCAGAAATGCTAGAGGCTGGTATAATTCAACCTAGTCAAAGTTCTTTCTCAGCTCCAGTAGTATTGGTGCACAAGAAGGATGGATCATGGCGCATGTGTCCGGATTATAGGGAGCTCAACAAGCTCACTATTAAAGATAAGTTCCCCATTCCTGTCATTTATGAATTACTGGATGAATTGCATGGATCAATTTACTTCACCAAGTTGGATCTTCATTCAGGATATCATCAAATCAGAATGAAGATTGAAGACATTCCGAAAACGACATTTAGAACTCATGAGGGTCATTATGAATTTTTGGTCATGCCTTTTGGCCTTACCAATGCACCTTCAACATTTCAAGGTTTGATGAATTCAATTTTCAAACCATTCCTTAGAAAATTTGTGTTAGTATTTTTTGATGATATACTAATCTACAACAAGTCTTGGAAGGATCATGTTGAACATGTTGACAGGGTGCTACAACTATTGGAGGAGAAACAATTATATGCAAAAAGATCCAAATGTTTCTTTGGAGTCCAGGAGGTGGAATATTTGGGTCATATTGTATCTCATGAAGGAGTTAAGGTAGACCCTAGCAAAATTAAAGCCATTAAGGAATGGAAAATCCCCACATCCATAAAGCATCTGCGAGGATTTCTTGGGTTGACAGGGTATTATCGCAAGTTTGTTAAGAATTATGGGAGAATAGCAGCACCTCTAACAACATTATTGAAGAAAGATTCATTTTCATGGACTCCGGAAGCAACAAAGGCCTTTGAACATCTTAAAGAGGCAATGTGCCAAGCACCGGTCTTAGCTACACCGGACTTCACAAAAACCTTTATTGTGGAATGTGATGCTTCAGGAAATGGAATTGGTGTTGTTCTAATGCAAGATGAAAGACCCATTGCTTTTGAAAGTCGTCCAATCAAGGGAAAGTTTTTAAGCAAAGCTATTTATGAGAAGGAAATGTTGGCAATACTCCATGCACTTAAGAAATGGCGACCCTACCTAATGGGAAGACACTTCAAGGTAAAAACAGATCATGATAGCCTTAAATACTTTTTAGAACAAAGATTATCCTCTGAAGAGCAACAAAAGTGGGTCACAAAGATGTTGGGTTATGACTTTGAAATCATCTACAAAAAAGGGAAGCAAAATGTGGTGGCAGATGCACTCTCAAGAAAGGATGAGGATGTGGAAGCATTGTTGTGTGCCATTTCTATTATCCAACCAGATTGGATAAACGAAGCAAGGGAGGAATGGAAGAATGATGAAGAAGTGTGGGCACTTATTCGAAAGCTACAACAAGATTCCAGTACTTCTGATACATTTAGCTGGCAAAATGATTCATTATGGTACAAAGATCGCTTATACCTCTGTAAGAATTCCCAGCTAAAACAAAAGATTCTTATGGAATTGCACACTTCTCCCTTAGGAGGGCACTCAGGATTTTTAAAAACTTACCACAGGGTTAAGAAGGAATTTTTTTGGGATGGCCTTAAATCAGATATTCAAAAGTTTGTGGCGGAATGTTTGGTTTGCTAACAAAATAAAGTTGAAACAATTAAGACACCGGGTCTATTACAACCTTTATCCATTCCAAGCCAACGTTGGGAGGAGGTTTCAATGGATTTTATCACAGGTTTACCCAAGTCTGAGGGAAAGAGTGTCATCATGGTGGTAGTTGACAGACTTACCAAGTATGCACACTTTTGTGCATTATCACATCCATTTAAAGCCAGTACAGTTTCTACTACATTTATGGAAACAGTTCAAAAGCTACATGGAAACCCAAAGATTATTGTAAGTGACAGAGATCCCATTTTCACTGGAAATTTTTGGACAAAATTATTTTCTTGTCTTGGTACTCAGTTAGCTCATATCTCATCTTATCATCCTCAATCTGATGGGAAAACTGAGATAGTAAACAAATGTTTGGAAGGATATCTTCGTTGCTTTGTATCTGATAAACAGACACAATGGGTCAAATGGTTGCCTCTGGCTGAATGGTGGTATAACACTTCCTTCCATACAACAACAAAAATGACCCCATTTATGGCACTTTATGGGTATCAACCACCATCCATCACATCATATTTAAGAGAAAATTCTAAGGTTCAGGCAGTGGAACATCACATCGAACATCAACAACAAGTCCTCCAACTCTTAAAGGATAACCTCGTGTTGGCACAAAATAGAATGAAACAACAGGCAGATCAACATCGCAGTGAAAGAAGTTTTGATGTAGGTGATTGGGTATTCCTACGGCTACAACCATATAAGCAAATGTCGCTAAAGCAAGCTAAGAGGGATAATAAATTATCACCAAAGTATTATGGTCCATACAAGGTGTTGCAAAAGATTGGTACTATGGCATACAAATTGGAGCTTCTTACAGCTTCTCGATTGCACCCAGTTTTCCATGTTTCATGTTTAAAGAAGGTTATAGGCGACAAGCTCCCAATTCAAACAATATTTCCAGAACTTGATGAGGAAGGAAAAATTATATTGGAACCGGAAGCAGTCACAGAAACAAGAACTCGACAGCTACGAAATCGATCAATTTCAGAGTATCTTATCAAGTGGAAGAACTTATCCGTTGATGATTCCACATGGGAGGATGAGAATTTTATGCAGAAGTATCCAGAATTACTCAAGCGTTGAGGACAACACTTTTTTTAAAGGAGAGGGGCATGTTGGGTCCCTATAATACTAGTGATTACCCCATTACTATTATAGTTATACCCCTTATTTATATTGTTGTGCCCCTATTACCCCCATATTGTTATTTTTGTGCCCCATAGAATCCCTCTATTGTTATTTTTGTGGCTTTATATTATTATTGTTAGGTCAGCTGGATTATATTGTGACTCCTTAGACTCCTATATATAGAAAGGAGGTTTTGTCATTTGAATCATCAAAGAATTGTTCATTTATGTAATGTAAAGGAGGTAGCCCCCTCGAAGAGGCTGAATTCTAAGGCGTTGATCTATCTTTTCTATCTTTTCTTGAGATGGTTTCATAACACTCCTCCAAAGAGATATACTAGCTCTGTTCATCCAAACATTGACACTTGAATTACACTTGACATGACTCAACATTAAAATTCACATGTACTCATGTGAGACAACATGGCTTGAGCAAGCCATGCAAGACATCACTGACACTCAGTCCGTTTTTATGAGACCATCTCTTTTACATGATTGTGATAGTGAAGGTGGAGAGCTGATGGCAAACTTGGTTGTTCGTGATGGTGTGCATGCACCTAATGGTGAAATCTTTCTGAAGTGAACTCTTGCCTCCGTTGCAACCGGTGCATTGGTTCGGCTCCTTTCATCCAACTTGTCTGCTAACATGCACATGGTATTCTTGGGTACGGTTGAACAAACAACACAATGATGCATAGTGTCTATGTTGATATTGAAGTGTGTGCTAGTGGTCATGTGCATTAACTTTCTGAAGTACATATTCAGCCCTAGTTGGACTTGCTTCTTGTCTTCACCTTGGTGAGTGTGTTCAATGGGTTTGATTTCATGTGTGTGCTCAATGAAATGCATGCTCCTGGATCCCTTTCATGCGATCAACAACATTTATGACCATTATTTCTTTGTACCAGCTACTGGGATGGATCATTAACTTGTACTGGCACAGTTTCATCCACGAGTGGATGTTGCACCCACTATTGTTATTTTTCCTGTTGTAACTCATTGGATTGTATGTGCAGCTTCGTGTTCTTCCTGAGTTAATGCTTCATCACATGCAACTCCTTCCTTGTTCCATCTTCTGCCTTCGCGTGATCTTCATGTTGCGTTGTCACTTCAAAGCCTCAGTCTCCAAAGTTTATTTCATTATCAATGGATTTGCTTGTTCTTGCAACTTTGCTCTGCCTCTATGTTGTCAATAACCTTCCTCTTGCTTTTGTTGTGTTTACTGCATTCGCTACATTCGGTATGCTGCCTTCAGCTGCTGTTCATGATGCTGCTCATTACGATGTTGCAGCTTGATGTCCTTTTCCATGAACAACTTGATGTCTTTGTAAGTAGGTAAGCCCATGGACATTTGATCGACTACATCCCCAAGCATGCTCTGAACGACGTCTTCATCTCTACTCTCTTGGAAACCATTGTACCTATACTGCTAAGTTATATGAACACCAGTGATACCTAGAGACATGGGAACACTGATAGCAAGCAATCTATCAGTTGAAAACCAAAATGAACATGAAAACTAACTTAGAACATACCTAGGTGAATGATCATGAAGGTTGCACAATTTCGGTCGGGAGGTTGGGAGACCAACTGCCAAGACTGCACAAGGCATTGTCTAGGCTGCTCAAAGACTGATTGGCAGCTGGATCTGTGAAATTCACAATCCATTTGGGCAATTGGTTGCTGGGATTGCGCAATGCATGATTCCAGCTAGGAAAGACTGCTCGCCCAGTGACAGATTTACGCAAAATTTCGAGTCAAGTAGCCACTAACCTCCAGAAATTTGCAATTTAGTCCAGGAGGCTAGTGCTCAGCCAAAATGTGCAAATCTAGAGAATAAGGTGAGCCTTCATTCTCCATATTGTGCAATGTAACTTGGTGAAGGTAGAGACCGGGCCATGGTTGGTCCGACTCGCCAACGGGCAACTGAAAGCAAGTAGGTCGATGAAATGCATGGCGAAACTAAGTGATAGCAGAAGTGATAAACAATGCATGCAAAACATGAATGGAATATTGAGGAAATGGATAAAAATGCATATGGGTGAGGTCATTTGCGAGTTGGGCGAACGTTAGTGCAAAATAGTTTCATTCATGTGACAACAGTGAGATAGCAACGAAAATTGAAACAGAGCTAGGACAAGCTAGAATATATGCAAACGACAACAATCGTTCAAAGAAATCAAGCAAATAGTACTCATACACTCAAAAACCCAAAAAGTGACAGAAATGTAACACAAGGCATGGGAAGCAGTCTTACCCCAAAACAGTTGAGCTGAATGTGCCAACTACTCCTAGATGTGATGTGGGATGTCATAGCTGCAAGTTTGATGTGAGGAATGAGCTTTGTAGCATTTTGTTGATGAGTTTCATAACATCGAGGTTGTGACGTGCATGCCACAAATCTAGGGGAAGCGACACTTGGTGGGAGGTTTCTAAATTTCTCCTTACATGTAACCTCCAACTGTTAAACATATATTCCTAAGACAAGGGATGCCTTTTCATGTTGTCTTGTGAGAACCAGCCTATGCATGCAATTCTATTTTGGTCGGTCCTGGAGGGAACTGGCCAACTCAGCTACACATGAAAGTGACTGCTCAACTACTGGAGAAAAATGCGCATTCCTGGTTGTAAGCTAAGTTGACTGCCCAAGGGAATTGCACAATTTCTAGGCAGAGCAGCTGACTGCTGCCCAAATTTGTGCAAATCTAGGGTTGAACAACCTGCTGATGGGAAAAATTGGGCCAATCTTACTAGGAGGGTTGGATTGCATGATTACACAATCTTGCAGCCCAGTCGGCTGTCAGAGGGAATTGCGCTATTCCTGGAGGGAAGGTTGTTTTCCCTCCAGAAATGCACAAGTTTCACTGGAAAGCTACTTAGCCTGTAGCTAGACCAACTCTGGATGAGAATCCTGTGAGGGAAATGGATCAATTGTGATCGACAAGCTTCCTTTGAGCAAGAAAGACACTAAGGCTTGAGGACATGACGAAGAGAGGCAAGCTATTGTGAAGGTTGGTAGGGATGCTCCAAAATAGGCTAAGGAAAAATTTTGGAGGATGGTTGTAGCCACTACAACACTTAGTGACACACTTGTATAACCCTAGCTCTCTGAATGGACCTTGTTCGTGAAAAGCAAGTCTAACACCTTCGGAAGTATTTTTCAGCTCTTAACTCGTCTTGGCTTCGCACTGGCTTGATTGTAAGATGTAGCATCTTCCAGACTCTTGGTTGATTGACACACATTCCAAGCCAAGGCAACACAGTTTTTTCAATCGGGGTTGAGGGGTATATAGGTACACAAGCAATATAGTCATCAAAGTCTTAGTTTCATCTCTAGTGTTGCTCCACTGTGAGAAGATCTTGATAGTACCTTGGTGGAGTCACATAGGAACACAGGCATGGCTCTTCTACTAGCCAGCCTGGTTAGTATCCCGGTGGAGTTACTTGCATCACCTCCCTACACAAGAAACCTTTCTCTTCTTTCGCCTTATTCATTTTTCATTTTTCATTTTTTAACTTTTCATTTTTTCATTTTTCACTATGCATTGCACTTATTCATTGGAGAGACGGAAGAGGGATCCCGAATTATTGAGAGCAAAAGAAGTTGTTCCAGCAGAGAAGTAGTTTATTATATCTCTAACATGCCTATAAAGGTTTTCACCCTCACCTTACTCTAATTGACTAAGCTGACAAGGGTTAACCCAAAAATAACTGACTAGAGAAGGTGACACTAGTTAGCACGCAAGCATTGTGTTTTCACCAAGGTTCACTTTGAAAAATACATATTTTCCTTCGATGTATCATGGACTAAGAGTAACAAGTTCATCATACAGAGGTAGGATGACAATTAACCAAGTAGCGATAGTTGTACAAACCCTCTTGTACTTTACCAATCTCATTTCATGAGTCACACATGGTTTCATGTGAACTAACCTACGAACAAAAAAAGTGAACGAACCAACAACAAAGCCAAGAAAAAGCAGAAGAAAAAATGAGAGCAAAGCAAGCAAACAAACAAGCAAGAAAACAATCAAGCAATCAAAGCATGAAAGAAAACAAGCATGCAAGCAAACAACTGAAAGAAAACACTACTCCTACTCCCACACTAATGGTGCATGGGCATGATCACTTGAAGTGATACTTCCAATGCAGCCACCCGCGCATTTGTAGACCCATGTTGGTGAAGGCTTGGTTCGTGACTAACCCAGTTGTGTAGACCAACAAACAAGAAAGATATAACAATGAAGATAACCATAGTTTGTGTTTCAAAGTGCTCACGGGACATAAGTGAGTCTGTGTGCATGATGGATAGTTCATGGAATTATCATGGTGTTATGAGACACTACATGCAACTTTTAAGAAAAATCACACTCTTGACTAAGACATGCAAGTAAATGAAAGAAACTAAGATAACTCGTGTCGCACACGAGTGGTTACAATGTAAGACTTCTCCAATGCATGAGAAATGGGATCGTGTAGTTCGAGTGTAGGAAGTGTGATCTATGTGTGAGATGGATCTTCAATGCATACAGACGAGTGATGAGGAGCCTTGATTGATTGAACAGTTTCATGATCAGAAGTGAGACTAACCCCAAGAGAGCGAGGGCCTGACATAACCATCAACTCGGGATGAAGTGCCTTGACAGTCTTGGGTGTCTCAACTTCATCATCAGGTAGATCATCATAAACTAGTGGCTTCGAAAGATCAACTACAATAGATTCATGATCATGATAAAAAAAGGAAGTAGATGGATCATGACCACCACGATAAAAAAAATCAATGGATTCTTCGACATCTTCATGATCAGATGAATCAAACAGAGGGGTATATGAAAATTGAATGAACTCATCCTTTATGTTTCCAAAAAACACAGATGAAGGATCAAGTGGATCTTGAATGAATAACTTATCCTCTCCATTATCGAATGATGGACTAGAACCTGGTGAGTCATGCGAGTGATAAACAATGGGTGCATCCATAGATGAAGACACACATACAAAATCATGGATGGTAGTTTCACCAAATAAGTTAGGAAGGAACTGAGGGGGATCGGATGAAAGGGAGTCATCCTTCACTGAGTGTTGATGTTCAAGCTCCCACTCATACTCTTAATCAATGACAACGCATATTGGTTGTGAAACACCAACTCTGTCAGTGGGTTGTTCCTCGTTCACAACAAGTGAAGAGTCCAGAATGGACGAACACAAGAAAACATCATCTAGAGAAACACCTGAGTGCGAAGATGGAGGTCAAATAAAATAATGCATATGGGAACTTGAAGGACTCACAACCAACTCTGCGTGAAAATTAAGTGGAGTGATTGTGGGAGGGTGTGAAGGATGAACAGATGTGCGAACATGATCCTTAGCATGACTAGGCAATGGTGGAACTATTGAATGAGAGGGAGGTGAGCAGTCCAATGAGACAGTGCCTACTCCCATATGGGATTGCGTAGTTCCATCAATGATGAGCAAGGCTTGACATCAATCTTTCTCTTGGGACAGGAATATTTCTTAAGACAATACTCGAACCGGTCCTAGGGATAAGCAAACTTCATTTGGCTCCTTGGAGCTTGGAACTGTAAGTCACGAAAGCGCTGCCAAAAATCAATAATGGATTCATGTGGAGCCCTCCGTCGTTGTAACAATTTCCGGTCAAGATGGTCTGGATCAAAATGATGGAACATGTATTCAATAATATCACAAAAGTGCTCACATAAGTGCACAGTGTTAGCCGATATGCTCAACACCCAATGAAATGGGGATTCATGAAGCGTGAATGCAAGCACTAGACCAACCTATTCATCAGTAAAGTCATCTTCCTCGTAAATCATGGAAAGAAATTTATGTAAGTGCTCAAGCGAGGCCACATTTCCTTCATCGTCATACATGTGAGTGGACAAGAGATTGAAAATCTTCCCCGAGATGGAGACATCTTCATGATTCAAAAAAAACCTCTGGGGAAGAAGAATGCAAGATTCCATGAAAGATATGAAAAGGTTAAAAACTGGATTAGAGGACATTACTTGTCATCAGGCCATCCTTCTAACGCCAGAAATGTTGACGATGTTGGACCCACCAACATGTGAAGGGGATCTCCTCGGTAAGAAGTCCCAATTAGACCTTAGACCATTTGGTGTAGGAGTCCCAACTGTGGGTCGTAAGGTAATGCCTTGACCACAATGTTGCACAGAGGCAAGTAAGATAAATATGTCTATAGCAAGGGTGTGACTGATGTAGCAAGTCAAAGAATGAGTATGAGAGGTTCCAACACTTCGAAGGGAGAGGAAGGTGAAGGTGAGTTCTATTTTGAAAGGGATCAGTCCCAACTCGGCTAGGAACACACAACACAAAGGACATGCACAACTTCTGGCAGAGCATTTGACACAGATGCGGCAGTCATAACATACAAGGTAAGATAACACGAACATCACTCACGGATCATTCCGAGATGAGTGTGACGATTTATATAACAAGGTTCAGAGAAAGGTCAGTCTGATGTTCGGCAGAGCAGTTGACACAGACGATGATAACATTAACAACATATGCAACACATTAACAACAAGATTCATATAATTGCATAAACATAAGTTCATATACAAGTACGTAAGTTAAACAACATATATCATTAAGGCAACCGGAATAGTCCAACTACAATAACAACATATGCATGAAAATGTGCTAGATTTTATTATATAAAGAAGTGTAAGTCACAATCATACAATACACCATGTAAACCTGTTAGCCCCATCACTCGACTGTTACATCCACATCCTCCTACTCCTCCAAAGAGATATACTAGCTCCGTGCAATGGAGAAGCCAAGGCGCGTTACAATACTGTCCAAGCCTTCTTCAAGATAGTCTTAGTAGAAGCTTGGCTAACCAAATGCCCTTACAATGAGTTATGAGGGACTATTTATTGTGAAGGGTGGGGTGGCCCTTGACATTCCCCTTTGTGATAGTTCAACTACCCTCATGACTCTTCACCTACTCTATGACTGTTACATCCAACCATTGACACTTGACATGACTCAACATTGCAATGCACATGTACTCATGTGAGACAAAATGGCTTGAGAAAGCCTTGTAAGAGATCACTGGCACTCAGTCCGTTGTGATGAGACGAACTCTTTGACATGCTTGTGATAGTGAAGGTGGAGAGTTGATTCCAAACTTGGTCATTCATTATGGTGTGCATGCACCTCATGGTGACATCTTGTTGAAGAAAACTCTTGCCTATGTTGCAACTAATGCATTGGTTCGACCCCTTTCATCCAACTTGTCTGCTAACATGCACATGGTCTTCTTAGGTACAGTCGACCCAAAAACACACTGATGCATAGTGTCCATCCTGACCTTCAAGTGTGTGCTGGTGGTCATCAACATCAACTTGCCAAAGTACATGTTCAGCCCCAGTTGGACTTGCTTCTTGTCTTTGCATTGGTGAGTGTGTTTAATGGGTTGGATTGAATGCATGTGCTCAACGACATGCATGCTACTAGATCCCTTACATGTGATCAACAAAATTTCTCACCATTTTTTCTTTGTGTCCCCTGCTGGGATGAATCATTAACTTGTACTGGGGGAGTTTCATTCGCGAGTGCATGTTGCGCCCACTGTTGTTCTTGTTCCTGCTACAACTCATTGGACTGTCTGTGCAACTTCATGTTCTTCTTGAGTTGCTGCTTCATCACATGCAACTCTTTCTTTGTTCCATCTTCTACCTTCATGCCATCTTCATGTCGCATCATCACTTCATAGCCCGTGTCTCCAGAGTTTCTTTCATTATCAGTGGATCTGCTTGATCTTGCAACTTTAATCACCTCTATGTTGTCAACAACCTTCCTCTTGCATTCAATGCATTCGCTGCATTCGGTATGATGCCTTCAGCTACTGTTTGTAATGCTCCTCATTGTGATGCTTCCACTTGATGTCCTTTTCCATGAAAAACTTGATGTCTTCGTGCGTAGGTAAGCCCATGGACACTTGATCGACTGCATCCACAAGCATGATCTGAATGGTGTCTTCATCTCTGCTCTCTTGGGAACCATTGTACCTGTATTTTTGAGAGGAAGATGAACACCTGTGATAATTGGAGATAGGGAAACATTCATAGAAAGCAATCTGTTAGTCGAAAACAAAAATGAACATGAGAACTAACTTGCAACATACCTGGATGAATGATCATGAAGGTTGCACAATTTTGGCTGGGAGGTCGGGGGACTGACTACCAAGACTGCACAAGGCATAGTCTGGGATACTTGGGGGCTGTGTGGCTACTCGATCTACAAAATGCGCAATCCATTTGGGTAGTTGGCTACTGGGATTGCATAATGCATGATTCCAGCTAAGAAAGATTGCTCGCCCAGGGACAAATTTGCACAACATTTTGGCCCAAGCAGCCTATGACCTCCCGAAATGCACAATTCAGTCTAGGAGGCCAGTGTTGGGTTAGAATGCAAAAATATATAGAGGAAGGTGAGCCTTCCTTCTCTAGATTGTGCAATGTAGCCTTGGTGAAGACAGAGAACAGGCCAAGGTTGGCCCAACTCACCAATGGGAAACTGAAAGCAAGTCGATGAAATGCATGGCGACACTAAGTGATAGAAGAAGTGATAAAGAGTGCATGCAAAACATGAATGCAATATTGAGCAAACTGATCAACATGCATGTGGGTGAGGTCATTTGCTGGTTGGGCGAATTTTCGTGCAAAATAATGTCATGAATGCGATAGTAGTGAGATAGAAATGAAAATTGAAACAGAGGTAGTACAAGCTAGAATATATGAAAATGATAGCAAGCGTTTAAAGAAATCAAGAAAATAGTAATCATACACGTGAAAAACAAAAAAGTGACGGAAATGCAACACAAGGCATGGGAAGCAGGCTTACACCAAAAAAATTGAGCTGAATGTGCCGACTACTCCTAGATGTGATGTGGGATGTCAGAGCTACAAGGTTGATGTGAGGAATGAGCTCGACAACGTGTGGATCATGAGCTTTGACAACATTGAGGTTGTGACGTGCATGCCACAAATCTAAGGGAAGTGACACTTGCTGGGAGGTTTCTGAATTGCTCCCTGCATGTAACCTCCAGTTGCTAAACATAAATCCCTGAGACAAGGGATGAATTTGCATACTACCTTGTGAGAAGCAACCTATGCATGCAAGTTTGTTGTGCTCGGTCTCGGAGGGAACCAGTCAACTCAGCTGCACATGCAAGTGACTGTCACACGGAATCTGTCAAGGGTGCGGACACGACTGACCTTCCTAGAAGTCTAAGACATTCTAATGACAAACAAGACAAAATGGAGTGATCTTTCTCTAAATACACCTTTTACAACATGAAAACTACAAGTGTTTAGGCTTACCTTATTCCAAAACGCTGTTGTTGAAGTCCGTTCTTGACGATCCGGATGAGCTCCTCCTTCAAGTCAATTCCTGCAACCACAAACAATCAAACAATTACCAAGCACTTGCATTTCATATAATAAAACATATATTCAACATGCAGACCAAGGAACACATGAAATAACTCATTAACACAAGCTATTGAGAAAAATAAACCAGTTTGTATTAATAACGAAACAAAGAAACTCTTACAACCTGGCCTTGGTGTTGTGCAAGTTCCTCCCAGGGTCCATCAAGGGTTTTCCTCTACTTTGACAAAGCTCACCCTCTCCCAAGTAGAATCAAGTGAAGACAATCTCTCCTCACAAAGGCTCTAATGGAAGACCTAAATCCTGCAGCATTTACCCAAAGAAAATGTATAGCTCCAACCTCCTCTCCTTCTGGCTCAATGCCTTCATTTATAGTGCTGTAAAGAGGTTATTCAGGTCCACTATCAATGGGATCATCCCCCTCTATGGGTGGGATAGCTCCCTTATTGATGGGATAAGTTCCCCCTTAATAGAGATACATGAACCAACTGGAGGCGCATCCATTTCATCAAACCGACCTCTAGAATGTTCTAGAAGTAACCACAAGTAACTTTTTCAAGATAAAACTCGCGCATTTTGCCTTTTACAGAGGGACGCACCTGTCCCTTAACATACAGAGCGTCTATGGACGCAGATTTTGTGAACATGGTCAGCGTCCCCGCAGGTAAGGCTAGAGAGAACCTACGACCCCAGAGATAAACATGATTTTTATAAGACTTTCTCTCTTCTTTGAGTTTGAGATGGATAAGAGAGGCATGAGACTTGCCTAAGAGGGTAGCATGACTTGTTGATTTGAGCCATACTAACTGTAAGTAGTCAAGGTGACATTTTTTAGTGTAACAGATTGCCCCCTAAAGTGTGAAGCCTGGAATAGAATAGGGTTTTGTAATTCTAGGAAGGGTGAAGCGCTTTATCATTTCAAGGATTGCCTTGTGGATGGCCTGGTTGGAACCTGCAATTTTCAACACAAAATACATGGATAAGATTATATCATCACTGAGGTAGGCATTCCCATACTCAGATTCAAAACTTTAACTAATGGACTAACTATCCTGATACAGGAATGATCTTGCAGTACATTATTTTTATAGACTTTTGTAGACACAGTATGGACGCAGCCATCTGTTTATGATAAGTCTACATAGACAATGAATACAAAACTCCTCGCAGCCTGGATGGTAGAAACTAGATCCAGGGTCTTCACTTCTACTTCCCGAATTGGTACGATTCTAGTCATGTGATTAAATGATTCGATGTCGAACATGGTAGAAACCACTTGATTACCAGTCAATGATGTAAACTGTTAACAAGTGTGAGAGAAACCACCAGTAATGTCAATGGTTCTCAAAGTACCAAGCACAACCCGTGAAATGTGAATAGATGTTTTGATGTCGAACACTTCACGGAATCCTCTGATCGAAAGTCAATGATGTAAACTGACGTCAAAGGCGAGAAACCTGCCATTGATGCATGCAGACTTCAAGGTACTGTCGATTCCTAAGTCATCTTTCTAGATAATGTGTCGATGTCGATAGAAAGCGACCCGTTGCAGGCAAGCCCGCAACACGAAATCATTGTTCAAGTTGAAGAAATGTTGCTGTAAGGACTGACTCAGGGATGGTCAATGGATGACAAGTATTTTGCAGATGAAAGTTTTGCTTGCAGACCTCTTGAACACATAACGACACAACAGATGGTTTGGTGACGAATAACTCAAAGTTGATCCCTGAACCCGGTTAAAGATTTTCAAAGTGATTTAGTCAACTGTGAGGTAAAAGATTTCCCAACCCAGGTGAATGAAAAGTGTCATGTTCAAGAGCGGTAATAAAGTTTCTTCTGAGGCAAAAGGTGACAAATAGGTTCATTCTTCTCTTTTTCCCCCACCATTTCTGGCAAGTACCTCTTTATTTTTAACAAGCTTGAGGAGGATAACATATGCTTGATTATAAGCTCATCCTTCGGACGAGTCCAACCTAGTTTAAATGCGAACCCTAGGAAGGAGTGGTTCGTTCCTGTTTGTAATTGAACAGGTCCTTTACTGTAAAAGTTTAACGAGCCCAGTATAGGAGAAACTCGGCGTTTTTCAATTTTAGAGTCTGAAAAACTTAAGGAAACTCCACGTTGAACTTTTTCGTATATTTGTGTCCCTCAAGCCCGAAAAAGTATAAAATAATACCTGGGGGAACCGCTTGATCTTGCGACCAAGGAGTACTTTCATAATAGTATCGTTGACCTGAAAAGTAAAAAGCGATCAAAGACACGTCGTTTTATTTCCTTATCGAGTTTGAAACGACAAAAACCCGACAATCTTTTCCTGATTTTGCGGTCAGAAAAGAGCTAAAAGGGGACCGTCTTTTAATTCCGTTTTAACGAGTGAAAAAGAAACACTCGGCGATCTTTTCATGTTTTAGGAGTCAGAAAAGGGCTTAAAAGATGACTCTGAAATTTTGTTTGTGAAAAATTACAATTTCCCTTGAAATCCCTTCGTCCTGCACAAAAGCGACACATTACTCATACCTGTTTAAAATAGGCAAAAATACATTTGAAAACATCTTTTCATGGTAAAAAATGAACTAATTCATCCAAAAAACCTATAAAAAGACCTTTTACCATGTCATTTTTACCGTTTCACTGTTAAGGTTGAAAAAGGGAATTTTGACAAGAAACTTCCCGTGGTTGCTGCGGAAAATCTGACCGTCGGAATCGAACGCCGCTTCACCGAGGTATTTTACACATCCCACTCTTCATTTTTATCCGTTTAGTTTTTTGTTTTTGGTCTCTGTTTCATTTTTTGGGGGGGTTTTGGGTTCAAAATGCGCCCCTCGGCGGACGCAGGTGCCCTTCGGGTGAGCCGCGTCCCCCGACTTTTTCTCACACGGGAAAAAGGTCTGGGGACGCAGTCCGCCTTCAGGCGAGCTGCGTCCGGACGCCCTGTGCTAAAAAGCCGGGGTGCGTCTTCCGCAAAGGGCGCATTTCAAAACCCTAACTCTCTCAAAAAACCACCAAATTTTCTCAAATTAATTTCTAATTGACTCTTTTGATGTGCAGGGCCCAAAACATGTTAGACTGGAGAGAGAGAGAGCACGTAGAAGACGATGAAGCTGCGATTAACCACCAACCCTCTCTGGATGCCTTAAGAACATGTGGATTGTACAAGTATTGGACAATACCGGGCATGAGGGGCCAGGTAAGATTTTTGGAATGGCTGGTTGAGCGATGGAACGTTCAAGATCAATGCTTTTACATTGGAGGGAACCAGCTCGAGATAGAGCCCTCGGATGTATACTTTCTCACTGGCTTGCCAAACAGAGGTGAGCAACTCAACCTTGCGGGGACCAGGCCGGGTGGCCAATCCCTTGATGATCTCCGCGAGGAGTGGTGCAGACCAGGGACTCGCCATAAAAAGGGCGTGGAGATAAAGCACATCGCTCTGGCGGAACTTAGAGTTATTGCATTTACGGTCACTAGGATTTGTGGCGCGGCCGCCTTGCACATTGCCTCCGGATCCCAAATGCGGATGGCAGTTGACTGTTACCAAGGCACCATCTTCAACTGGTGCGAAGCTGTGTCGGCTCATATGAAGAGCCAACTAACCAAGGCAAAGAACGGATGACTAAAGACTTTTGGATATGGGCCTCTAGTCGTGAGCTTTGCCTTGGAGAGAGTTCCTATGCTGATCCCTCAGCAACTCACTGTTGATGACTTGGGTCCTCGGGAGCCAAAGCTTGTTCGATGGGTTGCGGTGATGGCCCGGCATCCTGACGAGGGTGCTGCAGTGGTTCGATTCTCAGACAGTTACTTCGACTGGCTAGAGGGCCAGCTTTTTGTGATACAAGACTTTCCATATGCCGGAATGGATTTCAGAGGTGATCCAGACATGGTTCTTCCACAGGGAGAACAATGGGATGACAGAGGTACTTTCATTTTCACAAGTTTTCTAATTATGTATTTTTTATTTTTCATATATATCGTCTCAAAGTAACAGTAAAATTTTAAAAATGCAGATGTTGGACCACAGCGTCCAGCCAATCTCCGGCCTTACGACAGACGACATCCAGCTGCACCGGCACCGGCCTTACAGGATGCGACAGCAGAAGTACTAGCCGATTTGGAGCATGATCTAGAGCGTCTCACGGCAGATATACCTGAGACTACTATGGATGATATTCCAATGAGGCTTCAGCGCTTCGTGGTCGCAGTCCCTGGACCGTTTAGGAGATTTCTGCGCAAGATAGCCCGCGCAGTGGTGTCGTACAGAGAGCACCACCAGTGATTGACTAGTCACTTTTGTAGTCACATGTGACATTTTTGACTTTTTGCACTATCATTTTGCCGATCATAAGGTGTGTTAAACCTATGATCGAAGACGATGTATATATTTTTGGACACACTTCTATCTATATCTATATATCACTATTATCGGCTTATCTTGTTTAACATGTATGATGAAATGTCTTTAAATTCACTTGCATGATTATTATAAATGTCTGTCCAACACTTGAGAAGCAATTGCATCTGCTAATGTATTCAAAGACCTTGGAATATGTTGATATTCAATGTAATCAAATTCACGTTCCAAGAGACGCACTCTCAAAAACAACCTTAATAACACAGGATTTCTAATGGCATAAACTCTATTAAGCTGTAATACAACAAGTTCAGAATCTAACCTCACTATCAAACGTCGAATTCCAAATGAAATAGATTCGGATAATAATTCAACCACTGCACTGTATTCTGCAATGTTATTCGTTGTTTGACCGAGGCTTACCCCATGCATAGAAACTAACTCGTCAGAGGGCGAATAGATAACCCAAGCTGCGGAAGAGATATTCTGTGTACTACGACAAGCACCATCAGCAAATCCAATGTATGTTTGGAGAGGCGTCGACATCTACAATATCAAGAGTAAAACCAAGATGAGCCAAAATAATGACGAAAAACCACACTTGCTAAGCTAAGCACACTGACTAAACTAACACACTTGCTAGCTAGAAAGGAAATCTAACCTATCTAAAAATTTCTCCATCCATCATTTTAAGCATAATACCTCTTTAGGTAAAGTCCATTTCTGGGTTTGCCCAAAGAGTCCCCATCAAAATCAACTAACTCATAAGCCCCTTTTGCTAGCTTTCGCTTTACAATGTAGGGTCCATGCCACATGGGAACGAATTTTCCAGCACCTAGCTTATCGTTCGCTTGATCATATAATAGTACTAGGTCTCCTTCCGAAAAACTTCGAGGGGTTACATTTTTATCGTACTGAGCTTTCATTCGTTTCGCGTGAGTCTCGATAGCTAAAGTAGCGTCACGTCGAGTCTCATCTAATTTAGCTAAGTATAACAACCGTTTCTCCTCTTCGGAAGTAGCTGGAAGTAATTCGACAGCCATTTGAAGTGATGGGATTTCGCACTCAATAGGTAACACAGCTTCTAAGCCATAAACTAGCTGAAAAGGGGTGAAACCTGTTGAATTTTTCACTGAAGTTCGATATGCCCATAGTGCCGAAAATAACATGTTATGCCAATTCGTTCGATGGATACCAATGATCCGTCGAATCATGACGACTAGAACTTTGTTGATTGACTCAACCAAACCGTTGGCTTGCGGATAATAAGGTGTAGAGCTATCGTGGCGCAAACCAAGCTGGCTTGTAAGTTCAGTCATCATGACATTTCGAAAATGGCTTCCATGGTCCGTAATGATTGCTTGTGGGACACCAAACCTAGTTATGATATGATTGAATACGAAAAGTGCAGCTGTCTTGCCGCTTGCGTCGAATGTAGGCATCGCCTCGGCCCACTTAGTAAAATAATCAACCGCAAGGATGATATACGCATGCCCCCCGGCCGAGTGAGGGTTACAAGTAATAAAGTCAATGCCCCATTTGGCGAATGGACCAGCGGCAATTATAGGGTGGAGAGGAGCAGGTGGAGCGCGCATCTTGCGATCAAACACTTGACAGTTGTGGCATTTTCTGACGGCAAGGATACAATCTTTAAACATAGACGGCCAGAAATAGCCAGCGCGCAACACCTTCTGAGCTGTGGCATACCCAGACATATGACCGCCACATGCTCCAGAGTGACAATCATTCAAAACTCTCTCAGCCTCATCGTGAGTTAAACAACGTCGAAAAACTAAGTCTGCCCCCAGGCGATAAAGTGTATCTCCAATAATTCTGTATTGCTGGGATTGAAACCGAATTTTTCGACGGTTTTCCTTGGAAGTTTCAGGCCGAAAGGTTTGGGTTTGGAGATAGATGATTATATCCCCATACCACGGATCTACAGTGCTAATAAGAAACAAGGATTCGTCCGCAATGGACTCCTCTGCCACAGTCTCTGTGTCAGCACTCGGGAAATCACACATCAATTCCGCGAAGACTAAAGATTTCTTAGACTTGGACTTCTCAAACTCCAAGTCGAACTCTTGCAGGATGACGATCCATTTAGAGTACTTGCCCCCTAGCAGTTGTTTTGTCAAGATATAAATCATAGGGTTGCAATCCGAAATAACAGTAGTTTTGCGGAGAAGAATGTAGTGACGAAAACGCTGGACAGCTTGAACGGCTGCCAGGGCCAATTTCTCCACATGCGAATATTTTAACTCAGTTGGATTTAAGGTTCTGCTAAGGTAATATATCACATGCTCTGCCTTGAATTCATCTTCTTGAACTAACACCATTCCAATGGTGGAATGCGAAGCTGCGAGGTATAAGAAGTAGTCCTGGTTGTAGTTGGGAGGATGCAATAACGGTGCATGGGTCAACGCGTGTTTCAGTGCATCAAAAGATTGTTGAGCAATCTCGTCCCAAAAGAATTGTACGTTCTGTTTCAACAACCGTGTAAAACCTTTAGTGACCTCGGCGTAGTTAGGGATGAATCGGCGTAAAAAGTTTGCTTTCCCTTGCAAGCTTTGGAGTTGGCGCAAACTCGAAGGAGGAGGCAATTGGATGATAGCCTCGACTTTCGAGGGATCGACGCGAATGCCGGTTTTGGAAACAACAAATCCCAGCAATCGACCTGTTTCTATACAGAAAACACACTTGTGGGGATTCAACCGAATTCGATAATGCCTACACCTCATAAAGATTGCTCGTAAATGGACAAGGTGATCAGCTCGGTGTAAAGAATGAGCAGGCAAATCATCGAGATAGGGTTGCACAATGTGCTTGATGTCATGAAATGCATAAGACATGGCCCGTTGAAAAGTAGCACCGGCATTCTTAAGGCCAAAAGGTAATTTGCAATAAGCAAATGTCCCCCATGGACAAATGAATGCTGTTTTTGGTTGATCGGCAGGTAGAATATTGATTTGATTATACCCGGAGAAACCATCCATGAAGGAAAACATCTCACTTCCGGCACAATCATCAATAATTTGATCGATATAAGGTGTAGGATAGTTGTCTTTTGGACAAGCTCGATTGATATCCCTATAATCGATACAGATTCTTATTGTTCCTTGTTTTTTATTGACGGGAACAATATTCGATACCCAATCCGTTAACGGGATCGGATAAATGAAACCTGCTTTCAACAGCTTTTCAACTTCGGCTTTGATTGCAGCTGCTTTTCGAGGGTGAATCTGACGCAACCGTTGCCGAATGGGTTTAGCATCCGGGTAGGTTTTGATTTCATGAACAACAATGGCAGGATCGATTCCTGGCATTTCTTCGTAGGACCAGGCAAACACGTCGCGGAATTCTTGGAATAGGGCCTTTTAAGTTTCAATTTCTTCGTCAGTACATGCGGCACCTATATGAATGTTCTCCTTGATTCCGGGCTTCACTGAAATATCAATGGGAATAGTACGAGAAATATTCCCTAAATTCAGCTCTGAATCAGAATGTTTCGTTGGATCCTGAGCGTCTTTGACATATTCAGCGGTAAAGATAGATGAAAAATCATTTTCAAAGGCATCATCCTTAGGTAAAAACGAAGATCTGTGATGGAGATCGTCCCATGGTAGATCATCTACACTTAGGATTTCGCGAAGTTGTTCGTCAGATGACACTTCTTCGGGAAACATTATCCGTTCTAAGGGTGAGGTGAAAAGTGACTCTTCACTGACCACATTCATTTGGTCGGTTGAATGAAAGTCGGTAAAAGACATAAGAGCTTCATAAGCAATCTCATACGGACTCAACGGCATAACATCACCGAGTGAGTCTAGCTCAGAGTCAGAGGGAACATACCAAGGATCATCATAAATAATGTTTTCTGACGTGATCATATGAATTGTTGCGAACGAAGGGTCTGCATTGAGTGGAGGGAGAGGAAAAGTTCCCAGTAAACCGGAATCCTTAACTAAACCTACACCAATGTCCCTATAAGGGATCGTCGTTTTACCAACATGCTGGATAGTTTCTAAAGAGGTTGGGTCGGATGAAAAGTATGTCAGCTGATCAATAGTCACGATCTTACCGTTATGTGGAAACTTAATGACTCAAAAGTCTATAAAAATAATGTACTGCAAGATCATTCCTGTATCAGGATAGTTAGTCCATTAGTTAAAGTTTTGAATCTGAGTATGGGAATGCCTACCTCAGTGATGATATAATCTTATCCATGTATTTTGTGTTGAAAATTGCAGGTTCCAACCAGGCCATCCACAAGGCAATCCTTGAAATGATAAAGCGCTTCACCCTTCCTAGAATTACAAAACCCTATTCTATTCCAGGCTTCGCACTTTAGGGGGCAATCTGTTACACTAAAAAATGTCACCTTGACTACTTACAGTTAGTATGGCTCAAATCAACAAGTCATGCTACCCTCTTAGGCAAGTCTCATGCCTCTCTTATCCATCTCAAACTCAAAGAAGAGAGAAAGTCTTATAAAAATCATGTTTATCTCTGGGGTCGCAGGTTCTCTCTAGCCTTACCTGCGGGGACGCTGACCATGTTCACAAAATCTGCGTCCATAGACGCTCTGTATGTTAAGGGACAGGTGCGTCCCTCTGTAAAAGGCAAAATGCGCGAGTTTTATCTTGAAAAAGTTACTTGTGGTTACTTCTAGAACATTCTAGAGGTCGGTTTGATGAAATGGATGCGCCTCCAGTTGGTTCATGTATCTCTATTAAGGGGGAACTTATCCCATCAATAAGGGAGCTATCCCACCCATAGAGGGGGATGATCCCATTGATAGTGGACCTGAATAACCTCTTTACAGCACTATAAATGAAGGCATTGAGCCAGAAGGAGAGGAGGTTGGAGCTATACATTTTCTTTGGGTAAATGCTGCAGGATTTAGGTCTTCCATTAGAGCCTTTGTGAGGAGAGATTGTCTTCACTTGATTCTACTTGGGAGAGGGTGAGCTTTGTCAAAGTAGAGGAAAACCCTTGATGGACCCTGGGAGGAACTTGCACAACACCAAGGCCAGGTTGTAAGAGTTTCTTTGTTTCGTTATTAATACAAACTGGTTTATTTTTCTCAATAGCTTGTGTTAATGAGTTATTTCATGTGTTCCTTGGTCTGCATGTTGAATATATGTTTTATTATATGAAATGCAAGTGCTTGGTAATTGTTTGATTGTTTGTGGTTGCAGGAATTGACTTGAAGGAGGAGCTCATCCGGATCGTCAAGAACGGACTTCAACAACAGCGTTTTGGAATAAGGTAAGCCTAAACACTTGTAGTTTTCATGTTGTAAAAGGTGTATTTAGAGAAAGATCACTCCATTTTGTCTTGTTTGTCATTAGAATGTCTTAGACTTCTAGGAAGGTCAGTCGTGTCCGCACCCTTGACAGATTCCGTGTGACAAATTAAACCATGATCAACAGGTTGAGGAGATGCTCCCGCAAAGGTACCAGAAAGTGACTGATACCCAGTAGGAACAAAAGGACCGCCATGTAAAAATGATTCAGGACTTTGTGAAAACACAGACGACTGACCAGACATATTTACAGGAGAATGAATTCCTCTAGGTGGAACCGGAGTACGAGGTGTAGAAAAACCTACTGAGTTGTCTAAAAAATTGGTTAATGCAAGGTACCAAGACTCACTTCTAGGAGGACTGTAAAAGATGGATTCACGCTCCCTTAGATCAAGGGTAATTAGATCTTCAGAATCAGAAACGCCTATTTCTTCCTCTGGAGCAAGTTCTTCTATAGCAATTAATCCAACAGGAAGATTTTCGGTGATAATTCTTTCTATTCTTGGTGAATCAGGAACACTAGGAGTTGGAGTAACAGGTTCTGAAATTTCAGGTTCTTCGCCTGTTTCACTGGCAGATGAAAAACTACCAGCAAGCTCGGAAACTGTAACAGCTTCGGGATTGTAACCTGTTTCTAATCTTTGGTAATCTGGATGGACTACCAAAGAAGATTCTCCTTCTTCAGGTGAACCTACTCTACTGCCACTAGGAGGAGTTACAAGGACCTTTAAACCCTCTAAATAACTGGGGTCGTCTCGAGGAGGTGAACCCCTAAGTTCATGGGATCTTCTCAACAATTCGGCCACAGAAACAACTTCAGGAGACTGGCCCGCAATGCGACGGGACCTTCTCGGTAATTCCGCCACAATTAAAGATTTTAACTACAACACACGAAATCAAAGTAAAAAATTTCAAATCAAACCACCTAAAGTCTTCTAAAGAACCAATCAAATTTGAAGCACACGCCTAAATAATCTAGAGCGTCAAACCACACACAAACAGTAGTCTTCCGGACCAAAAGCGCTAGTTGGTGATTAGGCCCAACCTCGCAGGATTCAGTACAGAAATAGTGGGTGGAACAGTTACCCCGGCAACCTGCTTAATGAATAGACTGGACCAAGTTCCTCCACTTTAACCGTCTCGAAGTGAAGCGAACCCCCCAGAAAATCCAAGTGAGTATAACCGACGTCTGCTCCAGGTACAGTGGGACCTTCCCTCCACCGTCACCTTGGGTAGAATCCTAGATATTATGGCCACTAAGGTTACCAATCACAACAATTACACCTGGGGGAACAGTCTAAACTCCGACAGCACGCAAGGGCAGAGTAGCAAGCTCCAATCCCCTTACCGGCTCCTTGACAACAATCCAAGGTTTACCGATAAGTGACCCCTGGCTCCTCGACAATGGTTAATCCGAGGTTTACCGTTTGTAATACGTACTGCCTGGCGTCGTTCCCAACGAGGGAGGAATGATCCCCTCACTGGTTCGGACACGAGCTCGTGTTTCTCCTTTAAGAGGAGCTTTCCCAGAATGTAACTGAAACAATTGGATTTGTTCTACTCAAGATAGACTATCTGTTTGGTTTTGTAGTCTTGGAGAGTTAAGTACTCACCTACTCCAAGACCCTAGCCTAAGCTATGTTGGTGCTTCAGAGCCCTAGAAAAATAAAGATTACTAGATTGATTTTAATTTAAGCGTTACTTTTAAGGTTGTTTCTTAAGTCAAAAGGTGATGGAAGTGAAACTAGTGGTATGTTGACTCGACTCGAAACCACTACAAAATGCACCTAAAATGATTTATCCACTACTTTACTTTTTCGATGAATTGCTTAACTAAAAAGTTGAGAGAATGCAATCCTTATAAAAGCAACTTCTTAATTGAAGACAATCAAAGAAACAATTCGTTTTTCTTTTCCAAGCATAAAAACATAACTTCTCTTTACATGCACGAAAAAAACTCTTTTCTTCTTTTGAAAACAAAAAGCTACTTGAAACAAGACTTTTTAAGAAGATGTTTTTGTATTTTCCTTTTAATAAAGCAAATAAATCTAATATAACCAAAAAAAACAATCGTGAAAACTCTTAAAATCTATGAAAATGCACTCATAAGCAAACTAAAGGCAAATTTACTCTAAGCAATCTTAACGAGGCCAAAACTAACAATGATTATTTCTAAGGTGTTTTACTTGATCACAATCAAATCAAGGACTAGCTTATTGCAGAACCAAAAACTAGTCAAAACAAAATTCTAATCTTTTTGTCCTTTTTGAAAATGGAAATCAATACTTTAAAAACAAGCAATTCGAAATTTGACCCAAAACAACTCAAATGACAAGTTGCTCAAACAAGGAGACTTTACGGCAGGCTCAACTTCTAAGAAGGTTGACTAACCAGAGATATCTAAGGCTGGACAACTTTCTAAGCTCAAAGTCACTACAAAGCCTTTCCAAAAATCAAACCCTAGGTCTAAACTTCGTTGAAAACCACTAAAACACTCAAAGCTCACAAAACGAGTTCAGGTGAGAATTCTTGACAGGGTACTAAAGGATCTGGGCAGAAAACACTAAGAAAAAACAAAATCTAAAAGTAATTTAAGGCAAAAATGGAATTTTCTTAACTTTTACAGGAAGACGCAGGCCAGCCGTTGTCACAGGTGCGGCCCCGCACTGTGCAGTCGACAACAGCGCGTCCAAGGACGCACTGTGCAGCACACAGAGACTGCGTCTTTCTGGAAAAAGGAAGAAACACTAAAGCCAACTAAAGCTACAGCTAAGCCACCCAAATACTAATTCTCACAGTCAAAAACCAGAAAATAAAAATGATTTTCTCAAAGCAAAGTTCATATAAAGGAAAAGACTCTCTCATTAATGGATTCCCCAGCGGAGTCGCCAATTTGTCACACGGAATCTGTCAAGGGTGCGGACACGACTGACCTTCCTAGAAGTCTAAGACATTCTAATGACAAACAAGACAAAATGGAGTGATCTTTCTCTAAATACACCTTTTACAACATGAAAACTACAAGTGTTTAGGCTTACCTTATTCCAAAACGCTGTTGTTGAAGTCCGTTCTTGACGATCCGGATGAGCTCCTCCTTCAAGTCAATTCCTGCAACCACAAACAATCAAACAATTACCAAGCACTTGCATTTCATATAATAAAACATATATTCAACATGCAGACCAAGGAACACATGAAATAACTCATTAACACAAGCTATTGAGAAAAATAAACCAGTTTGTATTAATAACGAAACAAAGAAACTCTTACAACCTGGCCTTGGTGTTGTGCAAGTTCCTCCCAGGGTCCATCAAGGGTTTTCCTCTACTTTGACAAAGCTCACCCTCTCCCAAGTAGAATCAAGTGAAGACAATCTTTCCTCACAAAGGCTCTAATGGAAGACCTAAATCCTGCAGCATTTACCCAAAGAAAATGTATAGCTCCAACCTCCTCTCCTTCTGGCTCAATGCCTTCATTTATAGTGCTGTAAAGAGGTTATTCAGGTCCACTATCAATGGGATCATCCCCCTCTATGGGTGGGATAGCTCCCTTATTGATGGGATAAGTTCCCCCTTAATAGAGATACATGAACCAACTGGAGGCGCATCCATTTCATCAAACCGACCTCTAGAATGTTCTAGAAGTAACCACAAGTAACTTTTTCAAGATAAAACTCGCGCATTTTGCCTTTTACAGAGGGACGCACCTGTCCCTTAACATACAGAGCGTCTATGGACGCAGATTTTGTGAACATGGTCAGCGTCCCCGCAGGTAAGGCTAGAGAGAACCTGCGACCCCAGAGATAAACATGATTTTTATAAGACTTTCTCTCTTCTTTGAGTTTGAGATGGATAAGAGAGGCATGAGACTTGCCTAAGAGGGTAGCATGACTTGTTGATTTGAGCCATACTAACTGTAAGTAGTCAAGGTGACATTTTTTAGTGTAACAGTGACTGCTCGACTGCTAGTGAAAAATGTGCATTTATGGTTGTAAGCTGGGCTAACTGCCCAAGGGGATAGTGCAATTTATGGGCAGAGAAAATGATTGCTCCCCAGATTTACACAAATCCTGGGCTAAACAACTTGCTAATGGAAAAAATTGCATAAATCTTGCTGGGAAGGTCGGTTAGCAGGATTGCACAATCTTGGAGCCCAACAAGTTGTCAAAGGGAATTGCATAATTCATGGAGGGAAGGCTGGTTTCCCTCTATAATTGCACAAATTTCACTGGAAAGTTTCTCAGCCTGTAGCTAGACCAAGTTTGGATGAGCAGCCTGTGAGGGAAATGGATCAACCGTGATCGACAAGCTACCTTTGAGAAAGAAAGACATTGAGGCTTGAGGACTTGACGAAGAAATGGAAGCTGGTGTGAAAGTTGGTAGGGAGGCTCCAAAATAGGCTAAGGAAAACTTTTCGAGGGTGGTTGTAGCCACTACAACACTTGGTGACACACTGGTAGAACTCCAGCTCTCTGAATGGACCTTGTTCATGAAAAGCAAGTTTAACACTTCCAGAAGTATTATTCAGCTCTTAGCTCATCTTGGCTTCAAACTAGCTTGATTGTAAGATGTAGCATCTTCCAGACTCTTGGTCGATTGACACACATTCCAAGCTAAGGCAACACAGTTGTTTTGATTGGGGTTGAGGGGTGTTACACAGTAATTTGTCACTGTCTTCACTCCAGTCCTCCTACTGTGTCCTGTGTTCAAGTCAAACATGCTCACATTAAACAAATACTCTCTGATGTTGCCAAATGACCCACTTTTCCTAAGTTATTTGCCTCACCGCGTCTGTTGGCTAAATAAACACACTCAAGGGTGCTCATAAACAATCCAGAAGCGCTGCCATCGCGGAAGTACACCTGATTCCCGCGATGGTCCGATTTTATGTCCTAGTGCGAGGTTACTTGTAATCTTTAGCAATTATCTGACTAGCTACGTTACTCAATAGTGATGTTAGTGCTACAGTTCAGTTATGTACCCGTGATGATCTAGATTGGGTGAATTTGTTCTAATAGTTGGCCTTATAGATGAATCTAGGCCTGGTTGTTGGCATAGTTTATATCTCCCTCCTTTCTCTAGCATGCCTATTCCGTCATTTGTGCTACCTTCCTTGGAGATAAGCTCACTCTTCCACCTTTCATGGAGACTCCTTCTCCTATTTAAACTCTCACCATTGCTATGCATTGCTAGTTTTCTAATATTTGGCTAGTTGAGCAGTGCTGTTAGTGTTTGTGAGTTTGCTAGATAGCTGGTGTGAGTGTGACAAGTGTGGGATTGTTGATGATCAGGGGCTCATGTCCCAAGTGTCGTAAAATGCTCAAAAGTTAAAGTGATCAGAACTAGTTTAAACTTGAACTATTGGAAAGAGCTCGTCCTCCTAATTCCGGCACCGCAAACGGTTCGAAAAAAGGTCTCTGTATGCAGAAGTTATGCCAAAAACAAAATCGCCCAATGACTCTTAATTTTTGATTTTTTTTCAAAAAAAAAAAAAAATGAATATTCCATAGAATATTCTAGGGACTATTCCTTTTGGGCAGAAAATGGTAGGATGCCATGTGGCTGGACCGGAGGCTACCACGTGGCCCAGGGTGACATCAATATATGTGGCACATTTCAAAATTTTGTGGGCGGATGGAGTATTGAACCCGCGACCTATAGTCCACAAGTGCCACGCCTTACCGTTGGGCCACAATGGCGGAACTTGCATGCAATGTAGACCAAACATTATTTAAATGTTAAAGTTGGTTTGGGCGGAACCCGAAGGGGGCTAGCCCCTAAAGGCCAGCCCCCATATCATATGTCCTCAAGCTGGGAACCGTGGGTTACTCCCTAAACCGTCGGTGCTAAAGCTAACGGTCACTGCAGGTTAATACGTGGTCACATTACCACAAAGTGCGGGGTTAACATGCAGTTAAGGGCAGGTCAACAAAATGTGCTGGCATGCAATCCCATGCAGAACCGCCAAGCCGTAAACCACGCTCACATGCAAACTGAATTGGCAGTCCACTAACAGTTAATTCGTGGTTAAGATGGCAGAGTTGTCGGGCAGACCGCCAAATTTGGGCGGACCCGCCATAATTGGCGGAGTTAACTGGACTCCAACTAAAGTTAGCTGGAGTCTTTTTAGGACCAACTGGCAGTTGGGAGTAAATGGCCATAACTTTGGCTAGGAAAGGCGGTTTTTGACGAATATTTTTTTGATTTTGGGTCTCTTCGACCATTGGAGGCCATTGGCACGGGTTTTACAACCATCTTAGGTCATTTGCAGAGGTTTTGGCACTGTGGAAGTTCTAGGAGCCACCAGGGCCTAGTATTGTGAGAGCTGTATAGGGTTGCAAGTACCCATTGGAGGTGAACCAGTAGTCAATCCTGAAGGATTCGAGTGTTCTGAATCCGTTTTTACAGTCTATTCCACCTGTAGAGGCTTTTATTCAGATGAATATTCATTTTGAGCATTTAATTAAAATGAGGACAGGCCCATTTGGGAGCCTTGGACCCAGCAGACGTAGCCCAGGAGGGGTGAACTACTTTATCAGCTTCTTTTGCATCTGTGGTTGATTTATTTTGTAGAAAAAATTCGCTTTAGTGTGTTAAACAGTAAAAGGAAATAAATCTGCTATACTTAAATGGGTCATGAACAGCTGAAAATTTCATTTGTTTTTTTTTTTCTGCAAGACATGGACATCTTTTAAACATGTATATTACTGAGTTGAATACCTTGCAAACCATTTACAAGTAGTTTCAAATTCAGATCAAGTTGGTATCAGAGCTATGTTGTTGTTTCTTTGTATTAAAAGTAGTCAAATAAACTATAGACAGAGCCTGAAACGAGCCAGGAAGCCTTCAAAATGCTCTTGTTATAAAATTGCAAAGTAGATAAATGCTCTTTTAGTCAATCTCTGGTGTAGTTGTCTTTTGATTGTTTTTGTGCAAAGATCTTCTAACTGTCTTGCAAGTATTGATGCTTACCAGGTTGAAACTTAAAAGAGGGGAAGGATAGTTGACTAGAGAATGAGAGAATCCTCAGTCAAGGAAGGCCAGAGAGCCATCACCTCCACCTTCAATTTCACCCTCAAGAGTCTTAGCAGAAGCTTCAAGAATTTCTGAACATGAAGGAGAAATTCCTGCAGACATGGATCCAAAAGAAGAAGAAAGAGTCTTCAGAAAGGCTTTCTTGGACCTCACTAAAATGGTGAGGATATTGTACCAAGAAATAAATGAGAAATTGGCTAGAGAAGGGTCCAAACATCCACATGAAGGAGAGAGCTCTTCAGGAGGTAAGAAGGATGATGATAATTCCAAGAAAGGAGATGGAGGTAATGGTGATCCACCACCCCCATCGTCACCTTCTTCCTCTTCATCCTCGTCTTCTTCTTCTGTGCATAAGCATAGATCCTCTGGAAAAAGTCCTTTTTTGAAGCTTGTTGTAAAATTCGAATTACCTATGTTTAATGGTGAAGTGAATGCAGAAAAGCTTAACAACTGGATTAGGCAGTTGAAAGTTTACTTGAGGATCCAAAATATGCATGATGATGCCACCAAGATTCAGTTGGCTTCTTTGAGAATGGATGGAGCAACATTGGTCTGGTGGGAGGCCAAGACTAAAGAGGAGATCAAGAAATTTGGTAAGGTTACCTTAACATGGCCTGAATTTCTGTTAGCCATTAAAAAACAGTTTTATCCTCTTGCTCACATGCAGAAAGCCATTATGAACTGGAAAAATTTCAGACAACTTAAGGGTCAGAGCGTCCAAGACTACACCCAAGAATTCAGGAGAAGAGCTCTCTTGTTAGGGGTAGATTTACAGACCCATGAAACCTTGCTGAAATACATTGGTGGCTTGCATAGCTACCTTAGACACACCATCTTGATGTTTAACCCTACTAGCCTGGACGAGGTTTGTGTCCAAGCTACCCATTTAGAGGCAAGGGGAAAAACACATTTTAAGAGGGTAGAAACAAGCCCCCCAAGGGGAAAAACAAAGAAAAAACCTCCAAGGGAAAGGGCAAAAAGAATGCATCTATTGAACATGAGAGTGAGAAAGTGATCTGTAAACACTGTTCTAAACCAGGCCATGAGGAGAAAAACTGTTGGAAATTACATCTTGAAAAAAGACCTCAATTTAACAAATCTAAAGGGAAACAAAAAACTGCTGCTACTACATCTACACCACAAGATTTAGGGGATGATTCAGGTGATGAAACCAAAATTGCAGCCATGGGTTTGAAAAACTTGAAGGGAAAAGAAATTGAAACTCAAGCCAACACTAGTACCTCAAACTGTCATGTACAAGCTCCTAATGAGGAAGAAATAATTGAACTGTTTCATGTGAGGGTGATTTCAAAACATACTAAGATTGACACACTTTTTGATAGTGGGTCACAAGCAAACCTTATATCAGAGGACTTGGTCAAGAAGCTTAAACTTGAGACAGTTCCACATCAGAAGCCATATCCACTTGGATGGATTTGCAAGGATGCAAATTTACAAGTTTCAAGAAAGTGCACATTGCGCTTTGCAATTACTGCACATTTTATTGACACATTTGAACTTGATGTGGTTCCTTTTGATATAGCAGGAATTGTTTTGGGAAGTCCTTACTTGTTTGACAGGAAAGCTATTTTTCATCGCCATGAAAACAAATATCATCTTTTCAAAGATGGCAAGGAGTTCATTGTTAGAGCTCATCGCAAGAAGACAAATATAGCAATGGTGAATGCAGGATAGGTAAAAAGGTTGGTCAATTCAAGTAAGAATTTTGTTCTTCTTATGATTAAGCCCAAGGTTGATGTGAATCATGAGTCATTTGACAATTGTGATCCAAAACTTAAATCAGATCTGTATGATGTAATTGATGCATATCATGAGATTTTTCAGGAGCCAACAGGTTTGCCTCCTAAGAGGGAGATTCAGCATGAAATCCATTTGCATCTAGATTGTCCTCTTCCAAACATAGGCATGTACCGCATGTCTATTATGGAGAATGCTGAAATAAAGAAGAAAATCAAGGAATTGTTGGACAAGGGTTTCATAAGGCCAAGTACTTCGCCATGTGGGTCACTGATTGTACTGATTCCAAAGAAAGATGGCACTTGGCATATGTGTGTTGATTTCAGGGCCTTGAAAAAGATAACGGTAAAGAATCGTTACCCACTCCCAAGGATAGATGATTTGTTAGACCAGCTAAAAGATGCTCGATATTTCACTAAGTTAGACTTTCGCAGTGGATATCATCAAGTAAGAATTGAAGAAAGTGACATTTGGAAGACAACCTTTAAAACCAAACAAGGACTCTTTGAGTGGCTTGTGATGCCGTTTGGTTTGTGCAATGCACATACAACTTTCATGCGGGTAATGGATGATGTCTTGCGTCCTTTTCTTGATGATTTCATTATTGTCTACTTAGATGACATCTTAATTTTCAGAAATTCTAGAGAAGATCATGTCATGCATGTTAGGAAAGTACTTGATGTTTTGAAGAAGAATCAGTTATTTCTTAAAATGTCAAAGTCTGAATTTGGAAAGACTTCTTTGGTTTATTTGGGACACATAGTAGGATGACGTGCTTTGAGAATAGATCCTGTCATGCAGAAAGAGTCAATTTTGCGGACAAAACCGACCTCCCTAGAAGCTAAGGCTTTCTAGTGACAAATAAGACAAATAAACACTACCTTTCTCTAAACATGCATTTAGAATACAAGTAATCAGGTGATTATAACATACCTTTAGTCCAATGCTTTGTAGTAGTCTAGCCTTGCTGATCTGGATGAGCTCCTCCTTCTCTTCGAAACCTGCATTCACTAACAAGCCAAAAGATTACATAGCACCTGATAAACTTATAAAATAACACATATTCATCATACAGACCAAGGAGTATATGAAACAAATCATGAATAACAATCTGTCGAGAAAAATGAGTTTATTTGCATTAAGTGGAAACAAAAGAAACCATTACAACCTGAGCCTTGGTGTTGTGCAGGTCCCTCCTAGGGTCCAGCAAGAGTTTTCCTTTACTTTGATCAGCTCACCCACTTCCAAATAAGGCTAGGAAAGGATGGGAATCTCTCCTCTAAAGCTCTATAAGAGAGTCCTAATTCCAGCAGCATCTACCCTTAGGAATGTTCAGCTTTCAACCTCCCCTCCTTCTGGCCCAATGCCTGTATTTATAGTGCTCTAGAGGAAGTTAATCAGGTCCACCATCAATGGGATAAGCCCCTCTTTGGATGGGATAGCTCCCCTCTTGATGGGATAAGTTCCTCTTTCATAGGGATACATGAACCATCTGGAGGCGCTCAATACACGTCAAACAAACTTCTAGAATGCTCTAGAATCGACCACAAGTAACTTTTTTGAAGTAAAACTCATGCCTTTTGACCTTTACAGGGGTACGCACCCACTCCTTTACAGACAGAGCGTACAAGTACGCAGGGAATGTGAACTTGAGGTGCGTACACGCAGGTAAGACTAAGAGAAACTGCGTACCCAGAGTTATATAGATTTTTAAAGACTTTCTCTCTTTCTTGGAGTTTGACATGAAGAGCAGAGGTATAAGACTTGCCAAGGAGGATAGTATGACAGTTGATGGAGCCATACTAACTGTAAATAGTCATGGTGACAAATTTTAGTGTAACAGATTTCCCCCTAAAGTGCGAAGCCTGTAGTAGATTAGGGTTTCATATCATCTAGGAAGGGTGAAGTACTTTATCATTTCAAGGATTATCTTGTGGAGAGCCTAGTCAGAACCTGCAAATATTCAACACAAAATACATGTATGAGATCATATCATCGCTGAGGTAGGCATTCCCATACTCAGATCAAAAACTTTAACTAACAAACTAACTACTGCTCTGATACAGGAATGATTTCGCAGTACATCATAATCATAGACTCTTGTAGACACAGTATGGACGCAGCCATCTGTTTATGATTAGTCTACTGTATAATGAATACAAAACTCCTCGCAGCCTGGATGGTGGAAACTAGATCCAGGGTCTTCATTTCTATTTCCCGAAATGGTACGATTCTATCCATGCGAATAAATGAGTTGATGTCGAACATGGTAGAAACCACTTGATTACCAATCGATGATGTAAACTGTTAACAAGTGTGAGAGAGACCACCAGTGATGTCAATGGTTCTCAAAGTACCCAGTACAATCCATGAGATGTGAATGAATGAGTTGATGTCGAACATTTCACGGAATCCTTCGATCGAAAGTCAATGATGTAAACCATCGTCAAAGGCGAGAAACCTGCCATTGATGCATGCAGATTTCAAGGTATTGACGATTTCTAGGTCATATTTCTAGATAATGTGCTGATGTCGATAGAAAGCGACCCGTTGTAGACAAGCCCACAACACGAAATCATAAATCAAGTTGAAGAAATGTAGCTGTAAGGACTGACTCAGGGATGGTCGAGATGGATGACAGGTATTTTGCAGATGAATGGTTTATTTGTAGTGACCTCTTGAACACATAACAACATGACAGACGGCTTGGTGACATTTGACCCAAAGTTAATACCCGGCTGAAGACTTTCAATGTGGTTTGATCAACTGTGAGGCAAAGGATTTCCCAACCCAGGTGAATGAAAAGTGTCGTGTTCAGGAGTGGTGATAAGGCTTCTTCTGAGACAAAGGATAACAAATAGGCTCATTTTTCTCTCTTTTCCCCCACCATTTCTGGCAAGTACCTCTTTATTTTTTACAAGCTTGAGGAGGATAACATATGCTTGATTATAAGCTCATCCTTCGGATGAGTCCAACTTAGTTTTGATTTGAACCCTAAGAGGGAGTGGTCCGTTCCTGTTTGTAATCGAACAGGTCCTTTACTGTGAAATTTTAACGAGTCCAGTATAGGAGAAACTCGGCGTTTTTCAATTTTAGAGAGTCTGAAAAACTTAAGAAGACTCCAGGGTTGAACTTTTTTGTAAATTTGTGTCTCCCAAGCCCGAAAAAGTATAAAATAATACTTGAGAGAACCGCTTGATCTTTTACGACCAAGGAGTACTTTCATAATTAGTGTCTTTGACCTGAAAAGTAAAAAGCGATCAAGGACACATCGTTTTATTTCCAGTATCGAATTTGAAACGACAAAAATCCGGCAATCTTTTCCTGTTTTTACGGTCAGAAAAGGGCTATAAGTAGACCGTCTTTTAATTCCATTTTAACGAGTGTAAAAGAAACACTCGGCAATCTTTTCATATTTTAGGAGTCAGAAAAGGGCTTAAAAGAGAACTCCAAGGTGTCACTTTTTCGTAAGTTTTAACGAGTTCGAAAAAATGATAAAAATGTACTCATGGTTTTCACCTTTTCGTAAGTTTTAATGAGTTCGAAAAAATGATAAAAATGTACTCATATGGCCGACTTTCAATTTAATTTACGAGTAGGAAACAACGGAAAGAACTCGACATTTTCATTTGTTTTACGAGAATGAAAGATAGCAAAATAATCTCGAGATTTTCATGAGTTTAACGAGTCTTGAAAATAACTAAAATTGACTCGAGATAAGTTTCATTTTTACAAAAGCTTGAAACAGAGAAAAACTATGCTTCAAAGTAGTTTCATTTTTACACAAGCTTGAAACAAAGAGAAAACTGTGCTTGATGCCCCCTAAGCGTAACTGCTAGAGCGCATGCCCCCCGGCTTCATTTCATTCAACTAAGTACAATCTGGATGGAATGAAGGTTCATGTACGAGATCATTTGAAAGACTCGACCTAAAACTGTAAGAAAATTATGCAAAAAATTGAAATAACTAACCTAAATATACAACTTAACATTTACGAGATCTAGTCAAACTCTCGACTCAAGTAGAGGAGGATTTGTTTCATTTTTTAACGAGCTTGACACAGGAAAAGAACTATGCTCGGATTCAGTTTCATGTTTATGCAAGCTTGAAACAAAAAACTATGTTTGAGTGTTTTTATTTTTTGATCATGCCCCCAGCATAATGACGCAAAACGAGGTACATGCCCCCCAAGCTTAATTGCATTCAATGAGGTGGATGGAATGAAGCTTTACTTTCAAGATCTTGGAAAGATTTGTGGGAGTTGTTTCATTTTTTAGTGAGGTTGACACAGGAAAAGAACTATCCTCAAAACCCTTGTTTCATTTTTTAAACGAGCTTGACACAGGATAAGGAACTATGCTCATGACTGATTCATTTTTAAACGAGGTTGACTCAGTAAAAAGAACTATCCTCTTACCAACTGATTCATTTTTTAACGAGGTCGACACAGTAAAAGGAACTTTCCTCGAAAAAGCATGTTTTATTTTTTAACGAGGTTGATACAGGAAAAACTATCCTCGCGAACACTGATTCATTTTTTAACGAGGTCGACACAGTAAAAGGAACTTTCCTCGTAACATTGATCATGGCTTCCAACTGGAAGAAAGACATGCCAATGGACACACATTGATCATGGCTTCCAAGAGGTCTTCATCAGAAGGAAGAACAGTTCTCTGGAAGGAACACATGTCAAGGGACTCAAAAGGGATAAGAACATCGTGTTCAAGTAATCCCATAGAGTTTTCCATGTCAATTACCGAATCTAAAGCAAAGGAAGATGAGCAAACAATGAGAGGCTCACTTACATTGGTAACCGAAAACATGGGACCAGTGGCCACATAACTAACCCGTGGCAGGGTAGATACCACTTTAGAATTAGGAACATTTAGGGATGTCATATTATTGGTATTTGAAACAAGACTAGGGAACGAACGCTGGTCTACAGTCACAATATTTCCATTGTGAGGGAAAGACATCATGCGAAAGAGTGTCGATACGACAACTTTCATTGCATAAACATAGTCTCGCCCAAGGAGTAAATTGAAATCCAAGGGACCTCGAACTACCATAAGATCAATACAGACAGTTTTACCTTCCAAGGTAATGGAAAAATTAGGAAGGATCCCTAAAGGTTCACTAATGGTTCTGTTAAAAGCTTTCAGATTCTCCGTAATAGGCGCAAGCTGAGGGGAACCCAAAGCTTTCCAAACAGTTGAGGATAAAATACTAACAGAAGCACCTTCATCTACCTGAGTACGATGTATGTCCCTACCACCAGCCTTGACAATGATTTGGAAAGGGATGGAGGAAGGAAGGCGAGGTTCTATCAGTCTATTCCAATCAAAGGAAAAGACCTCAGTACTTGGAGGGGGTTCTGTAGAAACAGGTGAAATGCCCCCCGACATAGAAGAATCTGATGTAACAAAAAGAACCTCAGCGGTATGAAGTTCACTCTCTAAAGGGAAAGTGGGATCAACTCTTTGTGAAATTGAATCGACCACTTGATCAACTAATGGATCATCAACCTGAGTGACATGAGTTTCACTCTCCAATGGAAGAGTGTGATCGACTGTATGTGAAATTGAATCGACCACTCCGTCAGTTGACGGTAGGTTCGGAGAAAGTTTACGGTAACCAGTTGGAAATTCTTGCTGTGGGATAGTAAGGTTTTCCAACAATTTCGAGGCTTCATCCATGTGAGGCCAAATGTGAGTTTGATGACTCCCTTTGCATAAATTACAAGGAAACCTAACTTTACCCTTTTTCCCAGGAACCTGACTATCACTAGTTGATGGATCAATGGAAAATTGATGAGATTTTTCTGACCATACTTCCAAGACCTTTGGAATACCAGGACAATTGACAAGGAAGTGGTCACCCTTACAAAGCCTGCAAGGGTATTTGGTTTTACGATGCATGTCGGAGTTTTCCTCAACACAACTAACACTTACAGTCGTGGTTGGTTGGTTGAATTCTTTCTTATCTTGCTTCTTCTTCTTCTTCTTCTTCTTCCCTTTCTTCTTCTTCTTAGCCTCCTGGTTACTAGCATCAAGGATTTTACCAGGCGAAGAGGAAGAAATGGAGGAAGAAAAATTATGCGAAGAAGGTAAAGGGTCAACAGAAGGTTGGTGATGTTGAGATGGTGAACTCTGTTGAGGTGAAGCATTCGGTTGAGGTGGAACAATTGGAGTATTCTGGGCCAACGAAGTTGAAAATAACCATATCGGTAAACCTATTGTAAATCCAGGTAATGACAAAGTAGCCATATAGGGAGGACCAACATTTCCAAAGTAAGGAAAAGTACTAGGATTCTCGTTAGGAGGGGTTACTAGGTTGGTAAATTCTGGAACATTTGCCATTATATTCAACTTCAATGAATTTTATTAACAATTTAAAACTAAAATTAACAATTCACAATTCACACCTAACAATTAAAATTCACAATTCACACCTATGGTCTCTAAAAGTAAAAACAAAGAAATTAACACGCGTTATCAAATCTAGGAGTCAAACCACACACAAACAGTAACCTTCCGGACCGAAAACACTAGTTGGTGATGAAATCCAACATCGCAGGATTTAGTACAGAAGTGGTGGGTGGAACAATTACCCCGGCAACCTTCTTAATGAATAGACTGGACCAAGTTCCTCCACTTAAACCGTCTCGAGTGAAGTGAAACCCCCAGAAAATCCAAGTGAGTCTAGCCGACATCTGCTCCAGGTACAGTGGGATCTTCCCTCCACCGTCACCTTGGGTAGAATCCTAAAGATAATGGTCACTAAGGTTACCGACAACAACAAATATACCTGGGGGAACAGTCTACGACCCGATAGCACGCAAGGGCAGAGTATCAAGCTCAATCCCCTTGCCGGCTCCTTGACAATAATCCAAGGTTTACTGACAAGTGACCCCAGGCTCCTCGACAATAATCCGAGGTTTACCGTTTGTAGTACGTGCGTATCTGGCATCTTTCCCAATGAAGGAGGATTGATCCCCTCACTGGTTCGGACACGGTCTCGTGCTTCTCCTTTAAGAGGAGCTTTCCCAGAGTACAAATGAAACAGTTGGATTTATCCTACCACAAGATGAGCTACTTGTTTGGTTTTACTGTCTTGGAGAGTTAATTACTCTCCTACTCCAAGACACTAGCCTAAGCTATGTTGGTGTATCAGAGCCCTATAAATGTAAAAATTACTAGATGAATTTTAATTTACGCGTTGTGTTATTAAGGTTGTTATTACTCAAATGGGTAAATGGATACGAAACCAATGGTGTTATGACCCGACTCAACTGAATGCTATCGAATATGATAATGTAACCTTTTCAATTCGATGAATCCTAACTAAAGTAAGGAGAGAGTTTCCATTCACTTCCAACAATGCAAAAAATTGATCACTAAGAGAAAATATAACAAATCTTCTAATGCACTAATTTCATCAAGAAAAACTAATGCAAATCAATTCCAAACCATTTTTTATTTTTTTTATTTTGTGTAAATTCAAATCAAAGAAAACTTATCTAAATCTACGATTGATTTTTCATAATGTAAACTATGCAATTGTAATCTATGCACAATTCACTTGAAAAGTATGCAAATGTAATCTATGCACATTTTTCATTCATATTCTGAAAATGAGAATTCTAATTATACAAATGTGATCTATGCAAGAGAATTCCCAAACACAAGATGATTCTAATGTGATCTAAGAACCAATCAAGTGCAAGTCGAGAAAATTGGGTGAGAGTTCCAAAGATCAAAAAATAAAAAAACTCAAAGGCGATTAACACTCATACACAATTTAGCCCCCCCCCCCCCGGCGAATGAAGGGGAAATTTTTTTGCAAAAACAAAAGCAAAAAGATGCAAAATTGTGAAAAGACTGAGACAAACCTCCAAGTAATGACCAAAGGAAATCAAATTAAGAATTTCTCAAAAAAGAGACTCAAAACACCCAATTGATGAAAGCTTAAAGCAGGAATGCCAATGGAATTAACCAAGGAAAGTTTCTGACAGGTAACCAGTGGATCTGGGTAGCAAAAACAAGCTATAAACAAAATCTAAAAGATAAAAAAGAAAAATTTGAAATTTTCTAGGCTTTTGACAAGGGTACGCAGGCAGCCTGTTTGTACAGGTGCGTGTACGCTCTGTGTACAAATCTGCAGTGCGTACAGATATGCATTGTGCTCAACGCAGAGGCTGCGTACTTCTAGCAAAACCAAGAAAAACTAAAATCTAATTTAACCCTACGCTATCCCACCCAAATGCACAGTCAAACAGCCAAAAATCAGAAAACAAACGACTTTTCTCAAATCAAAGTTTCACACAAAGGAAAAATCATTCACATCAATGGAGTTCCCCAGCGGAGTCGCCATTTTGTCATGCGGAAAGAGTCAATTTTGCGAACAAAACCAACCTCCCTAGAAGCTAAGGCTTTCTAGTGACAAACAAGACAAATAAACACTACCTTTCTCTAAACATGCATTTAGAATACAAGTAATCAGGTGATTATAACATACCTTTAGTCCAATGCTTTGTAGTAGTCCAGCCGCGCTGATCCGGATGAGCTCCTCCTTCTCTTCGAAACTTGCATTCACTAACAAGACAAAAGATTACATAGCACCCGATAAACTTATAAAATAACACATATTCAACATACAGACCAAGGAGTATATGAAACAAATCATGAATAACAATCTGTTGAGAAAAATGAGTTTATTTGCATTAAGTGGAAACAAAAGAAACCATTACAACCTGAGCCTTGGTGTTGTGCAGGTCCCTCCTAGGGTCCAGCAAGAGTTTTCCTTTACTTGATTAGCTCACCCACTTCCAAATAAGGCTAGGAAAGGATGGGAATCTCTCCTCTCAAGCTCTATAAGAGAGTCCTAATTCCAGCAGCATCTACCCTTAAGAATGTTCAGCTTTCAACCTCCCCTCCTTCTGGCCCAATGCCTGTATTTATAGTGCTCTAGAGGAAGTTAATCAGGTCCACCATCAATGGGATAAGCCCCTCTTTGGATGGGATAGCTCCCCTCTTGATGGGATAAGTTCCTCTTTCATAGGGATACATGAACCATCTGGAGGCGCTCAATACACGTCAAACAAACTTTTAGAATGCTCTAGAATCGACCACAAGTAACTTTTTTGAAGTAAAACTCACGCCTTTTGACCTTTACAGGGGTACGCACCCACTCCTTTACAGACAGAGCGTACAAGTACGCAGGGAATGTGAACTTGAGGTGCGTACACGCAGGTAAGACTAAGAGAAACTGCGTACCCATAGTTATATAGATTTTTAAAGACTTTCTCTCTTTCTTGGAGTTTGACATGAAGAGCAGAGGTATAAGACTTGCCAAGGAGGATAGTATGACAGTTGATGGAGCCATACTAACTGTAAATAGTCATGGTGACAAATTTTAGTGTAACAGATCCTGCTAAAATTGAGGCTATTGTGAAGTGGCCTACTCTCAAATCCATTATAGAGGTAAGAAGTTTTTTGGGTGTAGCTCAATATTGGAGGAAGTTCATCTCTAACTTCTCTTCTATAGCAACTCCTATGCATGCAGTAACAAGTGTGAAGCATGCTTTCCAATGGGGAGGCAAGCAGCAAAAAGCTTTCGAAACTTTGAAAGAGAAGATTAGTTCAGCTCCGCTCCTTGTATTACCAGATTTGAGACAGCCATTTGAGATACAAATTGATGCTAGTGATTATGCCATGGGTGTAGTTCTTCTACAGCATGGTAAGCCTATTGCTTTTCATTCTGAAACTTTTAATGGTGCTGTTGTAAATTATCCTACGTATGATAAGGAGTTTTATGCATTGGTACAAAGCGTCAAAAAGTGGAAACACTATTTGATGGGAAAAGAAACTGTTATACATACCGACTATCAGCCCTTATAGTACTTGCAATCACAAAGCAAGTTACAACAGTCACGACACTTCAAATGGATGGGCTTCTTGCAATAGTTCCATTTGGTAATAAGGTACAAGAAAGGTACTCTGAATAAATTTGCTGATATGCTTTCAAGGCCTATTATTGGTGATGTTACTTTACTTAAGAATGATTCCATTGTACATGGTAGTTACATAGAACAATATGCATCTGATGATGACTTTAAAGATGTGTATGCTAACTTGAGTAAAGGGAATCATGTAGATTAAAATGACTATCACATGCATAAAAATTTGTTGTTTCATTTGGGAAAGTTGTGTATACCGAAGGGGGAGATAATAAATGTCATACGATAAGCTCATTCTTCTCTTATTGCTGGTCATTTTGGTGTAAGCAAAACAATTGCACATCTACAGAGGTACTGTTATTGGCCTCGCATGGTAGATTCTGTTTCAAGGTTCATAAGAGGTTGTTCATTATGTGCTACAAGCAAGCATAGTAATAGGAAGCTTGGTTTGTATACTCCTTTGCCGGTACCTTCTAGACCATGGGAGAGCATCTCTATGGATTTTGTAGGAGGTTTGCAAAAATCTAGAAAGCAGCATGATTATTTATATGTAGTAGTTGATCGTTTCAGCAAAATGTGCATTCATCAAACTGCTGAATTATTTTTTCATCATGTATGGATTCACTTTGGTTTGCCTACTTCCATTATGAGTGACAGGGATTCCAGATTTGTGGGGAATTTTTGGTCCAACCTATGAGAGATGATGGACACAAAGTTGAAGAAAAGTACTGCTTTCCATCCACAAACAGATGGACAAACCGAAGTTGTGAACATAACCATTGTGCACCTCTTGAGAGGATATTGCAGCAAGCATCCCAAGCTTTGGGATGAACATTTTCACTACATACAACATACTTACAACCATGCCAAGCACTCTTCTAGAAACACCTCACTGTTTGAAGCTTGTTTTGGTTACTTTCCAAAATCACCTCTTGATTTCATTTTTGAGAAAGATGTCGCCATTGAGGGACATAGTGATATTGACAAAGCTCGTTCATTCATTGAAAGAATTCAGCAAATACATCAGAAAATTCAAGAACAACTTGAGAAGAGTCAAGGCAAGTACAAGGAAAGACACGACAAGAATAGAGTCGATCACAAGTTTCAAGAAGGGGATGAGGTATGGTTGTACATTAGTAAGGAAAGGATGCAAGGAGAAGGTAAAAAGCTGAAGCCTATTCGTTATGGTCCATTCAAAATCCTCAAGAAGGTTGGAAATAATGCTTTTCAATTAGATTTGCCTTCCTACATGCAAATGTATTCTATTGTTAATGTGGAGAACTTACGTTTGTATGAACCTCCTTTGATCGTTGATCATGAAAGTGTTGTTTAGCTGCCATCTATAGAAGATTTCTCGCCGGAATTCTTAGATGAGCTGAAAGAATATACAATCCTTGACAGAAGGACACAAACTTCAAGGAGGGGCAATGTAGATTATGTTCGGGTTGGTTTCAAAGGCAGCAAACCGAACATGGCAAAGTGGATGGAGGTGGACAGAGTGAGGGAGCTGTAACCTCACCTCTTTAACAGGTAGTTGAAGGCTTTTGGGGTCCAAAAGCTTCCCAATGGGGAGGCGTGATCAGGGGCTCATGTCCCAAGTGTCATAAAATGCTAAAAAATGAAAGTGCTTAGAACTGGTTTAAACTTGAATGACTGGAAAGAGGTCATCCTATTGATTCCGGCGCCGCAAACAGTTCGAAAAACAGTCTTTGTATGCACAAGTTATGCCAAAAACAAAATCGCCCAATGACTCTTAATTTTTGAATTTTTTTCAAAAAAAATAAAATAAAATAAAGAATATTCCATAGAATATTCCTTGGAATATTCCATAGAATATTCCTTTTGGGAAGCGAATGGCAGGATGCCACGTGGCAGGCCCGGAGGCCGCCACGTGGCCCAGGGTGACATCAGTATATGTGGCGCATTTCAAAATTTTGTGGGCGGATGGAGTATTGAACCCACGACCTACAGTCCACAAGTGCCACGCCTTACCGCCGCGCCACAACGGCAGAACTTGCATGTAATGCGGACCAAACATTATTTAAATGTTAAAGTTGGCTTGGGCGGGTCCCGAAGGGGGCCAACACCTAAAGGCCAGCCCCCATATCATATGTCCTCAAGCCCGGAACCGTGGGTTCCTCCCTAAACCGCCTGTGCTAAAGCTAACGGTCACCATAGGTTAATATGTGGTCACAATATCACAAAGTGTGGGGTTAACATGCAATTAAGGGCAGGTCAACAAAATGTGCTGGCACACAATCCCATGTAGAACCACCAAGCCGTAAACCACGCTCACATGCAAACTGAACTGGCAGTCCACTAACAGTTAATGCGCGGTTAAGATGGCAGAGTTTTTGGGTGGACCACCAAATTTGGGCGGACCCACCATAATTGGCGGAGTTAACTGGACTCCAACTAAAGTTAGTTGGAGTCTTTTTAGGACCAGCTAGCAGTTGGGAGTAAATGGCCATAACTTTGGCTAGGAAAGGCGGTTTTGGACAAATTTTGTTTTGATTTTGGGTCTCTTCGACCATTGGAGGCCATTGACATAGGTTTTATAGCCATCTGAGGTCATTTGCAGAGTTTTTGGCGCCGTGGAAGTTCTAGGAGCCACCAGGGCCCAGTATTGTGAGAGTTGTATAGGGTTGCAGGTACCCATTGGAGGTGAACCAGTAGTCAATCCTGAAGGATTCGAGTGTTCTGAATCTATTTTTACAGTCTATTCCACCTGTAGAGGCTTTAATTCAGCTGTATATTCATTTTGAGCATTTAATTAAAATGAGGACAGGCCCATTTGGGAGCCTTGGACCCAACAGATGTAGCCCAGGAGGGGTGAACTTCTTTATCAACTTCTTTTGCATTTGTGGTTGATTTATTTTGCTGAACAAATTCGTTTTAGTGTGTTAAATAGTAAAAGGAAATAAATTTGCTATACTTAAATGGGTCATGAACAGCTGGAAATTTCATTTCTTTTTTTTTTTTCTGCAAGACATGGACATCTTTTAAGCATGTATATTACTGAATTGAATACGTTGCAAACCATTTACAAGTAGTTTCAAGTTCAAATCAGTTGATAGCTTGTGGAAGGTTGTGAAGTTTCCTTAATCTTGTGTCAAACTTATGAGTGAGAGAGACTTGTGTGTTGGGAGATCCATCTTCAAAGAGTGAATGCTTGAGGAACATGCTGGCTGGACCCTTCTGAGAAGGCTTGTGACATCAAGAATTTGGTTGTAAGCTTACTCTTATTTCATTATTAATGCAATCAATGATGTTTTCCTATGTCTTGTATGTAATGTACTTGATAGCTCATGACTTCTTGACTTTGTGAGTAAATAGATCATTGTTGTTCCGGTTACGTGCTTTGTTGTATTTCCTTTGCATTGTTTCAGGTTGATCACTCATTAGGAGAAGGAAGCGGAAGTTGGAACAACACAATGGAACTCCATCAACCACCGGTTGAGGTAGGCTTCCAACTATGACTGTTTAAGGAAAGCATTGGTTGATATGTCCTTGTTTGTGACTAGTCCCACTCTAGGGCTAGAGGGGTTTCCTCTGTCCACAGAGGGAACACTTTCCTACATAACAAATTGGCGACTCCGCTGGGGAGCATTGGCCTTTGTTCTTTTCTTGCTTACTCTTGTCTTGATTTTTTGGTTTGATCTCTTTTGAAGTTTGGGGATTAGTTACCAGTCTTCTGAGTTTCTTGGGTTGATCTGGGAATACCTCCATTTGGTTGAAGGATTGACTGTTTTTGATTTGGGAGTTTTGGTTTGCCTGTTATTGTTTTGAACATCATCGTGGCTTTAAATTTAATAGTCGCGCTGTCATCACGTCCACCCTTTTGTAATATCCTGTTCATCACGTAATTACGCCTCACAGTCACGACGGTTCTGAAAATCAGACCATTGCAGAAAAGTCATGTACTTCCACGCTGACATTGCTTTATTGTTGCGGCGTGTCCTTTATCAGCGCTTGTTGCTTGTGTATTACTCATGTTGATTGCTGTAGAATTGATTTTCTTAATTCTGCCACCTGAGTCCATCAGTCCTATTGATCCCTTGCTGTTCTCACTTGTTTGATGACTTGTTTTTCACTGTTTATGTTTGAGGCACCCTTTTGTGAGCTTTGTTGAATGAATCTTGCTTTTTGCTTATGTGACCTAGTTCATTGTTTCCAGTCTTTTGGATCAGTTTGGCTTGGTTGCTTGTTTTCTCAAAGATTCGTTCGCAGCTTGTTGTTGGTTTGATTGAGCCTTCCCCTTTTCTTGTTTTTGGTTGATTGTTTAGTGACTATTATTGAACCAATCTTTGGCATTGATTCGATTTCTCTTCACTACCAAACATAGATCACAATTGTTTGGATCAACCATTTTTCCACACTTGCTTGTTGCTTATTTGTTTCTTTTAGATTTAAAGACATCAAAATCAAAAGAATTGCATTCATTTAGTATGCAAAAGTGAAAGTGAATTTGCATTTCAAGTCTACATATTGGAAAGCAAATGTTTAAATCTCTCATTAGTAGTATCCGTGCACTTTAGGAATTGATGTCTGCTTGCATTGAGTGACTGCCTTTGTTGTCTTGTTTTTCTTGGTTTGGGAATGATCTCTCTACCCTCCTGTAGGTAGGTGTTCATCGAAGAAAAATGATATTTCATTCATTCTAGCTGCATCCTAAGATTTGTTGTATACATACGGTAAGGTCTGAAAACTGAAACATAATCCAAGATCAACTCTAAAATGAACTGAATAAACCTAACAACACATTCGAACATAACACACACTATTTAGAGGTCTAGGCTAGAGACGTGCTCCGACATCGTTAAACCTAGTCGCTTTTGTTTCCACTCAAGGTTGGGTGATTCCTCCTTCTGTGACTCAATATAGGTCTACGGAATTTTGCTCCCATGTACTGTCAAGTATATGCTGGGAGACCCCAGTAGGTTATCATCCTTTATCCTTAGGAAGCTGTGTCTACCGCCTTACAAACCGTAACGCACCGAACACAACATTCGGAAAGATTGACCGACGTATGGAAAGTCCTTGGTTTTCATATGACTTCCAAGGTGTATATGCAGTTTTACGGATTTGTCTGGTAAACCTTTTTCCTAGTTCTCTAGAGTAGTCACTTTCATTCCTTTCAAACTCCTTAAAAGAAAAGGTCCATCTGAGCACTTGTCACTTCAGGCTCATTAAATATTGGAAGGTGACTAGAGTCATCCTTTTGTCCTTTTCTCGACGATTTAAAGATGAAAAGGTCAAGTTCTGTTCCTGTGTCTTAAAATTTATTTGGCCATGATTCACATTTACCCTGTTAGATCTTGTTTGCGTCAGCTTGAGTAGGGTCCTTTCTCGTTAGTTTTCCTAGGGTTTTTGAATCATCATCCTGGCGGAATCACCGATCCCGTCCCCCATTCCAAGTGACCAAGGGTCTCCCTCTTCTGTTGCTCCTGAGATATCGGTTATGAGTGATACTCTCCCTGTTATTCCAAGTATCCAACCGATTAACTCTTGCACTCCAGAGGACGAGTCTTATGATATTCACTGGAACCCCATTTGGGAGCCTTCCGAAGAAGATATTCCTGGTACCCCTCCCAGTGTTTTTGTCCCAATGTCTTCTTCTGATATGGAGGACACATCCCCCGTCACGAGTGAAGAATCCATTGCGACGAGCAGTGAAATTCCCATCTCAACAGAAACTACACCTTTTCGTATCACCCCTCTTAGTGTCATGTTGCCTTTACGCTATAAGACTTTGAGGGATGTTATGGGTTCTAGGACCTCCCTTACGGTTTCTATGTGGTCTCACACTGTCACTCCGACCTTGGAGTCTTTTATTCCTCAAATTCACAATGTGTCTGTCACTTCCGTCCCAACTATTCCAACTGTCTATGTGGCTTCTTCAACCCCTGTTGTTGGTGCTGTTACTGCATCCTCAGTTGTGACCACTGTTGCTGGACCTTCTTCTGGATCGGCAAATAGTGGCCCATCGGCATCTGTACCTGGAGTTGTTGATCCTACACTAGGTGCCCCACCTTCTTCTACTTCCATTATAGCAGTGGGGCATACGATCAATATTTACAAGCTCTTCAGAATCTAGATCCTCAAAATCCGTTTCATTATTATGATTCTCGAGGAGCTCATATATATCATCCCAGACCTTTGCCATCTCAACCCGCCATTGAGGTCACAGTTCCGTTATCTGTTGCTTGGGGCACCACTGGTTATGGCAGTGGCCAAGTATCGCCTGCACATCTTCAAGGACCACCTTATCAAGGTCAGTCATCTTACGTGCAACCCTCTTATGGGCAGTAGTATTACAGTCACCCTTATCCAAGGCAACCTGGAGGCCCACAAGGACAACCCTTCCAGGGACAACCTTCGACCTCTGGTGGTCCATCTTTTACCTATTTCGGGCAACCTTCTGGTAATTCGAGACAACCTTACATAAAACAAGGCCAACCTGGTGTCCAGCAAGGCTACCCTTCTGGGCAAGTTAGTCAACCTTATGTTCAGCAAGGCCCACTGACTGTCCAGTCTAGTCAACCATCTGGACAAGTTGGTCAGCCTCAAATCCAATCAGGTCAACCAACTGTCCAATCTGCTCAGCCATCTAGTCCATCAGGACAGCCCTCAGTTGTGCAAGGACAACCGAATACCCAGTGAGTTCAACCTTCTGGGCAAATGGGCCAATCTCAATCTCAACTAGGTCAATCTTTTGGCCAGATGGCTCAGCCTCAATTCTCTCAAGGACATACATCTGGGCCTACTCAACCGGGCACTCAAATGATTGTTGCTTCTAAAGCTCAACCCGGTTTTCAGCCTCAGTCTGGGCTTCAAACCAAATCCGGTTTTCAAATGTACGTTGGATCTCAATCTCAACTGGCCTATCAAACGTAGCCTGGCTCCCAAGCTCAGTTTGGAGCCCAGCCGCCTTATGGTTTCTAGCAATCCCAAGGGAAAACCCAATTTGGCTCGTACCAAAATTATCAACAACAGCAAGTGAGTCCTTATCAGAATTACTAGCAACCTTATGTTGCTCCTGCAGGCCATGTTGGTAATCAATGGAATGCTGGGGGGCAAATCCAGGGTCAGCCATCCTATAACCCGTATGGACAAAATCCCTACGGGCAAAACCCTCCTAGGCCAAATCCGTCCGGACAGAATCAATGGGGGCAACAGGCAGCTGGTTGGAACTCTGGTACTACCTCCTACCCGCAGCCTCAGATGTCCTTTAACCCTCAATTACCCTTCTTAGCAACATTGGAATTACCGGATGTGTCCAAACTGACAAATGATCCTATCCTTCATAATCCGTATTGGCCGCCGGTTCCAACTAAGATTCCCGGTGATTGTCTCAAATTCGATGGTAAAGCTGGAGAAGACCCCCAAGCCCATGTTATGACTTATCATCTATGGTGTTCATTGAATTCATGGCTTGATGATTTAATTTGGCTCTGCCTTTTTCAAAGGACCCTCACTGGCTCTGCTGCTAAATGGTATATTGAGTTAGCTCGCGGATCTTTTTAGGATTTTAACTCGTTGGCTATGGCATTTTTAACTCATTTTCAGTTTCCAATTCGATATGAAACAGGCACACACCTCCTGACATCCATGAAACAAACGACGCCTACACATATCTCCGATCATATCCATGAATGGAGATGGCGTCACCGTTTTATTAAGTTTTGGATTCCCGACCAGCTTCTCACCGACTGGTTTACGACCTCATTTGTCGGTCCGATAGCGTGGGACATTGCTATGGGGGTGTGTGTAATTGAAGAGCAGGCTATTGCGCATGCTTAGTAACTTAAATTGGTTTACTCCCAGTCTGGTACGCTATATGATTATTTGCCGGATGCCTCGAGACCCGAAACTTCCAAAGCCCCGACAACACCATCTGTTGATGCCGTCATTAGTTTTGTTAATCCGCCTTCCAAGAAATCTTCCGCAAACCCTAGGAATCAAAAGTCGAATGCTTCTCAGGTTGTATCCAATTCTGGTAATACTTCCGAGGTTAACGCCGTTCAGTCCACTGCGGCGGATAGAGCCTCGAAAGGAAAGAAGAAGGGAAAAGGAAATAATAAAGCTGATCAACCTAAGCAGGATTCCCCTAAACCTCCACCCGAGGAAGGTGCCAAACGCAAGCCCAAGTATCCTTGCCTTATCTGTGACGAGGATCACTATACCAAAGACTGCCCGAGGTGGTCTGAAGTTAGTCGTTTGTTAAAAGGTGCTCCCGGGACTCCTGTCGTGCTCAAAGAGCCTTTTCCCTCACAGCAAATGCAAATGGTGGTTGATCCATCTCAATCCTCTTATTCCTTCAGTTCTCAAGTGTTTATGGCTGGGAAAATTCCCATCGACATTAGTACTCGGGCAAAAGAGTATCCGTTTCCCACCAAGAAAGAGCCTAAGGTTCCCTCTAGCGCTCCTCTGTCTAGTTCTGGTCCGCTCCATATCGAGAGACCTAGCACTGAGACACCCGTTCAACCTCCTCCTAAAGGTGTACAATGGAAATCTTCTTAAAACCCTAATGCTCGTGCTGCTCAGCATCATAGCATCGTTGAGGACTTAGCCTAGGCTCCATCAGCTATGTCTGCTTTAGAAGTTCTCCATAGCTGCCCCTCTCAAAGGAAGTCCTTGCTATCGACTATCGGTGGCATTGACCTGGCCGACTCGGATCTGATAAATTTTGACCTAGAAATCCATATACTGCGACTACCTCACCAAATTTCCTTCCTTATCTAGGTCATCATCAATTCTAAAACGATTCATCGTATTGTCATTGATGAAGGCGCTTCGACTTCTATCATGTCTGTTGCTTGTTGGAAGGCTATTGGTTCTCTGACTTTGAGCCAGTCTCCTACGACCTTGGAAGCCTTTGATGGGAGAGAGTCTCACCCTTACGGTATACTCCAACATTTGCCTATTACTTTGGAAGGGAAGACGGTCGAAGTGGAAGTTGAAGTTGTTGATGCCAATCTTACTTACAACCTCCTTCTGGGACGTAGCTGGACATACGCCATGCGAGTCGTGGCTTCTTCTCTATTTTGTGTCATTCGTTTCCCTCATCGGGGAAGATCGTCATAGTAGACCAACTGTCTTTCTTCGCCTCCTCTTCTAAAGGAAACGTGCCTTTTGTGGAGCATACCTCTATCCCATGTGAGAGTGTGGGAGCTGGACTTTTTAAAGATCCTGCCCTGATGGGTGTTTTTTCACTCCCACCTCCTAATGTCGCTCCTATTAATATGATTTCTATTTGCTCTGATCCTTTGGCCCTTCCTACCGCTGATCAGATAGAATCTTGGGGCAATGAGATGCCATTGAGTCCTGCCGAGCTCAACTACATCGAAATTGTTGCTGCGTCGGCTCCACCTTTTGAACCTGCTCCTTTGAGCAGAGCTCTCGACTTGTACACTCATTCCCCTTGGCTTGGAGACGACGCTTCTTCAGACCCTTTAAAGGAAATATTTCCTTATGATGAAGCCATTATCTAGACTATGTCTCTCAAGGAACCCCCTTGGTACGATCATCACCATCGTTCCTCATTTCTCCCTATCCACCGAGAAATGCTTACCTGTCTCGAGCGGTTTGCTCCTTGTCTCCCATCCCAACCCCTTCAAACACCCATTCAGCTTTATCAAGTGTCTTCTAAAGGGAACATGGGAAACATCATGCAAACCCAGCCCATCGACATATCTGTTAAACCAGGGATTGTCGAGCATATCCATGTCGGAGTAACTTGTACTCCAGAGGAGATTCAGCTCTATACTAATCTTTTTCGCAAATTTCGTGATGTCTTTGCTTGGTCTTACGAAGAAATTCTTGGCATCGATCCTAGCATCATGGTGCATGAGATACCTATGTATCCAGGTGCTAAGCCTATTTGCCAGTGTCTACGCCCCGTTCACCCCCGAAAGGCTACAACTATTAAAGCGGAAGTTGAAAAGCTTCTTAAGGCTGGTTTTATTTACCCCATCCCACTCACAGATTGGGTCACCAATATCGTCCCTGTGACTAAAAAACAGGGTACTATCAGAGTCTGTGTTGATTACTGTGATATTAAATGGGCCTATCCTGAAGATAACTTCCCCACACCCTTCATCGACCATCTCATTGATGAGTGTGTTGGGAGTGAAATGTATTCATTCATGGATGGTTTTTATGGTTATTACTAGATCACTATTGCGCCCGCTGATCAGCACAAGACCGCCTTTATCTGTCCATGGGGCACTTTTGCCTACAAAAATCTCCATTTCGGTTTGAAAAATGCTGGTGCTACCTTCCAATGAGCAATGTCTTATGCATTCCATGATATTCGACACATTGTGAAACCATACCTGGATTATCTACCAGCTCATTCAGCTAAACGCCAGGACCATCCTGGTCATCTTCACGAAATGTTTCTCCGCTGTCGACACTACCGCATCAGGCTCAATCCTCATAAGTGTGTCTTCTGCGTTGAGTTAGGCAAACTTCTCGGGTTCATCGTCTCCCGAGAGGGCATCTGTTTGGATCCCCTTAAAGTCGAGGGCATTCTGAATCTTCCTCCCCCTGCTTCTTTGCAACAATTGTAGAGTTTGCAGGGAAAAGTGAATTTTTTATGACGATTCATTTCGAACTATGCCGAAGTGGCCAAAGGTTTTATGAAGTTATTGAAGCGGGATACCCCTTTTCTTTAGGATGTCGTTGCTCAAGAGTCCTTCAAGTGTCTCAAGGTTCTCCTTATTTCTGCTCCATTGTTGCGTTGTCTTAATTATCATCATGACTACACTATGTATTTGGCTGCTGCCGATACCACTATGGGCATGGTTCTCGTTCAAGATGATGATGATGACACTGAGCATGTCATTTATTATCTCAACCACAATATTCTAAATACGGAAACTCGATACGCTTATGTCGAGAAGTTGGCATTGGCCACCGTCTGTGTCGTCCAACGCTTCCAACATTATATCTTATTGCATACTACGACAGTGGTTTCTAATTGCAACCCGATGACGTACATCCCGTCACGTCAGTTGCTGGGGGGAAAGTACTCGAAGTGGATCGTTATCCTCCAAGAGTTCGACTTGGAATTCACCACCGCCAAGTCTAAGAAATCCCTCATCTTTGCTGAGTTTCTTTGCTCTCTGCCTTCTCCTACTGCACCCTCTCGGTTAAAGGACCATATTCCAGATGAAAATCTGTTCTTAATCAGCACCCTCAATCCCTGGTATGGGGATATCATTGTCTATCTGTAGACGTCCTCTTTTCATCCCGATATCTCTAAGGATGCTTGGCCATGGATTCATCATCAGTCTCAGCCCTATCGTATTATTGGGGACACCCTGTACCATCTCGGCGTCGACTTTGTTCTCCACCGATGCTTAACATTTGAGGAAGCTGAGTGAGTTTTAAATGAATGCCATTCTGGCACCTGTGGTGGTCACATGTCCAGATATGCTACTGCTCAAAAGATCCTCCGTGCTGGGTACTTTTGGCCCTCCATACTCAAGGATCGCATTCTTGTCGTCTGCTCCTGTCACGAGTGCCAAATCCACCAGCAGAAGATACGTGTGCCTCCCACTCCATTGCACCTTGTTGTTACCGCTGGCCCTTTTGCGAAATGGGGCACTGATTATATGACCTGTAACCCTCGCTCGGCCGAGGGGGCATGGGTATATCATCGTTGCCGTTGATTACTTCACAGAATGAGCCAAGGAAATGCCCACACTATCTGAAGGCGGTCACACAGCGGCGCAATTTTTGTTTAATCATGTTATCTCACGGTTGAGAGTCCCTCAGGCTATCGTCACTGATCACGGTAAGCATTTCCGTAATCACATGATGAATTAGCTAACAGCACAACTAGGTTTGCGGCATGATAGCTTGACTCCATACTATCCCCAGGCCAATGGCCAAGTAGAAGCCGTCAACAAGGTTCTAGTTACGATGCTTCAACGTACCATTGGCATGCACAAGTCTAACTGGCACTTGATGTTGTTCTCCGCCTTATCAGCCTACCGAACTTTTGTGAAGGATGCCACCGGTTTCACTCCATTCCAATTAGTTTATGGAGGCTACCCTTCCCATCGAGTGCGAGATCCCTTCTTTGAAATTAGCCATCGAATTACTCCCCAACACTACTCTGGTAGAAGAATGCCTTCTTTACCTAGAACGGCTGGACGAGACTCGTCGGCTAGCCTCTCTAGCAATTGAAGCACAGAAGAAGAGAGTGAAAACTCACTTCGATCATACTGTCCATCCTCGTTCTTTTATTGAAGGAGATTTAGTCCTGCTCTATGATCAAGCAAATGATAAGCTGGCAGTAGGCAAATTTGAGCCCATGTGGCATGGGCCTTATATTGTAAAGCGAGTTTTGTAAAAAGGGGCCTACAAGCTGATTGATTATGAAGGGAATCCTCTCGATAAGCCCCAAAATGGGCTTTACTTGAAAAAGTATTATGCGTAAATTTGATGCACTTTGATTTGTACATATGTGTGTTTTTAGCAGGTGTGTCATGTGTGTGTTTTCATGTTTTGGCTTGGTATGTAGGCATGATTGCCGCTTATTGTGTCTTTTGCTTCTTGTGCAGATGTCTGGTGCACCTTACGTTGGTTTTGTTGATGGTGCCTGCCGCAGTACCTACAATTTTTCTTCTACGGCATAGGTGATCTACGATCCTCATGGTGAGTTGATAGACCTTCAAGGTGTTTGTCTAGGTTGTACCACAAACAATGTCGCTGAATATAGTGATGTTATTTAGTTACTGGCTGAGGCGATCAATCTTAGTATTCGTACATTGGTTGTGAACCTGGACTCTCAACTTGTCATCCACCAGCTCAATGGGCGATATTCTGTCAGAGACCATCGGATTTTAAGGTTGTATTTACGTGTTAAAATGTTAGAGAGGAATTTTGATTTTATCACGTATCAGCATATTCTACGAAGATTAAACACGTTAACTGATGCATTGGCTAATCATGTATTAGAGAGACAATTGCAGAAAATGTAATCAAAACAGCATACAAGAAGCATGTGAAACATAATAATAAACCATAGGAATATATAAATATATATATATATATATATATATATATATATATATATATCTATATATATATATATATATATATATAGAGAGAGAGAGAGAGAGAGAGAGATATATATATATATATATATATATATCTCGTGTGGTGCACCGATGTGCTCAAAAATAAGTGTACATGTCCAAATAGAGTTTGTGTTCTCCATACATTCGAGACACATGTCTCTAAAAAAATCACCAGCAGGAAAAAAAACCTAGGTGTCTACTGTGGTGGGTTATGCTCCCTATAGCATACCACTACTCGTGCCACCCGCCTCAACAGGCGGTGCACCCTAGGTTACACTCCTACTATGTGGATCTGGAATGCTCTGGGGACCTCCTTGATCCCCATGTAATCTAGAATCCCTGCTGTTAGGCCCTTAAGGTTCCGGGCCACTGTCTCCACCGTATCATTAGCTGGAGGAGCTAAGGCTAGTGCTGCAATGCCTTGCGCATCCCTCCGCACCTCTGGAGCTAGCCCGACGGGTCTCACTTGTCCTACATCTGCATACCATAGCGTTCATCATTAGGACATATACATGAAAAACCAAAAGACATCATAGAAAATAAAATACAAAGTAATATGATCAAGTGTCTCACCACCATCATCCCACTGCTCTCCAACGGTCAACTACATGTCAGGATCTCCGCAGAAGTCCATGCTGACATATGGCCAATCCTCCATGAAGATCGTCTGGCGCTCCAGCCACTCTCGAAATAGTGTCCCCTACGACACAAGTTGTCAGCCACCTCCTCGTGGCATGACGTGTGCCCACCGTGTGGCCCTGGGCTCACGTGGTCTGGGAAAATCCAAAACCATGTCCTGTAACTACAGTGTCGGCACCTGCTCTAGCATGAGCGGGACTAAGATAGATCCATAACCAAACTGCTTCATCTCTCCTCGACGACAATTGGTAAGTTGCCTCTTCATGTTCACCGTCATCGTTTCTGCCCAGTTAAACATGGTTGGATTGAGATATTCAAGAGCTAGCCGGAGATGGGTCTTCGAAGCCTCATGTTGGGCTTGGGAGCCCGCTACCTATGTCACCATGAAAAGCATAGTGTGAAGGACCACGTCGTCCACTATTGGGATTGCCACCTTCCCACTCCTTGTCTTATGTGCCCGTGGTCACACTTGAGCCATCAACATCTCTAAGGAATCGCCCCCAGGTCACTGCCCCTCTAGAATGGGTCTCTCACCATAACGGGATAGCCCAGTAAAAAAATATATGTCTATCAAACTCGATATCCTAGCCTCGGATGAAGAATTTCCCATCTGTGGGGTTCCAGGCCCGGATCAATAGCTCCAGTGAATCAGGTTGTAACCGAAGGTGCGGAGTAAGGAAGAATTTGAGAAATCCGCATGCTCATAATGCATTTTGGCACCCCACGTCGGTGAAAGCTTCCACATCATTGTCATCATGCATTCGTTCTTTCTAGACAAATGCCATTATCACCTGCATGATGAGAAAAAACGGATTAGCACTTCGTTTGCAAAATTCAACGCGTAATTTGCATAAAAAAATAAGTTCGCGTCATCATCGGGTCTATTTTTAAAACAAACATGATGACACGAGGTCGCTAGTTCTATTTTTTCGCGATCATCGTGGAAGTACATCACTTTCACACGATGATTGGAGTGCATTATGTGTAAATTTTTTCGGTCATCGCGGACCTGAGGGCTATACCCGCGATGACTGAGTGGCGGAGCTCGGTTTAAAAACCCGCCTAAACTAACACATTTAACGTTCAAAATGCATGAAAAAGGTATTGAATTGAAGCGCAGGATGAGGTTTGTTTACCTGGAACAAGTTTCAGAGTGAATGGTGGATGAACAAGGCCGAAATTAGCTCGCCAACTTTGGTGCTCCAAAATGCTCCACAATGAAATGAACAGTAACAATGGTAAAAATGGTTGGATTAACCCCTTTTTATAGTAATTTTTGGAAATTAAAAAATTATATTTTATAAATGTGGGTTTTTCTCATTTTTTGTCACATGGTTAGTCAAAATATGGTTTTTTAACTATGTTTCTACGATTATTGTTCATTTTATATCGAATGGGTTTACGTTTGACGTGCTTTGTGCAGAGCTACAGGTAGTGGAATTATGTCAGCCTCGTGTACACTTGATCCGAAAAAGTCATCTTTAATGCTCTTTTCCGACTTGAAAAGTGAAAAGATAGCCGAGTTGTTTCTCTTGCCTCATTAAAAGTAATAAGAGGCAGTCGCCTTTAAGCTCTTTTCCGACCGTGTAAACACGAAAAGATTGTCGGGCCTTTGTCGTTTCAAGCTCGTCATCGATTACGAAACGACGTGATTCCGACTTCTTTTCTACTTTTCCGGGTCGAAGTCACTAGTTACGAAAAGTACTCCTCGATCATAATGGTCGAGCGGTTCTTTCAAGTATCGTTTTATACCTTTTCGGACTCGAGAGACACAAATTTATGAAAAAGGACCCCCCTGGAGTTTTATTTTTCGTGTCTTTTTCAAACTCTCTAAACATGAAAAACACTCTGAGTTTTAACTATGTTGAACTCGTTAAACCCTGACGGCATTGGACTCGTCACCATGACGAGACTCGAGCTTCTCCTTCCTAGGGCTCGTTAAATTATTACTAGGTTGGACTCAACAACAGGTTTATCATTGATTGTCTATGGCAGCTAGTCACTCTTGAACATCGACACTTTTGCTTCTTGTCGGGTTGGAACATCCACGCATCGTCATTTGACCTTCTGCAGGTTGGGATTGTCATTTAGCCTCATTCCATCTACTTCACGCCATTTCCATCATGCCTCTGATCCCTTCGTACCTGAATGCTGCCACCCTCTGGAGTCGTGTCACCGACATGTTCAAGAGTATAATCATTCTTTAGTTTACACCTTCGCCTTCTCATCTGATACTCTGTTTCGCCATTTACCACTTGTTCCTTATCTCGTGTCGTCGATGGGGGAAACATTATGGCCCTCCTGCGATGGATCGTCTCCTGTTGACATCAGCTCATTATCCAGAAGATTGATCTAGAGATCCCCTTTGGTACCTTAGAGCTTGCATGCCTCAATGGCAAGTTCTTCACACAGGAAGGTCAACTTTCATCACTAGTCGTCGATTGGGTGATTCCACGAGTGTTCGACTCCAGCTAATTTTTCACACATCGTGGATTGTGCTAGCTAGTACCTTGAGAACCATTGGCATTATTGGTGGTTTCTCTCGCTCTTGTTAACGGTTTTCATCATTGACTGGTAATCAAGCGACTTTCTATCATGCTCGACCTCAGCACATCTATTCACATGTTAGGATTTGTACTATGAATGGATGGGTTCAAGACCCCGAACTAAGATTACACATGTTCAGGCTGCATGGATTGGTTTATGATTACATGACTCATTGATGGATGGCTGCGACCATACCTGAGTCTTCATTGATGGTTACGGCCATACATTTATTATTATCATGGTCTCATTAGCTGGATGGCTACCTCCATACCACAGACCTATTTCATGTATTTTGGATGGCTGCGACCATGCCTAGACTACATGTACTTCAATATCAGAAATATCAGTTGTACTTGCGTGCAGGTTCTTCCAAATCGTGTTCCAGCTTAGTCAGTTTCGTAAAGCATTTCACCCCTCCCACTCTCTCGAGCTTCATACTTTAGGGAGCATCTATTACACAGTAATTTGTCACTGTCTTCACTCCAGTCCTCCTACAGTGTCCTATGTTCAAGTCAAACATGCTCACATTAGACAAATGCTCTCTGATGTATCCAAATGACCCACTTTTCCAAAGTTATTTGCCTCATCACATCTGTTGGCTAAATAAACGTGCTGAAGGGTGCTCATAAACAGTGAAGAAGCATTGCAATCACATAAGTACACCTGATTCCCATGATGGTCCAATTTTACGTCCCAACGCGAGGTTACTCATAATCTTTAGCGATGATCTGACTAGCTACGTTACTCAATAGCGATGTCAGTGCTACAGTTTAGTTATGTACCCGCGATGATCGAGATTGGGTGAATTTGTTCTAATAGTCAGCCTTCTAGAGGACTCCAGACCTGGTTGTTGGCATAGTTTATATTGCCCTCCTTTCTCTGGCATGGATGTTCTATCATTTGTGCTACCTTCCTTAGAGATAAGCTCACTCTTCCACCTTTCATGGAGACTCCTTCTCCTATTTAAACTCTCACCATTGCTATGCATTGCTAGTTTTCTGATAGTTGGCTAGTTGAGTAGTTCTGTTAGTGTTTGTGAGTTTGCTAGATAGCTGGTGTGAGTGTTGCAAGTGTGGGATTGTTGATAGCTTGTGGAAGGTTGTGAAGTGCCCTTAATCTTGTGTCAAACTTATGAGTGAGAGAGACTTGTGTGTTGGGAGATCCATCTTCAAAGAGTGAATGCTTGAGGAACATGCTGGCTGGACCCTTCTGAGAAGGCTTGTGACATCAAGACTTTGGTTGTAAGCTTACTCTTATTTCATTATTAATGCAATCAATGATGTTTTCCTATGTCTTGTATGTAATGTACTTGATAGCTCATGACTTCTTAACTTTGTGAGTGAATAGATCATTGTTGTTCCAGTTACGTGCTTTGTTCTATTTCCTTTGCATTGTTTCAGGTTGATCACTCATTAGGAGAAGGAAGCGGAAGCTGGAGCAGCGCAACGAAACTCCATCGACCACTGGTTGAGGTAGGCCTCCAACTATGACTGTTTAAGGAAAGCTATTGTTGATCTGTCCTTGTTTGTGACTAGACCCACTCTAGGGCTAGGGGGGTTTCCTCTGTCCACAGAGGGAACACTTTCCTGCATCACAAGGGGTATATAGGTGCAGAAGCAATATAGTCATCAAAGTCTTAGTTTCATCTCTGGTGTTGTTGCACTGCCAGCAGGCCTAGATAGTAACTCGGTGGAGTCACATAGGAACACAAGAATGGCTCCGCTTCCAGTGAGCCTGGTTAGTACCCTGTACTTTCATCACCTCCCTACACAAGAATCCTTTCTCTTCTTTCACCCTTTTCATTTTTCATTTTTATTTTTTTTTACTTTTCATTTTTTTCATTTTTCACTGTGCATAACACTTATTCATTTCAGAGGCGGAAGAGGGATCCCAACTTATAGAGAGAAAAAGAGTTTGTTCCAGCAGAGAAGTAGTTTATTACATCTCTGACGTGCCTATTAAGGTTTGTCCCCTCACCTTACTCCACTTGACTGAGTTGACAAGGGTTAACCCAAAAACAACTGACTAGAGAAGGTGACACTAGTTAGAGTGCAAGCATTGTGTTTTCACCAAGGTTCACTTTGAATAGTATGTATTTTCCTTTGATGTATCAAGGACTATGAGTAAAAATTTCATCATACATAGGTAGGATGATAGATAACCAAGTAGCGGTATCTTTACAAACCCTCTTGTACTTTACCCAAGTTGTTTCATGAGTCACACATGGTTTCATGCGAACTAACCTACGAACAAAAAAAGTGAGCGAACTAACAACAAAGCCAATCAAAGGTAGAAGCAAAAATGAGAGAAAACCAAGAAAAAAAACAAGCAAGCAAACAATCAAGCAATCAAATCATGAAAGAAAACATGCATGCAAGAAAACAACTAAAAGAAAACACTACTTCTACTCCTACAGTAACGGTGCATCGGCTTGATCACATGAAGTGATACTTCCAATGTAGCCACCGGCGCATTGGTAGACCCATGTTGGTGAAGGCTTGGTCTGCGAGTAACCCAGTTGTTCGGACTAGAAAACAAGAAAGATATAACAATGATGACAACCAAACTTCGTGTTTCAAAGTGCCCATGGGACATAAGTGAGTGTGTGTGCATGACAGACAATCTGTGGACTTATTTTGGTGTTGTGAGACACTACGTGATACTTTGAAGCAAAAGCACACTCTTGATTGAGACATGAAAGCAAACGAAAGAAACAAAGATAACTTGCATCACACACGAGTTCTTGCAATGTAATACTCCTCCAATGCATGACCGATGGGATCATGTAGTTTGAGTGGAGGCAGTGTGATCTGTGTGTGAGATGGATCTTCAATGCATACAGATGAGTGATGAGGAACCTTGGGTGATTGAACAGCTTCATGATCGAAAGTTTGACTAACCGCAAGAGAGTGAGGGCCTGACATAACCATTAGCTCAGGTTGAAGTGCCTCAAAAGTCTTGCGTGTCTCAACTTCATCATCAGGTAGATCATAATACACCGGTGGCTTTGAAAGATCAGCTATGATAAATTCATGGTCATGGAAAAAAATGGAAGAAAATGGATCACGACCACCACGATCAGAAAAATCACTAAATTCTTCGGCATCCTCATGATCAGATGAATCCAACATAGGGGTAGATGAAAAGTGAACGAACTCATCCTCTGTGTTTCTAGAAAAGACTAGCTGCTGGATCTGTGAAATGTGTAATCCAGTTGGGTAGTTGGCTAGTGGGATTACGCAATGCATGATTCCAGCTCGGAAATACTATTGGCCTAGGGATAGATTTGCACAAAATTTCAAGCCAAGCAGCTACTAACCTCCAGAAATGTGTAGTTTAGTCTAGGAGGCCAGTGCTGGGCCAGAATGCACAAATCTGGAGAGGAAGGTGAGCCTTCCTTCTCTAGATTATGTAATGCAGCCTTCGTGAAGGCAAAGACTGATCCAAGTTTGGCCCAACTCGTTGACGGGCAACTGAAAGTAAGTAAGTCGATGAAATGCATAGCGACACTAAGTGATAGTAGAAGTGATAAACAATGCATTCAAAAAATGAATGCAAGATTGAGCAATCAGATCAACATGCATGTGGGTGAGGCCATTCGTTGGTTAAACGAACGTCCATGCAAAACAATTTCATGCATATGATAGCAATGAAATAGAAACGAAAATTGAAACATAGCTAGGACAAGCTAGAATATATGTAAATGACAACAAGCATTCAAAGAAATCAAGAAAATAATACTCGTACACGTGAAAAGCCAGAAAGCAACAAAAATGCAACACAAGGTATGGGAAGTGCGCTTACACTAAAACAATTTAGTTGAACGTGTCGGTTGCTCCTAGATGTGATGTGGAATGTTCGAGCTGCAAGGTTGATGTGAGGAATGAGCTCTGCAGCATCCAGTTGATGAGTTTTGATAATATTGAGGTTGTGACATGCATGCCACAACTCTAGGGGAAGCGAAACTTGGTGGGAGGTTCCTAAATTTCTCCTTGCATGTATCCTCCAAATGCTAAACATAGATCCCTGAGACAAGGGATGCATTTGCATGCTTCCTTGGGAGAAGCATCCTATGCATGCAAGTTTTTTGTGCTCGGTCCTGGAGGGAACCGATCAACTCAGCTTCACATGCAAGTGACTTATCGACTACTAGTGAAAAATGCGCATTTCTAGCTATAAGCTAGGCTGACTGCCTAAGGGGATTGTGCAATTTCTAGGCAAAGCAGCTGACTGTTGCCCAGATTTGTACAAATCCTAAGTTGAACAACTTTCTAAAGGGAAAAATTGCTCAAATCTTGTTGGGAGAGTTGGCTTGCAGGATCGCACAATCTTGGACCCCAGCAGGCTGTCAAAGGGAATTGCAAAATTCTTGGAAGGAAGGCTAGTTTCCCTCCATAAATGCGCAAATTTCACTAGAAAGTTGCTTAGCATGTAGTTAGACCAAGTACAGATGAGCAGCCTATGAGGGAAATGGATCAACCGTGATCGACAGGCTACTTTTGAGTAATAAAGACACTGAAGCTTGAGGAATTGATGAAGCAAGGCAAGTTGTTTTGGAGGTTGGTAGGAAGGCTCCAAAATAGGCTAAGGCTAACTTTTGGAGGGTGGTTTTAGCCACTGCAGCACTTGGAAACACACTAGTAGAACTCCAACTCTCTGAATGGACCTTGTTCATGAAAAGAAAGTCTAACACCTCTAGAAGTATTGTTCATCTCTTATCTCATCTTGGCTTCACACTAGCTTGATTGTAAGATGTAGCATCTTCCAGAATCTTGGTCGATTGACACACATTCCAAGGCAAGGCAACATAGTTTTTTAAATTGGGGTTGAGGGGTATATAGGTGCACAAGCAGTATAGTTGTCAGAGTCTTAGTTTCATCTCTGGTGTTGCTCCACTGCCAGTAGCCCTAGACAATACCCCGGTGGAGTCAAATAGGAACATAAGCATGGTTCTACTGCTAGTGAGCATGGTCAGTACCACAGTGGAGTTACTTGCATCATCTCCCTACACAGGAAGCCTCTCTTCTTTCTTCTTATTCATTTTTCATTTTTCCTTTTTTGACTTTTCATTTTTTTTTCACTGTGCATAGCACTTATTCATTTCAGAGGCGGAAGATGAATCCTAAATTATTAAGAGTAAAAGAGGTTGTTTCAGAAGAGAAGTATTTTATTATATCTCTGACGTGCCTATTAAGGTTTTCCCCCTCACCTTACTCTACTTGACTGAGATGACAAGGGTTAACCAAAAAACAACCGACTAAAGAAGGTGACACTAGTTAGCACACAAGTGTTGTGTTTTCACCAAGGTTCACTTTGAAGAGTACATATTTTCCTTTGATGTATCATTGACTAAGAGAAACAAGTTCATCATACAGAGGTAGGATGATAGATAACCAAGTAGTGATAGTTGTACAAACCCTCTTGTACTTTACCCAGCTCGTTTCAACAGTCACACATGGTTTCATGCGAACTAACCTACGAACAAAAAAAGAGAACGAACTAACAACATAGCCAATCAAAAGCATAAGAAAAAATAAGAGCAAAGCAAGCAAACAAACAAGCAAGAAAACAATCAAGAAATCAAAGCTTGAAAGAAAACAAGCATGCAAGGAAACAAATGAAAGCAAAGACTACTCCTACTCCTACACTAATGGTGCATGGGCCTGATCATGTGAAGTGATACTTCCAATGTAGCCACCAGTGCATTGGTAGACCCATGGTGGTGAAGGCTTGGTTCGTGAGTAACCCAGTTGCGCGGACCAACAAACAAGAAAGATATAACAATGAAGACAACCACACTTCATGTTTCAAAGTGCGCACGGGACATAAGTGAGTGCATGTGCATGACGGACAATCCTTGGACTTATCATGGTGCAACTTTTAAGAAAAAGAACACTCTTGACTGAGACATACAAGAAAACGAAAGAAACAAAGATAACTTGTGTCGTGCACGAGTGCTTACAATGTGAGACTCCTCCATTGCATGAGAAATGGGCTCTTGCAGTTCGAGTGGAGGAAGTGTGATATGTGTGTGAGATGGATCTTCAATGCATACAGATGAGTGATGAGGAGCCTTGGGTGATTGAACAGTTTCATGATCAGAAGTGAGACTAACCCCAAGAGAGCGAGGGCCAGACATAACCATTAGCTCAGGCTAAAGTGCCTCGATAGTCTTGGGTGTCTCAACTTCATCATCATGTAGATCATCATAGATCGATGCTTCGAAAGATCAACTACGATAGATTCATGAACGTGATAAAAAATGGAAGCAATTGGATCACGACCACCACAATCATAAAAATCAATGAATTATTCGACTTCATCATGATCAGATGAATCAAACAGAGGGGTAGATGAAAAGCGAATGAAATCATCCTCTATTTTTCTAGCAAAGACTGATGAAGGATCAAGTGGATCTTCAATGAATAACTTATCTTCTCCATTTTCGAATGATGGACTAGGATCCAACGAGTCCTATGAGTGATCAAAAATGGTTGCATCTGTAGATGAAGAAGCACATACAAAATCATGGATGGAAGGTTCACCAAAGAAGCGAGGAAGGAACAGAGGGGGCTCAGACAGAAGGGAGGCATCCTTCATCGAGTGTTGATGTTCAAGCTCCCACTCATACTCTTCATGAATGACAACACATGTTGGTCATGCAACACCAACTCTATCAGTGGGTTTTTCTTCATTCACAACAAGTGAAAAGTCTAGAATGGACGAACATAAGACAACATCATCTACAGGAACACTTGAGTGTGAAGATGGAGGTTGAAGAAAAGAATGCATATCGGAACTCGAAGGACTCACAACCAACTTTGCATGAAAATTAAGTGGAGTGATGTTTGGAGGGTGTGAAGGATTAACAAATGTGTGAACATGTTCCTCAGCATCACTAGGTGATGGTGGAACTATTGAATGAAGGGAGGCAGAAAGTCCGTTGAGGCAGTGCCTTCTCCCACATGGCATTGTGCAGTTCCATCAACGAAGAAGGTTGAGTGAGGCTTGACATAAACCTTTCTCTTGGGGCAGGAAGACTTCTTAAGACAGTACTCGAACCAGTTTGAGAGATAAGTGAACTTCATCTGGCTCCTTGGAGCTTGAAACTGTAAGTCAGGGAAGCGCTGCCAAAAATAAATAATGGATTCATGTGGAGCCCTTCGTTGCTGTAACAGTTTTCGATCAAGATGGTATGGATGAAAATGATGGAACGTGTCTTCAATAAGATCATAGAAGTGCTCACACGAGTGCACGATGTCAGCCAGTAGGATAAGAACCCAACGAAATGAGGATTCATGAAGCATGAATGAAAGCAACAGACTGGCCTGTTCATCAGTGAATTCATCTTTGTCGTAAATCATGGAAAGGAAGTTATGTAAGTGCTCAAGTGAGGCCACTTCTCCTTCACCATCATACATGTGAGTGGACAAGAGATTCAAAAGCTTCCTTGAGATGGAGACATCTTCACAATTTGAAACACACCTCGGGGGAAGAAGAATGCAAGATTCCATGGAAAGATATGCAAAGGTTCAAAACTGGATGAGAGGACACTTCTTGTCATGAGGCCCTCCTTCTAGCGCTAGAAATGTTGATGGCGCTAGACCTACCAACATGTCAAGAGGATCTCCCTGGTAAGATGTCCTAATTAGACCTCAGAATGTTTGGTGTAGGAGTCCCAGTAGTGGGTCACAAGGTAATGCCTTGACCGTGATGTCACACAGAGGCAAGTAAGATAACTCTATCAGGAGCAAGCGTGTGACTGATGTAGTGTGTCAAGGAATGAGTATGAGAGGTTCCAACACATTGAAGGGAGAGGAAGGTGAAGGTGAGTTCAAGGTCGAAAGGGATTAGTCCCAACTTGGCTAGGAACACACAACACAAAGGACATGCACAAATTTTGATAGAGCAGTCGACATGGATGCAACAATCACAACATACAAGGTAAGATAACATGAACAAAACTCACGGATCAGTCCAAGATGAGTGCAACAGCTGATATAACAAGGTTAAGAGAAAGGTCTGTATGATGTCTGGTAGAGTAGTCGACACGGATGGTGACAACATTAACAACATATGAAACACATTAACAACAAAATTCATATAATTGCATACAAATCAGTTCATATACAGGTACGTAAGTTAAACAAGGTATATCATTAAGGAAACAGGAGCAGTCCAACTACAATAACAACATATGCATGAAAATGTTTTGGCTTTTATCATATAAAGAAATGTAAGTCACAATCATACAATACACCATTTAAACCTGCTACCCCCATCAGTGGAATGTTACAGCCACATCCGCCTGCTTCTCCAAAGAGATATACTAGCTCCGTGTAGTGGAGAAGCCGAAGCAAGTTACAATACTATCCAAGCCTTCTTCAAGATAGTCTTAGTAGAAGCTTGGCTAAACAAAAGCTCTTACAATGAGTTACGAGGGACTATTTATAGCAAAGGGTGGGGTGGCCCTTGACATTCCCCTTTGTGACAGTTCAATTACCCTCATGACTCTTCACCTACTCCATGAATGTTACATACAACCATTGACACTTGACTTACACTTGACATGACTCAACATTACAATGCACATGTACTCATGTGAGACAACATCACTTGAGCAAGCCTTGCAAGACATCACTAACGCTCGGTCCATTGTGATGAGACCAACTCTTTGACATGGTTGTGATGGTGAAGGTGGAGAGCTAATGGCAAACCTAGTCATTCATGATGGTGTGCATGCACCTCATGGTGACATCTTGCTGAATCGAACGCTTGCCTCCGTTGCAACTGGTGAATTGGTTCGGCCCCTTTCATCCAAATCATCTGCTAACATGTGCATGGTCTTCTTGGGTACAGTTGAACCGACAACACACTGATGCATAGTGTCTGTGCTGATCTTCAAGTGTGCAATGGTGGTCATGTGCATAAACTTGCCAAAGTACTTGTTCAGCCCTAGTTGGACTTGCTTCTTTTCTTCACCTTGGTGAGTGTGTTGAATGGGTTGGATTGCATGCATGTGCTCAACGTCAAGCATGCTGTTGGATCCCTTGCATGTGATCAATAACATTTCTCACCATGTTTGATCTGTGTTAGCTACTGGGATGGATCATTAACTCGTACTACTGTTGTTTCATCCACGAGTGCATGTTTTAGCCAATGTTTTTCTTGTTCCTATTGAAGCTCATTGGACTGTCTATGCAACTTCATGTTCTTCCTGAGTCGCTGCTTCAGCACATGCAACTCCTTCTTTGTTCTATCTTCTGCCTTTGCACGATCTTCATGTTGCCTCTTCACTTCATAGCCCGAGTCTCCAAATTTTCTTTCATTATTAGTGGATCTGCTTGATCTTGCAACTTTTCTCTACCTCTATGTTTTCAAAAACCTTCCTCTTGCATTCATTGTGTACACTGTGTTCGTTGCATTCGTTGCATTCACTACATTCGGTATGATGCCTTCAACTATTGTTCATAATTCTACTCACTATGATGCTACCGCTTGATGTCCTTGTCCACAAAAAACTTGATGTCTTCAGGAGTAGGTAAACCCATGTACACTTGATCGACTGCATCCCCAAGCGTGCTCTAAATGGTGTCTTCATCTCTACTCTCTTGGAAACCATTGTACCTATACTACTAAGAGGTAGATGAACACCTGTGATACCTGGAGACATGGAAACACTCAAAGCAAGCAATCTATTAGTCGAAAAACAAAATGAACATGAGAACTAACTTGCAACATACCTGGGTGAATGATCATGAAGGTTGCACAATTTTGGCTGGGAGGTCGAGAGACCAATTGCCAAGAATACACAAGACACAATCCAAGCTACTAGGAGACTGACTAGCTACTGGATCTATGAAATGCGCAATCTAGTTGGGCAGTTGGCTACTGGGATGGAACAATGTGCAATTGCATCTGGGAAAGACTATTGGCCCAGGGACATATTTGCACAAAATTTTAGGCCAAGCAGCCACTAACCTCCAAAAATGTGCAATTCAGTCCAGGAGGCTAGTGTTGGGCCAAAATGCAAAAATTTGGAGACGAAGGTAAGCCTTCCTTCTCTAGATTGCGCAATGCAGCACTGGTGAAGGCAAAGACTGGGCCAAGGTTGGCTTGACTCACCGATGGGAAACTGAACGCAAGTAAGTCGATGAAATGCATGGCGACACTAAGTGATAGTAGAAGTGATAAATAGTTCATGCAAACCATGAATGGAAGATTGAGCAGATAGATCAACATGCATGTGGGTGAGGTCATTCGCTCATTGGGCAAACGTCTATGCAAAACAGTTGCATGCATGTGACAGTAGTGAGATAGCAACAACAATTGGAAGAGAGCTAGGAAAAGCTAGAATTAATGTAAATGATAGTAACCATTCAAAGAAATCAAGAAAATAGTACTCATACACATGAAAACCCAAAAGTCGACAAAAATGCAATACAAGGCATGGGAAGCAGGCTTATCCCAAAACAACTAAGCTGAATGTACTCATTGCTCCTAGATGTGATGTGGGATGTCAGAGCTGCAAGTTTTATGTGAGGAATGAGCTCTGTGGTGTCTGGTTGATGAGTTTTTATAACATCAAGGTTTTGATGCGCATGCCACAAATCTAGGGGATGTGACACTTGGTGGGAGGTTTTTGAATTTCTCCTTGCATGTAACCTCCAACTGCTAAACATAGATCCCTAAGACAATGGATGCCTTTGCATGCTACCTTGGGAGAAGAAATCTATGCATGCAAGTCTATTTTGATCGGTCCTAGAGGGAAGTGGTCAACTCAGCTACACATGCAAGTGATTTCTCAACTACCGAAGAAAAATCTACATTTTTGGCTGTAAGCTCAGCTGATTGCCCAAGGGGATTGTGCAATTTTTGGGTAGAGCAGCTGACTGCTACCTAGATTTATACAAATCCTGGGCTGAACAGCCTGCTGAAGGAAAAAATTGCACAAATCCTACTGGGAGGGTTCGTTGGTAGGATTGCACAATCCTGGTGCCTAGCAGGTTGTCAGAGGGAATTGCACAATTCCTGGAGAGAAGGTTGGTTTCCCTTTAGAAATGTGCAAATTTCACTGGAAGATGCCCAGCTGTAGCTGGACCAAGTTTGGATGAGCAACCTATGAGGCAAATGGATCAACCATGATCGACAGGTTTCCTTTGAGAAAGAAAGACACTGAAGCTTGAGGACTTGACAAAGCAAGGCAAGCTGGTGTGAAGGTTGGCAGGGAAGCTCCAAAACAGGATAAGGGAAAATTTTGGAGGGTGGTTGTAGTTGCTACAATAGGTACTTAGATATGAAATCCAACCTAAAGATTCACCAACTTCTTCAACTAAAGCTATAATATAAGAAGAAGATCCTACATCCCCAACTTAAGGAGTAATTTTTCTATCTTCAATTGGAGAACAACCTCTAGGACAAGTACTAGAAATCCCTAGTGAAGAGGAAGAAGAAGAAACCTATTTTAACATTCCATTGATAGAAGAACCAGAAGAGCTAGAGGAAGAACTAGAAAATCCAATTATAGAACCTTACATTAGTTCTGAAGAATCTACAATGGCAGGAGAAGGGGAAGGGGAAGTACATAATGTAAATGTTGAAAAACCAAGGATTCAAGATGGAAGAGGAGGAAATGTAAGAGGTGTAAGAGGTGGAATAATAGGAAGCGGAGGTGGTAGATGAGGTCCAGAACCTTTCGGATTTCCCATCCTTGATGAAGATACCACAACCACAATGAAAAATATCTCACCCTCCATCCTTCCTAATTTTCATGGATGAAGAAATGAGGATCCTGAAACATTTCTCTTTGAGTTTGAAGTTTTGTGTAGATCTTAAGACTACTTTCTTAATACTCAAAAGTTGATATTATTTCTAGCCACTCTTAAGGATGCAACATTAAAATGGTTTATGGGCTTAAGAGCACACTCTATAAGAACATGGGAAGAAATGAAAACTACATTCTTATATAAATATAAGGATTATTGTATGCCTCATAATATTAAAGATGAAGTATTTAAAATGATCCAAAAGGAAGATGAAAATCTTGAATATTCTATTGAAATATTTGCTTATAATGTAGAAAGGGCTAAAATGCATAATCTAGATGAAGAAACTTTGAAAACTCTCTTTTACTAAAATCTATCAGAGATGAGTGGATAGACCTTATCAATATGATGGGTAAAGGACATATTTCTCAGTTATCATTTGGAGATATTTGTGAGTTATGCATACACATTTCAAGAGGAAATACATGAAATGGGAAAAATCCAAGAGACCTTGTTATGTCTAGGATTAATAAATCTGTAGTTGGGACAAGAAGTAGGGTTGAAATAGGCAATTTGTTTGACAAATTTAAAACTGATTTTTTGGGGAGTCTTAGTGAACAAATAGATACCCTTAAACTAAAAAACAAGGAAAAATCAGAAAATGTTGCATTATCTATCTTTTGTCCAAAATGTAGAAAGAAGCATGGCTTGAGAGAATTCTCTCTTGACTTAGAAAGTATAATAACTTGTGTCATATGTGTAAAAAATCATGATACAAGGGAATTTCCTTCAATATCAGGTCTTAAAGCTATTGATAAAGAGGAAGTAATTCCAAATCAAGTAGAACTTCTTTGTTTTATTTCCAAGAGACCATGGAAAAATCCACAATTGAGTATGACCAAAAGTTTCAACACTCAAACATATGCACAACCATCACAAAGAAATTGGACTGCACCCATGCCTTGGCAACCTTTGCCTCAATTTTGGGCAAAAGGATGGAAAAATCATTATGGAAAATACCATCAATATCCTCCATCTTACCCTGTTTTTCCACCACAATATTTTCCTCAGCTTGTTCAACCCTCTCAACCACAAAATCCAAACCCACAACTTTCACTACAATTTCCACAAAAACCAAATCAACTGAAGAATGTTTGTATGAAAATGAATTTGTTACAAGCTATAAAATAAATACCAATATTTGCAAAGATAATCATGGAGTTAAGTATTAAAAAAACCAGGAAGAAAAAGGAAAGAAGTTAAAATAATCCAGTTGGTTGGAAAATTTGCAGATATCATGATGGGAAAGGCAACAGTTCAAAAAAAATCTAGATCGAGGAAGTCCCATTGTGAAAACACGCATCAATGGTGTGGAGATTCCAAACACATTGATTGATTTAGGATAAGCTACCGACATCATGAGTAAACAAACTATGAATCAATTGAAACTTCCTAATCTTCAATATACACCTGCACTATTACAATTAGCAGATAGATCTGTTATCAAACCTGATGGTATGTTAGAATATGTATTTATATGCTTAGATTCTTGGGAGTATCCTGTTGACTTTATGATCTTAACATACAAGAATAATCAAGGAGGACACCCATTGATTCTAGGATGACCATGGTTAGCTACAGTTGATGCTTTTTAAGTTGTAGATCTGGTGATATGTTTATATTTGATGGAAGCATGAAAAATAAATTCACATTATATCCTCCTACAAAAACAATGATATAAGTAGAAAATGAAACATGGATAGATGATGATAATGAAAACTTTGACACACAACCAATTTTTTCCACTTCACAAATATATGACACAAATCAAATTTTGAATTTAATAGAAAATAATGAATCTTTGTCATATTGTGAAAAAAATCACAATTACCAAGAAAAATGTACTATTGAATATCTATCATCTCGTCAAATGGCTTTACATTCTATGGAAAAATTTGGCAATTCTTTAATAGAATTTTTTCTAGGGAAAACATCGAATATTAATGATAATCCGAAAGAATCTCAAAAGAAATAATTAATAAAGATGTTGCAAGAATATTCTTCTGATTATGCATGGGAATAGACTGATATGAAAGGAATTGATCCTAACACTTGTATGCATCATATCTATATTAAAGAAAATTCCCAACCAATCCAACAACCACAAAGGAGAGTGAATCCAAATTTATGAGAAATTGTTAAAGAGGAATTACAAAAATTGTTAAATGTGAATTTTGTTTATCCAATATCAGACATCCAATGGGTTTCACCATTGGTAATTGTTCCAAATAAAAATGGGAAATGGAGAGTATGCATTGATTATAAGTAATTGAATAAATCTACTTTAAAATATCATTTTCCACTTCCTTTTATAGATCAAGTTCTTGGCACATTGGCAGGGAAAAAGTACTTTTCATTCTTGGATGGTATTAGTGGATATAACCACAGATCCAAGTAGCTCTAGAATATCAAGATAAAACAACCTTTACTTCTCCATTGGGAACCTATGCATGTCGAGTACTTCCTTTTGGTTTACGTAATGCACCTACAACATTCCAAAGGGAAGTTCTAGGTATTTTCTCTGATCTAATTCATGATTGTGTGGAATTTTACATGGATGATTTTACTGTTTATGGAAATTATTTTGAAGAATCTCTTAAATTTTGGAAAAATTTCTCATTATGTGTAAAGAATAAAATCTTTAATTAAGCCATGAAAAATGCTTTATGATGTTTACTGAGGGAATTATTTTAGGCCACCATATTTCAAGAGATGAATTAAAGTAGATGCATCTAAGGCATAAGTCATTTCCAAGTTATCAGTTCCTACATGTCAAAGGGATGTTATAATTTTTCTTGATTTTACTGGATATTATAGAAGATTTATAGAAAACTTTACAAAGATTTCCTCTCCGCTTTTCAAAATTCTTACAAAGATTTTGAATTCATCTGGAATTCTGACTACCAAAAAGCTTTTGAAACATTGAAATAAAATATTTCTGAAGCACCCATTTTAAGAGGACCAAATTAGAAACTACCTTTTCACATTTCGACTGATGCCTCATATACATATTCAGGAGTTGTATAGGATAGAAAGATTTAACTCCTTATGCCATTTATTACACAATACAAAATTTAACCCCTGCAGAGATGAAGTATACTGTAACAGAAAACGAGTTTTTCGCTGTTGCACATGCCATCAATAAATTCAGACATTACATCACTCGTTATAAAACCGTCATACACATAGATCATTCTGCAATTAGATATTTAATGAATAAACCAATTACTAATGGAATAATTACAAGATGGTTATTATTATTACAAGACTTCAATATTACTATTTTGGATAGATGAGGAAAACAAAACATAGTTGTTGCTTTTCTATCTAGAATCCAAAATGATAATAATAATATTCCTATAGAATATAATTTTCCTGATGAATATCTTTTTGCAGTATCGATTAAATATCCTTGGTTTGCAGATATTGATAATTATTTAGCTACAGGAAAGTTACCATCATACTTGTCTCCTCGAGAGAAAAGGAAGGCTATTTAAATTAGTGCATCCTATTCATGGATAAATGAAGAATTGTACAAGACATGACCTGACTTAATCATTTGAAGATGTGTTAGAGAAGATGAAGTACTAGAAATATTAAAGGCTTGTCATGACGAACCATGTGGAGGACACTTCATTGATAAAAGAACTGCTTATAAAGTCCTTCACTTAGGATATTATTGGCCTTCTCTTTTCAAGGATGCCAAGGAATATGTTAAGAGGTGTGACGGTTATCATAAAATGGGGAAACCTATTCCTTAAGATGAAATGCCTCTAAAACCTATTTTACTATTCAAAAACCCCCCATTTAGTTAAATAATTAGTTAGTATTTGTATTAATAAATGAGGACCCTTTAAAAAAAATTCAAAAAACTTAACAACTAAAAGCTTCCCTTTTGAAAACATTCGAAATAAACCTTAAGTAAACCTAAGATATCAAGCCAAGTCCCTTTATGACTAGGAATTCTCGCTTCATCACAAATCACATGATCCTAAGTAACAAGGATTAGTCATAAGTCGAAATCTACAAGACACGATAAAAGACCCATTAAAATACCAAAGGCAACCTTGAACTTTTTATAGAAATTAAGGCTTAAGATATTCCTTATATAATAAAGTATTCATTGCAATCACATCGTGACTTTTACAAAGGGTGAAAACATGCAAACCATAAAAAACTGTGAAATGCGATGAGGTCTGGACCAGACGAAAAAATAAATATTGTTATAATTTAAATAAAGTCTGACCTATCAAAAATTAGTTGTTTCAGTGGAATAATGATTCCTTTAAGAAAACACGCTCGATAAAGTAAAAAGTATACCGCTCATCACAAATTGTAAAATATCAAGGCAACCTTAAATTGGTCTACTATCGATTTGTGATTTGTGATTTGTGATTTGCGATATTTTCAATATTGCAATTTGTGATCTTTCTGATATTGCAATTTGCGATCTTTCCGATATTGCAATTTGCGATCTTTCCGATATTGCAATTTGTGATCTTTCAGATATTACGATTTGAAATTTGCAATTTGCGATATTTCGATTCATCGAAATCACATGATCGATATCGCACATAACACAAACCAATTTGAAATATCATTTTGAAACTTGCGATGTGATATTTTGATGAGTTATGAAGGGAATCACACATAGGCCTTAATGCATAGTTAATGAGTTTTAATTGCATTTACTCTTTTAACGGCTTGAGAAGATAGATATATTTTTTATCCGTGTTTGAAATAAAAGCTCCATCCTTACGTTCTTTCATAATTTACTGTGCTATTGTGTTTCTGCTTGTATTTTCCACTCTGCATTTTTATCCTGTTTTCTCCATTGCCCAAATTTCAGGGAAATTTCAAAGAAGACGACGCTCACAAAAATTGTTAAGAAAGGAAAGAGGACTGCAGAAGCTACTACGTATGAGGATTCAAACATGCTTCCACTCTTCTTTGATACCACATGAAACAAGGATGGTGGGACTAAAACATGGGAGGCAATGTATAATTTACTGGAGGAAGAAAACCCAAAGGTCCTAGAAACCAAAGCAACAATAGATGCCGAGGAAAGTTCTGATGCTTCCTATTTCGAAGCAACATGTTCTTTCTTGCACAGGATAGCTACAAGGCTGAAAATCTTACCATACACAAATATGGTAAGATGGATTATTGATAATGTGGACATTTCAGATAGAACATTCAAAAATTCCAGGCATGAAGTCATGGGGTCATTTAAACCAGAAAATTTATGCCAAATGTACCATCTCCTAGAGCCACAGAAGATCTATGATAAAGCCTTTATTGAGAATTTTTCCAAAGAAAATGAAGACCCGATGGACATCATGCAGAATTGGAGGTCTGGCTCCAACAAGTTCAGGCGGGAGAAAACTAGTATGTACCCAATTGCACCTCTGTCAGCCCCACATAATTTTGCAGCCACAATGTTATGTAGGCTATTTGGAAAAGTTGATACCACCAAGTTTTCTATTGAATGTGTTACATTGGTTGATGCGGTTGTGTTGTACTATGAAACAACCCCCCCATTTATATATAGAAATAACTAAGATTAGATATATAAATGGGGACCCTTTTTAATTTTTTGGTCTTAGAATAATAAAACCTAAGTCTAAGAAATTTCCTTAAAAACTCTTAAAACAACCCAAAGATAGGATCCCCATCGCAAATCGCAAATCACGTTTTTTCCACGTGATGAACATGACACCTTTAAAAAATTGCGATGTGCAATCAAACCTACCGATGCAATATCCCGATTAAACAACTTGCAAACTCGCAATCACATTTCACAGAAATCACAAGTAATTAAGCCTTGCCACTATGAACTTCATTAACAATTTGCGAAATGTGATATTGTGATAATCGCAATCGCATTTCACCTTATAAGTAGGAAACACTACATTACATCATTTTAAAGATTGTGATGTGCGAATAGAGAAATAAGCATGTGAAATAATAGTGTTTGAATGTAATAATGAATAGTTTGACAGGGTAATAAATGTTTAGCAGCCCGAGGAGAGGTAATGATTTTCTAAGTTATGGGTAGTAAACGCTGGATATCTCATCTAAACCTTTCCCATGATCCAAATTCATTTCAGAAGATCTTTCAATATTAATTGCCCGATACTGTCTATGTTGATATATCTCATCCATTTTAGACAAGCTAAAAAATACATGTCATTGAGGAAGGTGATGGAGAAACAGAAAAAACAAAGCATTGCAGAGTCCAAGTTTACAGAAATGGCTCCTATATTCTCTGATATTGTATGCAACACTGACGAGGGAGAAACAACTTGGGAGGTCATATACAATAGGCTCAACATTGAGTGTCCCAAGGTTACTATCACAAAAGCGACAGCTGATTCAATAAAACCTTTTGTTGGCTTGATGGGGCCTGACCCAGGTTCGAAGTTATTTAGCCAAACAAATCCCTACACTATTGGCCCTTTCGGCATCAGCCCATGGAGCGCGGACTAAAGTCTCACCCGAAGTAGTATGGGGGGATGCTAGAACCAAGTTTCCGCACCCTTGAGATGACTGAGGGGTCAATTTAGTCCATCTATGCCTAGCTTCACGCAGGTCACTTTGCACACTATGCTGACCTGCGAGACCTTCATGATCTGTTATAATCGCCTTCACACAGCCCTAACCAAGGGCTGAGGTGCTTTTGCGCTACTATGGCAGTGATCTACGCTATTTCCCCAAAATATACTGTAGATCTTACTTATCTTCTTAAATATCTTAGTTAACTTCGCATAAACAAATACTTTATCTCACATTCACTTAATTAACACAGTCACATATGTTTGTGCATCATATAAATAGTAGAAATGCAACTCATACCGAATACATTCAATGTAGAAAACATGAAATAAATACACATGAATGATATAAAAATTCTCTTTATTAATGCTTCCAACTGTTACAGACTCGACTCGCCCTGCGCACTCAACTGCAGGGGTCTGCGCACACAGCTATGGAACACTAGGCCAAAGCGCACTCAGTTGTAGAGCCTTCTCCTACTCTACGACCCAAAACTAGACTTTACACTTAGATACGACTCAACTCTTCATCCTTAGACTTCTTAGATTGATTCCTTTACAACTTAGAGCCTCGCTCTACTTATACAATCCCATGGTCCGCAGACCATGGATATATCTCTATAGCAAACTTTACATTACAAAATTAAAGGCGGACAACCCTATGAATCATTTACAAGCTATGCGCTCCATGCCCAAAAAATGTGGAGTCTTTACATCAAAGTTACAATTTGTGACCAAAATCTGGCTCTAAGCCCCAAAAATTTCCTTGGGGGATGCTATGCCCAACAAGGCCCCAACACAAACATCATGACTCACCCTCCAGTCACTCTATCATTGTGGACATATTTGCGCAAAAACCTTCCAAATCTGCCTAGACTGCTGCAAGATCAGCAGCGCACTGAGTGGATGCCTGCTGAACTTTCTAGACGTGTTTTTTAGAAACCGCTTTAGCTGGACTTCTTCCTTGAACCTGTTCCTATGTGCCCTACATCTGCACGAGCTTTTCTTTAATAGAGGCTGTAATGATGAACGTCCCATCAATCCTTGGTTGTACATGTGCCTTAAAAATGACTTCCTTGTGTCGAGTAGCATCCACCTTCTCCTTCAGTGCTTTTGCCTGCTGCATCTGCACAAGTCTTTGCGTAAGGGAAATCATCTATGCAGTCCCTTTTATCTCATCATATTTCTGCTACAACTCACGTGCCTCTGTTTCTAAGCGTTGTATGTTCGGGTCCTACTGCAGAGTGGTGAGAACCTCGAACGACTCTTCAAATAGCTTGGTGCAGTCATTCACTGCATTGTTGACCTCTGTTATGGTCATTGTAATCACGCTGGCGCACTCTTCCTTAACCTCCGATGGCATTGAAGGCTGCACCTTCAATTGTAGCTTGATTATTTGAAGGTTTAGCTCTAGCTGAACCTTGGCCATCTCTTCCTTAGCCTTGTACACCCTTGCTAGTAATTTGAAGGTTCAGCTCTAGCTGAAACTTGGCCATCTCTTCCTTAGCCTTGTACACCCCTGCTACTAATTTCCGGATGTGTGCCTCTGTTAGTTCCTTTGCTTGGATGAACAGCTTCAGGACCATCTAGCAAGCTTCGTCAAACACCTGCACAATCTATATGTTTTGTACCACTACCTCATCGTATTGCAGGCTCAACTGTTCAATGTTGATGCGTTTCTCACTCATGACCTGGAGTGCGCGACCCTCCCTAGCTCACAGTTCTACAGTAACTCCATCCTGCAAAACATAGAGTGTCTCCCAACGGAGTGCAACCATATTTATCCCAACTCCCTTTCAACGCACTAACCATAAACCTGCCAGCCTCATTTTCTGTAATTAGTCATCCCTCTGGAAACACTATGGTGTTGGTCATGTGAGCGCGCAACATTTCCTCAGTCGTTGTCATGCCTAGTGTGAGGCTAGTTGACACAGTACCAGCCTATGGAGTGTGCACCTACAACACCTGTATCTGCACTAGGAGGGTCCCCAACACTATCTAGTGCTCCTCTGAAAACTGCTGGAGGGCCTCTACAGTGACGTCCCGCACCATCTCCCCATGTCATGTAGATCCCCCTTAGTGAGGGTGATCAGCTCAAAAGGAGTCTTTGAGGCCCTTGACTTCTCCCGTGGCCCCACCTACTCTCTTGGGTGCTATCATCTCAACCATGTGGACATTGTCTGTAGGTCCATACCAACTTCCTCTAGATCTGTTTCTTGTTCGGGCGAAGGCAACTTCTGGCCTTTGTGTTCCTTCTATGCTTCCTTCTACTGCTCTTCCGCCACCTTCACAGCATCACGTGCCTCCTACGCCTTGGTTGTTGCTGCTTCGTTCCTTCCCTTCTATGCCAACTGTGCATCCACAATTTTTCCTCCTCCTTCTTCCTCTGTGGAGAGGACTTCTTTGCTTCCACGACGGAGCTGGCTGGAGCACACCACTCCGACGACCACAACTCAAGGATGGTGAATATGAGATTGTCCATCACTAGATAAGGTAGCTCCTTCCATGCCTTCTCGGCGTCCTTCCTCGTCTTGATGTACACATGGTGAAAGTCCACCTTGAACTCCGTAAGGCTCTATAGACTATTATAAACCATGGGCGATAACCACGGTTTGTGGTCAATCCCCATTCTGATGTTCATCTCCATGAACACCCAAAATATCTTGCTATCTCTGATCCTCTGTGCATCCCTGGTTGCCCACAACGAAGCGTACTTCATTGCCTCCAGATGATCCTACATAATCATTGGGAACTAGCATTCCTCGCGAAATTCCCAATCCATCAGCACTATGGATAGCAAAAGCCATGCATAGTGGAAAGTCTTCCCCTACTCCTGTGCCCCGCGGCATTTCTCTAGGAACTCATTGCACAAGTAATCCGCCCAATTAAACTAGACCCCTTCTACGCATTGTGCCATAAGTGCAACCACTAATGCGGGCACCTCATCTGCGTGGCATTTCCACATAACCTTCCCAGCTAGTATCTATGTCATGACTTTGACAGGCGCATTGTTGATGTTGGAGTTCACGTACCATCTCTTCTTCTTCTCCAGCTTGAATTTTTTCTTCATGGCCTCTGCGATGGCCAAATCGTCACTCTTACCCTATGAGATATTTTTTGGATCCTCCCCTTTGCAAGGGAGCCAGGTAATTCTGTGAATCAAATGATCCATGATGGGTATGGGCTCCTCTAGCCACACACACCCATCATGCACAAAGCAGAGCAGCTACCTAATGAAAAAAATAGTCACTGGGGAGAGATGATAATGCGGCAGCCAGAGCAGGTTTAACATTCCTACCTTCTCTACACCTTGTAGCCATTGGTGCGGCTCCAACTCTATAACGTTCAGCAGTATGTTTTTCTTCTGGCACATGAGCTATGCGGTTGCCAAATGTGGGAATTTCTCGTGGTCCACAAGATCCAAATCTTCAAATTTTAATACCGGCACTCACCCCAAGTGCACTTTGTCAAAAATGATGTCGTTGGGGAGCAGTAGGGTCTGTAGAGAGCTCTTTCTCTCATCTAGGTCCTTGGGCACCCTTTCTTTCCCCTTCCACAAAGGAACATACATGGGCAGCCTGGTCAAAGGGTCTGCAACATGGGTTTCCACCTCCATCTCTACATCCTCTTCCTCCTCTACTGGGATTTCTTCAAAGTCTTCCTCCTCCTCATCAGCTTCCAAGTTGATAGCCTTCCCCTTTTCTTCCATAGTAAGCCTCGTTCTCAGCAAGTTTTTAGGGGACACGCACACTAGTACCATATGCTGCTTGTATTTCTTGGGTCTCAACATGCGCGGCGATTTAGGGATTTATGCCACTATCCTGACACTTTTTGGGGCTTCGCTTACCGTCAGGGCCTGCGTGGCCTCGTCAGCGGTCATTTCTCCGGTATCCATGGCTTCCTCAGGTGTTACCATACTACTATTCCACAATTCTCTCAACGGCTTGGGTAAGTGCTCAAACAATGACTTCGACTTCAAAAGATCAAAAAAATCTGGGTTTATGAATCTCTGGGCACGCAACAGCTCAATTCTCAAATGGACAAGTGTTGTTTGCTGGGCAGCCCTTTGTAATTTATAGTGCCTTTTGAATTCGAATTTGACCGTTCCCCCCACTTTTGGTCCATTAATGCTCCCTTGGCAGCATATTTTCCCAAATATAGCCCATAAAGTTCACCTTAAATACCTATCGCCCACTCCATTTGGTCTCAAACCAAGCATCACATCGTGAATAGTGACTATAATGGTCACTTTCCAGCGAACCCATGCGGCAACGTAGCTACCGTCATGCTGTTGTGGACCCTTTGGCACTTCACTATTGTGTGCAATCCTGACATTGCGCAGCTCCCCGACAAAGTATTTTATAGTCCCGCACCTCCTTGTAGCTACCTGGAGTGCTAAGACTATGCTTCCTGTGGCTAGTCAGATGGTTTGGCCACCTATGTATAGCTTCAACCGACTGCCATTGAATTTTCCTGGGAAGAGCACTCCATTTAACTTTAGCAGCTGCATCGTGCCACCATCTATGATCTCCTCAATAACATATAGTTATAACCAATGCATTCTGAGCTTCCCTGGGAATTTATCAAACTTACTATTGTACAACAACACCAAATCATTTGCCTTGAAGGTGTGAAACTTAATATGTCGATCATACCATGCCTTTTCGCACTGCTTTTGTACTTGCTGGTGAAATCCAACAAAAAAGTGTTCTTCTTTAAGCTCCTCCAACTGCCCGAGTCTCTCGTATAGGGCTCCATGATCCGTCATACCTGTCAGTGCCATTATGTGCAGATAGGTATGATGTACTCCATAGGCATTACAACTTCCACTCCATAGACAAGCCAAAAAGGTGTCTACCCCGTCAGTTTCTTGCATGTAATCCTATAAGCCCATAATACTCCGGGTATGCGCAGGTCCCAATCACTTCAATGTGCGTTACATACCTTGTTGAATTCTTCCACGTGGATAACCTTCTATGTGATTTTCCTTCCTACATAATGTCTTTCCAACATTAAGAGCCATCTGCAAATTTGTCTCCTTAACACATACTTATTGACCATACCTTTCAGCGCAAAGTTCATGTGCATCCGCGTAGGTTGTTTTCCATATGCATGCATCCACCTAGCTAGACTCGCATGAAAATAATTTTGTCCATTGTATTTGTCTGTCAATCACACCCTAGGCTTCCCAAATAGTGTGCGCATCATCCTTCTACATTCACGCCAGTCTTCAAAGCTCCATTTGAGCATACCCCACCACCTTGCGGGCATAGCACGCAGTACCCAATCCAAGGTCTGGAAGCGTTGCTTTTGTTGGCTTTTTGGGGCCTAACCCAGGTTCATAAGTGTTTTAGCCAAACAAATCCCAAAACTGCCAGCCCTTTCCACAACAGTTTGTGAATCGCACACTGAGGTCTCACCCGAGGTAGTATGGGAGGGTGTTGGAACTAGGTTTCCGCACCCTAGGGATGTCTAGATGAAGTCTGGAAAGTTTGCGAACCAGTCCTATGCACTGTGCTAATTCCATGCAGCTTCTTGTTCAATGCAGCTACCTTCACATAGCTTGGATGACCAGCATGACTATTCTTTACCCTTTATAGTGCTTATTAGTATTATGGATCTTGAATTAAATTAAGTGGGCCAAATTCTTTCCTTTATCATTCAACATAAATAAACATGCGCGCAATTATAAACTGTAAACAGATGCATAAACAAAAACAGAGCAATAGATATGCGATATTCCAAAACCAACTTATCTTTATTAATGCTTTTTACAGTTACAATCCACTTACTACCCTGTGCACACAGCTGCAGGGGTCCGTGCACACAGCTGTGGACTCTACTAGGCCTCTGTGCACATAGCTGCAAAGCCTCTTCTACTACGACAACCCACGACTCAGACTTACAGATTCATAGCGAATATTATTTTTAGAAACCCATACACTTAAGATCTAAACAAAAGCTAGCTTCTACACTTAGAGCTCACTCTATTTATACATTCCCATTGTCCGCGAACCATGGGTAGGCTGACACCTTCTATATTAAATTACAATATTTTAGGGTGGACTACCCTTTGAGTTGACTCATTACAACTCACGCTCTACACACTTTGCAGAGCCTTTACAATACCATTACCCAAAATTGTGGGCTTTAAGCCCCAAAACCCGTTACACGGGGGATCCACTACCCAACAAGCCCCCAACACAAACATCGTGACTCATCCCGACTCACTTGGCCAGTGCGGTGATCTTTGCGCGAAGTTCATCTAGCAATCTCTGCGCTTCACGAACGTCTACCACACATTCCTCCATTATCTGTTGTATCAATTGTGTGTGACTCTCGGATGCATCATTGTTAAAGGCACCCTCTTGCCTTTTCACATATGTGTCCTACATATGGGCCATATTTCCCTCAATTGTGGCAGTGACTGTGAACGCTTCTTTGAGCTAAGGCTGGATGCATGCTTTAAGCCCTGCTTCTTTCTGGTGTGTAGCGTCCACCTGTTCTTTCAGAGTCTGGGCCTCCGTCATCTTGGCCAATCTCTAGTTAAGGGTGACCATCTGCACGGTCCCCCAAACATTGTCATAGTCCTACTGTAATTCCCATGCTTCTATCTCTAATTATTGTAGCGTTGGGTCCTCCTATAATGAAGTGAGGGTGATGAGAGACTGGTCTAACAATCCTGTGCAGTCCTGTACAACATGTTCTATCTCTTCCAACCCTGATTGAATGGTGCGGTGGCGCCACTCTTTGACTTCTAGCGGTGTAGAGGACTGTGCCTTCAGTTGCAGCTCCACAGTCTGCAAGTTCAACTCCAACTGAACCTTCGCGGACTCCTCCTGGGTCCTGCGGACTCTAGCTACCGGTTGATGGATCTTTTCCGTGGTGGGGAGTGCTGCAGGTACAACCAACTCTAGAATGTTGCTACAAGTCTCCTCAACTTCCTGTTCTAATCCTTACTTTTGGACGACCAGGCTGTCGCGCTGTAGGCTGAGCTGTTCTAACTTTGCCTTCTGCTCACTTAAGACTTGGAGAGCATGGCCCTCACTGGCGCGAAGCTCACCAATTACCCCATCCTACAGTTGGTAGAGGGTTTCTCTAGGAAGAGCGACCAAATTCAATCCCCAGCCCCTCATGGCACCTTTGGCTTCTGCGAAGATGATGCCTTCTGGTAACATCAAGGTGTTTTTTTTGCATGCGTGCACCATCTCCTCAGCTTCGGCTATATCTTCCGCAAGGTACAGTGTCATCACTCCTAGGGGTCACACTTGTAATGCCTTCAACTGCTCTCTAAGCGCCCCCAACACAGTCATTTGCTCTATCATCAACTCTTCCAAAGCATCCTTAGTAACATCACGAACAAGTTGGCTACTGTCAACAAGGCCTCTCTCCACAGTCTTTTTTATCTTTGTCTTTTTGCATGTGGGTGGCTGCTCTTGGACGTGCGGCCTCTTAAGTTGGGTCAATTTTGTTGTAAGGTCCCTGCATTCCTGTGTCTCCACCTCCCCCTATATATCCTACTCTGTGGACATTTCTTGACCTTCCTCGTTCTCCTTAGTGGGTGCAGCTGTGGTTTGTACCATCTACCCTATTTCTGCTGCCTCAGCCACCTTCCATTGCTTGGCCGCATCCTGTTCCTGATGCTTTCTCTCTGCCAGCTTTGTGATGCATAGCTTGGTCTCCATCTTCCTCTGCTATGCTGCGATATTTTCCAGTTCTGCTAAATCTATGGTGCGCCACTCCAGAGACCATGACGGCATCACTTTGAAGATTACATCATCTATGGCAATGAATGACAACTATACCCATTCTCAGGCTAGATCCTTGTGCACCCGAATATATAGGTTATGCATATCCACCTTGAATTCTGTTGTGCTTTGTAAATTGCTATATACTATGAGGGACAAGCACAACCTGCGATTGATTCATGTTTTTAAGGTCACCTCTACGAATACCCAAAACACTTTTATCTCTTGAATCCTCGTTGCGTCTTTGGTTTCCCAGAGCGAGGTTACCTCACAGCCTCGGGTAGGTTCCTCTCAATGGTGTGGAACTGGCTGTCCGTCAATAGCTCCTTGGCAATCAATAGGATATATAAGAGAAACCACGTGTAGTGGAAGGTCTTACCCTAGTCCTAGGCTTCCCTATAATTCGTTAAAAATTCATCGCAGAGAAACTACGCCCAGTTAAACTGGACCCCTTCTGCACACTGCTCCACCAACATTTCCTCATGAGCTTTCTGGCCAGCAGCTGGGTGGCGATGTGTACCCCTTGATCCTTGATTCTTTCTATTACATACCCTCACTTCATCTTCTCTAGCTTATATTTGGCCTTCATAGCTTCTACGAGGCCAAAGTCGCTGCTCTTTCCTACGATGTCTGCGAGATTGCTTCCTTTAATGGGGAGCCATGAAATTCGGTGAATTAAGTTGGCCATGATGGGAATCAACTTCTCTAGCCAAAGAGACCCAACATGTACTAGACATAGTAGTTTCCAGATGACAAAAATTGTGATGGGCATGTGGTGGTAGTGGGGTATCCACCGCAGAGGGAGTAACCCAGCCTTCTCCACACCGCGCAACCATTTCTGCTATAGTAATTTCTCTGCGGCCAACTATGGGAACTTCTCACTATTCGCGAGGTCCCAGTATTCAAATTTTATATTCGGTACCCATCCCAATGGCGGACCGTCAAACCTTATCTCATCCGGAAGAAGCGGGGTCTAGAGCGTACTCTTCGTGTCCTCCAAGTCCTTCGGTATCTTGGCTGTCCCTTTCCACCGGGGAATGTAGGGGGGTAACTCTATCACTGAAGCTACTTGGGAGACATTTTCCACCTCATCGTCCTGTGCCTAAATTTGGGCTATCAGGGCTTGCAACTCTTCCTCTTCCTACTCTGTTTCAACAGTGGAAGCTTTGCCCTTCTTTGTCATTGACAATTTACTAACTCTTGGGTTTCGTGGTGATACCCGGACAGGCCCCATTGGCTATTTGTTTTTCTGTGGTCACAGCGTACATGGGGACTTTGGTACCTCTAGTGCACCTGTTGCCTCTCCAGGCTCTTCCTAGGTCACCCAGGGCTCTTGGGTAACTTCCGTGAATCGCACTCTGGTTCTCGACATTGTGTCTATACTAGATTTGGGTGGCAGGTTATCTTGGTGCTCGCTGCTCTGTACTAGCTCAAATCTCAAACAAGCAAGTGTTGCTTCACAGCTACTCCATATAATTTTATAGTAACGGTTGATTTGGAACCCGGCCATTCCCTCCATATATGAGTTAGTAGTACCTTTTTAGGGGTAGATCATCTTGAATCTAGCTCTTAATTCCCACCTTAATGTCCCACCGCCCGCTCCTTTCTGCCTTAAATTAGACCTCTTGTCATGAACAATGATATCAACAGTCACCTCCCAGCCTATCTGCATAGCAGCGCAACCCCTTATGCACGACCACGATCCTTGTGACAAACTGGCCCTATGTGGAACCTCCTTTCCACGCAGCTCTCCTGCAGACTTGTTTATAGTCCCACGCCTTCTTTCAACTACTTGGAGCGCTAAGACTGTGCTTCCTACGGATAGTCAAGTGGTCACACCCCTAGTGCGAGGCTTCGATTTTCTTACTAGCCCAGGATGCGGGCACCCTTCAAATAAGCTTGCGTCTAGTAGTGTGTTGCATTCTCCTTTGTGTGGTACATTCCCTTGTTCAGTTAGGTGTGGTTGTAGCCATGATAGTAGGGTCACAACTCTTTCTAATGCAGTAGTAGGGTGGTCTAGACTTGATCCCAACATGCTTAGTTTCTTGCGGATCGCTTACGCGACTTTGGTTTCTAGTTCGCTGATTTCTTCGTCCAATGTTGCACTTCTCTTCCTCAGCCATGCCCACTCATCATCGAGTTCACAAAGTTTCATGCTCCTTTGCCGAAGGTCTTCTTGCAACTGCCTAATTCCTTTACCCAAGTCCTTGCATCCAGTCCCTACTGTGGTCTGGGGATTCTTCTCTATCCTCCTAGTTTCCTCTTTTCTTAACATGGTTGAGATCATTTCTGCACTATAGTTTTTGTTTATGGTGCTATAGGCCCATTGAACTGCTGGTAAATGTAGGTCCCAATCCATTCGTCCCACCTGGTAAACTGTATTCATGATTCCCCGTAGCTTTGTGAATTATTCATCGTGGGGTATTTGTGGTGTGTATTGCTTTTCCTTCTGCCACATCAGGTTCTAATTTTTTATCCTTAGCTTGTGATGTGCTTACCCAACACACATCTGCACCCATCGATACAGGTGGGCAAGCAAACTGCTTCACCCTAGCTACCTGGCTTGCATTCGATGTTGGGGACTTCCAAACCATAAGTGCATCTATCTTTGGTATTCGTGTTAGCTCCCAATATTCTTCTGGTGTGTTTGCCACCATTGTGCGGGTGTCGCGTGCAACACCCCTTCTAGTGCACCGTATCTCTGCTGCTTTGGTACTGACCTTTCGACTTTGCCTAGGATTTCATCTGCAAATCTCTCCTCATCCTGTGTTGGTAGTTCCCTTGCTTTTGTCCTCATGCACCGCAGTGATCTAATCATCATATTGCAATTTAGCATTGTTACTTCGTGCAACCAGTTCTGCCAGCATTCTATTTCTTCGTCCGAATCTGACGTACAGGAACTGTCGCTCTCCCATGATATTATTCCATCTTCGGTTGAGTTCACCCGATCTTGGTCTTGATCCATTATCTAATAGATCCAATCCAGCTCATCATCACTGTCATCCTCACACACAGGTTCAGTGTAGCATGCCCCTTCGATCGAATCGAGAGAGGCTACTATGCGTAGGGACTTTTTCTTGAAAATCATTTTCCGCTTCTTCAGGTTGATGACTCCATTCATATCTATGGCCCAGTCTATCCCTAACAATGCGGGGTAAGGGTTACTATCATCCACAATCTCTATTACCTCAAATTCAATCTCCATGCTCACACCTTCGATATCCACTGTTAGCCCTTGCAATCTTCCCATGGGCATGATCTTCTGTTGGTTCGCCATCCGTAATTGGATAGGAGACCACTGTAACGCAGGCCTACCCATGCGCTCCCATGTTTGCTTTGGTAACACATTCACATCCAAGCCTAGGTCTAGGATGACCTGATCCATCTCATATTCGCCAATTTTCATTGTCAACCGCATTTCTCTCCCAGTGCGCAATGCATGCTTACCCAGCTTTCGGACTACGCGTAGTTCCCCTAGCCCTGCACACCTAGTTATCAACTCCTGTAATCCTTTAACCGCCTTATTTTCATGTAGCAGCTTCATGGATGTCTATAAAAAGGTAGTAAGCATAGAAGGATCCATTCCCAGATCTGGTTGATCCTTATTACCTGAAGTAGAGGCCTCCGTGAAGCTATTCTTAGCTTCCATAAAAATTTTCCTCGCGTGCTCCAAGTCAAACTTAGGTTCTTTCGTAGGAGCCTTGTGAACCCATGTATCATCCTCGGGTTGCTTTCCCTTATCTTCCCCTATGGTCACATCACTTCTGAGCACCATGTTCACGTTGGGGTCTTCTTTGCGCAGTTCAAACCTCATCATTTGGATATTCTGAGTCGGAGTAAGTTGTAGTACCCCTTTCTCGCGCATCTGTTCGATTAATGTTGGACAATCTACCACTTCATGATCAAACTGGTAACAATAAGAACAACATATTCTAGTCGAGTTCATACAGTCATGCGCGTAGTGCCCAGGTCCTCCACAATTATAGCAGATTAACTGTCTGCACGCTTGTCTGGGTCCCTTTCCCCCTTGTCCTCATCCACGTCCTTGGAATCCATCGCATGCTATTGTTGGAGCTAGATCCTGACCCCGTGCCTCGATCCGCATCCTATATCCAGGATTTTGATGCATCAACAACTCATAACTCCAACAGTTTCACTCATCGTGGCCCAATGATCTACAAAAATTACAAAATAGTTGCTGCGAAGGCTGTGTATACTTCTGCAACAGGTGACAGTTGTTCGTAGTGTTCTTTCCTCCCACCTGACAGATTGTGCACAAAAATGCGGGTGTTGTACTTGGCCCTGCCTATGCCTTTGGTCTCAATGGAATTGGTCCCCCTCTTGCCAAGTAGTTCGCGAATACCAAACAGTGATCCTTATCGTGACCTTGGCCCTTACATTTTATGCACCACACTTCTTCGCGTGCTTTCGGCCGAGGTGCCCTATCTTGCTTCAAACTCTCCATCTCCAAGCATAGGTTCTATAGCTGTGCATGTGTGATGCAGAAAAGTGTTCCCTCTACAGACAGAGGCAACCCCTCTAGCCCTAGAGTGGGTCTAGTCACAGCAAGGACAAAACAACAATTAATTCCCTTAAACAGTCATCGTTGGAGGGCTACCTAAAAATGGTGGTTGATGAAGTTCCGTTGTGTTGCCCCAGCTTCCGTTTCCTTCTCCTTAATGAGAAATCAACCTAAAACACCACAAAGAAACAACAACGATCTATTTACTCACAAAGTCAAGAATTCATGAGCTATCAAGTAAATTACATACATGACATAGGAAATCATCGTTGATTGTATTAATAATAAATCAAGAGCAAAGCTTACAACCAAGTCTTGATGTTGCAAGCCTTCTCATAGGGTCCAGCCAGTATGTTTCTTCAAGAATTCACTCTCAAGGATGGGTCTCCCATATAACAATATATATATATATATATATATATATATATATATATATATATATATATATATATATATATATATATAGATATCTCATTCACGAGCTTTAACACAAGGTTAAGGGCACTCCACGCCTTCTTGCAAACTATATGGCAATCCCACACTTGTCACACTCACACCAAAACTATCTACCAAACTCAAAAGCAGCAGCATCACTGTACAACCAAAAGAACTAGCAAATGATAGCAATGGTGAGTAATTTTATAGGAGAAGGAGTCTCCATGAAATGAGGGAGAGGGAGCTTATGCTCAGGGCAAGCATCACAAAATATGGAACTACCATGCTAGAGGGGGAAGGGAAACCCAAACTAACCCAACAACTAGGTCTAGAGACATCGAGAACGCTGACTGTTGGAACAAATTTTCCCAATCTGGATTGTCGCTTGTCGTTAAATAAGCTTTAGCACCGACATCGCGAGAAAGCAATGTATGCAAACCAACCGTCATGAAAGATAGCTAATAGCCTCGTGCTAGGGCTTGAAATCCGACCGTCGTGAGAAACAGGTGTACTCCTGCGATGGGGTCGCAACAGGACTATTTATGATAGGGTTCCGTCGCATGTATTAAATTTATTCTCGCAACGAGGTAGAAAACTTAGGAAATTAGGGTCAATTGGCAACATAAGAGAGGATTTGTTTAATATGAGCATGTTTTACTAGACACATGACACAGTAGAAGGACTAGGGTGAAGGCAGTGACAAATTACTGTGTAACAAATGCCCCCTAAATCATGAAGCCTGAGAGAGTGGGAGGGGTGAAATGCTTTACAAATTATTTGAACTGGAACACCACCTGGAAGAACCTGCAGGAGCAAGTACAACTAATATCTCTGAGAGTGAAATACATGTAGTCTAGGCATGGGCACAGCCATCCAAAAGACATACGAACTTGGTCTGTGGTATGGACACAGCCACCCAACTAGTAAGACCACGATAATGATGAAGGTATGGTCGCAACCATCCATCAAATATTCATATATGTAATCACGAACCAATCCACGCAACCCGAGCATGTGTAATCTTAGTCCGGGGTCTTGAAATCCAACCAATCATAGTACAAATTCTAGCATGCAAATAGATGTACTGAAGTTGAGCATGATAGAAAGTCATTTGATTAACAGTCAATGATAAAAACCATTAACAAGCACGAGAGAAACCACCAATAATGCCAATGGCTCTCGAGGTATTGTCTAGTACAATCCACTAAGTGTGAAAAATGAGTTGAAGTCGAACACTCGTGGAATCACCCAATCGACGACCAATGATGAAAGTCGATCATCAGGCACGAAGAACTTGCCATTGAGGCATGCAAGCTCCAAGGTACCAAAGGGGATCTCTAGATCAATCTCCTGGATAATGAGCTGGCATCGACAGGAGACGATCCATCGCAGGAGGGCCATAATGTTTCCCTCATCAATGACACGAGATAAGGAACAAGTGGTAGATGGTGAAGTAGAGTATCAGAGGAGGAGGTAAGGGTGTGAACTGCAGAAGGATTATACTCTTGAACATATTGGCGACACGACTCCAGAAGGTGGCAACATTCAGGTTCCAAGGGATCAGAGGCTCGATGGAGACAACATGGATCAGATGGAATGAGGCTAAATGGCAACCCAAAACCCTAGAAGGCCAAATGACAATGCATGGATATCCAAACCTGACAAGAAGAAGAAATGTCGATGTTGAAGAGTGACTAGCTACCACAGGTAACCAATGATGACTTCAAAGTTTTCCCCCACCATTGCTAGCAAGTACCCCAATTATTTTTGAAAACAAGCTTGAAGGGGATAACATATGCTTGTAATATAAGTTAGTCCTTTGGACAAATACAACCTAATAATGGTTTAATAAGCCCTATGGAGGAGAAGCTCGAGTCTCGTCATGGTGATGAGTCCAATGTCGTCAAGGTTTAACGAGTTCGACATAGGGAAAACTCAAAGTCTTTTTCATGTTTGGAGAGTTTGAAAAAGACATGGAAAAAAAAACTCCAGGGGGGGCCCTTTTCGTAAATTTGTGTCTCTCGAGCCCGAAAAAGTATAAAATAATACTCGAGAGAACCACTTGACCATTACGATCAAGGATTACTTTTCGTAATTGGTTACCTTGATCCGAAAAAGTAGAAAAGTGATTGAAGACATGTCGTTTCGTAACTAGTATCGAACCCGAAATGACAAAGGTCTGGCAATCATTTCACATGTATATGGTCGGAAAAGAGCTCAAAGTGGACCGCCTTTTATTCCATTTAATGAGTCAAAAAGATAAACTTGGCAATCTTTTCGTATTTTAAGTCGGAAAAGAGTGTTAAATAAGACCTTTTACAAAATGTGGACCAAGTGTATATAAAGTATGACATAATCCCGCCACCTGTAGCTCTGCACAAAACACTTCAAACATAAGACCTATTCGACATAAAAAAAAGTATATGTGTGGATACAAGGGTAAAATTCAAAACCATAACTAAAACCCTAAAATAAAAGGAAAAACCCAAACCATATAGTGTAATTTTTTTAATTTTTTGAAAGAAACACTATAAAAGGAGGTATGGTAAGTTTATTTTTACCATTTACCTTTATGAGTTTTACCTTGGCATTTGGAGTGAAAAACTGAGCGAATTCCTGAGTTCGATTCCGGCACCGATGGTCAACAATTTTGACCAAGGTCTTCACCAAGTAAGTAATATCTCCGTTGTGCTCCATTTCAAAGCTTTTTCCATGTAATTTGGTGGTAGATAGGTGATTTTTGGGCGAATTGTGAAACCAAAATTCACCTCGCGGTCATTGCGGAAGATCTGCTTGGGTTAGCGATGACCACAATTGTTAACACTGGCTACCATCAGGATCATCGCAGGATATAGATGTACTCCCATGATGGTTGCAGGAAAAAACAACGATTGACATTGAGCCATCGTTGTTGTTTTAAAAACAGCAGCGACGACACCGTAAAGTCAATTTTTTTTCATAATTTATATGTTTAAGCTTATGAAACGTGTTCTAATCAATTTTTCCTCTGACGTAGGACAAAATGGATTTTGTGTGGCAAGAGAGAACTCATGATGACAATGAAGAACAAGCTTTTAATGATGCGGGGTGCTGAAGAGCCCTACTCGAGTGCGGATTGTTAAAATTCTTCCTCACTCCTCGTCTTCGAGCACAACTTGACCTACTAGAGCTGATAATCCACTCCTGTAACCCAACGGACAAGAAGTTCATCATTCTGGGCAAAGGCATTGAATTTGATGCCACGGACATATACTTTCTAACTAGATTGTCTTGCCATAGCGAGAGGCTGATTTTATAGGGCCAATGAGTGGAGGGTGAGACTTTAGACATGCTCATAGCACGGGCGTGCCCAGGGGCATGCAAATCAGCCACTAGCGGGAAATTACAAATCGCGACAGTAGAAGAATTGAATCTTCGCTCTGTACTATTCATGGTGATGAGGATGGTGGGTTCCCAAGCCCAACATGAGGCCACAAAGACCCATCTCCGGTTAGCTCTTGAGTGCCTCAACCCGACCATGTATAACTGGGCGAAGGCAGTGGATGTCAACATGAAGAGACAACTGACAAGGTGCCGACGCGGGGAGGCGAAACAGTTCGAGTATGGATCTATCCTGATCCCACTCATGTTGGAGTGGGTATCAATTCTCCTGTTACAGAACATGGACTTATACGTACCTCGGCCACGCGAGACCCGCATCACTCATTGCGCACATGTCATGCTGCGAGGGGGCGGTGGCCGACAGGTATCATGGGGGATGCTGTTCCAAGAGTGTGGCTAGACTAGCAAAAGGTCATGGTCAAGGACTAGCCGTATGCAAGCACAAATTTTCATGGAGACCCTGACATACAGCTTCCTACGAGCAAGCAATGGGACGATGGAGGTGAACTCTTGATTGAAACACCACACTATTTATGTTTTGATTTTTTATGATGTTTTTGGATTTTATCATGCATATGTCTTAATAATGTCTCTTATGTGACTTGCAGATGTGGGACCAGAGAGGCTGGTAGGACTAGCTCCTGAGGCACGGAGGGACCCACAGGGCAACATGGAGCTAGCCCTGGTTCGTCCTGGTGGCAATGCAGTGGAGGAGGTAGCCCATAACCTTGAGGGCCGAACGGACGAGATCCTAGATTACAGGGGGATCGAGGAGTTCCCTGTAGAGTATCAAAGAAATACTATCGGAGTGCCACCTAGGATGTATAGGCTCTTGAGATGAGTCGCACGAGCAATGGTCTGCTATAGGGAGCAAAACCCACCGCAGTAGATACCTATGTTTTTCCGTTTGCTGGTTTTTGGAGAGACATGTGTCTCGGATGTATGAAGAGCACAAACTCTATTTTCTACATATACACTTATTTTTTGAGCACCTCGATGAGCCACACGATATATATATATATATATATATCTATATATATATATATATATATATATATATATATATATATATATATATATACAGGTTCCTATGGTTCATTATTGTGTTTTGAATGCTTCTATACATTATTTTGATTACATGTTGCATAAATGTATGTCTAATACATGATTCGCTAATGCATCAGTTAATGTGTTTAATCTTCTTGGAATGTGTTGATATGTAATAAAATCAAAATTCCTTTACAATAATTTAACACCTAAATACAACCTTAAAATGCAATGATCTCTGACGGAATAATGCCCATTACGCTAGTGGACAACAAATTGAGAATCCAGATTCACAACCAATGCATGAATATCGAGGTTGACAGCCTCGGTCAGTAGTTCAATGACAACACTATATTCAGCGACATTATTTTTTGTGCAACCTAGACAAACACCCTGAAGGTCTACTAACTCACCGTGAGGACCATAGATCACCCACGCCGCAGAAGAAAGGTTCCAGGTATTGCGGCAGGCACCATCAGCGAAACCAACGTAAGGTGTACCAAACATCTACACAAGAAGCAAAAGACACAATAAGCGGAAATTATGCCTACACACCAAGCCAAACATGAAAACACACACTAACAACACACCTGCTGAAAACACACATATGTACAAATTAGATGCACGAGATTCATGCATAATATTTTTTCAGATAAAGCCCATTTCAGGGCTTATCTAGAGGATTCCCTTTGTAATCGATCAGCTCATAGGCCCCTTTTTGCAAAACACGTTTTACAATAGGAGGCCCATGCCACATAGACTCAAATTTTCTTGCCCCCAGCTTATCATTTGCTTGATCATAGAGCGTGACTAAATTCCTTCAACGAAAGAATGAGGATTGACAGCTTGGTCGAAGTGAGTTTTCACTCTCTTCTTCTGTGCTTCAATGGCTAGAGAGGCTAGTCGATGGGTCTCATCTAACCGCTCTAGGTAAGGAAGACATTCTTCTACCAGAGTAGTGTTTGGGAGCAATTCGACGGCTAATTTAAGGGAAGGGATCTCACACTCAATCGGAAGGGTAGCCTCCAGACCATAAACCAATTAGAACGGGGTGAACCCAGTGGCATCCTTCACTGAAGTTCAGTAGGCCCATAAGGTGGAGAACAACATCAAATATGAGTTGGACTTATGCATGCCGATGGTGCATTGAAGCATCGTGACCAAAACTTTGTTGACAACTTCCACTTGGCCATTGGCCTGAGGATAGTATGGTGTTGAGATATCATGCCGCAAGCCCAGCTGGGTTGTTAACTCAGTCATCATATGATTACGGAAATGTTTGTCATGATTAGTGACGATAGCCTGAGGGACTCCGAATCGTGAAATGACATGATTGAATAAAAATTGCGTCGTTGTCTGACCATCATCAGATAGTGTAGGCATCGCCTCGTCCCATTTCGTGAAATAATCGACAACAATAATGATATACCCATGCCCCCTAGTCGAGTGAGGGTTACAGGTCATATAATCAATGCCCCATTTGGAAAAAGGGTCAACGGTAACAATAGGGTGCAAATGAGCAGGAGGCGCACGCATCTTCTGTTGGTAGATTTGGCACTCGTGACAAGAGCGAACGACAAGAATGAAATCCTTAAAAATAGACAGCCAAAAATAACCAGCACAGAGGATCTTCTAAGCAATAGCATATCTAGACATATGACCACCACAAGCACCAGAGTGGTAGTCATTTAGAACTCGTTCGGCTTCCTCAAACGTCAAACATCAGTGGAGAACAGAGTCGGCGCTGAGACGGTACAGGGTGTGTGATGCAGGAAAGTGTTCCCTCTGTGGACAGAGGCAACCCCTCTAGCCCTAGAGTGGGTCTAGTCACAGCAAGGACAGATCAAAAATAGATTTCCTTAAACAGTCATAGTTGGAGGCCTACCTCAACCGGTGGTCGATGAAGTTCCGTTGCGTTGCTCCAGCTTTCACTTCCTCAATGAGTGATCAACCTGAAACAATGCCAAGGAAATACAACAAAGCACGTAACCGGAAAAACAACAATGATCTATTTACTCACAAAGTCAATAAGTCATGAGCTATCAAGTAAATAACATACAAGACATAGGAAAACATTTTTGATTGTATTAATAATGAAATAAGAGCAAGCTTACAACCAAAGTCTTGACATCGCAAGCCTTCTCAGAGGGTCCAACCAGTGTATTTCTCAAGCATTCACTCTTTGAAGATGGATCTCCCAACATACAAAGTTTCTCTCTCACTCATAAGCTTTAGCACAAAGTTAAGGGCACTTCACAACCTTCCACAAGCTATCAACAATCCCACACTTGTCACACCCACACCAGCTATCTATCAAACTCAAAAGCACTAACAACACTGTTCAAACCAAGAATTTACCAACTAGCTGATCATAGCAATGGTGAGTGTTTAAATAGGAGAAGGAGTCTCCATGAAAGGTGGAAGAGAGAGCTTATCCCTAAGGAAGGTAGCACAAATGACAGAACTGCCATACTATAGGAGGAAGGGCGACACAAACTATGCCAACGACCAAGTCTGGAGACATCCAGAAGGCCAACTGTTGGAATGAATTCACTCAATCTGGATCATCGCGAGTTTATAACTAAGTTTTAGTGCTGACATCGCTAGTAGGCAATGTAGCCAGTCAAACCATCACTAAAGATAGCAAGTAGCCTTGCACTGGAGCATGAAATCAGTCCATCACAGGAAATAGATGTACTTCCATGCTGGAAGCACGGCTGGACTATTTACACCCATTGTTCATCGCGTATATTAAGTCAATTATCGCGATGAGGCAGAAAACTTAGGAAAAGTGGGTCACTTGGCAGCATAAGAGAACATTATGAGCATGTTTCACTGGGACACATGACACAATAGAAGGACTGGGGTGAAGGCAGTGACAAATTACTGTGTAACAGATGCCCCCTAAAGTATGAAACCTGAGAGAGTGGGAGGGGTGAAATGTTTTACGAAACTGATTGAGCCAGAACACCATCTGGAAGAACATGCACACACAAGTACAACTGATATTTCTGATAGTGAAATACATGTAGTCTAGGCATGGGTGTAGCCATCCAAAAGATATACAAACTAGGTCTGTGGTATGGGTGCAACTATCCAGCTAATAAAAACATGATAATGATAAAGGTATGGTCGCAGCCATCCATCAATGAGTCATGCAATCATGAACCAATCCGCGCAGCCCGAACATGTGTAATCTGATTTCGGGGTCTTGAACCCAACCGATCATAGTACAAATTCTAGCATGCGAATAGATGTGTTGAAGTCGAGCATGATAGAAAGTCGCTTGATTACCGATCAATGAGGAAAACTGTTAACAAGCACAAGAGAAACCACCAATAATGCCAATGGCTCTCAAGGTACTATCCAGTACAATTCAGAAAGTATGAAGAATGAGCTGAAGTCGAACACTCGTGGAATCACCCAATCGACGACCAATGATGAAAGTTGATCGTCAGGTGCGAAGAACTTGCCATTGAGGCATGCAAGCTCCAAGGTACCAAAGGGAATCTCTAGATCAATCTCCTGGATAATGAGTTGATGTCGACAGGAAATGATCCATCGCAGGAGGGCCATGATGTTTCCCCCATCAATGACACGAGATAAGGAACAAGCGGTAGATGGTGAAATAGAGTATCAGAGGAGGAGGCAAGGGTGTAAACTGCAGAAGGATTATACTCTTGAACATGTCGACGACACGACTCTGGAGGGTGGCACCATTCAGGTACCAAGGGATCAGAGGCTCGATGGAGACAACATAGATTAGATGGAATGAGGCTAAATGGTAATCCAAACCCGCGAAAGGCCAAATGACGATGTATGGATGTCCTAACCCGACAAGAAGAAAAAGTGTCGATGTTCAAGAGTCCCATAAACAATGATGATTTCCAAATTTCCCCCCACCATTGCTGGCGAGTACCCCAATTATTTTTTTGAAAACAAGATTGAAGGGGATAGCATGTGCTTGTAATATAAGTTCGATATTCGGTCGAATCCAACCTAGTAATAGTTTAACGAGCCCTAGGCAGGAGAAGCTCGAGTCTCGTCATGGTGACGAGTCCAATGTCGTCAAGGTTTAACGAGTCCGACATAGGTAAAACTCAAAGTCTTTTTCATGTTTAGAGAGTTTGAGAAAGACATAGAAAGGAAAACTCCAGGGGGGTCCTTTTTTGTAGATTTGTATCTCTCGAGCCCAAAAAAGTATAAAATGATACTCGAAAGAACCGCTTGACCATTACGATCAAGGAGTACTTTTCGTGATTAGTGACCTCGACCTGAAAAAGTAGAAAAGCAATCGAAACCACATCATTTCGTAACCAATAACGAACCTGAAACAACAAAGGCCCATCAATCTTTTCGTTTTTACACGATTGGAAAAGAGCTTAAAGCAGACTGCCTCTTATTTCATTTAGCGAGTTAAAAGGGACAACTTGGCTATCTTTTCGTCCTTTAAGTTGGAAAAGAGCGTTAAAGAAGACTTTATAGATCAAGTGCACATGAAGTATGATGTAACCCCACTACCTATAGTTCTTCACAAAACACATCAAACGTAAAAACCATTCGACATAAAATGATTAATATATGCAGAAACATAGTTAAAAACCAAAAAATCGAACTAACCATATAATACAAATGGAAAAAACCCACATTCTAAAGTAAAATTTTTAATATTTTAAAAAATTACTATAAAATGGGTGGGGTAATCCATTTGTTTTTACCATTGCACTGTTCATTTTACCTTGGAGCATTTGGAGCACCAACCTGAGCAAAGTTATCAAGCTGATTTCAACCTCATCCATCCACGGTTTGTCCTGAAACATTCGCCAAGTAATTACATTTCATCCTGCATTGCATTTTAGTAGTTTTTTCATCTAATTTAGTGTTAGGTAGGTGGCAGTTGGCAGATTTTTGAATCAGAGTCCGCCTCTCAGTCATCGCAGGAAAGCCGCTTGGGTCCGCGATGACCGAGCATGATTTACACGTAACACCTTCGGATCGTCATGAGAAACTGATGTATTCTTTTGATGATTGCGAGAAAAATGAACTGTGAACTGAGTGCCATCGTGGCAGTTTTAAAAATAGTCGTGATGGCAACGTAAAACTAATTTTTTACGTAAATTATGAATTTAAATTCACAGAAGGAGTTCTAATTCATTTTCTCTTGTCATGCAGGGCATCATGGCATTTGTTTGGTAGGAACGAACTCATGATGTCAACGATGAGGAAGCCTTTGTTGATGCTGGGTGCCAAATGCTTTACGTGCGTGCAGGTTGCTAAAATTCTTCCTTACTCCGCACCTTCAGGCCCAACCTGATTTGTTAGAGCTGCTGATTCGTGCCTGGAACCCAACAGATGGAAAATTCATCATCCGTGGTAGAGACATTGATTTCAATGCTACAGACATATATTTCCTAACTGGATTATCCCGTCATGGTGAGAGGCCGATTCTAGAGGGCCAACGGGTCATGGGTGAATCATTAGATATGCTGATGGCACGAGTGTGCCCACGGGCACGCAAATCAAAAAGTGGGAAGGTGGCAATTCCGATGGTGGAAGACTTGGTTCTTCGTGCAATTCTATTCATGGTGACGAGGGTAGCGGGCTCCCAAGCCCAACATGAGGCAACAAAGACCCAACTCCGGTTGGCTCTTGACTGCCTCAATCCGACCATGTTCAACTGGGCGGAAGCAGTGATGGCCAACATGAAAAGACAGCTCACCAACTGTCACCGCGGGGAGGTGAAGCAGTTTGGCTACAGGTCTATCTTGATCTCACTCATGCTGGAGCGAGTGCCAACACTATAGTTACAAAATATGGACTTGGATAGGCCCAGACTGTGGGAGACCAAGATCACACAGTGGGCGCATGTTATGCCACGAGGGGGTGGCGAACAACCAGTGTCATGGGGGACACCATTCCGTGAGTGGTTGGATCGCCAAACGATCTTCGTCGAGGACTGGCTGTATGCCAGTATGGACTTCCGTGGAGACCCCGACATGTAGTTGCCTGCTAGCGAGCAGTGGGATGACGGCGGTAAAATACTTGATCACATTATTTTGTATTTTGTCCTTTATGATGTTTCTTAGATTTTTTCATGCATATGTCCTAATGATGTACTCTATGGTATTTGCAGATGTGGGACCAGTGAGGCCAGTGGGACTAGCTCCACAGGCATGGAGGGATCCACAGGGCATCAGAGCACTAGCCTTAGCTCCCCTAACTGGCGATGCGGTGGAGATAGTGGCCCAAAATCTTGAGGGCCTGATGGCGGGATCCCTGATTACATGGGGATCGAGGAGGTCCCCATAGAGTTCCAGATACATATAGTAGGGGTGATACCCAGGGTGCACCGCTTGTTGAGGTGAGTCGCACGAGAGGTGGTGTGCTATAGGGAGCATAGCCCACCACAATAGATGTCTAGGTTTTATTTCCTGCTGATTTTTTGAGAGACATGTGTCTCGGATGTACAGAGAACACAAACTCTATTTGGACATATACACTTATTTTTTGAGTGCCTCGATGTACCACACGAGATATATATACATATACATATTCCTATGGTTCATTATTGTTTTTTGAATGCTTCTATATGCTGTTTTGATTACATGTTACACAAATGTCTATCTAATAGATGGTTTGCTAATGCATCAGTTAACGTGTTTAATCTTCTTGGAATGTGTTGATATGTAATAAAATCAAAATTTATTTCTAACAATTTAACACATAAATAGAACCTTAAAATCTGATTATCTCTGACAGAATAATGCCCATTAAGCTGGTGGACAACAAGCTGAGAATCTATATTCACAACTAATGAAGGAATGTCGAGGTTAATGGCCTCAGTCAATAATTCAATAACAGCATTATATTCAATGACATTGTTTGTGGTACAACCCAGAGAAACACCTTGGAGGTCTACTAACTCACCGTGAGGATCGTAGATCACCCATGCCACAGAAGAAAGGTTGCGAGTACTGTGGCAGGCACCATCAGCGAAACCAACGTAAGGTGTACCAGACATCTGCACAAGAAGCAAAAGACACAATAAGCAGCAATTATGCCTACACACCAAGCCAAACATGAAAACACACATACAACACACCTGCTGAAAACACACATATGTACAAATCATAATGTATGGGTTTCATGCATAATATTTTTTCAGATAAAGCCCATTTCGGGGCTTATCTAGAGGGTTCCCTTCATAATCAATCAGCTCATAGGCCCCTTTTTGCAAAACTCATTTTACAATATAAGGCCCGTGCCACATAGGCTCGAATTTTCCTACCCCCAGCTTATCATTTGCTTGATTATAAAGCAGGACTAAATCTCCTTCAACGAAAGAACAAGGACACACAGTATGATCAAAGTGAGTTTTCACTCTCTTCTTCCGTGATTCAATGGCTAGAGAGGCTAATCGACAGGTCTCATCTAGTCGCTCTAGATAGAGGAGACATTCTTCTACCGGAGTAGTGTTGGGGGTAATTTGACGGCTAATTTGAGAGAAGGGATCTCACACTCAATTGAAAGGGTAGCCTCCAGACCGTAAACCAATTGGAACGGTGTGAACCCGGTGGCATCCTTCACTGAAGTTCGGTAGGCCCATAAGGCGGAGAAAAACATCAAGTGCCAGTTGGACTTGTGCATGTCGATGGTGCGTTGAAGCATCGTAACTAGAACTTTGTTGACGACTTCTAGTTGGCCATTGGCCTAAGGATAGTATAGTGTCGAGCTATCATGCCGCAAGCCTAGCTGGGTTGTTAACTCAGTCATCATATGATTACGGAAATTTTTGTCGTGATCAGTGACGATGGCCTAAGGGACTCCGAACCATGAGATGACAGGATTAAATAAAAATTGCGCCATTGTGTGACTGTCTTCAGATAGTGTAGGCATCGCCTCGGCCCAGTTTTTGAAATAATCAATGGCAACGATGATATACCTATGCCCCCCGGATGAGCGAGGGTTATAGGTCATATAATCAATGCCCCATTTTCCAAAAGGGCCGATGGTAACGACAGGGTGCAATGGAGCAGGGGGGGTGTGCATCTTCCGTTGGTAGATTTGGAACTCATGACAAGAGCAGACGACAAGAATGAAATCCTTAAAGATAGAGGGCCAAAAATAACCAGCATGGAGGATCTTTTGAGCAGTTGCATACCCAAACATGTGACCACCATAGGTGCCAGAATGGCAGTCATTTAGAACTCGTTCGGCTTCCTCGAATGTTAAGCATTGGCAAAGAACAGAGTCAGCACCGAGACAGTACAGGGTGTCCCCAATAATGCGATAGGGTTGAGAATGATGGAAAATCCATCGTTGAGCATCCTTGGACAAATCCGGATGAAAATAGGACGTCTGAAGATAGACAATAATATCCCCATAGCAAGGATCGAAGGTACTAATCAAGAACATAGTTTCATCCAGAATATGGTCCTCTAATCGAGAGGGCGCAGTAACAGATGGCAGAGATCAAAGCAACTTAGCAAAGACAAAGGACTTCTTAGACTTGGTAGTGGTAAACTCTAAGTCGAACTCTTGGAGGATGACAATCAACTTTGAGTATTTCCCCCCAGTAACTAACGTGACAAGATGTACGTCATTGGGTTGTAATCAGAAACCACCGTCGTGGTGCGCGATAATATATAATGGCGGAAACGTTGGATGACACAAACGACGGCCAATGCCAACTTCTTGACATAAGCGTATCGAGTTTTCGTATCTAGTAAATTGTGACTGAGATAGTAAATGACATGCTCAGTGTCATCATCATCATCTTGAACTAGAACCATGCCAATAGTGGTATCAGCAGTGGCTAAATACAGAATGTAGTCACAGTGACAATCAGGGGGACGCAACAACGGAGTAGAAACAAGGAGGGCCTTGAGGCGCTCAAATAAATTTTGTGCAGTGGCATCCCAAAGGAAAGGGGTATCCCACTTTAATAACCGCATATAGCCTTTGGCCACTTTGGCATAATTCAGAATAAATCGTCGTAAAAAATTTGATTTACCCTGCAAAATCTGCAATTGTTGTAAAGAAGCAGGGGGGGGAGATTCAGGATGGCTTCGACTTTAAGGGGATTGAGATGGTGTTGATGCCCCGAAAATCGTTGTATCAACATTGGGGGATAACCACCTGGTCTGGACCTTAATACAACTCCTTTTCCATTTGGGATGGTGGCTCCGACTAGATATAATGGGACCAGTTTCCCAATAATGAATAAAAGGGGATGGATGAGTGATTGGTTTCTAATAAATGATAATGAATGGATGACTTAATCTAACAGCAAAAACATAAATGACTATTCTATTCTGGGAGGCTTCTATTCTTTTAAGTGTAACGCTTGATGATCTATGTTCATAGATAGGCATATAGATGACTCTACACAATAAACATAGACATTCATTTACTTAATGATTGCTTTGTTCAAGTAGTTGAACAAAGCGATTAACAAAACATTGTTACACTTATCCTTTTATATTACCGATACATGTATGATAAAAGAAAAGCATGTTGTAAACATCCAATAGTGGAAATTGTAAAGAATGTTGTTAAAAACACATGCATATATCCGATAATAGCAAGAGCGATCAAACAACAATTCACATAAACAGAATGAGCTCAGACATAGATAGTAGTACCATATGAGCTGCAAATCATTCCCAATATCCATCGCTATTTTAATTCCTTCTTCCGACGTAGAAATACTTTTAAATAAAGGCAGTAGTGCACATTCACATAAAAGCTTTGTTATCAAAATTGGAATAATTGACCTAGTCTTTATAAAAAAAATATGCCTGAAGTACAGTAGTGCAACTCCAGGTTTAAGTCATATACAAAAACTTACAATCCTTTCCAATTCATTGAAAGGGTATATAAATACTTGACTAAAACTAACTAACTATGAAATTAAAATCCTACTTAATTGGTACAACTTGATTTGGATTATCTTCCTCATAGCAATCTGGCAGTCGGCAGCATGATTCATCACTTAGGATGTTTGCCTTTCGACCTGAGTTGGCATATTGCAAGCATTGGTTCCACTTCTGGAGTTCGGTTGAGACGAGAATTGAGTTGGGCAGCATAGGTGGCATCTTGTATATCGGGAATGATACACCCGATTACATCTGTCAGGCACTTAAGGGCGGCTCTCTGGCTGTATGGTTTGACTACGAACAACCAATAGGTGTCCCAAGTCAAACTGTTAATACCTGCAATCAATCTCCCATTCTTCTCCAGCTCTTGATAACATGACTGCTCCAATGTTTTAGCCGATAGCAATTTACCTCGGGTACATTGAGAGATCATGTTAGATAAGTAGAGAGTATCATTAATCAATTCAACCAAATTACTAGTGGTTAACTTGCATCTGGAAACTACTCTCTCTGCCTTCATTAACTAGGACTGCCATTCCATAAATATGATCTCTTTATGGGATTCTAAGATTTTTGGCAAATTAGCTGCCTGTCCCTCATCAGTGTCTTGCCACTCAAGAAAATTGGTCAAGGTATCATCGGCCTACTCCAAGTCTGTTCTAGCATCAACCGATTTATCACTTATTGGTGCTATTAAGTCACATAAAGATTCTGCTTGAGCGATTTGTTGACATAACAACCTTATTTGTGTTACCAATGCTTTGTTAACCTGTAATGCTTCGGCTCTGAACTCTGCAGGTTGTGGAAGATTCTTGGACTTTTCCATTTGGGCTGATAGTTGACCAATTTTCTCATCTTTAGATTTCCCCATCTATTCATAGACTGCTTTCAATTTTGCCAACGCTTCCGACAGCTCCTTCTGCTTTTGAATGGAACTTGAATCAATTCTTTGTTTTTCTTCCTACAATTGTTTATTCAATTGATTGTTTATTTGTTGATGTGTAGACAACTGCTGTTCAAGTTGCTCTGCCTTATGTTGTGCCTCCGATAACTGTACTTGTAGTGAGGTGATTGCTTGGTCCTTTTCTCTTAACAGATTAGTCACTTCTGATGCCTTATCCATGCTGGCCGCCGAATAGGCTCCAACATATTGGGACAATTTAGTAAGGTCATCAGAAAGATCAAATTCCTCTTTCCAGACCACATTGGTTGTCACTGTTTGTTCAGGGAATAGGGAAGGTTGATCAGTCCTCCTCCTTTTCTGCTATCTTTTTACTACAGCCCTGTGTTTGGGCTGTAAAAGACATCCAATGGAGGTATCCCCTCCACTTGCAAAACAATCTGATCCGAAGGATCCTTGGGAATTATCTCTATTCCTGTAGAAAGGGGTAGGCCGCTGGTTCCACTTGGAACCTCTTTAGATGTTGTATCCTGTGTGTCAGCCACTTTTGATGTATCGGCTTCCTTTGAGCTCTCAATATTGCTTATGATTGAGTCGAATTTTTGCCATTCCTGGAGCAATTTCGAGTCAATCTGGGCATCTACATTCACGTCTGTGCTGCTCTGCTCCTGCTCTTTCCTCTGTATTTCCTCTTGCTCTCTTCTCTGCATTTCCTCCTGCTCTTTTCTCTGCACTTCTTCCTGCTCTTTTCTCTGCACTTCTTCTTGCTGTTTTGTTTGGATTCCTCCAACAATTTTTCGATGTAGCAGGAAGTTCATTAGTGAGTCGCTGCTCAGGCTCACTTGATTTTGTCATCGGGGTCGTTGCTAATAGATCTAGAGGCAAAGTTTGCAACCTCTGTTCCCTAAGTCTGTTAAATTCAAATAACCTGCCATCATTATATTTCATTCTGGCTAGTGATTTAACCTGGAATAGTGACTCAGCTAAGGAGAATAGGTCATCAAAAATATCATCTTTATGGTCAAATTTAGTTAGTTTTGCCTGTTCAAGTGCATTGTAGGCGACTTTGTTTGGATCAAATCGCCTATTAGGAAGAGTGGCGAGATTCAGTGCCTTAATCTTATCTGCTTCTTTCCCTACATGTTTAAAGTCATGCAGATTGTAGACACCACATCTTAGAGGAAAAGAAGGCCAAACCTACTTATTTTTATTCCTTAGAGTCTGTGTAACTCCTTCGGATGTAATTTGATATGCTACCTCTCGGGCTAACAGTTTGTTAGGTATATACAAAGGGAGGACATGAGGCTTGGCCTAGCTACAAAAAACTCTTACATAGGTGAATTTTTCTTCTCCGAACCATCTCCCTACGACTGTCAAGTCAATCTCCGCTTGTGAGGAAATCTTAGGAGTAGGTTTGTCAAAGATGGCATAGTGAATGGGTAACATAAAACCATTGCAAACTTGATAGAAATGGTGTTTATAGTGGGCTTTCCATAACTTCTGGTGGTATATATGAATGGGCATGGGGTCTTGTGGAGTCCATATCCACCCAAGCACAGGAAATTCAGAATTAAAACACAGGGTGTCCAAGATGTAGGCACTATAGTAAAATGGGGGAATGAACCTTTCAGTAATGCAGGATTTGTTTCTAAATTCAAGAACTACGGTTGCTAACTTATCAGACAATATATTTCCCCAATCCATTATTTCACTATTGCATGTTACCTCCATCAAAGGCACCATCTCTATAGTAAAGTTTGTGGAATCATGTAACCACCACAACCTACACATCATTACCCTGGCATAACAATAAGGAGAACACAAGGAATCGACAGATTACTTACCCGAAGACTCATGCTTGTGTTTTTCTGGGTTTTGCCTCCAATCCCGAATGGGTTCTGATTCAATGTCATTTTCATTTCTGAATTTCTCCAAGAATTCCTTGTTGTACTTCTTCTCCGATGTAGGCAAATGGCACATTTGCCACAAATCATCAGGTTGAAACGAACCAAAGACTCTCCCGTTCATGGTGCAAAATGTCCTGTTTGTGATTGGGATTTCTTCAATTTCCCATCTCACTACATCTGTATATGGGAGAATTTGTTCTCAGGCTGCTATCCGATGAAGGTAAGAGTTGGCTAAATCCTTTAGAGCAACATCAGACTTCCGAGTCGTGTCTACTTTGGCTTGCACCATTGTTACCTCATGCTCTTCGGCATCAATCAGATTGTAGATGCTCAGCCAAGTAGTTTTACCAAGTCCGAGACATGTGGTGTCAGATATCAGTCCCTTTTTGCTTGCTCCTGGATTGGCAATATGTTGTCCTGTAACTGCCGAAGCGGAAGCTGTTGCATTTTTCTTAGATTTCTTCCCCATTTGGCTTGAATTTGCTGCTTCGGAAGAGCTCTGCACATGAGAGAAAATTAACGTAATGCGGAAAATTGGTAGCGCAAACCAAAGATGAACGAGATATATTAATCAATGAATAATGGAGGTTTTAACTTAAGGTGGCCGTGGATACAATCTCTGAAGAGATTTTAGCCTTAATGTTTCATTAAATGACCGTTTAAACCTGTCAATCCTTTAAATGCTCATCATATCATTTATTGGCCGAATGATTCATTTAAGCATGGCTTTGATGTTTTGGCGGTTGAGCGTAAGTGAATCGCTATCAGGAAGAGAAAGGCCTTTAATACTAAATAACCATAATATATCCTGGATTTATCAATATTTTTTGAAATTTTTGCTTTAGCTTTATCACAATCGACGATCGGGGGAAAGCTTAAGTTGTTGTATTGGTGTCCTTTCGGAATCCCCGATCGCTGATAGCGATATCGCCAATTCGCATCGGGAGTTTTAAACGAGGGCTTTAGATGCATGCATGGTACATCCCCAATCGCCGATAGCGATATCGCATCGGAGCGAGGAGGGGCCTTTTGTTATGATCGCTTGCCTTCCCGATATCCGATAGCCATTTGTGCATTGTCGCATCAGGGAAAATCAATGGGTCTTTTAAGTCATGCATCCTTTGTCATTGCGATATGCGATCTTGTGATCGCTTTATCGCAATAATAAAAGATTACTCATTCTTTATTATAAGACCGATTAAGTGATTTATCAAAAAGGTTTTATAATGTTTTATTTCTTTTCGGACCTTTTTGAATAATGATAAGTTGACACCAATGTAAATGAAAAGGGACCCATTTCATATTATAGTTTTGAAAAATGAAAATTGTATGAAATGGGGGGTTGTTGTAGGCCACAACAATTGGTGATTCACTGGGAGAAACAGTTATCTCTGAGAAGTACTGAAATACTTAAACTTTCTTTAAATAGGAATCTCATCAAAGAGGAAAATTCTAATATAACTAGGTATATATGCATTCCAAATAAAATAAAAACTATCTTTGCTAATTTCTTCTCTTGTTAAAATTAGATACATTCTAAGTTTTAAATTGGCCTCTATTGGTTGATAATGATAAAATAGAAAACCTTTCCAAATCAGCCTTTTTAATTGACTCCTTTGTCATAGGTAGAGCCTCTATTGCCAGCAAACGTTCATAGTTTCGACAGGGATACCTTTTAACCATGTTATTGTTCATTATTCCATCCATTTCAGAGTATGATTAAAAGAATGAATTCAAAACATGCTTTCATATTTTGTATCTCTTTTTGCTTTTCTACTATTTTGTAAGATAGAAAGTCATTGTCCTGGTTTGGTGGCCAGCTTTTTGATAGTGCCATTCACTGGTAGTAATCTAACCGAACAAGTTGGCTCGTGATGAGACCCCTTTTCTTATAATTCTAAGCCATTACCCTATTTTGGTATGCAGTGTTGGTAATGTCGGTTAAACTATTTCCCGATGATCATGGTAAGCAGGCTTGTAATAAGACCCCTTATCTTTTATATCAAATATTTTAGAATTACACTCTGAGTAATCACAAACTTTGATGAATGGGATGGACAATTTTCTCCTTAAGAGAGAATGGATGACAGGGTAAGAGTTGAAGATGCTGAAGTTGGATTAGTTTCTGTTTTGATATTGATAACCTTTTTTGTGACCAATTTGAAAACATAAAATGATTTACAATACTTCTAAACCTTGAGAAGAGTTCACAAAAATTGAAATGTGGTTTCAGAATGCAATTATACCTAGTTTCCTAGAAATTGTCCCTTTTGTTTAAGGCTTCTATTATTTAAAAGTAAATATCAACACTACTTCCTTGAGCAACTTTTAAATACAGCAAAGGTCAATGGAATATACCTTACAACTTTATTTCCTAATGGTCCTACAAACTACAAATTCCACTAAACTAAAAAAGGGAGAAGGGGTTACCTCCTCAATTGAAGAATTTCTTTAAGATGAGGCCATTAACAGGAAGAGAATCTCTCTTACCTGATAAATCTTGTAATATAAATGTCGAATGGCCTATCTTCTCGCAGATCTGAAATGGTCCAAGCCACATTTTCTGGAACTTGGTGTGTTTTCCTTTATCCTCATGGGCTTTGTCCCATTTTAGGACTAGATCACCGACTTGCAACTGTTTTGAACTGGATGAAGTTGAATCAAAGGATGACTTGATAATTTGCTGATGTTTTGCATGAGTAATTTTGGCCCTCTCTCTTTCCTCTTCTAATTTTAAGATTTGATCATGTCTAAGTTGAATAGAAGAAGAAGGGCTTTCTTCAATAAACTGAACTAGGGCTAGAGAAGGAAGGATAAGATTTGTTGGTAGCACTGCTTCTTTCCCATATACAAGATTGAATGGAGAAGAGCCTATGGAAGCCTTCTGTGTTATCCTATCATCCCATAGTGCGAATATTAAAGATTTGTGCCAGTTTTTATGATTCTGTTCAATAGTTCACTTAATAATCTTAACTAGATTTTTATTGGTAGATTCTGCTAAACCATTACCGTGGGGATAGTAATTAGCAGAATATTTCAATTTAAATCATCTTTTAATAACGAAATCAAACATAGCATTCCTATAGAAATAAGATACATTATCAAAAACAAGAGCATTTGGGACACCAAACCTGGTAATGATGAGTTGATCTATGAATTCCATAATTGCCTTAGGATTTGTTGTCTTTAAAGGAATCACTTCAACCCACTTGGTAAAATAATTAGTGGCAGTAAGGATATACTTATGTTGTTTGGACAAATGTGGAGTGATTCTCCAATGATGTCCAATCCCCATTGCTCAAATGGTTGTTCACTGTTAACTGGTTGCAAGGGGAAAGCTGGCTTTCTTTGTCTTCCACTAGAAGTTTGACAACTTCAGCATTTCCTTACATATTCATGAGCATCTCTGAACAGGGTGGGCCAATTTTATCCAGCATGAATGATTTTTTGGGCTGTTTTGTCAGCTCTGAAATGTCCTCCTGCTGGTCCATCATGTAATTCCTGCAAAACCTTTTGTGCTTCAGGTTTTTCTAGGCATCTTAAATCATAATTTTGCCTAAAACGTACATCATTAATGATTGTGAAGTTTCTTGCTTTTAATCTAATGGCCCTTTTGTTTTTATAAGACAGGTTAGGAGGTGCATATCCACTTTTCAAATAAAAGATGAAGTCTGCATATTGTGATTCAGAATCAGTAATACTTATCTGGTTGATTTCTTCGATATGTTCTGTATCACCTGGTTGTTGAATGTTGGATGCTCCTGCCAATAACCAGCAAAAACCTTGGCCTCTAACAATATTTGCTGGCTTTATTTCCAAGTCATATTCTTGAAGTGCTGTAACCCAGTTTGCCCTTTTTTCACCTAATTCCCTTTGGATTAATAGTTGCCTTACTACAGGAAAAGGAACTATAACTTTTGTATGGGCTTTTAAAAGGAAGAGTCTGTAATGTTTGACAGCTTTATACACAGCAAAGGCTTGTTTTTCTACTTCGGAGTAATTCAGTTCAGCACCCTGCAGGTTTGAACTATAAAATGAAACCGGTGCTTCCCAGTTGTGATCATTAATCTGAGTGAGTACTGCTACATAAGATGAATCGGACGAGATAGTATACAATGTGAAATGATTAGAAAAATTAGGAGTATTTAAAGCGGGGGCATTGATTATTGATTTTTTGATTGAATCAAATGCTTCCTTTTCTGCTGATCCCCATATAAACACTGAATTTTTCTTAATCATAGTTCGTAGTGGTAAAATGATGTGAGAAAATTCTGGAACAAATCTTTTGACAAAATTGATTTTGCCTAAAAATGACTGCATGGATTTTTTATTATGAGGAAAAGGGATTTCAGAAATTTCTTTAATCCTATCTGGATCAATATAAATGCCATCTTTGGAAACAATAAAGCCCAAGAGCTTTCCTTGATTAAGAGCGAAGAAGGATTTTTTGGGATTGAGTGAAATACCATACCTTATGCAACGTTCAAAGATTTGGTTTAAATCATGCAAATGATTGGATCTCTTCTTAGAAAATACAGTAATATCATCTAAGTAGACAACTACTGTTTTATTGATTAATCCTTTGAAAGCTATATCCATCACTCTTTGGAACGTGGCTCCTGCATTAATAATTCCGAAAGGCATTTTCTGATAAGCATAAGTTCCCCATTTTGTTCTGAATGTGGTTTTGATTCTGTCATCAGGATGGACCAAAACTTGGTTATATCCTGAAAAACCATCTAAAAAGGACATCAACTCAGAGCCTGCTACTAAATGGAGTATCTGCTCCATACCAGGTAATGGGAAATTATCTTTTAGGCTTGCCTTATCCAGATTTCTGAAATCTATACAAATCCTGATATCGCCATTTTTCTTCCTAACAGGCACCATATTGGAGACCCAGTTTGAGTGCCGAACTGGAAAAATAATCTTGGCTTTCAAGAGTTTATTGAGTTCTGATTTTATTTGACTCTCTATGTTTGGATGTATTTTCCTCAGCTTTTGTTGAACTGGTTTTGTTCTACAAGCATTGGAATGGTATGCTGGATGATAGATGTATCATATGTCTTTAAATCATCATATTTCCAAGCGAAGACATGTTTATTTTTCCTTAACAGTCTAATGAATGCTGTCTTTTCTTCCACAGAAAGTCCTAATCCTAGATTAATGTTTTGAGGATTTTTCTCAGTGCCAAGATTTATCAATTCAAACCTTAAGGTGGAACTTTGGAGCTTAGTATTGGTCACAGGTTTAAACCTGTCTTTAATATCATAAAGATCCTCAAGCTTCACCACAGGGTTCGGTATTGAGTTTTCCTCGTGCTTTCCTCTCATCTGAAGATCATGCTCGCTTTCCTCTATGATCTGATCATCGTAGGACTTTTCGGAAGTCAAAAATTGTAAGATGTCTTCATCGTGATTGAATACTCTCCAATTAGTGACATTTTCACGAATTGATGGTCTAGAAAGCAACTCTACTGAAAATCTATCTTGGCTATAATCTTCGGAAGGTAGGAGTTTGGAAGCAACATTGGCTAGTAAGTCGGCTGCTGAATTTTGAGACCTAGGGATAGAAGAAATATTGAATGCTGAAAAATGAGAGGTGAGTTCTTGTACCAGCGACTGATAATGTTTGAGGTGGTTTGAAAGACAATGAATCGTATTTCTCACATGTTTGATAATAATTTCTGAATCGCCGAACACTTTCAAATATTGAACCTTAAGGCCAATCGCTTTGTATAGTCCTTGGACTAAGGTTTCATACTCAGCTGTATTGTTTGTGCATTCAAACTCCAACCTACAGGATAGCATTGTTTTTCCTCCCTGAGGGCTAACCAAGATACATCCTGCTCCCTAGCCTTCCCTAGACTTAGAGCCATCAAAATATAGTGACCAAAATAAAGAATTATCAATAATTTTATTTACAGTTTTCTCAGTATCATTAAAACATCTTGACCTGTTTGTTTGTGAATAATTTTGGATCTGAGATGTAAAATTGTTTACTGAGAAAGGAGATGGTTGAGCTGTGAAATTTCCAAAGAATGATTTAGATGAATAATTCCCCAATATATTATTATTAAATGCTATTGGTTGATTCTCCTGTTCAAATTCTGTAACAGTATGGGTCATGTGTTTTTCCCGATTGATTTTTATTTGATTTGGATTTCCCTTGTAGGGTAGCCACTTGTGTGACCAATCTGTTGAAATATACCCATGGAGCTTCTCAGACCAATCCCTACTCAAGATTAAACCATAAAATTCAGGCATATCGGTGATTAAGATATCAATTCTTTGAACTACTCGTGGATTAGCCGATAACCTGATAGTTACAGAGTTAATTTCTCCTACAACCTGTACCTTGGTTCTATCTAACTGCACAACGTGAATTGCATATTTTTGGGGCTCAATGTTCAGTTTGGAACAAACCAAAGCTGGCATTATATTTGAGGATGCCCGTGTGTCAATCAAACAATTGTGTAGATTTCGATTATAAATCTCATAGGTTAAGAGGAAAGGAGGAGTATGGGAATTGAATCTGTCTCCAATCAGAATCGTATCAGTAGCTTCAATCTTGCTAGAAGGTGGTTGTCCTGAATCATTTGCATCTTTAGCACTGGGAAGAGGTGAAGAAGGAACAACATTCAATTCTTTGAGAAGCGATTTCTGTTGATGTTTTAGTTTACTAAGTTCAAACATAGTAATGTTTGCCTTAGTTTTCTTCATATCATCAACAATATTGTAATCCATTGAATCGGATACTACCAACGTTTTAGATGTTGAAGGTATATTTGAAGTTGAAGGTTGTTTTTGCGGAATCGTTGCAGCTGGCTTCTTTATGGATACATTTTCCTTTGTAGTAGTAGCACCTGCACTTCTTTTCTTTGAAGTTGCCTAGACGGGTTCAGGGGCACCTTTACTCCTAGTGGTGATAGGAAACTCTTCTTGTTCATTTTCTGTATCAGAGTTAGGCAGTATGAAATCCCACATTCCATGGAATTCAACAACTTCCTCTTCTTCATCAGTTGGTGAAATTGTTTCCTCTTCTTCTTCTTCCTCAGGGTCTGAATCTGCATTAGATATAACATTTGGTGGTTTTGATTCAGTTTTCTTGAAATTCCTAAAGGGCCTTTTAGTTGAGGTTTCTTCTACTTGTTTTTTGATTTCAACCATTTCATTTGACAAAGTCTTAAGGACTTTTTGCAGACCTTCCATATCATAGGGATCTTTAGGGGTTTTCTTCTTTGAATCATCTTTAAAGGAAACTCTTTTGGATTTTCTATCTTCAAGAGCAGCTTTCTTCTCTAGAGCATTAATACGTTTCTCTACAGCAAGTGCTTCTTTCATGTTTTCAGCTAAAGTTGGTTTTCTGGCCCTGTCTATGAAAATAGCTATATTGGCAGGTAGGGCAGTTATATACCACTCGCTTCTGATTTGCTCACTTGGTTTCGAGGCCATTGGGATTTATTCAAGAGTTTATTGAATCGCGCATTGAATTCTTTAATTGGCTCCCTATGCTCTATCCTAAGATTGTAGAGATCATTTATTAATGTGGCTAAAGATCTATCATCACCATACTTAGTGAGAAACTACTCTTGGCAAGTGGTCCAACTGGTAATGGATCCAGAAGGCAAGGAAAAATACCAGGATCCTGCTGATCCTTGCAAAGTGTAAGGGAAAAGCCTAACGACAACATCTTCCTCCATCACTCCTTTCAAATTAACTGATAACATGAAGTTATTAATATGTTCCTTAGCCTGTATTCCATCATCTGGGTTAAACTTGGGTAGCCATTTTTCAGGAGAATCAAGTAATGCATGTAATGGTGCAGGCATATTGACCGTACTAGGTCTATTCCATGGGTTTGCCATTGAAACACTAGTAGGGGATGAGATGGTTGATGAAATTGCAGATGATTGGGAAGGACTTGATATTGAGGATTGAGCAGGTTGGGATGTTGAAGTTCCTAATCCCTGATGAACAACAATGTGTAATGAGGGAGTGGATGGTTGACTTCGCACAGGGGAAGATGAGATGGAGGATGTGGATGAAAGTGCCTCACTGTCAGATCCTTCAGTGTTCTTCTTTGCCCTTTTCCTTTTAGGTAAGGGCAGCTCAGTGGGTTCAATACCGATCTTTCCGCTCTGAAGTCTAGTGAGGGGATGAGGTAGATTGAATTCTGAAGTCTCACTGCTTTGAGATACTTCAGATTTCTGTGGTGATATCGAGAAGCCTTGAAGTTTATGGATGAGTAACTGAACTTTAGGGGACTCGGGACTTAATAGTTCTGGAGTGTTATGGATTTGAGCAGTGGTAGTTGATTCATCTTCTTCTTGCTTGGATACTGGAGAACCAGCATGCAATTGGGAAGTACGAGGTGATGTGGAGGAAGATTTACTCTCATAATGGTCTGTAGATTTGGATTTTCTCGCCATTCATAGTTAGGCCCTCCTTCTAGTGCCAAAAATGTCGATGCCCCGAAAGTCGTTGTATCAACATTGGGGGATAACCACCCAGTCCGGACCTTAATATAGCTCCTTTTCTGTTTGGGATGGTGGCTCTGACTGGATATAATGGGACCAGTTTCCCAATAATGAATAAAAGGGGATGGATGAGTGATTGGTTTCTAATAAATGATAATGAATGGATGAATTAATCTAACAGCAAAAACATAAATGACTATTCTATCCCAGGAGGCTTCTATTCTTTTAAGTGTAATGCTTGATGATCTTTGTTCATAGATAGGCATATAGATGACTCTACACAATAAACATAGACATTCATTTACTTAATGATTGCTTTGTTCAAGTAGTTGAACAAAGTGATTAACAAAACATTATTACACTTATCCTTTTATATTACCGATACATGTATGATAAAATTAAAGCATGTTGTAAACATCCAATAGTGGAAATTGTAAAGAATGTTGTTAAAAACACACGCATATATCCGATAATAGCAAGAGCGATCAAACAACAATTCACATAAACAGAATGAGCTCAGACATAGATAGTAGTACCATATGAGCTGCAAATCATTCCCAATATCAATCGCTATTTGAATTCCTTCTTCCAACGCAGAAATACTTTTAAATAAGGGCAGTAGTGCACATTCACATAAAAGCTTTGTTATCAAAATTGGAATAATTGGCCCAACCTTTATAAAAAAATATGCCTGAAGTACAGTAGTGCAACTCCAGGTTTAAGTCATATACAAAAACTTACGACCCTTTCCAATGCATTGAAAGGGTCTATAAATACTTGACTAAAACTAACTAACTATGAAATTAAAATCCTACTTAATTGGTACAACTTGATTTGGAGTATCTTCCTCATAGCAATCTGGCAGTCGGCAGCATGATTCATCACTTAGGTTGTTTTCCTTTCGACCTGAGTTGGCATATTGCAAGCATTGGTTCCACTTCTGGAGGTCGGTTGAGACAAGAATTGAGTTGGGTAGCATAGGTGGCATCTTGTATATCGGGAATGATATACCCGATTGCATCTGTCAGGCACTTGAGGGCGGCTCTCTAGCTGTATGGTTTGACTAGGAACAACCAATAGGTGTCCCAAGTCAAACTATTAATACCTGCAATCAATCTCCCATTCTTCTCGAACTCTTGATAACATGACTACTCCAATGTTTTAGCCGATAGCAATTTACCTGGGGTACATTGAGAGATCATGTTAGATAAGTAGAGAGTATCATTAATCAATTCAACCAAATTACTTGTGGTTAACTTGCATCTGGAAACTACTCTCTCTGCCTTCATTAACTGGGACTGTCATTCCATAAATAGGATCTCTTTATGGGATTCTAAGATTTTTGGCAAATTATCTGCCTGTCCCTCATCAGTATCTTGCCACTCAAGAAAATTGGTCAAGGTCTCATCGGCCTACTCCAAGTCTGTTCTAGCATCAACTGATTTATCACTTATTGATGCTATTAAGTCACATAAAGGTTCTGCTTGAGTGATTTGTTGACATAACAACCTTATTTGTGTTACCAATGCTTTGTTAATCTGTAATGCTTCAGCTCTGAACTCTGCAGGCTATGGAAGATTCTTGGACTTTTCTATTTGGGCTGATAATTGAGCAATTTTCTTATCTTTAGATTTCCCCATCTGTTCATGTACTACTTTCAATTTTGCCAGTGCTTCCGACAACTCCTTATGCTTTTGAATGGCACTTGAATCAATTCTTTTTTTTTCTTCCTGCAATTGTTTATTCAATTGATTGTTTATTTGTTGTTGTGTAGACAACTGTTGTTCAAGTTGCTCTGCCTTCTACTGTGCCTCCGATAACTGTACTTGTAGCGAGGCGATTGCTTTGCCCTTTTCTCTTAACAGATTAGTCACTTCTGATGCCTTGTCCATGGTGGCCGCTGAATAGGCTCCAACATATTGGGACAATTTAGTAAGGTCATCAGAAGGATCAAATTCCTCTTTCCAGACCACATTGGTTGTCACTGTTTGTTCAAGGAATAGGGAAGGTTGATCAGTCCTTCTCCTTTTCCGCTGTTGTTTTACTACAGCCCTGTGCTTTGGGCTGTAAAAGACATCCAATGGAGGTATCTCCTCCACTTGCAAAACAATATGATCCGAAGGATCCTTGGGAATTATCTCTATTCCTGTAGAAAGGGGTAGGCTGCTGGTTCCACTTGGAACCTCTTTAGATGTTGTATCCTGTGTGTCAGCCGCTTTTGATGTATCGGCTTCCTTTGAGCTCTCAAGATTGCTTATGATTGAGTCGAATTGCTGCCATTCCTGGAGCAATTTCGGGTCAATCTGGGTATCGACATTCACATTCGTGCTGCTCTGCTCCTGCTCTTTCCTCTATATTTCCTCTTGCTCTCTTCTCTACATTTCCTCCTGCTCTTTTCTCTGCACTTATTCCTGCTCTTTTCTCTGCACTTCTTCCTGCTCTTTTCTCTACACTTCTTCCTACTCTTTTGTTTGGATTCCTCCAGCAATTTCTGATGTAGCAGGAGGTTCATTAGTGAGTCGCTGCTCAGGCTCACTTGATTTTGTCATCGGGGTCATTGCTAACAGATCTAGAGGTAGAGTTTGTAACCTCTGTTCCCTAAGTCTGTTAAATTCAACTAACCCGTCATCATTATATTTCATTCTAGCTAGTGATTTAGCCGGGAATAGCGACTCGACTGAGGAGAACAGGTCATCAAAAATATCATCTTTATGGTCAAATTTAGTTAGTTTTGCCTGTTCAAGTGCATTGTAGGCGACTTTGTTTGGATCAAATTGCCTATTAGTAAGAGTGGTGAGATTCAGTGCCTTAATCTTATCTGCTTCTTTCTCTGCATGTTTAAAGTCATGAAGATCGTAGACACCACATCTTAGAGGAAGAGAAGGCCAAACCTGCTTCTTTTTATTCCTTAGAGTCTGTGTAGCTCCTTCGGATGTAATCTGATATGCTACCTCTCGGGCTAACAGTTTGTCGGGTATATACAAAGGGAGGACATGAGGCTTGGCCTGGCTGCCGAAAACTCTTACATAGGTGAATTTTTCTTCTCTGAACCATCTCCCTACGGCTGTCAAGTCAATCTCCGCTTGTGAGGAAATCTTAGGAGAAGGTTTGTCAAAGATGGCATAATGAATGGGTAACATAAAACCATTGCAAACTTGATATAAATGGTGTTTATAGTGGGCTTTCCATAACTTCTGGTGGTATATATAAATGGGCATGGGGTCTTATGGAGTCCATCTCCACCCAAGCACAGGAAATCCAAAATTAAAACACAGGTTGTCCAAGATGTAGGCACTATAGTAAAATGGGGGAATGAACCTTTCAGTAATGCGGGATTTGTTTCTAAATTCAAGAACTGCGGTTTCTAACTTATCATATAGTATATTTCCCCAATCCATTATTTCACTATTGCATGTTGCCTCCATGAAAGGCACCATCTCTATAGTGAAGTTTGCGGAATAATGTAACCCCCACAACCTACACATCATTACCCCGACATAACAATAAGGAGAACACAAGGAATCGATAGAGTACTTACTCGAAGACTCATGCTTGTGTTTTGCTGGGTTTTGCCTCCAATCCCTAATGGGTTCTGATTCAATGTCGTTTTCATTTCTGAATTTATCCAAGAATACCTTCTTTTACTTCTTCTCCGATGCAGGAAAATGGTACATTTGCCTCAAATCATGAGGTTGAAATGAGCCAAAGACTCTCCCGTCCATGGTGCAAAATGTCCTATTTGTGATTGGGATTTCTTCAATTTCCCATCTCACTTCATCTATATATGGGAGAATTTGTTCTCGGGCTGCTATCCGATGAAGGTAAGAGTCGGTTAAATCCTTTAGAGTAGCATTAGACTTCCGAGTCGTGTCTACTGTGGCTTGCACCATTGTTACCTAAGGCTCTTCGGCCTCAATCAGATTGTAGATGCTCAGCCAAGTAGTTTTACCGAGTCCTAGACATGTGGTATCAGATATCAGTCCCTTTTTGCTTGCTCCTGGATCAGTAATATGTTGTCTTGTAACTGCTGAAGCGGAAGTTGTTGCAGTTTTCTTAGATTTCTTCCCCATTTGGCTTGAATTTGCTGCTTCGAAAGAGCTCTGCAGAGGAGAGAAAATGAACATAATGTGGAGAATTGGTAGCGCAAACCAAAGATGAACGAGATATATTAATCAATGAATAATGGAGGTTTTAACTTAAGGTGGCCGCGGATACAATCTTTGAAGAGATTTTAGCCTTATTGTTTCATTAAATGGTCGTTTAAACTTGTCAATCATTTAAATGCTCATCATATCGTTTATTGGCGGAATGATTTATTTAAGTGTGGCTTTGATGTTTTGGCGGTTGAGCGTAAGTGAATCGCTATCAGGAAGAGAAAGGACTTTAATACTAAATAACCATAATATATCTCGGCTTTATCAATCTTTTTTGACATCTGTGCTTTAGCTTTATCGCAATCGGCGATCGGGGGAAAGCTTAAGTTGTTATATTGGTGTCCTTTCGGAATCCCTGATTTCCGATAGCGATATGGCCAATTCGCATCGGGAGTTTTAAACGAGGGCTTTAGATGCATGCATGGTACATCCCCGATCGCCAATAGCGATATCACATCAGAGCGAGGAGGGGCCTTTTCTTATGATCGCTTGCCTTCCCGATATCCGATAGCCATTTGTGCATTGTCGCATCGAGGAAAATCAATGGGTCTTTTAAGTCATGCATCCTTTGTCATTGCGATATGTGATCTTGCGATCGCTTTATCGCAATAATAAAAGATTACTCATTCTTTATTATAAGACCAATTAAGTGATTTATCAAAAAGGTTTTATAATGTTTTATTTCTTTTCGGACATTTTTGAATAATGATAAGTTGATACCAATTTAAATGAAAAGGGACCCATTTCATATTATAGTTTGAAAAATGAAAATTATATGAAATGGAGGGTTGTTGTAGGCTAAAACAGATGGATACCCTCTCGGGAGATGATGAACTCGAGAAGTCTGCGTGACTCAACGTAGAAGACACACTTATGCGGATTAAGCTGGATATGATAGTGTTGACAGCGGAGGAAAATTTTGCAAAGGTGAGCTAGATGGTCCTGGCGCTTTGCTGAATGAGCCAACAAATCATCTAGGTAGGGCTGCACAATGTGTCGAATATCATGAAATGCATAAGACATTGCGCATTGGAAGGTGGCACTGGCATTTTTTAAACCGAAGGGGAGTTTTTTATAAGTGAAAGTGCCCCATGGACAGATAAAGGTGGTCTTATGTTGATCTGCAGGTGCAATATTAATCTGGTTATAACTAGAAAAACCATCCATGAATGAGTATATTTCACTACCGACACACTCATCAATGAGTTGGGCAATGAAGGGTGTAGGGAAGTTATCTTTGGGACAGGCGTGATTAATATCACGATAATCAACACATACCCTAATAGTGCCCTACTTTTTGGTCACATGAACAATATTAGAAACCCAATCTGTGAGTGGGATGGGGTAAATAAAACCAGCTTTAAGAAGCTTTTCAACTTCTGCTTTAATAGCTACAGCCTTTCGGGGGTGCACGGGGCATAGACGCTGTCGAACAGGTTTGGCACCCAGATATGTAGGTATCTCATGCACCACAATGCTAGGATAGATGTCGGGCATCTCTTCATAAGACCAAGCAAACACATCACGAAATTAGCGAAAAAGATTAGTATAAAGCCGAATCTCCTTCGGAGTACAAGTTACTCCAACACGGATGTGCTTGACAATCCCTGGTTGAATAGAGATGTCAATTGGCTAAGTTTGTGTAATGTTTCCCATATTTCCTTCAAAAGACACTTGATGAACTTGGATGGGTGTCTGACGGGGTCGAGATGGGAGATAAGGAGCAAACCACTCAAGACAAGTAAGCATTTCCCAATGTGCAGGAAGAAATGAGGAACGATGGTGATGATCAGACCAAGGGAGTTCCTTGAATGACATGGTCTCAATAATCACTTTATCAGAAGGAAAAAATTTCCTTTAAAGGGTCTGAAGAAGCACCATCTCTGAGCCAAGGCCATTGAACGTACGAGTCGAGAGCTCTGATTGAAGGAGCAGATTCAGAGGAGGGAGCTGATGCAAAAACAATTTCGACATAGTTGAGCTGGGCAGGACTCAACAGTATCTCATCACCCCAAGATTTTATCTGATCAGCGGGAGGAAGAACCCAAGGATCAGAGTGAACATAAATCATATTAATGGGAGCGATTTTGGGAGGTGGGAGCGAAAAATCACCTATAAGGGCAGGATCTTGAAAGAGCCCAACACCCATACTCTCACACGGAATGGAGGTATGCTCCACGAAAGGCACGTTGCCATCGGAGGAGGAGGAGGTGAAGAAGGACAACTGGTCTACTGTGACGATCTTCCCCTGATGAGGAAAATGAATGACACGAAATAGAGATGAAGCCATGGCTTGCATGGCATATGTCCAGCTTCGTCCTAAAAGGAGGTTGTAAGTTAAATTGGCATCAAAAAATTCGACCTCCACTTCGACTGTCTTCCCTTCCAAAGTAATAGGCAAGCGTTGGAGTATACCATAAGGACGAGACTCTCACCCATAAAAGGCTTCCAAGTTCATAGGAGACTGACTCAGAGTCAGAGAACCAATAGCCTTCCAACAAGCAACAGACATTATGCAAGTGAAAGCGCCTTCATCAATGATGGTATGATGAATCGTTTTAGAATTGATGATGACCTGGATAAGGAAGGCAATTTGGTGAGGCAGTCTCGGTATATGGCTGTCTAGGTCAAAAGTGATAAGGTCCAAGTTGGCCGGGTCAATGCCACCGATAGCCGATAGTAAGGACTTCCTTTGAGAGGGGTAGCTCTGGAGGACTTCTAATGCAGACATAGCTGATGGAGCCTGGGCTAAGTCCTCAACAATGTTATAGTGATGACCAACACGAGCATTAGGGTTGTATGAAGATTTCCGGAGCACACCTTTAGGAGGAGGTCGGATGACTGCTTCAGTTCTGGGTCACTCAATATGAAGGGGACTAGAACTGGATGGAGGAGCACTAGAGGGGACCTCAAGCTCCTTTCCGGTAGGTGACAGATACTCTTTTTCCTGAGTAATAATGTGGACAGGAATCGTCCCAGCCATAAATACCTGAGAACCAAAGGGAGAAGAGGATTGAGATGGATCAGCCACCATTTGAGTTTGCTACGAGGGAAAAGGCTCTTTAAGTACAGCAGGAGTCCCGGGGCCACCTTTTAACAAATGACTAACTTCAGACCACCTAGGGCAGTCTTTGGTATAGTGATCCTCGTCACAGATAAGACAAGGATACTTAGGCTTGCGTTTGGCACCTTCCTCGGGTGGAGGTTGTTAAGACCTCATATTGTCCCTTTTTGACCATACATTTTGCTATGATATCATCCTTTTCAACTTACATTTAAAAATTCCTTGTTAGTGTTTTAACCCAATTATCCCAAAGGTATGTAATGATTCTTCTCATCACTATACGTTTAATTATTTAGCATATAATCACAACATATTCAAAGTTAATATTTGAATTATTAAGTGTTGAACAGTTAAAGAATGATGTGCAGTCCGCGTTGCTGAAACAGCCTGGAGTTTGCGAGACTATTTTTGCAGTTGCTGAAACAGTAAAAATAGCAAGCGAATCTTGATGATGAAACAATTGAGATTTGCATTCTAAATTTGACAGTGGCAAAGGAACCAGACTGATCATCGAGGAAGCTGTTACACTGGATGTAACACCTATAATCTAAAGACAGCATTACTGTAATAGCATTTTGTTGACAATTTCCCTATTTTTGTATAATGGGTTAAAATAATGTAAATATTTTGTAATACATGTCTCCTCTTTATAAAGAGGAGACATCTACATTAGAGGGGGATGAACAGACTTTGGAAAAAGGCTTAGCTGAAGGAACAGGACTAGAATTCTTTTTGTAATATGACATATTGATGGATGAATAAAATTATGTTCTGAACATCTTTTTCTAGTTCTTGTTTCCTGGGAAATATTGTGAGGAGGACAAGACCCACCTTCATCACAAAATTCACCCATTATATTTCTGCAGTGTGTCAATTGTGTCTTTTATTCATGCCTTGTTAACAAGTACTGTTTGCTGAATATTGTTTATAATACCTTTGCTGAAACTCTGTTTCTTTCTCAATTGATTATTGTATTATTCACAGTTAGTTCATGAGTGCTTCACCGGTGATTAAGTTATAGAGTGAATTGGCAAGCTAACTAATCAGAGGCAGGTGCTGGAGATTCCCACTCTGGGGATAGGGTCCTGACTCTCTGTTACAACACAGCCATTGTTTTCTTTTGCAGATTGATTCTTTTCCATTCTATGATTCTTTGAGTGGAATTAAGCATTCTTTGATAGTATCTGCAATAGAGTGTAATTGTTGTAATGCAGAGTGGAGCTTCAGTTTGTTAAATTAAGGTGTGATTTGTTTTTACTACAAATTTTGTTGCTTTTAAAATTGAGTGCATATAGTACGCAGTCGCCTTTGAAATAACAAGACTTCCCTGTGTTGACAATTAATGTCGCACTTTGTTGTTTAATTCAATAAGCAATTAAAGTGACCAACATTTTGGCGCCATTGCTGGGGAAGGAAATTATAGATTTTAAAAGTACTAATGATTTCCTTGTAGACATGTAGGATGCATGAGAGGACGCAAGAAAACTAATCCTACAGGTGGAAAGGGCAAAGGAAGAGGAGGAAGAAAAACTTTCATCGATGAGATTATTTCAAAAGCTGGGACATCCCAGAGGTTAAGCTCTCGGAGGCCACATACTCAACACTCTCTCCAAACGGAATATCAAACAGAGGAAGTAGTGGGACCTGAAAGGGTTGTAGAAATAGTAGAACATACCAAAGAACTAGTGGAGGAAGTTGAAGAACCAGCAGAAGATATTGAAATTGAAGAACCAATAGAAGATATTGAAGTTAAGGAACCAATTCATGACATTGAGAGTCCAACGGAAAACACTGAATATCAGGCAAGTGCATCAGAAAAGCAACCAATGGATGGAAACAATGAAGGAATCTTTGGTGGAGGGCGTAGAGGTAAAGGAAGAGGTGAGAATTCTCTCTCCACCTTGGAATTCCCTATTGTTATAGGCATTTTTGTGCCTTACAACATGAAGCATGAAATGTCAATAATCTAAGGGATCCAAAGTCCCTAAACATGTTGTTCCTACCCCTAGAGGAACAAGGTCAGCAAACCACAGCACTAAATATCAGTTCTCCACCTAAAAACACTCAGAAACAAGCTAATTCTGGATCATGTCAACTGCTCCACTGAGCATCTGCGCTGAATGTCAAGAGCTACACTGTCTACTTGTGCTGAATGTCAACTGCAAAGAAGGCTACCTGCACTGGGCGAGTTGGGACAAGTGGCACAGTCATTCCTCAAGGTGTCAATGCCCAGGAAGCTTCCAAAATGACACTTGGATCAGGGAATTCGACTGGTGATGAGTAAGAGGGTCTAGATCTCCAAGTGGAAGCAAGAACCTCCAAGTGGACTCAAGAACTGAAGAATAACTGAAGTGGGAGAGGACACTAGTCAGCTTCATGCCAGCTACAAGCTGACTCATCCTTTCTCCAAATCTCCTATATATAGAGCTCTCTCATGAGGTCTAAGGAGGCTGGAATCTTGTGAATGTAAGGAAGTGCTGTTGGTTTGAGTATAGAACTATTGGGTGATTTTCTTGAAGGAGGTGAAGAGGAGATTTCTTTCTGCTGGGAGGTGATGCTGGATTGGGCCTTTTATGGTTGTATCACTTCCTGAACTTTACTTCTTCCATTAATAAAGCATTTGAGGTTCTTCTATATGCATGTGTCTCAATGGTGTATTGCTATACTTGTGTATTTGATTTATTCTAATCCTTGAATCAATTATGAATGTATGCTTCTTGTAGTTTCCCTCTCTTGCCATTTTGCAGGATCTTGGTGCAGCTGGACCAGTGAAAGAGCAAGGAGCTGGGAGCAAGCAGCAAAGAGAGAAGATTGGATCAATCATTAGCGGAAGGCAACGGTTAGTGGATCTCTTTCTCCCCTCTCTTACATCTCATAAAGAAGTAATCTCGAATAGCTTTGCTTTGATTGTTGCTGAGGTACTATCACCCTTAGAGTGGGATAGGGTCATTCCGTATTGGATACTTTTCCCAACAACAAATTGGCGACTCTGCTGGGGATTGTATCTTGTTGGTTGTTTGTGTTTTTGCTATTCATTTCATAAAGACAGGGAGTACCGAATCGAACTGCATTTGGATCTTTCAAATGCAAAGTAGAGGGCAGCTACTCTAGCTCAGTTTCTGGGCAAGTTTATGATTTGAAGAGCTGATCCACAAGGACTCTAAATAGCTCTTAGTGATAGCTTTTCATCCTCCTTTTCATCCCTTAGTGTGTACTTGATTGATAGCTTCTGATTTGGCCAAAAACTGTGAATTTTTGAGCAATCTGTGACCCGGAAACTGAGAAAAACGAAAGTTTATCTCTTCAGTGCAGGCACTGTGAAGGCAGTCTGCATTTCAGCGCAGTTCCCGAAGGGGCTACCTGCGCTGAAGGTCAAACTTCCATTGTACTACCTGCGCTGAACCAGTTTTGCCTAGTGCTACTGGGGTTCCCTGCTGTTTATTGCCCTGTTTTCACCCTTGTTTTTGCAGCCTGTTATCTGTCAATGTACCTATCTGAAACCAACTTTCCTCGCCACTATTCTGCCTCAGTTGTATAAAGAAATTGTATTTGTTCTTTGTGTATTTCTTATATCATTTGCAGTTTCCCATAACGAAAAGTGAACTAGTCTTGCTGTGACCTCTTAGATCTAGACCTATGATAAGTGTTGTTTTGATCTTAAGAGTTAGTTTGTTTGCTGTTCATAGCTGATTGAGCTTTTGCTTTCGTCATATGGTTTGAATTTATGTATTTCTAGTGTCGAAACAAGTAAATCTTAAGGTGTCTTTTGATTTTGGACAAGCTTGTTTGCTTTCACTTGAAATTGAATTCAAAGTTATACAACAGCTTTCTTTTTGTATTTCACCAACATTAAGAAAGAGAAAAGAAATACCTGCATTGTGCATGTGCATTTTGACAGTTTGCATGTTGATTTAGGAAAAAGTGCATTAGTGTGTGCTCTATGATCTGTGTGAAAAGATGATGTCTTTCTTTTCCCTCAGTAGTTAAGATTTTCAAAGTTGAAAGATTGAAAAGATTGCTTATCATCTTAGACTGCATTTAGGAGTGTTACTATACATCTCGTGGTGATCCATAAAGGCAAACTGCTAAACAAGATCAACCTTAAAATAAATTGAATTTACATAACAACGCATTGAAACATAACACAAACACATAGAGGTCTAAGCTAGAGACATGTTCCGGCGTCGTTAAACGTGATATCTTAGCGTTGAGTGGTTGGGTGATTCCTCCACGGTGAAGCGATAAGTATCAATACGGACTTGTGCTCCCACGTACCATCGCGTATATATTGGGAGACCCCTATAGGAACAAAGCCTTTATCCATAGGAAGCCGTGTCGGCCGCCCTACTGATCGCAATGCAGTGAACACAGCATTCACGAAGATCGACCACCCGTACCGTAAAAAGTATACTGCGGTTTTGCGAAAAGTTTGGCACACCCTCTGCCTAGATCTCCAGAGTAGTTTCTTTTGGCCTTTTTCAAACTCTATAACTGAAAAAGTCCATCTGAGCATTTGTCACTTCGGGCTCGTTAAAACATCGAAGGAGACTAGAGTCATCTTTAGCTTTTTCTCGACTCTTAAAAAGTGAAAAAGCAAGTTGTGTCTAAAGCGTCGTTATAAAATTTATTTTAAACGGAACATAATCACCTCCTATTCCTGCATTGATCTGTAGGTTGAGAACATGGAACGCCCCAACCAAGGAATTCCACATGATGGAAATCCTAGTCCTTTCTCCTCTTGGGGAGAAGTTGGTGCGCCCCACATGGCCACATTGTCGCTTCCAGGACTGACAATTGGCCTGCCTATTTGGCTATTCTCAACCAATGTAGTTCAGAACACCATGGTTCCTGAACAGTCGAGTCAACAGTTAGATCATTCTAGAGCTGCCCACCAGCCTTCTACTTCCTATCACTCTTCCTCCAATCCTTCATCTTCGCAAGGTAGAGCCGGCAAAAGCCAAGCTCCCATGGAGAAGAAGGAGAAGAAGAAGAAGGAGCCTAAGGTGACTGGGGGCAAGCAAAAGACATCTGACAAAAATCCACACACAGCACAAGCCGGGCCTAAATCGCCATGTGTCATACGTAGAGGAGACCACTTCCATAGAGATTGTCCCTGTATTCCCCGGATACTAAGGGACTGGTCCCCTCGTTTGCACAGTTCGGGAGCATCAACCTCTGATAGCCATGTTGAATGCTTACCGTCAACCAGCGAAAGTGAAGGTTCAAGACAAAGAGGGGGAGCAAGATTCCCCTGCAGACTGTGTGAAGGCGATCACGCCATCCACCGTTGTCCCTTCTTAGACGGAGCGAAGAGAGTTTTGGAAGATCGCCCGGTTTCACCGTTGAGACTTCCTCCTGGATACAAAAAACTCGTGCCAAGTCCTTCGTTGGTTGAAAATACAGCTGGCCCACTCAAGTGGTCAGCTGAAGCGTCAGTCATTGAGAATGAACCTACTGAATCCAGACTGGATGAAAGTCCAAAGGTCGAAATGGTAGTTGACCTGGTTCTTCCTTCAGAGGTTTCATCCTCAAATGACACCGTCACTGAAGATTCATCTTCAAATGACACCCTCACTGAAGAGAATAAGGATGACACCATCCAGATTCTTTTCATCAACACCGACTCTGATGAGCATCAGGGCAATGCGCCCATTCCTTTATCGCAGGAAGGAACATCGTCAGGGTCATATCTGGCCGTGTATTCGGTCCCACCGCCAAGCAACCTGGTTGTGTCCTTTGATTGGAACCAACTAGGCAGACCCCGGTTGCCAGCCAGTGTACCATTCAGAATCATAGTCCAAATTTATAGAATGGTAATGGCTGGAACTATCATTGATGAAGGGGCATCTGTGAGTATCCTTTCCTCTATTGCTTGGAAAGCACTGGGTTCCCCGGAGCTTTTTCCTGAGATAAGAAATCTCTCGGGTTTTGATAAAGGAACCAGTCGACCATTAGGGATCCTCCCCAATGTGCCTGTTACATTGAAAGGGAAGACCGTTCAAATGAACGTGATGGTCGTTCAAGGACCCTTGGATTATAACACTCCTTGGACGAGACTATATATATTGCATGGGAGCAATAGTCTCCTCACTCTTTAGAGTAATGTGTTTTCCACACGAAAGAAGAATGGTCAAGCTCGTAGACCAACTTTCATTTCCGGGATCACGCATCGCAAATAGTCACATACCAACCCTCAATGGTCTATTCACTCAAGAAATTTCTCCACCCCCAATCCTCCTTCCCGATGAGTGCGAATGATTCGGAAAGATGGGACTGGAACCCAGGGGGCATGCATCCTGGTCTGCTTCGGGCAGAGGAAACCTTGGGTATAAGGCAGAATTTCCACGAAAGAATATGACTAGTCCGTACCCCGTCCGTGGATGGAAGAGGGGTTCTTCTAGAATAGGATTCTTTTGTTAAGGTTACTTGTTTGACAAAGGTCATTCACCATTGTCTACTTCGGTAGACAGTGTCGATGAGATGTTTTCGTTTGATGGTGTTAACAAAACAATCTTTGGGTAACCAGAAAGAGGCAAGCCTCACCCTTTAAAACAAATGTTTTGACGGATAAGTAGGGGCAGCCTTGAAATTTTACTTTATACCTGGGGGCATGCAAACCTTTTGGAGTGCAAGCAAGGGACGACTATTTATTTTTTTAAATTTTTAGGTCCTCCCTTTAAACCTGTAGGTCTAACCCTTTAAACTCGTAGGATTAGCCGTTTCCGAACTTGCATAAAGAAAGGATGAGAAGGAGCATAGCTTCGTGGGATAAAGCTCCATAAAAAATAGCTATCTCACAGGAGACATTCTTATCTTATGACTGGTATATCGAGCAGTTTTACCGCGGAATTTATGCTCGTTAAAAAATAGAAAAGCGAGATCCGAGCAGTTTTAGCACATAGTTCATGCTCGTTAAAAAATAAACATAAGATTGAGCATTCAAGCTCATTAAAAAATGAACATACCCCGGTAAATAACCACTGTGATCGTAAATTTATTAGCCATAAAAAGCCTTGGTCGTGTTTTCACCTGCCACCTCCATTCCATTTGGCCAATCGTTCACCTCCATATGATTGTTTACCTATTTTGAGGAACAGCTGCGAAGAGTGATTTCACTTAGCCATCCTTGTGACACTGCCGTGATTGGAAAATTCCAACCTGTACCTGGAATCTGCTTCTATCCCTGTTTATCACTCGTTCCTCAAAAGACGAGTCTTCTTTGAGCTCTTTTCATCTGACTCGTAAAATATGAAAAGTTTGCCGAGTTTTGGCCTTCCAGCTCGTTAAAGTGACCGGAAGAGCTATCCCTCCTCTAGATTTTAATATTTTTGGACCTGAGGGATTATTACACAAAAAGGTTGAGCGCTTGTTTTATTCGGCTCGTTAAAGTTATCGAAAACTCATCCCTTCTGTATTGTTTTATACTTTTTCGGACTTAAGGGATTAGATGACGAAAAAGGAATTTTGGAGTTAACTTTCTGTACCTTTTCAGACTCTCTAAAAATGAAAAGGACCGAGTTTTCCTTGTCGTTAGACTTGTTAAAATAATTAAATAGCGACAAACTTGTCTTTTGACGAGAACGAGTTTCCCTATCGCTAGGCTCGTTAAAACATAGCGATGGGCTTGCCCGAAGGGCAGGTTATAGAACAAGCATATGTTATCCTCCTCAAGCTTGACAAAAATAAAGAGGTACTGGTCAGAAATGACTGGGGAAAAATTGGGAGAATCTCAAAGCTTTAATGGTAGCAAGTCGCTCTTGAACATGACACTTTTCCTCCGTATCACATCGGGTTGGGTTGTTTCATTCACCGGTCTCATCACCATGGTCTTCGCCAAACCATCCACATTTGGGGTAATGCTACCGATCCATCGCATCAGTGTCGTTATATCTTCAAAGAGATGTTGTTCAGAAAGAGTCAACCGTGTCCCATCCACTGCCATACATTATCCTTCATCCACCCATGATCGCCACCCTGAATCATATTTCACAGATTGTTTTTACCTCCACTAAAATCATTAGCTCCGTTCCGTGTCACTGATGTGGGATTCATTAAGGCCCTCCTTTGACGGATCACTTCTTGTCAACTTCAGCTCATTATCCAAGAAGTAGATCTAGGAACACCCCCCTCAGTACTTTGAAGCTTGCATGCCTCAATGGCAAGTTTCTCACTTCCGGCGACAGGTAGTCATCAATGACCTTCGACCAGAAGATTTTGCGTGGTGTTCGACGCCAAGTCCTTTATTCACACCACGTGAATTGTACTGCAGTACCTTGAGGGTCATTATCATTATCAGTGATTCCTGTCGCGCTTGTTAACGGTTTACATTATTGACTGGTAATCAAGCGATGTCTTTCCATGTTCGACTTCAGCACAATTCTCACATGGATCGACTTGTACTTAGAGTGAAGATCGAACGAGTTTGAAGAACCCGGATCTAGTTTCATCCATCCGGGCTGCGATATATATTCAGGAAATATAAAAACATTTGACATGTACATCATTGCAACAGATGATCATCCTACTCAAAGGATGATAATTTCAGCAGAGAATTATCAGTCTACCATCAGACGATCGTCTGTTCCATGTACTAAAATGAATTTATAAAGCTGAGCATGGGAATGCCCGCCTCAGCTAGATCATGAAAGCAGAATGAAAAATAATGTATTGTATTGTACTTTATTACAGGTCACCTCTCAGCGATTGAATGAACTTCGGATCCTCCTAATAAAGCATTTCACCCAATAAACGACCTCATACCTTAGGGGGCAACTGTTATAGACATTTTTGTGCCTTACAGCATGAAGCATGAAATGTCAATAATCTAAGGGATCCAAAGTCCCTAAACATGTTGTTCCTACCCCTAGAGGAACAAGGTCAGCAAACCACAGCACTAAATATCAGTTCTCCACCTGAAAACACTCAGAAACAAGCTAATTCTGGATCATGTCAACTGCTCCACTGAGCATCTGCGCTGAATGTCAAGAGCTACACTGTCTACCTGTGCTGAATGTCAACTGCAAAGAAGGCTACCTGCGCTGGGCGAGTTGGGACAAGTGGCACAGTCATTCCTCAAGGTGTCAATGCCCAGGAAGCTTCCAAAATGACACTTGGATCAGGGAATTCGACTGGTGATGAGTAAGAGGGTTTAGATCTCCAAGTGGAAGCAAGAACCTCCAAGTGGACTCAAGAACTGAAGAATAACTGAAGTGGGAGAGGACACTAGTCAGCTTCATGCCAGCTACAAGCTGACTCATCCTTTCTCCAAATCTCCTATATATAGAGCTCTCTCATGAGGTCTAAGGAGGCTGGAATCTTGTGAATGTAAAGAAGTGTTGTTGGTTTGAGCATAGAACTATTGGGTGATTTGCTTGAAGGAGGTGAAGAGGAGATTTCTTTCTGCTGGGAGGTGATGCTGGATTGGGCCTTTTATGGTTGTATCACTTCCTGAACTTTACTTCTTCCATTAATAAAGCATTTGAGGTTCTTCTATATGCATGTGTCTCAATGGTGTATTGCTATACTTGTGTATTTGATTTATTCTAATCCTTGAATCAATTATGAATGTATGCTTCTTGTAGTTTCCCTCTCTTGCCATTTTGCAGGATCTTGGTGCAGCTGGACCAGTGAAAGAGCAAGGAGCTGGGAGCAAGCAGCAAAGAGAGAAGATTGGATCAATCATTAGCGGAAGACAACGGTTAGTGGATCTCTTTCTCCCCTCTCTTACATCTCATAAAGAAGTAATCTCGAATAGCTTTGCTTTGATTGTTGTTGAGGTACTATCACCCTTAGAGTGGGATAGGGTCATTCCGTATTGGATACTTTTCCCAACAACACCTATTGAGGAACTTCCCAGAGGTACAACTCCTATGAAGAATATTCCACTCTCAGCCCTACCTAACTTCCATGGTTTATCCTCTGAAGACCCTGATGAGTTTCTTTTTGAGTTTGATATATTGTGCAGAAGTTATGATTATGTTAATAATGCTCAAAAGTTAAAGTTGTTTCCAGCAACACTAAAAGGAAATTAACTAAGATGTTTTATGAGCTTGGGAGGTCATGTGATCACAACATGGGATTAGATGAAGGAGAAATTTCTGGCCGGACGAGAGAAAAAAGGGAGGAATTATTCAAGATGGTTCATAAGGAGGATGAAAATCTGGAGGAATTTGTGGAAAGACTCCAGTATAATCTACAGAGATCTGATCACCCTGATGTAAGTAAAGATATTCTTAAAACAATATTATTGAAAGGGGTAAGGGATGATTGTTTAGATATGTTAAATATGCTTGGTAAAGGGGATATATCTAAAGAATCGTATGATGAAGTTATTAACCTCTGCAAGAGGTGTTCAAGAGGAGCTGCAAATAAATCAAAGAGCAGGGGTAGTACTTATTCAAGGGTCCAGAAATCAGCTAGTGGAGGAGCAACAAGAGCTGAAATAGGTAATCTACTTGAGTAATTCAAGACTAAAATGTTAAGTTCTTTTTCTTCACAGATTGATACCTTGCAGGTTAAAATGAAGCAGGCAGAGGCAGAAGCTACTTTGGCCATTTTCTGCCCTAAATGCAGTGAAAAACACCCATTGAGGGAATGCCCACTGGATAAGGTACCAATCTGTACCATTTATGAAAAGGACCATGAAGCTAAACAATGCCCCTCTTTACCAGGGATAAAAGCAACGTTACAACCAACTGAGGAGGAAGCTGAAGCAGTTTATCTGCTAACACAAAAGAGGCAACGACAACCACGAGGACAAGGTACGAACTCTAGTATGCCATTTAATCGTTGGAATAATTATCCTTCTTTTAATCAAGCAAATTACCTGCCCTTTAACCAAATGAAATACCCACCCTTTAATCAAATGAATTTACCACCCATGCAGCAAACAAACCCTCCCTTTATAGACCCTGCAATGTGGACTCCCTAGCTTCTATAGCAATCTTATTTTAACCAGTGGAACCCAAACTGGAGAGCTCAACAAACTCCATTCACAAACCAATTTCCTCAGTTCCAGCAACAACTTTCTCTCCCGTCAGGTACCCCACCGAATAATCAGACCATGAAGCCTCAGCTGCCTGTACAACCAAACCCTAACCCTAATAATAATAAAGTTGTGCAAGTCATCGACATTCAGAACCTGCCTACATCTCCTATGCAATGTAATGATATTCATTTACGATCTGGGAGAGTAGTTGAGCTGATTATAGATGATACTACCTCTTCCGACTCTGATAAAGAAGAGACAGAAAAGAATGAATCATCTAATAAGGATGTTGAAACAGCCAAGCCATCCTCTAATAAAACTGTTGAAACAGCAGAGCCACCATTCCCTGAGCATTTGGCTCTCACTAAGATGCCTGAGTCGCCTGATTTTAACCTTTTAGGGGAATTTCAGAATCTGTATGTTAAAATTCCACTTTTACAAGCACTCAAAGATGTGCCAATCTATGCCAGAACCGTTAGAGACACTTGCATCAAGAAACCTTGTAGGAAGGCTAAAGATCCCCTTACAGTTCATGTGATGGGTGATCTAGTTTCTTTAATGTCAGGAAAAGTTCCCCCTGTAAAATATGGTGACCCTGGTCACCCCATGGTCACAGTACAAGTTGGAAAAAATATTGTTTCGCGAGTTCTGGTAGACCTAGGTGCTACTATAAATATTATGACCCTTGAAACTGCACAGCTATTACAGTTGAAAAATGTAATTAGAGAGACACCAATTATTCTGGAATTAGCTGATCGTTCCACAATCAAACCAGAGGGGGTTATTGAAGACCTGATAATTTTAGTTGAATCCTGGAATTAACCAGCTGACTTTGTTGTGTTACAGACTAAAGCAAAGTTGGGGGGGCATCCTCTGATCTTGGGGAGACCCTAGCTGGCTACAGCAGATGCTTTTATCAGTTGTAGATCAGGTTCAATGAAAATTTCTAATGGATGTGAAACTAAGCAGCTTACGTGTACCCTCATGCTACACCTATGATTAACAATGATGATTCTGTATGGTTAGACTATGAGGATAATGATACTCAACCCATTTTGACCATTGGACAAGCCTTAACTCTTAAAGATACCACAGAAGATGAAGTAATTAGTAATTTTATTTCTGAACCTTCCTCAGTTACTTCTGAAACATATAATCAGTTAACTGCAATTCTGGATCCTGAAACACAACAAAAGCTTAAATCTGAAAATTTACCTCAAACATCAACTGCTATCTCCTCTAAAAGCATAACAGTAGAAATTGAACCTAGCAAAACATTGAACATAAACCCCAATTTATTAGATGCTGAAACACAACAGCGAATGAAGTTGCTCCGTGAGAACAAGGAAGCATTCGCATGGGATTACAAAAACATGAAGGGGATCTCTCCTAAATTATGTACTCATCGTATCTATATTAAGGAGGGGGCCCGACCAGTCTGTCAACCCCAGTGGCGAATGAATCCTAATTTGAGGGAAATTGTTAAGGAAGAACCTCAAAAATTGCTTGATGTAGGGTTTATATAGCCCATATTTGATAGTGAATGGATTTCTCCGTTGGTAATAGTACCTAAGAAAAATGGGAAGTGGAGAGTGTGTGTAGATTATAGAGCCTTAAAAAAAGCTACCCAAAAAGATCATTTCCCCTTGCCATTTATTGATCAGGTGTTGGACAACTTGTCAGGAAAGAAATTCTTTTCCTTTTTAGATGGTTTTAGTGGATACAACCAAATCAGAATTGCACCTCAAGATCAAGACAAGACCACTTTTACTAGTCCTTAGGGGACTTTTGCTTATAGAGTTCTCCCATTTGGACTATGTAATGCTCCAACAATGTTTCAAAGAGCAGTGATAGGAATTTTTTCTAATGTGCTTAATGATTCTTTGGAGATATTTATGGATGATTTCACTCCCTATGGTGTCACTTTCGAAGATGCGCTACAAAACCTTGAGAAAATACTTAAACGATGCATACAAGCTAATATTTCTTTGAGTACTGAAAAATGTCATATGATGATAAACAAAGGAATTGTACTAGGACACTATTGGAAATAATACTGAGAGGGGGGGTGAATCAATATTATCAAGTCACTTATTTTCCTTTTCAAACCCAGATCATATACGCTACTTCAGTTAGATAAAATCATGTATATACGCAACTACAGAGAAGGAAACCCGCGTATGCAATGCAAACTTATAATTTAATTTATCCTACTGATGTTGATCATTAATCTGTGTATTAGGATCAAATAAACAGTAACCATAAACATTAAAACAAATCCAAAGACAACCACACACACAAGAACACAATATATAAGGTGGAAACCCAATGTGGGTGAAAACCACCTGCTGCAATTCGTCTCTACCTTCTTTAATTAGAAACTTCTTTTTACAATGTACTGGTGCAGTCCTTTACCAGTACGCAGGCTGAAACCTACAGAGAGCTACAACCCTCTCTCATTCTCCATCTTCTCCTGGAAGGGAGCCATAACCCCCTTAGCTCTTTCACTAGCCAAGATACTAGTACGTAGGTGCTGGCTTACAGAAGGCTACAACCTTCTTTTTCTTCCAGGGACCACGCTTCATAAATTTTCAGACAGGATCCATGAACATCAATCAATCATCAAGAATTTCTGCATCAAACAATCTCCTTTTCACCAATTAGAACTGAATCAAGTAGATACTTCTCTGACAGCTGTACCCAAAACACAGTAACAGTAACCACACACCAAATTCTAAACCCAGAACACTACAACAATAAATAGAAACAACTAGATCACAACTCAAAAGATATACGCTACTTCAATAACCTGAAACCTGCGTGCATATGCTTTTGTGTTTGGAGAAACATGCGTATACGTTGTTTTTATTCACTAAACTAGCATGTATACGTGCCTTCCCTTTACTGAACCTACGTACAGATCTATAAAGGATAATTCACTCTTTCAAATATTCAGACCCATATTATTAGATTTATGGATCAAGCATGCGCCACATATAACAAATCAAGATCATACAAAGATATTACCATTCAAGGCTAAATATTATGACCCATCAATAGAACTTATCCTTCTCTTTGCGCTAAGGTTCCTCCATTCAGATCCAGATCTGCACCATAACCTCAATCACCAATTTCAGATCTAGCACTTATTAGATATTCAATTAATTAAGATCATCCTTTGCCAAATGATCTCTTTCCTCTTTTATAGTCTTAGGCCTTTCACAATACTATAGTCCAAAACCATAATAAAATAATACCATGGACCCAATACTTGGGATCAACACTTCTAACGAGATACCAGGGTCCAAAACCATAGGTCTAAATACCAAGGACTAACTACCACGGACCAAAAGTAAGTTCTCCAACATATACGCGCTTTTCCTTGCGTGAAAGTGCGTGTATATGCACACGCCTTTGTAACGTCTAACCCATGTGTATACACAGTTTAGTCTAGATGAACCTGTGTATATGTCTTTTCCTTCATTCTGAAAGCCTGTACTAAGATCTGTCACCAAAGAGAGTTGCCATCAAGGACAACACTTGTGCCATAGCTCCAAACCTGTGCCATAATGCCAACAATCTCCCCCTTTGGACATGATGGCAACCCCAAGATCCTCAAATTCATTCTCCTCATTTGTCATCCAGGGCAAAGGGTTGTGCTCCCGCTGAGTACATGCTGAAATCTCTGCCCTGTTGTGCTGACCATGCTCCCCCTGACTATAGGCAAGCTCTGCAAAAAGATGTTATTCAAGAAGAACCATGACTTATACATCATAAAAGACCTTCCTATCATCAAAAGACATAATACATACATCCATCACCCAACCAAGTGGGGATCATCCACCCAACCAAGTGGGGATACATAAAAAATTTACATATGACAACCAAGTACATTACATCTTCATCCCAGTCATAGTGGGGAAACCAAAATAGGCCATTACATGACCTTGAAACCATAAAAGAGATACATGACATAGAGATGAAATATCTAGAGCAAGACTTATGAGATTCACCAATAACTGATATCAGTAGCATCTGTCAATCACCATTCAAATCAGCAACCATGATTTCCTTCTGTTCTCCCTCTACCTTTGTTCCACCTAAAAACAACAACAGCTATGACCTAGAACCAAAAGCTTCTAAGATAATGCCAACAATGCATCATTAGAAGTTTATCTGCTCCCCCTGAACCTGTGCCAGATGGTCTCTATTAGACCCATATCAGACTATCTTCAACCAGAGCCTGTCCCTACTGATATCCATCAAGCCTCCATATATGCGTCTGTCTCTGCACAAACCAGCATATGTACGCAGATCCTCCTTAGGAAACTCGCGTGCACCCATTTTTCTCTGAAACAGACAAAGTTTAACAGCAAGATGATGCATCAACTACTCCCAGCTTCTGTCTGAGGTATTCAAAAGTTTCCCTAGGCAGTGGTTTGGTGAGTATATCAGCAACTTGTTCCTTAGAGGGAACATACTCCAGCTTGACCTTTTGTTCCAGCACTTGTTCCCGAAGAAAATGATATTTGATAGGTATGTGCTTAGTCTTTGAATGCATGACTGGGTTCTTTGAAATGTTGATTGCACTTGTATTATCACATAAGATGAAGATAGGAGGAGTACAAGTGATTTGAAAATCCTGCAATGTTTGCATCATCTAAAGGAGTTGAGTGCAGCAAGATGCAACAGCCACATATTCCGCTTCAGTTGTAGATAAAGCAATCAAACTCTATTTCTTTCTGAACCAAGATACTAATCTAGAACCCATAAAGAATGCACCACCACTTGTTCTCTTTCTGTCATCCACGCTTCCATCCCAATCTGCATCTGTATAAGCATGAAGAGTGAGATCTGTATCTCTAGGATACCATAAGCCATAGTTTTGAGTTCCTTGAAGATACTTGAAAATTCTCTTCACTGCCTAAAGATGAGTTTCCTTTGGATTTGCCTGAAATCTTCCAACTATTCCCACTGCATGCATGATGTCTGGTCGGGTACCTGTCAAATAAAGCAGACTTCCAATCATGGATCTATAGGTTGGTTGATGCACTGCTGCTGATTCATCATTTGCACTGAGGTTGCATCCTGTAACCATAGGGGTACATACTGGTTTTGCATCTTCCATGCCATATTTCTTCAAGATCTGCTTGAGATACTTGGTTTGAGACAAAAAGATACCACCTTCATTTTGTTGGATTTGCAATCCAAGAAAATATGTCAGTTCTCCAAGAAAAGACATTTTGAATTCTTTCTGCATCACAAAGGCAAAGCTTTGACTCATAGCTTCTTCATTGTTGCCAAAGATAATATCATCTACATACACAAAAAGTATTAGCAATTTGTCATTTTCAATTTTTATACAAATATTGCTATCTGCTGATCCTTTTGAAAAACCTTGTTGATGAAGATATTTGTCCAAACAGTAGTACCAAGCCCTTGGAGCCTGTTTAAGACCATAGAGAGCCTTTTTTAGTCTACATACAAGATTTGGATCATTCCCAAGAATGAAACCATCTGGTTGCTCAATGTAAACTTCTTCTTCTAAGTCTCCATTCATAAAGGCTGATTTCACGTCCATTTGAAATACTTTGAACTTCTGAAAGCTAGAGAGAGCAAGGAACATTCTAATGGCCTCAAGTCTAGCAATGAGAGAAAAAGTTTCTTCAAAGTCTATTCCTTCTTGTTGAACGTACCCTTTACAGACAAGTCTGGCCTTGTTTCTAATCACTTCCCCATTTTCATTCAACTTGTTTTTAAAGATCCATTTTGTCCCTATGAAATTCTTATCTTTTGGTCTAGGAACCAACTCCCAAGTGTTATTCTTTTCGATCTGCTCAAGTTCTTCATCCATTGCCTTGACCCAACATTCATCTTTGCATGCCTCTTTTACATTTTGTGGTTCAGTGGAGGAGAGCAAAGCCAAATAGCTTGAGGCTTCTGCAATTGTTCTTCTTGTTTGTATACCTGCCTCTTTTTGCCCCAAAATTTGAGATTCTGGATGATTCTTCTGAACGTACCTGGATGGAGTCTTATCTTCTATCCTTATCTGTTCTTCTGGTGCCTCTTGAGCTTCTTCTTCATCATAGTTCTGATTTGATGTTGAAGGATAGTCCTCATCATCTTCGAGATCTTCGGAATTCACTTGCCTAGGAATGTTTCCTTCTTCATCAACCACTACATCAATGCTATCAACAATTCTTCCAAGTCTTTTGTTGTAACACTTATATTCTTTGTTGTGGGGAGTATAACCAAGGAGAATGCCTTCATCTGCTCTAGGTTCAAACTTGCCAAGATTTTCATAATTATTTTTAATATAGCATTTGCTTCCAAAAATTTTGAAATGTTTTACCGAAGGAGTCTCACCATACCAGAGCTCATGAGGAGTTTGAGTGATGTTCACCTGGAAATTTGTCTTGTTGAGAATAACAACTGCAGCAAATGTGGCTTCACCCCAGAAAGTTGCAGGAGTTCGAGACTCATCAAGCATTGCACGAGCCATTTGTTGAACCATTCTGTTCATCCTTTCCACTACTCCATTTTGCTGTGGAGTCCTAGCTGTAGAGAATTCCCTTCTTATTCCATGTTCTTCACAAAAATCAAAAAACTCATTCAAGGTAAATTCTCCTCCTCGATCCAACCTGAGGCATTTGATTCTAAGATCTGATTCGTTCTCCACCAAGGCTTTGAATGATTTGAATTTTTCAAAGGCTTCGTCTTTATGCTTCATAAGTCCTATCCAACACATCCTGGAATAGCATCAATGAATAATATAAAGTATTCTTCTCCTCGAGGTGACCTTTTCGTAGTTGGTCCACATACATCAGTATGGACAAGTTTAAGAGGCCTACTAGCTGATCCTTCCTTCTCAAGGAAATTAGTTCTGGTTTGCTTACCAAACTGACATGATTTGCATATTGTATTGTCTGGGATTCCGATGTCTGGAATACCACGAACTGCCTGGTATTTGCATGCTTTCCTTATCTATGAGAAACTAAGATGCCCCAATCTTCTGTGCCATAGCCAATGTTCATCATTCTTTCTCAGATAGCATTGATGCTATCCTTCTTTGAATATGTATATATTATTTGGAGTCCTTACGCCTTTGATCACTATTTTTCCTCTATCAAAATCATGAACACTACATCCATTTGATCAAAATATTACCTCAATTCCTTGATCACACATCTGGCTGACACTTAATAGATTATGCTTTAAGCCATCAACATACATGACATTTATAGCTTTGACCCTTTCTTTCAACTGAACAGAACCTTTGCCTTTTATGAGAGCAGGGTTGTCATTTCCAAGTGAAACCTTCCTTTCCTTCTCTAAGGCACTATATGACTGAAGTTTTTCTTTATCACCTGTCATATGTTTCAAACATCCACTATCGATGTACCATTGATTTTCTTACCCTTATCCATATAAGGCTATACCACATCTTTCTGGTTGTGGTTCTTTGATTCTCCATGATTTGGCACTTGAGGCTTGCTCCTTCTGAGTTGTCTGCCGAAACCTGCTCCTACATTCAGAATCTTCATGACTGAAATTATTACAAATAGAACATTCTATTTCATTTTCAAGAGCAGAGAAGTTGTTGTAGGTCCTTTTCATGATCCCAGTCATACTCCTCTGTTTTGAGCTTCTCTAGTCATGATTGTCTTATAGGCAACACATTGAGCTGCTTTGTGACCAAATTTATGACATGAAAAACATTGGCCATTGAAGAAACTCCTGTGATTATCAAATACACCAGCCAAATGATTGTAGTTCCTATTGACATCCATTCTTGAGGCAAATTGAGAAGGTTTTACCTGTGGCTGGTTGTAGCTTCTGTTTGTCCTTAAAGTAGATTGCCCTCGATTTACCTGGTAGTCTTTGTTCATTCTTAAGGTAAATTGTCCTTGATTTACCTGGTGATTTCCATTGGGTCTTTGTTCACTTCTCATTGCAGCATCAAGATAACTCTTGGAGGTAGATGGTTTCTACGCTTGAGTTGTTTCTTCATTATATCCCAGACCTGTCTTGATTAGTGGAGAGCGCTGCACTTTGATAATCTCATCTAACGTGTCAGATCCTTTAACAAATCTAAGATTAAGAGCTTTTGTTTTCTCAATCTCTTTTCTCAGTCCCACAATTTCACATTCTAACTTTTCATGATGTTTTTCCTTTACAGCAAGTTGGAATTGTAGAGTATCTATGATCACATTCTTCTCTTCTAGACCAATTTTGAGTCTAGAAATCTCTTCATAAAGACTTTCTTCATCTATAGCATCCAAAAAATCATCATCCTAAAAAGCCATCAAAAGTTTATATTTGTTACCTTGTTCATCTTCGTCACTATTTGAAAGTCCATCACTATCTTCATGAGTGTAATAGATTTTCTTATTTATATTCTATTTCTTGTTCCATCTAACAGGTTCCTTCCCCTTGTCAATCTTATCCTTATGAGGACATTTGGAAGCATAGTGACCGACTCTGCCACAAGCAAAGCATTTGAAAGGTAACTTACCTCTGAATCTTCGAGCACCCCGTTGAAGGTTCTTGACAAAATTTGATTCCTCCTCTTCTTCTGACACATGTCCTGACTCATAGTAATATCCTTTGCCTGAAGCCTTGAAAGCAGTGTCTCTTCTGTCTGATGGTCCTCCTTTCCTCATTTCATAAGCAATCAGAATTCCGTACAGCTGTGACATGGTAAGGTTTCGTAGATTCTCTTTTTCTTCTATTGCAAAAACTTTAGATTCAAACCTAGGGGACAAAGATCTTAGAACTTTTTCAACCACAACAGCCTCTTTTATTTCTTCACCCAAGTTTTTCATACAATTAACAATCTCATCTACACGAAGGAAATAGTTAGCCACACTTTCATCATTGTGCATTCTGAGATTTTCATTTTGAATTCTGAGGGTTTGAAGTTTTGCTCGCTTTACCTGGTCATCTCCTTCATACTCAGAACAATCTTGTCCCATATTTCTTTTGCGGATATATACTGCATAACCTTGACGAATTTTGATTGAGATAGACATCCTAATGGAGTATTGACAGCCTTTTCATTTGTTTCATATTGCTTCTTACCAGCCGGATCTATAGGAGTTGTTGAAGGAAAAGTGTACCATGTATCTATGATATCCCAGACTTCAGTACCAAGAGATTGAAGATAGGTTGTGACTCTTACCTTCCAATAGATGAAGTTGGTCCCATCAAAAATTGGTGGCCTGATTGATGCTTCTCTCTCGTAGTTGCTCATGATGATGGATCTTCCTTCAAGCAATCAAGCTTCTTTAGAAGGACTTGCTCTGATACCAATTGTTGGAAATAATACTGAGAGGGGGGGGGGTGAATCAGTATTATCAAGTCACTTATTTTATTTTTCAAACCCAGATCATATACGCTACTTCAATTAGATAAAACCGCATATATACGCAACTACAGAGAAGGAAACCCGCATATGCAATGCAAACTTATAATTTAATTTATCTTACTGATGTTGATCATTAATCTGTGTATTACGATCAAATAAACAGTAACCAGAAACAGTTAAACAAATCTGAAGAAAATCACACACATAAGAACACAAGATATAAGGTGGAAACCCAATGTGAGTGAAAACCACCTGTTGCAATTCGTCTCTATCTTATTTTAATTAGAAACTTCTTTTTACAACGTACTGGTGCAATCCTTTACCAGTACGCAGGCTGCAACCTAAAGAGAGCTACAACCCTCTCTCGTTCTCTAGCTTCTCCTGGAAGGGAGCTACAACCCCCTTAGCTCTTGCACTAGCCAAGATACTAGTACATAGGTGCTGGCCTACAGAAGGCTACAACCTTCTCTTTCTTCCAGGGACCATGTTTCATAAATTTTCAGACTGGATCCATGAACATCAATCAATCATCAAGAATTTCTACATCAAACAATCTTCTTTTCACCAATTAGAATTGAATCAAGTAGATACTTCTCTGACAGTTGTACCCAAAACACAGTAACAGTAACCACACACCAAATTCTGAACCCAGAACACTGCAACAATAAACAGAAGTAGCTAGATCACAACTCAAAAGATATACACTACTTCAATAACCTGAAACCTGCGTGCATACGCTTCTGTGTTTGGAGAAGCTTTCGTATACGTTGTTTTTATTCACTAAACCAGCGTGTATACGCGCCTTCGCTTTACTGAACCTGCGTACAGATCTATAAAGGATAATTCACTCTTTCAAATATTCAGACCCAGATTATCAAATTTATAGATCAAGCATGCACCACATATAACAGATCAAAATCATAAAAAGATACGACCATTCAAGGCTAAAGATTATGACCCATCAATAGAACTTATCCTTCTCTTTGCGCTAAGGTTCCTCCTTCATTCAGATCCAGATCTGCACCATAACCTCAATCACCAATTTCAGATCTAGCACTTATTATATATTCAATTAATTCAGATCGTCCTTTGCCAAATGATCTCCTTCCTCTTTTATAGTCTTAGGCCTTTCACAATACCACGGTCCAAAACCACAATAAAACAATACCATGGACCCAATACTTGGGATCAACACTTCTGACAAGATACCATGGTCCAAAACCATAGGTTCAAATACCAAGGACTAACTACCACAGACCAAAAGTAAGTTCTCCAACATATACGTGCTTTTCCTTGCGTGAAAGTGTGTGTATATGCACACGCGCCTTTGTAACGTCTAACCCGCATGTATATGTAGTTTAGTCTAGATGAACCTGCGTATATGTCTTTTCATTCATTTTGAAAGCCAGTACTGAGATCTGTCACCAAAGAGAGTTGCCATCAAGGACAACACTTGTGCCATAGCTCCAAACCTGTGCCATAATGCCAACAGACACTTCATTTCATTCCTTAGGATTCAAGTGGATCCATCCAAAGTACAGGTAATTCAGACCCTTCCTATTCCTAAAACACAAACTAATGTAAGAAGTTTTTAGGACATGCTGGATATTACAGAAGATTTATCAAAAAAATTTCTAAAATAGCTTCTCCCTTGTTTGTGTTACTTATGAAAAATGTTGAATTTAAGTGGACTGATGCCTGTCAGAAAGCATTTGATGAACTTAAGAATCAATTGCCTACAGCTCCTATTCTGAGGAGACCTGATTAGGCACTTCCCTTTCATATATCCGTTGATGCTTTGGATACTGCAATTGGAGCTGTCTTGGGTCAAGAAGAAAACAATCTTCCTTATGCTATCTACTTCATTAGTAAGAATATGACCCTTGCTGAGCTTAATCACACAGTTACCGAGAAAGAATTTTTAGCAGTTATTTATGCTATTAATAAATTTCGACATTACATTTCTGGTTATCCTACTTTTGTTCATACTGACCACTTGGCTATCAATTATTTAATGAATAAATCTGTTACAAATGCTCGAGTTACTAGGTGGTTATTGTTACTACAAGAATTTGATATTACAATTGTGGATCGACTAGGTAAAGAAAGCGTAGTTGCTGATTTCCTTTCTCGGATAAAAACTAATGATAATACTCCAGTAGATGATTCCTTTCCTGATGAATACTTGTTTGCAGTATTTTCTCACTCACCATGGTATGTAGACATTGCCAATTATCTGGTTGCAGGGAAGCTACCATCACACCTATCACATCGGGAGAAAAGAAAGATCATTCAACAAAGTGCTAGGTATAGTTGGATAAGTGGGTGTCTTTTTCATATGGGACTTGATCAAGAAATTCGAAGATGCATTAGAGAAGATGAGGTTTATGATATATTGAAGGCTTGTCATGACGGCCCTTGTGGGCGGCATTTTGCTGATAAGAGAACAACATATAAAATTCTCAGGATGGGTTATTATTGGCCCTCACTTTTCAAGGATGCAAAGAAATATGTCAGGGCCTGCGACAGTTGTCAGAGAATGGGCCAACCCAATCATAGAGATGAAATGCCACTGAACCCTTAGGTAATACTTGAACCATTTGAAATATGGGCTCTAGATTTTGTAGGGCCCATCAATCCTCCATCCAACCAAAGCGTTTATATATTGGTTTGTACAGATTATATGACTAAATGGGTGGAATCTAAGGCACTTATTAAAGCTAATGAAGAATCTGTTTTAACCTTTTTATTTGAAGAAATCTTCATTAGATTTGGGGTGCCTAGAGAACTAGTCACAGATGGAGGACCTCCTTTCAATTCTCATGGTTTTAAAGCTATGCTTCAAAAATATCACATCAATCATAAAATGACTACACCTTACCACCCCCAAGCTAATGGTCAGGTGGAAAGTACAAATAAAGTCATAGAAGCTATTTTAACAAAAACCGTGAAGGAGAATAGGAAATATTCGTTTGAAAGACTACCTGAGGGATTATGGGCTTACATAACTACTTGGAGGAACACTACATGTTTTTCACCCTATGAATTGGTTTATGGTAAAAGTGTTTTTTTTCCAGTGGAATTTGAAATTAAAACCTTAAGAACTGCTTTAGCTGCTAACCTTGATTTGACTGATGCACAGACAGCTAGGTTGCAGCAGCTGTAGGAATTGGATGAAGAAAGGTTGGATGCCATCCATCAAACAACTATGATTCAGTAGCAAAGAACCAGGTGGCATGACAAAACTATTAAGCATAAGCAGTTCCAAAAAGGTAATTGGGCTCTATTATATGATTCTAGGTTTGAAAATTTTCAAGGGAAACTACGAACAAGGTGGTTGGGACCTTATGAGATAGATACTGTTTTTCCCAATGGAACAGTAAGCCTCCTAACAATTGATGGTTCTAGAACTCCATTATTAGTAAATGGGTATTGGCTTCGTCTATACCAGCAACCAATTTCTAAGGAGGATTTTAAGGCCACTTGCATGGCAGATTCACATTATATCATTTTGGGAGAGCCTCTTTCCCCTCATTGCACTTAATCTCTGCATTATATATTCTTGTATTATTATTAAATTAGATTACTTAACTAATAATCCCTGTCAAGGGCTGCCATATTACAATTTATTATTTTGCAGGTCTTGGATTCGGAGGCTGGCTAAAGGAACAATTACATTACAAGCAGGATCAGATTTCAGTTTGGGAAACATTTCCATCCACTTCAATTCACAATCCATCCCATCATACTACCCTTCAGCAACATTTTCCTATTCTTCTTTAACAGTAGCATCTCTTTTTCCCATTGTTGAAACACCAGTTTCGACTGTTGCTGAAACACCAAATTTTCCCCATTCTCTCCATTGCTAATACACCGATTTCTCCATTGCCGAAACACTAATTTTTTCCATCTTTCCGAAAAAGCGTCAATTTTCCCATTTTTCTGTAATTGAGGCATCAACTTCTCTAAAAAACGACCAATACATATCACTTTCCATTGAGAGAATCAACCATTCATCCTGATAATTGTGTTCCTTCACCATTACCTCCTGTGAATAGAGAAAACCTTTTATATAAATACCCTCATATCTTACAACCCTTTCCCATAACCATTGTTGATCTATTAAACGACGAGATTATACTTTCAACACAGCAATCGAAGGTAAAATTTGAGGTATGCGTGTTTATGTGTAAATATTAAACTATAGTTAATGAGAAGATTCTAATATGATTGCCAAAATCGCCGTACATTCAAAACTTATCATTTTAGCTGCAATTGGGGGGAATATCAAAATTTTGCAATCATTACCCAATATGCCAATCACTGTCGTTTTTATTACGACCGAGTCTTGCCACCCCGTCTCTATCTTATTATGTCATAACCTCATTTGAAATATCTTACTCTGTCTCAGCTGTAGTAACTCGGCTCTGTATTGTGCATTTTACTGAACCGGTAACTATGGGAGTTAACGCTATTCGAAATGAACCGGGTTCAACGGCTCTATTGGAACTACACCCAGAAGCATATCAAATTTTTCTGCAAGCAGGCTGGTGTTGGCTAGTTTAATTGTTTATTAACTAACAATCAAGTACCACATTAAATTGTCAACCTGGGAAAGTCTTTTATTTCAAAGGCTACTGCGTACTGTATGTACTTAACTCTAAAAGCATTAAAAAGCTGTAGTATACGTAATTCTCACGTTATGTCATAACAGTGTACTGTAAAGATAAAATGAAAGTAGTTAATTAAGATTATAAATCTGAAAAGAAAAGTGATGGATGCTCTGTTATCAGAGGATCAGGACCCTATCCTCCAAACAAGGACGTTCAGCACCTGCCCCTGTAACCAGATTGCTAGCACACACTGCAATTCTAATTCACTGGTGAAGTACAGTTTCAAACGTTAACAAAATAGAGTGCCAACAAAAAGGAAACTATCAGAGATGATGCTACAGAATCCAAAACAGAGTACCAGCATAAAGAAATTACAAAACACACTTACACACTTGACAGAAAAGTAAATGGGTGAATCTTGTGAGGAAGGTGGGCCCAGTCCCTCTCACAAGATTCCCTAGAACGCAAATACTAGATTAGATGCTCAGAACAGTCTTCTATTCATCTGCCAAAAGATTCAATTACAATGAGAGTTCAGACTTTGTTGTTGTCTTCCAAAATTCCCTTTACAAAACTATTTTTCTCTCCTTCTCTAATGTAGATGTCTCCTCTTTATAGAGGAGACATCTATCACAATAGATTATCACAGTTCATTTAGTTAACCAAAAATAAGAGTTACAAGATGTTGTTATAAAAGTGCAACCGTGTATTCTTTCTTGAGTTTGTTTCTGTTACACAGCTGGTAACCGAACTTTGACCGTCCTCTTGGGATCCTCATATTATCCTTCGCCGTTTCCCCATGGTTGCTGATTTAGTAAACCCGTGCTGTCCCTGATACTTTAGCAACTGTAACTGTGTTTTGCTATTTTTGGACAGTTGCTGATCATGTCGCGTCAGCGTGGAATTCTGACGATCTCCCGATAGTTGCCGTTTGTTATTTCCAGTTGTTGCAAAAATAGCATTCCTCTGCTTTAGATGGTTGCCGTTGCTGGCTGTAGAAACTACGTAGTTGCTGCTTTCGGTGTTGCAGCAACTGCGTAGTTGCTGTTTCTGGTGTTACAGCAACTATGAATTATAATTCCTGCAGACTTTAGACAGTCGAGCGATTACTTGGCAACTTAATTAACTTTTCCAAAGATAAATATAAAGATATTCATGAATATGCAATGAACAATTAAACATATAGATATGCGGAGAGTTACTTCGTACCTTGGGGTGATTAAGTCATTATATAATCAAATCTTACAACTATTGAACTGAAAAAGGATAATATTATGGCCAAAATATAAGGTCAAAAATGGTCAATTCTGAATCCCAACATCCCCCCAACTGAAGAGATTGCATGTCCTCATGCAATGCTTACTCTGAGTCTGAATCGGAGTACTGGGATGAACAGTGTAGATTACTGAGACAATAGTTATAGGAAGTGACATCAAACTTATCTCTGAACCCACAGACAGTCTGTATTTGCCTTGATGTTGCTGCTTCTTCATTTTTGGATGATCCAAATTGACCCCTGTATTGCTCACCAGATAACCATAGAAGTGGAAATTTAAATCTGTATCCAATCCAATTCTCGGCACAGTATTGCATGCATCTAACATAATAAGGTACCCTTGAGAGTGCTGCCTGTAAATTAGGTGGATTATAAGGGTGGTATTCCTGCCTCTCCTTGGGGCAGTTTTCCCAAAACAAATTATTTGCCTTGACAGCCAATGGTGCCTTAGTTCTCACATAGTGCTGACAGTCTCTTAGGACTACTGCTTATAGTTGCCTGACGTGGTATTTCATTTCAGGATCACTTATCATTCTCTGATGCTGTGCAAAGAAGGTGGCTGCATTCTGAGGTTCAGCCCTAATCCACAAAAGGTAATTCTGCTCATTATGTTGAGCTGAGGTAAAAGCGTTCTGCCATGTAAGTTGATTTGCTAAAAAGGAGATGAAAGCTCTCAGCTGTATGTCGCCAACCACAGGTAGCATATTCATGTTTCTTTCTTCGGTCATGGCTTCATTATGGAGATACAGTTCGCATAACAAATTTTGATCATTTTTAGGTGCCTCTGCAAAGGTTTGCATAAATTGCTCTGATGTAACTACCTGATGAGGTCTACCTTCTTTGACAGCCTTTATCTGTAAAAATGTGAGTCTTTCCCTCAAAAATGTTGCATAATTGAAAGAGGGTTTCCTTGTGGCAAGTATTCTTTGGAATAACTCAAACATCTGGGACAATCTGGCTTTTAGTTCCTTAATTTCTTTGTACTGGGCTCTGCACTGCTCAAGTGCTTCCCAGTTCTTATATGCATAATTGAACCAGGTCCCCTTTTGCTGTTGGAACGCTTTGCCTTGAGACAGCTCATATTCTCTCCACCATTTTCCTTTTAGTTCTTGAAAACTATCTGTTTCTGTGCATGCATCACTAACAGAGGGAAGTTCTGTTTGTGTAAAGGCATCAACAAGGGTAATCTGCTCTGTGATAATTGGAGTAGGCCGGGATGATCCAATGTCTTCCTTTCCATTTCCAGCTACTGTTTCTTCTTCATGTTCTATATTCTGTACTGATTCCTGTGTATTTGATTCCTCTTCTTGTTCTGTGGCGATTTGGGTAGGCCGGGGTGAGTCTATGCCTTTTTCCTCATTTCCTCCTGTTTCCTGTGTAACTGCTTCCTCTTCTTGTTCTATGGCGATTTGGGTAGGCCGGGGTGAGTCTATATTTTCTTCTTCATTTTCTTCTTTTTCTATGGCAGTTTGAATAGGCCTGGGTGAGTCCATATTCTCTTCTTCATTTTCTTCTGTTTCCATGGCCGTTTGAATAGGCTTGGGTGAGTCCATGTTTTCTTCTTTGTTTTCTTCTGTAACCATGTTACACTAAAATTTGTCACCATGACTATTTGCAGTTAGTATGGCTCCATCAACTGTCATACTATCCTCCTTGGCAAACCTCATACCTCTGCTCTCCATGTCAAACTTCAAAAAAGAGAGAAAGTCATTAAAAATCTATATATCTCTGGGTACGCAGTTTCTCTTAGCCTTACCTGCGTGTACGCACTCCAAGTTCACAACACCTGCGTACTTGTACGCTCTGTATATAAAGCAATGGGTGCGTACTCCTGTAAAGGTCAAAAGGCACAAGTTTCACTCCAAAAAAGTTACTTGTGGTCATTTCTAGAGCCTTCTAGAAGCTTGTTTGACGTGTATGAAGCACCTCTAGATGGTTCATGTATCCCTATCAAAGAGGAACTTATCCCATCAAGAGGGGAGCTATCCCATCCAAATAGGGGCTTATCCGATTGATGGTGGACCTGAATAACTTCCTCTAGAGCACTATAAATACAGGCATTGGGCCAAAGGGAGAAGAGGTGGAAAGCTGAACATTCCTAAGGGTAGATGCTGCTGGAATTAGGACTTCCTTGTAGAAGCTTGTGAGGAGAGATTACCATCTTTGCTTGTTTCATTTGGAAGTGGGTGAGCTGATCAAAGTAAAGGAGAACTCTTGTGGACCCTGGGAGGGACTTGCACAACACCAAGGCTCAGGTTTTAATGGTTCCTTTTGTTACCTTTTAATACAAATAAGTCCATTCTTCTCAACAATTTGTTATTTATGAGTTGTTTCATATACTCCTTGGTCTATATGTTAAATATGTTTTATTTTATGTGATATTCAGGTTCTATTTAATCGTTTGATTGTTAGTGAATGCAGGTTTAGAAGAGAAGGAGGAGCTCATCCGGATCAACGAAGCTGGACTACTACAACAGCGTTGGGTTACAGGTAGGATCTAAACACTTGATTTCTCATATTGCAAAAGCATATTTAGGGAAGGATTGCTCTTATTTGTCTTGTTTGTCACTAGAAAGTCTTAGGCTTCTAGGGAGGTCGGTTGTGTCCGCACTAACGACTCATTCTGTGTGACAAAATGGCGACTCCACTGGGGAATCCATTGATGTGAATGTTTTTTCCTTTGTATGAAATTTTGAGCTGAGAAAAGTCGTTTGTTTTCTGGTTTTTGGCTGTCTGACTGTGTTTTTGGGTGGTCTAGCTTAGGGTTAAATTAGGTTTTAGTTTTTCTTTGTTTTGCTAGAAGTACGCAGCCTCTGAGTTGAGCACAGTGCGTACCTGTACGCACTGTCGCTTTGTGCACAGAGCGTACCCGCACCTGTACAAACAGGTCGCCTGCGTACTCTATCAAAATTAAGAAAATTTCAATTTTCTTCTTTTTGCCTTTTAGATTTTGGTTTTAATTTGTTTTTTCTGCCCAGATCCACTAGTTTTCTGCCATAAATCTTCACCTAAGCTTGTTTCATTAGCATTCCTGCTCTAAGCTTTCATCAATTGGGTGTTTTGAGTCTCTTTTTTGAGAAATTCTGAATTTGATTTCCTTTGGTCATTACTTGGGAGGTTTGTCTCAGTCTTTTCACAATTTTGCATCTTTTTGCTCTTGTTTTTGCAAAAAAAAAATTCCCCCTCATTCGCCGAGGGGGGGGGGCTAAATTGTGTATGAGTGTTAATTGCCTTTGAGTGTTTTTATTTTTGATCTTTGGAACTCTCACCCAATTTTCTCGACTTGCACTTGATTGGTTCTTAGATTACATTAGAATCATCTTGTGTTTTAGAATTCTCTTGCATAGATCACATTTGCATAATTTAGAATTCTCATTTTCAGAATATTATTGAAAAATGTGCATAGATTACATTTGCATACTTTTCAAGTGAATTGTGCATAGATTACCATTGCATAGTTTACATTCTGAAAAATCAATCGTAGATTTAGATCAGTTTTCTTTGATTCGAATTTACACAAAAATAAAAATAAAAAAAATGGTTTGGAATTGATTTGCATTAGTTTTTCTTGATGAAATTAGTGCATTAGAGAATTTGTTATATTTTCTCTTAGTGATCAATTTTTTGCATTGTTGGAAGTGAATGGAAACTCTCTCCTTACTTTAGTTAGGATTCATCAAATTGAAAAGATTACATTATCATTCGATTGCATTTAGTTGAGTTGGTTCATAACACCATTGGTTTCATATCCATTTACCTCTTTGAGTAATAACAACCTAAATAACACAACGCTTAATTAAAATTCATCTAGTAATTTTTACATTTCTAGGGCTCTGAAACACCAATATAGATCAGGCTAGTGTCTTGGAGTAGGAGAGTAATTAACTCTCCAAGACAGTAAAACCAAACAAGTAGCTTATCTTGTGGTAGGATAAATCCAACTGTTTCATTTGTACTCTGGGAAAGCTCCTCTTAAAGGAGAAGCACGAGACCGTGTCCGAACCAGTGAGGGGATCAATCCTCCTTCATTGGGAAAGACGCTAGATACGCACGTACTACAAACGGTAAACCTCGAATTATTGTCGAGGAGCCTGGGGTCACTTGTCGGTAAACCTTGGATTATTGTCAAGGAGCCGGCAAGGGAATTGAGCTTGTTACTCTGCCCTTGCGTGCTATCGGGTCGTAGACTTTTCCCCCAAGTATATTTGTTGCTGTTGGTAACCTTAGTGACCATTATCTTTAGGGTTCTACCCAAGGTGACGGTGGAGGGAAGATCCCACTGTACCTGGAGCAGACGTCGGCTAGACTCACTTGGATTTTCTGGGGGGTTCACTTCACTCGAGACGGTTAAAGTGGAGGAACTTGGTCCAGTCTATTCATTAAGCAGGTTGCAGGGGTAACTGTTCCACCCGCCACTTCTGTACTGAATTCGACGATGTTGGATTTCATCCCCAACTAGTGTTTTCGGTCTGGAAGGTTACTGTTTGTGTATGGTTTGACTCCTAGATTTGATAGTGCGTGTTAATTTGCTTGTTTTTACTTTTAGAGACCATAGGTGCGAATTGTGAATTTTAATTGTTAGGTGTGAATTGTGAATTGTTAATTTTAGTTTTAAAAATTGTTAATAAAATTCACTAAAGTTGAATATAATGGCAAACGTTCCGGAATTTACCAACCTAGGAACCCCTCCTAACGAGAATCCTAGTACTTTTCCTTACTTTGGAAATGTTGGTCCTCCTTATATGGCTACTTTGTCATTACCTGGATTTACAATAGGTTTACCGATATGGTTATTTTCAACTTCGTTGGCCTAAAATACTCCAATTGTTCCATCTCAACCAGATGCTTCACCTCACCAGAGTTCACCATCTCAACATCACCAACCTTTTGTTGACCCTTTACCTTCTTCACCTAATTTTTCTTCCTCCATTTCTTCCTCTTCGCTTGGTAAAAGCCTTGATGCTAGTAACCAGGTGTCTAAGAAGAAGAAGAAAGGGAAGAAGAAGAAGAAGAAGAAGAAGCAAGATAAGAAAGAAGTCAACCAACCAACCGTGGCTGTAAGTGTTAGTTGTGTTGAGGAAAACTCCGACATGCATCGTAAACCCAAATACCCTTGCAGGCTTTGTAAGGGTGACCACTTCCTTATCAATTCTCCTGGTATTCCAAAGGTCTTGGAAGTATGGTCAGAAAAATCTCATCAACTTTCCATTGATCCATCAACCAATGATAGTCACGTTCTTGGGAAAAAGGGTAAAGTTAGGTTTCCTTGTAAGTTATGCAAAGGGAGTCATCAAACTCACATTTGCCCTCACATGGATGAAGCCTCAACATTGTTGGAAAACCTTACTGTTCCACAGCAAGAATTTCCAACTGGTTATCGTAAACTTTCTCCCAACCTACCGTCAACTGACGGAGTGATTAATCTAAATTCAAGTACAGTTGATCACACTCTCCCATTGGAGAGTGAAACTCATGTCACTCAGGTTGATGATCCATTAGTTGATCAAGTGGTCGTTTCAATTTCACATTCGGTCGATCCCACTTTCCCTTTAGAAAGTGAATCTCATACCGCTCAGGTTCTTTTTGTTACATCAGATTCTTCTACGCCGGGGGGCATTTCACCTGTTTCTACAGAATCCCCTCCAAGCACCGAGTTCTTTTCCTTTGATTGGAATAGACGGACAGAACCTCGTCTTCCTTCCTCCATCCCTTTCCAAATCATTGTCAAGGCTGGTGGTAGGGACATACATCGTACTCAGGTAGATGAAGGTGCTTCTGTTAGTATTTTATCCTCAACTGTTTGGAAAGCTTTGGGTTCCCCTCAGCTTGCGCCTATTACGCAGAATCTGAAAGCTTTTAATAGAACCATTAGTGAACCTTTAGGGATCCTTCCTAAGTTTTCTATTACCTTGGAAGGTAAAACTATCTGTATTGATCTTATGGTAGTTCGAGGTCCCTTGGATTTCAATTTACTCCTTGGACGAGACTATGTTTATGCAATGAAAGCTGTCGTATCGACACTCTTTCGCGTGATGTCTTTCCCTCACAATGGCAGTATTGTGACTGTAGACCAGCTTTCATTCCCTAGTCTTGTTTCAACTACCAATAATATGACACCCCTAAATGTTCCTGATTCTCAAGTGGTATCTACCCTGCCACGGGTTAATTATGTGGCAACTGGTCCCATGTTTTCAGTTACCGATGTAAGTGAGCCTCTCACTGTTGATTTAGATCTGGTAATTGACATGGAAAACTCTATAGGATTACTTGAACACGATGTTCTTATCCCTTTTGAGTCCCTTGACATGTGTTCCTTCCAGAGAAGTATTCTTCCTTCTGATGAAGATCTCTTGGAAGCCATGATCAAGGTGTGTCCATTGACATGTCTTTCTTCTAGTTGGAAGCCATGATCAGTGTGAGTGAGGAAAGTTCCTTTTACTGAGTCAACCTCATTAAAAAATTAATCAAGGGCGAGGATAGTTTTTTCCTGTATCAACCTCGTTAAAAAATGAAATAGGCTGCCACGAGGAAAGTTCCTTTTACTGTGTCGACCTCGTTAAAAAATGAATCAGTGAGTGCGAGGATAGTTTTCTTCCTGTCTCAACCTCGTTAAAAAATGAAACAGGCTGGTGAGGAAAGTTCCTTTTACTGTGTCAACCTCGTTAAAAAATGAATCAGTGTGTGTGAGGAAAGTTCCTTTTACTGTGTCAACCTCGTTAAAAAATGAATCAGGGACGAGGATAGTTTTTTCCTGTATCAACCTCATTAAAAAATGAAACAGGCTAGCATGAGGATAGTTCTTTTACTGAGTCAACCTCATTAAAAAATGAATCAGGTAGATTTTAGGTTAAGTAGGTAGATTGTAGAAAGTAGGTTTTTGAGGATAGTTCCTGTTACTGAGTCAACCTCGTTAAAAAATGAATCAGGTATGAGGATAGTTCTTGTTACTGAGTCAACCTCGTTAAAAAATGAATCAGGTATGAGGATAGTTCTTTTCTTGTGTCAACCTCCTTAAAATGAAACAACTCCCTTTTCAAGTTAAATATTGAAATTAAACCTTCATTCCATCCATCTGGTTGAATGAAATGAAGCCTGGGGGGCATGTACCTCGCTTTACATCATTATACTGGGGGCATGCGAACGTTTTGAGCATAGTTCCTTGTCTTGTGTCAAGCTCGTTAAAAAATGAAACAAGGAGTCTTGAGCATAGTTCCTTGTCTTGTGTCAAGCTCGTTAAAAAATGAAACAAGGATAGGTTAAGTAGGTAGATTTTAGAGAATAGTCATGAGCATAGTTCCTTGTCTTGTGTCAAGCTCATTAAAAAATGAATCAAGGATTTTAGAGCACAGTTCCTTGTCTTGTGTCAAGCTCGGTAAAAAATGAATCAAGGTTTTTAGAGTAAAGTTTTTTGTTAGGTAGATTGTAGAGAGTAGTTATGAGCATAGTTCCTTATCTTGTGTCAAGCTCGTTTAAAAATGAAACAAGGGTTTTGAGGATAGTTCGTTTCATGTGTCAACCTCACTAAAAAATGAAACAACTCCCACAAGTCTTTCCAAGATCTTGAAAGTAAAGCTTCATTCCATCCACCTCATTGAATGCAATGAAGCTTGGGGGGCATGTCCCTTGATTTGCGTCATTATGCTGGGGGCATGCGAACTTATAACAAGCATAGTTTTTCGTTTCAAGCTTGCATAAACATGAAACTGAATCCGAGCATAGTTCTTTTCCTGTGTCAAGCTCGTTAAAAAATGAAACAAATCCTCCTCTAATTGAGTCGAGAGTTTGACTAGATCTCATAAATGTTAAGTTGTATATTTAGGTTAGTTATTTCAGTGTTTTGCATAATTTTCTTACAGTTTTAGGTTGAGTCTTTCAAATGATCTCGTAACTGAACCTTCATTCCATCCATCTTGTACTTAGTTGAATGAAATGAAGCTAGGGGGGCATGCACTCTAGCAGTTATGCTTAGGGGGCATCAAGCACAGTTTTCTCTCTGTTTCAAGCTTGTGTAAAAATGAAACTACTTTGAAGCATAGTTTTCCTCTGTTTCAAGATTTTGTAAAAATGAAACCTATCTCGAGTGAATTTCAGTTATTTTCAAGACTCGTTAAACTCATGAAAATCTCGAGATTATTTTGCTATCTTTCATTCTCATAAAACAAATGAAAATGCCGAGTTCTTTCCGTCTTTTCCTGCTCGTAAATTAAATTGAAAGTCGGCCATATGAGTACATTTTTATCATTTTTTTGAACTCATTAAAACTTACAAAAAAATAAAAACCATGAGTACATTTTTATCATTTTTTCGAACTCGTTAAAACTTACGAAAAAGTGAAACCTTAGAGTCATCTTTAAGCCCTTTTCTGACTCCTAAAACATGAAAAGATTGCCGAGCGTTTCTTTTACACTCGTTAAAATGGAATTAAAAGACGGTCCCCTTATAGCCCTTTTCTGACCGTAAAAACAGGAAAAGATTGCCGGATTTTTGTCGTTTCAAATTCGATACTGGAAATAAAACGACGTGTCCTTGATCGCTTTTTACTTTTCAAGTCAAAGACACTAACTATGAAAGTACTCCTTGGTCGCAAGATCAAGCGGTTCTCTCAGGTATTATTTTATACTTTTTTGGGCTTGGGAGACACAAATTTACGAAAACGTTCACCTTGGAGTCTTCTTTAGTTTTTTCAGACTCTCTAAGATTGAAAAACGCCGAGTTTCTCCTATACTGGACTCGTTAAAATTTCACAGTAAAGGACCTGTTCGATTACAAACAGGAACGGACCACTCCTTCTTAGGGTCCGAATCTAAACTAAGTTGGACTCATCCGAAGGATGAGCTTATAATCAAGCATATGTTATCCTCCTCAAGCTTGTAAAAAATAAAGAGTTACTTGCCAGAAATGGTGGGGGAAAAGAGAGAAGAATGAACCTATTTGTTATCCTTTGGTACAGAAGAACCTTATCACCACTCTTGAACACGACACTTTTCATTCACCTGGGTTGGGAAATCCTTTGCCTTAAAGTTGATCAAACCACTTTGAAAGTCTTCAACCGTTTCCGGGTATTAACTTTGGGTCAATCGTCACCAAGCCATCTGTCGTGTCGTTATGTGTTCAAGAGGTCTCTGCAAATAAACCATTCATATGCAAAATACTTGTCATCCATTTGACCATCCCTGAGTCAGTCCTTACAGCAACATTTCTTCAACTTGAACAATGATTTCATGTTGTGGGCTTGCCTGCAACGGGTAGCTTTTTATCGACATCAGCACATTATCTGGAAAGATGACTTAGAAATCGTCAGTACCTTGAAGTCTGCATGCATCAATGGCAGGTTTCTCGCCTTTGACGACAGTTTACATCATTGACTTTCGATCAAAGGATTCCGTGACGTGTTCGACATCAACCCATTCATTCACATTTCATGGATTGTACTGGGTACTTTGAGAACCATTGACATCACTGGTGGTCTCTCTCACACTTGTTAATATTTTACATCATCGACTGGTAATCAAGTGGTTTCTACCATGTTCGACATCAACTCATTTATTTGCATGGATAGAATCGTACCTGTTCGGGAAGTAGAAATGAAGACCCTGAATCTAGTTTCCACCATCCAGGCTGTGAGGAGTTTTGTATTCATTATACAGTAGACTAATCATAAACAGATGGTTGCGTCCATACTGTGTCTACAAAAGTCTATGATTATGATGTACTGCAGAATCATTCCTGTATCAGAGCAGTAGATAGTCAATTAGTTAAAGTTTTCAATCTGAGTATGGGAATGCCTACCTCAACGATGATATGATCTTATATATGTATTTTGTGTTGAATACTTGTAGGTTCCGACTGGGCTCTCCACAAGATAATCCTTGAAATGATAAAGTACTTCACCCTTCCTAGAAAATATGAAACCCTTATCTACTACAAGCTTCACACTTTAGGGGGCAATCTGTTACACTAAAATTTGTCACTATGACTATTTGTAGTTAGTATGGCTCCATCAACTGTCATACTATCCTCCTTGGCAAGCCTCATACCTCTGCTCTCCATGTCAAACTTCAAAAAAGAGAGAAAGTCATTAAAAATATATATATCTCTGGGTACGCAATTTCTCTTAGCCTTACCTGCGTGTACGCACTCCAAGTTCACAACACCTACGTACTTGTACGCTCTGTATGTAAAGCAATGGGTGCGTACTCCTGTAAAGGTCAAAAGGCGCAAGTTTCACTCCAAAAAAGTTACTTGTGGTCATTTCTAGAGCCTTCTAGAAGCTTGTTTGACGTGTATGAAGCGCCTCCAGATGGTTCATGTATCCCTACCAAAGAGGAACTTATCCCATCAAGAGGGGAGCTATCCCATCCAAAGAGGGGCTTATCCCATTGATGGTGGACCTGAATAACTTCCTCTAGAGCACTATAAATATAGGCATTGGGCCAAAGAGAGAAGAGGTGGAAAGTTGAACATTCCTAAGGGTAGATGCTGTTGGAATTAGGACTTCCTTGTAGAAGCTTGTGAGGGGAGATTACCATCTTTGCTTGTTTCATTTGGAAGTGGGTGAGCTGATCAGAGTAAAGGAGAACTCTTGTGGACCTTGGGAGGGACTTGCACAACACCAAGGCTCAGGTTGTAATGGTTCCTTTTGTTACCTTTTAATACAAATAAGTCCATTCTTCTCAACAATTTGTTATTTATGAGTTGTTTCATATACTCCTTGGTCTATATGTTAAATATATTTTATTTTATGTGATATTCAGGTGCTATTTAATCGTTTGATTGTTAGTGAATGCAGGTTTCGAAGAGAAGGAGGAGCTCATCCGGATCAACGAAGCTGGAATACTACAACAGCGTTGGGTTACAGGTAGGATCTAAACACTTGATTTCTCATATTGCAAAAGCATATTTAGGGAAGGATTGCTCTTATTTGTCTTGTTTGTCACTAGAAAGTCTTAGGCTTCTAGGGAGGTCGGTTGTGTCCGCACTAACGACTCATTCCGTGTGACAAACCATTTCTTCCTCTTGGGTAGGCCGGGGTGAGTCTATGCCTTTTTCCTCATTTCCTGCTGTAACTTCTTTTTCTTCTCGTTCCATGGCAATTTGGGTAGGCCGTGGTGACTTTTCCTCTTCTTTATTCTCTGTTACCTCCTGCATAGTTTCTGGAGAGCTTACTGGTTCTTGTGTGTCAGTAAGTTCTTCTGTTTGCTCTGGTGCAGTTTCTGGAGAGCTTACTGGTTCTTGTGTGTCAGTAAGTTCTTCTGTTTGCTCTGGTGCAGTTTCTGGAGAGCTTACTGGTTCTTGTGTGTCAGTAAGTTCTTCTGTTTGCTCTGGTGCAATTTCTGGAGAGCTTACTGGTTCTTGTGTGTCAGTAAGTTCTTCTGTTTGCTCTGGTGCAGTTTCTGGAGAGCCTGTTGGTTCTTGTGTGACAACAGGTTCTTCTTTCTGTTCCTGCACCGTTTTTGGAGAGCCTGTTGGTTCTTGTGTGACAACAGGTTCTTCTGTCTGCTCCTGCACCTTTTCTGGAGAGCCTGTTGGTTCTTGTGTGACAACAGGTTCTTCTGTCTGCTCCTGCACCTTTTTTGGAGAGCCTGTTGGTTCTTTTGTGACAACAGGTTCTTTCTGAGTGGAGGGTTGTGGTGTTTCCATCTGTGTAGCAACAGGTTCTTTTGTTTCAACCACAACAGCAGGGTCTTCATTCATTGGTTCTGCCACTATATTATATCCTGCTTGAGTATATATGTCACCACAACTAGTACACACATATTCATTGTCCTTACTCTTCTCTGCTGCAGATGATACTCGTGCTAAAATATGCAGGCTAAATTCATTTTCATAGGCTTCCTTGACCCTTATAATTTCCTCCTAGTAGTCCTGAATTTCAGCTTTTAAAAATTTAATTTCTTCCTGCAGAGCTGATATGGTGGGCTAAGCTTGTGGAGCAACGGGTTCCAGTGGAGGCAGAGGTTGTGTTTCATCATTAATTTGATCCCTTATACTCTCGACAGGTGGTTCTTGTGTGTGACCTGGGGTAGTGGCTGTTTCTTGAGTTGCAGCTTCTTGGCCAATATTACCTTGGGTGTCGGCAGCTGGTTCTTGTGTGTCAGCTGCCTTAAAATATGATGTCACAAAACTGTGAACACTCTCCATCTCAGCCTCCGAGGGTGAGGGAGAGGAATTTCTAGGGCTGGTGGCAATGCGGGTTTTTAAGGTGATGGGTGGTGAACTGGGAGGGGTGTGACTAGGAGATTCAGCTATTGCAAACGACCAAGTCCTTTTCTTGGGTAAAGAAGCAGGGAATTCAGACATTTTTCTTTTCAGGCTGGCTTTCTTTAAGATAGGGACAGTGGCAGAAATAGTAGCTGCTTTAGCCGAAGCCCTGGTTCTTCTTCTTTTTGGTGGGGTTTCAATTTTCCTCTGCATTTTTCGTTTGAGCAGGGTAATAGGGATATTATCATCAGAGTCATCGGTAGAAATACCAAGTATGGGAATGGATGGATTGGTTCTATCAGGGGATGGGGTTGTTTCCGCGGGTATTTCTACTGCTGATTGTTCATTTTCAGCAACTTGCGGGGGTGTTTGCTGGAGGACTTCTTTGGGAATTTGTTCTGGGATGTCGTCTGCGTGCTGAGGGATTTCTTCAGGTATTTTCTCAGGAATATTCTCTGCTTGCTGAGGGATTTCTTCATCTTGCTGAGGTATTTCTTCATCTTGCTGAGGTATATCTTCAGCTTGGTGAAGAATTTCCTCTTCTTGATGAGGGACTTCATGTTCTGGCTGGGGAATTTCTGCCTCTTGATGGGGATTAATGGGGGGTGGAGGGTTATTTAAAGCAAGGCCTCTATTTATCAGCAATTGAGCTAGACGGTGGTGTTTCAAGGAAAGAAGCGGACGCTTTGCATTAACAGTATAACGTGACATATTTTTAAGACATCCCAATAAATAATATGGCATGTTTATCAACTGACGATTTCTCAAATGATTCAACAAGACGAAATCGTGCTGGTAAATTACCTGGTACCGGCCTTCGCACGTCAGGTATTGCTTTACAAATTCAGCAACGTTCGGCCACGGTTGAGGCAATGACTGAAGTGCTACACCTCTGCCCTTCGGTTCCACCTGCTCGCCAGGTTGAAGAAAATCCTGTTGCACATTAAGGATCAAGTGCTTCCTACTGAACCACCGTATGCCATTAGCTGGTAGCCCGATAACTTGGGCTATGACTTCCTCCGTGACTGGGATTTGGACTCCTTGAACAACAGAGAATCCTTCTGTTAAATTGCATGCAAATTCGAAGACTTACTGCTCGTCGAAGTCTGGAAGTCTACGGAAATAATCTAACCATCCCGCTTGCAGAAATATTTGATAAACTTCAGGATAGAGCTCAAGAAGTGCTGTTGTGCCAGGTTCATGTGTGATGAGATTTCCTCCCATAGCTGTTGTTCCAGTGAATTTCACAGTTCAGAGCCGAGTTTCCGAATTCAGTTCAGAGTAAACCGTTGCAAATGGTAACATGCCGTGATAAGGTGACTTTTACATATTACCGGGAGAGTTAAGGGCGGTGGCAGTTGGCGTAGTATGCAATTATGAAAGCGCTTTGGTAATCCCCCCCCCTTCTATGCATAAGTGATATGATTGGAAGTACAATTATTTGGTAGTCCTATCAGCTTCTCCGCATTAACTATTATTTAATGTCCATACATAATCATGCGTACCTTTATGTTTTACCTTTTTGGTTGCTGCGTCAAAAAGTCTTATCTTATCTTTTGCTGGATCATAATGATTACCACGGATCTAAGAGCATGAGAATACCGACGATTTTTTATAATAATGACGGGAAGTGATAGTGGAGTATCGTAATCATCACAAGAAGTGGTGTATTTTATAGAAAATTCGTTTCTTGGGGCTGAAGTGGAGAGACTGGTGTTTTTATAAATGAGAGAATTGCTAAAAAGGTATTACGGGATCGGGAAGTGGTGTTGCAGCAACGGGATTTGGTGTTGCAGCCACTGGGAGTGATGTTACATCATCGGGAAAAGATGTTGTAGTAACGTGAAAAGGTATTGCGGCAACGGGAATTGGTGTTGCAGCAACGGGAATTGGTGTTGCAGCAACGGGAATTGGTGTTGCAGCAACAGGAGTTGGTGTTGCAGCAATGGGAATTCCAAGTCCGCAAAGTGATTCCTTTAAAGCTTTCATTCTCAGCTATTTTCCACAGCTCCAATCTGCAAAATACTGAAATATAATATGGTAACCCTTGGCAGGGATTATTAGTAATTAAAAAGAATATCTATCCTAAAAAAAAAAATGCATAAATAAACAGAAATTTAAGTGCTTTGAGGAACAGCAAGTTCCCCTGGAAAAGAATATTGTTTAATTTCCATGCAAGTGGCTATAAAGTCTTCTTTAGAAACAGGCCTCTGATATAAATGGAGTCGATAGCCATTCACTAGTAGTGGTGTTTCTGCTTCCATCAATTGTTAAAAGTCTAACTGTCCCATTTGGAAAAACAGCATCCACTTCATAAGGCCCTAGCCACCTTGTTCTTAACTTACCTTGAAAATTCTCAAAACGAGAATCATAAAGTAGAGCCCAGTTACCTTTCTGGAACTGCTTTTGCTTGATGATCTTGTCATGCCACTTGCTTCTTTGTTGCTGTATCATGGTTGTTTGATGGATGGCATCCAGTCTTTTCTCGTCCAATTCTTGAAGTTGCTATAACCTGGCTATCTATGCATCAGCCAAATCAAGATTAACAGCTAAAGCAGTTCTTAAAGTTTTGATCTCAAACTCTACAGGGAAAATAGCATTCTTTCCAAAAACTAATTCATAGGGTGAAAAACCTGTGGTATTCCTCCAAGTAGTTCTATACGCCCATAATGCCTCGGGCAACCTTTGAAACCAGTCCCTTCTATTCTCCTTTATTTTTTTTGTTAAGATGGCTTCTATGACTTTATTGGTGCTTTCTACCTGCCCATTTGCTTGGCGGTGATAAGGTGTAGTCATTTTGTGCTTAATATGATATTTCTGAAGCGTATTTTTTAAGCCATGAGAGTTGAAAGGAGGTCCTCCATCTGTGACTAATTCTCTAGGCAGTCCAAATCTAACGAAGATTTCTTCAAATAAAAATGTTAGTACTGCTTCTTCATTAGCTTTAATGAGTGCCTTAGCTTCTACCCATTTAGTCATGTAATTTGTGCATACTAATATGTACACTCTTTGATTAGATGGAGGATTAATGGGACCTATGAAGTCTAATGCCCATTTCTCAAAAGGTTCAAGAATTACCTGGGGATTGAGTGGTATTTCATCCCTGTGATTAGGCTGGCCCATTCTTTGACAGCTATCACAGGCCTTGACATATTTTCTAGCATCTTTGAAGAGTGATGGCCAATAATAACCCATTTTGAGTACCTTGTGCATTGTTCTTTTATCTGCAAAATGTCCTCCACAAGGGCCATCATGACAAGCTTTTAGTACATCATAAATTTCATCTTCACCAATGCACCTTCAGATTTCCTGATCGATTCCTGTATTGAAAAGACACCTGCTTATCCAGCTATACCTAGCACTTTGCTGAATGATCTTTCTTCTTTCCCTGTGTGATAGGTGTGATGGTAATTTTCCTGCAACTAGATAATTGGCAATGTCTGCATACCAAGGTGAGTGAGCAGATACTGCAAATAAATATTCATCAGGAAAAGAATCATCTACTGGAGCATTTTCATTAGTTTTTAATCGAGAAAGGAAATCAGCAACTACATTTTCTTTCCCTATCCTATCTACAATTGTGATGTCAAACTCTTGTAATAATAACAACCACCTGGTGACTCGGGCATTTGTAACTGATTTATTCATCAAATATTTAATGGTCGAGTGATCAGTATGCACAAAAGTAGTGTAGCCAGTGATATAATGTCGAAATTTATTGATAGCATAAATAACTGCTAGGAATTCCTTCTCAGTAACTGTATAATTCAATTCAGCTGGTGTCATATTTTTACTGATAAAATAAATGGCATAGGGAAGATTATTTTCTTCCTGACCCAAGACAGCTCCAATTGCAGTGTCTGAGGCATCAGAGGATATGCAAAAGGATAGTGCCCAATCAGGTCCTCTCAAAATGGGAGCTGCAGACAATTGATGTTTGAGTTCATTAAATGCTTTTTCACAATCATCAGTCCACTTAAATTCAACATTCTTTGTTAATAACACAAATAGAGGAGAAGCTATTTTGGAAAAATTCTTAATGAATCTTCTATAGTATCCAGCATGTCCTAAAAAGCTTCTTACATCAGTTTCTATTTTAGGGATAGGGAGAATCTAAATTACCTGTATTTTAGCTGGATCGACTTGAATTCCTAGGAATGAGACAAAGTGACCCAATACAATACCTTGATTCATCATCATATGACACTTTTCAGTGCTTAAGGCAAGGTGTGCTTCTATACACCGCTTAAGTACTTTTTCAAGATTCTCCAATGCATCCTCAAAAGTCACTCCATAAGGAGTAAAATCATCCATAAATATTTCTAATGAATCATTTAGCATATCAGAAAAAATCCCTATCACTGCTCTTTGAAATGTTGCTGGAGCATTACATAGTCCAAATGGAAGTACCCTATAAGCAAAGATCCCCCATGGGCTAGTAAATGTGTTCTTGTCCTGATCTTGGGGTGCAATATTAATCTGATTATATCCACTAAACCCGTCCAAGAATGAAAAGAATTTCTTACCTACCAAATTATCCAATACCTGATCAATGAATGGTAAAGGGAAATGGTCTTTCTGGGTGGCTTTATTCAGTGCTCTGTAATCCACACATACTCTCCATTTGCCATTTTTCTTGGGTACAATTACAAGTGGAGAAACCCACTCAATATCAGATATAGGGTATATAAATCCTGCATTCAAGAGTTTTTGAAGTTCCTCCTTCACAATTTCCCTTAGATTGGGATTCATTCGCCGCTGGGGTTAACAGACTGGCCGGGATCCCTCTTTAATATAAATACGGTGAGTGCATAGCTCAGGGGATATCCCTTTCATATCTGTATAGTCCCATGCAAATGCTTCTTTATTTTCCTGGAGTAACTTTATTAACTGCTGTTTTTCATTATTAGTTAAGTTAGGATTTATATTTAATGTTTTTCCAGGCTCAATTTCTATTGTTGTACTTTTGGAGGGGCTGCCTACTGTTGTCTGAAATAAACTTTTATCTTTCAGGTCCTGCTGGGATTCAGATTGTAAGATTGCAGTGAAGTGATTATACATTTCTGGGCTGACCGAAGAAGGTTCAGAAATGAAGCTGCTGATTAATTCATCTTCGATAGAGTCTTTGAAAGTTAAGGTTTGTCCGATAGTCAATATAGGTTGGGTTTCTTCATCCTCATAATCTACCCAAACAGAATTGTCATTATTAATCATGGGTGTAGCATGAGGATAGAGGGTAAGCTGTTTTGTTTCCTGTCCATTAGAGATGGTCATTGATCCTGATCTACAGCTAATGAAAGCATCTGCTGTAGCCAGCCAAGGTCTTCCTAGAATCAGCGGATGACCCCCCAACTTTGTTTTAGTTTGTAACACCACAAAGTCAGCTGGGTAATTCCAGGATTCTACAGAAATTATTAAATCTTCAATGACCCCTTCCGGTTTAATTGTAGAGCGATCAGCCAATTCTAGGATGGTTGGTGTTTCCCTAATAAAGTTTTTTAACTGAAGCAATTGTGCTATTTCCAGTGTCATAATATTTATTGTAGCTCCTAAGTCTACTAGAACTTTAGAGACAAGGGTTTTTCCAACCTGAACTGTTACTGTAGGGTGACCAGGGTCACCATATTTCACAGGATGATCTTTTTCTGTCATTAAAGCAGTCAGTTCTCCCATCACATGAACTGTGAGGGGGTCCTTGGCTTTTCTTCCAGGTTTTTTTATGCAAATATCTCTAACAGTCCTAGCATAAATAGGAACATCTCTTAATGCTTGCAACAATGGGATTTTAACGTATAAATTCTGTAGCTCACCTAAAAGGTTAAAAGCAGGTTGCTCCAGTGTTTTAGTGAGAGCCAATCGTTCAGGGAATGGTGGATCTGCTGTTTGATCATTGCTGTTAGGTGTTGATTCGACTGTTTCAGCATTATTGTTAGCTGGTTTTTCTTTTCTAACTTCCTCTTTATCAGAGTCAGTGATGTCATCAATGATGGGTTCAACAATTCTCCCTGAACGAAGATGGATATCGTTACATTGCATGGGGAAGACAGGCTGATTTTGAGTATCAATTACTTGCAAGGCTTTATTATTATTTGGGTTGGGGTTGGGTTGCACAGGCAGCTGCGGTCTAATTGCCTGGTTATTTGGAGGACTATTGGATGGTAAGGAAAGAGACTGTTGTTGTTGAGGAAATGTCATCTGTTGGGCTGCCCAACCTGGGTTCCATTGATTGAAATACGGTTGCTGGGGAGCCCAAGGATTCCATATGATAGGATCAGGAAAAGGGAGATTTGGTTGTTGCATAGGTGGAAAATTCATTGAGTTAAAGGGTGGGTACTGCATTTGGTTCATGGGTGGGTAATTTGTTTGAAAAGGAGAATGATTATTCCAATGATTAAATGGTGTGTTCGAATTCATACCTTGTCTTTGTGGCCATTGCCTCCTCTGTGTCATCAGGTATACTGCTTCAGCCTCTTCTTCAGTTGACTGCAACGCTGCTTTAATTCCAGGCAGAGAGGGGCATTGCTGGGTCTCATGGTCCTTTTCGCAGATTGTGCAGATTGGTACCTTATCTAGTGGGCACTCTCTGAGTGGGTGTTTTTCTCTGCATTTGGAACAAAAAATAGCTAGGGCAGCTTCTGCTTCTGCCTGTTTCTTCTTTACCTGCAGAGCATCAATTTGTGAAGCAAAAGAGCTTAACATCTCAGTTTTAAATTCTTCTAACAAATTACCTATTTCAGCCCTTGTTGCTCCTCCACTTGCTGACTTCTGAACTCTTGAATATGCATTGTCCCTGCTTTTTGATCTGCTCACTGCTCCCCTTGAACATCTCATGCAGAGGTTAACAATTTCATCGAATGGCTCCTTAGAAATTTCTCCTTTTCCTAACATATTCAACATGTCCAAGCAGTCATCTCGAACCCCTTTCAACAATATTGTTTTTAGAATATCCTTACTCATGTTAGGGTGCTCAGACCGTTGCAGATTATATTGCAATCTTTCCACAAAATCTTCCAGATTCTCGTCCTCCTTCTGAACCATTTTGAACAATTCTTCTTTTCTTTCTCTTGTCCGGCAGTAATCTTGATACTTGGCCAGAAAAATTTCTTTCATCTGATCCCAGGTAGTGATTGCCTGAGCTCCTAAGCTCATAAACCATCTTAACGCATTCCCTTTCAGTGTTGCTGGAAACAGTTTTAGTTTCTGATTAGGGCTCACATAATCATAACTTCTACATAGTATATCGAATTCAGAGAGGAATTCATCCGGGTCTTCAGAGGATAACCCATGAAAGTTGGGTAATGTTGAGAGTGGAATGTTTTTCATGGGGGTTGCTCCTCTCGGGAGCTCCCCAATAGGGAATTCCAGGGTAGAGAGCGAATTTCCCCTCTTCCTCTGTTCTGTTATCCTCCATTGGTCTTTTTCCTGAATCACTTGCTTTATCTTCTGTATCTTCTGTTTCTTCAGGTTCTTCTACTGGTTCCTCAGTGTATTCTGGTACTTCCAGCTTCCTTTCAGGTCCCAGTACTTCCTTCGTCTATCGATCTGTTTGTGAGGAATACTGGATCTGAGGTCTCCAGGAACTTTTCCTCTGTGATGTTTCGGCCTTTGAGATGATTTCGTCAATAAAGGTTTTTCTTCCTCCTCCGCCTTTGCCGCCTGTGAAATTAGGTTTCTTGCATCCTCTCATGCACCTGTTATTCTCAAAAATAAATCATCAATGCTTTTAGAAATCTCTAGTTGCCTTCCCCGGCAACGGTGCCAAAATGTTGGCTAGTTGAATTGTTTATTGATTAACAATCAAGTACCACATTAAATTGTCAACCTGGGAAAGTCTTTTATTTCAAAGGCTACTGCGTACTGTATGTACTTAACTCTAAAAGCATTAAAAAGCTGTAGTATATGTAATTCTCACGTTATGTCATAACAATGTACTGTAAAGATAAAATGAAAGCAGTTAATTAAGATTATAAATCTGAAAAGAAAAGTGATGGATGCTCCGTTATCATAGGATCAGGACCCTATCCTCCAAACAAGGACGTTCAACACCTACCCCTGTAACCAGATTGCTAACACACACTGCAATTCTAATTCACCGGTGAAGTACAGTTTCAAACGATTAACAAAACAGAGTGCCAGCAAAAAGGAAACTATCAGAGATGATGCTACAGAATCCAAAACAGAGTACCAGCATAAAGAAATTACAAAACACACTTACACACTTGACAGAAAAGTAAATGGGTGAATCTTGTGAGGAAGGTGGGCCCAGTCCCTCTCACAAGATTCCCCAGAATGCAAATACTAGATTAGATGCTCAGAACAGTCTTCTATTCATCTGCCAAAAGATTCAATTACAATGAGAGTTCAGACTTTGCTGTTGTCTTCCAAAATTCCCTTTACAAAACTATTTTTCTCTCCTTCTCTAATGTAGATGTCTCCTCTTTATAGAGGAGACATCTATTACAATAGATTATCACAGTTCATTCAGTTAACCAAAAACAAGAGTTACAAGATGTTGTTATAACAGTGCAACCGTGTATTCTTTCTTGAGTTTGTTTCTGTTACACAGCTGGTAACCAAACTTTGACCGTCCTCTTGGGATCCTCATATTATCCTTCGTCGTTTCCCCATGGTTGCTGATTTAGTAAACCCGTGCTGTCCCTGATACTTTAGCAACTGTAACTGTGTTTTGCTCTTTTTGGACAGTTGTTGATCATGTCGCGTCAGCGTGGAATTCTGACGATCTCCCGATAGTTGCCGTTTGTTATTTCTAGTTGTTGCAAAAATAGCATTCCTCTGCTTTAGATGGTTGCCGTTGCTAGCTGTAGCAACTGCGTAGTTGCTGCTTCCGGTGTTGCAGCAACTGCGTAGTTGTTGTTTTTGGTGTTACAGCAACTATGAATTATAATTCCTGCAGACTTTAGACAGTCAAGCGATTACTTGGCAACTTAATTAACTTTTCCAAAGATAAATATAAAGATATTCATGAATATGCAAGGAAAAATTAAACATATAGATATGCGGAGAGTTACTTTGTACCTTGGGGTGATTAAGTCATTATATAATCAAAGCTTACAACTATTGAACTGAAAAAGGATAATATTATGGCCAAAATATAAGGTCAAAAATGGTCAATTCTGAATCCCAACAGCTGGGTGGATTACTTCCGAAGGCTCCAGGAATTTGATTCTCAACAAGTCCTGGAATTCACACGTAATTTAAAGGAAGGTTATTCTACTGTTCGGGGAGTGCGAATTCTGGTAACAGAGGAAGATATAGCGCATGTTTCAGGATTACCAGCCGATGGCATCCATTGGTTCAGTTGTAAACACATCATTCTGAACGCACAACAAGATTTTCTTCTACGTGGGGAGCGGGTCGAACCTAAAGGCAATGGTGTTACACTGCATTCATTACCACCTCCATGGCCAAAGGTTGCAGAGTTTGTCAAGCACTACCTCACCTGCGAAGGACGTTACCATGTAGTGTACCAGCATGAATTTTTGTTGTTGAATCATTTAAGACATGGTCATTTATTAAATATGCCATACTATCTGCTGGGGTGTCTAAAGAATATGTCACATTATTCCATGAATGCAAAGTACCCATTCCTCTCCCTCACCACCATCACCTAGTTCAGCTTTTAATCCTGAGGGGTTTTTCCCTGCAGAATCCTCCTCCCCTTAACAACCCACCCCAGGATGCTGCTGATATCCCTCAACCAGCAGCTGAAAACCCTTAGGAAGCTACTGAAATCCCTCAACCAGCAGCTGAAATCCCCAGGAAGCTGCTGAAGTTACTCAACCAACAGCTGAAAATCCTGAAGAAACTACCAAAATTTCTCAAGCAGCAGTCGAGACTCCCCAAGTGAATGCTGAAAATCCCTAGCCATCCGTGACAGTTAGTCCAATTGACCCCACCATTGCATCAACCACATCCCATAATTTACCTGGATCATCCACTCCCACTGTCCATACCCCCAGCGATGATTCAGACGACGACATTCCCATGGCTAAGATAAAAAGGAAGAGGAAAAGGCAAGAAACAGTTGTTCCTTCATAAAAAGGATGAACAAGGGCCTCAATTAAAGAAGTTATTACCTCTAATGTCCCTCCTACCCCAGAGATGGCCATCCATAAAAGAAAAACCATTTTTTTTCCTACCTCCTTACCTCGAAGACGAAGGAGGACTTCTTCTGAAGCAGCAACAGAGACCCCCACCCAAAATTCCCCACCCATTATCCTAAAACCCCATACCCCACTAGACCCCGAGTCCTTACCTTCCTCACCCTCGGGTACCGAAATACAAAATGTCCAGGATTTTGTGACATCATTCCTTTCAAAAGACACAGCTTCTCCACAAGAACCAGCTGCTAATTTATCAAAAGTAGACACCCAAGACGATGTATAGCATGTAGCTACCCCACAAGAATCAGCTATTGACTCAACATGTGTTACACAAGAACCAGCTGCTGAGGAGCAAAAGATAGATGACCTAGAGGTAGCTATTACACAAGAACCAGCTACTGACTCAACAGGTGTTACACAAGAACCACCTGCTAAGGAGAAAAAGATAGACGACCTAGAGGTAGTTTCCCCACAAGAACCAGCTACTAGTCCAGCAAGTGCTACACAAGAGCCACCTGCTAATGATCATGATCAGGAAATATATTAGGATGTAGCAGCTACTGACTCAGCAAGTGTTACACAAGAACCACCTGCTATTAAATAGGAAATGGATAATCAACATGTAGCTGAATCAGCCATTGGCTCAGCAAGTGTCACATAAGAACCACCTACTAATGACCATGACCAAAAAACAGACCAAGACTTGGCTGCTACAGACTCAGCGGTTGATACACAAGAACCACCTGCTGATGACCATGACCAGGAAATAGACCAAGACTTGGCTTCTACTGACTCAGCGGTTGATACACAAAAACCACTTGCTGATGACCATGACCAGGAAACAGACCAAGACTTGGCTGCTACTGACTCAACGGTTGATACACAAGAACCACCTGCTGATGACCATGACCAGGAAACAGAGCAAGACTTGGCTGCTACTGACTCAACGGTTGATACACAAGAGCCACCTGCTGATGAGCAAAGTGTAGATAACCAGGGTACTACACAAACTATAGCTGTTACAGAAGAACCAACCACTCAGTTGGCTGATATGCAAAATTCACATGTTCAGGAGGATATAGCTGTTACAGAACTAGCTGATGACCCAGCAGTTGTCACACAAGAACCACCTGCTAGAGATACAAATAATGAAGCTGCCACCAAACAACCATCCTCCCATCCACTTGAACCAGCTACAGAGACTGCAATTGCTATAGAAGGCCCTGTCACGTTAGCTTCCCTTCAACAAGAAAATGAGTTTTTGAAAGCCGAGATTCAGGTTTATAAGTAGGAGTTAATGATGGCAAGGGAAGCTTATGAAAAAGAACTTAATCTGTATACTTTAGCTCACATAGCATCTGCAGCTGAGAAAAGTGCAGAAAAGGATCGATACAATGAATATATGTGCAGCCAATGTGGTGATCTCTATTCTCGAGCTGGTTATAGGGTAATCGAAGTCCCATTTCCTGGACCCACTCCTGCATTTACTCCTATCGTAGTTAAAAAGGAACGCCCTGCTGTTACACAAGAACCAGCAGGGCATTCAAATATTTCTAAAGAAGAAGAGAAACCGCAAGTACCCCAGCCTACCCTAGTTGTTAAAGCTGAAAATCCTGCACCAAAGTCTGCAAAGATGGTGTTTACCCAGACTGAATCTCCGTGTGCATAGACTGTCTTCACTCAGACCTTAAGCATTCAAGAACTCAGGAATATATGGAAAAAAGAGTATTCCCTGTCACAAGAAAAGGCATTGTAGGAACATAAATCATTATGTCAGAATCATGTATATAGAAATTGGGAAGTCCTGGAACAGTTCCATGCACAGCAAAAGGAAAATAAAGAGTTGAAAACTAGACTATCTCTTATCTTTGAGTTAGTTCAAAGACTTCTGGCCACTAGGAAACCATCCTTTAACTATTATGTGTTTCTAGCAGAATGCCTAGCATTCCTTCAGGTAAAAGCAGTCAGAGATGAATGACCTCATGAGGTGTCTACATCCCAGCTGTTTATTGAAACCTTTGCAGTAGCGTCCATCAGTGAACAGAATCTCTTATGTGAACTCTATCTCCATAATGAAGCCATGCCGGAGGATAGAAAGCTTAATTTGATTCCTGTGGCTGGTGACATTCAGATTAGAGCCTTGCTCTCTTCTATGGCCAATCAATTCACGTGGCAAAACACTTTTCTTTCAGAAAAACATAACAAAGAAAATCGCCTTCTGTGGATCCGAGCTGAACCACAAAATGTTGTTGTCTTCATTGCTGAACATCATCGGGTTATAAGAGAACCAGGAATGACTAAGAATATTAAAGAATTACAGGCAGCAGTGTTAGAGGAGTGCCAACAGTATGTCAAAAATAAAGGACCTCTTACCATACAGGCAAACAATCTGTTCTGGGAACATTGCCCTAAGGAGAGAAGGGAATACTATCCCTTTAACCCTCTTAATCTTCACGCAGCAATTCATGAATGCCTAATTATGTTAAATGTGTTCAGCAGTGTGGCAAAAAATGGTTGGGTTATCATTTTCATTTCCTGCTTCTCTGGTTGCCAGTACAGCAATATAAGGCCTACTTCAAGGTGTCCAAAAAGGAGGAGCTTGCAGCATGGCAGAGATTACAGAGTGTCCAGGACTTCAGAGATTTGCCTAATAGCACCTTCTATACTTACTGTATAAGTAATTTGCACTGTACATCCCAGTACTCCGATTCAGAATTAGAGTAAATTTTGCATGGGAACATGCAACTGCTTCAATTGGGGGGGATGCTAGGACCTCATATTATCCCTTTTTGACCATACATTTTGCTATGATATCATCCTTTTCAACTTACATTTAAAAAGTCCTTGTTAGTGTTTTAACCCAATTATCCCAAAGGTATGTAATGATTCTTCTCATCACTATACATTTAATTATTTAACATATAATCACGACATCTTCATAGTTAATCTTTGAATTTTTAAGTGTTGAACAGTTAAAGAATGATGTGCAGTTCGCGTTGCTGAAACAGCTGGAGTTTGCGAGAATATTTTTGCAGTTGCTGAAACAGTAAAAACGGCACGCGAATCTTGATGCTGAAACAGTTGAGATTTGCGTTCTAAATTTGAAAGCAGCAAAGGAACCAGACTAATCACCGAGGAAGCTGTTACACTTGATGTAACACCTATAATCTAAAGACAGCATTACTGTAATAGCATTTTGTTGACGATTTCCCTATTTTTGTATAATGGGTTAAAATAATGTAAATATTTTGTAATAGATGTCTCCTCTTTATAAAGAGGAGACATCTACATCAGAGGGGGATGAATAAACTGTGGAAAAAGGCTTAGCTGAAGGAATAGGACTAGAATTCTTTTTGTAATATGACATATTGATGGATGAATAAAATTTTGTTCTGAACATCTTTTTCTAGTTCTTGTTTCCTGGGAAATCTTGTGAGGAGGACAGGGCCCACCTTCATCATAAGATTCACCCATTATATTTCTGCAATGCGTCAAGTGTGTCTTTTATTCATGCCTTGTTAACAAGTACTGTTTGCTGAATATTGTTTATAGTACCTTTGCTGAAACTCTATTTCTTTCTCAATTGATTATTGTATTATTCACAGTTAATTCATGAGTTTTTCGCCGGTGATTAAGTTACAGAGTGAATTGGAAAGCTAGCTAATCAGAGGCAGGTGCTGGAGATTCTTGCTATGGGGATAGGGTCCTGACTCTTTGTTACATCACAGCCATTGTTTCCCTTTGCAGATTGATTCTTTTCCATTATATGATTCTTTGAGTGGAATTAAGCATTCTTTGATAGTATCTGCAATAGTGTAATTGTTGTAATGCAGAGTGGAGCTTCAGTTTGTTAAAGTAAGGCATGATTTGTTTGTACTACAACTTTTGATGCTTTTAAAATTGAGTGCATATAGTACGTAGTCGCCTTTGAAATAACAAGACTTCCCTGGGTTGACAATTAATGTCGCACTTTGTTGTTTAATTCAATAAGCAATTAAAGTGACCAACAGAGGTTTAGGGGGATCCTGCTTTGGTTGATCAACCTTATTCTTTCCTTTTCCCTTCTTTTTCCCTTTCGAGGCTTTATCTGCTGTGGAGGACTAGACGGCGTTAACCTCAGAAGTGTTATTAGAATTGGATATAGCCTGAGAACTGTTTTCATTCGAAGCATTCGACTTTTGCTTCTCAGGGTTCGCGGAAGATTTCTTATAGGACGTATTAACATAACCAATGATGCCATCAACAGATGGTGTTGGCAGGGCTTTGGAAGTTTCGAGCCTTAGAGCATTAGGAAAATAATCATATAGTGTACTGGACTAGGAGTAAACCAAGTCTAGGTACTAAGCACGTGTAATAGCCTGCTCTTCAGTTACACATGCCCCCATAGCAATGTCCCGAGCTATCAGACCGACAAATGAGATTGTGAACCAGTCGGTCAGAAGCTGATTGGGAATCCAAAACTTAATGAAACGGTGACGTCATCTCTATTCATGGATATGATCGGAGATATGTATGGACGTTGTTTGTTTTAAGGATGTCAGGAGATGTGTACTCGTCTCATATCGAATTGGCAACTGAAAATAAGTTAAAAATTCCACAGCCAACGAGTTAAAGTCCTAAAAAGATCCACGAGCTAACTCAATATACCATTTTGCAGCAGAGCTAGTGAGGGTCCATTGAAAAAGGCGGAGCCAGATTGAATCTTCAAGCCACAAGTTTGACGAGCGCTATAGATGATAAGTCATGACATGGGCTTGGGGATCTTCTCCAGCTTTACCGTCAAACTTGGGACAATCACCGGGAATCTTAGTTGGAACCGGTGGCCAATATGGATTATGAAGAATAGGATCATTTGTTAGTTTGGACACATCCAGTAACTCCAACGTTGCTAAAAAGGGTAATTGAGGGTTAAAGGAAATCTGAGGGCACGGGTAGGAGGCAGCACCAGAATTCCACCCAGCTGCTTGTTGCTCCCACTGATTTTGTTCGGACGGATTTTGCCTAGAAGGTTTTTGTCTGGAGGGTTTTGTCTGTAGGGGTTATAGTTGTAACTGGATGGTTGACCCTGCATCTGTCCCCCAACATTCCACTGATTACCAACTTGGCTTGGAAGAGCAACATACAGTTGTTGGTAATTCTGGTAAGGATTCACCTGTAGTTGTTGATAATTTTGGTATGGGGAAAATTGGGTTTGCCCTTAGGATTGCTAAAAACCATAAGGCGACTGGGCTCCAAACTAAGCCAGGGAGCCAAGCTGCATTTGATAAGTAGGTTGAGATTGGGATCCAACCTGAATTTGAGGACCAGATTAGGTCTAGAGCCCAGACTGGGGCTGAAAACCGGGTGGAGCTTGAGAAGAAACAATCGTTTGAGTGCCCGGTTGTGCAGGCCCAGACGGATGTCCTTGAGAGAACTGAGGTTGAGCCATCTGGCTAGAAGGTTAACCTAGTTGAGGTTGAGGTTGACCCATTTGCCCAGAAGGTTGAGTTTGCTGGGTACTGGGTTGTCCTTGCACAACTGAGGGTTGTCCTGATTGGCCGGATGGCTAAGCAGACTGGACAATTAGTTGGCCCAGTTGGTTTGAGGCTGACCAATTTGTCCAGATGATTGACTAAGCTGGATAGTGAGTTGGCCTTGCTAAACGTAAGGCTAACTGACTTACCCAGAAGGGTAGCCTTGCTGGACACCGGGTTGGCCTTGTTGAATGTAAGGTTGTCCCAGATTACCAGAAGGTTGCCCAAAATAGGTAAAGGAGGAACCACCAAAGGCCGAAGTTTTTCCCTGGAAGGGTTGTCCTTGTGGGCGTCCAGGTTGCCCTGGATAAGGTTGTTCGTAAGACGACTGACCTTGATAGTGTGGTCCTTGAAAGTTTGCGGGCGGTGTTTGGCCACCATGATAAGTGGTGGTACCCCAAGCAACAGACAACGGAACTGAGACCTCAACCATAGGTTGAGATGGCAAAGGTCTAGGGTAATAAATATGAGCTCCTCAAGAATCGTAATAATGAAGCGGATTTTGGGGATCCAGATTCTGAAGAGCTTGTAAATACTGATTATATGCCCCATCTGCTGGAATGGAACCAGAAGAAGGTGGGGTACTTAGTGTAGGATCAACAACTCCGGATGTAGATGCCGATGGGCCACTATTCACCGGTCCAGATGAAGGTCCAGCAATAGTGGTAACAACTGAAGATGCAATGACGACACTAACAATAGGGGCTGAAGAAGCCACACAAACAGCTGGAATAGTCGGGACTGAAGTGACAGACACATTATGAATTTGAGGGGTAAAATGCTCTGAAGTCAGAGTGACGGTACGAGACCGGATGGAACTTGTAAGGGAAGATCTAGAACCCATAATATCTTCCAAAGCCTTATAGCATAAAGGTAGCGTGACACCGAGAGGGGTGACATGGAAGGGCGAAGTTTCTGGCGATACAGGTATTTCACCACTGCCCATGAAGGTTTCTTCGCACGGGATGGGGTTCGTCTCATCCATGTCAGAAGAAGACATTGGGATTGAGACACTAGGAGGAGTAATGGGAATATCCTCTTCGGAAGGCTCCCAAATGGTGTTCCAATGAATGTCATAAGACTCATCCTCTAGAGCGCAAGAGTTAAGCGGTTGGATACTCGGGATGACAGGAAGAGTATCACTAACAACCAGTACTTCGGAAGCTATAGAGGATGGAGACCCTTGGTCACTTGGAATGGGAGATGGGATCAGTGATTCCGCCAAGATGATTTGATTCAAAATCCTAGGAAAACTAATGAGAAAGAACCCTACACAGGCTAAAATGCAAACAAGATCTAGCTGGGTAAATGTGAACGTGGCCAAATAAATTTTAAGACACAGGAACAGAACTTGACCTTTTCATCTTTAAAGAGTCGAGAAGAGGATGAAAAGATGACTCTAGTCACCTTCGAATATTTAATGAGCCTGAAGTGGCAAGTGCTCAGATGGACCTTTTCTTTTAGGGAGTCTGAAAAGGAACAAAAGTGACTACTCTGGAGAACTAGGCAAAAGGTTTACCAAACAACTCGTAAAACTGCATATACACCTTGGCAGTCATATGAAAACCAAGTACTTTCCGTACGGCAGTCAATCTTCCCAAATGTTGTGTTCGGTGCATTATGGTTTGCAAGGTGGCAGACACGGCTTCTTAAGGATATAGGATGATAACCTAGTGGGGTCTCCCAACATACACTCGATAGTACATGGGAGCACAATTCCGTACTAGACCGCTATTGAGTCACAGAAGGAGGAATCACCCAACCTTGAGTGAAAGCAATAGTGACTAGGTTTAACGACGCTGGAGCACGTCTCTAGCCTAGACCTCTAAATAGTGTGCGTTATGTTCCAATGCGTTGTTAAGTTCATTCAATTCATTTTAGAGTTGATCTTGAATTATGTTTCAGTTTTCAGGCCTTACCATATGTATACAACAAATCCTAGGATGCAGCTAAAATGAGCAAAATATCCTTTTACTTCAATGAACACCTACCTATAGGAGGGTAGAGAGATCATTCCCAAACCAAGAAAACCAAGATAAACAAATGCAGTCACTCAATGCATATAGACATCAATTCCTACAGTGCATGGATACTACTAATGAGAGATTTTATCATTCGCTTTCCAATATGAAAACTTGAAATGCAAATTCACTTTCACTTTCGTATACTAAATGAATGCAATCTTTTGATTTTAATGTCTTTAAATCTAAAAGAAACAAAGAAACAAACAAGAAAGTGTGGAAAAAAAAATGGTTGATCCAAACAATCCTGATCTATGTTCGGTAGTGAACAGAAATCGAATCAATACCAAAGATTGGTTCAATAATTGTCACTAAAAATCAACCAGAAACAAGCAATGGGGAAGGTCCAATCAAACCAACAAGAAAGTTGCAAATGAACCTTGGGCGAACCATCAAGCAAGCCAATTGATTCAAGAACTTGAAAGAACGAACTAGGTCACACAGGCAAGAATGCAAGATTCATTCAACAGAGCCAAAGAAAGAGTGCCTTAACTATAAATAGTGAAAAACAAGCTACTGAGCAAGAGGGAAAAAAAGATTAAAGGATCAACAGGACTGGTAAAAGGAGGAAGAATTGAAAAAAATCAATTCTACAAGAATCGTCGTGAGGACAACATAAGCAACTAGCACTGATCAGCAACTAGCTGTAGCAACAGAGCGACGTCGTCGCAGAAGTACACGTCTTTCCCACGACGTACCAATTTCAAGTCATCACGACTGTGCGACGGTATTCAGTGACGCACAGTACTTTACAAAAGAGTGAGTGCGATGTCAGCGCTACTGTTAAACTATTTTCCACGATGATGTTAAAAACAATGACAAACGAACAAAAGACTCCCAAACAAAAACCAGTCAATCCAACAGACAATAGAGGGATTTCCCAGATCGATCTAGGTGACCCAAAAGACTGATAGTTAATCCCTGAAATTCAAGAGAGACCAAATCAAAATCAAAACAAGAGCAAACAAGAGAAGAACATAGGATAGACTCCCCAACGGAGTCAGCAACTTGTGATGCAAGAAAGTGTTCCCTCTGCGGACAGAGGCAACCCCTCTAGCCATAGAGTGGGTCTAGTCACACCAAGGAAAAATCAACAATAGATTTTCTTAAACAATCATAGTTGGAGGCCTACCTCAACTGGTGGTCGATGAATTTTCGTTGCGCTACTCCAGCTTCCGCTTCCTCAATGAGTGATCAACTTGAAAAAATGCAAAGGAAATACAACAAAGCGCGTAACCGAAAAAACAACAATGATCTATTTACTCACAAAGTCAAGAAGTCATGAGCTATCAAGTAAATTACATACAAGACATAGGAAAACATCATTGATTGTATTAATAATGAAATAAGAGAAAGCTTACAACCAAAGTCTTGACATCGCAAGCCTTCTCAGAGGGTGCAACCAGTCTATTTCTCAAGCATTCACTCTTTGAAGATGGATCTCCCAACATACAAAGTTTCTCTCTCACTTATAAGTTTTAGCACAAATTTAAGGGCACTTCACAACCTTCCACAAGCTATCAACAATCCCACACTTGTCACACCCACACCAGCTATCTATATAACTCAAAAGCACTAACAACACTGTTCAAACCAAGAATTTACCAACTAGCTGATCATAGCAATGGTGAGTGTTTAAATAGGAGAAGGAGTCTCCATGAAAGGCGGAAGAGAGAGCTTCTCCCTAAGGAAGGTAGCACAAATGATGGAACTGCCATACCAAAGGAGGGAGGGTGTCACAAACTATGCCAACAACCATGTTTGGAGACATCTAGAAGGCCACCTGTTGGAACGAATGCGCCCAATCTAGATCATCGCAGGTTTATAACTAAGCTTTAGCACTGAAATCACTATTAGGCAATGTAGCCAGTCAAAATGTCGCTAAAGATAGCAAGTAGCCTCATGCCGGAGCATGAAATCGGTCCGTTGCGGGAAATAGATGTACTTCCGCGCTAGAAGCGTGGTTGGACTATTTACACCCGCTATTCATCATGTATATTAAGTCAATTATCGCGATGAGGCAGAAAACTTAGGAAAAGTGGGTCACTTGGCAACATAAGAGAGCATTATGAGCACGTTTCACTGGGACACATGACACAGCGGAAGGACTGGGGTGAAGGCAGTGAAAAATTACTATGTAGTAGGGTGTCCCCAATAATGCGACAAGGTTGAGAATGATGGCGAATCCGTCACTGAGCATCCTTGGAAAATTTTGGATGAAAAGAGGACATCTGAAGATAGACAATAATATCCCCATACCAAGGATCGAGAGTGCTAATCAAGAATAGAGATTCATCCAGAATATTGTCCTCTAACCGAGAGGGCATGGTAATAGACGGTAGGGAGAAAAGCAACTCAACGTATACGAAGGACTTCTTAGACTTGGCTGTAGGAAACTCCAAGTTGAACTCTTGAAGGATGACAATCCGTTTTGAGTATTTGCCCCCCAGTAACTGACGTGACAAGATGTACGTCATTGGGTTGCAATCAGAAATCACTATCGTGGTGCACAATAATATATAGTGGTGGAAATGTTGGATGGCACAAACGGCAGCCAATGCCAACTTCTCGACATAAGCATATCGAGTTTCCATATCAATTAAATTGCAACTAATATAATAAACGACATGCTCAGTACCATCATCATCTTGAACTGAAACCATGTTGATGGTGGTATCGGCAACGGCTAAATAAAGAGTGTATTCACGGTGATAATCAGGTAGATGTAACAACGGAGCTGAAATAAGGAGTGACCTGAGGTGCTCAAATGACTCTTGTGCAGCGGTATCCCAAAGAAAAGGGATGTCTCGCTCTAATAACCACGTATAGCCTTTAGCCACTTTAGCATAATTCGGAATGAAACATCGTAGAAAAATTTCTTTACCCTGCAAACTCTGCAATTGCTGCAAAGAAGCAGGGGGAGGGAGATTCAAGATGGCTTTGACTTTAAGGGGATCCAAACGGATACCCTCCCAGGAGACGATGAACACGAGAAGTCTACTAGATTCCACACATAAGACACACTTATGCAGATTAAGGCGGATAAGGTAGTGTCAACAGTGAAGACAAATTTCACGAAGGTGGTTTGGATGGTCTTGGCTTTTCACTGAATGAGCTGGAAGGTCATCCAGGTAAGGCTGCACATTGTGTCGAATATCATGAAACGCATAAGACATTTTGCGCTGGAAGGTAGCACCGGAATTTTTAAAACCGAACAGGAGCTTTTTATAAGCGAAAGTGCCCCACGGATAGATAAAGGTGGTCTTATGTTGATCCGGAGGCGAGAGATTAATCTGGTTATAACCAGAAAAGCCATCCATCAATGAATATATCTCACTTCCAGTGCACACATCAATGAGCTGGTCAATGAAAGGTGTAGGGTAGTTGTCTTTGGGATAGGTATGATTAATGTCGCGATAATCAACACATACCCTAATAGTGCCCTGTTTTTTAGTCACAGGGATAATATTAGAAACCCAATCTATGAGCAAGATAGGGTAAATAAAGCTAGCCTTAAGAAGCTTTTCGACTTTCGCTTTAATAGCCACAGCCTTTCGGGGGTGCATGGAGCATAGATGCTGTCGAACAGGTTTAGCACCTAGAAATGTAGGTATTTCATGCACCACGATGCTAGGATCAATGCTGGGCATCTCTTCATAAGACCAAGCGAACAAATCATGAAATTCGTGAAAAAGATCAGTATAAAGCTGAATCTCCTCTGAAGTACAAGTTACTCCAACATGAATGTGCTCGAAAATCCCTGGTTTAATAGAGATGTCTATTGGTTGAGTTTGTGTAATGTTCCCCATGTTCCCTTCAAAAGAAACTTGATGAATTTGAATGGGTGTCTGAAGAGGTTTGGAGGGGAGACAAGGAGCAAACTGCTCAAGACAAGTAAGCATTTCTCGATGGGTAGGGAGAAACGAGGACCGTGGTGATGATCAGACCAAGGGGGTTCCTCAAAAGACATAGTCTCAATAATTGCTTCATAAGAAGGAAAAATTTCTTGTAAAGGGTCTGAAGAAGTGCCATCTCCGAGCCGAGGGGATTGAACGTATGAGTCGAGAGCCCTGCTCGAAGGAGCAGGTTCAGGGAAAGAAGCCGATACTGAAAGAATTTCAATGTAGTTGAGCTCGGCAGGCCTCAATAGCATCTCATCACCCCAGGATTCTATCTGATCAACAAGAGGAAGGACCCAAGGATCAGAGTGAACAAAAATCATATTAATGGGAGCAATGTTGGGAGGTGGGAGTGAAAAAACACCCATAAGGGCAGGATCTTTAAAAAGTCCAGCGCCCACACTCTCATGTGGAACTGAGGTATGCTCCACGAACGGCATGTTGCCATCAGAGGAGGAAGAGGCAAAGAAGAACAACTGGTCTACCATGACAATCTTCCCTTGATGAGGGAAACGAAGGACACGAAATAGAGATGAAGCCACGACTCACATGGCATATGTCCAACTTCGTCGTAAAAGGAGGTTGTAAGTTAAATTGGCATCGACAACATCGACCTCCACTTCAACCATCTTCCCTTCCAGGGTAATAGGCAGGTGCTAGAGTATACCATAAGGACGAGACTCTCTCCCATCAAAGGCTTCCAAGGTAGTGGGAGACTGGCTCAGAGTCAAAGAACCGATAGCCTTCCAAAAAGCAATAGACATAATGCAAGTAGAAGCGCCTTCATCAATCACCGTGTGGTGGATAGTTTTAGAATTGATGATGACTTGAATAAGGAAGGCAATTTGGTGAGGTAGTCACGATACATGACTATCTAGGTCAAAAGTGATCAAGTTCGAGTCGGTCGGGTCAATGCCACCGATGCCTGATAGCAATGACTTCCTCTGAGAGGGGCAGCTCTGAAGGACCTCTAATGTGAACATAGCTAACAGAGCCTGGGCTAAGTCCTCAAAGATGTTGTAGTGCTCCGCAACACAAGCATTAGGGTTGTAAGAAGACTTCCATAGTACCTCTTTAGGACGAGGTCAGATGACCGCCTCAGTGCCAGGTCGCTTGATATGGAGCGGACCAGAGCTGGACGAAGGGGAACTAGAGGGGACCTCAGTTTCCTTCTCGAAAGGCGAAGGATATTCTTTTGACCGAGTAGTAATGTGGATGGGAATCATCCCAGCCATAAATACCTGAGAACCAAAAGGAGAGGAGGATTGAGATGGATCAGCCACCATTCGATTTTGTTGCGAGGGGAAAGGCTCTTTGAGCACGACAAGAGTACTAGAGGCACCTTTTAACAAACAAGTAACTTCAAATCACCTCGGGAAATATTTAATAGAGTGATCGTCATTAGAAATAAGGCAAGGATACTTAGGCTTTCATTTGGCACCTTCCTCAGGTGGAGATTTAGGGGAATCTTGCTTCGGTTGATCGGTCTTATTCTTTCTTTTTCCCTTCTTCTTTCCTTTTGAAGTTTTGTCCGTTATGGTGGACTAAACGATGTTAACCTCGAAAGTGTTACCAGAATTGGAGATGTCTTGAGAAGCATTTTCATTCGAAGTGTTTGGATTTTGCTTCCCAGGGTTCGCGGAAGATTTCTTATAGGACGTATTGACAAAACTGATAACACCATCAACAGATGGTGTTGACGAGGCTTTAGAAGTTCCGGGTCTCGGAGCATCAGGAAAATAATCATATAGTGTACCAGGCTTGGAGTAAACCAAGTCAAGGTACTGAGCACGTGCAATAGCTTGCTTTTCTGTTACACATGCCCCCATAGCAATGTCCTGGGCTATCAGACCGACAAACAAGGTTGTAAACCAGTCAGTCAGAAGCTGATCGGGAATCCAGAACTTAATCAAACGGCGATGTCTCCTCCATTCATGGATATGATCGGATATATTCGTGGCCGTGTTTTTTTTTAAGGATGTCAGGAGATGTGTGTCTATTTCATATCGAATCAGCAACTGAAAATGAGTTAAAAATTCCATAGCCAGTGAGTTAAAGTCCTGAAAAGATCTGAGAGCTAGCTCAATATACCATTTTACGGCAGATCCAATGAGAGTCTGTTGAAAAAGGCGGAGACAAATTGAATCATCAAGCCATGAATTTGATGAACACCATAGATGATAGGTCATGACATGAGCTTGGGGATCTTCTCCAACGTTACCATCAAACTTGGGACAATCACCTAGAATTTTAGTTGGAACCGGTGGCCAGTATGGATTATGAAGAATGGGATCATTTATCAGTTTGGACACATCCGGTAATTCCAACATCGCTAAAAAGGGTAATTGACGATTAAAGGATATCTGAGGCTGTGGGTAAGAAGTAGCACCAGAGTTCCATCTAGTTCCTTGTTGCCCCCATTGATTTTGTCTGGACGGATTTGGCCCATAAGGGTTTTGTCCATAGGGATTTTGTCCTTAGGGATTATAACTATAACTGGACAGTTGACCCTGGATTGGACCCCCAGCATTCCACTGATTACCAACTTGGCCTACAGGACCAACATATGGTTGATGGAAATTCTGATAAGGATTAACCTGTGGCTGTTGATAATTTTGGTATGGGGAAAATGGAGTTTACCCTTGGGATTACTGAAAACCATAAGGTGGTTGGGCTCCAAACTGAGCCTGGGGACCAGGCTGCATTTGATAAGTATATTGGGTTTGAGCTTGGACATCGGATTGGGTCTGTGGCCTAGACTGGGGCTGAAAACTGGGTGGAGCTTGAGAGGCAACGAGCATTTGAGTGCCCAGTTGAGTATGCCCAGACAAATGTCCTTGAGAAGATTGAGGTTGAGCCATCTGGCTAGAAGGTTGGCCTAGTTGAGGTTGAGTTTGGCCCATCTACCTAGAAGTTTGAACTTGCTGGGTATTGGGTTGACCTTGCGCAACCAAAGATTGTCCAAACTGACCAGATGGTTGAGTAGGTTGAACGATTGGTTGGCCTTGTTGAATTTGAGGCTGACCAGCTTGTTTAGAAGGGTGGGCTTGCTGGGTACCAGGTTGGTCTTGTTGAATGTAAGGTTGTCCTAGGTTACCAAAAGGTTGCCCGAAGTATGTGAAAGAAGACCCATTGAAGGCCGAAGGTTGTCCTTGAATTGGTTGTCCTTGTGGGCCAACAGGTTGCCCCAAATAAGGTTTCCCGTAGTACGACTGTCTGTAAGACTATTGTCCGTAAGACGGTTGACCTTGATAGGGTGGACCTTGAAAATTTTAGGATTGTGCTTGGCCACCGTGATAAACCATGGTACCCCAAGCGATAGATAACAGAACCGAGACCTCAACCACAGGCTGAGATGCTATGGGTCCAGGGTGGTAAATATGGGCTCCTCAAGAATCATAATAATGAAATGTATTTTGTGGATCCAGATTCTGAAGAGCTTGACGATATTGATCATATTCCCCCCTGTTGGAATGGAACCAGAAGAAGCTGGGGCACTAAGGCTACGGTCAACAACCCCATATATGGATGCTGAAGTGCCACTATTTGAAGGACCTATTGAAGGTCTGGCGACAGTGGTCACAACTGAAGATGCAATGACGACGCTAACAACAATGGCTAAGGAAGCCTCATAAACGGTTGGAATAGTCAGGACAGATGTGACAGTTACATTGTGAATCTAGGGAGTGAAATATCCCGAAGTCGGAGTGACAGTAAAAGACCACATGGAACTTTTAAGGGGAGATCTAGAACCTATAATATCAGCCAGAGCATTGTAGCGCAGAGGAAATGTGATACCAAGAGAGGTGACATGGAAGGGTGAAGTTTCCGTAGGTATAGGAATTTCACCACTTGCCATAAAGGACTCTTCACTCATGACGGGGTTTGTCTCATCGATGTCAAAAGAAGACATTGGGACTGAAACACCAGAAGGAGTAAGGGGAAACTCTTCTTTAGAAGGCTTCCAAATAGGATTCCAATGAATATCATAAGACTCATCTTCCAGAGCGTGAGAGTTAAGCGGTTGGATACTCAGAATAATAGGAAGAGTATCACTAGCAACTGGTATCTCAAGAGTAACAGAAGATGGAGATCCCTGGTTTCTTGGAATGGGAGACGGGATTAGTGATTTTGCCAGGATGCTTTAACTCAAAAGCCCTAGGGAAAACTAATCGAGTAAGGAAAAACAACCCTACGCAAACTAAAATGCAACAAGATCTAATAGGGTAAGTGTGAATGTGGCCGAATAAGTTTTAAGACATGGGAAAATAACTTGACCCTTTCATCTTTAAAGAGTTGAGAAAAGCACGAAAGGATGACTCTAGTCACCTTCAAATATTTAATGAGCCTGAAAGGACAAGTTCTCAGATGTGCCTTTTCTTTTAAGGAGTCCGAAAAGGAATGAAATGACTACTTTGGTGAAACTAGGCAAAAGGTTTACCAAACAACCTGTAAAGCTGCATATACACCTTGGCAATCATATGAAAACCAAGGACTTTCCGTATGGTAGTAAATCTTCCCAAATGTTGTTTTCAATGCATTACGGTTTGAAAGGCGGCAGACACGGCTTCCTAGGGATATAGGATGATAACCTAGTGGCATCTCCCAACATATGCTCGACGGTACTGGGAGCACAATTCCGTACTAGACCGCTATTCAATCACAGAAGGAGGAATCACCCAACCTTAAGTGAAAACTATAGTGACTAGGTTTAACGACGCCGAAGCACGTCTCTAGCCTAGACCTCTAAATAATGTGCGTTATGTTCCAATGCATTGTTAAGTTCATTCAATTCATTTTAGAGTTGATCTTGAATTATGTTTCAGTTTCCAGGCCTTACCATATGTATACAAAAAAACCTAGGATGCAGCTAGAATGAGTAAACCATCTTTTACTTCAATGAACACCTACCTACAGGAGGGTAGAGAGATCATTCCCAAACCAAGAAAAACCAAGATAAGCTAAGAGACACAATGCATAAACACATCAACCCTACAGTGCACGGATACTACAGATAGATTTTATCATTTGCTTTCCAATATGCAAACTCGAAATGCAAATACACTTTCACTTTCATATACTAAATGAATGCAGCATTTTGATTTTGATTGTTTTGAATTTAAAAGAAACAAACAAGCAAGTGTAAAACAGGTCAATCCAAACAACTGTGATCTATGTTCGGTAGTGAAAAGAAATCAAATCAATACCAAAGATTGGTTCAATAATTGTCACTAAAAATCAATCAAAAAGAAACACGCAATGGAGAAGCCTCACACAAATCAACAAGAAGGTTGCAAATGAACCTTGCGAAAACAAGCAACCAAGTCAAGTAATTCAAGAATTTGAAAAAGTAGGTCACAAAGCCAAAACTGCAAGATCCATTCAATAAAACCAAAGAGAGAGTACCTTAACCATGAGAAATCAAAAACAAGCTAATGGGCAAGAGAAAGATAACAGAGGATCAATAGGACTGGTGAATTCAGGTGGTAGAATTGAAAAAACAACTCTACAGGAATTGTCATGGGAATAACACTAGCAAATAGGGACGATCAGCCACTAGCTGTGGCAACAGAGCGACATCGCCACGAGAGTACACGTCTCTTCCACGACGGGCCGATTTCAGGAATCATCACGACTATACAACAGGATTCAGCGACGCACAGAACTTTACAACAGAGACAAGGTGACGTCGGCATGCCTTTTAAACTTTTTTCAGTGGCGATCTTAAATACAATGAAAGATAAACCAAAAACTACCAAATAAAGGCCAATCTATTCCACAGATAATAAAGGGATTTCCCAGATTGACCTAGGTAACCCAAAATATTGATAGTTTATCCCCAAAATTCAAGAGGCACTAAATCAAAATCAAAACAAGATAAAACAAGAGAAGAAACATACAAAGGACTCCCCAGTGGAGGCACCAACTTGTGATGCAGGAAAGTGTTCCCTCTGAAAACAGAGGCAACCCCTCTAGCCCTAGAGTGGGTCTAGTCACACCAAGGAGAAAACAACAATTAATTCCCTTAAACAGTCATCGTTGGAGGGCTACCTCAAACCAGTGGTTGATGAAGTTCCATTGCACTACCCCAGCTTTCATTTCCTTCTCCTTATATAACAATCAACCTAAAACACCACAAAGAAACAATAGAACACGTAACCGAGAAACAACAATGATCTAGTTACTCACAAAGTCAAGAAGTCATGAGCTATCAAGTAAATTACATACAAGACATAGGAAATCATCATTGATTTTATTAATAATAAATCAAAAGCAATGCTTACAACCAAGTCTTGATGTCGCAAGCCTTCTCAGAGGGTCCAGCCAATATGTTTCTTCAAGCATTCACTCTCAAGGATGGGTCTCCCAAATAACAATATATATCTTTCTCTCATTCACAAGCTTTAACGCAAGGTTAAGGGCACTCCACACCTTCTTGCAAACTATATGGCAATCCCACGCTTTTTACACTCACACCAAACAATCTACCAAACTAAAAAGCAGCAGCAACACTATACAACCAAAAGAACTAGCAGATGATAGCAATGGTGAGTGATTTTATAGGAGAAGGAGTCTCCATGAAATGAGGGAGAGGGAGCTTATCCTCAGTGCAAGCAACACAAAAGATAGAACTATCATTCCAAAGGGGGAAGGGCGACCCAAACTGACCCAACAACCAAGTCTAGAGACATCCAAAAGGCCGACTATTGGAACAAATTTTCCCAATCTAGATCGTCATTGGTTGTTAACTAAGCTTTAACACCAACATTGTAAGAAATAAATGTATGCAAACCGACCATCGCTAAAGATAGCTAATAGCCTCGCACCGGGGCTTGAAATATGACTGTCGCAAGAAACAAGTGTACTCTCATGACGAGATCATGACAGGACTATTTATGATAGGGTTCCATCGCGTGTATTAAATGTATTCTCACGACGAGGCAGAAAAATTAGGAAATGAGGGTCAATTGGCAACATAAGAGAGAATTTTTTTAATATGAGCATTTTTTATTGGACACATGACACAATAGAAGGACTAGGGTGAAAGCAGTGACAAATTACTCTGTAACGCATGGACTTGTTGGACTCCCAACCCCGAATCTTGTATCGGTGTTTCATGCAACCTCATCGCCATTTCCAATGCTTCCGCCTGGGTTGAGAGCTTCTATTGTGACATTGCCGTCCTCAAGTGTGGTGTCAAAGATGCCACAAATGACACACAGTGTTGCACATCTGTCAGTTTCATATTAGCCTCGTGGATTGTACTTTTCAGCCTCTAATCTAGATCCTAGGGGGTTTCGCCTAGAAGCATCATGATCTCCTTAAAGTCGATGATCGACTGCGTCTCTGATTTTGGCCAGCTAAATTATCTGTTCAACACAATCTAGATCTTCGCTATTACTTCATTTGGGTGATCATTCAAGTGCTTGATATACCAAGTCAGCACATGATCCTATAGTGCGCTTACCAATGTGACCTTCTTAATGTTGTCATCCGTCACCTCATTTGCTTCCCATACTGCTCTTACTATGAACCAAAACTGATCTGGATCTTCGTTCCCCGCCCCTCTGAATACAAGCAGCTTGATCACGCTCACCATGCTAAACTGCTAGTTTGGTGGAGGTGGTGTGGGCAAAGATGGAGGTGAAGGAGGTGTCGTGAGTGGCGGCATAAGTGGGGATGGTAACTACAGAATGCATTTCCTTATCAAACTAACCACACTCCTCAGAGAAACCCAAGCATGCTCTTCCTCTCTCACTTGTGGAGGTGAAATTAAAGGACTGTTTCCTAACCCTTTTATACCTTTGTAGACCTTTCCACTCCATGTTATTCCACTCATTAATGTATTCACATCACCTGTTGTTCACATAACAGCATCTTGATCTAGGTATTCAAAGATTTGATGTACTTGCCTCGCAGTCCCTTGAGAAAATGCCTTTCTGCTTCACTATATCTTACAGTCATGTCTATCGCAAATTCAGTGATAAAGCCTCCTTTTATCCGACTGAGCTAATGGTCTACGACCTACGCGATCTTATCTTCTGAGGCCTCTAGCCTGCGCACCAACTCTGGAGTCCACACTATTGGTTTATCAAGCTTATACCTTCCCTGGCTATCGGCTAACCTCACGATCCAATCATACAACTCTAAAGAGCAGGACGCAAAGAAGATCTCGTGGATTTCCATATATACGTAGCGATCCAGCCACCTCTTCTCAGATATCTGTGGGGTTTTGTTTTCCTGTATCATGAACTTGTGAAGATTCTGGCCCAACCAATCTTCAATTTCCTTCTTCCTATGGTTCCAGTGTTCAGACATCAGTCATCCCTTAGGTAGATCCCAGTCCCGGCAACGGAACCATTTGTTGGCTTGTTGGGGTCTGACCCAGGTTTAGAAGTGTTTTAGCTAGACAACTCCCAAAACTACCGGCCCTTTTGGCAATAGTACACGAATCGTGCATTGAGGTCTCACCCAAGGTAGTATGGGAGGGTGCTAGAACTAGGTTTCTGCACCCTAGGGATGTCTAGATGAAGTCTGGAAGGTTCGCGAACTAGTCCTACGCGTTGTGCTACTTCCGCGTAGCTGCCTGTTCAGTGCAACTACCTTCACGCAGCTTGGATGACAAGCGTGACTGTTCCTTACCGTTTACAGTGCTTATTAGTATTATGGATCTTGAATTAAATTAAGTGGGCCCAATGCTTTCCTTTATCATTCAACATAAATAAACATGCACACAATTATAAACTATAAATAGATGCATAAACAGAAACAAAGCAACAGATATGCGATATTCTAAAACCACTTTATCTTTATTAATGGTTTTTCCAGTTATAATTCACTTCCTACCCTGCGCACACAACTGCAGGGTCCACACACACACTGTGGACTCTACTAGGCCTCTACGCACACAGTTGTAGAGCCTCTTCTACTACGACGACCAGCGACTCAGACTTACACACTCAGAGTGAATATTACTTTTAGAAACCCATACACTTAAGATCTAAACAAAAGCTACCTTCTACACTTAGAGCCTCACTCTATTTATACATTCCCATGGTCCGCGAACCATGGGTAGGCCGAAACCTTCTAGATTAAATTACAATATTTTAGGGTGGACTACCCTTTGACTTGACTCATTACAACTCATGCTCAATGAATTTCGCAGAGCCTTTACAATACCATTACCCAAAATTGTCGGCTTTAAGCCCCAAAACCCATTATGCGGGGGATCCACTGCCCAACACTTTTCCGGAACCTCCCTTTCAAATTTATTCAAGAAGGTGTCTACCTCACTTAGGCCTTCATAAGTAGGTAGGTCTCTTGCTTTTGTCGATACGCAGTGCAATGACCTTGTCATCATATTACAATTAAGTGTAGTTACCTCATTTAACCAATTATGCCATCACTCCGTCTCCTCATCTGAATCTGAAGCACAGGAGCTTTCGTGTTCCCATGCAAGCCGCCCATCCGCGATGGGATTCATCCAGTCCTGGTTTCACATTGTTATCTTATAGATGCAGTCCAAATCATCATCACTTTCATAGTCGCACACCACCTCTGTATAGTGTGATCCTTCAAGAGGGTCCACGGGTATAACTAGGCATAGTGACTTCTTCTCAAAAATCATCTTGTGCTTCTTCAAATTAATCATCATGTTCATGTCAATGGCCCAATCAATTCCTAAGGGAGCTGAATAGGGATTGTTTTCATAAACAATCTCTATTACTTCAAAGTCTGTCAGCATGCTCGCTCCCTCAATATCCACAGTGATTCCCTGCAATCACCCCATGGGTATTATCTTTTGTTGGTTCACCATTCACAATTTAATAGGAGACCACTACAACATAGGTCTCCCCATTCACTCCCATGTCTGCATCAGCAGAACATTCACATCTGATCCTAAATCCAAGATAACTGATCCATCTCATATTCTCCAATATGTGCGATTAGTCTCCTTTCTCTTCTCGTTTTGGTCTTCTGATTTCTGATCTTCCTAACTACGCGGGGTTCTCCTGGCATGGTCCCAACGCATATGTTAATGGGTTCCTATAACCCTTTTACAAATTTACTATCACGCAATAACTTCATACATGTTTCCAAGAACGTTGTGAGCATGGATGGGTCCATCTTCGACTCCGGTATATCTTTTCTTCCTAAAGTGGAGGCCTTGGCAAAGCTCTTCTTGGCTTCCATGAAGGTTTCCCAAGCGTGCTCCAAATCAAACTCTGATTCTTTCACCGGAGCTTTGCAAACCCAAGTACTATCTTTTGGTTGTTTTCCCTTGTCATCTCCCATCGTGATTCCACTTTGGAGCACAATGTTTACATTCGGACCTTCCTTGCGTGGCTCAGACATCATCATCTGTAGGTTCTGATTCGGGGGAGGCGGTAGTGCTACTTTATCGTGTATCCTAGCTATTAGTTTGGGACAATATTTGGCCTCATGATCAAATAAGTTTCAATACAAACATGACAGACTCGTTGGGTTTATATAATCGTAGGCATAATGTCCTGGCCCCCTGCAATTGTAGCATATCAACTGTCTGCAACCTCTTCCAGGTCCTCCGCCTCAACCTTGTCTGCGCCCCTGAAATCCTATTTGCACCATGCCTACATTCTAGTCTAGGGGCCGCGATTCGGCATAAACTGTGTAGGTGGGAGTTCTATCCATCATCAACTCATAGCTTCTACAATTTCGCTCATCATGTCCCACTAACCTACAAAAGTTATAGAATAATTGCTATGAATTTTGTCTATACTTCTGTAACAAATGGAAATTTGTAGCATGTTTTCCACCTATTTGAAAAATCGCACACCACAAAGAAAGCACCATGTTAGGTCCTGTTTGTGCTTCCGACCTTATTGGCATCAGTCCTCCTTGTTATAGCTCCAAATCTCACTCTTATGGTTTGTGATGCTGTACTCATGGCCTAGGGCAACCCCTCCTTCCAGACCTGGTCCTAAAATTTAGAAAACAGTGTTTTATCCCTTATATGCGACATTGCCCTGAGTTAAATGCGTGTATACGCGGGCCTGTGTATATCCAACCCGCGTGTATGTATTAAAACACTTAAAAATATATAAAATTCCTTCTTTTCGGGTGGAGATCGTGGGTTTCACCTACTGATCACCTGTTAGTGCCCGTGGCCCAACTGTTCCCAACCAACTCCTAACTAAAAAGCTACTTTGGAGATGGTATAAAAAGACCTCAAAGGGAAGGCCTAAGGGAGATAATAGAGAGAAAGGTTATTATGTTGAGATTTTTCGCTTGACTAGGTCTGAAGTCCCTTGTGCCTTCTGCACTTCCCCCATTTTGTACAGGAAACCTTTGTTTCCTTGTGTGTTGATGTTCATCCACCATTTATGACATCATGGAGAGAGTCATGGAAGGAGTTTTGTTAGAGGCTTGAGGCTGGAACGGATCCGGAAAGAAGCTTTGCTTGGAGCCTGCTGAAGGTGACCCAGGTGAACATATTCCTTTTTATGTACTTTATTTGTCTATAATAAAAGAAACACATGTCTTGGTTCCCGAAATTAATCTTCTTTATGTTAATGATATTCATGTTTTGAATTCAGGTGTAAATGGTTGTTTAGATTTCATAGCTAACTACCTTTCTTTATAACATGAAGATGGTTTCTTTATAAGTTTTTGTCCATGTACTATTGTGTTCTTTGAATTGTTTGTTTTGCAGGACAAAAGAGAAGAAGGGAACTCCAAGAAGGGTTTGGACCCTAAAGGCCTTCTCAAACGTAGGACCGAAGGTACGTACCCTTATCATATAATTTGCTTATAATAGCATAATGGTTGTATGAATGCATTTTCTTTGAATAGACAACTTTCAGTCTGCTAGGGTTTCACCCAAAAAGCCCTAGGGGAGTAATTCCCTCTACCACTCCTCTTGTGAGGTAATTCACGAAAACTAGGTAGTGGTCCTTGTCATGACCTTGATCTTTTCATTTTACACACCACACCTCTTTGCGCACTTTTGGTCGAGCCTTCTTGTCCTATTTTAGACTCTACATCTCCAGGCATAAATTATTCAGCTGTGCATGGATATGCTAAACTCCCAAGTTAGGATCCTACATAGGGGTCTCATGTAGCCTCATCGCGATCTCTAAGGCCTCTGCGTAAGTCATTAACTTCTGTTGTGATAGTGCACTCCTAAGATGTGGTGTTAGTGACGCTAAAAACCATTCGCGATGTTGTCCATCCATTAGATTCATATTAGCTTTGTGAATCATACACTTCAACCTCTGATCTAACTCCTAAGGAGTCTCACCTGGTAGCATTGTAATCTCTTTGTATATAATGGTCAACTGTGCTTCAGATTTCGGCCTGCTAAATTCTCTATTTAGCACTGCTTATATATCTGTGATTCCTGCATTTGGATTATCATTGGAGTGCTTAATATACCAGGTCAGTGCACGGTCTTGCAAGGCGCTAACCAGTGTCGCTTTATTTAAATTGTCAGCTGTAAATCCTTGTGCTTCCCATACGGTTCTTACAATGAACCAGAATTGGTCTGGATCCTCGTTTCCGACTCCCTTGAACACAAGAAATTTTATTATTCTTGCCATATTGAATTGCGGTCATAGTGGAGGTGGTACAGGTGAAGATGGAGGTGATGGCGGCGAAGCTAGTGGAGGTGTGGGTGAGGGTGGTATTCACGGAATTCTTTACCTTATCAAATGGATCACACTTCGTGGCAAGACCTTCGCGAGTTCTTTCTCGTCCCCTCGCGAAGGTGAAATCAAGGGGCTATTTTCTAGTCCCTTACTTCCTTTGTTCCTGTAGGTTTTTCCACTTCGCGTAGCCCAAAACATAAAGGTAATTGCATAACCCTCTTTTCACACAATAACATTTTAATCCAAGTATTTAGAGAGTTTACATACTTACCTCGAGGTCATTTGAGAAAGCATCGTTCTACCTCGCTGTAGCTGACTGAGGTGTCAACCATGAACTCAATAATGAATCCTACTATAATTTGATCAAGCCAGTAATAAATGGCACGTGCGATCTTATCCTATGACGTTGCCAACCTTCATACTAATTCTAGGGTCCACACAATAGGATTGTTGATTTTCAACCTTCCTTGGCTATCTACTAGCTTCACAATCCACTCGTACAACTCAGTAGGAAAAGATGCGAGGAAAATTTTGTGGATATCTGTGTATAGGTAGTAGTCTAACAACTCTTCTTTTGATAGCCACAGGTTCCTATTTTCCTACGCCGCAATCTCGTGAATTATTCTGTCCAACCAACCTTCAATTTCCTTCTTAGTTGGCTTCCAATGATACGACATCAGATATCTCTATGCAGATTCTGGTCCTAGCAACGGAACCATTTGTTAGTTTGATGGGGCCTAACCTAAGTTTGAAGTTATTTAGCCAAACAAATCCCTACACCACTACCCCTTTTGGCATCAGCTAGTGGAGCACAGACTGAAGCCTCACCCAAAGCAGTATGGGGCGATGCTAGAACCAAGTTTCCGCACCCTTGAGATGTATGCGGGGTTGATTTAATCCATCTGTGCCTACCTTCGCACAGGTTACTTTGTGGACTGTGCTTACTTGCGAGAACTTCACGATTTGTTATAATTTCCTTCGTGCAGCCCTAACCAGGGTCTAAGGTGCTTTCGCGCTACTATGTTAGTGATCGACGCTATTTCCCCAAACAATACCGTGGATATTACTTATCTTCTTAAATATCTTAGTTAACTTCACATAAACAGATACTTTATCTCACATTCACTTAATTAACATAGTCACATATGTTCGCGCATCATATAAATAGTAGAAATGAAACTCATACCCAATACATTCAATGCAGAAAACAGGAAATAAATACACAAAAATGATATAAAACTTCTCTTTATTAATGCTTCCAACTGTTACAGGCTCGACTTGCCTTGCGCACTCAGTTGCAGGGGTCCGCGCACTCAGCTACAGACTACTAGGCCTCTGTGCACTCAGTTGCAGAACCTTCTCCTACTCTACAACCCAAAAATAGACTTTACACTTAGATACGACTCAACACTTCATCCTTAGACTTCTTAGATTGATTCCTTTACAAGTTAGAGCCTCGCTCTACTTATATAATCCCATGGTTCGAGGACCATTGGTAGATCTCTATAGATGACTTTACATTACAAAATTAAGGGCAGACAACCCTATGACTGATTTACAAGCTACACGCTCCGTGCCCACAAAATGTGCAGTCTTTACATCAAACTTACAATTTGTGACCAAAATCTGGGCTCCAAGCCCCAAAACTTTCCTTGGGGGATCCCATGCCCAACATGTTCAAGACTCCAATTCAAGCATGCCACATGTTCTTACCTTCATAGGATACGAGCGAGAGCTAAAATCCTGCCATACACGGATATGATCAGTGGGTGGTGGAAAACATCACAATTAAAGATATGCAATTCAGGAATTCGCTAATGGAACTCATGGGGTCATTCAGAGCAGAGGACCTGAAGCAAATGTACCATATACCAGACCCTCAGTATATATATGATAAGACATACATGGCCAACTTTGCAAAGAAGAACCAAGAGCCCCTTAAGGTGATTCAGGGTTGGAGAGTGTTGGAGAACAAATTCAAATTTGAGAAATCGGGTATGTATGTTATAACCTCTTTGGAAAACCCCTATAGCTATGAAGCTGCTATGTTATGTAGACTATATGAATTACCCAATAATGCTAAGTTTTCCATATAATGTATTCCTTTGATTGATGCCTGTGTTAATTACCACATTATGAATTGGGCCACCATCTATCTGATAACCTAGCCACTATCATCACCGAATATTTACAGAAGAGATCGTCCTCTCCAGAAAACCTTCCTCCATTTTATTTCAGTGCCTACATTATGGACGCCCTCTGTTTTTGCACTAAATTTCCAATCATGGGTTGGAAATGGACCTTACAAGACCCCTACCCTATCCATCTCACTCATAAGAAAATCTGGGAATTCCATTATATACCCCATTTCTATAAAATATGTCATGCTATTATTTTTCCGTTGTATCAATTAATTTTCAATAGGAAAGCCCCCAGATTTTCCCAAGAAGCCACTATAGACCTTCTAGCTGTCGGAAAATATTTTGTTGAAGAATGGTTCACCTATATTAGGGTTTATGGTGGCACAACAAACCCACATGTCCTCCCCTTGTATATTTCTGATAAATTGTTGGCAAGGGAAATCACCCACCAAACCGTGGGAAAAGGCTTGACCAAAGTTCTCAAAGAAAGCAGGAAGTTATAATGGCCATCTTTTCCTATCAAGTGTGGTTCTTTTTCTTCAGAAAATTTTAATCATGCGATAAAGGAATAAGTAAGCATGGAAGGCCCCAGGCTTCATACTTTGCCGAAAAGGAAATTTGATCCAGACAAGATAGCATATAACATCACTATTGCACTAAATATCAAGCCATATAACCACGATGCTAGCGATTTTGAAAACCTATTACAGTCAGCTGAATCCTTCAAACAATCGTTCAAATGGGAAAGGGAAAATCTAAGTCTTGGAGATTTTGGAAACTTTCAGGAATTCAGAAACAGAAGGCTTGAAGTAATCCCGATTCATTTATTGAAAATTGAGGACAAGCCTACAACTAGTGTGAATGTCAATAGAGAAGTACCTAGTTCTCGCATAGAATCTCAAGTGAATAATAAGAAAACACTGGATATAGGGAAGGAACAAGACACCGATAACATAGCAGAATTCAACAATAAGTTAGCCGAGAAACAAGTTATGGGCACCCCACTTAAAGAGATCAATTCAAAGGTCAAAAGCGATAGTTTGGAACATGAGTGGGATAAGTTTAATAAGGAATTTCAAGACACTCCCAACACGACAGATACCCAGGAAACAATGGAGTGTCAAACCCCTCTTCATAATTAGGAAAATACAGAGTCCAAGCCAATATATGAGCAAGCGACAACATCTCAGCAGATTGAGATTATCCCTGCTCTGCCCACATTAGAGATTGTCTTCAAATTGACTGAAATACCTCCTTAGATGTGTTCTATACCCCCCTACACAAGGTTGTAGTAAGAAGATAGAGGAAAAGGAGAAGGGTAGAAACACCTGACCTCCCACCTAGAAATGAGCCAATGGACATAGCTTGGATGGACATTCCTTCCAACCCAGCTGAGAACTTGGCTAGATTGTCATCGTTTATGGGAGAATATGCAACAACCACCATGGAAGAAGCCACCGAAGTCTCTATTTTTTTGAAATAAAAGGAGGAGAAGTTTCCACAGCTCAAGCAACAGCTCGAAACGGAGAGGGGAAGTGTGAACAGGCAAGCCACTGACTAGCTTGCCCAATTGTAAGAGAGCATGGAGGTCCTAAAGGTAAGCCATGAAGCTAATATATCGGCCAAAAATATTCAACTCCAAGAATTGCAACAAGCCATGGAAAGATATAATGATACTCCTACTATCAAGGAGTTCATTAAAGAGGTGTTGGAACTGAATTCCCTCCTGATAAAATAGCAAGAACAATTCTGCCAAAATATGTCACACATCGCTCCTTATCTGATCACTAATGACTAGCTAACAAATAAAGTGATTAACCAGAGAACTGATTTTACTGATATAAACACCAGAATCTTAGTGTTCATCGAATGGCAAGAAATAGAAGATGGGAGGAAAGCCAATTTGCCTGAGATTGATGAGACACATAAGGACATCCTTTTCATAGATTGGGATGCAAGGATGAAGAAAGAAGAGCTAGTAGTGGCAAGAGAAACTGGGGTGGTGAAGAACATAATCAAGGAGGTAAACCATAATTTGTTTTCCACCAACCTAGTAAGAAACGGCAATCCAAAAGAAATGCTCGATTTAGGTGATTTTCATAAAAGTTGGGAGGAGAAAGCAAAAACTCAAAGGGAAGCAATCACAAAATTGGCAAAGACCGACTAGGATTCGTATTGGAAATACCTCGTCAAGTTGCATAGGAAAATCATGAACCTTAACTTCTCACTTCATTCGACTCTCACCGATGTGATATTCACACGATAGTTCAAAACAAATTTTGGGGCACCTCCTCAAGTCAATCCAATGGCCGACATATGTGATTTGAAGGACAAAATGGCAGACAACAAATCATCATCATATCCTCTGCTCATCAAGCCATTGTTTATTTTTAGAGTTATTTAATTAGTTAGGAGGAAGGTTGTTTGAAATCTCCTCAAATTTTTGTATAATTTATTTTTGCACATTAGTTAGAATATTATTTATACCCTTCTCTTGCATTTAAAGAAGGGTCCAGAATTTTATCAAAAAGTTTGCAAAGAATGCACTATTGTATACCTGGGAGATAATTTGATCTGAAGAAAGGAGTTGATCCATGTCATTAGTCAAATGAGAAGAACTTCACACATATGGTACTTTTATGTTGTATGATTGATTATGTTTTTGTTTAATTAGGTGACAACACTTTATTTTCATGAATTGTGTATGGGATATATTCTTTATGTTAAGCGTTAATTGCACTATTGTATGATGCCGATCTGAAATTGTCTACTTTCATATATAAATCATCATATATACAATATAGTTTATACAATTTATTTGACTAACTATTTAGTCAAAGAAATTACCTTTATATGTTATCATCTCTGTATTAAGCGTGATTGATCTTTATTATAACATGTCAAGCAGGTATCTTTGTAGATCTCATATCACACATAAATACTCGGGTTTATATTAGAATAAGTTAGTTAGAGATTTGCATAATAGAATAGGTCATTTAGATTATCATTATTCTATTGCAATCACTCAAGAGCCACCCACTCTCATCTTAAAACCCATGCTCGAAAACTGGTCCCATTACCCTGAGTTAGAGCCACAAATTTAAACAAAAAAGGAGTTGTCTTAAGGTCCGAACCGGGTGGTTATCCCCCATGTTGGGGTAGCATAAATCTCAGGCCGCAACATTTTTGCACTAGAAGGAGGGACATCCGATTATGAATGGAATATAAACCTAAATATCAATCGAAAAATATTCATAAGAGTCAAAACCCCTCCACAACTTCTACACCTTCTAGATCTCATTCAAAATCTCCTGATCAGAAATTTGAAGTTATAGAAACATATCCCTCATCTCCTGAAGTAGTAATACAAACACCTTCTCCATATTACACTCCTAAGTCTCCCGAAGTCCATTATTTGATACAGAAATTGGAACAAATATCCATCTCTGTCGAGAAGCCAGAGAGGCCCAAAGTTTCTGACAAAAGTGTTACCTCCTTATTACAACAAACTGGTGTATTAACTAGATTGAAAAGTGAAAGGCTTGGAGTAACCCCTTTTGAGTTTCCCATCTCTCCACGATGTAGGAAAGTTACCTCACTAGGATCTGATTTGAATACCTATGAGATCACATCACCTTTTCAAACATTCACTTCTCCATTCACTTCTACTCAATCCACACTTCTCAATTATCCATTTCTCCAATTAGCACTGCTACTAGTAGTACTAACCAAGTAGTAAGTTCTTCACCATCTATACCTACTTTTGGATCAACCTTCCCATCTTCTCAGTCTCCAACTCAAGTTATGGCCAATCAACCCACTCAACTTTGGACAAATCCTGGTGCTAGTCTGGTTACAAATCCAAATGCGCTCCCAACAAACCCAGAAAAATGGATACCTAAGTACAATCCCGACGATGGTCTTCCTTTTGAAGAACATTTAAACAACTTTATGTTAGCCATGAATCTTAATTGGGTTTCATATGAAGATGTAACTAGACTGTTCCCATATACCTTCCAAGGATCTGTTGGATCTTGGTATTTTTCCCTTCCAACGGGTTCAATAAGAGACTGGGATACCTTTCAAGAAGTATTTCTTGAAAAATTTGGTGATGACAGGACCATAGCATCCTTGATCAATGATCTTTCTAACTAAAAAGGTAATTCATATGGAAGGATCAAAAACTTCAAATCCAAATTTAACAAGTTGCTAAATAAAATCCCAGCTGCATCAAAACCTCTTGTAGATGTACAAATATAATGGTACATATCATCCCTTCCTTCTAATATTGCAATTTTTGTAGATAGAGCCAATAAGGTGTCCTTTGTAGAAAACATGAAAGAACCCTTGTCTATAGAAACAAGGATTATAGCTTTAGGAAATAGATCACAAACATACAAGAGGAAGTAAAAGAAAGTAATATTTAAGGATGATTCAAAAAAGAAATCTTCAAAGGACCCTTTTGATCATGAAGGCATTCAAAAAGTATTAAAAACCATGTCTAATGAAATGGTCGAAATCAAGAAATAGGTCACAGAATCCTCTACCCCTAATAAACCTTTTCACCCATTTAAAAGAAATCCTTATTCTACATCACAACCGCCAAATACTATTTCGAATGTCGAATATGATAAATAAGAAGAAGAAGACTCACCAGATGAAGAGGAAACCGAAATAGAAGAAGAAGTTGAATTGAATGGAATGTGGTATTTCATCCTCTCAATAGAAGAAGAAGCACAAATTATGCCAATAACCAAAAGTAGTAAAAACTCTCCTAATATGTCCATAACCAATCATAAACAAAACTATGATACCCCTGTAAAGGAGAAAACAATAATCAAGAAGTATAAAACTATCCAAACTAGCCTTATTCCACTAGATCCTCCAAATGCTTCCAAAACCATGGTGATCTCAGATATAGTGGAATATAACATAGTGGAAGATATGAAAAATACTAGAGCAAACATTTCATTACACGGACTCACTAAACTCAAACAATAACAAAAAATTCTATTAAGAGTGTTAAAATCAGTTCCTGTGTCTCCTTTTCCATTTGTTGTATTTACTTAAGTTGCCTATGATATGGGAAAACCTCCCTCATCTTCAAACAAAGTAGATCCTTCAAGTTTAGTCCTAATCGGTGATAGATCTTGTTATCACAAAATCTAACCATGATAGACTGTTGATCAAGTAGACTCTAAGTAACTCTTTCAAACCAATATTTTGGCTGAGGCTTAGCCTCCTTAACCTGAGAGGGGTCTCTCACTAGGTTTAGGGTTTTTGATTAATGACTAGATAGCTAACTCTAGGAACAAAAATGAAGAAAAGTATAATTGGTTGATTGGTTGAAACTATGATTAGCAACTATCTATTGGGCTATGGATTCAAAATAGTCTTCAATGAAACAACATGATCAGAAAAACTTGGAAGTCAAGGCATTTACAGTTTAGGTTTATGAATAAAATAGTAACACAATGAAACAACACAGTTTACAAGCATGTGAAGGAAGTTAGAGAATTTTCCAATGAATTCTAAGTATCACAAGCTCATACTACTGCAAATAAGTAATTGAACAAAGCCATAAGAACATCAAACACATAAACTCTTTGTGAATCTTGAGTAGTTAAACTGATCTTTGTATTAAGTATGAAAACCACAGTTTCTTACAATAACACAATCTTTCCTTTACTAATGAAATTTCCAACCCCTACGAATTCAATTCTCAAGCTTAATATAGAGTTTTACATCCTTGGATACTATCATCCACCTTTAGAGGAATTCGAATTCCTAACTTGGACACCTATCTATGCACAAAACAAACTATTTAATTACAACTTGACAGCTAGTTGTCTTTAAGAGTCCTAATACAAATAGGAGTAAAACTCCTAGAACATGCTTTCAACCACCTTATCTGAGTCTTCAATACATTCTTAAATCATGTTCGAACCATGTCTTTGAATTTGATGATGTCCATAGTGCTGTTTCAAAACTTGTTTAGTTCTGCCCTAACTGTCCTAAAAAATAGGAGACTGTCATGCGGAAAGAGTCGATTTTGCGGACAAAACCGACCTCCCTAGAAGCAAAGGCTTTTTAGTGACAAACAAGACAAATAAGCACTACCTTTCTCTAAACATGCATTTAGAATACAAGTAATCAGGTGATTATAACATACCTTTAGTCCAACGCTTTGTAGTAGTCCAGCCTCGCCGATTCGGATGAGCTCCTCCTTCTCTTCGAAACCTGCATTCACTAACAAGCCAAAAGATTAAATAGCACCTGATAAACTTATAAAATAACACATATTCATCATACAGACCAAGGAGTATACGAAACAAATCATGAATAACAATCTGTTGGGAAAAATGAGTTCCTTTGTATTAAGTGGAAACAAAAGAAACCATTACAACCTAAGCCTTGGTGTTGTGCAGGTCCCTCCTAGGGTCCAGCAAGAGTTTTCCTTTACTTTGATCAGCTCACCCACTTCCAAATAAGGCTATGAAAGGATGGGAATCTCTCCTCTCAAGCTTTACAAGGGAGTCCTAATTCCAGCAACATCTACCCTTAGGAATGTTCAGCTTTCAACCTCCCCTCCCTCTGGTCCAATGCCTGTATTTATAGTGCTCTAGAGGAAGTTATTCAGGTCCACCATCAATGGGATAAGCCCCTCTTTGCATGGGATAGCTCCCCTCTTGATGGGATAAGTTCCTCTTTGATAGGGATACATGAACCATCTGGAGGCGCTCAATACACGTCAAACAAGCTTCTAGAATGCTCTAGAAATGACCACAAGTAACTTTTTTAGAGTGAAACTTGCGCCTTTTGACCTTTACAGGAGTACGCACCCATTGCTTTACAGACAGAGCGTACAAGTACACAGGTATTGTGAACTTGGAGTGCATACACGCAGGTAAGGCTAAGAGAAACTGCGTACCCAGAGATATATAGATTTGTAAAGACTTTCTCTCTTTCTTGGAGTTTGACATGGAGAGTAGAGGTATGAGACTTGCCAAGGAGGATAGTATGACAGTTGATGGAGCCATACTAACTGCAAATAGTCATGGTGACAAATTTTAGTGTAACAAAGACAAAGTTCTTGTTTTTTAGGCCCTTAACCCTTGGTGCTTATCTTTGAACAATTTTTTTCTGGTGTATATGTGGCATACATTAATAATCTATTAAGGTATCATTTTCCACTTGTGCAAAAATAAACTTGAGCATATGGTGTAAAGAATGAAACATGACTGTGCTACGAAAATACTCTGTTTTCGTAGCACAGCCTTCATATCACCTATGAAATACTCCTTGAAGCTCTTCTATCTACACCATTTCCATCTGAGAGTTCATACATGATTAGCTATCTACCAGCAAACTCAAAATTTGGAACTGATCTAACCTTACCTTCGGAAAGCATCCATAAGTGCTAAACAATCATCTTCAATAGTTCTACTATGTGATGTTCTTTTTTCAATACGGCCTTCAAACATCTGTAATTTGGGGAGTTTTTTCAAAATTCCAAGAGGAATGATATGATCAACCACAAAAAATCAAAATCACTTCTTCTTATAGATGTTCTTCTTCATATGCCAAAATTCTTTTTGTGTGCCAAAACTATTTATACTATATCTCCTTCACTGCTTCCTTTCAACACCTTGTTTCGTAATTGTTGTAGACCCTTGTCCAGATTTGGTTAGTTGAATTTCCAGATCTTCAATTTTCCTTTTCAACCCCTTGTTTGTAGCTCTGAGCTGAGCATTAACTTTCCTTACAAATCTGGCCTCTTTGATTGTAGGAACAGTCCAGGTGAAGTATTGATTTTCACTGCTAACTATTTCTGGTTTGGACACCTTTTCAGCCTCCCAGAGAGCCTTCATCCTTTTGAAATTTGACTTTTCAACAACATGCTCTCTTGCTCTCACTCTTAGTTTAGCAATTTCATTGTTGGCAGCTTTTAACTTTTCTTCCATAACTTCATAACTGGCCTTTTCTGTTTGAGTGGCAGGAGTTGTGTTTTTGTCTCCTCCAGGTCTTGGAGATGGTAAGTCTATCAACTCCTCTTGAACAACAAAGGTTTCTTTTGTTCTCTCCAATTCAACATTGGACTCCTACATCTTCTTGGATTGCCTGGTTAAAGGCTTTCTAGGTTTAAACACAAAGGCTGTAACATCATCTTCAAATTCTAGTTTCTTGGAGGGTTTCACTTTCTTCAAATTTTGTCACATCTGCCTACACTAAAGGGGATTCTGTAATGTCAATGGCCTTTAAGATATCATTTAAATCACCCTTCAAGCTTGAACCTTCTCCCGAGATCACTGTTTTTCCTTTTTCCTTTGCAACTTGGCTTCTAGTCAACCTCTTTTGAAGTGGTTTGTTGGTTGACTACTCTTGTGTCTTTCCCCTAACCTCAGATATCTTTTCCTTGGCAGATTTAGGAGTTTCAAGAATGACTGTTGGGCTTTTGACTGCTGGAGTTTTGACTGCTGAGGTTTTGCTTGCCTGCTCTTTCACCTGCTTCCTAGGCTTTAACTTAATATACCTTTTTGCCCTAGACATTGCAGACTTGCTAGTTTCTGCTAATGGAGTTCCTTTAACCCTAGGGCTAGTGTCTGCACCTTGTTTTTCTGTCCCAAAGTCACATACAAACAAAAACGAAGACCAATCTTTGTTGACCCTTTTGAGGTCATGTAAAAATATCAATTTAATTAGACCATGATGAAACAGGGAGGTCTCACATCCTTGGGATTTTAACTGTACTTTATCTGCCATCTTAGCTATACTTCGAAATAAGAAGTAAGGCAAATATAGAGAAATCGTACCAGTAAAATGTCAAAGGAGTTTAAAATGATATGAATAAACCTTTTGATATCTGCCTTCACAGGTGAAATAACGTTGAATGTTGAAAAGTGGGTTGGTATAGCTATCCTTGATGTAGTCTTTTGGAACTACCTTGGTTAAGTCGACTTCTGAAAACTATGGCTTTAGGAACACTTTGCATGGTTCCATGTCGAATCTAGTGTTTTTGAACCATATCTCTTGCTCCCTAGGAATTTATGTCACCAATGCTATGACCTCTGGAGAAACCTGCAAATTAAGCATTCCAACCTTTGTACTTAAGCCACTGAAATGGAGTGCAAACTCCTTTGTCACATGGGTATGCCCTCCCTGCAATTTCTTACAAAACTTCCAGCACCCTACTTTCTTGAAGGCTTCCACAACTGCTTTGTCTCTCATTAGAACCTGAGTGATTTTAGGCTTTGTTCTCAAGCAATGACCAGACCTGTGTTGTTTCTTCTCCTCTGTCATCTTCACTCCTGAATTTCTATGACAAAACTAGCCTCCTTTGAAACTCAATTGATCAGCCTCGCTTGCCAATGGTGGTCAGCCTCACCTGAATGCTGAGTGAAGAAAACCTTGGTGACAATTACCAAAGTTTATTGTTCAAAAACAATTCTGTTTCAAGGGTTTGCATGAAAACTAAAACGATAAGACCAGCCAACCAATTTCAAATTTTTAAATTATCTTTCATAATGAACCCTAAATTCAAAATGATGAGTTTGGAGTGGTGGCATGCTTAAGGATTGACTCCTAGCTGACACCAAATGATGAAAATTTTAACGGAATTCTAACGGATTGATGTTTGACAAGACTGTCATTACAAATCTGCACTTTCGCAGTGCACAGGGAAAAGCGCTACGAAAAGAGCAGCATTTTCGTAGCGCAAAATAGACAATTTACACTATCTGTGCTACGAAAACATGGTTTCAGGGCTAATTCCAAAAAATTTCAAATTGGCTTTAAGCTATGAGTTTCTAACAAGACTGAAGGACTTTGAAACACAGAAAAGGCATGCTATACTTTATTTGGACATGAAAAATTAAGCCTTAGAGACTCCTAACCTATCAACTTCCAATTCAAACATAGGATGACTTGACACTTATCTAACACTATGACTAACAAAATGTAAACCTTTGTTTTTTGGTGATAACAGATCTGTTTCTCATATTCCTCCATTTATTCTTACTTTTGAAATTTTCAACAGAAATGTTCATAATTGCCTTGTTGATTCAGGAGCCTCTTCAAATATTATGCCAAGAGTTGTGTGCACCAAATTGAATATTACACCTCGAAAATCTGTAGTACACATAGTTCAATTAGGCAGGACAAAAGTAGAGGTACTTGGAGAAATAGCATCAGTTTCAATTAGGCTTTCCTCTAATCCAAAATTTTCACAAATTATTGATATTCTAGTGGTTGATATCCCATAATTTTATGGTTTGATTCTAAGTAGGTACTGGTCTGAAAAGTTGCATGTTTACTTTGCAATTGATTGGTCTCACGTGTGGTTGCCAAATAATGGTAAACCAAATCAAATTAGAGTAGACCGAGAAAATTTCATGAAATACACAACCACTGACCTCTAGGGAAGCAATGAACCTGTTGCCTTCACCAATAACATCATTGGAAATTACTCAACCGAGTCATTTTTGGGATCCTTTAATGCTCAGATGTCTCCATTCCCAGATAATGCCGTAGTGTCTCAAATAGAAAAAATTTCACAAACAGATGCTTCCAAGTGTGTAAACGTAGTAGATAAAATTTCAAATAATTATTTATTCTGGACTCTCTATTTTGATGGTTCCAAATATGAAGACAGCGCAGGGGCATGATGCATTTTGATCAACCCGCAAGGAGAGAAAACCATGTTAGCCTACAGACTTGAATTTCAATGCATTAATAATATCGTTGAATATGAAGCATTGATCCAAGGATTGTCTAAAGCCATTGGTCTTATTGTCAAATATTTGCAAGTCTATGGAGATTCTAGAATAATTGTTAAGCACGTAAGAAACACAATTCATTGTTTCTTTGGGCACCTTAAACATTATCAATCATTAGCCAAGAAACTTACTTCTAATTTCACCGCTTTTAACATTTTTTTAGTTCCTAGGTTGCAAAACGCAAGTGCTGACTTACTCGCTAATGTGGCATCCAAGCTTATACCCTCAAAAGATTTTAGTCTAGACAGATTTTCAATAGAGTTAATATTTAGGCCATCTATTCCTTATAATGTAACAAATTGGAGAGTATTCAATAACGATGTGGATATCGTTAATTTCCTTACATCAGAAGGGTTGTATGAGGAACAGGTCATAGATGAACATGAGCATGATCTGAAAATTAAACACAATCAAGACCAAAACCCAATCCCAAAGTCTGTAGTTAAGATGGAAGATTTCTATGATCTAAAGGATAGGTTCAAGAAAGTTACCAACTCCAAAACTCAAAGTTCTACTTTGAGATTTGAAGTAGTAAACCTAAGGTCAACCGAAAAACCTCAAAATTTCAACCTAGGTCTTGGCCTATCATCTGAAGAAAGAATATCATTCATTAGGTTGTTGAAAACATAGAAAGGTGTCTTTCCTTGAGATTACGCAGATCTCAAGACCTATGATACCTCCGTAATTCAACATACCATACCTATGACTTCGAATGAAAAACTAGTTCAACAGAAGCTTCGGAAAATTCACCCAAACCTTGAGAGTCAAATCAAATCCGAATTGAACAAGCTTCTGAAAGCCAAAATAATCTTCCCTGTTAGACACTCAAAGTGGGTATCAAATATGGTTCCTGTAAGGAAAAATAATGGTGATATTAGGATTTGTATTGATTTTAGAAACCTGAATAAATCTTGTCAAAAAGATAACTTTCCTTTGCCTACCATGGAGTAGATATTACAATCTGTTGCAGGTTCTGAATTAATGTCTTTTCTAGATGGGTTTTTAGGATATAATTGATTTCTTGTACATCAAGATGACATATTAAAGACAACATTCAGGACCAAGTGGGGAACATATGCCTATCAGAAGATGCCTTTCAAACTCATTAATGCAGGTGCTACATTTCAACATGCTATGGATATTGCTTTTAAAGCTCTGATTAATAGATCAATTGTTATTTACTTAGATGCCATCATAGTATAAGGATAGGAACAATCATTTAAGTGACCTGAAGCACATTTTTGAAATATGCAAGAAATATGGCATTTCCTTAAATCCCAAAAAATCTTATTTTTCTTTACTAGAAGGAAAACTTCTTGGGTTTATAGTGTCCAAGAAAGGGATTTACATTGATCCTCATAGAGTCCAAGAGATTGAAAAGATTCCTCTACCACATAGCACAAAGACCATGCAATTGTTCCTAGGACAAATTAATTTTATAAAAATATTTGTTCCAGATTTTTCACAAATCATCCTACCCCTTCAAGCAACGATAAGAAAAAATGGAGTTTTCAAATGGGGCAAAGACAAAAGGGATTCATTGAGTTAATTAAAAAAACCATCATTAATTCTCCTTATTTGACAACTCATGACTTTCTCAAACCATTTTTATTATATAATTTTTCATCTGATACATCATATGCAATAGTTTTAACACAGCTGAACGATAAAAATATTGAGACACCCATCTCTTTTTTCAATTCCAATTTGCAAGGTAGTGAGTTAAATTATTCAGCTATTGAGAAACAAGCGTTTGCTATTTTTAAGACCTTGAAACATTTCAGACCTTTTCTTCTCAAAACTCATACAAAGATAGTAGTACCCTACCCTGCAGTAAGGCAATTATTGATCCAAAGAGAAGTAGGGGAGAAAAGAGCCAATTGGGTTACCGCGCTTCAAGAATATGATGTAGAAATCTGGCCAGATAAAAATTTTAAGGGCCAAGGTTTTTGCAGGATGTTAACTGGAGCTTCCCACTTATCAATAGAAGAAGATCAAGGTAATCAAGTACAAATATCAGAGGTAATCCTCAATGATGTACAATCACAATATGCTGATTTGAAATTTTATTTGAAGAACGGGTATGCTCCTATGCATATTAATTATAAAACAAAGCATGACTTAAGGTTCAAATAAAATCAGTATCAATTAGTCAATGATGTATTTTTTAGAAAAAAATATGATTCAGTATTGCTAAAATGCCTAGAAAAACCTAAAGCTGAGAAGGTCATGTAGGAATTACATGATGGACCAGCTGGAGGACATTTCGGAGGAAATATCACATCTCACAAAATCATGCATGCAGGATATTATTGGCCAACAATATTTAAGGATGAACATGAATATCTAGGAAATTGTAAAACTTGTCAAACTACAGCCAGAAGAGAAAGGAAGCCAACATTCCCTTTGCAACCAGTAAACATCCAACAACCATTCGAACAATGGGGATTAGACATAATTGGTGAGATTGTTCCTAACTCTTCCAAACAACATAGATACATCCTTACAGCTATTGATTATTTCACAAAATGGGTAGAATATATCCCACTAAAGATAGCTAATACAGAAAGCATTATGGATTTCATTGATCAATACATAATTACCAGGTTTGGCCTACCCTCAACTTTAATGTTTGACAATGCATCTTATATCTCTGGAAATGCAATGGTATAATTTTCTCTAAAGTGAGGTTTTAAGTTAAAATACTCAGCCAACTATTGTCCACAAGGTAATGGATTACCAGAATCAACAAAAAAACACTTCATCAGAATTATCAAAAAGGACTATTGACCAAAATCATAGGAATTGGCACAAAGCATTGACATTTTCTCTTTGGGTAGACAAAATTACACAGAAGGCATCCATTGCTTCTTCTCCTTTTGCTTTAGTTAATGGAAAAGAAGTTGTTCTTCCCACAAACATAGCAATCCCATCTCTTTCCCTAGTGCAATTCATTGATGAAAACCCTTCGTCTTCTCTTCAGGCAAGACAGTTTCATATTCTTAAGCTTGAAGAAGAACAAGAAAAGGCTAAAGCAACCCACTTCCATCACCAACAATTAGTCAAAGCCTATTTTGATACAACCTTTGCTAGTCAAAAAAATTTTCAAGTAGGTGATTTGGTTTTGAAGTGGGACAAAGCACATGAGGAAAAAGGTAAACATACCAAATTCCAAATACTATGGCTTGGCCCTTTCCAAATCATTGAGAAAATTGGTCAATCAACATTTCATTTAGAAAACTTGTCAGGTAAGATAGATTCCTTGCCCATTAATGGGAAAATATTAAAAAAATGCTTTTCTTAGAAGATAGCCTCTTCCAATTTTGTATCATATCACCTTTAAGATTCTTAGGAAAATAAAGGTTAAGTAGTATTTAATTTTGGCTTTTCAAAATAAAATCTTTGACACTATTTCTGATTTTTCGCTTATATAAGTAAAAGTTAAAATAATTAATTTGGACATTTGAGTACCAAAGTAAACCTGATTTATTTGGAAAAACTTGATCTTTCTAAAAACATTTATTCTATGAACAAACTCTTATCTTTATAGAGTATGAATGTTTTGTTATCATTCAAGAAAAGAATCTTTAACCTATTAAAGACTTTCTGCAAATCAATATCTTAAAAATCTATCATCATCATCCAAAACTCTTAAAAGAGCCAATGATTCACCCCGTCTGATAAAATTTTCCTTTTACAGAGTGTAATTCTAAAAATGCAAAACTTAGAAGATAAAAAGTCTCATTACAATCTTGTTTACCATGATCATAGGGAAATAATTAAACCGATATTACCAAAAATGCATATCAAGACAGGGTATCATCAAGAGCCAACTTGTTTAGTTTAGTTACAACTAGTGAATTCCATTGTCAATATTAGGTCACCAAGCCTAGACAATGTCTTTTAAGAAACCTAAAATAAAATATTAAATTAAAAAGTAAAAAAGGACAAGATCCAAGTGAGATTCAAAGCAAGTGAATATCATTTTGAATTTCAAAAATTGCTTTAGATGGGACAATGAATCATTGTTGGTTAAAAGATAACCCTGTCAAGGCTATAAATGCCTACTGGTAGTAGAGGCTCTATCTATGATAAATGAGTAAACACCAAAAAACTAATATGTAGAAGACACCTGCTATATCACTTTAAATCTTATTATTGATTGATACAAACATTTCTATTTTTATCACTAAAAGAGTAAATTAGTTGAATAATAGATTAAGTGATTATAATTCCAGAGAAATGTTGCTTACTTTATAACTCATATAATTCTTATTCCTATAACTCTAATTACTTGAATTTTTTAGGAATTTTGGAAACCTACTCAAAGGTAATTGGTTCTCCCAAGTGAATCACCAATTGTTGTACTATGAAACAACCCCCCCCATTTATATATAGAATAGCTAAGGTTATACATACAAATGGGGACCCTTTTTAAATTTTTGGTCATAGAATAATAAAACCTAACTCTAAGAAATTGCCTTAAAAACTCTTAAAACAACCCAAAGATAGGATTCCCATCGCAAATCACAAATCATGTTTTTTCCATGTGATGAACATGAAACACCTTTAAAAAATTGTGATGTGAGATCAAACCTCCCACTGCAATATCTCGATTAAACAAATTGCAAACTCACAATTGCATTTCGCAGAAATCACAAGTAATTAAGCATTGCCACTATGAACATCATTAACGATTTGTGAAATGCGATATTGCAGTAATCGCAATCGCATTACTCCTTATAAGCAGGAAACACTACATGATATCATTTTAAAGATTTTGATGTGCGAATAAAGTAGTAAGAATGTGAAATAATTGCATTTGAATGTAATGATGAACAATTTGATAGGGTAATAAATGTTTAACGATATGATGAAAGGTAATGATTTTCCAAGTTATAGGTAGTTAACGCTGGATATCTCATGTAAACCTTTCCCACGATCCAAAGTCATTTACGAAGAGCTTTCAATCTTAATTTCTCGATACCACCAGTGCTGATATATCTCGTCCATTCAAGCAAGCTACAAAAGACATGTCACTGAGGAAGGTGATGGAGAAACAAAAAAAAATAGAGAATTGCAGAGTCCAAGTTTACAGAAATGGCTCATATTCTCTGATACGGTCTGCAACACTAATGGGGGAGCAAAAACTTGGGAGGTCATATACAACAGGCTCAAGGGTGAGCATCCCAAGGTTACTGTAACAAAAGAAACAACTAATTCAATAAAACCTTCAGGACTCCGATTCAAGGATGTTGCATGTTTCATAGGATAGGAGTGAGAGCTAAAATCTTGCCATACACATATATGATAAGGTGGGTGGTGGAAAACCTCACAATTGAAGATAGGCAATTCACGAATTTGCGAATGGAACTCATGGGGTCATTTAGAGAAGAGGACCTGAAGAAAATGTACCATATACCTAACCCTTGGGATATATATGATAAGACATATGTGGCCAACTTCCCAAAGAAGAACCAAGAGCCCGTCAAGGTGATTCAGGGCTACAGAGTGTTGGAGAACAAATTCAAATTCGAGAAATCAGGTATGTATGCTATAGCCTCTTTGAAAAACCCCTACAACTATGCAGTTGCTATGTTATGTAGACTATATGGGTTACCCAATAATGCTAACTTTTCCATATAATGGATTCCTTTGATTGATTCCTGTGTTAATTCCCACATTATGAATTTTGCCACCATCCTATCTGATAACCTAGCTACTATCATCATCGAATATCAACAAGAGAGTTCCTCCTCTCCAGAAAACCTTCCTCCATTCTATTTAAGTGCCTACATTATGGATGCCCTCTTTTTTTACACTAAATTACCAATCATGGGTTGGAAATGGACCTTACAAGACCCCTACCTTATCCATCTACATCATAAGCAAATGTGGGAATCCCATTATATACCCCATTTCTATAAAATATGTCATGTTGTTATTTTTGCGCTGTATCAATTAATTTTCAATAGGAAAGCCCCCACATTTTCCCAAGAACCCACTACAAACCTTATGGTTGTCGGAAAATATTTTGTTGAAGAATGGTTCACCTATATTAGGGTTTTTGGTAGCACAGTAGACCCAAATGTCCTCCCCTTGTATATTTCTGATAAATTGTTGGCAAGGGAAATCACCCACTAGGCCGTGGGAAAAAGCCTGACCAAAGTTCTCAAAGAAAGCAAGAAGTTATTACGGCTATCTTTTCCTATCAAGTGCGGTTCTTTTTCTTTGGAAAATTTTAATCATGCGATAGAGGAATCAGTAAGCATGGAAAGCCTCAGGCTTCATACTTTGCCAAAAAGGCAATTTGATCCAAACAAGATAGCATATAACATCACTACTAAACTAAAGATCAAGCCATATAACCATGAGGCTAATGATTTTGAAGACCTATTATAGTCGGTTGAATCCTTCGAACAATCGTTCGAATGGGGAAGGGAAAATCTGAGTCCTGAATAATTTGGAACCTTTCAAGGATTCAAAAATAGAAGGCTCGAAGTAATCCCAATGCACTTATTGAAAATCGAGGACAAGCCTACACCTAGTGTAACTATCAATAGAGAAGGACCTAGCTCTTGCATAGAATCTCAGGTGAATACTCAGAAAACACTGGATACAGGGAAGGCCCAAGACACTGATAACACAGCAAAATATATCAGGAAGTCAATCAAGAAACAGGTTATGGGAAACCCACCTAAAGAGATCAGTTCAAAGGTCAAAAGCGACAATTTGGAACGGGATGGGATCAGTTTAATAAGAAACTGCAAGACACTCCCAACACGACAAATACCCAAGAAACAATGGAGTGTCAAACTCCTCTGCATAATTAGAAAAATATAGAGTCCAAGCCAATAGATAAGAAAGTGACAACGTCTCAATAGACCGCGATTATCCTTGCTATGCCCACATCATAGATTGTCTTGAAAGTTACTGAAACTCCTCCTCTAGATGTGTTCTGCAGCCAACTGAACAAGGTTGTAGTAAGAAGACAAAGGAAAAGGAGAAGGGTAGAAACACCCGAGCTCCCACTTGGAAATGAGCCAATGGACATAGTTTGGAGGGACATTCCTTCCAACCCAGCTGAGAACTTGACTAGATTGTCATAGTTTAATGGGAGCATATCCAACAGCCACCATGGAAAAAGCCACTAAAGTCTCTATTTTTCTAAAATAAAAGGAGGAGAAGATTGCACAGCTCAAGCAACAACTCGAAATAGGGAGGGGAAGTGTGAATAGGCAAGCCATTGACCAGCTCGCCCAATTGCAAGAGAGCATGGAGGTCCTAAAGATAAGCCATGAAGCCAATATATCGGCCAAAAATATGCAACTCCAAGAATTGCAGCAAGCCATGGAAAGATATAAGGATACTCTTACTATCAACGAGTTCATTAAAGAGGCGTTGGAACTAAATTTCCTCCTGATGGAACAGTAAGAAAAATTTTGCCAAAAGATGTCACATCGCTCCTTATCTGATCACTAGTGACCTGCTAATAGATAAAGCGATTGACTAGAGAACTAAGTTTACTGATCTAAACACTAGAATCTCAGAGTTCATCGAATGGCAAGAAATAGAAGATGGGAGGAAAGCCAATCTTCCTGAGATTGAGGAGACACACAAGGACATCCTTTTCATGGATTGGGACGCAAGGATCAAGCAAGTAGAGCTAGCATTGGCAAGAGCAGCTGGGGTGGTGAAGAACATAATCAAGGCGATAAACCACACTCTATTTTCCACCAACCTGGTAAGAGAAGGAAATCCAAAAGAGATTTCTAATTTAGGTGATTTGCATAAAATCTGGCAAAAAAAATCAGAAACTCAAATGGAAGCAATCAAAAAATTGGAAAATACTAAATTTGATTTGTATTGGCAATACCTCATCAAGCTGCACAGCCAAATCATGACCCTTAACTGCTCACTTCATTTGACTCAATGGATGTTGCCACCTCTCGCTGATGCGATCTATACAGGACAAGTCATAACACATATTGGGGCACCTTCTTAAGTCAAATTGACGACCGACATATGTGATTTGAAGGACAAGCTTGCAGACAGCAAATCATCATCATAGCCTCTGCTCATCAAGCCACAGTTTATTTTTAGAGTTAGTTATCTAGTTAGGAGGAAGTTTGTTTGAAACCTCCTCAAACTTTAGTATAATATATTTTTGCACATTAGTTAGAATAGTATTTATACCCTTCTCATGAATTTAGAGAAGGGTCCTGAATTTTATCAAAAGAAATTTGCAAAGAATTCACTATTGTAAGTTTGTGAATGCTTTGGTGAAATTATGTAACATGATCGTTTCTTTTAAATACCAGAGTACTTTCCTTTGTTGATGCTCTATTGTATACTCGGGAGATAATTTGATCTGAAGAAAGGAGTTGATCCATGTCATTATTCAAATGAGCAGAACTTCACACATATGGTACTTTTATCTTGTATGATTGATTCTGTTTCTGTTTAATTAAGTGACAACACTTTATTTTCATGAATTGTGTATGGGATGTATTCTTTCTATTAACCGTTAATTGCACTATTGTATGATGCTTAGATGAAATTGTCTATTTTCATATATAAATCATCATATATGTGATATAGTTTATAAAATTTATTTCACTAACTATTTAGTCAAAGAAATTATCTTTATATGTTATCATCTCTTGTTGGTTTATTGGGACCCCGAAACCCCCCACCAGGGGGGGGGCTCCCAAAGGTCGCAACCGCCCCCCCATGCACCCCCCCTGCAGTGAATATTTTATGGGCGACGTTGCCGCCCCCATTTCGAATTGGGGTCCAATGTGGCGATACCTTTGAATATAGAAGATAATTAGGCTCCACACCAAACAATCTCCCACTTGGAGACTGATTGTAGCAACTCTACCGCTGCTCCATTTGTTGTACAATGACTCCTCTTTGGACCTGGCTATTTCTCATCTTCATTGTCATCCTTGAAGACCAATTGAAACTGATCATATTCTTAGTTTCTCCCTAGTTACAACTTTTGTTAGCATATCTACAGGATTCTGGCTAGTGTGTATCTTTTCCAGCTTCAACTCTCCATCTTCCAACACTGATCGTATGAAATGGTACTTGAGATGTATGTGTTTAGTCCTGGAATGAAATGCTAATTTATTTGCAAGATGAATGGCACTTTGGCTATCACTATATAGTGTGCCCATATCATGCTCCTTACCCAATTCACTCATAAACCTTTGTAACCAAATCATTTCTTTACTAGCCTCTATAGCAGCAACATACTCTGCTTCTGTTGTTGAAAGTGCAACAACACTTTGGATTTTTGAAACCCAACTGACAGTTGTTCCACCAACAGTAAATACATATCCTGTAGTGCTCCTTCTGTTATCTCTGTCACTTGCCATATCTGCATCAACATATCCCTATAGGGAAATGTTAGAACCACCAAAGCATAATGCTTGATTTGTGGTACCTTTCAAATATCTGAGAATCCATTTCACTGCCATCCAATGTTCCTTTCCTCGATTGTTCATGTACCTACTTACAACTCCCACTGCATGTGCAATATCAGGCCTTGTGCAGACCATTGCATACATTAAGCTTCCAACTGCTGATGCATATGGAACTTTAGACATATAATCCATGTCTTCTTGGGTCTTTGGGCACATTTCCTTGCTAAGTTTGAAATGGCTAGCAAAAGGTGTACTAACTAGTTTTGCATTGTGCATGTTAAATATTTTCAACACCTTTTGTATGTACTCATTCTGAGACAATGTTAATTTACGATTTTTCCTATCTCTAGTTATTCTCATACCAAGGATTTGTTTTGCAGCTCCGAAATTCTTCATTGCAAATGAATTTGCCAATTTTATTTTGAGCACATTTATTTCCTGCATATTAGATCCTGCAACAAGAATGTCATCTACATACAATAACAATATAATATAGCTGCCATCACTTTGCTTTTTCAGATAAACACAATGATCAGAGTGACATCTAGTATAACCTTGTTCAGACATAAACTTGTCAAATTTTAGATACCACTGCCTTGGAGCCTGTTTTAAGCCATACAAGCTCTTCTTCAACCTGCACACTAGTTTCTCCTTCCCTTTCACTTTATATCCTTGTGGCTGCTGCATATATATCTCTTCTTCCAAATCCCCATGGAGAAAGGTTGTCTTTACATCTAACTGCTCAAGATGCAAATCTTCAACTGCCACTAGACTTAAAATAGTTCTGATTGAAGTCATTTAACAACAGGAGAAAATATTTCATCAAAATCAATACCTTTCTTCCGTGCAAACCCCTTCACCATAAGTCTAGCTTTGTACCTCTTTTTTCCTCCATCTTCTTCCTTAGCCTATAAATCCATTTATTCTGCAATGTAGTTTTACCTGCAGGCAACCTGACTAAGTCCCAAGTCTGGTTATGCATTAAGGAGTCCATCTCTTCTTTCATGGCTACCTCCCACTTCTTCCTGCTTTCAACCTACATTGCTTCTTCATAACATTTGGGTTCACCGGAAACAGTCAACAATAAATAATACAATGAAGGAGAGTATCGTTCAGGGGGTCTACTTATCCTGGTAGATCTTCTAACACCACTTTCAGGTGTTTGGGGTGCCTTTTGTTGTTGTGGTGGTTGTTCTTGTTGTGGTTCTTGATTATTATTATTTTTAGGCACCTTTACTTTTCAGTGATTTCATCAAGAACTGTGTATTCCTTGTTTTCTTTTTCTTGTTTCTTTTCCTGCAACTGATTCTTATACAAGAACTTTTCATTGAATATTACATCTCTGCTCCTAATGATTTTGGGATTTTTGTAATCATATAAGAAATAACCAAAATCATTAACACCATATCCAATAAAGGTACATTTCTTTGACTTTGCCTCAAGATTTGTTCTATTTTCTCTATCAATATGGACAAAGGCCTCACAACCAAAAGGCTTTAAAAAGGAGTAGTTTACCTTTTTACCTGTCCATGCTTCCTCTGGAACACCACCATCCAAGGAAATTGAAGGCCCTTTGTTTATTAGATAAACAACAGTATCTACAGCATCTGCCCAAAACTGTAAAGGAAATCGTGCATGCAATCTCATGCACCTTGCACACTCCATGATTGTTCTGTTCATCCTTTCTGACACACCATTTTCTTGTGGTGTTCAAGGAACTGTCTTCTCTCTACAAATTCCATGCTCTGAACAGTACCTATCAAACTCTTTGCTACAATATTCACCTCCATTGTCTGATTTAAGACACTTCAATTTCTTCCTTGTCTCAATCTCAACCAAAGCTTTCCATTTCTTGAAAGTATCAAATACATCAGATTTATTCTTAATACAATAAATCCAAGTTTTTCTAGTTGCATCATCAATAAAGGTAACATAATAATGAGAGCCGTCAAGAGATGATACCTGAGCAGGTCCCCATACATCTGTATGCACAAGCTCTAATTTTTCGCTCTTCTTTTCTTTCCCAACTCTGAGAAATCTGACTCTCTTCTATTTTCCATAAATGCAGTTCTCACAGAAGTCCAAATCAACATTCTTCAAACCTGGCAACAAATTCCTTGAGTGAAGAATCTTCATCCCCTTTTCACTCATGTGTTCGAGCCTATGATTCCATAACATTGCATTTGCTCCTTTGGAAGTTAAAGCATTAACAGAGTTAGAAATACCATTGCATAAATACAATGTACCAACATTTTCGCCTTTTGCTATTACTAGGGCTCCTTTGGTGACATTCCAAGCTTTATCTGTGAAAGTTGTCACACAACCTTCACCACCTAACTGCCCTATTGAAATCATATTTTTCTTTAGATCTGGAACATGCCTTACCTCCTTTAGTAGCCATTGGTTTCCATTCTGCTGTTTTACAAGAACCTTACCCATTCCAACAATTTTATAGGGTTTATCATCACCCAAACAAACTTGTCCAAAATCTCCTTGAACATAGTCATGAAAGTATTTCTTATCAGGTCTGGCATGGAATGAGGCCCCTGAATCTACCACCCAAGAATCAATAATATTTTCGAAAGAAAGAATCAAGGCATCTTGTAACACCTCACCTGTCACATTTGCTTCATGATTGTTTTCTTGCTGTGAATCTCCTTCTTTCCCCTTCCGAGATCTACAGCCTTTCTTTAGGTGTCCTTTCTTTCCGCATTTCCAGCACACTATCCCCGAACTAGACTTAGATCTGCCTTTCCTTGATTTACTGTGATATCATGAGCTCTTTCCTCTTTCCATTTTTCTTCCCCTAGACTCTACACTCAAAGCATTTCCCGATGTCTCACCAGAGCTTTTCCATCGCATTTCCTCGCTAAGGATAGCACCGACAACATCATCAAACATTAAAGTGCTAGATCGAAACATAGAGTTACTAATGGCCATTACCAAACCATTCCAAATTTTTGGTAATGAGCACAAGAATAACAGAGCCCTAACTTCATCTTCAAAGTTTACGCCTACAGAACATAACTGACTTGTAACAGTATTAAAATCATTTAAATGATCTGCAATAGATCCACCTTCCGACACCTTCATATTAAATAATCGTTTCATAAGAAATACCTTGTTTGAGACCGAGGGTTTTTCATATAGTTTCTCCAATGCCTTAATCAAACCCTCTGTCGTTGTTTCCTTCGAAATGTTGAAGGCGACCGACGCTGCGAGGCACAACCATATTGTTCCGAGTGCCTTTCTATCGAGATGGTTCCATTCTTCATTTGTCATAGCTGTCGGCTTCTTTGTTTTTCCGCTCAATGGTAGGTACAGATCTTTGTGATACAAATAATCTTCCATATGCATCTTCCATAGCAAGAAGTTTTCGCCGTTAAATTTCTTGACCCTAAACTTACCATCTTCTACCATTTCTCCCACTCGAATGAGGAACCCTTCTTTTGTGCAAGTTTATCAGCCAAATAGACCTTCGGCTCTGATACCAGTTGTTAGAAAATTATATATTATGGAGCAATGGAACACATAAAATATTGCAGAAATATAAACACAGAAAATGCATGTTGGAGAGGTAAATCCCCTCTACGGATAGAGGCGATCCCTACTAGCCCAGCAGGGGTCTAGCAACAATCAATCAATGCTGCCATGCATGTTCCTAATTACCATTAAACAAGAGGTCAAGAGCACCTACTTGGATTCCAGCGCTATTGTTTGACGAAGAGATGTTGCCTTCGCTCCTTCGCTTCAGCTGGTCACGATCCCTCGCGATCTCCGCGAACAGACACCTGCACACACGAAGGGGAAACAAACACAAGCGTGAAATCTAATAAAAGCAACCATACATCGGTCAGAAAAGATGTAATTCACATTTAACCATTGCATAGACAAATGAGAATGGAACAATAATAGCAGTCATCTATTATTAATCAGAACAGAGAAGAGTACAACCAAATGTTCTGACGTCGGTAACCTTCTCAGGAGGGGCCGGTCAGCATGTATCTCAAGCTTTCACCTTTGAGGATGATTCTCCCAAGACAAACAACTCTCTCTCACACACAAGCAACACAAAACAACCTTCCCTAAGCAATCAATCACTTCCACACCTAGCACACCAAATACCTATAGTAGCAGCAGTCTGAGCACTATAAGCTCTATACAATCCAAGCTATGTCTAACTAGCTGCTCATGGTAATGGTGGAAGTATATATAGGAGAAGGAGCCTCCTAAAAGGGTGGAAGGATAAGCTTATCTTCAAGGGAAGTGGTTGCAAAGGGTCGAACAGACATGCCATAGAAGGGAGTCGACATTCACAAAGCTAACAACCAAGCCTGGAGTTATCTGGAAGGCTGGTTGTTTGAACGAATTCGCCCAAACTGGATCAGCGCGGATTATGAGGCAACTGTCGCGCTGTCGCCGCGCCTCAATAACTGGGACAGTCATGTCAGTGCGGAAGTACACAAGAAAGGCACGTTGGCGACCAGTGCGGAAAAGTGATGTCCTTCCGAGCTGGCAGCGCACGGAATACACTATGGAGCGCCAGTCATCGCGGGTATTTTGTAAACAGACGCGCTGATGAATAAAACTTTAGAAAAAATGGGTTTTTGGGCCAGTTCAGAAGGCATGAACTTAGTGATTGGCACAGCAGGGTGACTGACAGGAGGGCAGTGAGAAATTACTGTGTAACAGATGCCCCCTAAAGCATGAAGACCGAGAGAGTGGGAGGGGTGAAATGCTTTACAACACACGCCGAACTGGAACACCACCAGGAAGGACCGAAAATCTCTGACAATCAAGTACATGCAGTCTAGGCATGGGCGCAGCCATCCAAAAAGACATGCGAAAAGGTCTGTGGAATGGATGCAGCCACCCAGCTGAAGAGACCATAATAATGACAAGGTATGGTCGCAGCCATCCATGAAGACTCAGGTATGGGCGCAGCCATCCGTCAATGAGTCATGTAATGATCATCCACAAAATCGCAACCTGGACCATAACAGACAGGGATCCAGGGTCTTGCGCTCCACCCCGATCTGAACAAAGTACAAGTTCAAGCATGTGAATATATGAGTTGAAGTCGAACACACATGAACATCGTCTGATTACCAGTCAATGATGAAAACTGTTAACAGGCGCGAGAGGAACCACCAATAATGACAATGGCCCTCAAGGTACTATAGGTACAATCCGTGGCATGTGAGTCAATGAGCTGGTGTCGAACACCCACGGAATCATTCGATCGGAGGCCAATGATGTAAACCTCGCGTCGAACACGAAGAACCTGCCATTAGGGCATGCAGGCTCTAAGGCACCTGAAGGGAGTCTCTAAGTCACCTTCCCGGATAATGAGCTGAAGTCGACAGGAAGTGACCTTGATCGAAGGTGGGCCATAATGATTCCCACATCATCGACGCGAGACAGAGGAAAAAATGATTTGTGTGAGATAGCAGATGAGGTTGTATTATTGCAGAGGTCAACTTCTTTTGAACATATCGGCGGCACTGTAGCGGGTTTGGCAGTATTTGACATCAAATGAGCAGAGGGTATAATGATGGCAATGAGCAGATGAGAGGTCGAATAGGATAACCCAAACCCACGGAGGCCAGTGAAAAACAAGATGAGATGGTCCCACCCAGACACGAAGCAGAAAAGTGCCATGTTCAAGAGCGACATACTGCCGACACGACTATGATTACAGTTCCATTTTCCCCACCATTCCTGGCAGGTACCCCGGTTATTTTTGGATGACAAGCTTGACGGGGATAGCATATGCTTGAAGAATGTCATTTCGACAATATCCGATGTCATCAAGTGTTTAACGAGCCTGACAAAGGAAAAACTCGGCGTCTTTTCTTGTTTAGAGAGTCTGAAAAGACGGCAGAAAAGAAGACTCCAGGGGGGTCCTTTTTCGTACAGTTGTGTCTCTCGAGCCTGAAAAAGTATAAAACAATGCTCGAAAGAACCGCCCGACCATTACGATCGAGGAGTACTTTTCGTGAATAGTGTTTTTGACCCGAAAAAGTAAAAAAGCGGTCGAAAACACGTCGTTTTAGAGCCGATAACGAGTGCGAAACGACAAACACCCGACAATCTTTTTAAGTTATACGGTCGGAAAAAGAGCTTAAAATGACCGCCTCTCGTTCCCTTTAACGAGATGAAAGGAGGCTCGGCCATCTTTTCTTGTTTTATGTCGAAAAAGAGCTGAAAGACGACATTGTTGGGACCAAGTGATTTCAGGGACATGATGATTTTCACCGTCTATTCGAACCTGCACAAGAACACTACCCACATAAATCCATTCGATATGTGTAAAAAACATATTAAAACATGCATTCAATAAGGCTAGGGCTAAATCCATGGCAAAAGATGGTAGAAACCCAAAAATATGGTCATTTATGAGTTTTTACTATAAATAGGGGGGTGAAAAATCATTTTTACCATTTTACCATTTTGGGACGTGAAGGACGTGGAGAAGCCAGAAAGTTGACGGAGTGATTTCCAGCTCGTACGGACACCATTCTTCGAACCGTTTCTTCCAGGTAGGTTCTCCTCTCCTTGCCCTGCATTTTGATTATGTTTAGCAAGTTTTTAACGGTGGAATACGCCCAATTGGGCGAATTTCTTGAGCATGGATGCGCTCTCGGTCAGCGCGGATTTCCCACGCGGGTCCGCGCTGGCCGAAATGGGACAAAACGCACCCAACTTTGGGTCAGTGCGGAAAACCCATGTTCTTCCGCGCTGACCTTGAAAAATAACAAAGGGCTGCCATGGCCAGTGCGGCTGTTTTTAAAACAGCCGCGCTGGCGCGGAAAGATTTGTTTTTTCAATTTCTGAACGTAAAAATTCCAATGCCAACACTTCTAATTTTTTGCATTGCTTATGCAGGGCGCAATGGCTTTCCAGTGGCAGGAAAGGGTTCACGAAGTTGAGGATATAGCCGCTTTTGCAAGTGTGGATTGCTGTAATGCCATGCGGGCATGCAGGTTCATGAAGTTCTTCCTCACACCGCGCCTAAGGGCCCAGCATGATCTCCTCGAGCTACTGATCAGGGCATGGAACCCGGTGGATGGGAAATTCACCATCTGAGGCCAAGACATTGAATTCGACCATATGGACATCTTCTTTCTGACTGGGTTGTCCCGCCGGGGTGCAAGGCCCATCATAGAGGGACAACGACCTGGCGGCGGTCCTCTAGACGATCTCATGGCTCGAGTATGTCCAGAAGCCGAGAAGACGCGGAGTGGGAAAGTGGCAATCCCCACGGTGAGAAACATAGTCCTTCGCACCATCCTGTTCATGGTGACCCGGGCAGCGGGAAGCATGGCCAACCACGATGCCTCGAAGACTCACCTTATGCTAGCTCTCGATTGCCTTGAGCCTACTGTGTTTGATTGGGCCACAGCGGTGACCAACAACATGAAGAGGCAGCTCAGCAACTGTCGTCGCGGAGAGACGAAGCAGTTCGGCTACGAGTCTATCTTAGTCCCGCTTATCCTAGAGCGAGTGCCAGCCATGCGGCTGCAGACGATGGCCGTGGATGCTCCTAGGGGTCCTCGGGAAACGAGGGCCACACGATGGGCTCGCATCATGCCACGCGGAGGTGGTGGTCGGCCACATGCCTGGGGGGCATTCTTCCGGGACTGGCTAGATCAGCAGGTTATCTTCGTGGAGGACTGGCCATACGCAGGTATGGATTTCCGCAATGACCCTGATATGGTGCTGCCCCTAGGGGAACAGTGGGATGATGCAGGTATAACACTTGACTTTTTGAGTTTTGTAATGTTTTTGAATTTTTCATGTACATGTCCTAATAAATGTCATGGTATGCAGATGTGGGGCCCACTAGACCAATTGGCCTGGCTGTCGAGGCACGGAGAGAGGGACAGGGAGCTGGAGCCCTGGCCTTAGTCCCTCCAGGGGTTGACACGTCAGAGACTGTAGCTCGCAACCTTGAGGGGTTGCTGGAGGGAGTGCCTGACTACCAGGGGGTCGAGGAGGTCCCTTTAGAGCACCAGATCCATACAGTGGGGGTGGAACCCAGGGTGCACCGCCTTCTGAGGCGGGTAGCATGAGCGGCTGTGTACTACAGAGAGCATCACCCGGCTCAATAGTTACCTAGGTTTTATTTCCACTGTTATTTTGAGACACATGACTCAGATGTACTGATATTTTGGGCATATACACTTATTTTTGAGCGCCTTAGTGCGCCACACGATATATATATATATACATACCGGTTTTTTTTTGATGGATCATTGTTACATGTGATGATGTTTGTTTATGTTATGCAATTGTTCAGTACAAATGTAAACTTATGTATGAGCATGACATATGATCCATGGATTTTATATTTTGAAACAAGCTTAAAGGCACACACATGCAAACTATGCTTGAAATGATTTATTTACATATGCTCATGGTCTTACTATGCTATCTATGTTTTCCTGCATGATGTTCATCTGTTACGCAAATGTCTATCTAACACATGATTTGCCAATGCATCAGTCAACGTATTTAATCGTCTTGGAATGTGTTGATAAGTAATGTAATCAAAGTTCCGTTCCAACAATCTTACACGTAGGTACAACCTTAGTATGCGTTGGTCTCTGACGGAATATCGCCCGTTAAGTTGATGGACGACCAGCTGGGAGTCCAGATTCACCACTAATTCTCGGATGCCGAGGTCAACCGCTTCGGCAAGTAATTCAATTACAGCGCTGTATTCGGCAACGTTGTTAGTGGTACGACCTAGGCAGACACCCTGAAGGTCTAACAATTCTCCATGAGGATCGTAGATCACCCACGCCGCAGATGACAAATTGCAAGTGCTGCGGCAGGCGCCATCAGCGAAACCAACATAGGGTGCACTAGACATCTGTATAAGAAAAAGAGAGCACAATAAGAGGCAAAACACGCCTTCACACCAAAGAAAAAACGAAATCATGCACAACACACAAAACACACGTATATACAAAGTGAGTGCGCGAAGTTATGCATAATATTTCTTCAGATACAGCCCGTTGCGGGGCTTGTCAAGAGGATTTCCTTCATAATCAATCAACTCATATGCGCCCTTTTGCAAAACTCTTTTCATGATGTAGGGACCTAACCACATAGATTCGAGTTTCCCTGCCCCCAGCTTATCCTTAGCTTGATCGTAGAGCAGTACTAAATCTCCCTCAACAAAGGAACGAGGATGAATATTCTGGTCGAAGTGAGCCTTGACTCTCTTCTTCTGCGCTTCGATAGCCAGAGAAGCCAAACGAGGAGTCTCGTCTAACCGTTCTAGGTAAAGAAGCCGTTCCTCCACCGGAGTGGTGTTGGGGAGTAACTTGACAGCTAATTTTAATGAAGGAATCTCGCATTCGACGGGAAGGGTAGCCTCCAGTCCATAAACCAACTGGAAAGGAGTGAAACCGGTGGCATCCTTCACAGAAGTCTGGTAGGCCCACAAGGCTGGGAAAAGCATAAGGTGCCAGTTAGACTTGTGCGTATTGACGGTGCGCTGAAGCATAGTGATCAAAACTTTGTTCACGGCTTCAACTTGACCGTTAGATTGTGGATAGTACGGTGACGAACTATCTTGGCGTAAGCCTAGTTGGGTCGTTAGATCCGTCATCATATGATTTCGGAAATGCTTTCCATGATCTGTAACGATAGCCTGAGGGACTCCGAAACGAGTGATAACATGATTGAATAAAAACTGCGCCGCTGTGTGACCGTCTTCGTTCAATGTAGGCATCGCTTCGGCCCACTTGGTGAAATAATTCATAGCAACGATAATGTACCCATGCCCCCCGGCCGAACGAGGGTTACAGGATGTATAATCGAGGCCCCATTTGGAAAATGGACCTACGGTTACAACAGGGTGCAGTGGTGCGACAGGTGCACGCATCTTCCGGTGGTAAACCTGGCATTCGTGACATGCATGTACAGCAAGGATGAAATCCTTGAAGATGGAAGGCCAGAAATAACCAGCACGGAGGATCTTCTGGGCGGTAGCATATCCGGACATATGGCCGCCACAAGCGCCGGAGTGGCAGTCATTCAAGACTCGCTCAGCCTCTTCGAGAGTTAAGCATCGGCGAAGAACAGAATCGACGCCGAGGCGGTACAGGGTATCACCCAAGATACGATATGGTTGAGCTTGGTGACGAATTCGTCGTCGAGCATCTTTCGATACGTTGGGACGGAATGAAGACGTTTGTAAATATACGATAATATCCCCGTACCACGGGTCGAGGGTGCTGATGAGAAACAAAGTTTCATCCGGAATATGCTCCTCTGAGCGGGATGGTGCAGAGTGAGATGGTAAGGAACAGAGCAGTTCAGCAAAGACCAGAGATTTCTTAGACTTGGCCGCAGTGAATTCCAAGTCAAACTCTTGGAGGATTACAATCCACTTCGAGTATTTGCCCCCCAGCAGCTGACGTGACAAAATGTAGGTCATGGGGTTGCAATCAGAGATCACGGTCGTTGTGCGCAACAGGATGTAATGCCGGATTCGTTGGACGGCACAGACAGCTGCCAATGCCAACTTCTCGACGTATGCGTAGCGAGTTTCCGTATCCAGAAGGTTGCGGCTAATATAATAGATAACATGCTCAGTGCCAGCATCATCGTCCTGCACTAGAACCATACCGATGGTGGTGTCAGCGGCAGCTAAATAGAGAATGTAGTCGCGGTGATAGTTCGGCGGTCTTAAGAGCGGAGCTGAGACAAGAAGGTCTTTAAGGCGCTCAAAATACTCCTGGGTGATGGCATCCCAACGAAAGGGTGTGTCTCGCTTTAATAACCGCGTGAAGCCTTTAGCCACCTCGGCATAATTCGGGATAAATCGTCTGAGAAAATTAGCTTTCCCCTGCAAGCTCTGCAATTGCTGCAAAGAGGCAGGGGGAGGAAGATTCAAAATGGCCTCAACTTTGAGGGGATCCAAGCGGATGCCTTCTCGAGAGACGATGAACCCGAGTAGTCGGCCAGCTTCCACGCAGAAGACACACTTGTGCGGATTAAGTCGAATACGGTAGTGTCGACAGCGGAGGAAGATTTCGCGTAAATGAGATGGATGGTCTTGACGTTTAGCTGAATGAGCTAGGAGGTCATCCAGGTAAGGCTGTACGATGTGTCGGATATCATGAAAAGCATACGACATCGCACGCTGGAAAGTGGCACCGGCATTTTTGAGACCGAAAGGGAGCTTCTTATAAGCGAAGGTACCCCAAGGAAAAATGAAAGCTGTCTTGTGCTGGTCTGTGGGGGCTATGTTGATCTGGTTGTAACCAGAGAAGCCGTCCATAAAGGAATAAATTTCACTTCCTGCGCAGTCATCGATGAGCTGATCAATAAAAGGCGTAGGAAAGTTATCTTTTGGGCAGGCACAATTGATGTCGCGGTAGTCAACACAGACCCGAATAGTGCCCTGCTTTTTATTCACAGGGACTATGTTAGATACCCATTTCGTGAGAGGAATGGCATAGATGAAACCAGCTCGAAGAAGCTTTTCAACCTCGGCCTTGATGGCTGCTGCCTTTCGAGGGTGCACAGGACGTAAACGCTGACGAACAGGTTTGGCGCCTGGATAAGTGGGTATCTCGTGCACCACTATACTAGGGTCGATGCCAGGCATTTCCTCGTAAGACCATGCAAAGACATCCCGGAATTCACGAAATAAGACGGTATAAAGCTGAACTTCCTCTGGAGTACACGTGACTCCAATATGAATATGCTCGACAATCCCTGGTTTGACAGAGATTTCGATTGGCTGGGTTTGCGTTATATTTCCCAAATTGCCCTCCGAGGACACTTGATATAGCTGGATAGGTGTTTGGAGAGGCGGAGATGGGACACATGAAGCAAACCGCTCGAGACATGCGGCCATTTCCGGATGGGGAGGGAGAAACGAAGAGCGATGGTGGTGATCTGACCAAGGGAGCTCCTCGAGAGACATAGTCTCAATGATAGCCTCATCGGAGGGGAATGATTCCTTCAAGGGATCCGAAGTGGCCTCATCTCCCAACCAAGGGAAGTGATCATATGAATCGGAAACACTGCTTGGAAGAGCAGGTTCAGGGGGTGGAGCCGATGCAGCGACAATCTCGATGTAATTGAGCTCGGCGGGACTCAATGGCATCATATCGCCCCAAGAGTCTTCCTGATTCGGGGGAGGAAGAACCCATGGATCTGAACGTACAGAGATCATATTGACAGAGGCGAAATTGGGAGGTGGGAGGGGAAAAACTCCCATCAAGGCAGGATCTTTGAAAAGTCCGGCTCCCACACTTTCTAAGGACTTGGAGGTATGCTCCACAAACGGCACATTACCTTCGGAGGAAGAGGCAAAGAAAGAGAGCTGGTCCACCGTGACAATCTTTCCTTGGTGAGGGAAACGAATGACACAGAATAAGGAGGACGCTACGACCTGCATGGCATATGTCCAGCTACGGCCGAGGAGGAGGTTGTACGTGAGATTTGCGTCAACGACCTCTACCTCTACTTCGACTGTCTTGCCTTCTAAGGAAATGGGTAAACGTTGGAGAATACCGTAAGGGCGAGATTCTCTTCCATCGAACGCTTCTAGGGTCGTAGGAGACTGACTCAGAGCGGGGGAACCAATAGCCTTCCAGCAACCGACTGACATGATACAGGTTGAGGCACCTTCATCAATAACGGTACGATGAATCGTTTTGCTATTAATGATGACCTGGATAAGGAATGCTACTTGGTGAGGCAGTCTCTGGGAAAAACCCTCGAGATCAAAAGTAATCAAATCCGAATCTACCGGGTCGATGCCACCAATGGCTGATAGCAGGGACTTCCTCTGTGAGGGGCAGCTCTGGAGGACTTCTTACACGGACATAGCAGACGGAGCTTGAGCTAAGTCCTCGACAATGCTATAGTGCTGGGCGGCACGAGCATTGGGGCTATAGGATGACTTCCTGAGTACACCTTTAGGAGGGGGTCGGGGGATCGTCTCAGCGCTGGGCCGTTCGATGTGAAGGGGATCAAAACTGGACGGAGGAGCGCTGGAGGGAATCTCCAGCTCCTTCCCGTCTGAAGAAGGATAATCTTTTGCTCGAGTCAAAACATGGATGGGAATGGTGCCAGCCATGAACACTTGAGAACCGAACGAGGAAGGGGACTGAGAGGGGTCAGCCACCTGATGCGTCTGTTGGGAAGGGAAAGGTTCTTTCAACACGGCAGGAGGTCCTGGAGTGCCTTTCAATAATCGACTAACCTCGGACCGCCTAGGGCAGTCTTTCGTATAGTGATCTTCCTCACAGATGAGGCAAGGATACTTAGGTTTTCGCTTGGCTCCATCTTCAGATGAATTTTTAGAAGGTTCCTGCTTGGGTTGTTTATTCTCATTTTTTAGTTCTCCTTTCCCCTTCCCTTTCCCTTTCGAGGATTTGTCCGCCGCGGTGGACTGAACGGCGTTAACCTCTGAGGTACTAATAGAATTTGATGGGCACTGAGAAGCATTTTCATTGGAAGCATTTTGCTTTTGCTTTCTAGGGTTTGCGGAGGATTTCTTCGACGACGAATTGATAGAGCCAATGACTCCATCTACTGATGGTTTCGGCGGAGCCTTGGTCTACCGAGGCCTCGGAGCATCTGGCAAATACTCATAGAGAGTACCTGACTGAGAATAGACTAAGTCTAGGTACTGAGCTCGCGCGATCGCTTGCTCTTCAGTTACACAAGCTCCCATGGCAATATCTTTTGCAATTTTGGGCACAAAGGAGGTTGTAAACCAGTCGGTCAGGAGTTGATCAGGAATCCAGAATTTGATCAAATGACGACGCCTTCTCCATTCATGTATATGATCAAAGATGTGCGTAGCCGTGTCCTGTTTCAAAGACGTGAGGAGATTAGTCCCAGTCTCGTACCGAATGGGCAACTGAAAATGGGTTAAAAATGCCATAGCTAACGAGTTGGAGTCTTAAAAAACACCGCGATTCAGCTCGATATACCATTTGGCAGCTGCACCGGTGAGAGTCCTCTGAAAGAGGCGAAGCCGGATAGAGTCATCAAGCCATGAGTTCGATGAACACCAAAGATGATAAGTCATAACATGTGCTTGAGGATCCTCTCCTGCCTTACCGTCAAACTTTGGACAATCACCAGGTATTTTAGTTGGAACCGGCGGCCAATATGGATTATGCAAAATGGGATCATTTGTTAATTTGGACACATCCGGAAGTTCCAATGTCGCTAAAAATCGCAGCTGAGGATTAAAGGACATCCGAGGCTGAGGGTTCGAGGCAGTATTAGGGTTCCAACCAGATGGTGGTTGTCCCCAAGGATCTTTTCCAGATGGACCTGGCCCGAAAGGGCCTGGAGCATAAGAACTTTGTCCCGACGGACCTGGCCCAAAAGGGCCAGGCGCATAAGGACCTTGTCCCGACGGGCCTGGCCCAAAAGGGCCGGGCGCGTAGGGACCTTGTCCAGAGGGGTTCTGTCCATACGGATTTTGTCCATATGCGGACGACTGACCCTGATACTGCCCCCCAGCACCCCATGTATTAGCAGCTTGGCCCGCAGGTGCAACATATTGATAGTTTTGGTAAGGAGTGACGTGTGGTTGCTGATAATTTTGATAAGGAGCAAACTGATTTTGCCCCTGGGGTTGCTGGTAGCCATATGGTTGCTGGGCCCCATACGGAGCCTGATAGGCAGGCTGCGTTTGGTAAGGAGGTTGATAACCTGTTTTAGTTTGAGGCCCAGGGTAATGTCCTTGAACCGGCTGGGGTTGAACCATCTGTCCCGAAGGTTGACTTGGTTGGATTTGAGATGGGCCTGGTTGGCCAGCAGGATAAACTTGCTGGGCACTAGGTTGTCCATGCGCTACCAAGGGTTGTCTTTGCGGAACGGATGACTGAGCTGGCTGGATAGCTGGTTGACGCCGAGGTTGGCCAGCTTGTCCAGCTGGACGATTAGGGCGGACAGCGGGTTGACCTTGATACGAATACGACGGACCTCCAATGGCCGAGGGTTGTCCCTGGTAGGGTTGTCCCTGTGGGCCCCCAGATTGTCCTGGGTAAGGCGGGCCATAAAGTGGTTGCCCTTGAGGGGTTTGCACATAAGGCGGCTGGCCTTTATTGGGTGGTCCGTGAGGCTGCACGGGAGGATCCCGGTTCCCATAAAAAATATGAGAGGTGGGATCGTACCTCATGTTCAAAGGTTCCTCGTTCTCTTCGAAAGGACGATGAGGGAGGATCGAAACGTTCTCGAGGTACTGACAATTCGCATCATAATAAAAGAACGGACCTTCGTAATCTGGATCCGTAATAGGCTGCCCAAAGGCATCATACGGCCCCGATCCTGGAACACCGCCAGAAGAGGGTTGAGCACTTTGGGCAGGATCGATGACTCTAGACAAAACCTCAGGTTGGCTACTATTCACTTGAGCGTGAGAGGGGCCAGCTCCTGGGTTTGTAGATGAAGATGCTGTGACAGCACTAACGACTGGAGTAGAATAGGCTACACAAACAGTTGGAGTTGTGGGAACTGAGGTAACGGATGTAGTATGAGGTTGTGAAACAAAAGGCCCAGTGGTAGGAGTGACATTAGGATCCCACATAGTCGATGCAGGCATTTTAGCAGCCATCTTATCCCTCATTTGTCGATATCGAGGAGGGAGGGAGGCAGAGGCTGAGATGGGAGTAGAGACGCTCGAAACCACAGGTGTTTCACTGACACTGGGAGATGTCTCCCCCGAGGTAGACATTGGAGACGACATACCGGGAGGGGTATGAAAAAGGTCTTCGTCGCCTTCCCAAGAAGGGCTCCAATCTTCTACGTAATCCGCGTCGCCTGGGGCACGTACGTTGATGGGCTGGATACTCGGAATGACAGGAAGAGTATCGCTTACAACTGGTACCTCAGGAGCAACCGAAGATGGAGAGCCTTGATCGCTTGGATCGGGGGTGGACGGGTCAGCCAGGATGACAAACCCCACACAAAAACCTAAGGGAAACTAACGATAGAAAACCCTACTCAAGCTAGCGCACACAAGATCTAACAGGAAATGTTATCGTGGCCGAATAAATTTTTTAAGACATTGGAATTAGACTTGACCTTTTCATGTTTCAAGAGTCGAGAAAAGGACGAAAAGATGACTCCAGTCTCCTTCAAATGTTTAATGAGCACGAAGTGACAAGACGCTCACTTACACCTTTTCATTTAGGGAGTCCGAAAAGGATCAAAAGTGACTGCTCTGGAGATTCTAGGTAAAAGGTGTGCCAGACTTTTCACAAAACCACAGAATACTTTTTAGGGTACGGGTGGTCAGTCTTCGTGAATGCTGTGTTCACTGCATTGCGAATCGTAAGGCGGCAGACTCGGCTTCCTATGGATCAAGGATAAAAGCCTAGTGGGGTCTCCCTATATACGCGACGGTACGTGGGAGCACAGTCCGTGTTAGACCACTATCGAGTCACAGAAGGAGGAATCACCCAACCGTAATGTGAAACAATAGTGACTATGTTTAAAGACGCCGGAACACGTCTCTAACCTAGACCTCTAGATGTTTGCGTTTAGTTACAATGCGTTTTTAGATTCATTCGGTTCATTTTATAGTTGATCTTGAGATTAAGTTTCGATTTCAGGTCCTATCGTATGTTCTCTCACAATTACCTAGATGCAAACTACATGCCAAAGAGAATCATTTTGTTCGATGAATTCTAGCTATGGAAGGGTAAAGAGATTTCAATCAAACAAAACGAACACAATCAATCAAACAGCCTAATGCAACTAAAAGCGAGGAAAGGAAACTTTTTCTTTTGAAAATGCAAATCAATGAAACATTCTTTTCCTTTTCAATTTTTAAAAGCAAAGCCACTAGTTTGATTTTCTTTCAGTGACACAAGGCATCTAAAATAATTTGGAGGAACTAGAACACCAAGCAAAATGCAATTGCCTAATGAAAGCACACAAAGTTTCCAAAACACTCAACAAAGATTTCCAAATCGACGAGCAAATCAAGTTCTGCACGAGCTATGTGATCTAAGCTCGGCAAGACAAGCAAGGATTGAAACAAGGGGGGAAGCGAGAAACCGCACGAAAACGCAACCAAAGACACTCCAACAATCACTGAACGAGTGCACTCAACAAATCTGAAGTTGGCTGGTCAAACGAGAAAACAAAATCCCTAAGGAAGGCTTGACACACACACGGCCACTAGATACCCTAGGGCTAGAGTGCAGAATCAACAGAAAAGGGCAAACACTCGAAGGATGAGAGTTACAACCAGTCAATTAGAGACTCAAAACCATTCAGCAATCGAAAAAGCGACGGTGTAAACACAAACCAAGCAGCGAAAGCAAAAGGGAGGGTATTCGCAAGACCAAAAACTTAAGCAAAAATGGAACCCTATGGATCCAGACTCTGCAATCAAGCAGTTCAGAGTTCAGACATTGAAAAGCAAGTCACAAAACAGGTGGAGAGAAGAAGGGATAGTCAAAGCAAGAGGTTCAGGAGGCTAATTTGGTCAAAAATGAACTTTACAGGACCAGCGCGGGTAGCCTTCAGCAACTCGGTGCTGACAGGAGGAGGCCTGCAGCAACTTTGCGACGTCAGCGCGGAAGGACAAGGATAAAGCGCGCTGTCTCAGAGAAACGAGGTCAGGCGGAAAGAAACCACACAGACGCGATGACACAGATCACAAGGAAGCGGGGTCGCGATGCCAGCGCGGAAGGAAATGAATAAAGCGCGCTGTCTCTAAAAACGAGGTCAGCGCGACTGTTAGACGTAAAGGCGCGATGAAAAGGATACCAAAGGAACAGGGGCGCGATGTCAGCGCAACTGTTCTAAATTAAAACGCGTTGAGGATGAAAAACAAGCAAAGCCAAAGCAAAAACTTCCCAAACCAAAGGTACAGACCTTTTAACAGTTAGAACACTTCTCAGATGCACCCACAAAGTTTACAAGCAGAGAAACAATCCCAGAATCTCAGAAAAAGAGACCAATCAAAGTCAAACACAAAAGTGGACTCAAGAGACAAAAAGGCTGCTCCCCAGTGGAGTCGCCAAATTGTTGGAGAGGTAAATCCCCTCTACGGATAGAGGCGATCCCTACTAGCCCAGCAGGGGTCTAGCAACAATCAATCAATGCTTCCATGCATGTTCCTAATTACCATTAAACAAGAGGTCAAGAGCACCTACTTGGATTACAGCGCTATTGTTTGACGAAGAGATGCTGCCTTCGCTCCTTCGCTTCAGCTGGTCACGATCCCTCGCGATCTCCGCGAACAGACACCTGCACACACGAAGGGGAAACAAACACAAGCGTGAAATCTAATAAAAGCAACCATACATCGGTCAGAAAAGATGTAATTCACATTTAACCATTGCATAGACAAATGAGAATGGAACAATAATAGCAGTCATCTATTATTAATCAGAACATAGAAGAGTGCAACCAAATGTTCTGACGTCGGTAACCTTCTCATGAGGTGCCGGTCAGCATGTATCTCAAGCATTCACCTTTGAGGATGATTCTCCCAAGACAAACAACTCTCTCTCACACACAAGCAACACAAAACAACCTTACCTAAGCAATCAATCACTTCCACACCTAGCACACCAAATACCTATAGTAGCAGCAGTCTGAGCACTATAAGCTCTATACAATCCAAGCTATGTCTAACTAGCTTCTCATGGTAATGGTGGAAGTATATATAGGAGAAGGAGCCTCCTAAAAGGGTGGAAGGATAAGCTTATCTTCAAGGGAAGTGGTTGCAAAGGGTCGAACAGACATGCCATAGAAGGGAGTCGACATTCAAAAAGCTAACAACCAAGCCTGGAGTTATCTGGAAGGCTGGTTGTTTGAACGAATTCGCCCAAACTGGATCAGCGCGGATTATGAGGCAACTGTCGCGCTGTCGCCGCGCCTCAATAACTGGGACAGTCATGTCAGCGCGGAAGTACACGGGAAAGGCGCGTTGGCGACCAGCGCGGAAAAGTGATGTCCTTCCGAGCTGGCAGCGCACGGAATACACTATGGAGCGCCAGTCATCGCGGGTATTTTGCAAACAGACGCGCTGATGAATAAAACTTTAGAAAAAATGGGTTTTTGGGCCAGTTCAGAAGGCATGAACTTAGTGATTGGCACAGCAGGGTGACTGACAGGAAGGCAGTGAGAAATTACTGTGTAACAATGCAAGAAACAAGAGAGACATAGATATACGTGGTTCACCCAGTTTGGGCTACGTCCAGCCCGAACAGCCAGTCCTTCCTTTCTATTATCTAGCAAAATGAAGAGACACAACCTACAGCAGATCCGCTGTAATATCCTTTGTTTTCTCTCACAGTCTCACCTCTCTGTTTCTTTCTCAGAGAATACACATCTCTTACACAGCCTCAAATACAATGCTCTCATACAAAGAGAGGGGTTGCCTTCTAGGGCAAAAAACCCTAAACCAAACATAAGTTCTACCGTCAGATCATCTGCCTAACGAACAACCTATATTGACTAGAAATTACTATACTTTTACAAGGCAATTTTACAATTGTTTTTAGCTTCGGGGGTGCTGCCCCAGAAATCCCCCACCAGGGGGGGGCTTCCAAAGTTCGCAGCCGCCCCCCCGGACCCCCCTTACAGCGAATATTTTATGGGTGGCGTTGCCGCCCCCATTTTGAACTGGGGTCCAATGTGGCAATACCTTTGAATATAGAAGATAATAAGGCTCCACACCCAACATACCAGGCCTCTACACACACAACTGCAGAGCCTTCTCTAACCACTATCAACCCTGACTCGGGCTTATAGACTTAGATCGAACAACCCATTACACTTCAGATCTGATCCAGAATTACCAAAAACTGACTTCTAAACCTAGAGCCCTGCTCTATTTATACCTTCCAATGGTTCGAGGACCATGGGCAAGCCAACTCGCTTTCTATTATCTTACATTATTTTCAGGCGGAAAACCCTTTGAATTGACTCATTATGATTCACACTTCGCACACTTCGTAGAACCCTTACCATACTATTACCCCAAATTTTGGGCTTTAAGCCCCGAGACTATTACATGGGGGCTTCACAGCCCAACAAGCCCCCAACACAATCATCGTGACTCGTCCTGAGTCACTTGGCTGGTGTAGCAATCTTTGCTTGGAGTCCATCCAACAACGTCTGCGTTGTGCTGACATCTGCCACACATTCTTCTACTGTCCATTGTATCAATTGTGCACAGCTTTCTGATCCATTGTCAGAGGCACATTCTTGCCTTAGTACATATGTGTCCTACAGCTGAGTCAACTTCCCCTCGATCGTAACGGTGATCGTGAATGCTTCCTCAAGCCAAGGCTAGATGCGTGCTTTAAGCCCGGCTTCTTTCTGGTGCATGGTATCCACCTGTTCCTTCAGGGCTTGGGCCTCCCTCATCTTGGCTAAGCGCTCAGTGAGGGCGATCGTTTGCATAGTCCCCTAGACATTATCATAAGCTCGTTGTAACTCTCGTGCTTCCCTCTCTACCTGTTGCAGCATTGGGTCTTCTTGTAGTGATGTGAGCATAAGAAGGGACTGATCCAACAATCCCATGCAATCCTGGACAACGCGCTCTATCACTTCCAACCTGGCTTGAATGGCATGGCGGCGCTGCTGTCTAACTTCTGGTGGTGTAGGGGGCTGCGCTTTCAGCCTTAGCTCCGCGATCTATAAGCTCAACTCCAACTGAGCTTCCGTGGCCTCCTCTTAGGCCCTACGGAATCCTACCACCATGTGGTGAATCTTTTCGGCTGCTGGGAGTTCCGCTGGCATAGCCAATTCTGGTACACTGCTACAGACCTCCGCCATGGCCTGTTCCAATCCTTGGTTGTGTGCAACCAAGTCATCGCGTTGTAGACTGATCTGCTCCAGATTTCCCTTTTTCTCCATTAAGACCTGGAGGGCGCGACCTTCCTAGGCGTGGAGCTTAGTGGTTACCCCATCTTGCAGCTGGTATAGGGTCTCTCTAGGAAGGGCGGCCAAATTCAACCCCCAACCCCTCGTATCACCTTCGGCCTCTGCTAACATGGCGCCTGCTGGTAACGCTAAAGTATTCATTGTGTGGGCGCACACCATCTGCTCGGCTGCAAATGTACCTTCCGCAACATGCAACATCATCCCTTCTGGGGGTCACACTTGTAATGCTTGCAACTGCGCTCTATGCTATGGGGTAAAATGCACGGTGTATGGAGAATGTAGATACCCTCAAAGGTATTCCCGGGACCTTTATCAGACTGTAAGATTATCTGCAACTGCACAAAGTTACATGCATGTTCATAGACAATAACTAACTATCAAAGCATTAGAAGTAGATTACCTTAAGTCTTCGTGTAGATTTGTTTGGAGATCACAATGTAGCCAAGTTGAACTCCCTCAAAGCCGGCTCCAAATCAAGTCCTACACATGGAAGAGACAAGCGTAATCACAACATATAACTCTGATAACTAATACATGAATATATAAAAGAGCATCTAATTGCATACAACTAAGCTACTCATGCTAATAGGCATTAAACAAAAAACTAAATGAATGATAGTATCAACACCACAAGTAGACAGTACAATTGTAGTTCTATATTAATGTTGGAAGAGTGATTACAACCATCTATTGTATTAGCCTTCCTTTACCCCTCCAACTTCTCTCTCTCTCCCTTCTTGCTCACTTCTTATGATATGAGTCAATGCTCAACAGTCAAGTATGCTATCCTTTCAAATGCTCTGACCTCTTTCACAATAGCCCTCACTTTGCTTATATAGCAATTGAGTTAGGGTTTCCAAGCTCCTCCTTGAGTTCACTAGGGAAAAAGAAATGAACTTGCCATGCTTTTCAACTCTTTCCCATTTGCCTCCTTCTTTCAAATTAGAAATCCTCCAAATATGTTGAATTTGGATGTTTCCTTTCTTTTCTTCAGTAATGTTAGGAACAAATATCTAGATATTTGTAAGTCAATTCGTTCCTTTGACCCTTGGAAATTCACCAAGTTTCATTAACGTTGTTCCCATACTAGCAACATGCTTTAGTAGGGTCACTAACACACCTCCAAGCTTGGTAACAAGCTTTATAAAGCAAGTTGTTAGTGCACAACCAGCGTTAGTGTGGAATCAAGGCTTGTGATTGTGGTATTTGTTTCAGCTATCATGTCTTTCCCCTCTGAGTTGATGAGGAGGTCAATTTGTTGTATAACAGATGCCCCCTAAAGTACGAGATCATAGGCTGTGACAATGGCTGAAATACTTTACTAAAACTATAATTTTACTTTCAAAAGAGAGAGAGAGAGGATCGAATCTTTGGGTGGTACCGGAAACCTGATACAACACATATATATAAATTGCTAAAATCATGTCCTGAGTCAGGTATTCCCATGCTCAGTAGCTATGTCAGAGTGATTTTCTCCAAAGAGATATGACAAATGTTGGCTGCCGATAAGCACAATGTGGATCATGTTTCATAATAGAATCATTCTGATAAGCTGTCTCCAAAAAAAATATCCGTAGCTTGGGAGAGGAAACAAGGCTAAATGATGCAAGCTTCTACCCAAGGTCTTAATTTCCACTTCACTGAACAACATAGATCGATATATGTGAATATATGCGTTGACGTCGAACATGCACGAAATCATTTGATTACCAATCAATAATGGATACCATTAACAGACGCGAGGAAGGCCACCGATAATGGTGATGGTCTCCAAGATGCACAGTACAATCTAATGAGTGTGAAAGATGTCTTTGTCATCAAACTCCCATTAGCATCACTTAACCAGGAGGCCATAATGAGAACCCTTGATCAAACACAATGCAACCTGCCACTAATGTCTGCAAGTACCAAGGCACTGAATGTGTTTCTGGGTTGTCTCCCTAGATAGAGTGTTGAAGTCAATAGGAAGAAACCTGTCGAAATGTAGGCAATAATGTGTCCTACATCAATCGACATGAAACGGGACAAGAATGATTTTGTTTTTTGATGAATCTTTTGATAATTTGGTTCTAAACAACAAAGGGCATGATGGAAGGATATGCTTGATGGGTTGATGGAGGAAACAAAAGGTTAACCCTTGAACAATAAAAGGCATGACAATGGTTTTAACCATGGAGCACTAGACTCATGAACACTACAGAGTGTTAAGATACAGAGATGAAATTACATCAGGGTATTTAGGCTAACCTCAGAGGATGGTAGGATTCATATTGAGAGGTCATCACAAGGAAGGTTTATCTGAGGGAGTGCCATGTTCAAGGGAATGGCTCCTGCCAAACCACGCTTTCTAATATTGAATGTAGCTATACTATCAAATTTCCCTGTCTGATTAGTTTAATGAGTCCAGATGGGTAAACTCATCAATCTTTTCATAGTTAAAGACTCTGAAAAGTACCACAAAAAGAGTGACTCTTTGCCCTATCTAATTAGTTTAATGAGTCCAGACAGGCAAACTCGTCGATTTTCTCATGTTTTAAAATTCTGAAAAGTATCATAAAAAGAGTGACTCTATATCTTGTCTGTGTAATTTTAATGAGTCCAGACTAGACAACTCGGTGGTCTTTTCATATTTAGAGAGTTTGAAAAGATCGTAAAGAGAAAATCCATGGTGGTACCTTTGTCATAGTTGTTAACTCGGTGCGACAAAAGGTTAATAGTATACCCGAATCGGTTACTTTCTGTAAGTTAATCCATTGAATCTAGATAAAGAGAAACCTATGTTCAACAGATGTCAACCACATTTTGTTATGAGTAGGAGGAGACGGACTAAACTCATTTTTCGTCGTGAATTTTTAATGAGTCACGCGATGACAAACTCAATACCTTCATCAAATTTTAACGAGTCAAATGAAGGAAACTTAAGGTATCTTTTTTAGTTTAGTGTTCAAGGAAGAAGAGGTAAAATAACTTCTCATTCCTCCTTCGATGTTTTAACGAGCCTAAAGGAGAGAAAAACTTGGGGATTTTTCGATTTAAGAGTAAGAAATGGTCCCAAAAAAGAAAGTGCTCTGGTTGTTGTTGTATATTTTTAATGAGTCCGGTGACAAAAACTCGGAATTTTTGAGTTTAACGAGCGAGAAAAGTACCTAAAAGAATGCTCGAGTCATCTTTATAAATGTTTAATGAGCCTAAAGACAAAACTCAGGATTTTTTTAGTTTAATGAGTGAGAAGAAAGCACATAAAAAGAATTGCTCAATTGGTCTTTTTCAGTTTAATGAGCTAGAAAAACATTGAAAAAGAGTTGCTCAGACCATTGTCGTATATGTTTAATGAGCCCAACGATGAAAGGCTCGCAGATTTCTCAATATTTTTAGAGCAAGAAAAGATCCCATAAAAGAACAGTGTTCTTTTTGAGAATTGCATGCAGTTGTTACTGCTTTTCATTCTTGAAGATACTTTCATCAAAAAGAAGTAAAAAAATGCAACAACTCCTAGCATATGGGTTCATGCATGATAAAAAAATCATGGAGAATGGACTAATTCCTCTTTAATGATTTCAAAAAATCGTGTCTCCAAAAATAAATATAAGGAAATGTTTTGAGTTTTTACATTCACCATTTTCACTATTTGAGTTTTGTGAAAGCATTTTGGAGCTAAAGAGGAGTAGATTTTCCATGGACCATTGCAGGAGATCCGGGCGACCATTCGATGTGCCGTCAGTCCTAGGTAAAGGCTAAAACCTTTCTCTATGCATTTCTTAACTCTTTTTGACAGTTTCATGGGTGGAATTTTGCAGATCTGAGGTGCCCTAAAGCCCTGTTTGCACACTAATGCCCTCTAGATGGCCTATAGGGAGCATTAAACACTCTATACGAGCCATTGGAGGGTGTTAATCCTCCTTGTGGAGCACTGGGGGTAGTGTTAGAGTTGAGGGGCGCAATTAAAACCCTCATGCATGGATTCCTGAAGTGTTTTTGCCCCATTTTGACTATTTTTACGGTTATTTTTTGTAGGTTTCAGGCCATAATGATTCACCTATGGGGAGAACGGGCCCATGATAGCTAGGAATTGCTGATGTGAAATGATCTAGCATGCATACTTGCATTGTGCCACTGCGGTTTACTGAAGTATGCAAAGTTGGAGCTAATGAAAGGGCAGGAGGATTTATTGAGATGGATTATCCAGCGCTAGGATGAACACTAGCAAGTGTTCAAGATTGGAGATCAGGAGCTGGCTATTGACTGTGATGACATATACTTTTTGACTGGTTTTTCATGCCATGGGACATAGGAAAACCTCACCGGTGGTTGGCCCTATCCACGATCTACCTCAAAGCTAGTGCAAACCTACTACATCCTTGAGAGTGGACTAGTCAACAACAGAGTCCCCATAGAGAGGATAAGGTCCAGGTCTATGAGGGTATTTTTATGGTTGATTATGTGGTTGGCGAGGTCAAAGAGTCCCCACATTGCGACAAAGACCCAACTGTTGCTTGCAGTTAACTGTGTCTAGCCACAGATGTTCAACTGGTGTGAAGCAGTGCTTCGCCAGCTGAAGGTAGAATTAACAACATGCAAGACTCATACCCAACATAGTTTCGGGTATGGTACCATCATAGTTTCATTCTTCCTTCAGAGGGTTCCTGTTATGCGCCCAAGGATGAGCTTAGGTCCCCTTGATTCGAGGGAGCCAAGGTAGGGTCGCTGGTCATCACTCAATCCTCACACAGGAGGAGGACTGATCCAGCATTTCTTTAATGAAGATTTCTTCTAGTGGCTTCGTGGCCAAATTGTGATGATTGATGACTATGCTTATGAGGGCATGGACTTTACCAGTGACCCGGACTTGATGCTGCCACTCGGGACCAACTGGGGTCCTCAAGGTGAGAATGACTTTTGAGAGTACTTTTAGGTATTTTTGGACTTTTGAATGTTTATGTAATGTTTCTTATAGGTGAAATAAGAATTGACATGAAGTTTTATGCTTAACATAGATGTGGCACCATTACGACCCGCAGGCGAACCTCTCCATATGCGATGAGGAGGCCAATTACCTACTGGAGGGGGTGATGTTGACAGTCTCCGCCAGGTTCTGAGGAACCTGGAGGGTTTGACCATGGGTGTCCCCCCCCCCTTCCGATGAGGGAGATTCCCGCCCATATGCAGTGGCACACAGTCGATGTACCTGAGCAGTTTCTTGTTCCTCTTTGGAGAGTAGCTAGAGCAGTTTTAGCATTTTTGGAGCAATAGGCTCTTTTTAGCAGGTGTTTTGGCGTAGCCAATGAGTGCTTGTAGCTGGGCTTTTATAGCCATTTTGTACTTAAATCATCCAAGTTTTGGAATATTTTGATGTAAAAGACTAGATTTTTATCTATATATCTATACAGACATTTTGGTATTTTGATGGCGTAAATGTGTTTTTAAATGTTTTTGTAAAAAAGTTCTTTAACTCAGTAAATTTTTACTATTCATGCATGCTTCTATAAAGAATGAGATAGGTTCCAATCTAATACATAGTTAGCTAATGAATCAATAACCGCATTAAATTCTCAAGGAATGTGTTTGTATGTGATTATATCAAATTGATGTTCCAGGAGTCACCCTTAGATAATGACGTAACAAGGTTGGATTATGAATGTGATAACGATTTCTCAATTGCATAACAACTAGCTGGGAGTCTAACCTGACCACCAGATTGGAGATGTCCCTTGATGACGCTTCCGTGAGAAGTGAAATTACGGACATGTACTCGGCAATATTGTTGGTGGCAGTTCCAAGAAAGACTCCCCCAGAACAAAATAGTTCTGACTCAGGTGTGTAGATGACCCAAGCAGCTAATGCAATGTGTCATGTGTGACGACTAGCACCATCTGCATATCCTACATATGCTAAGGGTGAGTAAGACATCTGCATTGCGAGAAGAATGTATGAGACAAGTACTCCACTAAATAACAAAACAATCCAATCACACCAAAAAAGGGAAGCAAAACTTATGAATACATAAAATTACAAAGCACATGCCCAGTGCAATACTAGGCATAATACTTTTTTAGATAGAGCCCATATCTGGGCTCCTTTAGTAGGACTCCTTCCCAATCTTGTAGTTCATATGCCCCCGTGGGGAGGACTTTCTTTACGACATAGGGACCTAGCCATACGGGTTGAAGCGTGCATGCCTCCAAGAGGTCATCTTTTGGATGATAGAGCAACACTAGGTCGCCCTCTTGGTAAGAACAAAGCTTAACCTCTTTCGCAAATTGGGATTGTACCCAGCGCTTGTGAGCCTTGAGTGCCAAGTTAGCATCTCGACGGGTTTTATCCAGTTGTTTAAGGTATAGTAAGCATTCTTCTTCGGTAGTAGTGTCGAGTAGGGGTTCAACGGCTATTTCCAGGGAAGGGATCTAACACTCAATGGGTTTTTCATCGTCGTAAAGCTGGATCTCATGCGTGGCAATAGACAGATTAATGTTGGGCATTTCCTCGTGAGACCCACTGAATACATTGTGGGATTCCTTAAATAGGAAAGTGGAGCTTGCAATTTCCTCAAGATTGCAATCGACTCCAATCTGGATTTTTTCCACGATGCCTGTTTGACAGAAATATCAATGGGAAATGATTTGGAAGTGTCGCCCATGTTTCCTTCCGCATCCAAAGTTTGGATGGTCATATAGGGTGAGGAAACGATTTCTGGTATGTCAGGGGATAGAATTTGAAGAGGCATCGTGTCTGAATCAGATATCGAAACACAATGGTGCCAATCCTCCCAATGTTGCTCTCCAAAACTCATGATTTCTCGAATAGTTTCATCTATAGGTAGGAGTTTATCGAGTGGATCTAAAAGAGGATTGGTTGTGGGAGGGGCAGTGGTACCGTCGGTAGTAACCAACGTGACCGAAGATGTGGATGTGGATTGAATGGCTTGGTAGGCCAATTCAGCTAGTGACAACGACATTTGTTCTCTGAATGTGTCAAGGTTTGAAGGAGCTGATAAGATCCATGGATTAGTCAGTTCATGAGGAATAGATGAAAGAATGTTGATCATCTGTGAAACCTTCTGTGGTTGAAGAGGAAAACAACCCATGAGGGAAGAAGCCTTCAGGAGACCGGTACCTAAACTGACATAAGAGTCAGTGCCACCTCCTACTAGGGGTACGGAGCTACTTAGTAATGGTGAATAATCAGGGGTGTAGAAGTACAACTGATCTACTGTAACTACTTTTCCATCCAATGGGAATAGGATGATGCGAAAGACAGCAGATACGATGGCCGTCATGGCATATGCCCAACTGTGACCCAGCAAGAGATTATAGTCGAGTTTTTTGTCTATGACTTCTATGTCCACCGTAACCGTTTTCCCATACATAGTGATGGGGTAGCTAGCCAAGTACCCTTTTGGGATGAAAGTGTGGCCATCAAAAGCAATCAGGGAGATCGATGGCAGGGTTAGGGTTGGAGAACCCAGGGTGAGCTAACATGAAGCTGACATGATGCAGGTTGAAGTACCTTCATCGATGACAGTTCTGTGTATACCTTTACCTTTCAAAGTTATATGCACTTGAAATGAAAGCTGGTGAGAAAGGGGAGGTTTACACTTGTCCATGTCGAAAATAGCAAGCATGGAATCCTTTGGGTCGATACCACCAATAGCTGAAAGCAAAGCTTTCCATTGTGTTGGGCATGTTTGTAATACTTCGAGCACCGACATAGTCGACGGTGGTTGTGCCAAATCTTTTATAATGTTGTAGTTTTGGGTGGTACATGCAAATGTATTGTGCATTGTGCATCGAAGTGCCCCTTTTAGGGATTGAATTACAAGGTCTGCAACTAGAATTTCAATATGAAAATCATTGGGCGATAGTGGGTTTGGACTTGAGGAAGGTTCTGCTGCATGAGCGACAAGAGCTCCATAAGATTTGGTTGTTGTGGCGAGTTCTACCATTTCAAATGTGTAAATGGTAGAAGATACTTCACCAGTTGAAGAATGTTACGAACCATCGTTTCCCCTTATGGGGGTTGCGGTTGGTTTGCAATAAGATTTTGCTGCTGCTGAGTGTGAAAAGGATTTCTAAGGACAGCGAGGGTCTTACCAGTATCCCTTTTGGCAAGGTATTCTGTGCATTCCTGAAGATGCGAACAACGCCAGGTCATGTGGTCTTCAACACAGAGTTTGCATGGATATCTAGCGGGTTTATCCTTTTCCTTGTCAGTAGGCGCAGCAGCCTTCTGTTTTGGGTTTGGCTGCTTTGTTGACTGCTCCTTAGAAGCAGTGGTCTTTTTCTTATTCTTCTTGTTCTTTCCACTGGATTTTTGTGTAGACTACACAAAGTTTATCGCGGTGGCAGGAAGAGCAATTGATTTGGTAGAGGGTTCCACCAACATCTTGGTGATGTCACCGCTGAGTTGTTTTACAGCGCCCCAGAGGTTGCAGCGACAATCCAGTCAACATGCACTCTGGGGTGATAAGCAACAGAAACGTTGGGGTTGCTAGGGGCATTGGGGATTATGTCGTAAAGAGTGCCAGACCATGAATACATTAGATCTAAGTGCTAGGCACGATGTATGGATTAGTCTTCTGTGACCGCACCACCTAGAGTGACAACTCTAGTGATTTGCAAGAGTAAGGACTTGCAGAACTAGTCCGTTAAGAGAAAGTCTCGGAGGGGAGCTTTGACTAACCTCTGCCTATGTCTCCATTCATGTATGTGATCGGAGATGTGGGTGGCAATATCTTGACGAAATGAAGTAAGGAGCTTTGTCCCAATCTCATAGCGGATGGGTAGCTGGAAGTGCTTTAGGAATTCAATTGCTAAAGCGTCGAAGGTGTTTACTGACGCGCGTGGTAACTCAATATACCATTTCACTACGTTGCCAGTGAGGGTGCAGGGAAAAAGACTTAACCGGACACTATCATCCATCATAGATTTTGAAACACACCAAAGATGGTAGGTGGTGATATGGGTGCCCGGATCCTCCCCTTATTTTCCATCAAACTTTGGGATGTCCGTTGGTATCTTATGCAGGATCGACAGCCATTGCAAGTTGTGATAGATGGGTCGTTCGTCAGCTTGTATAAGCTGGGTATATCCAACATTGCCAAGGAAGGTAGAGAGTTTGGTGCCCTCGACTTGGACCATGGTGATGACAGATGACTTGAGGAGCTTTGCACTCCTCCCAACGTTTGGCTCCCAATGTTGTACATGGGTTGCGTGGTGTAGCATTTGCTTTGAGGTATGGTGTTGTAGAGTGGATTTCCATGAGGGTTTTGATACTGGGGTATATAATTGCCCCCAGGATAAGTAGTTCCCCCTTGACTTATTTGAATGCATAAGTAGCGTGCCCCCATGGATTGGTTGGGAACCCCTTGAGGATTCCCGCCCGACATAGAACTAACCATTTGTCCTTGATTGACAGAGGGAATGCTCATGTCAATTAGCGATTGACCTAGCATGCCTGAGAATGGAGGGGGAATTTTTACGTTCCCTACTGTCATGTGTGTATTGGGAACCCCCCCCAAGTATATGGATCTGGGGGTTTGTATTGTACAATGGCAGACAACCATGTTGTTGGTAGATGAGAACCGCACCCATAGTGCCACATTGAGCGTTATAGGGAGCGTTGTATGTGGCACTTGTTGAAGGTATGCAATTTGACACTAAAGGGGTGGAACCCGACATCGGTTGGGTTCCACTCATAGATGGTGTCATGTGAGTGGTTGTATCTTGGACAAATTGGATAGCGGGGTTCGCCATTGACAGTGTTGTGATGACTGTTGACTGGGGAAGTGGTGGAGGACCGAAAGCATCCACAAAGTTCCACGACCCATTAGTCGTCAATGGGATAGATGGAAATGTTCCAACTACCGAAGCAGGAAGTACAGGTACCACGGGAGCCAAGATAGGTTCCAATGGATTCGTGAGCAGAGGGTTAAAGGGAGGAAGGAATCCTTCGATAAATAAATCCTCCGGAAAACTTGAATCGTCGGTTGTCCAAACAGATCCCATGTGAGATCTAGGAGACTGATCCCCTGAAGATGGGGAATCTAGTTCAGTGGAACTCGGCGGATCTTCCACAATGAGTGGAGGAAGGCCTAGCAATCGTCTAGAGTGACGATGAGGGCCGGATGTAGCCACGGTGACCGTTAATTTTTATCAATAAATTTTATCATGATATTCATTAAAGTCTCAAATGATAGCACTCAGGTACCTAAAAATATATAAAAAAATACACTAAATTGATCAATCAACAAACAGAGGGAAATGACCGTGTCTGATAAACATCGATCACTAGAGATGAAACCAAGTATCTCAATGAATAACAGAGAAGTTTGTTCAGATGTACAATTACAATTACTCTAGATCTTCACCTGAACCTCAGATTAAGGGACCAAGGACTCTCGTGTAGACGAGCACCCTCCCAAAAACTGAAGACATAGTAGGTCTGTCTGTGTTAGGTACCAGGACAGCCAGTCCCAGTCACCTTGTGTAAGTCCCTATAAGTTTGGCCATTAAAGATACCTCAAATCATAGACATCACCGGGGCAGACATAGTCGTAGGCAGCACGCTATGTGCGCAGGATACCTGAGTCCCCGAGTTAGCTCTGAAATCCCCAAAGGGATCCCCAATACATAGAACACCTAAAGGATTTGTAAGAGAATGCGAGCTACCTTCACTTACAATCTGATGTTGTCTCGTATTTTTCTCCGCTTTTACTAGAGTGGTTACGGTAGTATGAGTGGAGAAGGAATCTTTCTCTCTTTTAATGACACTAGTTTGTTGTTTGATCTTAGGCAGTTTTACTCACTCTGCTTATCCCAAGATCCTAGCCTAGCTAATGTTTGTTTGCTCAATAAAGAGTTACTGATTGATTTTAGGTAAATTTTATGTGTACTTGATTATTGTCTTTTGTAGGGGAGTTGATGTATGAAACGTGATGAGACTCTCACTCAATAAATCATGCAAAAAACAATTCTTTAAAAAAATTTCAATTTGATGAAAACAAGTTGTATTCTACAAGTGAGAGTTTTTCACATATTTATAATATTTCCATGCATTTCAATCATTTAACACATGCATAACCAAAGAACTTCTTTCCAATGTTTCTTAACAACTACTTGAAACAAAAATAGAGCAACTTTTAACCAGCTAAACAGAAGGATGAATAAAAAATGTGAGTCTTTCTCTCGTAAAAATGATTTTAAGAAAGAAAAACAAAAATGATTTCCTAAGAAAATATTTTCAGGACACCTGTTTTGCTAGCAAAATGCAGTTACAGATCTTCATTCAGTCCATGAGAAGGCTTCCTATCCCTTTTGGCTTTCAGACACTACTAAAAATCAAGGTATTGGGAGACTAACGCTCTGTAACAGTGGCTACAGAGAGTTAGTAGGCCCACTAATGCTCCCTGTGAATAGGCACAGTGCTTTATAAAGCTCTGTGTAGCCTGCTATCCTATGTTAGTGTAGGAAATCAATCAAACAAAGGGCTTTCAAGATCAAATTCAAAGGTGAATACTTGTAGGTAAGATGTAGCAAGATCTTTGGTGGATTAGAAAGGGATTGCAGAAGTATAGGGAGCTCTTAGAAGGAGGAGAAAACAGAGAAGAGTCTGGGTAAACCGGGAACTAGATGTATAGTCCCCAGTGGAGTCGCCAATTCTGCTATGGGGTAAAATGCATGGTGTATGGAGAATGTATATACCCTTAATGGTCTTCCTAGGACCTTCGGCAGACTGTAAGATTATCTGCAACTGCACAAAGTTACATGCATGTTCATAGACAATAACTAACTATCAAAGCATTAGAAGTAGATTACCTCAAGTCTCCATGTAGATTTGTTTCGAGATCACAATGCAGCCAAGTGGAACTCCCTCAAAACTGGCTCCAAATCAAGTCTTGCACATGGAAGAGACAAACATAATCACAACATATAACTCTGATAGCTAATACATGAATATATAAAATAACATCTAATTGCATACAACTAAGCTACTCGTGATAATAGGCATTGAACAAACAACTAAATGAATGATAGTATCAACACCACGAGTAGACAGTACAACTGGAGTTCTATATTAATGTTGGAAGAGTGATTACAACCATCTGTTGTATTAGCCTTCCTTTAACCCTCTAGCTTCTCTCTCTCTCCCCCTTCCTACTCACTTCTTATGATATGAGTCAATGCTCAACAGTCAAGTATGTTATCCTTTCAAATGCTCTAACCTCTTTCACAATAGCCCTCACTTTTCTTATATAGAAATTGAGTTAGGGTTGCCAAGCTCCTCCTTGAGTTCACTAGGGCAAAAGCAATGAACTTGCCATGCTTTTCAACTCTTTCCCATTTTCCTCCTTCTTTTAGATTAGAAATCCTCCAAATACGTCGAATTTGGATGTTTCCTTGATTTTTTTGAGTAATTTTAGGAACAAATATCTAGATATTTGTGAGTCAATTCGTTCCTTTGACCCTTGGAACTTCACCAAGTTTCACTAACGTTGTTCCCATACTAGAAACATACTTTAGTAGGGTCACTAACGCACCTCTAGGCTTGGTAACAAGCTTTATAAAGTAGGTTTTTAGTGCACACCTAGTGTTAGTGTGGAATCAAGGCCTGTGAATGTGGTCTTTCTTTCAGCTATCATGTCTTTCCCCTCTCAGTTGATGAGGAGGTCAATTTGTTGTATAATACTCTAAGCACCTCCAACACAGTCATATACTCTGTCATCAACTCCTCCAGAGCACCCTTAGTGACATCGCGTACTAGTTCGATTCTAGCAAGAAAATCTCCTTCCAAGGTCTTTGTTGTCTCTCCCTTTTTGCGTGCAGGTGGCTGCTCCTGGATGCGCAACCTCTTAAGTTGGGTAGATGTTTTGATCAACTCTGTGCATTACTATGTCTCCATTTCCCCCTATATGTCCATCTGCATGGACATTTCCTGATCCCCCATGATCTATTCGACAGGTGCAGTGGTGGTTTTTTTTGCTCCCTCGGTCGCCTCCCGTGGCGTGGCCACTTTCTGTTCCTGGTGCATCCTTTCTGCCAATTTTGTGATGCGCAACTTGATTTCCTTCTTCCACTGTTGTGCTGCAATATTTTCTAATTCGACAAAGTCTGGGGTGTGCCACTTCGGAGGCCATGCCACCATTGCCTCGAAACTTGCGTTGTCCATTGTAGTGAATGTAAGCTTTACCCATTTTCAAGTTGGATCCTTTCGTGCCTAGATATATAGATTATGCATGTCTGCCTTGAACTCGGTCAAACTTTGAAAACTGTTGTACACTTTCGGGGATAGCCATGGTCTGCAGTCGATCCATGTCCAGATACTTGCCTCCATAAATATGCAAAACACCTTGATCTCATGAACCCTCGTGGCGTCTTTTATAGCCAAGAGCGAGTTATATCTCACGGCTTCAGGTAGGTTCTTCTCAATATTTGGAAACTGGCTACCCTTCGGCATCTCCCTTGCAACCAGTAAGATTGACAGGAGCAACCACGCGTAGTGGAAATTCTTACCCTGTTCCTGGGCTTCCCTACATTTTTTCAAAAATTCATCGCAGAGAAACTATGCCCAGTTGAAGTGAACTCCCTCTGCACACTACTCCGCGAGCGCAATAACAGATGTTGGCACCTCATCTGCACGACATTTCCTCATGAGCTTACCTACCAGTAACTGGGTGGCAATGCACACCCCTCGGCCTTTGATACTTGCTATTACATACCCTCGCTTCCACTTCTCCAGCTTATATTTAGCCTTCATGGCTTCTGTGAGATCTACGTCGCTACTTGTTCCTACTATGGCTGCAAGGTCGTTTCCTTTAGTAGGCAGCTGGGAAATTCGGTGTATTAAATCGACCATGATGGGAATTGGTTCCTCCAGCCAGAGATACCCATCGTGTACTAGACATAGTAGCTGTCAGATAACAAAAATGGTGATGGCCACACGGTGATAGTGGGGTACCCACCTTAGATTGAGTAATCCCGCCTTCTCCACACCCCGTAACCACTTCTGCTATAGTAATTTCTCCACAGCCAATTGGGGGAACTTCTCACTGTCTGCAAGGTCCCAATCTTTGAACTTGATATTCGGTATCCAGCCCAGCGACAGACCGTCGAACCTTATTTCATCTGGAAGAAGCGGGGTCTGGAGCGTGTTCTTCGTGGCCTCCAGGTCCTTCGGTATCTTGGCCGTCCCTTTCCATGGGGAGATGTATGGTGGTAGCATTATCACAGAAGGTACTTGGGAAACATTTTCCTCTTCCTCGTTCTGTGCTTCAATCTGAGCGATCAAGGCTTGTAAATATTCCTCTTCCTCCTCAAATTCAGTGGTGATAGCTTTGCCCTTTTCGGTAATTGACAATTTACTAAATCGTGGTGATACTCAGACTGGTCCCATAGTCTTCTTGTCTTTCTAGGGTCATGGCATGTGTGGAGACTTTGGAACTTCTGGGGCAGCGGCCGCTTTTCCAGGCTCCTCTTGAGTCAGATGGGGTTCCTCCATGAATCTCACTCTGGTTCTAGCAGCTGACATGGTTTCTATCCTGGATTTGTTTAGGTACTTAGTCATGCGTGGCAAAGTAGCTTGGTGCTTGTTGCTCTGTACTGGCTCAAATCTCAAATATCCAAGTGTTGTTTTGAGGCTACCCCAAGGGGTTTTATAGTAACGTTTGAATTTGAATTCGACCACTCCCTCCACTTCTGAGTCATTAATATCTTCTTGGCGGCAAATCTTCCTGTATCTAGCTCTGAATTCTAGTCATAATGGCCCATTACCCACTCCTTTTTTCCGTAAGTCAAACTTCTCATCATGAATAGTGACATCAACGGTCACCTCCTAGCCTACCCAGGCGGTAGCACAGCCTCTTATGTGCGACCATGATCCTGGTGACCTTCTAGTCCTGTGCGGAACCTCTTGTCCGCGTAGCTCTCCTGCAAACTTGTTTATAGTCCCGCACCTTCTCTCAATTGCTTGGAGCGCTGAGACTGTGCTTTCCATAGATAGTCAGGTGGTCGCACCCTAGGTGCGAGACTTCAACTTCCCTACTAGCCTGGGTTGCGGGCACCCTTCACCTACCCTTGTGTTCAGTAGTGCATCTTGTTCTTCTTTGTATGGCGTGCCCCCCTGTTTGGTAAAGTATGGTCGCAGCCATGATAGCAAGGTCGCAACTATTTTTACAATACTAGGGCCAGCCAAGCCTAGTCTCATCATACCTAGTCTTGAGCGGCCCGCTTGTGCAACTCTGGTTTCTATTTTGTTGATTCCTTTGCCCAATATTACGCTTTTCCTCCCCAGCCGTGCCCATTCTTCATCGAGTGCACAGAGTTTCAAACTCCCTTGTCGAACAACTTCCTATAACTGTCATATTCCCTTACCCAGGTCCCTATGTTCAGTCTGAGCTGTTGGGGCTGTGGTCGGGGAACTTCTCTTTGTCTTCCTGGTTTCATCTTATCTGATCGTTGATAGGGTTATATTCGCACAACTCTTTTTTCTTATGGTCCTACAGGCCCATCAAACTCTTGGTACGCACAGATTCCAATTGGTTTGTTTCATCCAGTGAACTTTGTTCAGGATCCTGCATGCTTTTCGAATGCTCCATCATGAATGGCTGGCGGAATGCGTCGCCTTTCCTATTGTCACGTCAGGTTCTAATTTTTTATTCTTATTTGGGAAGGTGGTTGCGCAACATATGTCTGCATCCCTTGCCGCAAGTAGGTGCTCAAACCACTTCATCCTTGCTGTCCTGAGCGCGGTCGACACTGGGGACCTCCAAACCATACACACACCCGCCTTCTACCTTCGTGCCAGTTCCACCTAGTCTTCTGATGCGTATTCCACCCCTGTGCAGTTGTCGCGTGCAGTGCCCCTTTTTGCACATCGTGCTGCTTTTGTTTCGGTATTGCAATTTCGTAGTGGTCTATGAATTCCGCCACGTTCATTGCGTCTATTGCCAGTTCCCTTGCTTCGGTCATTACGCATCATAGTGATCTAACCATCATATTACAATTCAACATTGTTACTTCATGCAATCGGTTCTTCCATCGCTTTATTTCTTCATCTGAATCTGACATGCAGGAACTATCGCGCTCCCATGAGATTCTCCCATCCGCTATCGGACTTACCTGATCCTGAGCTTGCGTTGTTATCTGATAGATGCAATCCAGCTCATTGTCACTATCATCTTCGCGCACAGGTTTTCTGTAGCACGTCCCTTCATCCGGATCAAGCGGAACTACTATGCGTAAGGAATTTTTCTCGAAAAATCATTTTCCGCTTCTTCAGGTCGATGACGCCATTCATATCCGTGGCCTAGTCTATCCCTAACAACGCAGGGTAAGGGTTGCTATCATCCACGATCTCTATTACCTCAAAATCAGTCTGCGTGCTTGCACCTTCAATATCCACTGCTACCCCTTGCAATATTCCCATGGGCATGATCTTTTGTTGGTTCACCATCCATAATTGAATAGGAGACCACTATAATGCAGGCCTGCCCGTGTGTTCCCAAGTCTGCTTTGGTAACACGTTTGCATCCAAACCCAAGTCGAGGACTACCTGATCCATCTCATATTCACCAATTTGTGTCGTCAACCACATTTCCCTCCTAGTGCATAAAGCATGCTTCCCCATCTTTCGAACTACGCATGGTTCCCCTAATCCTGCGCATCTAGTGATCAGCCCTTGAAGTCCTTTAACTACCTTATTGTCTCGTAGCAGCTTCATGCATGTCTCTAAAAAGGTAGTAAGCATAGAAGGATCCATTCCTTGTTCTGGCTGATCCTTACTACCTGAAGTAGAGGCCTCCTTCAAGCTCATCTTAGCTTCCATAACTATTTTTGTTGGGTGTTCTGAGTCAAGCTCATATTCCCTCTTACGAACCCATGTATCATCCTCAGGCTGCTTTCCCTTATCGTCCCCTGTATTCGTGCCACTTCTAAGCACCATATTCACGTTGGGGTCCTCTTTGCATGGTTCAGACCTCATGACTTGGATATTTTGAGTTGGAGTAGGCTAGAGTACCCCTTTCTTGCACATCTGTGTGATCAACGTCGGACAATCTACTACTTCATGATCAAACTGATAGAATACGGACAACATATTCTAGTTGGATTCATACAGTCACACGTGTAGTGCCCGAGTCCTCCACAATTGTAGCAGATTAACTGTCTGCGCCCTCGTTCGGGTCCCATTCCTCCTCATCCTCGACCTCGCCCTTGAAATTCCCCCCATGTGATTCCTGCAGCTGGATCGAGGCCTCACGTTTCTGTCTGCATTCAATAAGTTGGGGTTCTATCCATCATTATCTCATAGCTCCGACACATCCGCTCATCGTGACCTATTAATCTACAGAAATTACAGTATATTCGCTGCAGAGTTTGGGTATAATTCTGCAACAGGTGATAGTTGTCTATCGCGTGCTTTCCTCCCACTTGAAAAATCGCGCACCAGAGTGCGGGCACCGCACTTGGCCCTGCTTGTACCTCTGGTCTCAAAGGCATCAGTCCCCCCCCCCCCAAATAGTTCACGAATACAGGGCAGTGATCCTTTTCATGACCCTGGCCTTTGCATTTGATACACCACACTTCCTCATGTGCCTCTGGTTGGGGCACCCTATCCTGGTTCAAATTTTGCATCTCTAAGCATAGGTTTTGTAGTTGCACGTGGATCTATTGAACTCCCAACCCAGGATCCTGTATCGGAGTTTCATGAAATCTCATTGCTATTTCCAATGCTTTTGCCTGGGTTGAAATCTTCTGATGTGATAGTGCCATCCTCAGATGTGGTGTTAAAGATGCCACAAACCACGCGCGGTGTTGTGCATCTGTCAGTGTCATGTTAGCCTCATGGATCGTGCTCTTCAGTCTCTGATCCAGATCCCAGGGGGTTTCGCCTGGAAGCATCGTGATCTCCTTGAATCCGATAATCGACTGCATCTCCGATTTCAGCCAGCTAAATTCTTTGTTTAATGCAATCTACATTTCTGCTATTCTGACATTCGGATGATCATTTGAGTGCTTAATATACCAAGTCATTGTGCACTTACGAAGGTGGCCTTTTTAATGTTATCATCCATAACTCTGTGCGCTTCCCAAACTGCTTTTACTACGAACCAAAACTGATCAGGATCTTTGCTTCCTACCCCTTTGAATACAGGAAACTTGATTTCACTCGCCATGCTAAACGGCTAATTCGGTGGAGGCAGTGTAGGCAAAGTTGGAGGTGAAGAAGGTGATGGGAGTGGTGGCGTTAGCGGGAATGATATCTGCAGAATGTGCTACTTGATCAAACTAACAAAACTCCTCAGAGAGACCCAACCACGCTCTTCGTCACTTGTTCACGGAGGAGAATTAAGGGATTGTTTCCTAACCGTTTGATATCTTTGTAGGCCTTACCGCTCCATTTCGTTCCACTCATTAATCGATTCACATCACCTATTTTTCACATAAGAACATCTTGATCCAAGTATTCAATGATTTGACGTACTTACCTCACAATCCCTCGAGAAAACGCCTTTATGTTTCACTATAGATGATAGTTGTGTCTATCGCAAAGTCAATGATAAACCCTCCTATGATCCAATCCAGCCAGTGGTCTACAGCCCACACAATCTTATTTTCAAATGCTTCTAGCCTATGCACCAACTATAGAGTTCACACTATGGGCTGATCATGCTTGCACCTTCCCTAGCTGTCTGCTAGCCTCGCAATCCACTCATACAGTTCTAAAGAGAAATAAGTGAAGAAGATCTCGTGGATTTCTGTATATACATAGCGATCCAGCCACCTCTTTTCAGATATCTGCGGGATTTTATTCTCCTGTACCACGAACTTGTGAAGCTTCTGATCCAGCCAATCCTCAATTTCCTTCTTCGTATGGTTCTAGCGTTCCGACATTAGACATCCCTTAGGTAGATCCCGGTCCTGGCAACAGAACCATTTGCTGGCTTATTGGGGCCTGACCTAGGTTCAGAGGTGTTTTAGCCAAACAAATCCTACATTAATGGCCCTTTCAGCAACAGTCCGCAGAGTGCAAACTGAAGTCTCACCCGAGGTAGTATGGGAGGGTGTTGGAACTAGGTTTCTGCACCCTAGGGATGTCTCTATGGGTTCTGGAGGGGTCGCAAAATGATCTGCGCACTTCTGCTACGTGGCACAACTGTCTGAGCCTCACGTAGCTCCGCGATGAGGCACTTCCTAGATTCCTTATTATTATTATAGTTATTATAGATCTGATTTAATTCTTAGAGTCTTAATCAGCATTCAATAGTTATAACCAGCGCGCGCAACCATAAATCTTAAAGACATGCATAAAACCATAACATAAGAATATTCATACAGATCTATGACCAGACACACAATAATTCAGAAACACTTATATTTATTAATCTTCTGTTTCAGTACAACCCAATTCCGCCTTGTGCACTCAGCTGTAGGGGTCTGCGCACATAGCTGCGGACTCTACCAGGCCTCTATGCACACAGCTGCAGAGCCTTCTCTAACCACTATCAACCCTGACTCGGACTTACAGACTCAGATCGAACAACCCATTACACTTCAAATCTGATCCAGAATTACCAAAAAATGACTTCTAAACCTAGAGCCCTGCTCTATTTATACCTTCCCATGGTCCGAAGACCATGGGTAGGCCGACTCGCTTTCTATTATCTTACATTATTTTCAGGCAGACAACCCTTTGACTTGACTCATTATGATTCACGCTCTATGCACTTCGTGGAACCCTTACCATACTATTACCCCAAATTGTGGGCTTTAAGCCCCGTGATTATTATGTAGGGGCTCCGCTACCCAACAGGAGATAATTTGATCTAAAGAAAGGAGTTGATCCATGTCATTATTAAAATGAGCAGAACTTCACACATAAGGTACTTTTATCTTATATGGTTGATTCTGTTTCTGTTTAATCAAGTGACAACACTTTATTTTCATGAATTGTGTATGCGATATATTCTTTTTGTTAACCGTTAATTGCACTATTGTATGATGCTTAGATGAAATTATCTACTTTCGTATATAAATCATCATATATGCGATCTAGTTTATTCAATTTCTTTGACTAACTATTTAGTCAAATAAATTATCTTTATACGTTATCATCTCTGTATTATGCGTGATTGACCTTTATTATCACATGTCAAGCAGATATCTTTGTAGATCACATATCACATAGAAATACCTGGGTTTATATTAGAATAAGTTAGTTAGAGATTTGCATAATAGAATAGGTCATTTAGATTATCATTATTCTATTGTAATCACTTATGAACCACCCACTCTCATCTTAAAATCCATGCTGGGAAACGGGTCCCAATACCCCCAGCCAGAGCCACCACTTTAAATGGAAAAGGAGTTGTCTTAAGGTTCCGACTAGGTGCCTATCCCCCATGTTGGGGCCGCAGAAATCTGAGGCCACAACGGGTTGTTAATGCTATAATTATGAACTAGAGTAATATTTTGTCAGACAATTTGGCTATGGCCTTTAGAAAATATAGGGGAAATATAATTATCTCCACTTGGCTTATCCATCCCTTTTACATGAGTGCTTATGTTATGGATGCTATATGTTTTTGTTCACATTTTCCAAACATGGGCTGGAAATGGACTTTAAAGGATCCTACTCCCATCCATGTTTATCATAAAGTTTTGTGGGAATCACAGTTTAGCTCCCATTTTTATAAAATTTGTCATGGCATTATGTTTCCAATTTACCAGACCATTTTTGATAAGAAAGTCCCTAGGCTGTCAGAGGAAGAAAACATAGAAATCTTGTCAGTGGCAAGATGGTTTGGTGAGGAATTATTTACTTATATCATATTTTTTGGGAGTATTACAGCTCCGCATGTTCTTCCATATTATGTTCTCGATAAATTATTGGCAAGAGAGATTGCCTACCAAACAGTCAGGGATGGTATTACCAAAACCCTTTAACATAAAAATTCCATTTGGCAGACCTTCATGTTGCAATGCAGTTTTTTCGCATTACATGATATTGGGTATGCAACAAAAGAGATACAAAACATTACGTCTCTAAATTTGGCTACAATTTATTCATGAGGATGATGAGTTTGATGATCTCTTTGAGCAAGCTGAGACATTATCATAGTTTTTACATTTAGCATCAATAAAATTGTTCCCAACAAACCTCAACCACTTCCACATATACAGAAATAAAAGACTAGAAAAGGTCCCTTTGGACCTATTATAGATTGAATCAATAAGAGAAGCTACTCCCAACGTAAGCCTGGAGGAAAGTTCCAAGCACAATTCTGATGAGGAATCTCAAGAGAAGTCAGTTCAAGGTTCAGAAGACTCTGAACACCAATCTGAGAATAAGGAAGGAAGCCCCGAGGAAGACCCTAAATGGACACAGAGAAAAATGCTGAAGAAATGGCCAAAAAGGCCTCAACTGAAGAACACATAGAGACTGGCTCCACATAGGTTCAAATAGAAAAGATCACAGTCATTGATCTAGATCAGGAATGGGAGAAATTTAATAAAAAGTTCCAAATGCTGCAGATGGAGACATCTCTTGAAGGAACATCTGGTTTTCAGATCCCACAACACACTCAGCAGGTTATAAATCCAAAAACATCAATACAATAAGTTATAACTACTCAAGATATTGAATTCATCCCGGCACACCCAACTTCAGAAATTGTTTTAAAGATTGAGGAAATACCACCACTGGACATATTCTACAACCCAACACATAAGGATGTAATAAAAAGGAAAAGGAAGAAAAGAAAAATGGATGCATCAGCAACGTCAACTCTTGGAAGTCAATCAATGGAGGTGGTATGGAAAGACACCCCCATTGATCCATCAGAAAATATTACAAGGCTATCACAATTTGCAGATGCCTATGCAACTGCAACAATTGATAAGGAAGCAGAAGTTCAACTTTTTCATAAAGAAAAAGAAGAAAGAGTTCAGCTACTGGAACAACAACTTGAGCAGGAAAGAAAGAGCACCAATAGGGAAGAGGAAATGCAGATGACACAAATTCAACAAGTTTTTGAGAAAATGAGAGTACAACATCAAATAGACATTGCAAAGAAGAACTCATAGATTCACCAAATGCAAGCTATAATGGATAAATTAAAAGACAACCATCAAACAGAATTCATTAAAGAGACACTTCAATTAAATTCTTTGTTTTCACAGCAACAAGAAATGTTCTACCAAAGAATCTCATCGATGAATCCCTATTGTGAAATAAGTGATAAATTAACCAATCAAGTGGTTGATCAAAGATTAGAATATGATGATATCAATAAGAGGATTTCAGATTTTATTTCTTGGTAGGAATCCAAAGAAGGAACAAAAGTCGATCTGCCAGATATCGAGGAGTCCCACAAGGATATTGTATTTGCAGATTGGGACATACAGTTAAAGCAAGCGGAAAGGGCAGTAATAAGAGCATCTAGTACAACAAACAATATAATTGAGGCTGTGAATGAAAACCTTCACACTGTCAATCTTATCAAAGAATGCAGGCCAAAAGCTCTCCCACACATGAAATAGTTAGAAAATCAGTGGAAAGAGACTACCAAAACAAATGCAGAGGAAATCAAACAACTATCTAAGCTTGACTGGGAAACCTACTAGAAGTTTCTGGTAAAACCACATAGTCATTGGATGACTCTGCAATGTCTAGCAAATTCCACACAAAAGATGGTTCCACCTCTCACTGATGATGTATTCACAAGACAATTGAGATCTATAATTGGCCAGCCATCCCAGGTGAAGCCAATAATAGATATCTACAAACTCAAGGATTGAATGGCTGAATAGGACCATTCAACTTGAAGAAGTTTGTCATCATTTTATTTTCTATTTAACTTTTATTTTACTTATTCTGAGGAAGGTTGTTTGAAACCTCAGATTTTTATGTAATAATATATTTTTGATGCATATTTTTTATTATTTAAACCCCTCTCATGCATTTAGAGAGGGGTCTAGAATTTTATCAAAAACACTTTGCAAAGGATTGCACTTCTGTACTTTTGTGACTGTTTTGATGAGATAATTGGAACAAGATCTTGATTTTCTTAGAGATTGAAGCATACTCTACTAAATTTTCACTTCTGTACTCTTAGAGTATATTTAGTTGAAAAGAAGCAGATCAATATTGCTGACCTCATGAGTAGGACCTTTCATATCTGGTACTTTTATCTTTATGATTGTGTTTTGTTTATGAATTAGTAGTAATCTTTCTTATATTGTGTTATGTATGAGATTTGAGTTATAGTTTGACATTAAAGAACTTTTGTATAAATGTTTCAATTGTAATTCCTTATTGAATACATGAGCAATTGATATATGCGATATATTTTCTACAATTATTTTTCCTAACTATTTAGTCAAAATAATTATCATTAACGATTTCTTCTCTTATAGAAATTGAATGATCTTTATTACCTTTTTCTTTAAGATATCTTTGTAGATCACATGATTTGAGTTATTCCCAGGTATATATTAAGATATAGGTTAAAATAGATAGATGCATGTGTTTGTTATTTAATTAGATCATTTTTAGTTAAATCATTTCCCATTATATCTTATATCAACCCAACATCATAATCATATCAACTCTTGTTGGGAAATTGGTCCCATTATCCCCAGTCAGAGCCACCATACCAAATGGAAAAGGAGCTTCTTTTAAGGTCTGGACCAGGTGGTTATCCCCGATGTTGTTGCAATGGAATTCTAGGGCTTCAACATTTTGGTGCTAGAAGGAAGGCCATGACTGTGAATGGCAAAGAGAACTAATCATAAATAAAAAGGCTAGCCTAATAATCGCTACCCCTCTAGATCTACTCCAACTTCGAGATCCTCATCTAGAACTACAATCCCAAGATCAGAAGTTGAGAAAACCTCTACAAAATCTCCTAGTGAATCTAAGAGAATAACTTCTTCATACTTCAACCTTGAATCTCTAGAAGTTCAGACTTTGATAGAGAAGTTAGAGAAAAAATATATTTCAACTGAAAAGCCTACAAAATCTCAGTCATTTGAAGGAAGTGTTTCTTTGTTCTACAACCAAGACAAATCTTAACTAGTTCTCAAAGCGAGAAGACTAGAATTCCTCCTTTTGAATTTCCCATATCTTCTTTTCGAAAGAAAACCAAGAAGTTTGAATCACAAACATCCACAAGCGAGGTTTTATCTCATTCTCCACCTCAAACCCCTTCATTCCCTCCACTGATTCCAACAACTTCCATTCCAACCACTAGTGCTAGTTCTTCTAGTCCAAGCTCCCAACCTGCCTCTTCTTCAACTCAAAATCCATCCATATCCTCCTCCACTCAAACCCCTCTTATCATCTCATCCACTCAAATTCCAATGGCAAGACAACAACTGCAAGGACACCCATGGAATAATCCTGGTGCTGTAACAATGGTAGCTCCTCTTCACCCTCTTCCCAAGCATCCTAAAAGATGGTTGCCCAAATTTAATCTTGATGATGGACTACCAGCTAAGGAACATCTTCATAACTATATGCTGTGGTGGAAATAATACTGAGACGGGGGGGTGAATCAGTATTATTAAGTCAATAAAACTTTTTCATTTCCATACTCTGATTCATATATGCTGCTTCAGTTAAGAATACCCACGTATATTCAGTAAACTTATGATTCAGTTAATTGATCTTCAATGAGTGCATTAGAACATTATTAACCATATTAACAGTAAACAAGTGTAGTAAAATAGAACAGATCATCACACATAAGCCACACACATGAACACCATGATATAAGGTGGAAACCCAATGTGGGAGAAAACCACCTGCTGCAAGTCATCTCAATCTTCTTCTTAATAAGAAAATCCTTTTACAAAAGTTTTGTACTAGTGCAGTCCTTTACCAGTACGCAGGCTACTACCTGCAGAGAGCTACAACCCTTTCTCATTCTCCAGTCTCTCCTGGAAGGGAGCTACAACCCCCATTGTTCTTGTACTAGTCGATCCATTTACTAGTACGCAGGCTGCAACCTGCTCCAATGCTCCAAAGTTTTCAACTGCTACTGGAAGGGAGCTACCACCCCCTTAGCTCTTGTACTAGCTAAGATACTAGTATGTAGGCATTGGCCTACAATCTTCTCTCCTCCAGGTACCACGTTTCATACATTTTCATACTGGATACTCCTGAAGCACAACACATAATCTAAAAGGCCACGTTTCATCCAATTTTCATACTTGACCCATTAATATCACATAATCAATCAATCTTCTAAATCACCCAAACACCAGATCAATACATATACAAGGATAATATGTGAGTTAGCAACCAGATCTAGTCCATCAGATCACATAAAGATAAGTCATTAAGAACTTGATCCATTCAACCATCAATACTGAAGCTAAACATAATCATGCTGTTATCAGAACTCAATACCAATAACCAGACATCAATTATGCACCTAGAACCCTGCAGAATAGTCAAAGGCAATTAAAACAAATTTCAAGCAGGGTCCGCAACTTCACCAATAGACATCTGCGAACATCCGCGCCTGTGCTTCTTTCTGATATGCAGGTATCCGCACCTGCAAAATCTTCTTATCTGCAGATATCCGCACTTGTGCACTCTTCTGCTCTACCGGTATCCGCACCTACACCGTGTCACACCTGCGGTCCTGCGGCTACATCCGCACCTGCGCACTCTTCTGCTCTGCGGGCATCTGCACCTGCACCATGTCGCTCCTGCGTTCCTGCGGCTAGATCCACACCTGAACACTCTTCTACTCTGCGGGTATCCGCACATGTACTTCGTCGCACCTGCGGTCCTACAGGTATAGATAGTTTTTCAGTCTTCAAGCATACCCCAGACTATCATATCTATAGATCTGATCATGTGCCATGGAGATCTCGACCCATTCAGATCTAGCTATCACTCACCAACTGATCACAAGTATTTCAGATCTAGCTCACCTTAAGATATTCAACCCATAAGTGTGCAGCCAAATGATCTCCTTTCCTTTTTATAGCCTTAGGCCTTTCAGAATACCACGGACAAAAAACCATAACAATTCAATACCATAGACCCAATACTTGGTATCAACACTTTTGGATGCAATACCACAAACCAAAACCATAGGATCAAAAACTATCGGACTAATACCATGAACCAATCATGAAAGTGCGTGATCTTTTCTCTACATGAAAGAAACTTTTCTTTGCATGAAAGTGCATGAAATTTTCTCTACATGAAAGAAACTTTTATCTTCATGAAAGTGCGTGAACTTTTCTGTACATGAAAGAAACTTTTATCTTCATGAAAGTGCGTGAACTTTTCTTTACATGAAAGAAACTTTTCTCTGCATGAAAGTGCGTGAACATTTCTCTATATGAAAGAAACGTTTCTCTGCATGAAAGTGCATGAACTTGAAAATAACTTTGATGCACTATATTTTATCATCTATGTGATTTGCCATCAAGGACAACACTTGTCTCATAATGCCAAAAATCTCCCCCTTTGGACTTGATGGCAAAGCTAACTTGTCATACTGAGATTTGTCATCTGATTCCTTTGAGCCGTCCTGCATCCTATGTATTATGTCACATCTGATATCTCTTCCGTAGATTCATCTAGATATATATAAGTGAGTTGATCTTCTACGAGTTGGTTTCCATCAAGTATAACACATGCCAACAATCTCCCCCTTTGGACTTGATGGCAACAATACCAAATCACTCTCCCCCTTCGACATCAAGGGCAAAGGGCGGACCAAGATATTCTCTTCCTTTGTTGTCCATACTCCCCCTGAGTACCTGCTGAAATCTATGAATGAGCTCACCCTTTGTATATTCCATGGTGCACCAATCTGTCCATGTTCTTTCTGAGAACATGCTGAAATCTATGCTCTGCTGAAATATGATGTTCATGCTCCCCTGACTGTAAGCAAGGTCTGCAAAAAGATATTCTACAAGAAGAATAACATGACTCTATACATCATAAATGACCTTCCTATCACCAAAGACTCATACATACATCTATCTCCCATCACAATGGTGATATACCAAAAGTTTACATATGATAACATAAGAGAATAACATCATTCATCCCAGGCATAGTGGGGAAACCAACATAGGCCGTTACATGACCTGAAGAGATCTCATCAAATGACTACAATAGATAGAGACACACTATTACATCATGAGTCTTGATATGACCTTGACATCAAATGATATTCATGACATTTATAACAGAGACAAAACACCTAAATAAGATCATGATAAACATTAGCAACAACACTGCATGATCTGCTCCATCGCATCTGTCAAAAGCAACTAGACCAGCAACTTGTATTAGTGCATGAATCATCAAGGTATGTCTGTATCAACTCATCCTTTTGAACAGAATCATTCACATTCTATCATATGTGAGAAACAACATAGCCATCCAGATCTGCATGAACCAAGTATCATCAATTGGGAATATCTGCATCAATCAACATATGTATGAAACAACCTATCATCATATAGGTAAGAACTCATCATCATCATGTCTCCAACAATGAAACTTTGAATAATCATCCATGTATCCAGCCAACAATCCTCATCCATATATGTGCCAAGAACAATAGGAATCCTACATCATAATTGTAATATATGATCTTTATGCATATGACGACAACAACATATGAGTGACTCATCATCAAGTAAAGAAGATGTGAATTCAAGCTATGTACTTCTCCTTATACTTATGAAGATCATCATGTAAGCACCATTAGATAATCAACCACAAATCTGATCTAAATATCAACTATGTAACCCCAAGAATCATATGAACAACTCATAACCATATCATAGTAAGATGAATCATATATCCATATAAGCATCATCACCAAGGACTATTAACCATAATGCTAACAATGCATTAAAAGCATATGCTCCCCCTAAACCTGTGCCATCTTGGTTACTGTCAGATCTGATCATGCATATCAACAAGAAGTATCAAGACATCATCATTATCAAGTTAGAAACAAAACACTTCTAACCATCAAGTCATTTCCACACATCATCAGCAAATTGTAACCATTATCAAACAGCGCAAATAATAAACTGAATCATAACTGATCCTTTTCCTCAAACAATCATATAAGTGATTATGCCATAACCAACTCGCGTATATACGTGACTTCTCTTTAAGAAACTTGCGTATGAGATTTAGGACACTGAAGTTTTACACTTCCACCTCCCTCTGATTCTGTTATGTCTATATGTTGTGTTGTGCTGCCTCTTTCTCACTGTACTTCTTTCTTCTTCCACATCTTCAAGTGTGATGATGATGTTTTCTCCTTTTTGTATGGTGCCCATACTTTGTTCCTGCAATCCTTAGCTATATGTCCAAGCTTGTTACATGTGTAACATCTTACATGTCTAATATTTCTTCTATAGCAATCAACAGCTCTGTGACCAAACATATTGCAAGCAAAGCAATATCCATTAAAGTACCTTGAATGTGATGATATTTCTACATGATGGTCTTGAACCCTTCTTCTTCTACATCTAGCTGCAACATGTCCAAGATTATGGCATACATAACATTCAAAATTATTCATAGGAGGAGTAAAAGGTTTTCTTTGAAGAATTTCTTTCCTTGGTTGATGATGAGATTGACCTTTCATCTCCTTATTGAGCATTTCAGATTTTGCAGTAGAGTCCCTTGTCTTATTTCCTGAACTAGATTCACCTTCAATAGATTCATGAAAACCAAGACTAGTTTTGATAGCAGGAGACCTTTGACTATTAAGAATATCATCCAAAATCTTAGTACTATCTTGAAATCGTAACATCTTATCTTTTTCTTCTAATTTATCCTTTAGAATGGTTACCTCAACCTGAAGATTCTCTTCCTTTTCACGATGCTGCTTCTTCATGTTTTCTTCAACTTTTCTTTCTTCTTCCAACTGATGTCTTAGATTGAGGACTTCATTTTCTTGTTTTTCATGAGCTTGGATAAGTTTGTTATTCTGCTTCTTTGGTTCTTCAAGATCTTCCTTCAGCAAGAGGATCGTAGCTTCAAGACTTTCATAGTAACTGGATCTATCTCTGAGTTTCTTGATTGTTGTGCTCTTCTCACTGACTTCATCTCTTAGAGATGTTACTTCATCCTGCAACTTTTGATATTTGTCCTTGAATAACTTCCTTACCTTGTTTCCTTCCTCTAGTTGAGCTTTTAGTTTGGTAGCTTCTTCTTTGAAGGCACATTCCCTTCTGTTCAATAGATCTTGTTGATCTCTAATTTTGTCTGTAAGCCTTTTTAATTCTGCCTCTATTTGATATCTTTCTTGCTCACCCATAAGAGAAAATTCAGTTGTTTCGTTATCACTTTCATCTTTTCCAAAAGGATAGATAGCTGGAACATCAGAGGATAACACATTCATACTAGATAGTTCATCTTCATTCTGAAATGATTCTGAATCTGAAGTGCTTCTTCCACATAATCCCCAAACGATTCTCCCACTGTCATAGTTCTTCTGAGATGTCTTGTTCTGATTAGGCGCTTTCTTCTTAAGCTTCTTTCCCATTGTTCCACGGATCTCCTTCAAGCGATCAAGCTTCTACAAAAGGACCTGCTCTGAAACCAATTGTTGGAAATAATACTGAGAGGGGGGGGTGAATCAGTATTATTAAGTCAATAAAACTTTTTCATTTCCATACTCTGATTCATATATGCTACTTCAGTTAAGAATACCCGCGTATATTCAGTAAACTCATGATTCAGTTAATTGATCTTCAATGAATGCATTAGAACATTATTAACCATATTAACAGTAAACAAGTGCAGTAAAATAGAACAGATCATCACACATAAGCCACACACATGAACACCATGATATAAGGTGGAAACCCAATGTGGGAGAAAACCACCTGCTGCAAGTCATCTCAATATTCTTCTTAATAAGAAAATCCTTTTACAAAAGTTTTGTACTAGTGCAGTCCTTTACCAATACACAGGCTACTACCTACAAAGAGCTACAACCCTCTCTAGATCTCCAGTCTCTCCTGGAAGGGAGCTACAACCCCCATAGTTCTTGTACTAGATGATCCATTTACTAGTGCGCAGGCTGCAACCTACTACAATGCTCCAAAGTTTTCAACTGCTACTGGAAGGGAGCTACCACCCCCTTAGCTCTTGTCCTAGCTAAGATACTAGTATGTAGGCACCGGCCTACAATCTTCTCTCCTCCACGTACCACGTTTCATACATTTTCATACTGGATACTCCTGAAGCACAACACATAATCTAAAAGGCCACATTTCATCCAATTTTCATACTAGACCCATTAATATCACATAATCAATCAATCTTCTGAATCACCCAAACACTAGATCAATACATATACATGGATAATATGTGAGTTAGCAACCAGATCTAGTCCATCATATCACATAAAGATAATTCATTAAGAACTTGATCCATTCAACCATCAATACTGAAGCTAAACATAATCATTCTATTATCAGAACTCAATACCAGTAACCAGACATCAATTATGCACCCAGAACCCTCCAGAATAGTCAAAGGCAGTTAAAACAAATTTCAAGCAGGGTCCGCAACTTCACCAATAGACATCTGTGAACATCCACGCCTGTGCTTCTTTCTGATATGGGGGTATCCACACCTGCACAGTTTTCTTATTTGCAGGTATCCGCACCTGCGCACTGTTCTGCTCTGCGGGTATCTGCACCTGCACCGTGTTGCACCTGCGGTCCTGCAGCTACATCCGCACCTGCGCACTCTTCTGCTCTGCGGGTATCCGCACCTACACCGTGTCACTCCTGTGTTCCTGCGGCTAGATCCGCACCTGAACACTCTTCTTCTCTGTGGGTATCCACACCTGCACTTCGTCGCACCTGCGGTCCTGCGGGTATAGATAGTTTTTCAGTCTTCAAGCATACCCAAGACTATCAGATCTACAGATCTAATCGTGTGCCATGGAGATCTCGACCCATTCAGATCTAGCTATCACTCACCAACCGATCACAAGTATTTTAGATCTAGCTCACCTTAAGATATTCAACCCATAAGTGTGCAGCCAAATGATCTCCTTTCCTTTTTATAGCCTTAGGCCTTTCACAATACCATGGACCAAAAACCATAACAATTCAATACCATGGACCCAATACTTGGGATCAACACTTTTGGATGCAATACCACAGACCAAAACCATAGGATCAAAAACTATCGGACTAATACCATGAACCAATCATGAAAGTGCGTGATCTTTTCTTTACATGAAAGAAACTTTTCTTTGCATGAAAGTGCGTGAACTTTTCTCTACATGAAAGAAACTTTTATCTTCATGAAAGTGCGTGAACTTTTCTCTACATGAAAGAAACTTTTATCTTCATGAAAGTGCGTGAACTTTTCTCTACATGACAGAAACTTTTCTCTGCATGAAAGTGCATGAACATTTCTCTATATGAAAGAAACGTTTCTCTGCATGAAAGTGCGTGAACTTGAAAATAACTTTGCTGCACTATATTTTATCATCTGTGTGATTTGCCATCAAGGACAACAATTGTCTCATAATGCCAACATGTTGGCCATCAATTTAAATGGAGTCAATGAAGAAGACTGTGTAGTCAAATTATTTCCATATACTCTTATAGGATCGACTAGACCTAGTACTTTTCATTACCCTCTCGCTCCATAACTAGCTAGGAAATGTTCAAAGAACAATTCCTAGATATATTTGGGGATGATAGAACCACCGCATCACTCATCAATGAATTGTCTAATCTAAAGGCCAAGACAAAAGAAAAGGTCAAAGATTTCAACTCTAGATTCAACAAACTACTCAATAAAATTCCAACTACGTCAGCTCCTAGTGTTGATGTTCAAATTGAGTGGTACATATCCTCCCTTCCTTTCAATATAGCCATCTCTGTAGATAGAGTGAATTTGGCCACATTAGCTAAGAACATGAAGGAAGCTCTGTTTGTAGAGAAACACATAAATTCTCTTGAAAAGAAGACATCTAAGGAAGACCAGAAATCTAAAAAAGTTACTTTCAGAGATGGCTCTAAAAAGAAAGCCCCAAAAGATCCTTTTGATCTTGAAGGCCTTCAGAAAGTACTGAAAAACCATGTCTAACGAAATGGTTGAAATGAGGAAACAAGTTGTCTAATCCTCTGCTACTAAAAAACCTTCCAGATCTTTTAGGAGGAATCATTCTTCTAGTTCTCATCCACCAAATACTATATCTAATGTTGAGTCTGACTTAGAAGAACAAGAAGAGGAAAACACAATGACCGATGAAGAAACTGAATAAGAAGAAGTATTCGAACTAAATGGGATGTGGGACTTTATCCTTCCAAATGAATAATAACATGAAGCTTTGCCCATTAGCACGAGAAGTAAAGGGCATTCTCATACGACTTAGTTAAATCCAAAGCATAAAACTTCAACTCCTGCTGCTAAAGAAACATCAATTAGGAAAAAGTCTTCTCCTAAGGCTTTGCAGCCAAATCCATCTTCATCTACATCAAAGACCCTGGTAGTTACTAATACCATGGAGTATAAAATTGTGGAAGACATGAAAAAAACTAGGGCCAATGTTTCGCTACATGAACTTAGCAAGCTGAAACAACAACATAAAATACTACTTAGAGAATTAAATACAGTTCCTACTTTACCCCTACCTATTGTTGTTGTATCTAAAGATGTTAAAGGCATGTGTAAACCCACCACTCCTTCAAATAAAGTTGATCCTACAGATGTCATTCTAATCGGTAACATATCTCTCTCACACATGCCTCCTTTATTCTTAACCTATGAAATTTTCAATAGGAATATTCGTAATTGTTTGATTGACTTAGGAACCTCTTTTAATATAATGCCAACAACAGTCTGTGCTAAGTTTAACGTCACTCCTAAAAATTCGATTGTTCATATAGTACAACTTGACAGAACCAAAGTAGAGGTCTTAGGGGGAAATAAATTTAGTTAGCATTCGACTTTCCTCAAATCCCAAAGTTTGTCAAATAATTGATATATTGGTTGCTGACATTCTTGAATTCTACAGTCTAATTCTAAGTAGAGACTCATTAGAGAAACTCCATGGATATTTTTCTATAGATTGGTCTCACATGTGGCTTTCCTACAATGGAAATCCAAATCAAATTCGATTTGACCAAGAGAAACACATGAAACATACAACGACTAAATTTGAAGGTGATAATGAGCCGGTAGCATTCAATAATAACATTATTGGAAACTATTCAGCTGAGTCATTTTTAAGGAACTTTAAAGAACATGAATCTCCCTTTCTAGATAATGTTCTCACCTCACATGTTGAAAATTTCTCATAAACAGATGCTTCCAAGTGTAAAGTTTTTGTAAATAAACCTATAGTTAATACTTTATTTTGGACTTTGTACTTTGATGTTTCCAAATATAACGATGGTGCAGGATTTGGTTGCATTTTAATTAGCCCAGAAGGAGAAAATGCCATGTTATCTTGCAGATTAGAATTTGAATGTACAAATAATACTACAAAATACAAGGCATTAGTTCAAGGATTATACAAAGCAATTGGCCTCGACATCAAATATCTACAGTGTTATCGGGAAATCTAGTGTCTATGCAGAGCTGCTAGTCCCACTAAGGCTGGTAGCTACCTTAGAAACAAACAAACTAAAACCACTTTTGTTTTCCTTTATGAGAAGTAGATAAGAGGGGAAAGAAGGAGACCAACCTCTGTCTTGCGCTTGGTTCCTTGCTTGATTCCTCTCCCTTTTGATAGATCTTTGCCACTCGCTTCCTCGTCTACACAACTTCAAAGAGCACCTGTAGAATCAAAGTAGCATAACACTATCCAAGAACATATATCTACTATCATAAACAATATAGGACCAGATATATATTGACCACACAAATGCATATATCATCAATCATACAAGAATGTGGAGGAAAACCTGAATAGCTTTATTAATAATCAAGAATAGCAAAGAGGATTACAACCAATTTTTCTGACCCAGCATCATCCTCTCAGCAAGAAAGCCCTTCTTCACCTCATGAAAAGCTTAGATCACCCAACACTATGATGTTACACCAACAAACCAGCAACACTTCCTTACAAGATACAAAATTCCAGCCTCCAACCTCTGGATCTATGGGATGAGAGATCTATATATAGATATTTGCAAAGGTGTGAGTCAGCTCTGGGCTTTTGATTAGTGTCTTCTCTCTGATAGTTCTTGTTTCCACTTGGAGATCTCATTGATCTCTTACTCATCCTTGGGCAATTCTGAGAGGCAAGTGTCACAAGAGAAGTTTCTGGAAGATTCCATGATCATCTACGTCGCAAACTATCTCCACCACTTGTCTATTCTCGTCCATCGCACCCCATAGAAGGGCTTTTCAGTATGCATCGCACCTCCCATGTTCATTTAGGTGGGATGCATCACACCCGCAACAATGAGCAATCAGTATGGTCCAGTTTTGACCATTTCTGAGTAGTTTTTTGTGGAGAACTTCTGTGAGATGATGTAATCAGTTGACCTTGTTCGTTTTAACGAGCCTAGCGATAGTGAAACTCATTCTTGTCTGTATGGACAAGTTTGTCGCTATTGAGTTTTAACGAGTTAACGACAAAGATAACTCGGTCCTTTTCAATTTTAGAGAGTCTGAAAAAGGGACGTAAAGAAAACTCCAATAATCCTTTTTCGTCATATAATCCCTTGAGTCCAAAAAAGTATAAAACAATACAAAAGGGATGAATTTTCAGTACTTTTAATGAGCTGAACAAAACAAGCGCTCGATATTTTTGTGTAATAATCCCTCAAGTCCAAAAGGATTAAAATCTAAAGGAGGGATAGCACTTTCGGTCACTTTAACGAGCTAGAGAGGCCAATTGCTCGGCAATCTTTTCATATTTTACGAGTCAGATGAAAAGAGCTTAAAGGAGACTCGTTTTTTGAGGAATGAGTGATAAATTCGGGTAGCAGCTAATTCTTGGTAAGGTTTGGAATTTTCCAATCACGGCAGTGTCACAAGGATGGCTAACAGGATCACTCTTCGCAGTTGTTCCTCAAAAAGGGGAAACAATCAAATGGAGGTGAATGATTTGCCAATACAGAGTGGAGGTGACGATGAGAAGACGACCAAGGCTTCAAAGGTTGATGATAATACATTCACGATGGTTATTTACCGGAAAATGGTTCATTTTTTAATGAGCTTAAACTCTGGGGTAACATTTGCTCATTTCTTATGTTTATTTTTTAAGGAGCTTGAATTCCGCATTAAAACTGCTCGATCCAGTCGTATAATAAGGATGTCTCATATAATTGGCAATTTTTCAAAGCTTTGCCCCGCATCTTTTCTTTATGCAAGTTAGGAAACAACCAATCCTACGAGTTTAAAGAGTTAGAGGACCTACAAATTTAAAAAATAAATGGTCGCTCTTTGCTTGCACGCCAAAAGGTTCGCATGCCCCCAGGTATAGCAAAATATTTCTAGGTTACCAAAGATTTTTCTATCCATATGATGAGCCCCAATTTTTGGTACAATTTGGGCTCATATTGGCCTACTTACCTTGTTCAACCATTCATCTTTTACCACTTATGCATTCATTTCTTAGTATATTCGTGTTGTTTGCAGGAAGAAGGGCAGGCATTATATCTATGTGACTAATACATGATGATTTCAGGTTCTTGGCATTAAAGAGAGCAAAAGACCACGCAAAAGGAGACAAGGAGACAGCAAAGGTGACATTGCGGGTTCATAGGGAGGTTGTCCACAGTCTTGATGACCCTCCTCGTGATTTTCACCTTAACTCTGAGCTCTAACAGCTCTCCCCACCAAGCTTAAAGGCAGCCAACACGTTCTACAGGATCAACAGTTTTACAGCAGTTTGACTTTCAGTTGGACAGCCAAGCTCCACGAATGGAGGAAGCCAACTTGATCTTCATTTTGTATAAATATGAGGGCCGTAGCGTTTGTTAGGAGCTTTTTTAACTTTTGGACTGATATTGTAATTTTTGAGCATAGCTCGGTGTTTGTTTTTGTAAGCCAGTTTTGGCATGACATTAGACTTTTGATTATGAATAAATGCAAGCAGATTTGGATCTAATTCTGAGCTTTTAAGGGAGCTATAGCTCTCAGGTTAGGGCCCAACCTGAGAGCAATAGATCTCCTCTTCTTGTAGTGTTATTTACCTTTCTTTCCAGCATTTTGTTTCCTTGTTTTGATATGCATTTCAAAGAACACAGGTTGCTGATTTGATTTCTTTCATAAGATTGAGCAGGATTAGCTTATGGTTAAATTACTTTCAGCTGCTTAGATTCGGATAGGAGGTTTTTAATCCACTGGAGCTCCAAGAAAAGGTTGTTAATGCCTCCACTGCCATCTCTGTTTACGGATTGGAGTGCAGTCTATACCAACCACCAAAAAACGCAGTCTTTTCTACTTTCATGCAAGCTGCAACACAGTCGGTTTAATCATGGATCCGTCCATGCATTTTTCTCTTGAGACATACTTCGACATTACAATTCCATGCACGAATTTTCTTCATGATTTACATCACTATTTATTGATTTAATAGCACAGGTAGCACTGGTTAATGAATTCTCGTTTTTGGTGCAAGACATAAGCAATTTGTTTTATTTACACTGCTCCATATCATTCTACTTCCTTCTTCTTCTTATTAACCTCTCCTCAAGCCACCTACTCGACCTCTGTTCAGCTCGATCACCTTCCAACTCTTCCATTGCCCACGTAGCTTCATCTTCTTGACCTTTCATTGATCCCATCCTTCTATCCACCAACCAACTCCGTGCACTCTTTCTCCATCCTGTTTCTCTACCCCTGAGTCATCACAAGCTCCATCTCCACCTTACCTATCCACCCATACTGTTCCATCACTTCACCATCACCCAAAACTTCCACTTACAGCACATCCTATAGAAGTTAGCATATTTCTTGTAGAATCCCTTAGTTTCCTGTAGGATCCCCTGCAGACATCCTGTAGAAGCCTGCAAACTTGGTTGCCGAGCATCCGAACGTTGTAGACCTCTGTGGACTAATGATAGGGACCCTCTGGGACCTCTCCTAGCCCTCCTGACCTTTCCCAAGTTTTCTCTCCCTTCGCACCACCTCTGCATAGCCAAACCCTAATAAGAAACAAATTCATAATCACTCCATCCACTTAAGCAAAAATACAAAAACAATGTTCTTTTTCATAGAAGTAGTTTGAGTTCATGCATTTCACATCATTAGAAGTAATGGCATCATTTGAAGACATTTGCACCCTCACTATTGCACCATAGAGGTTAAACTAGTCAGATTAGGGTTTACTAGGGTTTCCATGCTTTGGTTGGATTTCAGTTCATTTTTGCAAAGTAGATCAATTTCCCTTGAGATAGCCTTCGTCCATCATTTAGAAAGCTTCTTCTGAGAGCATATAGAAGTTGGCTTGAGCCCTAGCGGACTTGTGCCAGCTGACCAAGTGACAGCTGCGACAAGAGCTAGTACTTGTGCATACAGCACCGTCGCTTCCAAGTTTGTACGAACTACCGGGTTGATAAAATTAGAGATAGGAAGCCCCATGAGTTGTAGCATTATTGCTACAATACTGGGGCCCACCATCTTTTTGGCGCCGTTGCCGGGGAAGCGTCAGAGTATTAGTAATTATTGCTTTTCTTCTATTTTCCACTACACTCTTCTGCTAAGTAGTTTATTTCATTTCCATTCTGCAAAAGTAGCATAGACATTTCCTGCTTTCATAGATTAGCATTTCCTGCTTTCATAGATTAGCATTTCCTGCTTTCATAGATTAGCCTTTCATTTCTGCAAGCGTAGACTAGTGTTTCAATTCTGCAAGCGTAGACTAGCATTTCCATTCCTGCAATTTCATTTGAGCAAAGTAGATTAGTTCTTTCCTGCTTTCAGTTTAATTCTGCATCTTTATAGTTAGTTGTAGATCAATCTGTTTCAGTTTTGCAGGTACCAAAGAAAAAAAAGCAAAAACAATCAAAAAGAAAGTCTTTTCCATTTCATGCCTCGTAGGAACCGAGATAAATCAGGCAAATTCCTACCCAACACCCCCACCACATCACTGAGTCACCCTTCTCTCTTCTTTGGTGACAGTGACCCAGAAGAACCTATAGGTGAACATCCCGAGATATAGAAAGATCCTATAGTAGAAGAAGAGTTAGAGACCACTCCATCTGAAGCTATGGCTGACAATAGAAGAGAAGATGAGAGAATAGAAGGTGCCTTCCCCATCCGAGAGACCAATGGAGAGATGAAAATGAAGAACATTAGCCCCTCTGCCTTACCTCACTTCCATGGACTGACTACTGAAGATCCTGATACCTTCCTGTTTGAGTTTTCTGTCCTTTGTAGAACCTATGACTATACTGAAGATGAGCAAAAGCTGAAACTCTTCCCTTCAACTCTTAAGGATGCAGCATTACGCTGGTTCATGGGCTTACCTGGGAATAGTATCACCACTTGGGCTCAGATGCAGCAATATTTCAATACCAAGTACAGGGATTATTGTAGGTCTAAGGAAACCAAGGGAGAAATCTTTCGGATGACCATGGGAAATGATGAGTCCTTAGAGGATTATGAGGAGAGGTTCCAACTTAGCTATAAGCGGGCCAGGTGCACACTTGACCCTGAATCCCTCAAGTTGGTCCTGCTCCGAGGAGTCCCTGAAGACCTCTTAGATACCCTTCACATGTTAGCTGGGGGGGATATTTACCAACTGCCTTATGAGGACATCAAGACTGTGTTTAGAAACCACTCCAGGGAAGCTCGGAAACGAGGTAGGGGAAACCTCCTCTCAACTAATGTCCCTTTCTCCAAACATGAGCTTGCAAATCAATTAGAAGATCTCAAGAGTGAGGTGAGACAGACCATTGCCATGCAGCTGGACACATTCAGAATCCAGCAGAAGAAAGAAGAAGCTGAGAGAGCCTTGGCTGTCTTCTGCCCTAGGTGCACAAGGAGACACCCTAAGAACGAATGCCCATTGCATTCGGTTGAAGTATGTTTCGTTTGTGAGGAGGACCATCCCACAAATCAGTGTCCAACCTTACCTGGGTTTAAAGCAATGTACCAAGGGACAGAAGCTCCCACTGAACCTCTCTATTACCTCAACCAAAGGAGGCCACAAGTATCTAGACCTTATCAGCAGGGAATGCAAGGGGCACCTCAAGCTTATTACAGCCCCAACCAATCGACTCCTATGCCTTCCTGGGGTCCCCTTGCTCATCCTTCCTGGTCCATGCCTCCTCCATGGTCTTATCCACCTCAGTACCCTACTCAACCTACTTCTCATTCATATCATTCACATGCCCAGCCACAAACTCAGTGGAATGCACCTCAGTCGGGGTGGAGGTCCCAGTACAATACTCCTCCCGCCATTTTTCCTCCACCACCGGTTCAACCTCAGCCATTACCTCCTGCTCCTCCAAGGCAACCTCAAATGCCTGCTCAACCGAACCCGAACCCCAACAATAGACAGGCCCAGCAGGTATACACTGGGGAAACCTCATGCCCTATCTATGCTGTGGAGATCCAAGAGATCAATCTTCGATCTGGAAAGACTCTACCAGATCGCCAACCTCCTCCCCCAGAGGATGAGGAAGATAAATAGGAAAGTGAACCGAAGGCTATTCCACCCTTTCCTGAGAGACTGACAACCACCACACAACCCAACCCAGAAGAGGATGAGCTTCTGGGTGAGCTCAAGCAGTTGTGTGTAAAAATACCACTTCTCCAAGCCATCAAGGATGTGCCAATATACAACAAACTGGTTAAGGAAAAGTGTTTCAAACACCCAGGCAGGCGGAAGAAAGATGCTTCAACCATCAATGTCATAGGACAACTGTCTGACCTTATGTTAGGACAACTCATCTGCCCAAAGTACCTAGATCCTGGAAGTCCTGTAGTAGATGTCCACATCAATGGCACCATCATACCTCACACCTTGATCGATTTGGGGGCTGCCATTAATGTGATGACCAATGATACCATGCTCAAACTCAATCTTCAGGGTTCCTTGAGGGAGACCTCAACAGTACTGCAATTAGCAGATCGCTCCACTGTGACTCCCGAAGGGATTGTGGAGGATGTCTTTGTCTCTATCGACTCTTGGGAATATCCTGTAGATTTATTGGTTCTGCAACCCAAGGCAAAGCTTACTGGATATCCTCTCATTTTGGGAAGGCCTTGGTTAGCCACTGCAGATGCTTACATAAGTTGCCATGCAGGAAATATGACCATCAAAAATGGTCCTATGTCCAAACAACTAGTCCTATACCCTCCTGCCCAACCCTCCTTAGAGCATGACTTACCACTCTGGTTAGAGGAAGGAGAGGAAGACGAGGTGTACTCAGCACCTCTGTGCACCTTAGAGACCACGAGAAGAGACCCCCCAACCGAGGATGACTTGATTGAGACCTTGATCCAGAATCCACCTTCCAGTGCACTATCCTTAGAGAAAATGGTGGAGGATGCCCAAGCTAGCACCTTAGTGGATCTTTGTACAACCAACCCTGTCACTCCCAAAGTCAAGAATGTGGAGTTCGGCCCTGAGAGAACGTTGAAGATCAGCTCCTCCCTATCTCCTTCCCAGGAAAAGGAGCTGTGTAGCCTGTTGGCCAGTCACCTAGATGCTTTTGCTTGGAGCTATAAGGAGATGAAAGGAGTCCATCCTTCGGTCTGTACCCATCACATATACATCAAAGAGGATTGTAAGCCGGTTAGGCAACCCCAGAGGAGAATGAATCCAGCCCTTAAGGACATTGTCAAGGAAGAATTGCAAAAACTGTTGGATGCCGGATTCATCTACCCCATCTCAGATAGTGAATGGGTGTCCCCTCTGGTGTTGGTTCCCAAGAAAAATGGGAAATGGAGAATCTTTGTGGACTACCGAGAACTGAACAAAGCTACCAAGAAAGACCATTTCCCTCTACCTTTCATAGATCAAGTGTTGGATGGACTGGCAGGAAAGAAGTTCTTCTCTTTCCTGGATGGGTTTAGCGGGTACAACCAAATCCAGATCAGCCCGGAAGACCAAGATAAGACCACCTTCACTTGTCCTTGGGGCACCTTTGCCTACCGAGTCCTTCCCTTTGGGCTATGCAATGCTCCTTCTACTTTCCAGAGAGCTGTCTTAAGCATCTTCTCGGAGCTGGTCCATGATGCAGTGGAAATCTATATGGATGACTTTACTCCTTATGGGGCCAACTTCCAGGAAGCATTGTCCAACCTGGGAAAAGTCCTAACCAAATGCATTGAGATGAACTTGTCCCTTAGTCCTGAAAAATGTGAATTCCTAATGACTGAAGGGACCGTGCTAGGCCATACCATTTCTTGCCAAGGGTTGCAGGTGGATCCTAACAAAATTGCTCTCATCAAGAAGGTTCCACCTCCTCAAAAGGTAAGGGATGTCCGGAGTTTCTTGGGATTAGCAGGATACTACCGGAGATTCATTAAAGATTTCAGCAAGCTAGCCTCGCCATTGTTTGGCCTGTTGGCAAAAGATGTGGAGTTTAAATGGACTGACGATTGTCAGAGGGCTTTAAATGAATTGAAGGACAAGTTGGTGTCAGCCCCAATCCTGAGAGGTCCAAACTGGGCCCTACCTTTCCACATCCACACTGATGCCTCGAACAAAGCCATAGGTGCAGCTTTAGGACAAGTTGAGCAAAAGCTTCCATATGCCATTTACTTTGTTAGCAAAAACTTGTCCAAAGCTGAGCTGAATTACACTGTAACCGAGAAAGAATTCTTGGTTGTGGTCCATGCACTGAACAAGTTCCGACATTATATTACTGGCTATCAAACCTTTGTACATGCAGACCATGCTGCCATTAGATACTTAATGAATAAAACAGATGTGAATGCTCGTATTATTAGATGGTTACTTTTATTGCAGCAGTTTGATTTGACCATTGTTGACAAACCAGGTAGAGAAAATGTTGTTGCTGATTTTTTATCTAGATTGGATTTGTCTGCAGATGAGGGTGGAACGGTGGATGACCAGATGCCCGATGAACATCTGTTTGCTATTTCAGTACTCTCTCCATGGTTTGCTGATATAGCAAACTACCTTGTTTCAACACAGTTCCCTCCGCACCTATCCTCCAGAGAGAAGAGCAGAATCATCAGAAAAAGTGCCTCATTTACTTGGATCGGGGGCAATCTGTTCAAGCTTGGCCCCGATCAGATCCTAAGGCGTTGTGTAAGGGAGGAGGAAGTCTTTGATATCCTCCTCACTTGTCATGATGGGCCTTGTGGAGGACATTTTGCAGCAAAGAGAACTGCCTTCAAAATCTTGCAGGCAGGCTACTATTGGCCCACACTTCATCAAGATGTCAGAAGATATGTCAGCCAGTGTGACCAATGCCAAAGAATGGGGAAACCGACCCAAAGGGATGAGATGCCTCTCCAACCTCAGGTGACTCTTGAGCCATTTGAGAAGTGGGGTATGGACTTTGTGGGCCCAATCAACCCTCCTTCGAGGCAAAGGTCTTACATCATTGTGTGCACTGACTACCTGACAAAGTGGGCAGAGACCAAAGAAATCAAAGCAGCAACAGAAGAAAAGGTGGCCAAGTTCCTAAGAGAAAACATCTTCTATAAGTTTGGCTATCCAAGAGAGCTGGTCACCGATCAAGGGAGCCAGTTCAGCTCCAACCTGGTTGAAGATCTACTAGCTCATCACAAGATCAAGCATAGGACTTCCACCCCCTATCACCCTCAAGCAAATGGGCAGGTGGAAGTCACCAATAGAGCATTAGAAGGGATCTTGACTAAGGTGGTGAGCAGCAGCAGAAAGGACTGGGCAGATCGCCTGGTTGAAGCCACATGGGCTTACAACACCACTTGGAAGACCACCACCGGCTTCACACCTTATGAGCTGGTCTATGGGAAGAAAGCTTTGCTGTCCATTGAGTTTGAATACAACAATTTGAGGATGGCAGCTCAGCTGGACCTAGATCTCAGCCATGCACAACAAGAAAGGCTATTGCAGCTAAATGGCCTGGATGAGCATCGAATGCAGGCCCTCCTTCACTCAGAAGTTGTTCAACTTCAGAGAAATGTGTGGCATGACCAACATCTCCATGACAAGCAATTTCAGCCGGGAGATTGGGATTTGTTGTATGACTCCAGATACAAAGATTTCAAGGGGAAGCTGAGAACCAGATGGCTAGGGCCATATTCAGTGGAAAAATGTCATGACAATGGATCTGTGCTTATTCGGACCATTGATGAGGAAGCCATCCCCATGCTTGTCAATGGGCATCGATTGAAGATCTACAGGAAGCCTCCCTCAAGACAAGATTTCATCAAAACTATGGAGAAGGCAGTGTTGGTCATAGAGAAGGGTTCTGCCTCTGCTTTGGGCGTACCCTGAAGAATCTAAAAAAAATAAAAAATAAAAAATAAAAAAATAATAAAGATCCTTGGGTGAAAACCTTTCTAAGGCGCCCAAGGCAGGTAGTAGGGGTGAAAACCTCATTGAGGCGCCCCTATTGTCTTTTCAGAAAAAAGAGATTGGAAAAAGATCCTTGAGTGAAAACCTCTTTGAGGCGCTTAAGGCAGATGGCAAGGGTGAAAACCTCAATGAGGCGCCCCTGTTATCTTTCAAAAAAAAAGAGAAAAAAAAAAAAAGAAAAAAAAAACAAAAGAAAAACAAGGTCAGCAGATTCATTATGTAAAATTGCATGCAGGTGTTCTATGGAGGAGAGGAAGCCTCTCAACTCAAAGCCAAGGGTCCTCATCATGCAGCCAGGACACCTCACCAGCACCTCCTCCAAGAATCCTCATTTTCTCCAAGCTATGTGCAATTTTATTACACCTTGAGTCTTCTACAGGAAGACGCAGATTTTCTACAGGAAAATGCAGAGTTTCTACAGGAAGATGCAGATCTTCTACAGGAAGGTGCAGACTCTCTACAGGAACGCATCCTTTCTACAGGAAGCACTGTATTTCTACAGGAATCTTCCTGTAGAAGCTTAGAACGGGCCAGAATTCATTTCATGAGGAGATCTAATGGCTAAGGATCGGTTTGGACGCATGCATGCCACTGTTGTCAACCATGCACATTGTTGTTATCTTGTTCCACCATCCTTGTCGACATGCAACAAAGTACCTGCACCAGCAAAGCAGATCGATGAGTCTCGAGAAAAAGAAAATTGTAAATGGAAAAAGCGCTAGAGATCTCACACCATATTCATCACAGTCAGCCCAAAGCTCCGAGAGCATGATCGTGAGGCCATCCATCGTCGTGCAGCATGCACCCAAGGAGGAAGAACTGTTCCAAGACATCCCGCGGGAGTCCTGTAACAGTTAAGCCTGCTAGAGTGGATACCATTCACCACGCAAGCCATATGAAGTGAAACATGGGCGCATGCAACTGAAGCATCCCATCCATCGATGGTCGCTTGTGAACATGGACCTCCGGGCCTGTGTAAGTTCGCCAGCAGTAGGTAAATCGACTCATCAGCGTCCAAAGAGCCGAAACATCGTGTGCAGCCGCGCAGGTAAGTGTCTCGACCCTTCCTTCCATCAGACTGCATGAATGTTACTTTGATTGATTGCTAAGTGTAAAGGTGAATGGGTTGAGCGGTCGTATGGCCATTTGACCGGCCACGTCGGCCAGTTAATGGTCTAGTTGGATGAGAGGGTGGCGGCCATGAAAAAAAGAATAGCAGCTCGCACGTGAGAGAAATCCCGTCGAGAAAACGAGTTTAACTGAAGAGGCGGCGGCAAATCTGCGGGAATTGATGCGGCAGCAAGTGAACGCGCAGTTGAATGATGGGGTGACGTCACCCAACGGTCCGGCGGGGACAGCTCACCCCCGCGCCACGGATTCCGCCGAATTCAAAATCTAATCAGCTAGATTGCATTCATGCATGTATCAACCACCGGTTTGAACTCGAGCGGCTATCTTGATCCTTCTGCAGTGTGATACGCCGAGCCTTTGGCTATCAGAGCGATTGAGAAGCACACCCAAGGCGCAGACCGACTGCAGTCTCTCCCGAAAATCGCGCACTGCATTCTACAGGAACGCTGTCATTCTACAGGAACGCTGCATTCTACAGGAACGCTGTCATCCTACAGGAACGCAGTTTTCTACAGGAAAGCGGGTGCCTCACGTAAAAAGGTGGCCAATTAAAGAGGTAACCCTGAACTCTTCATGCAACTGGTTATTAAAGGTGGCAGAATTGTCGTCCACAGTCTGGTCATAGAGAAACGGTGAAATTGTTGTCTGTTGTGCCTATACTGTCATTCTACAGGATGTCGAGTAATTAAACTTTGTTAAGTCCTCAGGGATAAGTTTTGTGGGTTATGTGCATGACATTCTACGCTCTGTCTCAGTAAACCAAAATCTCTTCCACAATCACCAACTCTGGTCAAGAAAACTGTTTTATCATGCCGGGTGGGTTTATAAGACGAAAACCCACTGATTCAACCAAATTAAGGGAAAACCAGGAAGTAGTAGAGCTCTTCACACGGGTTCAATGGATATCTTTTTGTGACAAATTGCAGGGGTACGATGATGAAGTGGCAGAAGAATTTTTGCAGGCTCTGAAGCCGAAATCCAAGACACTGGCCACAGTGAACTTCAGAGGTCTAAGACTCAAGCTCACCCCGCAATATATCAGTCGGATTACTGAACTTCCGATGGGTTTGCCATGGGATAAGGAAGAAAGAAAGTTGAGCCAGCAAGCCAAGAAAGAATTCTTTCCACCTGAGGAGGAATTTTCGGAGGACAAAAATGGGGTGCGAAGAACCAGCTTGCTGCCACCATGGAATAAAGTCAGCCTGCAAATCATGAAATATATAACCTGTGAAGGTCGTTTTAGCATCGTGTATGCATATCACTTTCGGTTGCTCACTGAATTGAGGCACCGGATTGATCTTCCTGTAGAACAAAAACTGAGCATTCCTTATTTCCTGTTGCAGTCTCTAATTGAGTGTGCCACAAAGCTAAAAGAGGGCATACTAGATCAAATAGCCCACCATGGGTTGATCAAACTTCTTGTGGAGGATGCGCTTCATTCATATAAGGTTCCCCTCTCATGAGAATCATTCCGGAATTTGACAAGAGATGGAGACATAAAAATGTTGATTGAAGAAACGGGTTCCTCCAGCAGTGAGGAACAAGAAGCAGTGGCCGAGGGAAAGAGAGAAAAAGGCCAGAAGACCCCGACCACAGTGCAGAAGAAGGAACAAAAGAAGAAGCATGAGGAAAAGGATGACAAAGAAAAAGGTGGCACACCCATCTTGTCAGCAAGAGAAAAGAGGTTGAAGAGCAGAACGGACAAAGCTGAGGTGGTCCACATCAGCCCAAGTACCTCGTCAGCACCTGCAACCAAAGCAAAAAGCAAAACCCATGCAGCGAAGCAAGAAAAGGTGGTGACACCCGTGTCTACAGAAAAGCAGAAACAGGCTTCTACAGGAAGCCCGAAAACAGAGAAAGGGTCTTCTACAGGAAGCCCGAAATTGGCAAAAGGGTCTTCTACAGGAAGCCCGAAAATTACCAAAACAGGGGCTTCTACAGGAAGCCCTGAAAAGGTGAAACCCAAAGAGAAGAAGGTGGATATTCTGGCACGGGAGGCAGCAGCTATATTAGCTGGCCTCAGCACGCCACCTAAGCCAAAAGAAAAGAGGAAGAGGGAGACCCTTCTATACTTTAAAGCTCGAAGAAGTGTTAGGATAAAGGCGGGCAAGCCACAGCCTCCGTCCAGCAGCCTGATTGTCATCGAAGATATCCCTGCTTCTCCCACGGAAAAGTCACCCTCCAGGATCACAGTCACCTACGAGAAGGGGAGTCCAAAGAAAAATACGTGGCAAGAAAGGTTAGACCTGTTGACTGAAAAAACTCGGCTACAGGAAGCTGAAAATATTCTACAGGACACTCTGGCTCGGCTACAGGAAACAGAGAAGAGGGAAGGAGAAGGACCCTCATCACCACCATAGGAGGGTGAGGTAGAGCCACCTGAAGAGGCAGAAGAAGTACATATACCAGAGCCCAGCCCTCAGCCTAGTCTGAGTTCATACTACACCTTTTTAGAGGCGGGCAAAATCATACCGCAGAAATTTACTGTACCCTTATTTTTTGCATTAGAGGAAGAAAGAGTCCGTTCCCACACATGGATGCAGATCGCCAAGTCAAAGGGTGTGGCGGACATAGGCCCTTTACAAGAACAACTCAAGGAGGTCAGGGGTGAATTCACCATGGCTAAACATGTGGCTAATTGCCAACGTGTGCTTCTACAGGAAGAAAATCAGAAGTTGAGATTGCAGCTACAGGAACTAAGGGCAGGGGCAGGAACATCCTCCAAAGACATCACAAAAGAACAACAAGGCAAAAAGGAGCTGACCACCGGTCTTGAAGAGCCAATGACACTTCTACAGGAAGCAGAACAGCAAACAAAAATTTAAGTGCAAGCTCTAAAAGAACCGCTGCAACAAAAGGAAGCACAATTGGCCTGCATGGCCAGTTGGGCCATGGAGGCAATACAGTGCAGACAACCTGCAAAATCCTATGGATTGTACTTAAAAGATCAATGGCTGCAATTCCAAATAAATACCTTGGCACAAAGAGGTATTTCTCAGATCCAAAACCCACAACAATTTTCGGAATTATGCAATACTAGTTCGTCAGAAGACAAAGCCAAATTAGCAGAATTCTACCTCCACAATTTGGCTTTCCCTAATGAAGTCTCCTGGGATCCCAATATCGCCTTGGGTGATATGCAATTGATGGCGTTCGCTTCATGGTTAAACCATGAGGATCAAAGAGCAACTGAAGCAAAATCGGTCATGAACCGAGAAGTGAGCGAGCCACTGTTCATTCGAGCAGAACCAGAGGATCCGGTTGCACTCATTTCAGCCCACCAACAGTTGGCTACTGATCCCACAGCTTCCTTGAGATTTATGGACCAACAGGCCCAAGCCATAGCTCATTTCGAAGACATGGAAAGATTGTTAGGAGAAAGTGCTGCCCAAGAATGTACACGCAGATGGAATACCTTGGCTCACAGCTTGAAAATCCGAGAGTACCATACCCCAATTCGGATGAGGGAAGCTTTAGCAAGGGTAGACCTTTACAAGAAATCCATGCAAAGCCTCCAGGCCAGCTGGATTGGCCTTAAACTCAGCCCACCACTACTGCTAGGGTTGACTGAAGGCAATACAGAGGAGGATGACAGTCAACAATGGGAAGAGGTGAACAGGAAAGCAGGGTTTCATATCAGCAAAGAGACACTACCACAGAGCCTTGGGATGCAAGGGAAGCAGTAAAAGCAATGAAGGATGAAGATTTGGACTAAGTTGCTGAAGGATGAGCAAACAGTTTAGCTGGGGGGTGATGATGAGCCCCAATTTTTGGTACAATTTGGGCTCATATTGGCCTACTTACCTTGTTCAACCATTCATCTTTTACCACTTATGCATTCATTTCTTAGTATATTCATGTTGTTTGTAGGAAGAAGGGCAGGCATTATATCTATGTGACTAATACATGATGATTTCAGGTTCTTGGCATTAAAGAGAGCAAAAGACCACGCAAAAGGAGACAAGGAGACAGCAAAGGTGACATTGCGGGTTCATAGGGAGGTTGTCCACAGTCTTGATGACCCTCCTCATGATTTTCACCTTAACTCCGAGCTCTAACAGCTCTCCCCACCGAGCTTAAAGGCAGCCAACACGTTCTACAGGATCAGCAGTTTTACAGCAGTTTGACTTTCAGTTGGACAGCCAAGCTCCACGAATGGAGGAAGCCATCTTGATCTTCATTTTGTATAAATATGAGGGCCGTAGCCTTTGTTAGGAGCTTTTTGAACTTTTGGACTGATATTGTAATTTTTGAGCATAGCTCGGTGTTTGTTTTTGTAAGCCAGTTTTGGCATGACATTAGACTTTTGATTATGAATAAAGGCAAGCAGATTTGGATCTAATTCTGAGCTTTTAAGGGAGCTATAGCTCTCAGGTTAGGGCCCAACCTGAGAGCAATAGATCTCCTCTTCTTGTAGTGTTATTTACCTTTCTTTCCAGCATTTTGTTTCCTTGTTTTGATATGCATTTCAAAGAACACAGGTTGCTGATTTGATTTCTTTAATAAGATTGAGCAGGATTAGCTTATGGTTAAATTACTTTCAGCTGCTTAGATTCGGATAGGAGGTTTGTAATCCATTGGAGCTCCAAGAAAAGGTTGTTAATTCCTCCACTACCATCTCTGTTTAGGGATTGGAGTGCAGTCTATACCAACCACCAAAAAACACAGTCTTTTCTACTTTCATGCAAGCTGCAACACAGTCGGTTTAATCGTGGATCCATCCATGCATTTTGCTCTTGAGCCATACTTCGACATTACAATTCCATGCACGACTTTTCTTCATGATTTACATCATTGTTTATTGATTTAATAGCACAGGTAGCACTGGTTAATGAATTCTCGTTTTTGGTGCAAGACATAAGCAATTTGTTTTATTTACACTGCTCCATATCATTCTACTTCCTTCTTCTTCTTCTTAACCTCTCCTCAAGCCACCTACTCGACCTCTGTTCAGCTCATTCACCTTCCAACTCTTCCATTGCCCACGTAGCTTCATCTTCTTGACCTTTCGTTGATCCCATCCTTTTATCCACCAACCAACTCCGTGCACTCTTTCTCCATCCTGTTTCTTTGCCCCTGAGTCATCAAAAGCTCCACCTCCACCTTACCTATCCACCCATACTGTTCCATCACTTCACCATCACCCAAAACTTCCACTTACAGCACATCCTATAGAAGTTACCAGATTTCCTCTAGAATCCCTTAGTTTCCTGTAGGATCCCCTGCAGACATCCTGTAGAAGCCTGCAAACTTGGTTGCCGAGCATCCAAACGTTGTAGACCTCTGTGGACTAATGCTAGGGACCCTCTGGGACCTCTCCTAGCCCTCCTGACCTTTCCCAAGCTTTCTCTCCCTTCGCACCACCTCTGCACAGCCAAACCCTAATAAGAAACAAATTCATAATCACTCCATCCACTTAAGCAAAAATACAAAAACAATGTTCTTTTTCATAGAAGTAGTTTGAGTTCATGCATTTCACATCATTAGAAGTAATGGCATCATTTGTAGACATTTTCACCCTCACTATTGCACCATACAGGTTAAACTAGTCAGATTAGGGTTTACTAGGGTTTCCGTGCTTTGGTTAGCTTTCAGTTCATTTTTGCAAAGTAGATCAATTTCCCTTGAGATAGCCTTCGTCCATCATTTAGAAAGCTTCTTCTGAGAGCATATAGAAGTTGGCTTGAGCCCTAGCGGACTTGTGCCAGCTGACCAAGTGACAGCTGCGACAAGAGCTAGTACTTGTGCATACAGCACCGTCGCTTCCAAGTTTGTATGAACTACCGGGTTGATAAAATTAGAGATAGGAAGCCCCAGGAGTTGTAGCATTATTTCTACAATACTGGGGCCCACCACCATACTTTAGGAAAAACACTTCCTCGGCGATGTCTACCGAAATAAACAAACGTTAGTGGCGCAACTAGCTCCACTAACATAACTTTGATGAAGGAATCTTATTCTAGTCTAATTTCATAAACTAGTCAGATATCCTTCGCGGAAACCTACCCTATACCCAATGTTTTCCTGTCAAAACAGGCCAGGGTGCATGCCCCCTGGGTTTCAGCCATATCCTCTGAATCACTCGCACTCATCAGGTGGACGGACTGGGTATTGATGATACATTCCTTGCGTGAAAAGACCATTCAGGGATGGTATTTGACTATTTGCGATGTGTGAACCGGGAAATGAAAGCTGGTCTATGAGCTTGACCACTCTTCCTTCATGCGGAAAACACATCACTCTAAAGAGTGAGGAGACAATGGCTCCCATGAAATAAATATAGTCACGTCCAAGGAGTAGATTATAATCCAAGGGTCCTTGGACTACCATTACGTTCATGTGAACGGTTTTCCTTCTCAATGTTATCGGTACATTGGGAAGGATCCCTAACGGTCGACTGGTTCCTTTGTCAAAACCTGTTAGATTTCTCATTTCAGGCAAAAGAAATGGCGAACCAAGCACTTTCCAAGCCGTTGAGGAAAGGATACTCACAGAAGCCCCTTCATCTATGATGGTACCGGCCATGACCATTCTATATATTTGAGAAATGATTTGAAATGGTACACTAGCTGGTAAGCGGGGTCTGCCTAGTAGATTCCAATCGAAGGAAACAACTAGGTTGCTTGGAGGTGGGACCGAATAGACAGCCGGATACGACTCTGATGAACTTCCTTCCTGCTGTAAAGGAATGGGTAGACTGCCCCCATGTTCATCGGAGTCTGTGCTTACGAAGAGAATTTGGACGGTGTCATTCTTGTTCTCTCTGGTGACTCTATCATCTGAAGATGGATCCTCTGAAGGCAAGACCGGGTCAACTACCGCCTCGACCTTTTGGCTTTCGTCTGGTGTGGATTGGGATGTTTTATCTTCAATGATAGACGCTTCGGCTGACCACAATGGCGTGTCAACCGGATTTTCAACTAGTGACAGACTCGGCAAGAGTTTCTTATATCCAGGAGGAAGTCGTAACAGTGAAACCGGACGGTCGTCCAAAACTCTTTTAGCCTCGTCTAAGAAGGGACAATGGTGGACGGCGTGATCACCTTCACACAGTTTACAAGGAAATTTACATTTTCCTTTTTGTCCAGGTGCTTCACTTTCACTAGTTGATGGTGTATTTTCAACATGATCGTTAGAGGTTGATGACACCGGATTGTGCAAACGAGGAGACCAGTCCCTTAAGATCCGAGGGATGCAAGGACAATCTCGATGATAGTGGTCTCCTTTGCAAATGACACATGGCGATTTAGGCCTGGACAGTGCAGTGTGTGGATTTTTGCTAGATGATGCCTGGTCACCCCTTTTGCCTTTGGCTCCTTCTTCTTCTTCTCTTTCTTCTTCTTCTCCTTCTTCTTCTCAGTTACTTGATTTTTGGCTTTACTAGCTTTATCAAGCGAAGAGGAAGGAGGAGAGGGAGAACTAGACGAAGTAGAAGGTTGGGGGGTAACTTTGGCATCATTTAGTTTCTGACTTGATTGTTCAGGAATCACGGTGTTTTGAATGACGGAGGTCGAGAAGAGCCATATGGGCAAGCCGATTGTCAATCCTGGAAGTGACAATGTGGCCATGTGGGGTGCACCAACATCTCCCCAAGAGGAGAAAGGACTAGGATTTCCTCCAAGGGGAAATCCTTGGTTGGTGGACTCCATTTTTCTCAACCTAAGACCAATGTAGGAAAGGTGATGTTTATTCCAATTAAAATAATTTTTAGACGCTTTGACACAACTTGTTTTTTCAATTTTTAAGAGTCGAGAAAAAACAAAAGATGACTCTAGTCGCCTTCAATTTTTAATGAGCCTGAAGTGACAAGTGCTCAGATGGACCTTTTCCTTTAAGGAGTCTGAAAAGGAACAAAAGAGACTTCTCTGGAAATCTATACAGAGGGATTACCAAACCAATTGAAAAACTACAGAATACTTTTTACGGTATGGCAGTCAATATTCCCAAATGCTGTGTTCAGTGCATTGCGATCGATAGGGCGGCAAACACGGCTTCCTATGGATAAAGGATAAAGCCTATTGTGGTCTCCCAATATATACTCGATGGTACGTGAGAGCACAAGTCCGTACTGGCACTTATCGTCTCAAAGTGGAGGAATCATCCAACCAGCAATGAAAACAATAGTTACCAGGCTTTACGACGTCGGAATACGTCTCTAGCCTAGACTTCTAAATGTTGTGCGTTAGGTTCCAAAGTGTTTTTAGATTCATTAAATTTATTTTACAGTTGATCTTGTTTAAGAAATTTTCCATTCAGGTTCACCGCATGATGTAGATATACAGTTCCTAAAATGCAATCTAAGATGATAAACAATCGTTTAATCTTCTTTTTTGCAATGAAAATCCTAGCTACTAAGGAAAGAGAGACGATATTCTTTCAACATAGATCATAGAGCACACACTATATGCACTGTCCTAAATCAAACCAACAAACAATCTAAATGAAAATGCACATGCATGTATTTTTTTTCAGCCTTCTTAATGTGTGAATGATAAAAAGAAAGATAAGTGCAAATCTGAATTATTTTTCAAAGCGACATTACTAACAAGTTTCTTTTCAAGACAAAATGAAGGCAATGACGACACTTTGCGATTTGGAATTGAAAACTTGCTTTCGACACTTGAAAAACTACTAATTCAAATCAAATACAAGAGTAATAGTGTAATCAACTATCAAGAACAATCGGATTCTCTTTTATGACTGAAAACGAAACTTGTGACACTCAAGAAACGACAGTTCAATTATGCTACTTCCTTTTAAAAGAGAACTGAAAATGGATCACAATACATAAAAACATTTACAATTCATTTCACAATGGAGGCAGAATAATGGCAAGGAAGGGGGTTTCAACAGAGGTATATTGACTATAGACAGCAAAACTCCTGAATAGAGATAAAAAGAGTGAACACAGAAACCAAAATCTAATAGCAGAAGAGGTCTTGTCTGATCACCGCACCTGTAACACAGGGAAAGTGAGATGAAGTGCACCTACTACACACGGGAAGTGCGATGCATCCAGATTCCAAAGAAGAGACAGTGCGATGGTCCAGGGACGAGGCTTCAACTGGGTTCCGGGTCACAGTTTGCAGCTCAGTTCAGGGATTTAGGCCGAGCAAGCGGTAATCAGTAAATAAATCACAGGGGTAGATCTAAGGAGGTTACTAGAGCCACCACAAGGGCAATTAGAGAGCCTGTAAATCGATTGTTCAATTCATAAACAAAACCTGGAGATAGACTGAAGCAGCATTGATCTACTTTGCACTTGCATATCAAATGCAGTTCGAAGGCTAGCTGGCTTGACTTTAGGCTTCATCTGTAAGTTTATAAAGTAAAAAAATATAGACAAACAAACAATCTATCCGCTCCCCAACGGAGTCACCATTTTGTTATCCGGAAATCTAGTGTCTATCTAGAGCTTCTAGTCCCACTAAGGCTAGTAGCTACCTTAGAAACAAACAAACTAAAACCACTTTCATTTTCCTTTATGAGAAGTAGATAAGAGGGGAAAGAAGGAGACCAACCTCTGTCTTGCACTTGGTTCCTTGCTTGATTCCTCTCCCTTCTGATAGATCTTTGCCACTTGCTTCCTCGTCTACCCAGCTTCAAAGAGCACATGTAGAATCAAAGCAGCATAACACTATCCAAGAACATAGATCTACTATCATAAACAATATAGGACCAGATATATATTGACCACACAAATGCATATATCATCAATCATACAAGAATGTGGAGGAAAACTTGAATAGCTTTATTAATAATCAAGAATAGCAAAGAGGATTACAACCAATTTTTCTGACCCAGCATCATCCTCTCAGCAAGAAAGCCCTTCTTCACCTCATGAAAATCTTAGATCACCCAACACTATGATGTTACACCAACAAACCAGCAACACTTCCTTACAAGATACAAAATTCCAGCCTCCAACCTCTGGATCTCTGGGATGAGAGATCTAATTATAGATATTTGCAGAGGTGTGAGTCAGCTCTAGGTTTTTGATTAGTGTCTTCTCTCTAATAATTCTTGTTTCCACTTGGAGATCTCATTGATCTCTTACTCATCCTTGGGCGATTCTGAGAGGCAAGCGTCATAGGAGAAGTTTCTGGAAGATTCCATGATCATCCACCTCGCAAATTGTCTCTACCACTTGTCTATTCTCGCCCATCACACCCTATAGAAGAGATTTTTAGTATGCATCGCACCTCCCGTGTGCATTTAGGTGGGATGCATCGCACCCTCAGCACTGAGCAATCAGTATGGCCCAGTTTTGACCATTTCTGAGTAGTTTTTCGTGGAGAACTTATGGGAGATGATGTAATCAGTTGACCTTGTTCTTTTAGGGGTTGGAACAACACTTTTAGGGACTTAGGAGCCCTTAGTTTATGGACATATTTGATTGGGGTTGCAGTGCCCAAAAATATCTATAACATACAGGTTTAAGGCATTGGTTCAAGGATTATACAAAGCAATTGGCCTCGTTAAATAAGTAAGAAATATTATTCAATGCATTTCTAGACATCTTAAGAATTATCAATCATTAGTCCAGGATCTTACATCACATTTTTTGGCATTTCATATTTCTCTTGTACCTAGAATGCAAAATGCCAGTGCAGATCCATTAGCTAATGTTGCATCAAAACTCATACCATCTAAGGATTATAGCCCTGATAGCTTTTCCATTGAGTTAATTTTTTGACCATGCATTCCTAGCAATGTCACTAATTGGTGAGTCTTCAATGATGATTATGATATTGTAAATTTTCTAACCTCAGAGGGGTCATACGATGACCAAATCATAGATGAAAATAAGCATGACCTTTACTTAAAGCAGAAGGCTAATGAAAATCCATTACCTAATTTTGTAGTCAAATTAGACGATCTTTATGATCTCAGAGACATATTTAAGAAGGTAACTAATGCCAAAATCCAAAGCTCAACCCTGATATTTGAATTAGTGAACCTTGGAACTGATGACAAGCCTCAGAACATTAATCTAGGGCTCAGTCTATCCTCTGATAAAAGATAATCATTCATTCGATTTTTGAAGAAATGCAAAGGTATATTTTCCTGGGATTATTATGATCTCAAAACTTATGATACTTCTGTCATACAAGACACCATTCTTATGATCTCTAACGATAAACGAGTGCAACGGAAACTAAGGAAAATTCACTCGAACCTTGAAAGTCAAATCAAATTAGAGCTAAATAAACTCCTTAAGGCCAAAATCATATTTCCTGTTAGGCATTCGAAAAGGGTGTCCAATTTAATGCTTGTTAGAAAAAAGAATGGTGACATTCGTATATGCATATATTTCAGAAATTTGAATAAAGCATGTCAGAAAGACAAATTTCCACTGCCAGCCATAGAACAAGCCCTGTGGTGAATAGTTGGTTCTGAGGTCATGCCTTTTCTTGATGGGTTTTTAGGATATAACAAAATCTTGGTTCATCCAGATGATATATTAAAAGCCACGTTCAGAACTAAATGAGGAACATATGCTTATCAAAAAAGGCCTTTTGGTTTGATTAATGCAGGTGCCACATTTCAAAGAGATATGGATATAGCCTTTAAAGGACTCATTAACCAAATGATTTTTATTTACCTGGATGATATCACTATCTATTCCAGGAAGAGAAGCATCCATTTGAACGACCTCAAGTAGATATTTGAACGATGTAAAAAATATGGGATCTCACTCAATCCAAAGAAGCCTTATTTTTCCTTAAGCGAAGGTAAGATTTTAGGGTTTTTCGTATCAAAAAAGGGTATTTATATTGATCTAGAAAGGATTAAGGAAATTGTGAAAATACCCTTACACCATAATAAGAAATCAAAGCAATCTTTCTTTGGTCAAATAAATTTTCGTTGACTTTTCACAAATAGTTTTACCTTTACAGTCTATGATTAAGAAAAAGTTATTTTTCAACTGGGGTCACAATGAAAGAGAAGCATTTGATCTAACCAAACAAGTTATTATCAATACTCCCTCCCTAACAACTCCCAATTTTTCCAATCATTTTATTTTATACACATTTGCATCAGAAACATCATATGCTACCGTTTTGACACAGCTCAACAATCAACAATTTTAAGCACCAATTGTTGGAAATAATATTGAGGGGGGGGGGGGGGGGGTGAATCAGTATTTACAAATCAATAACTTTTTCATTTCCATAATTAGATTTATATACTCTACTTCAGTGAAAGGAACTCGTGTGTGCACACATCTATTCTTAAGGCAACCAATGTATATCTAGTGAACTTATGATTCAGTTAATTCATCATATGTTGATCTTTAATCAATGCATTAGTAATTTATTAAACATTAAATAGTAACCATGTGTAGTAATAACAAAATAAACCATCACACATAAGCAACACACATGAACACCAATATTTAAGGTGGAAACCCAATGTGGTTGAAAACCATCTACTGATGTCGTCTCTATCTTCTTTTAATAATAAGAAAATATGTTTACAATATTGTAATGGTGCATACTCATACCAGTACATAGGCACCCACCTGTAGAAGGCTACAACCTTCTCTGGTTCTTAGGGAGCTACAACCCCCTAGTCCTTGTACTAGCTGATATGTTTACTAGTATGTAGGCTCCGACTTATAGAAGGCTACAACCTTCATGCATTCTCCAACTGCTACTAGAAGGGAGCTCCAACCCCCTAATCAAATCACCAACCACTACTGGAAGGAAGCTTCGTCTTCCACACTGAAGGCTCCAACCCTTAGTATCCTCCAGGGACCACATTTCATAAATTTTCACATTGGACCCATTAGTAACATTGAAGCTCAAAATCAATCACCACTATAATACAACCATCAAAACCAATCACTAAAACTCAATAATCAATGATTGAAACCCAATCGTGAATCTCTGATATAACTGAAATAATCAATCACTGAAATCTCTGAACCTTTGACACAACTGAATCAAACAATCACTAAACCTTTGACACAACTGAATCAACCATTCATTCAAACTTAATCAAATTCAACCAATCAACTGGAACAGGTAGATCATTGTAACCAGTACATAGATATGAACCCAAAACACTGCATCAACAAATAGAACTAACTGTAACCTCAAAAGGCATCTGTCAGAATGTATACGCCCCTTCAATGAAGAAAACCTGTGTGTCTACGCTACTTCCTTTTGCCCAACCTATGTATACCTCTAAAGATACTGAATCATAAAACCTCTGAACCACAATTTGTACCAATAAGTAACAATCTAAAGATCTGTTGTCATATTACAGATTTCTAAACAGATAGCAACTAGGATCACCCTTCTTTCTCAATCAATCAATCAACTAGACTCAATCTCCTTATACAATCAATTTTATTTTTAGATCTAATGAAGACATCATTGAAAAACAACAACAAAATAGCAGCAATGATCTGATAGATCATTCATCCCTAAACATCAAGCTTTTCTTTTGAATACTCTACTTATAACCTTCACCAAAGGGAACCAGCGTATAGATCTGCGAATACTTACTTATAACTTCGTTGCAATTCCAGACATTAGACATACCTAGAACATCATATATAAGGAATAAAACTTGTGTTAGCCATCAGATCTAGCCTATCCATTATCAGATCAAATAATGATAAGTCATTATGATCCTAATCCATCATTAGATCTCATCAATTATCAAACACTCGGGTGCCTACTTATTATAGATCAATCAAAGCATCAGAAACCCATAACATGCATATTTTATTTTGATCTAACACTTCATAAGATATTAATTAATTGTGCTCTTAACCCTTTGATCTTCTCCTCCTTATATAGTTTTGGCCTTTCTCAATACATCAAACCAAAACCACTTAGGACCAAATACCTCAGACCAAATACCTCGGACCAAAACCTCAGACCAATACCTCAGACCAATACCTTGGACCAAAATCCTCAGACCAAAACCTCAGACCAATACCTTGGACCAAAAGCCTCGGACCAATACCTCGTACCAAAACCACACTCAGGATTTGTGGTATTCTTGGATGGGATCAAATAACCATTACTTCGCTCAATATTGTGGGCTAATACCATGGTATTGACCCCTGGTATTCTATATTCTTGGAATTCCTTGATTTTCCAACCTATACGTGCTTTTCCTCTTGTGAAAGTGCGTGTATATGTATATGCTCTTTTTGTTCTATGAACCAGCGTGTATATGTTGTTTTAACTAAGTGGACCTGTGTATACATCTGACACTGCTTTTCACCATCCTTTACATTCAACTTCTTCATTCTGATTAGTAGATTGTAGTTTTGTCTTCTTGTTCTTCTGTACCAATGCCCTATTACATCTGAATAGACCTGTTACCTTGTGGGTTGCCTTTCATCAAAACTGAACTGACCTATGAGTGAGTTTCCATCAAGGACAACACTTGTATCATAATACCAAAAATCTCCCCCTTTGGACTTGATGGCAACCATGTTGGTGATTACTGCAAGTTGTAGAAACTGTTAGAGATAACAAGCAACACCAGAATTCTCTCCCCCTTTGACATCAAGGGCAAAGGGCGGATCAAGACATTCTCCCCCTTTTATATCAAGGGCAAAGGGTTGACCAAAATGAAGACTTTCATATCGGAACAATTCAATATGAACATTGATCATGCTCCCCTTAGGCACATGCTAAATTCTTTGATTAAACGCCCCCTTTGTACATGTTGAGATGCACTATACCATCCATGCTCCCCCTGAGCACATGCATAGTCTGCAGAAAAAATATTTTCCAAGAGAATAACATGACTCTATAACTCAACTATGTGAGTATGACCTCCCTATCACCAATGATTCATACATACATCAATCTCCTAACCAAGTGGGTATTTACCAAATTTGACTCATCTACCCAACCTAGTGGGGATATACCAATTGTTTATACATGACTGAAATATATCAATTATTACATCATCCTTCCCATGCATAGTGCGGGTGCAAATTACATCATATGACCAAAAATGACTCATTAAAAGACTATGGCAGACAGATACATATTATTACATCATGGGCCTTTATATGAACTTTACATCGAATGATATACATGGCATTTATGACAAAGACCAAAGATCTAAACAAGACCATGATAGTCATCATGAACTATCATACACCATATGTCATCTGCACCATAAACATCTGTCAGCAACATCCAGACCGGCAACCTGTATATGTCCATCATCCGTTCCCACAGGGGATTCAGTCAATTAACCTCCGACATATTATGTGCATTCATAGCATATTAAATAATACCCTTAATTTGACTACATATTGGAAAATGCCTCTAAAAATCACATAATTTAACTCCCTGCCAATATGTAACCAATACACCTTCCTAATTAAAAAAAACCCTACTTTCACTAAATATTGTAGGTATCCATTTTGGCATTAATATTTTTTATACCCCTTTATTTTTTTCATTAACTTTGAGCTCCATGTTTTATACTTGCTAATATAAAAACCCTTTACCCCCTAGATATCCCCCACGGGGGCGTCACCAAGGGAGAAATATCATACCACGTGGGTTCATATTGGGGGATATATATTGAGGTAAAATGACATAATATATTGGGGGATATATAGGGGGTAAAGGGTTTTTATATTGGCAGGTATAAAAAAATGGAGCCCGAAGTTAATCAAAAAAAATAAAGGGGTGTAAAATATATTAAGTAAAAATTCGAGACCTACAATATTTAGTGAAAGTAGGGGTTTTTTTAATTGGGAAGATGTATTGGGTACATACTAGTAGGGGGTTAAATTATTTGTTTTTAGAGGTATTTTCCAATATATAGTCAAATTAAGGGTATTATTTAATATGGCACGAACGCACGTGATATGTCAAAGGTTCATCAAGTGAAGCCCTTGTGATATCCCCCAATATAATATGTCATTTTTACTTCATAATATATCCCCCAATATGAACCCACGTGCTATGATATTTCTCCTCTAGTGAAGCCCCCATGTCTGTTCCCAAGATATGACAATGTAAATATCATCAACCTGTGACAAAGTATGCTGCATATAGATATCAACTCATCCTCTTGATCTCATCAAGATCAACCTGCTCTGTTTCCTTAGTATAAAGAGCCTTATCATAACCTTCCATTAGTCAACTAAGCATATGTCATATCTCCAAGAAGTAACACAAAATCATATCATATGTATGTGAAAACACCATAGTCATCATCTATGATCATAGCATCATCATCAAGAACTGCATGATCTTTCCACAAGAACCCTCAAGATATCAACCATGTATCATCACTAGGAAACATCCCATATCTGATAAGTCATCAACCATGATAATCAACAAATGTGAGTATCAAACCTATCATCATAAAGTAATAAGTCATCATCATTATGTCACTAAGTGAGCCATGTCTCCAAATAGATATGTCTTCATGGAACCTATAACAACACCATTCTCTTGGCCAACCAACAATATTTATCAATATGCAACTTAAGTAATCATCCATGTATCCAACATAATGTGTATCCAACAATATGTATCTAGAAAACCATGAGCTCATAGCCATTTTCCAATCTTTCTTGATACCATTAGCAGCAACAATCCTCAGCCATGTGAGAGCCAAGAACTATAGGAATCTTCATCGATAACTGCACCATATGAAGTTTATGCATCTTGAATGTATGATGACAATAACATAAAAGAAATGACACTTATCAAATAATGATGTTGTGTACTCAAGCTTTGTTCTTCTCCTTGTCCTTATGAAGATCATCATGTAAGAAACATAAGATATGTGCATCATCAAAAAGAGTCAACCACAATCATCCATAAATTTGATCTGAATAATAGCTATGTGGCTCAAGAAATATAAGTATCATCTGAGATTTCATCATAGGCAACTTATGACTACAGCATAGCATGATGTATCATTTAAACACTTCAAAAACATACGCATCCTCACCATTGATAAGAATCATTATGTAACAAAGACTTATAAACATAATGCCAACAATGCATTATTATAATCATAACATATTCTCCCCCTGAACCTGTGCCACTGTTCACTGTCAGATCTGATCATTTCATATATCAGTAAGGGTCATCAAATAGTTATACATCAAGTCATCAACAACTTATGAGGGTCAAAAGCACTTCTAAATAAAATCCACAGACTGTAGTCATCCATCATCAAGACAGAAAATTGTCTGAACCATATCAGATCATTTTTCTAAGTCTGTCCCACTACTTTTCCATTAAACCAACATATACGTGACTGTGAAGCTTCTAACTCACGTATATATGTGAATTTTCTTCATGATAATTGCATATGAGAATTAGAACACTGAAATTTCATACTTTCATTTCCTCCTGAGTATGTTCTATCTGTATACTGAGCTATGCCACATATTTATGCTTGTACTTCCTTCTTTTTCCATACCTTGGAGTGTGATGATGTTTTCTCCTTTTGGTATGTTGGCCAACATTTTCTCCTACATTCTTTTGCTATATGCCCAAACTTGTTACAAGAATAACATATTATATGTTTTATATTCCCTCTATAGAAGTTAATGGCTTTGTGACCAAACATATTGCAAGAAAAACAATATCCCTTAAAGTACCTAGAAGTTCATGACCTTTCTGTGTGACTGTTATTAGCTTGAACCATTCTAATTCTACATCTGGCTGCAACATCTCTAAAATGATGACATATAAAACTTTCAACATTATTCATCGGAGGAAATGATCGATTAACACTTCCATAGTTAGGAATAAATGATTTTATTTGAAGACTTTATTTCCTTGGTTGTTGATGTGGTTGACCTCTTATCTCATTGTTGAGCATTTCTAATTTTTCACTAGAGTTCCTTACTTCAATTTGAGAGCTAGATTCACCTTTAATAGTTTCATGAAAACCAGGACCATATTTGATGGTAGGAGACCTTTGACTACTAAGAATATCAACCAAAATCTTAGTACTATCTTGAAATCAAGTTTATCCTTTTCTTCTAATTTACCTTTTAGGATATTTACCTCAACCTGATAATGCTCTTCCTTTTCAATATACTGCTTCTTCATGATTTCTTCAGCCTTTCTTCCTTCTTCCACTTGTTGCCTTAATTCGTGAACTTCATTTTCTTGTTCTTCAAATGATAGGAGTAGTTCTTCATTCTTCTTATTTGAATTTTTGAGATCTTCTTTTAGAGAAACGATCACACCTTCAAGACCTTCACAATAGCTGGTGTTGGTCAGGTAAATCCCCTCTGCGGACAGAGGCGATCCCACTAGCCTATAACAGAACTAGCCACAAACAAACCACGCTGCTACGCAAGTTCCTAGTTATGCATCAAAGGTGAATCAAGAAGACCAACCTGGAATCCAACGCTATGATTGAAGCAGAGTTGATATCCCCGCTCCCTCGCTCCCGCAGATCATAAACGAACACCTGCACATGCAAAGGAAGAGACAAATAACAACATAACAGCTACCAAGGCACAACTATATTTCAGTCAGAAAGGAAATAAATCAACAAATCACCATAATAGACAATGAGATTGGAACTATAATAGCAGTCGCTCATCAATTAATAATAAACAGGAAAAGTTACAACCATTGTTCTGACGTTGACCCTTCTCCTGGCTGGGCGAGTAACTATATGTGTCTTGCAATGCATCTCCTCTCCGGCAGCATAACCTCTCTAGCACTCACTAGCATTCCTCCAAGAACTCAAGAACTCAACATCTAACACTCCATGACCAATAATCATCACTACTATCACTCAATCACTAAATCACTAGCACTAACACTAGCTTGTCCAATGCATAATGACAAGCTTATATAGATGAAGAAGGGTGGAGGATACAATGAACCGGGACACCTTTTGCGGATTAGCATTATCCTCAAAAGCCATAAAGATGGATAAAGCTCGACAAAAGACTGATTTTTTATCCTCAGAAAAGCTCCATGTAATGAAGGAAACAACAGTCGGACGTGCATTAAGGCAAAAAGCACGACTAAATTTGGTTGGCACGACTGTTGCTCTAAGACAGAGCGCCAATGGTTGCGCCCTCTTTTGAGGATCTCCACCATTGGCGCGGGTAGAATACTGTGGACTTGCGCCAATGGAAAAAGATCACTTTTCAGGGATAATCTGCAGAAGATGTCTTCAGGGAACATGGAGTACATACTCAGGGGAACATAATGCAAGTGTTTTTAGACTTTGTCACTTCTTATAACTCCCGGGATGGGTCCTCCAAGGTACGACAAGAGGAGTAACAGGGATGGTGACAAATTACTGTGTAACAGATGCCCCCTAAAGCATGAAGTCCGAGAGGTGGAGAGGGGTGAAATGCTTTACAAGAACACACATAAGAACACATAAGAGCACATATAGTTACTGCCGCCGAGGAGCTGTATTAAGAGACATGACTGATAGTTCAATTACATTATGTACGTGGTATGGTCGCAGCCATCCATAAGAGAGTACATAAATAATCTAGATCCATAGTATGGACGCAGCCATCTAGTTAGGATCAATGAATTGACTCAGGTATGGTCGCAGCCATCCAGTGAATGAGTCAAGTATCAAGAATCACGCCTGGATTACAACAGACACAATCCAGGGTCTTGCGCTCCATCTCGACCCGAACAAGAGTACAAGTCCAAGCATGTGAATATATGAGCTGAAGTCGAACATGCATGAACATCGTCTGATTACCAGTCAATAATGGAAACTGTTAACAGACGCGAGAGGTACCACCAATAATGACAATGGCCCTCAAGGTACTATAGGTACAATCTACGGCGTGTGAATCAATGGTCTGAAGTCGAACACCCGTACAATCATTCGATCGGAGGCCAATGATGAAAACCTCACGTCGAACACGAAGAACCTGCCATTGAGGCATGCAGGTTCCAAGGCACCGGAAAGGAGTCTCTAGATCAATTCCCTGGATAATGAGTTGAAGTCGATAGGGAGTGACCTTGATCGAAGGTGGGCCATAATGTTTCCCACATCATTGACACGAGACAGAGAGATAAAGTTGTGAATCAAGATTGTGCGAACTATCAGAAGGAGGTTGTTTTTGCAGAGGTCAACTTCTATTGAACATACCGGCGGCACATTAACGGAATTGGCAGTATTTGACATCAATGTATCAAAGGTCATGATGACGAGGCAATGAGTGAATGAGAGGTCAAATAGGGTACCCAGGTCCATGGAAGCAAGTGAAAGATATGAGATGAAATATCCCCACCCTGGACACGAAAACAAAAAGTGCCATGTTCAAGAGCGACATACTGCCGTTACGGTAATAATTATGGTTCAAAAATTTTCTTTTCCCCGCGCCATTTCTGGCGAGTACCCCAGTTATTTTCAACAAGCTTGATGGGGATAGCATATGCTTGTGTTGTGACAAAATCTGATGTCATTAAGTTTTAACGAGTCTGACAAAGGAAGAACTCGGCGTCTTTTCATGTTTAGAGAGTTTGAAAAAACAGCAGAAAAGGAAACTCCAGGGATGTCCTTTTTCGTAAAGTTGTGTCTCTCGGGCCCGAAAAAGCATAAAATAATACCCAAAAGAACCGCCCGATCATTACGATCGAGGAGTACTTTTCATGATTAGTGACTTCGACCTGAAAAAGTAAAAAAGCGATCAAAACCACGTCGTTTCGTAACCACTAACGAGTTTGAAACGACAAAAACCCGGTAATCTTTTTATGTTTTAACGGTCGACAAAAAGAACTTAAAACGAACGCCCCTTATTAACTTTTAACGAGTCAAGAGGAGCGACTCGGCAATCTTTTCCTCTTTAAATGGTCAGAAATGAGCTGAAAGCGGACCTCCATTTTTATTTTCCTTAACGAGTCAAAAAGGGAAAAATACTCGGCAATCTTTTCATATTTTATGAGTCAGAAAAGAGCGTAAAGGCGACTCGTCCTGAAGGAACGAGTGGTATAAAGGATAGCAACTGGTTCCGGTAATGGTGGAACTCTCTTGAAACACATAAAGGTTAAGAGGCTGACTAATAAAACCACTCATCGCTGCAGTTCCTCAGGAAAGGAGAAACAACCAAGTGAAAGCATATGATCGGCCAAAAAAGACGGTGGCGATGGAATGAAACAACCAAGGCTCATCTAACAGGATTTAGCGGATAAAAGGAAATCACGGGATGTAAATGGGTTCATTTTTACACAAGCTTGAACCATGGAGAACTTTGCTTGTTAAAATTTTTTTTTGTTGCATGCCCCCAGCATGATCATACAAATCGAGGTACATGCCCCCCAAGCTTCATGGCATTCACGGAGTGGATGGAATGAAGGTTTACTTGGAAAGACTCGATTTTGAAGGAGGATGCATGCCCCCCGGGCTTCAGTCACGCGCCCGGGTGAGCTGCCGTCATCAGAATGACGGGGTGGGTGCTGGGGCATTTCCTATGGAAATAAGACCATTGAGGAATGGCAGATGGCTATATGTGAAGTGTGAACCGGGGAATGAAAGTTGGTCTATGACTTTGATCGTTCTTCCTTCATGCGGAAAACACATCACTCTGAAGAGTGAGGACACAATAGCACGTATGCGATAAATATAGTCTCGTCCAAGGAGTAAATTGTAATCTAACGGACCTTGGACTAACGTGATAGGTACATTGGGAAGAATTCCTAAAGGTCGAGTGATTTCTCAATGGAAACCTATAAGGTTTCTCATCTCAGGCAGAAGCAGTGGGGAACCAAGTGCTTCCCAAGCTGTTGAAGAAAGGATACTCACAGGAGATCCCTCATCAATAATTGTACCAGCCATAACCATGCGGTAGACTTGGACTATAATTCAAAATGGTATGGAGGCTGGTAACCGAGGATTGACTAGTTGATCCCAATTAAAGGAATCAACTAGGTTGCTTGGAGGTGGGACTGGATAGACAGCCGGATATGATTCTAATGGACTTTCTTCCTGGTGTGAAGAAATGAGAGGGATGCTCACTTGATCATTAACGTCTATGTCAATGAATAGAATTTGGACGGTGGGTTCTTCATTCTTGGCAGTGATAACATCATCTGGGGAGGTAACTTCTGAAGGCGAAACCGGGTCACTTGTAATCCGGACCGTTTGACTGTTGTCTGGTTTGGATTCAGATGTAGGATCATCTAGGGTTGACCAGAGATTCTGGGTTCGATCCCCAGTGGAGTAGCCAATTTGTTGGTCAGGTAAATCCCCTCTGCGAACAGAGGCGATCCCACTAGCCTATAACAGAACTAGCCACAAACAAACCACGCTGCTACGCAAGTTCCTAGTTATGCATTAAAGGTGAATCAAGAAGACCAACCTGGAATCCAACGCTATGATTGAAGCAGAGTTGATATCCCCGCTCCCTCGCTCCCACAGATCATAAACGAACACCTGCACATGCAAAGGAAGAGACAAATACCAACATAACAGCTACCAAGGCACAACTATATTTCAGTCAGAAAGGAAATAAATCAACACATCACCATAATAGACAATGAGATTGGAACTATAATAACAGTCGCTCATCAATTAATAATAAACAGGAAAAGTTACAACCATTGTTCTGACGTTGACCCTTCTCCTGGCTGGGCGAGTAACTATATGTGTCTTGCAATGCATCTCCTCTCCGGCAACATAACCTCTCTAGCACTCACTAGCATTCCTCCAAGAACTCAAGAACTCAACATCTAACACTCCATGACCAATAATCATCACTACTATCACTCAATCACTAAATCACTAGCACTAACACTAGCTTGTCCAATGCATAATGACAAGCTTATGCAGATGAAGAAGGGTGGAGGATACAATGAACCGGGACACCTTTTGCGGATTAGCATTATCCTCAAAAGCCATAAAGATGGATAAAGCTCGACAAAAGACTGATTTTTTATCCTCAGAAAAGCTCCATGTAATGAAGGAAACAACAGTCAGACGTGCATTAAGGCAAAAAGCGCGACTAAATTTGGTTGGCGTGACTGTTGCTCTAAGACAGAGCGCCAATGGTCGCGCCCTCTTTTGAGGATCTCCACCATTGGCGTGGGTAGAATACTGTGGACTTGCGCCAATGGAAAAAGATCACTTTTCAGGGATAATCTGCAGAAGATGTCTTCAGGGAACATGGAGTACATACTTAGGGGAACATAATGCAAGTGTTTGTAGACTTTGTCACTTCTTATAACTCCCGGGATGGGTCCTCCAAGGTACGACAAGAGGAGTAACAGGGATGGTGACAAATTACTGTGTAACAGCTGGTTCTTTCTAAAAGTTCCTTGGTTGTTGTGTCATTTTCATTCACTTCAATTCTCAATGATGTCACATCATCCTGCAACCTTTGACATTTGTCTTCCTTTTCCTTGTATTTCTTCCTTACTTTGTTTCCTTCCTCCAACTGGGCTTTTAATATGGTAACTTCTTCTTTCTAGGCACATTCCCTTTTATCAATTAGATCCTTTTGATCTCTAATTGTGTCTATGAGCTTTTTAAATTCTGCCTCTATTTGATTTCTTTCTCTTTCACCCATAAGAGAAAATTCAGGTGTTTCACTCTCACATTCATTATCTTCAAATGAACAGAGAAATGTATCACCAAAGGACAACAAATTCATTCATGATAAATCTTTTGCTTGTTCATCTACATTCTGAGGTGATTCTAAATCTGAGGAGTTGCTTCCACATAATGGCCAATCGTCTCTTCCACTCTCATAGTTTCCTTGATATGTCTTCTTCTTTTGATGTGCTTTCTTCTTTAACTTCTTTCCAATTGTTTCTATAGATATCCTTCAAGCGATCAAGCTTCTGCCAAAGTACTTGCTCTGATACCAATTGTTGGAAATAATACTGAGAGGGGGGGGGGGGTGAATCAGTATTTAAAAATCAATAAATTTTTCATTTCCATAATCAGATTTATATATGCTACTTCAGTGAAGGGAACTCGTGTGTGCACGCAACTGTTCTTAAGGCAACCAACATATATCCAGTGAACTTATGATTCAGTTAATTCATCATATGTTGATCTTTAATCAGTGCATCAGTACTTTATTAAACATTAAATAGTAACCATGTGCAGTAATAACAAAATAAACCATCACACATAAATAACACACATGAACACCAAGATTTAAGGTGGAAACCCAATGTGGGTGAAAACCAGCTACTATTGTCCTCTCTGTCCTCTTTTAATAATAAGAAAATCTATTTACAATATTGTACTAGTGCATGCTCATACTAGTATGCAGGCACCCACCTGTAGAAGGCTACAACCTTCCCTCGTTCTCCATATTCTTCTAGAAGGGAGCTACAACCCCTAGTTCCTGTACTAGTCGATATTTTTATAGTACATAGGCTCCAACCTACAGAAAGTTACAACCTTCACTTGTTCTCCAAATGATACTGGAAGGGAGATCCAACCCCCTGATCAAATCACCAGCCATTACTAGAAGCAAGCTTCGACTTCCTCACTGAATGCTCCAACCCTCAATATCCTCCAGGGACCACATTTCATAAAGTTTCACATTGGACCCATTAGTAACATTGAAGCTCAAAATCAATCACCACTACAATACAACCATCAAAACCAATCACTAAAACTCAATCATCAATGACTGAAACCTGATCATCAATCTCTGATTTAACTAAAACAATCAATCACTGAAACCTCTGAACCTCTGACACAACTAAATGAAACAATCAATGAACCTCTGACACAACTAAATCAACCATTCATTCAAACTTAATCAAATTCAACCAATCAACTGGAACATACAGATCATTGTAACCAGTACACAGATCTGAACCCAAAACACTGCATCAACAACTAGAACTAACTGTAACCTCAAAAGGAATGTGTTAGAATGTATATGCCCCTTCAATGAAGCAAACATGCGTGTCTATGCTACTTTCTTTTGCCCAATCTGCATATACCTCTAAATATATTGAATCATAAAACCTCTGAACCACAAACTATACTAGTCAGTGGCATTCTGAAGATCTGATGTTATATTACAGAGTTCTAAACAGATAGCAACTAGGATCACCCTTCTTTCTCAATCAATCAATCAACCAGACTCAATCTCCTTATACAATCAATTTTATTTTCAGATCTAATGAAGACACCATTGAAAAACAACAATAGAACAACAACACTGATCTGAGAGATCAATCATCCTTGAACGTCAAGCTTTTCTTTTGAATACGCTACTTGAAAGCTTCATCAAATCTAACCAACATGTAGATATGCAAATACTTAGTTATAAATTCGCTGTAATTCTAGACTTTAGACATTCTCAGATCATCACATATAAGGGATAAAACGTGTGTTAGCCATCAAATCTAGCCTATCCATTATCATATCAAATAATGATAAGTCATTATGTCTTGATCCATCATTAGATCTCATCCATTATCGAAAACTCAGGTGCATACTTAGTCTAGATCAATCAAACCATCAGAAACCCATAACATGCATATTTTATTTTGATCTAACACTTCATAAGATATTAATTACTTGTGCCCTTAGCCCTTTGATCTTCTCCTCCTTATATAGTTTTGGCCTTTCTCAATACCTCAGACCAAAACCACTTAGGACTAATTCCTCGGACCGAATACCTCAGACAAAAAACTCAGACCAATACCTCGGACCAAAAACCTCAAACCCGTACCTTGGACCAAAAAACTTCGACCAATACCTTGGACCAAAAACCTCAGACCAATACCTCAGACCAAAACCACACTTAGGATCTGTGGTATTCTTGGATGGGATCAAATAGTCGTTACTCCGCTCAATATTGTGGGCTAATACCATGGTATTGACCCCTGGTATTCTCTACTCTTGAAATTCCTTGATTTTCCAACCTATATGCGCTTTTCCTCTTGTGAAAGTGCATGTATACATATATGCTCTTTTTGTTCCATGAACCAACTTGTATACGTTGTTTTGACTAAGTTTATCTACGTATACATATTAAACTTCACCATCCTTCAAATTCAACTTCTTCATTCTAATTACCAGACTATAGTTCCATCTTCCTGTTCTTTTGTACGAATGCCCTGTTACATCTTAATAGACCTGTTACACTGTGGGTTGCCTTTCATCAAAACTGAACTGACCTATGCATGAGTTTCCATCAAGGACAACACTTGTATCATAATGCCAACACCAATTTCTTTTTTTAGTTCAAATCTGCAAGGGGTCGAGTTAAATTACTCTGTTGTGGAAAAACATGCCTTTGCTACTTCTTAGTCAATAAAGCATTTCAAATCATTTCTCCTTAAAACTCACGCCAAAATAGTTCCATTCCCAATAATAAGGCAATTACTGGTGCAAAGGGAAGTAGGAGAAAAAAGGGCCAACTGGGTAACTGCACTGTAAGAATATGATGTCGAAATTAGACCAGCTAAAATTGTTAGGGGTCAAGGTTTTTGTAGAATGTTAGCTGGAGCATCCAACTTACCAGCATAAGAAGATTCGGGTAATGATATACAAATATCTGAGGTAAGCCTAAACAATACTGAATCTCAATATGTTGATCTCATCTTTTATTTAAAACATGGATATGCCCCTATGCAATTTAGTTACAAAAGAAAAAGGGCTTTGAGATTAAAAGAAAAGCAATATGAAATCGTCAATGATGTTTTGTTTAGAAAGAATTATGATATTGTTTTACTCAGGTGACTTGAAAAAACTGAGACAGAAAAGGTTTTGCAAGAACTCCATGATGGACCAGTTGGTGGACATTTTGGAGGAGACACAACAACACATAAAATCTTGCATGTTGGCTATTACTGGCCAACCTTGTTCAAATATGCACACGAATACGTAAGGAAGTGAAACACCTGTCAAAATGTTGCTAGAAGACAAAGGAAACTTGCATTTCCATTACAACTAGTCAACATTGAACAACCATTTGCGCAATGGGGACTGGAGAATAGGTGAGATCATTCCTCACTCTTCAAAGCAACATAAATACATCCTTACAACAACGGTTACTTTATTAAATGGGTGGAAGAAATTCCACTAAAGGTAGCCAATTCTGATAACATCATCGAATTCATTGATCAATTTATCATTACCATATTTGGCCTACCAACTGCCCTGATATTTGGTAATGATCAATTTATCATTACCATATTTCTCAAAAGAGGTTTCAAACTCAAGTATTCTGCTAACTATTATCCTCAAGGAAATGGTTTAGTAGATTCAACCAATAAAAATCTCATCAGGATCATTAAACAAACTATTGGTCGGAGTCAAAGAAACTGGCATAAATATCTAATATTTTCTATATGGGCAGATTGAATAACACAGAAGGTCTCAATAGGCACTTCTCCATTTAATCTAGTCTATGGGAAAAAAGTTGTTCTTCCTACAAAATAGTTATTCCCTCTCTATCTCTAATTCAATTTATTGAAGAAACTCCTTCTTATTCTTTGCAGTTAAGGCAATCACAAATCCTGAAAGTTGAAGAAGAAAGAGAGAAAGCCAAAATCGTACATGCCTATCATCAACAATTGGTTAAATCTTCCTTTGATGAAAATTTTGTAAGTCCAAAATAATTTCAGCTAGGATACCTTGTATTGAAGTGGGATAAATCACATGAGGAAAAGGGTAAGCATACCAAATTCCAAAGAATGTGACTTGGACCATTTCAGATTACAGAACAAATCAGCCCATAAATGTTTCTATTGCAAGATTTATCAAGAAAGAGAGATTCTTTGCCTGTGAATGGGCAGATTTTGAAAAATTATTTTTCATAGGAGATAACCTCTTCTATCCCCTGTACATTATCACTTTTACTTTTCCTAGCAAAATAAAAAGTTAAATAGTAATTACTTTTGGCCTTTCAATAAATATCTCTTGAAATATTTTGATTTTTTGCTTTTATAGCTAGAGATTATTAAGAAAATAATTATAACTTTTGAAAATTAACTAGGTTCTATCTCTTTGAAATTTGTTTGTTTCCACCAAAATTATTTATTATTTGAGAAACCTCCAACTTTATAAAGAAACTTTTGTTCTACTATGAGTCAAGAAAAGTATCTTTAACAAAGTAAAGGCTCTTTGCAGATAAGCATCCTCATTTCTATAATTGTCTTCTAGAATTCTTAAGGAGTCAATGATTCTCCCCATCGAGTAAACTTTTCTCTTTTTAGAGTGTAATTCTAAAATATGTTGAAACGTAAAAGATAAGAGGTCTCATCAGGAGCCTGCTCATTATGTTCATAACTGCATCCCAAAACAGGGTAATGGCTTGAGATTATTTTAATCAAAAGACAAGGGGTCTCATCATGAGCCAACTTGTTTAGTTGAATTACAACCAGTGAATGGCATTGTCACTATTTGGCCACCAAACCAAGACAATGAATTTTAAATAATAAAAAGAAAAAGTTTGCAAAAAAAAAAATTGTTTAAAAAAAGAAAAAGAAAAAAAAAGGAGAATAATAATATGATTTTGAATTTATCTCTAAAAACTGCACTCTTATCTGGATGGGACACTGAATCATTGTTGGTTAAAAGGTAACCCTGTCGAGGCTATGGACACCTACTGAAAGCAGAGGCTCTACTTGTAACAAATGAGTACATCTAAAAGTTGATCTCCAAAATCCCACTACTTTATATTTAATCTAAGTAAACACTGATATAGACAAAGGAATTTTTTTTTAGAGCATATCAAATGAATTGTAATTATGTGAGTCTGTTTTTTTTTATTCAAAGAAATGTTACTTATCATAAATTTCATATAATTCTTATTTCAACAACTACCTTTATTTTGAAAGTTTTATAAATTTCAAAATCATCAGATATAACTTTTCTTCTAGTGAATCGCCAATTGTTGTATTGTTTAACAACCCCCCATTTGCTTATATAAATAGTTAGTATTTTTATTAATAAATGGTGACCATTTAAAAAAAAATTAGAAAACTTAGAAACTAAAAGCTTCCCTTTTGAAAACATTCAGAATAAAACCTTAAATAAACCTAAGATATCAAGCCAAGTCCCTTTATGGCTAGGTATTCTCGCTTCATCACAAATCACATGATCCAAAGTAACAAGGATTAGTCATAAGGCAAAATCTGCGAGACGCGATCAAAGACTCCTTAAAAGACCAAAGGCAACGTTGACCGTTTTATAAAACTTAAGGCTTAAGATATTCCTTATATAATAAAGTATTCAATGCAATCGCATCGCGACTTTTTACAAAGGGCACAAACATGCAAACCATAAAAAACTGTGAAATGCGATGAGGTCCGGACCCGACGGAGCAATAAAGATTATTATAATTTAAATAAAGTCTGACCTATTTCAAAATAATATTTTTAGTGGAATAATCATTTGTTTAAGAAAACACGCTCGATAGAGTGAAAAGTATGCCGCTCATCACAAATCACAAAATATCAAAGCAACCTTAAATTGGTCTACTCCCGATTTGCGATTTGCGATTTTTGATCTTTCTGATATTCTATTTGCGATCTTTCCGATATTGCGATTTCCAATCTTTCCAATATTGAAATTTGCAGTCTTTTCGACATTGCAATTCATCGCTATCGCATGATTGGTATCGCACATACACAAACCAATTTGAAATATCATTTTAAAAATTTCGACGCGATATTTTGATGAGTCATGAAGGAAATCACACGTAGGCCTTAATGCATGGTTAATGAGGTTTAACTACATTTACTCTTTTAACGGCTCAAGAAGATAGATATCTTTTTTATCCGTGTTTGAAATAAAACATCCATATTTATGTTCCTTCAGAATTTACTGTGCTATTGTGTTTCCGCTTGTATTTTCCTCTCTGTGTTTTTATCCTATTTTCTCCATTACCCAAATTTAAGGGGAATTCTAAAGAAGACAACGCTCACAAAAATGGTTAAGAAAGGAAAGAGGATTGCAGAAGCTACTATGTCTGAGGATTCAGACATGCTTCCACTCTTCTCTGATACCACATGCAATAAGGATGGCAGGACTACAACATGGGAGGCAATGTATAATTTATTGGAGGAAGAAAACCCAAAGGTCCTGGAAACCAAAGCAACATCATATGCCGAGGAAAGTTCTGATGCTTCTTATTTCGAAGAAACATGTTCTTTCCTGCACAGGATAGCTACAAAGCCGAAAACCTTACCATACATGGATATGGTAAGATGGATTATTGATAATGTGGACATTTCAGATAGAACATTCAGAAATTCCAAGCATGAAGTCATGGGGTCATTTAAACCAGACAATTTATGCCAAATGTACCATCTCCTAGAGCCACAAAAGATCTATGATAAAACCTTTATTTAGCATTTTCCCAAATAAAATGAACTCGATGGACATTATGCAGAATTGGAGGTCTAGCTCCAACAAGTTCAGGTGGGAGAAAACTGGTAGGTACCCCATTGAACCTTTGTCAGCCCCACATAATTTTGCAGACGCAATGTTATGTAGGCTGTTTGGAAAAGATGATACCACCAAGTTTTCTATTGAATGGGTTCCATTGATTGATGTGGTTTTTAATGCTATAATCATGAACTAAAGTAATATTTTGTCTGACAATTTGACTATGTCCATTAGAGAATACATGGGTAATAGACTTATCTCCACTCAGGTTATCCCTGCCTTTTACATGAGTGCTTATGTTATGGATGCTATATGTTTTTGTTCACATTTTCTAAACATGGGTTGGAAATGGACTTTAAAGGATCCTACTCCCATCCATGTTTAGCATAAAGTTTTGTGGGAATCATGGTTTACCTCCCATTTTTATAAAATTTGTCATGGTCTTATGTTGCCAATTTACCAGGCCATTTTTGATAAGAAATCCCCCAAGCTATCAGAGGAAGCAAAGGTAGACATATTTCTGGTGGCAAGATGGTTTGGTGAGGAATTATTTACTTATATCAGAGTTTTTGGGAGTATTACAGCTCCGCATGTTCTTTCATATTATGTTCCCGATAAATTATTGGCAAGAGAGATTTCCTACCAAACAGTAGGCGATGGTACTACCAAAACCCTTAAAGAACGAAAGAAGTCCATTTGGTTGACCTTCCTATTGCAATGTGGTGCTTTCGCGTTACATGATATCAGGCACACAATAAAAGATATACAAAACATCACATCTCTAAATCCCCATGTTACATGATATTGGGCACACAATAAAAGAGATACAAAACGTCATGTCTCTAAATCTAGCTACAATGCCAGGCAGACAGTATGGGTCACCAAGAATTTCACTGCTATGGTAAAACTCAGACAATTTATTCATGATGATGGTGAGTTTGATGATATCCTTGAGCAAGCTGAGATATTTTCACAAGTTTTACATTTAGCATCAATGAAATTGGACCCAACAGACCTCAACCACTTCCACATATACATATATAAAAGACTGGCAAAGGTCCCTTTGGACCTATTACAGATTGAAGAAATAAGAGAACCTATTTTTAGCATAAGCCTGGAGGAAAGTTCCAAGCACAATTCTGATGAGGAATCTCAAGAGAAGTCAGTTCAAGGTTCAGAAGACCCTGAAAACCAATATGATAATAAGGAAAGAAGCCCCGAGGAAGACCCTGAGATGGACACAGACAAAAATGCTGAAGAAATGGCCAAAAAGGCCTCAACTCAAGAACACATAGAGACTGGCTCCACACAGGTTCAAACAGAAAATATCATAGTCATTGATCTGGATTGGGAATGGGAGAAATTTAATAAAAAGCTACAAATGCCACAAACAGAGAGAGCCCTTGAACGAACATCTTGATTTCAGACCCCAAAACACACTCAGCAAGTTATAAATCTAGAAACAATAATAGAAGAAGTTATAACTACTCAAGATATTGAAGTCATCCTAGCACACGCAACTTCAGAAATTGTTTTAAAGATTGAGGAAATACCACAACCGGACATATTCTACAGCCCAACACATAAGGCTATAGTAAAAAAGCAAAGGAAGAAAATAAAATCGGATGCATTAGCAACAAAAACTCTTGGAAGTGAATCAATGGAGGTAGTATGGAAAGACACCCCCATTGATCCATAAAAAAATCTTACAAATCTATCACAATTTGCAGGTGCCTATGCAATTGTAGCAATTGATAAGGAAACAAAAGTTCGACTTTTTCTTAAATAAAAAGAAGAAAGAGTTCAGCTGATGGAACAACAACTTGAGTAGGAAAGATAGAGCACCAACAGGCAAGTGGAAATGAAGATGGCATAGATTCAACAATATTTTAAGCAAATGAGAGTATAACATCAAATAGACATTACAGAGAAGAACTCACAAATTCACAAAATTCAAGCTATAATGGATAAATTCAAAGACAACCCTCAAACAGATGAATTCATTAAAGAAGCACTTGAATTAAATTCTATGTTGTCACAACAGCAAGAAAAGTTTTACCAAAGAATCTCATCGATCAATCCGTATTGTGAAACAAGTGATAAATTAACCAATCAAGTGGTTGATCAAAGATTAGAATAAGAAGAGATCAATAAAAAGATTTTAGATTTTATTTCTTGGCAGGAATCTGAAGAAGGAATAAAATCTGATCTACCAAAGATCGATTCCCAAAAGAATATCTTATTCGCATATTGGGACATACACATAAAGCAAGCAGAAAGGGCAGCAACAAGAGAAGCTAGTACAACAAATAATATATATGAGGTTGTGAACAAAAACCCTGACATTTCCAATCTTATCAAAGAATGCAGGCCAGAATCTCTCCCAGACATTAAACAGTTAAAAAAACAGTGGAAAGAGACTATCAAAACAAATGCAGAGGCAATCAAATAACTGTCTAAGCTTGACTAGGAAACCTACTCGCAGTTTATGGTAAAACCACACAGTCATTGGATGACTATGTGATGTCTAAAAAATTCCACACTAAAGATGGTGCCACCTCTCACTGATGATGTATTCACAACACAATTGAGATCTAGAGTTGGCCAGCCACCCTAGGTGAAGCCAAACATTTGCAAACTCAAGGACCGAATGGCTGAATAGGACCATTCAATTTGAGGAAGCTTGTCATTATTTTAATTTCTATTTTAGTATTATTTTACTTATTCTAAGGACGGTTGTTTGAAACCTCCTCAACTTTTTATGTAATAATCTATTTTTGACACATAATTTGTATTATTTAAACCCCTCTCATGCACTTAGAGAGGGATCCAAAATTTTATCAAAAACACTTTGCAAAGGATTGCACTTCTGTATTTTTGTGACTGTTTTGATGACATAATTAGAACAAGATCTTGATTTTCTTAGAGATTGAAGCATACTCGATTGAATTTTCACTTCTGTACTCTTAGAGTATATTTAGTTGAAAAGACGTAGATCAATATTTTTGACCTTATGAGTAGGACCTTTCATATATGGTACTTCTATCTTTATGATAATGTTTTTTTTTATGAATTAGTAGTAATCTTTCTTATATTGTGTTATGTATGAGATCTGAGTTATAGTTTGACATTAAAGCACTTTTCTATAAATGTTTCAGCTGTAATTCCTTATTGAATACATGAGCAATTGATATATGTGATATATTTTCTATAATTATTTAGTCAAAATAATTATCATTAACGATTTCTTCTCTTATATAATTTGAATGATCTTTATTACCTTTTTCTTTAAGATATTTTTGTATATCACATTATTTGAGTTATTCCCGGGTATAAATTAAGATATAGGTTAAAATAGAGAGATGCATGTGTTTGTTATTTAATTAGATAATTTTTCGTTAAATCATTTCCCATTGCATCTTATATCAACCCAACATCATCATCATATCAACTCTTACTAGGAAACTAGTCCCATTATCCCAAGTCGAAGCCACCATATCAAACAGAAAAAGAGATGCTTTTAAGGTCTGGACCAAGTGGTTATCCCCCATGTTGTTGCAAGGGAATTCCATGGATTCAATAAAACCTGAAGTACTTATTGAACCTTTTGAGAAATTGGATTTAGGCTTCGTTGGTCCAATCAATCCACCGTTAAGACAAAAAAGTTACATTCTTGTTTGTAGAGATTATGTCACAAAATGGGTAGAAGCTAAAGCACTTCATTTTGCTACTGATTTCTGTTTGAGGATATTTTCACTCATTTTGGTGTCCCAACGAAAATAGTGACTCAATTTACATCCAAGTTGGTACTGAAGATAATGGAGGAGTACAAAATTAAGCGTAGGAAAACTCCATATCATCCACAAGCCAATGGACAAGTTGAATCTACCAATAAAGTAATTGAAGCAATTTTTTCACTTAAAGAAATTGGATTTGGATCCCTCTTGTCTCATGCTAGATTTGTATTTAAGATAGATCTATGTTGGTTAAATCCATATTCGTTAGCACCTATTGGCCTATATCAACCACTTTAAATAATATGGTTGTGCATGTGATTGATATATACCTATTGGCATATCAACCACATTTATTAATGTCTATTGACATATATATTTCAATTTCGTGTGGAAGTAGGTTGGTTGAATAATGGATGAGATTAAATATAGGGTGCATATGCATGGAATATGCTTCTTCGGAGTCGAGAATCCATGGCTTTGGCATGAGGGAGCATGAAGGGATGAGGATAAAATATTTGAAAGTAAGAAAATTTGGCAGCGCCTAACCAGCCATATATCGCGTATTCAATGCACCCAGAGATGCACGAGAGATAATTCGTTAACACACGAATTTGAAAACTCGTCACTAAATAAAAAAAAGCAATTTGCGTGTTACCGGGCTATGTCCCGTGCATCTCCGGGTGCATTGAATACGCGGGCTATGTCCCGTGCATCTCCGGGTGCATTGAATACGCGATATATGGCTGGTTAGGCACTGCCAGAAAATTTTACCGATTGTGACGCATGTGTAAATTGAATCTAAACGGAGGGATGTGATTTCAACCCACTCAACACACTACACGTTGCCCTGATTGTCATTTGGTGTCCCAAGTGGATCGAGTGGAGATTGATGGATAGCGAAACTGAAACGCAACGTCTGCGATCAACCATACTGGTGATGGCGATGGATGGTCGTGGAGGGATGCAGTAGGCCACGACCAAATAAGCCCGAGGTGACGACTCCTCTATTGAAGCCACTATCAAATATCCAATGCTTGCTTTTTTTTGTTTCTTGCGTGTAATTCCCAATCCTTCATTGTTTGCCATGAATACTTTGTTTGTCATGAATCCTTCGTTTGCAGCGTCATGTAATAGGTAAATTTTAGTAAATTTTTAATAGCAGTGTAGTCTTCGAAGTTGATGGAATAGACGTATTGCTCGGATCACTCCTGTATTCTAGCTTCTTGTTTGTTGTTGGTGTCGGAATTGTTTGGTCATGTGGTGATCGGTTCAAGTCAGACGCTCTGTGTTTCTTTGATCTGTCAGTTTCGTCAGACTCAGTAAGAAATCGAAACTCATATTAAATGCATTCATGAAACATATGTCGTTCTGTTTATTCCCCCGATTACATTCATGAAACAACTTACCGATTTTCTCTTCTGCTTTATATTTAAGAAAATATGCTACTAGACCTAGAAAACAACAACTGGACCCGAGCGGATGCATGCCGAGGTTTAATTCTTTTTCTCGGAGGGGCAATGATCTTCATCAAGGCCGAGTGGAAAAATATTAAGTTCAATATACGAATGTTAGAGTTGTGTTTGCAGATAATTACAGCGTTGTTCTCAAAATTTTACAATGTCCACAGAAGTTAAATGACTACTCTGCTTAGTTATGGAACATTCCATAGTTGCATCAAAATCATTAGGATGCCCTAGCGCATTTTTTTTAAGAATGCATTGATCAACCTATATTTTTAACACGTCAAAGATAAAAAGGTAGAGATTCAAAGTACATACAAAGATTTATCTTCAACTTTGAGGCCTCAGGAAGTTAGGAATGTGAAAAGAACATATAGTTCCTTCGAAATTCATTTAGGTTATTGAGACATTATTTGTTTGGTATTTAGAATGCCATATTCCAAAAAAAATTAATTATATTTAGTAAAATCTCTTTAACTCTCAATGGATAAATAAGAATTCAATGGATAAATAAGAATAAAACTCTCCATGGATAATTAAGGATCAATGTTTTTTATACTTACATCTAGAAACATCCCCTGGAGTGCAATCGCAGATGTCCTCAAATCCATCCCTCCTCTTGAATGTGTTCTCTCTACCATGATATTAAAATATGCACTCCTCCTGACTGGGATTTTTTCACTGTAATATTCAAATCCATCCATCCTCTTGAATGCATAATATGGTGATTTCTCCATATAGAAAAAATAGTGCAGAATGTGTTTATGTATTCTTTTAGAATTTTAAAAAGTATATATTTATAATATCATATACAAATTATCTCCATAGTTGCAACAATATTTAAAAATTATCTTCGTACCTCTTAAGGTTATAAGAGTCTGAATATTTCCGAACATGCTAATTACATAGCATAGAATTAAGCATAAGACATTTCATTAAGTTAATATATCGTTGACAATTTTTATAAATGAAGAAAAAAATTTGCAATACACGGTATAATCAAGAAAAATTCAAACGTCATCCACTCCATAGGATTCAACCAATGATAATTGGCCATGTGTCAATATGTTTAAGTTTTAACCTATCAAAGTGTTATTTTTCGCTAATATCAAAGTGTTATTTTTCGCTAAAATATAGAGGCAGTAGTAGAAAATTGCCCTGGTAAAATTTGTATCCGAGTTTTATCTTTTTGTTAGGTTGTATTTGTTTTCCCCATAAGGTAGAACAGTAACCTTGACACGAGTCCTTTCAAAAACCTAACGAGGTGGGTTTTTAGATTATGATTATATATATATATATATATAATTGATGATTTTTTTTTTTTAATTTACATATTTTATTTATTTATTTTTTTATTTTTTTCTTTATTTGAATTTATAATTTTATAAAACAAATCATGAAATTATAAAACAAATCATATTATATATATTTTTTGAAAATAATTGTTTTTAATAATAATAATAAAAATAATTAGTTTATTTTTAATTATTATTATATTATTTTATTTTATTTATTTCAATTCTCTGATTAAAAATGTAGAAGACATCCATGTCTTCAACCATATTGCAAATTTTTTCTTAACGAGTACTAGCGTGACTCTGACCACAAACCTTTGTCTTTATCCCTCAATCTTGTTATGCATACCACCCACATGCAAGAGAATAGTGAAAGCAAAAGTCACATTCACTTCAATAGAAGTAATGTCGTCCTTTTCTTAAGGGATTTGGAAAGGAATCTAGGCTTCCTAACTTATAATAACAACATTGATCAAATCTATTACCATTTTACTACTACCCTTTCCACCACCATTAGAAAATTCTCTAATAAGACTTCATATAAGAAAAACAATAGAACTTCCAATCCTTGGAATGACAAAGACTGTAAAATTGCCAAGAAAGCAATCAAAGACGCCCCTAATGAAAGAATTAAGCTCCAAAATATAAGTATATACAAATCTCTCATTAAGAGAAGAAGAGGTCATATATTAATAAGAGACAAGAACATCTTCTCCACCTTTCTAAAGCTACGCCCAGAAAGTTTTGGCGGAACGTGCTTGTTCATAAAACTAAAGATAATCATTCTATCCCCCTAGAAAATTGGGATAACTATCTTAAATATTTGTATGACTCTCCAGACACCATGGGTGCCATCTTAAACACTCCTATTAAGGATGATATTTTTCTAGGGAAGATGTTGAGTTTAGGATTAATAAGCTCGCTAATGGGAAAGCCAAAGATATTGAAGGTTACCAAGATGAGATCTTTAAAATGGAAAAGTCTATCCTCATTACTCATCTCCACAAGCTTCTCAATTTGGTTGCAAAGCATGGCTTGCCTAAGCTTTGGACGCAAAGCCTTATTGTGCCTATCTTCAAAAATGGGGACAAAAGCATGCCCTCTAACTATAAGACCATTATGATTAGCCACATCCTATGCTATGAAACCAGCTCACAAAAAGATAGAATAGATAGATCAATATCTTAGAAATAAGCCTCTTCGAGGGGGCAACCTCCTTTACATTACACAAATGAACAATTCTTGGATGATACAAATGACAAGACCTCCTTTCTATATATAGGAGTCTAAGGGATCATAATATAATCAGAGCCGACATAACAATAATAATGTAAGGGCACAATAATAACAATAGTGGGCTTCTATGGGGAAAAATAATAACAATATAGGGACTACATGGGCACAATAATATAATAAGGGGTTGTACTAATAACAATAAGGGGTTACACTAGTAGTATAGGGACCTAACATGCCCCTCTCCTTCAAAAAGTGTTGTCCTCAACGCTTGAGTAGTAACTTGATGCTTCTGTATAAATTCTTGTCCGCCCATGTGGAATCTTCAGCGGGTAAGTTCTTCAACTTAATGAGACACTCTGAAATTGATCTATTTTGTAGCTTTCGATTTCTTGGTTCTATGACTGCTTCAGGTTCCAATATGATTTTTCCTTCCTTGTCAAGTGCTCGCAATATTGTTTGAACTGGGATCTTCTGCAACTTTTTAATGAGTTCCCACTGCTTTAGGCATATGGATATATGTAAGGCTTGATGTTTGGAGGAACACTTCATGGAATCAAATGAATAGCATGATCATGATCACGAATAGGTGGGAGGCCTTTGGGAGTCTCAAATACCTTGGAATGATTGTCCAAAACATTTTGGAGATCAGAAGAAACACATGATTTCGATGTGGGATCCTCTAGTGAACATAATTGTGTAATTACACCCCATTGTTCTTTATTTAGTGACTTTGTCATGCTGTTAAAGTTAATTATCTTTCCAGGTTTTCCTTCGATACCCCTTAATTCAACTTCCTTTCCTTCCCAAAAAAAAGGTTCTTGAAAATTAAAAGCTATCATACCCAAAGATTGTAGCCAGTGGACTCCTAGTAAAACATCAGCACCACCCACTGGAATGGAAAGCATTGGGCTATTCAATACATATTCTCCCATGGATAGCTTGATATTATGGCACTTTCCAGAGTAATTTATTGTTCCTCCACTTGCAACCATCACTTGACACTCCATTGCTGGATATAGCAAGCAATTCAATTCCTTGGCTATCTTACAATCAATAAAATAATGGGTACTACCCGAATCAATCAACACTCTTACCTTTTTCTTCTTGATATTTCCTTATTTGTTGATAGTTTGAGGAGTGGTAATTTTTTCTAATGCATTACAAGATATGGTCGGATTAATTTCTTGAGACTCAATGTGATCTTTCAATTCTTGAACATTTTCCTTCTTGATATGTCCTTCTATATTGATAGTTTGAGGAGTGGTAATTCCATCCAATGCATTTCAAGATATGGTCGGATTCATTTCTTCTTTCTCAACGTGATCTTTCACTTCTTTAACATTTTTCTTCCTGATATGTCCTTCTATATTAAAAGTTTTAGGAGTGGTAATTCTTTCCAATGCTTTACAAGATATGGTCATATTCATTTCTTCTTTCTCTGGGGTTGGTTCCTGGTGTATATACTCTTCTTTTGAAGTTTCTTGGTCATTTTCTTCCTCCTCTCCACAATCAATGTAAAATAATTTCTTCTCAACACACTTATGACCTTTAATGTATTTGTTATCATAATTGTAACAAAGCCCTTTTTCTCTTTTTTCTTCCAATTGTTGTGGTGTAACCCTTGTAGGTTGTAGAAGGCTAGGAGAAACAACACTTCCATCTTTATAGTTGTGAGGGGTAGACTTCCTTGTTGCCATAATTTTTCTTTCCACTTTGTAACAAAGCTCTTTTTCTCTTTTTTCTTCCAATTGTTGTGGTTTTGCTCTAATGAAGGTGTTGCTCTTTGTATCCTCATAATGTGCTATCATTTCCTCCGTGAAAATTGATCACGTAACAAGTTGTTTACATAACAAAGCTCTTTATACCATAAAAAATGATCCGGTTCTAAATATGAAGATGCAATACATACCTTTTGTAATAGTGGTACACCATGTAGATCAAAATATTGCTCCATCTGTAGTATCCAATTTACTGGATCCTTTCCATCAAACTTCCTCATATCGCCTTTTCTTGATTTCAGGAGCTCGATATTGAAATGACTGTAACTCTGTAATTTCAGATCTCAAAGTTCTGAAATTGTCTCCCGTAATAGCCCTCTAAGTCCTCTTTCTAACTCGACAAGTCTGATTAGAATTTGATTCTCCAAGAAAGAGTTATGCCCAATCTCCTAAGATGACCTGATTATATAATGTTTCAGTAGAGAAAACTTGTATGACATGCCACGTGTCACTATTTCGACCTTCGGATCTGAAAACTATGCACAGAAAACTATAGTCCATCCTCTTTCTGTAACTTCTTATGAAATTTCAATTTGTTGCTCAGAGAGAAAGTTATGACGATTTTCCCAAGGTCACCTATTTAGGATGTAATTCAGGAGTCTACAAAAACCCTAACTTCCTTAGATCATATATCCAAAATATAGCAAGACAAGATCTGAAATTTGGACCTGAGATTCAGAATGATTTCTTCTCAAATGGGTTTTTTCTTTAGCTTCTGAAACTTCGTAGCGAAAAGGTTATAGTGAAAATACCATTATGACCTGTTTTAGATGAAATTCTAGAGCCTGCAAAAACCCTACCTTCCTCAGATGATATCTCCAAAAATATAGCGAGACAAGATCTGAAATTCGAACACACAGTTTAGCAAGAATGGTTTTCAAATGGGTTTTTTTTTAGCTTCTGAAACATCGCAGAAAAAAATTTATAGTGAAAATACCACAATGACCTTTTTGGAGCAGTGAAACCCTAGAATCCAAAGCTCTGATACCAAATGTTATGAAACCAACTCACAAAAATATAGAAAAGATAGATCGATGCCTTAGAAATAAGCCTCTTTGAGGGGGAAACCTCCTTTACATTACACAAATGAACAATTCTTGGATGATACAAATGACAAGATCTCCTTTCTATATATAGGAATCTAAGGGGTCATAATATAATCAGAGCCGACGTAATAATAATAATGTAAGGGCACAATAATAACAATATGGGGACTACATGGGCACAACAATATAATAGGGGGTTGTACTAATAACAATAAGGGGTTACACTAGTAGTATAGGGACCTAACATCCTAGCCAAGCTTTATGGGCTCATTCTGGAAAAAAAGATTAGCCTTTGGACTGAGAACTAGGGTAAGGGCGCTGAAGGGCATGCTGGTTTTAGGAGACATAACTCAACCATCGACCACCTTGTCACCCTTGGGATTATCGTGAAGGAATTTCACAATAGTAGAATTGACATCTTTTGTTGTCTTTTGGAATTTCGAAAAGATTTCGATACTGTCCCCCAAGATAAGCTTTGGGCGAGGCTTGAAGAGATCATGGTTCCTCCTGAACTGAGGATTATTGTGATCCACCTCTACAAGACTATCATTTCCAAGCTTAAGACCAACGAAGGGTGGTCTAAAGATATTAAATGTAATATCGGGGTTAATGAAGGTTGTCCCCTTTCCCCTACCCTTTTTGGTATTTACATCGATAAACTAAACGAGTGTCTGGAAAATGCGGACTGCAAAGGCATGGAGCTCGGTGGTATTATCATTACTCTTTTCCTTTATGCTGATGATATCTTTATTCTTGCAAGGATCCATGATGAACTAGACAAGCAGATTGAGACTCTTCATGTCTACTGCTCCAAGATGGGTATGACATTTAATACCGAGAAGACTAAAGTCATGACCATTAAATCCAAAAATATCACCCATGGTAGTTTTGTCTATGATAACTATTGTCTTGAGTAGGTTTCTTCTTATAAATATTTGGGTATTCACTTTCCTCATCAACTCAACTGGAACTATAGCATCGAGAAAAGAATTATTGGTTTTTGGAAAGCTTGTTATGAGCCTGAAAACAATTGTAAGTCAGTTAATCTTTACATTTGCAGTAAAAAAATGTTCCTCTTTGAGATGCTCATCACCCCTATTATCTTATACGAATGTGAAGTTTGGGGGTGCAGTGTATCTAGGGAGTCATGGAGAACAATTGAGATGATCTAAAATCAATTCGTAACCTATAAACTCAAGGTCAAGGGAAATAATCCCTATCTTATCCTCTTGATCGAAGTTGGCATGTCCCCCATTGAAAGTGTGGCTATGTTTAAATATCTAATGTATAAGAAGAAGATTCACAATATGGAATCCAAGAGGCTCCCAAAAATTGCTTCTAACTTTAGTCAAAATCCCCACCTGTGCCTCAAGCATGGGTTGCGTTAGGATGCTTAGTCTTGGCTAAACCTTTGGGGGATTAAGGAGGAGATCATCGTGGGAAGAAAGGATAGTATCAAAGAGACTATTACCTCTAGTTTTAAGGACAAGATGTGGGATGCTAAGGAGCTAGAGGGTAAAAGAAAGCTAAGGTACTATAAGGAGCTGATCAATCCCACCCTCGATAACCAAAATTATCTCTCTATGTTCACTAGCACCAAGAATAAAATGAACATGATTAGAACTAACTCTCATGAGCTTCGGAGTGAGACCTGATGGTGGTCTACTCCAAAGACTCCCTGGGAGGATAGAATTTGTCATATTTCTAATACTAGGAAGGTGGAAGATGAAAAGCACTTCCTTTTAGACTACACAGCTCTTGCACATATCCACTCTCAATTCCATATAACCAGCCAAACCTCCAATCTTCTTGACTTATTAAGCTAACCCATCTATAGTGATCTTCGAACGCTTCTTTCCCTACTCTTTGATCATAGAAACAAGATTTTGAAGAATGAAAATTGGACTCTCTTTTTTTGAGGTCTGATAGACCACATTCACCTTAGTGGATGTTAATCATCATCATCATCATCATCAATTATTTAAAAATAATTAATTATAATTATATAAAATTAAATATAACATATTTAATTATTTAAAAATATTTATATATAATTATATAAAATGAAAAATATAGTTTATATTTAAATATATAAAATGAAAATTATATATATTTTATAATTTATAATTAATTATATGAAATGAAAAAGAAAAAAAATAGATAGATTTATAATTTTAAAATGAAATAATTTTTTTAATTATTTAATCTTATGAATCAAAGAGATTAATAAACTCAAATGGATTATTAATATTATAAATCAAAGGGGTTATTATTATGACCTAAGGGATTAATATTATAAAATTTGAGGGATTGATATTGATATGAATAAATCCAAGTGATTAATAAACCTAAGAGATTTTGATTATTATAAACCCAAGGGGTTAATATTATATACTGAAGGGATTATTAATATTGATATGATTGATAAGCACATTGATCCGGATTTAAACAGGAACGCAACAAATTACAAAGATAACCATATACACAAAGATGCAGCGGAAATAATACTTCATTTCATTAATGGAAAATACTGACATATGCTTACAACCAGAAATGGAAATAAACCAGCTAGGGCGATGGTAGCTTATCTCTGAGAAGAGATGTGATGGCTACATGCCTCTGAACTGTGTTAAAATGAGGCTCGAAGGCCTATTTATTGTTGAGAAACAACGGAAAACCCTTAACATTCCAAAACCTAACCCTAGGAGATGAAACGCCAAACTGTGGGCCCCGTTTGGGGGTAAATTGGTACATCAACTTCCCGGGGTCGTAACTTTGGCATATGATCTCCGTTTGACGTGTACAATAGCTCATTAGAAAGATCTATCCGAGCACTATCATTTTTGGAATGGGCAACATCGGTCCATCCCATGGACCCATGTTGCCCCCGAATTCCCCAAAAAACATCGTTCAGGGCCTCAAAACGGTTCTAGAAGTTCAGGACCCGAAAAACTGCTAAAAATAGTAAGTTGTGCTACAATTAAGGAAACTGAAAATGCTGAGAAAGACAATGGTGGGGGTCCAGGTGGACTTGGCAGGTGGCCACCAATATCCACCTGGATCATTCCTCCCCCCTTAGGAAGCAATGGTCCCCATTGCGTTGAGCTCCTCCATGAGATGAGGAAACTTCTGCTGAACTTGTTCCCTGGTGAGCCACTTGCCCTGCTGAAGGAGTTGACCTGCTTTGACAACTCGATACAGTTGGATATTCTGTTGGCGAGTGTTCTTGATCTGTGTGTCCATGATCCGATCAGTTGCAGCTTGTTCCATGCAATCTGGATTTAATTCTGTGGGTCTGAGCTGTTCTGCAATGTCGGATGTGTCTAGCAATGGTGGAAAGTATGGCCGAAGGCAGTCCACATTGAACACTGGGTGCAGGCCAAGGAATGGGGGAATGCTGAGCTCAAATGCATTGTCTCCCATAGCCTTAGTAATGGTGTAAGGACCATATCGGAGTGGTCTCAATTTCCGATAGGCTCTAGTAAGGCGTTCCTTTTGCAAATGCAACCAGACTTTGTCGCCCACCTGAAACTTGTGTGGCACCTGGTGTTGATCATGTCGCTGCTTGTACTTGGCATTTGATTTCTCAAGAATGTCATGGACCTGCTGGCGAATATGTTGGATGCGCTCAATGAAGCTGGTGGCCTTATCTGTTTCGGACTGGACATGAGCTGAATTCATGTGAGTAGCTGCGAGGGGCATGGCCACATCAATGGGGCATAGTGGCTGGAATCCCAAACCCACCTGAAAAGGGCTATGGCCAGTGGAGCTGTGAAGAGCTCGGTTGTAGCTGTGTTGAACATAGGGGAGGCTCTCGTCCCATGTGCGTGGATGCTTTGAGTTATACATGCGCAGAATGTGCACAATCATCCTATTGACAACCTCTATCTGGCCATCAGTTTGAGGATGGAAGGCTGTGGACTTCGTGAGTTTGGTGTCCAGCATTGACCAGAGACTGGACCAAAATGTGTTGAGAAACCGGCTGTCCCGATCTGAGATGATAGACTGTGGGATCCCAAAGTGCACCCACACTCGTTCAAAGAAGAGTTTAGCAGTGGCTTCTGCTGTGATATTCTTCTTGCAGGCCATCATAATGGCCATCTTCGAGAACCTGTCGACGACCACAAAAACACAGTCATTTCCATGCTTAGTGGAAGGAAGGCCTGACATGTAATCCATGGAGATGGATTCCCAAGGTCGACTAAGGGTAGGCAACGGGGTATAGAGGCCGTGCTTCTTAATTGTCGGTTTGGCAGTGGCACAGGCAGTACATGATCGGATGTACTTCCCAACATCCTGTCGAAGATTCGACCAATAGAAATAATTTTGCAGTACTGCCACTGTTTTCTCGACCCCGAAATGCCCAGTAGCCCGACTGTAGTGTGCTTCCCAAATCATATTGGCACGCTCGCTTGAAGGAACACAAAGGTGACCGAGGTGGCATAATAGGGCATCCTGGAGGTGAAAATCTGCAACATGCCGACCCTCCAAGAGTGTCTGGTATGTGTGGCCGAATTCTAGGTCGCTTTTGTAGAGAAGTAGCCAATCAGAAGTCTCGTGCCCACAAGAGTTGAGCACAGTGGTTAGCGCCATGATCGGTGGCCGACTGAGGCAATCTGCAACATTATTGGTGCTGCCCTTTTTATACTTGATATTCAAGTGAAACTGTTGCAGGTATGTAGACCACTTCTGATGGCGATCATTCTGCAATTTCCCTTGGGTCTGTATGAACTGCAGAGGTCGGTGGTCTGTGTGGATGACCGTTTCCTTCCCCAAAATGTAATGCTTCCATTGTCGGTAGGCCTATACAATGGAATACATCTCTTTATCATAAGTGGGGTACTTCCGGACTGTGTCTGAAAGTGTTTCACTGTGATATGCCACTGGACTCAAGGGCCTTGAAATATGAGAAAATCCCAACACAAACCTGCGGTAGAAGTTGGCAAGACCTAGAAAGCTGCGGAGCTCTGTTAGAGTGGTTGGAGAGGGCCAATCCCGAATGACTTGGATCTTGGCTGGATCGACATGCACCCCCTGTTCATCAATGATGTATCCCAGATACTGAACCTGGGTCACGCCAAAAGTGCATTTCTCCAAATTGGCACATAGCTTGTGTTGCCACAGTGTTTGGAGAACCTGTCGGATGTGGTGGAGGTTCTCTTCCCAACTCTGGCTGAAGATCAGAATGTCATCCAAGTATACCACTACAAAGGAGTTGGTGAATGGCCGCAAGATGTCATCCATTAGCCTCATAAAGGTTGTAGGAGCATTCGTCAATCCAAAAGGCATGACCAACCATTCGAAGAGGCCCTCCTTGGATTTGAAGGCAGTCTTCCACACATCGGAGGGTTCGATTGGTACCTGGTGATATCCTGACTTCAGATCGATCTTACTGAAATATTTCGCCCCCTTTAGTTGGTCTAGGAGGTCATCAATCCGCGGGATCGAGTACCTATTACGGACAGTGATCTTGTTCAGCGCCCAATAGTCAATACAGAGTCTCCACGTCCCATCCTTCTTCTGTACCAACACGATCGGGCTCCCACAGGGCGATGAACTTGGACGGTTGTGACCTTTCTGCAGGAGCTCCTGAATCTGCCTCTTGATTTCATTGTTCTCCAGAATGGAGCGCCGATAAATTGGTCCATTGGGTAGCGGCGCACCTAGGGTCAGATCGATGGAGTGCTTGACTTGACAGTGCAGAGGAACCCCTGCCGGAGAGGTGAAGATGTCCTCGTACTCCTCCACAACCTTGTCCATCTGTAGATGTCGTGCAGAGGGACCCCGTTTGGAGGCCGCGGCCACTGTCTTCTTCTTTCCTTGAGGGCGTATCATCAGGAAAACAAATTTCCTGGTTTTGGAAATGATCTTACTGCATTGTTTCGCAGTAATCAAAGAGATGGCGGCAGGTGGTGCTACCTCTGGTATCCTGAACAACTTATTTCCCAATGTAATAATAACAGCACGGGGCCTTGATTCATACACAGCATGTCACTTCCACAAGTATGGTTGTCCTTGTAATACATCACAAACTTCAAGGGGAGCAATGTCACACAATACCTCATCCGTGAAGGGCTTGATGTTGTATGGAAGGCGACACTGTTGGCTCGCGCGAAGATCTCGTCCTTGATGAAGCCACCCAATGGTGTATAGTTGTGGATGTGCTGTGGTCAGTAAGCCCAACCGCTTCACGACCTCTGCCGAAATGAGGTTCTTTTGACTCCCGCTATCAACAATGAACTGTATCGGGGAGCCCTTTACCCACATCTGGGAGTGGAAGAGACGCTCCTCCTCCTCTGGATCTTCGGGTTTCTTTTTCTGGATATTTGCGGTAGCAACAGTGGTGCTGGGATCCGCATTAATGATCTGCTTCCCTTTTTCATACCCCTTATCGGGTTCTGACTCAGAGTCGGAACATGCATCTGATTCTGAAACCTTTAGCTCAACCACCAGTGACTGCTTGGCCCGACACTCACTTGTGTTGTGAGTGGAGCTCTTATGGAACTCGCACCATTTTCCAGTGTCCTTTCTCGGCTTCGCGGCGCTGTTCTTTGCTTGCAGCTTTGGGTGGTTGTCTTGGGCTGTCCCGCGTTGGCTTTGTCCTTTGTTCTGTGGTTTAGGGGCACCTTTCCCCTGCTTTGGATTCGCAGATCCAAAGTCTCGCTTCTTTTGTTTAAGCTTCTGCTCGACCTTGACGGCATATCGGTATGTTGCGCCGAGCGAGGGGATGTTTAGGAATTGTATTTCTTCCTGGATGTACTTGTGTAGGAAGCCACGGTATTTGAGTATCAAATGTTGCTCTGAGTCCTTGATACCCAACTTTGTGCGAAGGGTATGGAAAAGATTGGTGAACTCCGACACGTCTTGGTCCCTTCCCTGCCTCAGCGTGGTCCACTTTATGTATTCATCCTCATAGCTTCCGATAGGGTAGTACTGCTCCTTGATGGCATCACAGAACGAATCCCAGGTGGGTGCGGCTGAAAATAGTGAGCCAGTACTTTCATCCTTCTGCTCGCAGTAGGTTTCCCACCAGTCCTTGATGTGGGGGGCTGCTTTGAGAAGAGCAAAAACAATCTTTTCCCGACTCAAAAATTCATGAACAGAAAAATAACCCTCTAGCAGATTTAACCATTTATCTACGGCGTCTGCGTCTATCTGACCCTTGAATATGGGGATTTCAAAATTAACTTGTACCTTAAAGGGTGTGGCGTTTCCAGAGTAGCTGTTGGAAGCCGATACGTTGCTTCTGGGTAGCTGCTGAAGGATCTGGGCGAAGATGTCCATCATCGCGTTCCGTTGTCGCTCGAGGGCTTCTTCGAGCAAGATTTTGATGGGATCTCCTGCCCCCTCGTCTTTCTTCTCATCCGCCATGGGAGGCCGTCAGGATTTGCGAGGCTGGTCTTGCAAGGGTTCAACCAGTTCAAGCCCTAACTCCTTATATCCCGACCTTGTTGGGGACATGCAAGGAAAAACAGAGAAAAAGCAGACCGCTCTGATACCACTGATCCAGATTTAAACAGGAACGCAACAAATTACAGAGATAACCATATACACAAAGATGCAGCGGAAATAATACTTCATTTCATTAATGGAAAATACTGACATATGCTTACAACCATAAATGGAAATAAACCAGCTAGGGCGATGGTAGCTTATCTCTGAGAAGAGATGTGATGGCTACATGCCTCTGAACTGTGTTACAATGAGGCTCGAAGGCCTATTTATTGTTGAGAAACAATGGAAAACCCTTAACATTCCAAAACCTAACCCTAGGAGATGAAACGCCAAACTGTGGGCCTTGTTTGGGGGTAAATTGGTACATCAACTTCCCGGGGTCGTAACTTTGGCATATGATCTCCGTTTGACGCGTACAATAGCTCATTAGAAAGATCTATCCGAGCACTAGCATTGTTGGAACGAGCAACATCGGTCCATTCCATGGACCCATGTTGCTCCCAGATTCCCCAAAAAACGTCGTTTAGGGCCTCAAAACGGCTCTGGAAGTTCAGGACCCGAAAAACTGCTAAAAATAGTAAGTTGTGCTACAATTAAGGAAACTAAAAATGCTGAGAAAGACAATGGTGGGGGTCCAGGTGGACTTGGAAAGTGGCCACCAATATCCACCTGGATCACACATGCAATTAATATTGTAAACCCAAGGTATTAATATTCATAAACCCTTGGGATTAATATTATAAATGGATTATTGATGTTATAAACACTCGGAATTAATAAACCTAGGGGGTTATTAATATTAAAACCCAAGGGATAAATGTGGTTGACTATGTTAGCATTTAAAATATTTAAACATTAACACATGTTAATTATGGTTGACTATTATTGAGATGGTCAACTATAGTCAACATGTGGATCATAGTCAAGATTAGTCAACTTAACTACCATGGTGAACCATACTTAGCTCGAGAATCATGGTATGTATAAGTGACCTATAGTGAGCCATAGTGGATGGTCATGGTCAACCATGGTGAACCTTGGTTCAACATCACATTGTGACAAAGATTGTCTCAATATGAAAATCAACCATGGTCAACGATGATCAATCATGGCCATCAAAATTCAACTATGGTGAAACATGATCAACCATAGTCGACCATGATCAATCATGGTTTATAATATTAGTCTCTTGGGTTTTTAATCTTAATCCCTTGGATTTATCAATTCCTTGAGTTTATAATATTAATCCCTTGGGTTTAATATTTTTCTCTTGGGTTTAAAAGTTTGTCTATCATTAGGACATATTTTTTTACACACTTATAAAATTAATTTTTCTTTTTAATAGATCTCTTCCATAAATATGTGTAAATAGATTTCGAAATATAATATTAAAAATATTATTTTAATTTTAACAATACAAAACTATATTATTTATTAGAACTTTATATATTTTTAGATTTACTTATAATTATTCATTAATATATTTATTATTTTCATTTCAATTACATTAATTTTACTTTTCAATTTTAAAATTTTATGAATATAATTTTAGAAAAAACTAAATGAACCAATTAAAATTAAAAAAAATAATACTTGAATTATTTTATTTAATCTTATTAAACAAAATACTTTTATTGGAAAATTACTTATTTCTTTCTTATTAGACTATTTCATTGATATTATAATTCAAAATAAAAAATATATATAACAAATTCTCATATTCAACAATCAATATGACGATACGACAATCAATAAACCCAAAGGATTGATATTAAAAACCCAAGAGATTAATGTTATAATCCCAAGGGATTAACATTATAAAGTATCTGAATAATATTATACCTTATAAATATGAACCCTTATATTAAAAAAGCCAACGGATTAATACTAAAACCCAAGGGGTTTATTAATCTAAGAGTTCATATTCCTAGGGTATAATATTATTCATAGGGTTTATAATATTAATCCTAGGGTTTAATAAAGATTTCTTGGATTTATGATCATGGTGAACCATGGCCCAACGTCAAATTGTGACAAATATTGTCAATATAAAAATTAACCATGATCAACAATTGTCAAAAATTGTCAACCATGGTCTCATGATCAACCATGGTATAACGTCACATTGTGACAAAGATTGTCTCAATTTGGGAATCAACCATGGTCATCCATGGTCAACCATGGTCTAACATTGCATTTTAACAAAGATCATCTCAATATGAAAATCAATCATGGTCAATCATGGTCCAGCGTCGCATTGTGACAAAGATTGTGTCAATATGAAAATCAATCATGATCAACCATGTTTATTTTAGGGTTTATATACCTTGGGTTTATAATATTAATCATGTGGGTTTAATATTATTCGCTTGGGTTTATAATCCCTTGGGATTATCATATTAATCCCTTGGGTTATAATATTAATCTGTTGGGATTATAATATTAATCCCTTGGGTTTTAAATCAACCCCTTAGATTTATGGTCAACCATGGTCCAACATTACATTGTGAGAAAGGTTATCTCAATATGAATATCAATCATGGTCAAATGTAGTCAATAACCATGGTCAAATTGTGACAAATATTGTCTCATCGTCGAACGTCACATTGTGAAAAACATGGTAAATGATGGTCCAACGTTACATTGTTACAAAGATTGGGTTAATATGGAAATAAACCATGGTCAACCATGTTTACTTTAGGGTTTATAATATTTATGTTAGGGTTTATATATTAACATAATATAATATTTATATAATATAATATTAATCACTTGGGTTTAATATTATTCCCATGGGTTTATAATCCATTGGGTTTTTAGTATTAATCCCATCAGTTTATTTTTTGTTTGGTTTGTAATATCAACACCTTGTGTTTATTAATCTAAGGGTTCATATTGTTAGGGAATAATATTATCCATAGGGTTTATAATATTAATCCTTGGGTTTAATATAAATCCCTTAGGTTTATAATCATGGTCAACCATGGTCCAATGTCACATTGTGGCAAATATTATCTCAATATGAAAATGAACCATGGACAACCATTGTCAACCATGGTCAATCATGGTCAACCATGGTCCAATGTCACATTGTGACAAAGATTGTCTCAATATGGAAAGCAATCATGGTCAACCATGGTCCAACATCTCATTTTGACAAATATTGTCTCAATATGAAAATAAATCATTCTCAACCATGGTCCATCATTTCATTATGACAAATATTATGTCAATATTAAAATCAACCATGATCAATAATCATGGTCACATTGTGTCGAAGATTATATTAATATGAAAATGAACCATGGCCAACCATTTCGAACCATCATCAACCATGGTCAACCATGGTCTAATGTCACATTGTGACAAATATTGTCTCAATATGGAAATCAATCATAGGTAATCAGATCAACCATGGTCCAGCGTCGCATTTTGACAAATATTGTCCCAATATGAAAATCAATCATTGTCAACCATGGTCCAATGTGGTATTATGACAAAGATTATTTCAATATGAAAATCAACCATGGTTGACCATGTTTCTTTTATGGTTTATAATATTTATCTTAGGGTTTATATAAATTGGTTTTATAATATTAATCCCTTGGGTTTAATATTATTCCCTTGGGGATTTAGTATTACTCCCTTGGGTTTATTATTCTCTTGCATTTATAATATCAATCCATTAGTTTTATGATAAACCATCATCCATTATCGCATTGTGAGAAAGGTTTCCTCAATATGTAAATCAACCATGGTCAACCATGCTCCAACGTCACATTGTGACAAAGATTGTCTCAATATGAAAATCAAGCATGGTTAAATATGGTCAACCATGTGTATTTTAAGGTTTATAATATTTATCTTGAGGTTTATATACCTTGGGTTTATAATATTAATCCATTTGGTTTCATATTATTCCATTGGGTTTATAATCCCTTAGGGATTTAATATAAATCCATTGGCTTTATTATTCCCTTGGGTTTATAATATCAATCCCTTGGGTTTATTAATCTAAGGGTTCATATTCCTAGGGTATAATATTATTCATGGGATTTATAATACCAATCACAAGGTTTAATATAGATCACTTGGGTTTATAATCATTGTCATCAATGGTAAACCATGGTCCAATGTCACATTATGTGAAAGATTGACGTAATATGAAAATTAACCATTTTCAACCATCGTCAACCATGGTCGAATGTGCGACAATGATTATCTCAATATGGAAATCAACCATGGTCAACCATGGTGAAACATCACATTCTAACAACTACTGTCTCAATATGAAAATCAATCATAGTCAACCATAGTCCAACATCCCATTCTGAAAACGATTGTGTGAATATGAAAATAAACCATGGTCAACCATGTTTATTTTAGGGTTTATATACCTTGTCTTTATAATATTAATCCCTTGGGTTTATAATATTAATCCCTCAGGTTTATGGTCAACCATTGTCCAATTTGACATTGTGAGAAAGATTGTCTCAATATGAAAATCAATCATCGTCAAGCATGGTCAATAACCATAGCCACATTATGAAAAATATTGTCTCATGGTCCAACGTCACATTGTGACAACCTCGGTCAACCATGGTCAATGATGGTGCAAATCAAATTACTACAAATATTGTGTAAATATGAAAATCAACCATGGTAAACTATGGTCAACGATGTTTATTTTAGGGTTTATATACCTTGCATTTATAATATTAATTATGTGGGTTTAATATTATTCCCATGGGTTTATAATCCCTTGAGTTTTTATAATTAAGCCCTTGGGTTTATAATATCAATCCCTTGGGCCTTTTAATCCAAGGGTTCATATTCCTAGCGTATAATATTTTTCATATGGTTTATAATATTAATCCTTGGGTTTAATATAAATCCCTTGGTTTTATAATCATGGCGAATGAGGGGCCCTAGTATTTCATCAAGGATGCTGCAACTCCCAAGGCTCTCAACTTAAATTATCAACCCAGGGTCCATACAAACTTAGAGGTGATGGTGCTATATGCACACTAGGTCAAGTTATACTCATTTCATCCTTAGTCATTAGATCATATCAAAGTATTCAGATACCACTCACTCATATTACTACGAAGAGGATTTCCTATGAAATCATATCATGGTTTTAGGGAATGAACATGATTCTAACTACAAAAATGAAAATGCCATTCATAAAATGTAAAGGCTAATTGTACTTACATGAAAGGAATAGACTAGTCTAGTTGCAGAAGTAAACCATGATACTCTACTTGCACACTAATCAAATCAGTATTCTACTTGCATGAATCATTTATCTAATTGCAACGTGCTTGAAAAGGAGGAATTGAATATTCAAAACAACTTTGGAATTGAAAAATACTAAGTCTAATTCTACTTGTTGTCTTGTCTTTGTAGAGAGAAAAATATAGGATTGAAGTGGTCTTGGACTTCCCTTCATCATGTAATCAAAGCTTGAGATTCATTATTCAACCCTAAAATACAAGAGTCAAAGTCTAGGAAAAATCTGGTTGGATTTAAGTAGTGTTACAGCACTACTACAGGAAGTGCTACAAGAGGCCATGTTTTGCTACAAGAGGGGATCTGAGAGCGTTTTGAGGGAAATGAGGGTGTCTTGAAGGTGAATGAAGGTGGATGAAGGGTGTGGGACCCCTTCTATAAAGCCTAGTACCACTCAGAGGCCTATCTTTCACAAATTTTCATGCCAACGATGTTCTTCATTGGCCCTATAAGGGTGATCTCGGTGGTAGAGTTTGAGAGTAGTATGAGGTGTCCAAGAGGAAGATAGAATGGACTGAGTAGATGTGGATGAGTTTGCCAAGCCCTGCAAGTTAATAAAAATCCCTGCAGATCAGTCAAGTACATGCACTAAATGATCAATATTGCAGCAAAATGAATCAAGGTGGAAAAGATGAATTGAATTTTATTTCTTCAAGATCTAATATATCCTACAACATGCATCTAAACTAATTTCCAAATCAATGTTGCTAACTCCTAAATTGTAGAAACTAACAATGCAAAAGAATCTCAATCCAGAACTAAATAATTTCCAAGAAGTCATAAACACAAGTTTTTGGCTTGTTGTTGTAAAGTCTTTCACCACACTTTCCACAAGAGAGGTGTTAGTCTAACCTGCAACTACAGTTTTGAAATATAATCCTACTTAAGTAGAGACAAAAGTAAAATTAATTACAGAATAAAAAGAAAAATAGAATACAATAGAGGGACTAAATCCTCTAGGTTGGGTCCAAAATAGAGGATTACATCCCTCCAAAGCTAACTCAAATGGAGGCCAACAATAAACTTTACAATAACAGAAAATAAGAGCCACATACATTACATTGAAGATGAAAAGAACAATATCAAGCACTAGGCTCTCAAAATATATCCTATCTCCAACACAAGTTTAAATCTCAATGAGCCTTTAGGTTTGTTTATTTATACAAAATGTAGTTAAGGGAAGCTCCCTCGAAAGGGGGATTGCCTCCCTCCAAGATCTCGAAATTAATTGATCTGGTTCCCTTGGATATTCACATGCACTTGAGTTCCTTGACTGCTAGTGAATTTGAGTTGTTGGTGAGGAATATTTGATCTCAAGTAGAGTTGGAGAGTTAATTTAGTTGAAAATCCCTCCTATATTCTCTCTAGATGTCTCCAACAAGCCCTTACATAGTAAATATCTCCAAAAGTGCTTCTTTTACCTGCATGGTAATCACATTTGGCCATGAAATATGAAAAGCACCCTTTAGTCTTCCTACTATGCATATTATGGTTAAAAATACAAATTAATGTGAGAAAAGGAGAGTTTTAAGGGCTGGAGGATAACACAATGGGCCTCAAAATATACCTATTAATGGGATCCATCATCACCCCCCTATTTCTCACCCTTTGAGAAATGCATTCTCTGATGTGAATTTCATTGATGGCCCTGGTGGCTTCTCTGGCATCCCAAGGAATTTTAGATGGTGTGCCTTCTTATGGATAGAATCCTACATTTACCTCTATGTCTGCCCAATCCTTTTTTTCTTCTATCTGGTCTCTTCTTTCGTGTAGGCCCAACAGTAGGGGAGGACTGAATTTGATCCCTATCCAATTGATCTTAAACCTTTGCATGATTATTTTGTAGAGTGTGGTTCTCTCAAAGGCACTTCTTATTCTTTTTGGAGAATGGTACTCTCTGATTCACAAACTATGAGGCAGAGCATGCCATCTTCTTTGGCAAGCCTGCAAACTTTCTGTCCTCAACATCCTAAAGGTGTCCACAAAATGGAGGATAGCTTGTTCTTGGGTTTCCATATACAAAGGTGTCAATTTAGGACTAGTGGAGATGAGGTGGTGGTTATTGATGCTAGCCTTAGGGCTCACTAACTATTCTCTTATGTATAAAGGCTCCTTCTATTATTTTTCCATTACCCTCCTTACGTCTTCAACCATTTTTTCTTAATGGGTAAACCAAGAGGCTAGTTCCATTAGTTTCATTTCCCCCAATATTAATTTGGGGTCCTCGAAATTCATGTATTTGAGGATCATATTATGCATTAAGAACTTAGCCAGTTTGGCTTTATCCTCAATACTTTCCTTTTTCCAAAAGTCAATGAATTTTTTGTAGTCTTGGAAAGGTAGAGAGCCATACTGTGCTAATGTCCTTATCTGGAATTACAACAACTGCACCTTGAGAAATATATCATAGGATTTGGATGGTTTCTTGCATTATATGGCTTCCATGGATAAAATTTCCATAGTGGCAAGTTTTTTCTCTTTTTCTTGTAGTTGTTCTCTTAGCCTTTTCTTCTATGTCTATATCTTCTCCTTCATGGGTGACTCCCTAAGCCTTAAGTTACTCAATTCCTTGCTCATTTGATTCACATTTTCCTCCATGAGGCCCACATCTTCCACCTTCTTGGATCTTTCAATTTGTATCCATCTATGAGTCCCGCCTCTTTCCCTTTCTAACTTAAAGAAGAGTGATATTGCAAATTTCTCGGGTACAATCTTACCTCCTTCAACAAATTTACAGTGGGATTCAAGACTAGGTTGTGGATCTATCTCCTAGAGTTCTTGGGGACCTTCTTCTTTTCATTTTTATGTGGCTACCCCTTCTTGTAGCATATCTTGTTGCTCCTATAGCACTCCATGTTTCTCTTGTATCCATCCTTGTTTCTCCTGTAACAATCCTTTTTCTCCTTGTAGCAACCTTGTTTCTGTCTGTATCTCATATATTTTCTCTTGTAACAGGGTAGCTTGTGATTTGAGCCTCTTAGATGTCACTGCCCTAGTGGTGGGCCTTCGTATGGGTGGAAAATATTGCTTACCCTTGGCTTTAGGCGAGGTAACCTCCTCAATGTTTCCTTCACCAGTCCCACTTCTTCTCTTTTGTTCATTGATTCATCAATGATCACAATGAATTTTGAAGGAGGTTGAGGCTTCCCTTGCCTTACCCCAGTTCTCTTTCTCATTTTAAAATACAAGGGGCCTTGCCTAGGGTACCTTCTCTTTGGCTTGACAAATGTGCCTAATGTAGCCAATGTGGCAGCCACCTCTTGTTTTCTGTTTCCTAGTGAGGGACTTATTTTCTTCCTTTACCTTTCTATCCTTTGAGGTTTAGAGGAATCCTTAGGGTTATCTTCATCTACTCTTTGTTTCTCTCCCTCTTTTTCCTATGTTTTCGCTTTCTCCTCCTCTTCTTCCTTTTCTTCCCTACCCCTAGTTCTAGATGTTGTTGTTTCTTCTTACTATGTGGAGGTAAGGGCTTGTGTTTCAATCAAGATCTCCCTGTCCATGTCCACAAAGTCAGTCCATAGCATAGGGTTCCTTAGGTGGCTTAAGGCATCCATGACAATGAGCTTGTGGAGGCCATGATGAAAATGTGTTGGTGCTTCCCTTCCCTCACTTTATAGCTCATTTAAATGATGGACTGTAAGAGGAAATGTGGAACACTGAGCCTCCTTGGAATGGGTAACTTTGTCTAGAACCTTAGCTCATAGAGAAGCCTAAAGTGATAGGCATACATAATGCTCAAACTTGCCTCACAGGATATGTATTTGAGGATATGATAGGCCACTTCATCCCAAGGGTAGGGGAGGCTCTCTCTTTTGACTCCATTTTTTTCTTCCACGGGCTTCTCTTTATGGAGAAAGAAGTTTTTCTTGGTTGTAACACCTACTTCCTTATCCTCCTTGCCCCATAAAAATCCTAAGGCTATGGTGGCAACTCTGCTTAAGATATATGCATTTAAATGGATTGCAAGTCCTCTAACAATAGTAGTGACACTATTTTCTCCCTTACAATTGAGGGCCATGGCAAATTCATGGGTTACATCATAATCATACCCCTTTAATTTCTCGAAGAGTCCCATCCACTAGTGTCTTAGAAAAATGTCCCTAAAAAGGGGATATTGATGGATTCTTTTGGTCTCTGTGGGTTCTCTTTGATTGAAACCTCCTCACATTACTCCTATTTCCCCTTCTCTAGGTTATCTAAGGGAAATTTTCAATATTTTCCTCTTAGCAGTCTTGGGTGTAGAGGTAGTGGCTAATGCTTATATTTTTGTGTTATAGGAGGGAAAGGATGATACTCTTGACTATGGTCATAAAATTTCTCTTCTCGTGTCGTGCCTTCTTATGTGATAAATCTTGCACAAGGGTTTGTTACACGGTACCTGTATTAAGCAAAGTTCTTCATGCAATTACATAAAAATTAGAGAGTGAGGAGGCCACTTACCCATCCTAGGATGACTCTCTCATGTGCTACATGAGGGTTTGAGGAAATGTTCTAGTGGTTTTGGCTCATTTTCTCCCCTTAATTCATCCTTGTATCTTCTCTTTTTTGCTACTGTAGCACAATCCTCCTATAGTAGCTCCTGTAACACCTACAAACTCAACTTGTAGTAATTCAGTGGCACCCTAGGAAAATTTTGGTAGCATCTAGCTCATCCTTCAGTACCTTGGTGGGTCTCTCCAACTGTTTTATAGGAATGAGAAATTGTGCAAGTGTATTCGAGCCTTGTACTTTTATTCCCTTTTGTGGTAATGACTCGAAGCACCTTGATGACTTGGCTCTTGCATGAATTTCCCTTTTTAACCGTTTTCTCCACTCCTCATAATTATCACCCCCCTCGGTTTGATTTCCATATTTCATTGGTGGTTGATTGAATTTTAGTTTACTAATCCAAGGTGTCCAAGTTTACTGGCCACCTCTAGTCCATAAAAACTCCATTCACAATCATTAAACATAATGTTTTCACCATTATGTGCATAGGGAAGAGGTGAGGGGTGTCATACATGATCCTACATGTGATGTTGAATTGTTGGAGATGCATGCATTTTTTTATGATATGATGATCAATCTACTGACCCCTAGAGGCATTGAATTCTACTTTTTTATTATGCACAAGTCTTCATGGCATAATGATGTAGTCAACTGATGAAATTTTTCTTTCATGCAAACCTCTTTCTAGTATTCGATCTATTGTTATTGGAGTGGATGGATGACCTTACAAATTCTCCTTGGGGATGGTGTGACTCCTCTAGACCTTAGGAATGGTCTCTTAATGCCTTAGAGTGGTCAAATATTCATTCTGGAGCTGCAAAAGAAATTTGGTCCATGGTCTTGTTGGATTTGTGTAGGTAGCTATAATATTGTTCTCCTCCATGTATAAGTCACTCAGTCACTCCTCAAAACCTCATACTACCTTCAAGGATTTGGAAAAATCATAATGGCTCTCTGGACATGAACAAAATCTTCATAAGGTGATGAAAAAGGTCAAGGTAGAGTTCTCTTTCTATGCTTTTTTATGTATGGGTAGAAGTGGAATCTTGAGGATGAAATTGGCTAAATCGAATGGATGAGGGGTGAAGGAATTTTGGTGGACTTATCCAACATTTGCCAAGGAAAAGAAATGATATTTTGGCCCTTTTTTCAAGTGGATCTCCCTCCTGTAGCATTTCTGGTTGCTCTTGTAGCAATGAAGGAAAATCGTGTAGCAGTTAAGGATAGTCCTATAGCATTGTAAGAATGAGGCAAAAAATTGTTGAGCTGCTAGCTACATGATGGAGAGAGGTAGGGAAGTGGATGAATGAGGATGAAAATTCAATGGATGGCTAGGAAAAATAGATAAATTGACTATGGATCATGTCTTGCACCCATTGTCCCTTTGACTATCTAGAGTCCTACAAAAGAGAAATGTTAGTTGAATTGATGTAAGGACTCCTCCTTGTGGCTTATTACCCTTTTCTTTCTCTTTCTCTTTTTTTTAGACATGTAGCCTGCCTATGGAGAGGTTTTCAACCTACATGCCTACCCTAGGTGCCTCAGAGGAGGTTTTTACCTCGGGATCGTTTCATTTTTTCTTTTCTATTTTTAATTTTTCCTTATTTTTTTTTCTCTTGGGATGCCTCACAGAGGTTTTCAACCCTAGATTTGATCTTAAATTTCTCATGGAGGTTTTCATCTAGGCCCTTTATTTTTATTTTTTCTCTTTTTTTTAATAGAATCCTAGTGGACTGAGGACTGTGAGCCTCCCAATCACATTCAACCCCTTGCTAATTGAACTGATAAACTCTTTTATGGATAGAGGTATTTTGTACACCTTCAACCTGTAACCATTAACAAGTAAGGGAATACCTTACTTATCAATTGTTCTAATTTGAGAAGACCCATTGTCATGAGATATTTCCACTATATAGGGACCCAACCATCTTGTCATTAATTTTACTTTGAAATCCTTAAATCTGGAATCATATAGCATTGCCTAAACACCTTCTTGAAAATTATTCTCCCTAATGTTTTTATCATGCCAGATCTTCCTTCGTAGCTCGATTATCTCAATGTGTAAGAGAGCTTGTAGCCTGAATTCATCTAAACATTGGGTTGGAGAAAACTCTCTTCTTGTATTGCCGTGAGTTCCAAGTCTAATTGAGTTACCATCCTTAAGGTGTTGTATTCAAATTTAATGGATAGTAGGGCCTTTTATCCATAAACTAGTTTGAATGGAGTAAATCCAATGGTGGTCTTCCAAGTGGTTATGTAGGCCCAAGTGACTTCTACAATTCTATCTACCCAAACCCTTTTTTTGTTGCTAACAATGTTGGTCATAAAGTTCTCCAATGCTCTATTTGTGACATCCACTTTCCAATTTTCCTAAGGGTGATAGGCAATGTATGTCCTATTCTCGATGTGGTGCTACTTCATGAGGTCTTCGATCATATTTGAGGTGAACTGCATCCCTTGATGAATGACCAACTCTCATGGGAAACAAAACTTGTAGAAGATTTTCGCCCTCATAAACTAAACCACCTTCTTCTCAGTTACTTCCTTAACTACCTTTGTTTTAGCTTATTTATTCAGGAAATTAGTGGACATAATGATATGCTTCTTCTATTATGATGGGGGGTTTGTTAGCCCCTGAGGTGCAGTGCTACTATTTTTAGCGGAAATCTCCCCTATTTCAGCTCTAATAGCCACATCTCCTCTTGCTCTGCTTTGGCCATAAGCCAGAATTCAAAATACTACTATCGCATCTATAATTGCATCGGGTCCTGATCCAAATGGGTCCAAATATGCTCTCTAAGTCTTCAAAAGCCAGTAAAATCACGCCAAAGATCAAAACCATCACAGGAGAAGAACCCTTAGAATGGCAGAAAAACACTATCGGGAGGAAAAAAACCAAGGAAACAGTGAAAAAACTAAGTATTGGAAGTATAAACAGTGAAATGCACAGCAGCCATCAGATCTAGCTGATCAACGGTCTAAATCTGATTAGCGGGTTGCAATCGGCAGTCGCAATCGGCGGAGGCAATCAACGGATCGAGGGCAGAATGTGTGGAACTTGCGATGGCATTCAGCAATGCAACGTGGACCGTCGATCAAGCACACAGATCAATGGCCCACGTTGCATCGCAGGATCACTATCAGAAAATACAAGGAACACTTATCGGCCCAGGGCATGAGCAATATCCGATTGTGACTAATCACATCAGAGTTTCACAGAGGTGTGATTAGTCGGACCCGATGGCTATATAAATATTATTGCATTGATTTTGAGATCTATCAAACACCATTTTTAATGTATTTTTGTAGTTTTCGCTTATTAAACAAAAGGCGAAGGATGAAGCACCGGTGCCATAAGCTAGACCCGAAAGGGTTCCTTAAAGCCATTGTATACTTTTTCAGATCCACAGGCCATTTTTACGTTATTTTCACGTTTTTTAACGTATTTCAAAATAAAAAGGGAACACTGGGAATAGGCTATTTGCGACTTGCGATATCGATAAAGACAAACCCGATAGAGGAATAAACCATATTTGAGGACTTTTGAAGTCCGAAATGAACTATGTTTTGGCAAAATTTCACAGTATTGCAGCATTTCTCTGTGTTAACAGAAAGCAGAGGCCAGGAGACAGAGGCAAAAAGGATAAAAAACCACAACACGATGTAGCCAAAGCCAACATAAGTGATCATGGAGCATCACTGGCATGAGTGAGCTCCCTGACAGCATAGAAAATTACCAGAATGCGGTTACTCTGCTATTAGAAAAAGAAACCTCCAAGCTCATGCATGTCTAATCATGGCATCAAGTCGCTAAAGACAGAGGGGATAGATTAAGGCCTCTCGAGCCTTAGAAGGTTCGAGAGCATTGTAAAAAGCATATAAATGGCTTAAAGTTAGATGTATGAAGGGTTCAACTTTTGGAGACTATGGAGACTCAGCTCCTCTAGCTTCTCATTTGCATTCTAGCAATATAAGCTTCTTTTGTTGTTACATGTTCAATTCCCATTTTTTCTTCTATTCTAAGCTTGCACTTGAATAGGTTATTCATGTTTTCTTCTGTGTCTAATGCGAGATAACTGTCATCTTATCTTTGCATTGATAAATTATATTTGTAAGCTTAATTTGCTTTCTATAGCTAGCCATTCATATGTGTTTATGTATGCATCTGCTAGTACAATCAGTATTCTCCATCTATCCATTGAATCTATAAACTATTGAGCATTAGTGGTCTAAAGCCTTGTAAGGCTGAGGGTGTTTATGCATGTCTTGAATGAAAATAGAGCTGAAACAGTCATCTGACTTGATCCAAACCATCATCCATTCCAATAGTTCAGAGAACAATATTGAAGATTTATATGTTACCAGGCATCTCTGAGCTACAACCTAGGAGAGATTCCTAGAGTGATAACATAATTGGCATCGTTTCCGGGGAGATGAAAATGAAGCTCAGCTTCCCTGGGATATGACACAGATCCAACTTTGATGATAGACAAAGTCTGGACACTTTTTTGGTTGTAATCATCTATCTGGTGACTCTACTGGAGGACAAACCTCTTGGTGACTCCACTTCATAGTTTTGGCTCAGTTTGTGAGGCATACTTGGAGAAATCCTCAGAAGCCACAAGCTGACCCAATATCTGACCCTGAAAAAATCATCAAAGAAAGAAATGAATTGCAGAAAGGAGCATTAGGTTTAGGTAGCTCTAAACAATATTCTATATCTCTTCAAGAAAATCCTATAATAGAACAAATACATGTTGAGAGTATAGCATCTAATGCTAGCAGTGAAGAAAAAATCTCAGAGATTCATAAAGCTCCTTATTCTTTAGGTTCTCCTTTTGTTGCAAGCCCAAAGGAAACCTCTCCTTGTATCTATCACACTCCTTTAGTCTTATCAGTTACTCTTTAGCCCTCTGTCATTAAGACTTCCAGTACCCTTATAGCCCCCATGGCTATGGCAGGTCCACAAGCACCTACCAAGATGGAAAGAATCATAGTTGCTAGGTAAGGAAATCTAGTACTGCCCACTCCTTTGAATGCCATCCCTACTGGAGAATATCATAAGTATAGGCCTAATTTCACTGGGACTAAAGGTGTTATAGCTGAGGAACATCTTGAATCATTCTATAGCTATGCTAATAACCTGGACATTAGTGAAGATGATGTGTGGATGAGAGTCTTTGTCCAAAGCCTAGATGGAGAGGCTAGAAAATGGTTCAGAGAACTGACCCCAAGATCTATAGCATATATTGAAGCTTTAGATGATGCATTCCTAAAAAATTGGGGGGAAAAGAAGTATCTACTCTACTACCACACCGAGTTTGGGAACTTAAAGAGGGAAAATGGTGAGTTGTTGTTTGATTTTAATAAGAGATTTAACTGCATGTATAGCAAGATACCAGCTGAAGTAAAACCCACCACTACCTCTACTAAAATCACCTATGTCAGTGCCTTTGATTCTGACTTATGTCTACTATTGAGGGAGAGGTGGTGTGCTACTTTGGATGATATGTAGGATGCAGCCTTGGAAGTAGAATCAAACATTGTGGCTGCAGAGAAGCTCAAGAGGAATGTTGATAGAAGGAGACAGAGGGGCGAATCTTCATCATCTTCAGATCCCAAGATAGATTAAATGACCAAGATAATAGAGTCATTAGCTTCTGAAATATCCAAATTAAAAGTTGAGTAGCACCCTGGGACAGGAAGAGTTCCTAATACCTTTGCTCCTAGAATTCCAAATCCATATAGAAGAGCTAATGAGCAGTTGCAGATTCTACAAAGAAGCAAAGATTCCAATGAAGACAAAAGGGTGAAAACCCCTTTCTAGAATGTAGTGATGGAAGAAGAGCAGTTTGAAGAAGATGATGAGATCCATTGTCTATAAGACAAAGGCAATGCCTCCTTTTTGACCTCAGCTGCCTATGAAAAGTAATTATTCAATGACCAGATCAACCATGAATAGGATGGTGAAGCTGTTCTGCAAACTGAAGATCGTCATAGATATGATCTAAGGTCAAAGATGAATAATGCTAAGGAAACTCATGTTCAGAATACTGCTGTCCCTACAATACAGCAAGCTAATAAGCAGAGACGCCCGACAATTGATCCCATCTTCCTCAAAGCTCCAATGCATGAGGTAAGAGGCCTTGACAAGTCCCCTTCTCCTTTCAGTTTTCAATCAGAAATTCAGAAGCTAAGAATACCTATACCTCTGATTGAACTAGTGAAGAATGAGTCCTTCAAGAAATCTATCCTTGAGGCACTTGAGCCTAAAGCCATCCAAGCCTCCACTGATTATGTAAATCTGCAAGATGGCAAATCAGTTGTTATTCTCAACCCAATGATTGAAAATTATGAAGACATCTCCCCATCATTCTATGTCTCTCTGACTATTCACGACAAAATCCTTCACAATTTTCTTCTAGACACTAGAGCCAGCCATAATCTAATGCCCAAGGCTGTCGTGGATGAGTTGGGTCGTGACATACCAAGCCTTATCATGACCTGTTTTCTTTTGACTCTGGAAAAGTGAAATGTTTGGGATTAATCAAAGACCTAGCCATCACCTTGTCTTAGTTGCCCATGAAGAGCATGATGATGGATATTATGGTAGCATATGTACCCCCCAAGTTTGGTATGTTGCTTTCCAGAGGTTGGATCAAGAGATTAGGTGGAACATTGCAAAATGATCTGTCCTATGCTACTATCCTAGTTTTTGGAGGTGAGAGTAAGAGATTATAAAGGGAAGATCAGTTGGCTTATATAATCAGTGATGAAAGGAATCCCACTAATCATCCCATATATGCTGTCGACACTGATTTTGGAGCTTGTATTCTTCAGATTGAAGAATCCCAGTTGGCCTCCATGCAGCTTAAGAAACCAGTTTTCCAGATCGCAAAAGAAGAAGGCCCACAAATTTGGGACATGTTCTTTGATGGAGCTTGCTCTAAGGAAGATGCAGGGGCAGGTGTAGTCCTTATGTCCCCCACATAGGAATGCATTCATTTATCTTTAATTAACCTTTCAGGTCACAAGTAACATAGTAGAGTACGAAGCCTTGATATTGGGCTTAAACATTGCCAAAGAAATGGGAATCAAAGGTCTAAAAGTGTTTGGGCATGCATACCTTATCATTCAGCAGGTCAAAAAAACTTTCCAAGCAAAGCATTCAAGGCTTAAAGCATACAGAGATGAGGTATGGAAGCTCAACGATTATTTTAATAGTTTCAACATTGATTACATCGCGAGAATGAAGAACCAGCTTGTTGATTCCCTTGATGTGTCTACTAGCACATTTATTCCTCCTTTGCCTCCTAAATTGACTTATGAAGTTCAGGTGAAATATAGACCATCTCTTCCTGACAATGTCAAATACTTGAAAGTTTTTGAAGATGATGATGAAATTAATAGGCTTTTACAAGTCATTGATGAATTTTATGAAATTCACATCGACCAAGAAAACAAAACCATGGAAAAATGCAACCAGTCCAAGCTAAAGGACGAGATTGGCTGCGAAAGTGTTGTCCAGCTGCCTAGTAACCATATACCCAAAGGATTGGTGCCCCTAGAGAAGTTGTTTGATCATAATGATGTAGCTTATAAACCTGCCAAAAAATAAAATGAGTATGTTGTTCATAAACATAATGTAGGGAGTCCAGCCCATCCAAAATACATAAATCTGTCCACTCACTTGTCCTCTTCCCAGAGTTCCGTGTATTACACCCTGATGAAGCAATTTGCTGATATTTTTTCTTGGGAATACAGTGATCTCAAGACCTATGACACAAACATCATTCAGCATAAGATTCCACTGGAGAAGAACACCATCCCTTTCAAGAAAAAGTTAAGACCTATCAGCTCTCTCTTATTGCCTTTGATTGAAAAGGAAATCAAGATGTTGTTGGATGCCAAGATCATAGTTCCCCTAAGGTATTCAAAGTGGATAGCTAACCTTGTGGTAGTAAGAAAGAAGAATGGAGAAATCAGGCTTTGTGTTGACTTCAGGAATCTAAACAAATGCTCTAAAAAAAACAACTACCCCTTGCCTAAGATGGAACACTTGCTGCAAAAATTTTCAGGGGCTAGAGTCATGTCTTTCTTAGATGGATTTTCAGGGTTACAATCAGATTGTTGTGCATCCAGAAGATCAAGAAAATACCGCTTTCACTACTCCTTGGGGCACTTTCATGTACTCCAAGATGCCTTTTGGGCTGATGAATGTTGGGGCTACTTTTCAAAGGGCCATGGACATAGCCTTTGTGGGAGAGAAGGACAAGTTTGTCCTTATTTACCTTGATGACATAACAGTATTTTCTAGCACTCACAAGGACCACTTGCAACATTTGAAGAAGGTGTTTCTAAAGTGCCAACATTTTGGAATTTCTGTGAACCCAAAGAAGTCATAGTTTGCTCTAGAAGAAGGCAAACTTCTGGGACATATTGTTTATGTTGAAAGTGTGAAGATTGATGTAGAAAGAGTTCAAACAATTTAGACATTGTCTATCCCAATGTCAAAAAGAGACATTCAATCTTTCCTGGATAAAGTCAACTTTGTCAAGAGGTTTATTCCAAAATTTGCAGAACTAGTGAAGCACATCACTTCCATGCTGAAGAAAGGATCAGAAATAAAATGGACAGATGCTGCAAGAAGTTCTTTTGAAGCCATCAAACAAGCTATCATGGAAGATCCCACTCTAATTAGCCCATATCACACCTAGGAGTTTTATATCTTCTCTTTTGCCTCTTATGATACACTTGCAGCAGTTCTATTGCAAAAAAATGATGAAGATGTAGAACACCCTGTGGCCTTTTTCAACAAAACTCTAAGGGATGTTGAACTAAGGAATGACCTTATGAAAAACAAGCTTATGCTCTCATAAAATCTTTAAAGGAATTTAGAATTTATATTCTGCATTCCATATGTACCTTCAGCCTCAGTAAAAGATGTCCTAACTCAGCTAGATATTGATGGAAAGAGAGCTAAATGGATTGCAAAATTCATGGAATTCAACATAGAGGTGAAGCCCACCAAGCTTGTCAAAGGTCAAGTCTTGGGTAAGCTTATGGCTGAGGAAAATTGCAGTTTTCTAGATATAAATTGCATTGGTTCAAATTCAGGTGATGAGCAGACAGAGGAAGCAGCAGAAGAGCAAGAGCAGAATCAGTGTTTGGCTGAAAATCTAGCCACTTGTGAATGGTATTCCAGCATAGTTCATTTTTTGCAGAAGATAGAAGTCCCTCCAGGGATTAGCTCGAGTCAAGCCCAGGCCATTAAGCTCAGATCAACCAAATTCTGCATTAATAAAAACCTACTTTATTGGAGAGACCCATCAGGAATCCTCTTGAGATGTCTAGATAAAGGGCAATCTATGGAAATCATGCACCAATTCCATTCTAGCATCTCTGGAGGGCATCATTATTGGGAAACCACAACCCACAAGATCCTGAGAGTTTGGTATTATTGGCCTACTATGTTCTTTGATGTGTTTTCTTTTGTGAAATCTTGTGACAAATGTCAGAGGTTTGCAGGAAGACAACAGCTAAAATCTTTGCCCTTGAAGCTAGTACACATCAATGGTCCCTTCTAGCAGTGGGGCTTGGACTTCATAGGTGAGATTAATCCACATTATAGTGGCCATCACAAATAGATCTTGGTAGCCACTGATTATTTCACCAATTGGATTGAGGCTATACCCAATGAGAATGCTAATCATCAAGTTGTCATAAAGTTCTTGAATGAAAATATTTTCACTAGATTTGGTTGCCCAACCAAACTAGTCACTGATAATGTAGCAGCTTTCAAGGAAAAAGAATTAGTGGACATGACTGAATCCATGGGCATTCAATTGGTGCATTATACCTCATATTATCCTCAAGGCAATGGCCTGGCAGAATCATCTAACAAAATTCTTGTAAAGATAATCAAAAAAATGTTGGAGGACAACAAAAACAGTTGGGATTCCAAGTTGAAGTTTGCACTGTGGGATGACAGAGTTGCCAACGAGAAGTCCATAGGAAATTCTACATTTAAGCTGGTTTATGGCGCTGATGTTGTTTTTCCTATCCAATTGATTCTCCCTATGGCCAAATTATTGCAAGAAGAACAGGATGAATAGAATGACATGATAAGGAGAATGAATAACCTGGTTGAATTACAGTAGATCAGAGAGTAGTTGGTTGAGAAGTCAAAATTTCATCAGAAGAAAATCAAAGAAACCTTTGACAAGAAGGAAAAACTGGACAATTTCCAAGTTGGTGATTGGGTTCTCAAATGGGACGCATTGAAGGAAAATAAAGGTAATCATGGTAAGTTTGACTCCTTATGGACTCGTCCGTTTGTCATCACTCAAATTCAGCATAACAATACCTTTATTCTGCAGAGTCTAGAAGGAGAAGATGTTTTTGGTGGCCCAGTCAATGGGTGGTTCTTGAAACTTTATTTCATTTAAGGCTTTAAAGCCTCGATATTATAAATATGTTTTTCAGTTTTTATTTTCTATGCAAAATAAAATCCATGCCCAATGAAACACTAGGAGACAGATTTGATTTTTGTTTTACAGGAAAGGCATTGGTCTGTGGTTCTTGAAACCTCACAAGGAGGCTTTCATCCCCAGAGGCAGCTAGTGTTAGCCCCTGAGGTGTGTTGGGCCGTTAATATGTCATTATTATGATCACTTTTGAACGCCTATTCCGCCCATTTCTACTCTTCTTTATCATGTCATTTATCATGGTTTATCTTATAATTCCATCTTATAAGGATTTATGCTCTTATGTATAAATATTATTTTTTCTCCTTTATTTTTAATAAATTGATTATTATGCATGTTTTCACCAATGATGGTTTATTAATAAATTTGTTCACCATTTTAGCATCCAAGACATTTTCTAGATTGAAGATTTGATCATTAAATGTGCCAACTTAGAAATTCGCTGGAATAAGAAGTGACAGTTTTACATTGGACATTTTGGGCAAATGGAGAAGAATCTGGAAAATCTGAGACATGGGTTTTGTTCAAAACGGACCAAATTAGTTTTGTGATGAGAATTTTTCCTAAATTCAATCTGTACTAATAGAAAAGGAAGGTTCTCTGAAGAAGTATTTCTCAGATTCACTGTTGTGGCCGTTTTCCAAAATATCTCAGCTGCAATGCCAAATTCGACCTGTTCTTGTTGAATGATTGACGGAAAGATATTTTAGATATGATCTTGCTTATCAATTTGTTGAGAACAATCCAATTTTGTAATAGAAATCATATTGTAATCATATCTGTTGTAACTTCTCTCTGCTCTCTGTGTATTTAAATTAGAACAAAGATCAGAGAAGGGGATGATTGATTATTCATGATGTAATAGATTATGAGAGATTAAGTTAGGGATTATTAGAGATAGGATAGGATAGGATAGGAGGAAAGGGGGATTGTTACATTACCATTGTAGTTCTCAAGGATTTTGCTGTTGTAATGATTTCACATTTTGATGATTAATAAGTAAAAGGGTCGTTGTTCATTCGCCGTATCTAAAGTAGCCCAGCAGCATTCGCTGGTGGCTAAGGGCCCAACCTCTGGTGGATTAAGCTGCTGCTCTGTAATATATCTTTACGATTTCTTCCGTGTGATGGTTTGGTTTCATTTCTATTTATTGTAGTCGCATCGCTTTACTGTTTCGTATTGCCAGGCTTAATGAATTGCTAGATATGTTGTAATTGAATCGTGTTGCTATTCACTTCCATCATAAAAAAATAACTGTTTTTTGGAAATATATTGTTATGTTGTTCATTTTAATTACAGAGCTTCACTTTCCATTTCAGTAACCTAACTTTGTTGTTCATTACAGATTGTTGATTCAGTTACATTTATAGTTGTTGTTTAGTTCTAATAATTTAGCATTACTATTCCTTTCCATTAATAAATCATTTCTGTTAGATGAAGCTTTGCTGTTTAGTTTTCCAATAGACTTATTTGTTGTTGCTTTTGTGCAAGGATTTGATTTCGCCTTTTAAATGTTATTGCAGCAAGTGTGTTTTAGTGATCATTTCCAATTGAATTACCATTTCCAATTATTTGGTTTAGTGTGGAGTGTAAGGTCAACAACTGTAAAGGACATTGACTGTCACTGTCTAAGTTCTAAAATTGAGGATCTTGTTTATGTTTGATTTCATTTACATCAGTTGATAGAGGAAAGAGTTATTACTACTGCATCCTTGACTAATAATTGTTGTAGTTTCTTGAGTGAATGATCTAGTTTCAAAGTATTGAGTTTCCTTTAATTGCAAGTAAATCTTATTTCCAACATCCATTTACTTTTGCATTTTAAGCACTATACTGCAAAACATTACTCTTGAGTAAATGACCGCCTCAAACTGAGTACACTCTTGAGACAAAAAATCGTCCCTGGGTTGACAATTAATGTGAAGATAATTAGGAGTTAAAAAGACACCTTTTATCGCTCAACATTTTGGCGCCATTGCTGGGGAGAGTGTAGCCATTTTTAGAAGAGTAGTGTGCATTTGATAAGTGACTGTTAGGAAAGAATTGGGTATTAAAAATGGAAGGTAAGAACCTGCGTACAGAGCATGTAAAAGCCCTACTCTCCCGCCCATTTTCCAGCAAGATTATTAAAGAACTTAGGGTAAAAATAAATGTTTGAATTTCTGTGTGAATGACAAAAAAAAAATGAAATTTTGAAAAACAAATCTCATTATTTCACTTAAGTGGTGATGTAAGCACCACCCATTTCACTAACCAATTGACAGGAAAATTTGGAGGAGGAGCCTCAAAGAAACACATGAAGAACATCTTCTATTATGGTAAGAAATGGCTCCCATTTCTACTTTTGAATTCCCTATCAAAGATCTAGGAGGAGTGACACGAATGCACATAATTCCCCCATCTTCTCTACCAAATTTTCATGGCTTGAAGAATGAATATCCAGATACATTCTTATTTGAGTTCGAAATGCTTTGTAGAGGATATGATTATTGTACTAAATATCAAAGGTTGAAAGTGTTTCCTCTTACTCTAAAAGGAGCAGCTCTCCGATGGTTCATGAGCCTAGGTGGGAACTACATCCAAACAAGGGAGGACATGAAGAACATATTCTTGAAGAAGTACCAAGACTATTGAAAATCCAATGAAGATATTTTCAATATGATACAAGGGGAAGATGAAAGCTTGGAGGACTATGCAGAGCAATTTCATTACAACCTTCAAAAATCAAAGCATAAGCATTTGAAAAAAGAGATCTTAAAAACACTCCTACTCAAAGGAATCAAAGATGAATTTTTAGAACTCTTAAATCTGATAGGAAAAGGTGATATTTTTCAGTTGTCATATGATGATGTTTGTGAATTTTGCATAAGGTATTCAAGAGGAATCTCCAAGGCTGCTAAGAATTCTAGAGATGTTTGTTCTTTATTCTCCAAATTTGCTACAAGAACAGGAGACATAAGAGTTGAAATCAATGTCTTATTTGAAAATTTTAAAGTCGATTTTATTAGCTCTCTAAATTCAAAATTGGATGTTTTGTAGGTTCAGAAAAATCAAGAATTTGATGAAGTGTTTGCCCTCATGACCGAAAAGAGCATCCGATATATAGTTGTTGTTCCTTATCTAGGATGGAAGTAGCATATCAAAGAGATGAGGAAGCTGCAACAAGGTCAAAACCATGGAAATCATGGCCTACAGGTATGGTTCAAAACACTTCCTCTCCATTCTCTTACTTGCATAATCTATAATGGAATACTAATGTGTTAGGGCGGCCATGTCAATCTCAATATAACCACCATCAATCTTGTCTACAAATTTGGCATGGTTCATCTTATGATTGCATGACTACTCTCCCTCATCTTGTAGGACAAGCACATTCTCCATATTCTTCACCAGCTCTTCCACAACATCCTGCTTGCATATCAAAGTCATCCACTCAACACAATCATCTACATCATCAAAATGCTCCATTTCGTACACAATTTCTTACTCAACTCATTCCACACCCTCACCATAATAAACCAGTACAAAATTCTTACAGTGTTAAACTATAAAATTTACCCACCCTTCCCATCCATTCTATCTCACATGCGCCATTAGAGAAAACTTACAATGAGATTCAGAATGTTTCAAATTCAAAAATTGTAGAAGTTATGGAAAAAAAATGTGGTTTTTTCTAGTTTGCATCAACAAACCATTTTAAAAGTTCAAGAACTTCATGATATGATGGATATGGGAAATCAAAAAAATAAATGATATATTGAAAATTGGTTTCACTACATCACCTGTCTGTAGAATCACTCCATACTTGAACAATTTTTGACACCATCTTTTCAAGGGAAGTTGGCTTCTCATACCCTAATATTTATTAATATGCATTTTTCAAATTTGGGTATGTGCATAAATGAAGCCTTATTTCGAAAATGGTTCCATTGGAAGTACTCCTATACGTAATCATATTCATTTTTCAAATCAAAGTAGGTTAGTGTAAAAAAATAAAATAAATAAAGACATAAATAAATACATTTTGTTTTTAATGTAAAAATAGTTGTTTTTGTTGCAACACGCTGTGGAAATAAAAATCGGTGATAAATGTTTTAATTAATCTATGTATGTATATGAATTATAATGGACAAACACTCATATTCATTTTTATCACCAATTTGGAAAAAATGCTTAAATATCATATTTTTTGGCTTGTGGGCTTGATGAAATTTCTAAAAACGCAGCCAGGACAGTCATGTTTTGAGGGACCAAAAGGAAATATTTTTAAAACCTATTTCTATCCTAAGTATCCCTTGATTCCTACTTTCCAACTCAATTTGAATCACTCAATTTGGATTTGAAACGAAAAAGTTAGAACCAAAACATTGACAAGGTGTCTAGTAGACAGTTCAGGAGCAGAGTTGAGACAATCAGTTTTTGGAGGCCTAAATGACTATATTTTTAAAAATTGTTCCTATGATATATTATAATATGAATCTAGTTTGCAAGGCAATTTTAATCACTCATTTTTGATATTGTATGAGGAAGTTATGATCAAAATACCAACTGTTTATCGTAAAAAAGCACTCTTAAAACTCTGTCTTTCCAGTTGTTCCTTAGAGAAGTTGACCTATCAATTCTTCTTTTCATCAAAACATATTTCTATTGGAGATAAATAAATGAATCTAATTTTATTTCCAAATCATTCAAATCTGACATCAAACGAAAAATCTATGCTTAAAATATCCATTGTTGTTCTAAGTGGGGTAATCGAAAATGACTCTGTTATGCAGGTTGTTCTAACTAAAATTGACACATCATATCATTGAATTTTTAAAAACTATTTCTATTGGAGATATACCTTTGAATTAGCTCTCATCTGGCTTTGGAATCACTCAATTTGGATAAAAAATAAAAAGTTGTGATTAAAACATTGCTGGTTAGTATGGTCGACCACTGCTCTCCCGCAGGTGACAAATAAATTTTACTTTGTTATTTTCTTAGTGGATTGGTTATACAGAGTAACTATTTGTTGCTTTTTTTCATAATTCTTGGATTAGGGGAGCCCTATCACCTCTCTTTCTCGATGATTTAATGTTTTATTGCAAGTAGACACTCGTTTTTTGCAAGTCCTAGGAGAATAAAGAAGATCAATTTATGGACGAGCGATTCTTGAAAGAAATTTTAATGAAACAAGGGAATTTCATCCAAATCATTACCCAATGGATTCATAATAGAATAAATGAAGAGTTTTTTCCATTTGAAGATTCACGTCTTGTCACTATTGCCAAAACATTTTTCAAAGAGATCATTTTTTTACATAACATCATAGTTGTTCTAACTTTATTTATTTATTTACATACTATTTTTAAATAAAATGTTGTTTCTTTTCTGATTTCTCTTATATTTTGTGTTTCAGGTGTTGCTTCCTTCAAATTGTAACCCATCCTCAGCATCAATGCAGTTAACAACAAATTCATTTTTTGCGTTCTTGCATTTTATGATTGTGCATTTTTGTTGTTCCATTCAAAGGAACAACACTTCGCATTTTGTTGTTCCTTTTCAAAGGAACAACACTTCCGCATTTTGTTGTTCCTTTCCAAAGGAACAACACTTCTGCATTTTGCTGTTCCTTTCCAAAGGAACAACACTTCCGCATTTTGTTGTTCCTTTCCAAAGGAACATCACTTCCGCATTTTTGTTATTCCTTTTCAAAATGATCAAAAAAAATTTTGGAGTGTATTTTTTTATTGTTCCTTTCAAGGAACAACACTTTTTTTGAGTGTTTTTGTTGTTCCTTCAAAGGAACAACACTTTGGAAGTATTTTCAAGAACCACCCTTCCTTCCTCTTGTGGGATTATTCATAGATCATCTCAACCATATTTTACTGATTCTCTTTCATAGTATGAAGTACACTACTTTTATGAGGACAAAAATTATGGATTCTATTGAAGCGAGTTAATATCATTCACGTAATGATCTTTAATAGGACATCTCCTTGATGGTAGATTATTTTCAAAAGGGACACAATTATTTATATACTACTTTACTGCATTGTTTTCTACTGTACATGGTACTGATTGATCATCTTAATACCATGCTAGTTCCACCTTTTTTGGTTATAATCTTCTCTGTCTGTAATAAATGATATTATGGTTATATTTTTTCTATTTACATGTTCAACTTCTTCCACCATCCCAGCTCTTAAGGAGTACTGAGCCTCCCTCTGTTTATCATAAAAATGTGTAATAACAACAAAATTTTATTCGCAGATGGAGGATAGGGGGTCTCATTATGAACCAGCCTACCACGTTCATAACGCTGTAACAAAGTGACATTCCCATTATGGCCACCACACTAGGGTTATGATCCATTGGATAGCCAAATTATCCTTGGAATAGGAGGTCTCATCACGAGCTAGCCTGATCACTTTGCTACATCCCAGTGAATGGCAGTGTGGTTATCTGGTTATCACGCCAGCGCAATGATCTCTTCTGTAGAACAGCACTAGAACTCTCTATTTATAAATTGAGGATCCTGGCTCATATGGGTTAAAAAGCAACCCTGCCGAGGCTATGGATGTCTGCTGGCAGCAGAGGCTCTGCTTATGGTATTGAAGTTATATCTTATCATTAATTATCACTATAATACCCTTTTCTTATTCTCTATTTTTATTGGAGAAGTTATTTCCTTAATTTTTCCCTGTTTTTAACCTTTACGCATGAGAAATTGCTTTCAGATCAATCGCATCATTTCCAACTAGAATACCATTAGCAAAGCATCTTTTTGGCATATTGCTATCCTTTTTCTTTTCCGCATAACTTATCATCAATCCAAAGCATCCTATCTCTTATTCATAACTATCTTTACACACTCTACTCTCATTATAACCATAACTCTCATTGTCCTATCATTGATATGTGTACTCTTCTTCATTCACTGCCGTATTGTTCATTCCCTTGACTTGTTGTCAGGATAACACCTTTCATATGCTTTATGGTCATGGAATCCGTTTTCAAATTAGAGGGGGGAATGTATGCATTATGGGATAACATGCAATATGATTACTGCACTCTGCCATAACTTGTTGATTTGACAAAATATTAGTATTATACAAAAGTTTTTTTGATTAAAATTTTTGTATGCATCTTATCTGTTGCTATTCAAAACTAACACTGTGGATTCAAGAACATTGTATGCAAAATAGTGATTTGTTTACAAGAGAAAAACAAGTATGGAGGGGAAACTCTATTCGCAGCATGACCACATTATTGCAACTAACAAAAGAGGCTCGAGCAACTCACGAACGTGAACAATTGTTCAGACATGATGTGCTTGCCTAGATTCCACATTTTGCATCACTTTCAGCACCAACTCTGCCTATATTACCTTCAACAAATGCCAGTCCATATAAAAAACATGCTTGAATCCGCGAAAGATGCAATTGACCCAAAAAATCACAAAGGCGTTTATTCGATTCCCTGTTCGTGCGGTAAAGTTTATATAGGGGAAATAGGGAGATCCTTTGGAGTAAGATTAAAAGAACACATTAGCGATATTACTAGAAATAGGTCTGATAAATCAGGTCTTGCATAGCACGCTTGTTCCTCCTCTCACTATATATGCATGGAACAAGCAAAATTAATCCATAAGGAAGACCACTATTTAAAAAGAAGAATTAAAGAGGCAATTCAAATTGAAAAATCTTCTAATAATATGAATAGGGATGATGGTCTTAAACTAAGTAATACATGGAAACCTTTGCTGAATAAAATAAAGTAACTTTAATTTATACAAATTCATCCTTGAGACGGCATTTACAGCTCATAATTTAAAAATTAAAAAAAAAAAAAATATATATCTATATATATATATATAATTAAATTAATTTTATTTTAATTTAGGATAAATTAATTTAATTAATTAATTAATTAATTAATTAATTTAATTAATTAATTAAATTAATTAATTAATTAATTTAATTTAATTTATTTTAAATGTAGTTTAAATTAATTAATTAATTAATTAAAATAAAATCTAAACTAAATTTAAAGTTAATTTAATTAATTAATTAATTAATTTAATTAATTTTATTTTAAATTTAGTTTAAATTAATTTTATTTTAATTTAGGTTAAATTAATTTTATTTTTAATTAAGTTTTAAATTTATTTAACTAAAATTTATTAATTAAAATAAAAATTAAAAATAAATTAAAATTAACTTAATCAATTTATTAATAAATATATGAAAACCAAGCCGACCTCTCCAACCCTAAGTTATCTCTCTATCCTTCTATTAATAGGTTCACATTTTCTTGACTCTCTCTTCTCAAAATACAGATCTCATTTCCCTGATGATGGACTCACCTAGCTAGTCCGAAACGTCGGTTTCATAAATTGCTCACAGGTTTTTTCCATTAATCATAATACTCTACCAGCCTGTATGGAATCTCTCTTCAACAGTCCATATATGTCATTCCACATTTTTCTTTTTGGAGGTAAGACTTGAGGTAAAGTAGCATAATTTTCTGATTTATTATGAATTTAGGAGAATTTCATGAAAATCCATTTTGAGCATTATTTATCATTCTTCATTCCACATCTTTACCACTTCCAATTTTTCAACGACATATCATCTTTCAGTTTGGAGGAGTGTTTCTTTCATTCATTTATTTCTTATGGCCATGTCCTTAATATTCTTTATCATCCATTGCTATTCTTATTCATTCTCAACACCTCTCTTATTCCATGTTGTTTTACACCAAGCATTGAATTCAACAGATGGTAGCAACCACCTCAATTTGTTTTCTAGCATTACATGAGGGCATGCTAATTCTTCAGTTTGGGGGAGGTATTGCTACGCATGATGGACGTTTTCTACTTTCTTTCTCATTTAAGGCATACAATTTCATTTTTATACGATGCAGAAATTGATTTCCATATATTTTTAAGACTATGAACTCAATTCTTGTCATTTCTGGAAAGTACAGACGTATCATTAAAATACACAAACCCAGATAATTTCATGTTAAATTAGTTCATACAATTTCGGAAATCATGCACTCTCACCTACAACCATTTTTCTTATATCTCATGATCCGTGCATCAAAATGATCTGATTTTTGAATCATAGAAGCATTAATATAGCAGAAATCTACTCGCAAAATTTCAACAAGATATGGTTTGTAGTTTTTGAGAAAACAGTTAATGAAGTTTGTTGTTACTTATATCATATTTTGTTGCAACTTCATATACACATAACTTGAACATCAATGTAAAAATTGTTACGCCTTCATCAAGATTGCTAAAATTGAATATTCATTATTTGAGGAAGAATTCATTTGTTCCATCCATTTCATGAGTTGGGATGACCAAGTTTTTATTGCTTGGTTAACACATGGGTTTTGTCTTTGTGTTGCATGAGAACATGCAATATATTCAATTTTTGTTGCATGAGGACATGCAATAAATTCAGTTTGGGGGTGTATTGAGCCGTTAATATGTCATTATTATTATCACTTTTGAATGCCTATTCCACCCATTTCTACTCTTCTTTATCATGTCATTTATCATGGTTTATCATATAATTCCATCTTATAATGATTTATGCTCTTATGCATAAATATTATTTCTTCTCCTTTACTTTTAATAAATTGATTATTATGCATGTTTTTATCAATGATGGTTTATTAATAAATTTGTTCATCATTTTAGCCCCAAGATATTTTCCAGATTGAAGATTTGATCATTAAATGTGCCAACTCATAAATTCATTGGAATAAGAAGTGACATTTTTACATTGGCCATTTTGGGCAAATGGAGAAGAATCTGGAAAATCCGAGACATGGGTTTTGTTTAGAACGGACCAAATTAGTTTTGTCATGATCAGTTTTCCCAAATTCAGTCTGTATTAAGAGAAACAGAAGGTTATCTGAAGATGTTTTTCTCAGATTCACTATTGTGGCCGTTTTCCAAAATATCTCAGCTGCAATGCCAAATTCGACCTATTCATGTTGAATGATTGATGGAAAGATATTTTAGATATGATATTGCTTATCAATTTGTTGAGAAAAATCCAATTTTGTAAGAGAAATCATATTGTAATCATATCTGTTGTAACTTTTCTCTGCTCTCTGTGTATTTAAATGAGAACAGAGATCAGAGAAGGGGATGATTGATTATTCATGATGGAATAGATTATGAGAGATTAAGTCAGGGATTATTAGAGATAGGATAGGATAGGATAGGAGGAAAGGGGGATTGTTGCATTACCATTGTAATTTTCAATGTTTTTGTTGTTGTAATGATTTCACAGTTTGATGATTAATAAGTAAAAGGGTTGTTGTTCATTCGCCTTATCTGAAGTAGCCCAGCAGCATTCGCTGGCGGCTAAGGGCCCAGCCTCTGGTGGATTAAGCTATTGCTCTGTATTATATCTTTACGATTTCTGTCGTGTGATGGTTTGGTTTCATTTCTATTTATTGTAGTCGCATCACTTTACTGTTTCGTATTGTCAGACTTAATGAATTGCTCTATGCTATAATTGAATTGTGTTGCTTTTCACTTCCACCATAACAAGATAACTGTTTTTTTCAAATATATTGTTATGCTGTTCATTTTAATTACAGAGCTTCGCTGTCCATTTTAGTAACTTAACTTTGATATTGATTACAGATTGATGATTCAGTTACATTTATAGTTGATATTTAGTTCTAATAATTTAGCATTACTGTTCCTTTCCATTAATAAATCATTTATGTTCGATGAAGCTTTGTTGTTCAGTTTTCCAATAGACTTAGTTGTTGTTCCTTTTCTGCAAGGATTTGATTTCGCCTTTTAAATTTTATTGCAACAAGTGTGTTTTAGTGAGCATTTCCAGTTGAATTTCCATTTCCAATTATTTGCTTTAGTGTGGAGTGTAAGATCAACAACTGTAAAGGACATTGATTATCACTATCTAAATTCACAGATTGAGGATCTTGTTTATGTTTGATTTCATTTACATCAGTTGACAGAGGAAAGAGTTATTACCACTGCATTCTTGACTAATAATTGTTGTAGTTCTTGAGTGAATGATCTAGTTTCAGAGTATTGAGTTTCCTTTAATTGCAAGTAAATTTTATTTCTAGCATCCATTTACTTTTGCATTTTAAGAACTATACTGCAAAACATTACTCTTGAGTAAATGACCGCGTTAGAATGAGTGCACTCTTGAGATAAAAAATCGTCCCTAGGTTGACAATTAATGTGAAGATAATTAGGAGTTAAAAAGACACCTTTTATCACTCAACAAGGTGTAGTGCTGCTATTTTTAGCGGAAATGTCCCCTGTTTCAGCTCTTACGGCCACATCTCCTCTTGCTCCACTTTGGCCATAAGCCAGACTTCAAAATATTACTCTCACATCTATAATTGCGTCGGATCCTGATCCAAATGGGTCCAAGTATGCTCTCTAAGTCTTCAAAAGTTAGTAAAATCATGCCAAAGATCAAAACCATCGCAGGAGAAGAACCCTTAGAATGGCGGAAAAGCACTATCGAGAGGCAAAAACCCAACGAAACAGTAAAAAAAACTAAGTATCGGAGGCATAAATAGTGAAATGCACAACAACCATCAAATCTGGCTGATCAAAGGTCCAGATCTGATCGGCGGGTCGCAATCAGCAGTCGCAATCGGCAGAGGCAATCTGCGAATTGAGGGCAGGTTGTGCGGAACTTGCGATGGCAATTGGCGATGCAACGTGAACCATCGATCAAGCGCGCAAATCAATGGCCCGCGTTTCATTGCAGGATCATTATCAGAAAATACAAGGAGCACTTATCAACCCAGGGCATGAGCGATATGCGATTGCAACTAATCGCATCATGATATCGCATGGGAGTTTCACAAAGGTGCGATTAGCCGGACCCGATGGCTGTATAAATATTATTGCATAGATTTTGAGATCTGTTAAACACCATTTTTAATGTATTTTCGCAGTTTTCGTTTATTAAACGAAAGGCGAAGGATGAAGTGCTGATGCAATAAGCCAGGCCCGAAAGGGTTCCTTAAAGCCATTGTATACTTTTTCAGATCCACCATAGGTCATTTTTATGTTATTTTCATGATTTTTCACGTATTTCAAAATACAAAGGGAACACTGGGAACAAGCCATTTGCAACTTGCGATAGCGATAAGGATGGACCCGATAGAGGAATATACCATATTTGAGGACTTTTGAAGTCTGAAATGAACTATATTTTAGTGGAATTTCACAGTATTGCAGGATTTCTTCGTGTTAATAGAAATCGGCCATTTAGAGGATTTCGAAGGCCCGATGCACTCATCTAGACAAAGGTCGGGAGACAGTGGCTGGAAGGATAAAAAGCCACAGCACGATGTAGCCAAAACTAATAGAAGTGATCATGGAGCATCACTGGCACGATTGAGCTCCCTGACAGTGCAACAAATTACCAGAATGTGGTTACTCTGCTGTTAGAAAAAGAAACCTCCAAGCTCATGCGTGTCTAGTCATGGCATCAAGTCGTTAAAGACAGAGGGGATAGATTAAGACCTCTCGAGCCTCAAAAGGTTCAAGAGCATTGTAAAAAGCCTATAAATGGCTTAAAGTTAGATGTATGAAGGGTTCAACTTTTGGAGACTGTGGAGACTCTGCTCCTCTAGCTTCTCATCTTCATTCCAGTAATATAAACTTCTTTTGCTATTACATGTTCATTTCCCATTTTTTCTTTTGTTCTAAGCTTGCACTTGAATAGGTTATTCATGTTTTCTTCTGTCTAATGCGAGATAACTGTCATCTTATCTCTGCATTGATAAATTAGATTTGTAAGCTTCATTTGCTTTCTATAGCTAGCCATTCATATGTGCTTGTGTATGCATCTACTGGTACAGTCAATATTCTCCATCTATCCATTGAATCTATAAACTATTGAGCATTAGTGGTTTAAATCCTTGTAAAGTTGAGGGTGTTCATGCATGTCTTGAGTGAAAATAGAGTTGAAACAGTCATTTGACTTGATCCAAACCATCATCCATTCCAATAGTTCAGAGAACAATATTGAATATTTATTTGTTACCAGACATCTCCGAGCTACAACCTAAGAGAGCTTCCTAGAGTGATAACAGAGTTAATGGGCCCAACGATGTCCATGCCCCATTTCTCAAATGGCTCTAGAGTCACTTGAGGTTCTAAGGGAATTTCATCCTTAGGTGTGGGCTTACCCATCCTTTGGCACTGATCACACTTGGTGGCGTATCTTCTTTCATCTTGATGCAAAGTGGACCAGTAGTAACTAGCTTGTAGAACTTTGAAGCTTGTTCTCTTGGCAGCAAAGTGGCCTCTACAAGGCCCATCATGGAATGATGAGAGAATGTCAAAAACATACTCTTCCCTCAAAAATCTTCCCAAAATCTAATCTGGCCCAAACTTGAAAATATTTCGCACAATCCAAGCGAGTGGGACGATTTTCCTAATGTCTTACTTCTCTCCTTGGAGGATAAGTTAGGACAGAACCTCCCAGCAACCAAGTGATGAGCCTCTGTATTGCAACAAGAATGTTGCAACTCCTAAGGCTACCATCCTTTAATTATCAACCCAGGGTTCATACAAACTTAAGAGGTATCGACACTATATGTGCAACATACAATGTGTCCTTCCTTTGCTGTCACGAGAGAAAATAAATGCTACCTATTTGCAGGAATGAAAGACTGGAAAAACGTTCTTGTAAAGTAAGATGAAATCTTCTATCTACTTATTAACACACGTTTCTTGTAAAAGAACCTTATTTCAACCTTATTTGTCACATGTGATGTTTGAACTAATCTAAGCATGAAATCTAATCTAGAGAGTACTAACTATTGTGTGCATGTGTAAATAAAAAACAACTCATTTTTTTAATCTTTTTACTTTGTAAATGCAGATGCTAATCTTTCTTTGATCTTTGGTAGGGAAGACAGGTGTGGAGGAAGAGGGGTACAATTATTTTGATGGCTTGGAGGTCAAGTAGGGGCCTAATCCCAGCTTCAATGATGATTTTTCTCAATTCGGGCTCAAAACAGGCTGCTACAGGATTTCCTACAAGATGTACTAGTTCTCCTATAGGATTCCCTAGTTCTCCTACAGGATCCCCTGTTTTACTACAAGATGTTACAAATTTACAATATGAAATTAAAATTCATCGAATGACCAAGAAAATCAAATCCAAATTGCATGATAAAAAAAAATTTATTGAATGCGATGTCTTAGGTCCCCAATCCAAGTGGAATTACTCAAAAATACCTATGTTAACCCATGCTAAAAAATATCAGAAAATTACTAGTCGAAAATCTAGAAATTCGATAAATAGTGAGCTAGTAAATCTATACAATTCCTAACTTAATAAAGTGAAAATGCAATGGGGTGATTCTTGCTATTAACTAGAATTTTTTTTTGATCTAATATAAGTGGAATCAACTTGATTGAATCTCGTTAGCATGCTCTAAAAAACAACAAAAATTTACTACTAGTTGCCACAAAGGAGTTCGAGAAATCTAGATTTGAGAATAAGAAGACTAATCCAAGTAGCTCAATTACTATGACCTTCCAAATATTTTCCAAGGATGAAATTATGCTTTTGATCTGACAAAATAACTTACGTCAACCATTTAACCAAATCCTACAACAAGAAATCATTAATACTAAATGCATAAATAGAAAGAAATAAAAACAAGTGATGCATGTGAATAAGAAGTGAAAAGAAAGAAAGAAAATGATACAAAAGGGATTTGAGGCTCTTGGGATGGCCAAGACCAAGGGAACTTATAGAATTATGGAGGAGAACAAGATTTAGAAGCTAAACATGACACCAATCTTCATTATTTTCATCAATACAATTACATCCCTGTAAGAAAATACAATGGAATTGCAGAAATACGAGTTCTCTCCACAAGAACATTAATCAAAATCTCCCCCTAGAGGAAAATTCGACTTGGTACTTATAAAAAATGATTAGGAATCATTCCCCATGAATGGAGGAAGCTTTCCCGACAAAAATCCCTTGATTAGTGGATCTGGTTTCCAATAATAGGAATCTACATTAAATGGCAAGGAACACATTCCTAGATTTTCTCAATATTGGAGTTCCACAATCTGCACCATAATTCCATAATATCTTGTTGATTTATTATTTAATAATGATCCTCCTATAGTAGGGAGAAAGCCCCTAAATTATATCTTCCTCCAAATCTTCATAATCTGCCCAATATTCATAATATTCCACAAAAATAAATAATATTAGGCACAAATATGCAATTATTCATAAACCTTCCTAAAGAATGTCTTAAAATTAAAAATACATTATCTAATGCAAAAAGAGAGGTTTAATGTGTTGAAGGATGGTCATAGGCCTTAATTTATGTTTAACTTAGAGGCATGGGCCTTAGTTTATGTATAATTTAGAGGTCCATCATACCTCCTGCTGAAAGTGTTGCTCATCCTCTGAGCAACTTAGTGACCTCATTGTTCCTCATTCATGGACCTACTGGCCTCTCTCTAGTGCATTAAGAATCTTGGTTGTAATTTCTACAAGGAAGGGCCCAAAAAAATATTTGTGCAAGAAAAATCCTTGTTCCTTGAGACCATTAGTTTGCCTTCTTCCCCTTATTCAAGATGGTTCTTGAATGTTTTTCAGTTTGGCAAGGTCTTCCACATCCTTATCAACCTTATTCTACCTTGTTCCACCATTTGGAAACCTTTGAAACCTTCAAAATGTCTTTAGATGACAACTAGGACATCCTGTAGTAATTCTTGTCAAAATTATAGGAAACCCTGTTAAAACTACAGGAAACCCTTTTGAGCATAAATGATAGTCTGAGGTTAGGGTAGGCCCTTAACTTGAATTCCATGCCTTCTCCCATTTCTATAACATCTTTTAGGCCTTGGAAAAAAGATATAAATAGATTAGAGACCTCTTGGAAAGCCTGTTTTTATCACTGCAGTTTGAGTTCTGTTTTGATGGTGAATGCCTCATTTTATTTTGTTGCCTTCTTCTCTCTTGTGGCACAAATAGTTGCCTAATGGCCTTAGAGTTCTTTTTTTTTGTTAGGTCTCTCTTAGGCACTATCATTTTGGGTTTTAGCACAATTTTTTTCCTTCTTCCTTATTGTAGCAGCACTTTGCCTTCCTGTAGTAGGCATTCCTTGTTCCTTCAGAGTCTTCTAACTGTATGGGAGTGATGAGAATTGATATAGGTTTGTGAAAATGGATAGGGTGCTATATTTGCTTTCTTAAGAAATTTTCATGATGAGATAGATTTTGTTCTTGAAATTATGAAATGGGATGGATGAATGATGGATAAATAGTGAATATGAAGTGGATGGAGGGCTTAGAGTGTTGTGGTAACTTGGCCTTTGCAAAAATTTCTTCTTTTAACTGTTGTCCTCATTCCTTGAAATAATCACCCTTCACAATTTTACTTTTCAACATTGCATGAGTGAAGGAGTGAGCTTCAATTAACTAGTTGAAGGAGGCTAAGACTATTGACCCATCCTTAGCTTATAAAACCTCATCTCTCATGCATTGACAACAAATTTTTAACTATAATATGCTCAAGAGAAGAGGTCAAGAATATTGCATACTTGTACCTACCTGATGGTTGTTGGAGACACATGCATGCTCTTTCTGAGTTGATGTTGTTGTGCTTCTCATAACTCAAGTACATCTTCTTGATTGCTTTTTTCTTTTCTGTTGACCTTATTTTGCTGATGGGTTGTCTTCTTGTTGATGTGCAGGTGATGGCTTCCTCTATTGCTACTGAGCTCTAGAGGAGTTTCATTGTGTCTATAGTTATGCTTCTCCTCTTTCAATCATGGTGCTGAAGGTTAGGCCTGGAGTCTATTGTTACATCCAAATACGTTGTCGTAGTTGCCCTTTTTTTTAATTTTTGTGTCCTTTCTCTGTTGGAGGGTAAATAGGTACTATAATGAGTGGAAGGTGTGGCCATAGAGTGACATGGTCATGATGGATGTTAGCTGAGATGTGGTGAAGTCAATGTCCTTTTTTCCTCTCCCAAAACAGGCCTACATCGTAATTTTTCCATCGGACTTCCTTTCCTATAGATTTTCAGAACTTCTTATAGTACTAGAAAATCTTATAGTAATTCAGGACAACCTCTTGTAGTAGACTTGTTTTGTCCATATCTCCCAAACGGTAGAATGGATTGACCTGAAACTTTTTGAGATGTTTCTATCATCATTATGCACCTCCCTATAAAACATAATTGGTCAATGGATGCATGGATCTCGAGAAAAACTAAAAATGGTTGAAGGTGATGGAGGCCAATTTATTGGAAACTGTGCACTAGAATTTGTTGAAATTGCTTGGGCATGTTACCATCATCTATATGCATATCCCCATGAAACAAATTTTTAAATGGTTGCATGGTTTTCAAGTAATGGAAAAAATAAATTTATGCTCTATGTATTTTTGTTTCCTATAGTCAAACAGTGCCTTCCCGTAATTTTTTAAGACAACAAGCAAACTAAATGGAAAAAGATTGAGAATGACAGGTGGATGGTGGAAAAAGATGAGGGAAATGGATTGGCATGGCCTTGGCCTTGTTGGAGCATTTGAGAAAAGGAGGAGAAAATAAAAATTTGACTTCTTTTGACTAGGTTTGACCTATTTTTTCTTTCTTTGGTGGCAACTTGTTTTTGTTCCTTGTAGATGTTGGAGAGTACCTACATTCATCAAAGAGATACACGGAGCAAGGATTTTTTAAATTTTCTTTTCTTTTTCTTTTTTTCTAGGCGTACTAGCCACGTCAATGAGGTTTTCAACTGGTAGGTCTGCCTAGGTGCCTCAAATGAGGTTTTCCCCTATGATCTTTTCTTTTCTCTTTTTTTTCATTTTTTCAACCCATTGACCGCCTCATGGAGGTTTTCAATCAATGAGCCAATGTAAGGCACCTCCAAGGAGGTTTTCACTTGAGATTTTTATTTTTTTCTCTTATTTTTCCCAAAAAAAAATTCTATCCTACCCTACTTGAAAACCAAAATCACTTTCAAGTATAAGAATACTATTGAAAATAGCAACAAGAAATGATAAAAATAGAATCCAGAAGATTCCAATTTTAATTTGTCCTTGAATTAAAATTTGAATTTAGTCTCACCAGCTACTTGGAAATTAATTAATTAATTCAGTATGGATTAATTAGTTGGAGAAATTCAAGTTAGAAGTCTTTCTGAAGTCATGCAACAGTTATCCCTTAAATTAAGGAGATTATCCCTTAATTAAGGAGATAAGATTGAGTTATATTTGATTTGTAATTAGTTAGCTCAGTTCACTGAGTTAAGTCCAGTTAAATTAGTTCCATACTGTTTGAGAAACTAACTGTAAGTTATCAGTCAGTTGATGCATGCATGCACTCAACAAGTGTACTCCAAATAACTGAAGATTCTCTCATCAGAAACTCATGCATGTATGTTCTGAGAAAGACCCAGTTCAGCTAAATGTCAAGGACATGTTACTATCAGTTGCATGTATTTTCTTATAAAGGAAACCCATTCATATAGACAAGGGAAAGTTCCTTGCGGATTGTGCAGTTCTGACAGGGTGTAGGATTAGTGTGAGTGATCAATATTCCGCTTGGTAACAGGAGGATCACCGAGGAGAAATTGCACAAGGAAATAGGAGCTTGGAGGGCAAAGCAGGCTTGTGAGAAGCTTTGATTTCCTGTGAGCATCCAAGAGGATTGCATTGAGAGCTGGCTAGCTATGAGAGCTAAGGCTTTGTATAATTCTAATGTATTTCCACCTTGTATGATAATACAGATAGTGGGGTTTTTAGCTGAGGCTTTCCCCTAAGTATTTTCTGTGTTTCATGTGCATTGATTCTTCTTCTTATGGTTAAATGTTTTCAACTTTAATTTATCTCGATCTTTAAGCTTCCGCAAGTTTGATAGTAGAAGTAGATTATAGTATTTTTCTTTGGTTATATTGCATTATTGGGTTAATCTACAGTCAAATTTTCTACATAGATCTCAGAGGTAGATTTGTAGAGAATTTGCAGGAAATTCTAAAAATACTTCCAATGGAGCCATGTGCAATCAAGATGACAGATAAAATGATGTGTAGGCTTGAAATGTATGCTTTGAAATGTACCTGGATTTTAGAGACCAAATGATTTGACTTTGAAAGAATAAAGAATAGTTGAAGAAAAGAGTGATGCTCCATCTTGTTGATTTTCTGGAACCAAACCTCAATATAACTTTGATTTCCTTGGTTTTCTTTCTTATCTAGATCATTCTTCATGTCTTCTTCTACCATGACCTTCAAATCTTCCTCTTTTTGCTAATTGTTCTCTTGAATACATGGAGGATTTGATGGTAACCATGAGGGAGCTCTCTCGATCTCTGATTTTGATGTCTTCTCTTCATCAAGTGTAGCCCATGATTCTGTGGTCTTCTCATTTGAATCTTCTTCTTCTAGATGTGGTCCTTCAATTATATCAAGATAATCTCTTTTTTGAAATACTCTTCCTGAGCTATGGTGAATACCATTGATCTCAAGAGGATATGTTTGGAAGTGTTGTACCTCAGCATTGTAAGTGGGCTGAGCTACTTCAATGTGTGGGTTTGGAAATGGTGGTACAGGTAATTGAGTGGGAGTGTATATTGGAGATGGATGCCGGTGGGGTTGTGGTTGTGGTGGAGGTGAATGGTAAGGATAACATGGAGTTAAGTATGGAGGATATTGAGGAAAATACTGAGGATTTTGTGGATGGATCCCATAAGTTCTTCGCCAGCCTTGTTGCCAAGATTGGTTTTGGGGTTGAGATGGACAATGTCGCCAAGGAAAGGGTGTGTTCCAATTACTTTGAGGTGGATATGCATAACCTTGAAATTGTGAATTAGGCTCTTGCATCATACTAGGTTGACTATGCTTCCATGGTCCTGTTGGAGCTACATAACATAGCTGCATTGGCAATTGACTTGCTCCATTGTCCTCTTGGTGAGCTTCCTTCAACCTTGGTAATGAGGAGCAAAATTTAACATCATGTGATTCTGCATGGACAACACAAATTTCATCATCTTCTTTTTATTCGTCTTTCATTCTTAAAATTTCTGCTTGTTTGGTTGGATTGCTAAGAATTTCTGTTTTAAAATCATCAAACAAATTTCCAAGTTTAACTTGACTTACCGATATTGATGTTGATTTACTTACTCTTGCCCTTCCTCTTGATATATGTTTGCATGTTTCACAAATTTCTTCAAATGATAAGTAGTATACATCACCTCTACTCATGAGATCAAGGAGATCAATCCATTCATCCTTAATTGTTCTAAGTAAGAGGGTTTTTAGTGTGTCGGATTCTAAATGATGTAGTTTTTCTCTCTTAACATGATACATGAACATCTCTATTAGATCCTCAAGGCTCTCATCTTCTCTTTAATTCATTCTAAAGATTTCTTCCTTAAGATCATTATCTTTATATTTTTCTAGAAATATATTTTGCATATCATTCCATGATCTTATTGAATTAGTCCCTAAACTCATGAACCATTTAAGAGCTCTATCCTTCAATGTTGCCAAAAACAATATTAGTTTTTGAGTTTTTAATAAGTAACCATAAGATCTACAAATAATTTCAAATTCAAAGAGAAAGGTTTATGGATCCTCTGACCTTAGATCATGAAATTTTGGAAGAAAAGATGGAGGGATGTTCTTCATGTGCACACTACCATCAGTATCTTGAATGGGAATCCAAGAGGATCTTCCTCATTGTCATGATCTCCATCCATTTCTTGACATTCTTTACAATCCCTTCTTCTACCTGCAAAAGTGAATGGTGATGTGGCTCTTACTACACCACGTGATCAAATGGGGGGGTGGGTTGGTGTTGGATATTTCTTTTTGTTTTTATGTTTGAATGAAAACACTAACGCAATGCACTTTTCTATTTCTGAAATGAAATATATCTAATGAAAATATTGTTTTTTTTTTTTAAATTAAATGAAATGAATAAACTAGGGAAGAAAACAATGCATAGTTTGACATCTCCCTAGCAACAGCGCCAAAAAGTGATGAGCCTTGGTATTGCAGCAAGAATGTTGCAACTCCCAAGGCTACCGACTTTTAATTATCAACCCGAGGTTCGTACAAAGTTAAGAGGTATCAACACTATATGTGCAGCATACAATGTGTTCTTCCTTTGTTGTCATGAGAGAAAAGAAATGTTGCCTATTTGGAGGAATGAAAGACTGAAAAAAAATGCTTATAAAGTAACATGAAATACTCTATCTACTTATTAACACAATTTTCTTGCAAAAGAACCCTATTTCAAGCCCATTTGTCACATGTGATATTTAACTAATCTAAGCATGAAATCTGATCTAGAGACTACTAACTGTTGTGTACATGTGTAAATAAAAAAGAACTCATTTTTTTTTATCTTTTTGCTTTATAAATACAAATGCTAATCTTTCTTTGATCTTTCGCAGGGGAGACATGTGTGGAGGAAAAGGGGTACAATGATTTTGATGGCTTGGAGGTCAAGTAGGGGCCTAATCTCATATTCAATGATGATTTTTCTCAATTTTGGCTCAAAAAAGACTGCTACAGGATTTCCTACAGGATGTACTATTTTTCCTACATTATCCCCTAGATCTCCTACAAGATACCCTGTTTTACTATAGCATGTTACAGATTTAGTATGAGAAATTATAATTCATAGAATTACGAATAAAATAAAATCCAAATTGTATGGGAAATTTTTTTTTATTTAATAGAATGTCTTAGGTCTCCATTCCAAGTGAAATCACTCAAAAAGACCTATGTTAACCCATACTAAAAAATATCAGAAAATTACTAGTCGAAAATCTAGAAATTTGAGAACTAGTGAGCTAGTAAATCTATAAAATTCCTAAACTAATAAAGTGAAAATGAAATGGGGTAATTTATGTTATTAACTAGAATGTTTTTTTGATCTAATACAAGTGGAATAAACTTTATTGAATCTCGTTAGCATGCTCTAACAAATAGTAGAAATTTACTACTAGTTGCCACAAAGGAGTTCCAGAAATCTAAATTTCCAAATAAGAAGACTAATCCAAGTAGCTCAATTACTATGACCTTAAAATTCTTTTCCAAGGATGAAATTATGCTTTTTATCCTACAAAATAACTTACATCAACCATTTAACCAAATCCTACAACAAGAAATCATTAATACTAAATGCAGAAATAGAAAGAAATGAAAACAAGAGATGCATGTGAATCAGAAGTGAAAAGAAGGAAATAATATGATACAAAAGGGCTTTGAGGCTCCTGGGATGGCAAATCCCAATGAAACTCAGAGAAATATGGAGGAGAACAAGATTTAGAAGCTGAACATGACACCAATCTTCATTATTTTCACCAATACAATTACATCCCTGAAAGAAAATACAATGGAACTGCAGAAATATGAGTTCTCTCCACAAGAACACTAATCAAAATCTCCCCCTAGAGGGAAATTTGACTTGGTACTTATACAAAATAATTAGTAATAATTCCCTATGAATGGAGAAAGCTTTCCCCACAAAAATCCCTTGATTAGTGGATCTGGTTCCCAATACTAGGAATCTGTGTTAAATGGAAAGGAACACATTCCTAGATTTTCTCAATCATTGGAGTTCCACAATATGTGCCATAATTCCATAATATATTGTTGATTTATTATTTAATAGTGATCCTCCTGTAGTAGAGAGCAAGTCTCTAAATTATCTCCTCCTCCAAATCTTCATAATCTGGCCAATATTCATAATATTCCATAGAAAAAAAAAATATTAGGCACAAATATGCAATTATTCATAAACCTTCCTAATGAATATATTAAAGTTAAAAATACATTATCTAATGCAAAAAAAGAGAGGTTTAATGTGCTGAAGGATGGTCATAGGCCTTAATTTATGTTTAATTTAGAGGCATGTTGTTACAGGGAAAAGTGTCTATACAGAACTGCTAATCCCACTAAGGTGTGGTAGCTACCTTAGAAACAAACAAAGTAAAACTACTTTCGTTTTCCTTTATGAAAGATAGATGAGAGAAGAATAAAGGAGACCAACCTCTGTCTTGCGCTTGGTTCCTAATTCGATTCCCCTCTCTTATGATAGTCCTTTGCTACTTGCTTCCTTGTACACCCATCTTCACAGAGTACCTGTAGAATCAAAGTAGCATAACACTATACAAGAACATGGATCTATTATCATAAACAATCTAGGATCAGATGTAAATTGACCATACAAATGCATGAAACATAAATGACACAAGAGTATGGAGGAAAACTTGAATAGCTTTATTGATAATCAAGAAAGAGCCAAGAGAGTTACAACCAGTTGTTCTGACCCAACATCATCCTCTCAGTAGGTAAGCCCTTCTTCACCTCATGCAAAGCTTAGATCACCCAACACTATGATGTTGCCTCAAGAAACCAACAACAATTCCTTACAAGATGCAAAATTCCAGCCTCCAACCTCTGGATCTTTGGGATGAGAGATCTATATATAGATATTTGCAGAGGTGTGAGTCAGCTCTGGGTTTTTGATTAGTGTCTTCTCTCTGATAGTTCTTTCTTCCACTTGGAGATCTCATTGATCTCTTACTCATCCTTGGGCGATTCTGAGAGGCAAGTGTCACAGGAGAAGTTTTTGGAAGATTCCATGATCATCCACCTCGCAAACTATCTCCGCCACTTGTCTTTTCTCGTCCATCACACCCCATAGAAGGGCTTTTTGAAATGCAACGCACTTCCCGTGTGTACAAGGTGAGATGCATCACACCCTGGCCATGGAGCAAGTGAAATGATCCAGTTTTGACCAGTTCTGAGTAGTTTATCATGGAGAACTTCTGGGAGAAGCTGTAATCAGTTGACCTTGTTCCTTTAGGGGATGGAACAACACTTTTAGGGACTTAGGAGCCCTTGGTTTATCGACATTTTATGCTTGGGGTTGCAGTGCCCAAAAATGTCTATAACAGTTGCCCCCTAAAGCATGAGGTCGTTAATCTTTTTTGACGTCGGGTGAAATGCTTTATCATGAGGATCCGAAGTTCTTTCAAGCTGGGAGGAGACCTGTAATAAGATACAATACAATACATTATCTTCATAATATTTTCATGATCTAGCTGAGGCGGGCATTCCCATGCTCAGCTTTATAAATTCATTTCCATGTACATAGGACAGACAATCGTCTGAGTGTAGACGGATGATTCTGGTAGAGCCATCATCCCATAGATTGGATGATTATCTGTGCAGCAATGATGTACATTTGATGTCTTTATCTTCCTGAATATATATCGTAGCCCGGATGGATGAAACTAGATCCGGGGTCTTCAATCTCGTTCGATCTTCACTCAAAGTACAAGTCGATCCATGTGAGAGATGTTCTAGAGTCGAACATGGAAAGACATCGCCTGATTACCAGCCAATGATGTAAGCTGTTAACAGGCACGGGAGGAATCACCGATAATGATAATGACCCTCAAGGTACTGCAGTACAATTCACGTGGTGTGAACAAAGGACTTGGTGTCGAACACCACGCAAAATCTTTCAGTCGAAGGCCATTGATGTAAACCTGTCGCCGGAAGTGAGAAACTTGCCATTGAGGCATGCAAGCTTCAAAGTACTAAAAGGGGTGTTCCTAGATCGACTTCTTGGATAATGAGCTGATGTCGACAAGAAGCGATCTGTCATAGGATGGCCTTAATGAATCCCACATCAATGACACGGAACAGAGAAAATGATTTTAATGGAGGTGAAAACGATCTGGTGATATAAGGTTCAGGGTGGCGGTCATGAAAGAATGGAGCGTAAATGTATTGCAGTGGGTGAGACACAGGTGAATTCTCTGAGTGACTTCTCTTGAACATATCGACGACACTGACGTGATGGATAGGTAGCATTAACCCCAAATGTGGATGGTGTGATGGGACCATGGTGATGTGACCGGTGAATGAAACAACCCAACCCGACTTGGATGCGGAGTGAAAGTGTCATGTTCAAGAGCGACTTGCTACCAACAAAGTTTCTTCAAGTTTTCTTCCCAATTTTTCCCCAGTCATTGCTGACCAGTACCTCTTTATTTTTTTTAAGCTTAAGGAGGATAACATATGCTTGTTCTATAATTTTCCCTTCAGGTAAACCCATCGCTATGTTTTAACGAGCCTAGCGATAGTGAAACTCGTTCTTGTCTGCTATGGACAAGTTTGTCGCTATTAGGTTTTAACGAGTTTAACGACAAAGATAACTCGGTCCTTTTCAATTTTAGAGAGTTTGAAAAGGGACGTAAAGGAAACTCCAAAAATCCTTTTTCGTCATCTAATCCCTTAAGTCTGAAAAAGTATAAAACAATACAGAAGGGATGAATTTTTTATACTTTTAACGAGCCGAACAAAACAAGCGCTCGATCTTTTTGTGTAATAATCCCTCAGGTCCAAAAAGATTAAAATCTAAAGGAGGGATAGCACTTCCGGTCCCTTTAATGAGCTGGAGAGGCCAATGGCTCGGCAATATTTTCATATTTTATGAGTCAGTTGAAAAGAGCTTAAAGGAGACTCGTCTTTGAGGAACGAGTGATAAATTTGGGTAGCAGCTGATTCCAGGTAAGGTTTGGAATTTTCCAATCATGGCAGTGTTACAAGGATGGCTAATAGGATCACTCTTCGCAGCTGTTCCTCAAAAGGGTTAACAATCAAATGGAGGTGAATGATTGGCCAATACGGAGTGGAGGTGATGATGAGAACACGACCAAGGCTTTAAAGGCTGAAGTATTATATTCACGACAGTTATTTACCGGAAATTGGTTCATTTTTTATTGAGCTTAAATGCTGGGGGGGAACATTTGCTCATTGCTTATGTTTATTTTTTAATGAGCATGAAGTCCGCGTTAAAACTGCTCGATGCGGGTTTATTTTTTAACGAGCTTGAACCCTGCAGTAACATTGCTCGTGATAAGTTTGCATGCCCCCAGCATAATAACGCAAATCGAGGTGCATGCCCCCAGCATAATAACGCAAATCGAGGTGCATGCCCCCCAAGATTCATTGCATTCATCTCGATGGTTGGAATGAAGGTTTACCTTCGAGATCTTCGAAAGACTCGACTTTGGTTTTACGAGATTGTAATCAAAGACTCGATTTGGAAAGGGAGTCGTTTCATTTTTTAATGAGGTTGACACAGTAAAAGAACTATCCTCATGACTCCTTGTTTCATTTTTTAACGAGGTCGACATGAGATAAGAACCATCCTCGAAATCCACTGTATTTACAGTATTTGATAGAAAATCAAAAACTGAAGGATGACTAAGGTCACTGGAACTATCTTCCTTACAATTCGGAAGATGGGAGCGATGGTGGTAATCTTCCTATGGTGCCCCTCCTATCATCATTGATTGAATGATTCCTTCGTCTGTAGAATGTACATGTGACCAAGGATCTGAAGAGGTACCATATTCCTTAGACCTATCTATCCAAACACTTGATGAGCATTGATTTGGGTTTGCCCCCCATGCCAAGAAAACTGATTGCTACAATATTTCTAAAATTGCGATGATCCATGCTGACAAAATGTTCAGGAATCTTCCGAATCCATTAGATATAGAAGATTTCATATTGTAGGTTTCCACTGTGGCCACTTCCGCCAGATTATTCAGAGGCAGTAGGGAAAAAGTACCCATTAAGACAGGGTCTTTTAGGAGACCTACTCCGATATTTTGAAGCGAATGATTGCTTCCATGGATCATTGGAATGCTTCACGTAACTTGTGAACTGTTGGGGAGAAATGTTTGTTGGTCGACGATTGTAATTCCTCCTTGAAAGGGAAATGCAATCTTCCTGAAGTAGGTCAACACAACTGCAGCCATGGCATATATCCAGGGCCTTTCCAGTAGGATGTTGTAATCGAGGTTTCCGTCGATTACTTCAACATCAATTTCTACTGTTTTTCCCCTCAGTTCAACTTGCAAGTTACTTAAAATACCGTATGGAGTGTATGATCGTCCATCAAATTCTTTTAACGTCGTTGACGATCTTGACAAGGGTGGTGAGCCTAAATTTTTCCAGCAACTCATCGACATAATACATGTAGATGCCCCCTCATCAATAATCGTTCAATGAACAATTTTGTTGAGGGCTTTCACTTGAATAAGGAAAGCTAGTTGAGCTGGTAACTAAGGGTCATATCCTTTATGATCAAAGGCCACAAGATTGGAATCCATTGGGTCAATCCCACCTATTGTTGATAATAAAGCTTTCTTTTGGGAGGGGCAATTTTGCGGTACCTCAAGTGTCGACATAGCGGACGACGATTGGGCCAGATCCTCCACTATATTATAATTCTGTGCTACTTTGGCACGAGGATTAAATGTCGATTTGTGTACTACTCCCTTTGGCGGCTTTATCATTGGTTCAGGAATGATGGGTGGCACAACTTCGGTCAAAGTTGTTGTTGAACTACTAGGTTGTTCATTAGCCTTGTTATTCGACAGTTGTGGATTCCCGTAATCTTTATTCCTTGTCAAAGCATCATTTTGCTGCTTTAAGATAGACAACATAAGCACTTGGGATCGGGAAGCATTTTGATTAGCAATCAGTTTGGTTCCCGGGTTTGGAAACGGATCAGTCAATACTGCTGAGGTTTTTGAACTCGTAAAGAGTTTCTTAACTTCAGCTTTATGTGGACAATCTCTCGTCCGATGATCCTCATCGTATATCTGACACCCCGCAGGGGGTTTCCTTTGCCCAAAAGGGTTTGCAGAAGGTTTTCCAGGAGATGACTCATCCTGCTTCTTTTTCCTCCCTTTCTTTTTCTTCTTGCCCCCTGGTTGCTTCAGTTGTTTGTCCTTGTCGGTCGACACGACATTTACTTCCGAGGCAAGAAGTTCTTCATTTGCATTTTGACTAGAAATCTTACGGGCCTTTTTAGATGTAGCCTTTGTTGATTTCGTGTTTGTAGTACCAATCACACCATCGCCGACGTGAGAGTCATTGTTCAATTTAGGAGGAGGAGGAACAGAAAATTTTGGTCTGGGAGCATCAGGGATTTTATCGTAGAGCGTGCTAGACTGAGTATAAATCAAGTCTAAATATTGCACATGAGCAATAACTTGCTCTTCAGTGACGACTCCTCCCTTTTCCACATCTTTTGTAATGGAAGGTAATAATGACTTAATAAACCATTCAGCTAAAAGCTGATCAGGAACATACGTTTTTACCATTCTACAACGGCGTCGCCACTCATGAATATGATCAGATATGTGAGTGGCCGTTGTCTGTTTGAAATTGGTAAGAAGCTCTGTTCTTGTTTCGTACCTTATGGGTAACTGAAAATGGGTTAAAAAGGTTGTGGCTAGGGTACTGAAGTTATCAAATGAAGCTCTAGGTAATTCTATATACCATTTTGCTACCAGACCAGTTAACGTTCGCTGAAAAAGGTGAAGCCTAATCGAATCATCGTTGAGAGTGTTTGATGAACACCACAGATGAAAGGTCATCACATGATTCGACGGGTCTTCACCCGGATTTCCATTAAATTTAGGAATATCTGACGGAAGTTTATTTGGAATCGTCGGCCACCAAGGGGCATAAGCAATTGGATCATTCATCAACCGGTTTAGATCTGGTAATTCTAGAGTTGCTACAAAGGGCAACTGTTGATTCAGGTTAGGCGAAGCATACCCAGGATAAGATGGAATCACCTGGGCAGTGGGTCTTTACATACCAGCATAAAGTATTTGATGATGGTAACTTTGATAAGGTTGATGGGCATAACCATTATAGCATGGTTGTTGATAACCGCTTTGGAAATGCAGTTGCCCATTACTTACAAAGACTTGTTGCTCAGGTCCTTGATATGATTGCTGGAATTGTGGTTGTTAATATTGAACCAGCCCTGGTTGTTGGACCATTTGCTGTTGTCCAATACTGGATGATTGACCAAGATGAGGAGTCATAGTACTTGTTTGAGCCTGAGTCGCTCCAGATAAGGAGGCACTAACCTGAGGTTGTGATTGAGTCGTTGATACAAGAGGCTGTTGTATTGCAACCTGAGAAACTTAGGGTTGACATACAACAGGTAGCGCTTGTACTTGCGATGCAGTCACCATAGTAGGTATAGTGGGAATATTCGACGCAAGGTGGACTAGTTGCATTGAATATACAACCCTTGGTTGTTGAGGCAGTATTGGTACCCAACCGCTAGATGTAATTCCAGTTTGACCTGAACTTTGTTGTAAACTCCCATATGGTTGTTCTCCGACAGGGAACATTGAAAAGGCATACTACCCTCCATATGGTGGCAATCCAGTACTTAAAGGGTAGATTGGCCTTTGAAGATACATTGGATCAATTTGTTGAGTTTCAACATAAGAAATACCAGCTGATAATCCGGATGAAGAAATAAGAACTAACCATGTCATCGAAACAGTCCCTGATTGGACTCCAGCTTGTTGTTGATAACTTTTCGGGACAGATGGTATGCCATCGAACATCGTTGGAGTAGCAGCAGGAGGCTCTGCCACTGCTGCGTCGAATGACACAGTCCTGGATGTCGACGGTTGTTCAGACATATCTAGTCTATCCAAAAGATTTTCTAGCGATTCTACAAGAACTTTGTGATGAAGGGAGACTAACTTCTAAGGCCAACGAGGGAAAAGTGACGTCATTCTGATTAAAATAAATTTTATATGCTTTGACACAACTTGTTTTTTCAATTTTTAAGAGTCGAGAAAAAACAAAAGATGACTCTAGTCGCCTTCAATTTTTAATGAGCCTGAAGTGACAAGTGCTCAGATGGACCTTTTCCATTAAGGAGTCTGAAAAGGAACGAAAGGGACTGCTCTGGAAATCTAGACAAAGGGATTACCAAACCAATCGCAAAAATGCAGAATACTTTTTAAGGTACGGCAGTTAATCTTCCCGAATGGTGTGTTCAGTGCATTGCGATCGATAGGGCAGCATACACGGCTTCCTATGGATAAAGGATTAAGCCTATTGTGGTCTCCCAAAATATGCTCGACGGTACATGGGAGTACAAGTCCGTACTGGCACTTATCGTCTCAAAGTGGAGGAATCACCCAACCAACAGTGAGAACAATAGTTACCAGGCTTTACGACACCGGAATACATCTCTAGCCTAGACTTCTAGATGTTGTGCGTTAGGTTCCAAAGCGTTGTTAGATTCATTAAATTTATTTTATAGTTGATCTTGCTTAAGAAATTTTCCTTTCAGGTTCACCGCGTGATGTAGATGTACAATTCCTAAAATGCAATCTAAGATGATAAACAGTCTTTTATCTTCTTTGTGCAATGAAAATCCTAGCTACTAAGGAAAGAGAGACATTATTCTTTCAACAAAGAGCAAAGAGCACACACTATATGCGCTGTCCTAAATCAAACCAATCAAACAGTCTAAATGCAAATGCGCATGCATGTATTTGTTTTCAGCCTTCTTAATATGTGAATGATAAAAAGAAAGCTAATGCACAATCTGAATTATTTTCAAAGCGACAATTACTAACAAGTTTCTTTTCAAAATAAAAAATGAAGATAATGACAACACTTTATGATTTGGAAATGAAAACTTGCTTTGAACACTAGAAAAACTACAAATTCAGATCAAATACAATAGTAACAGGGTAATCGACTATCAAGAGAAATCAGACTCTCTTCTATGACTGAAAACAACACTTTCAAATCAAGAAACGATAGTACAATTATGTTACTTTTTTGCAAAGGAGAACTGAAAATGACTCAACAAATACACAAAAACATTTACAGTTCTTTGCACAATGGAGGTGGAATATCAGCAAGGAAAGGGGTTTCAAACAGAGGTGTACTGACCATAGGCAGCAAAACTCATGAATAGAACTGAAAAGAATGAACACAGAAACCAAAATTCAGAAACAATGCCTAGTCTGATCAGCGCACCTGTAACATAATGAATTTGAAATGCAGCGCACCTACTACACTCGGGAAGTGCGCTGAATTTCAGATTCATAGAACAAAGAGTGCGCTGGCCCAGAGACGAGACTTTGCTTGGGTTCTGGGTCACAGTTTGCAGTTCAGTTCAGGGATTTTGGCCGAGCAAGTGGTAATGAGTAAATCAACAACAGGGGTAGATCTAAGGAGGTTACTAGAGCCACCACAAGGGCAATTAGAGAGTTTGTAAATCAGTTGTTTAATTCATAAACAAAACCCGGAGATTGACTGAAGTGGCATTTATCTACTTTGCATTTGCATAGCAAATGCAGTTCGAAAGCTACCTGGCTCAACTTCATGCTCCGTCTGTAAGTTTATAAAATAAACAAATGTAGATAAACAAACAACCTAGTCGCTCCCCAGCGGAGTTTCCATTTTGTTTCAGGGAAAAGTGTCGATACAGAACTGCTAATCCCACTAAAGTGTGGTAGCTACCTTAGAAACAAACAAAGTAAAACTACTTTTGTTTTCCTTTATGAAAGATAGATGAGAGAATAATAAAGGAGACCAACCTCTATCTTGCGCTTGGTTCCTAATTCGATTCCCCTCTCTTCTAATAGTCCTTTGCTACTTGCTTCCTTGTACACCCAGCTTCACAGAGTACCTGTAGAATCAAAGTAGCATAACACTATACAAGAACATGGATCTATTATCATAAACAATCTAGGATCAGATGTAAATTGACCATACAAATGCATGAAACATAAATGACACAAGTGTATGGAGGAAAACTTGAATAGCTTTATTGATAATCAAGAAAGAGCCAAGAGAGTTACAACCAGTTGTTCTGATCCAGCATCATCCTCTCAACAAGTAAGCCCTTCTTCACCTCAAGCAAAGCTTAGATCACTCAACACTATGGTGTTGCCTCAAGAAACCAACATCAATTCCTTACAAGATGCAAAATTCCAGCCTCCAACCTCCGGATCTCTGGGATGAGAGATCTATATATAGATATTTGCAGAGGTGTGAGTCAGCTCTGGGTTTTTTATTAGTGTCTTCTTTCTGATAGTTCTTGCTTCCACTTGGAGATCTCATTGATCTCTTACTCATCCTTGGGCGATTCTAAGAGGCAAGTGTCACAAGAGAAGTTTCTGGAAGATTCCATGATCATCCACCTCGCAAACTATCTCCGCCACTTGTCTTTTCTCATCCATCGCACCCCATAGAAGGGATTTTTGAAATGAAACGCACTTCCCGTGTGTACAAGGTGAGATGCATCGCACCCTGGCCATGGAGCAAGTGAAATGATCCAGTTTTGACCAGTTCTGAGTAGTTTTTCATGGAGAACTTCTGGGAGAAGCTGTAATCAGTTGACCTTGTTCCTTTAGGGGATGGAACAACACTTTTAGGGACTTAGGAGCCCTTGGTTTATGGACATTTTATGCTTGGTGTTGCAGTGCCCAAAAATGTCTCTAACACATGGGCTTTAATTTATGTCTAGTTTAGAGGCCCATCACTAAGTAGTTAGCTATATCAAAAAACGAAGGAGACAACACCAAGATAGAAAAGAGGTGTTCATATGGGAGTTGATCATCTACCATCTCCTCATTTTTTACAGAAAAGGTAAATCTTGACAATAAATTTGCAACCACATTCTCTTTCCCTATTTTTTCAATAATAGTCAAACCAAACTGCTGCAATAATAAAAACTATCTAATCATCCTAGCATTTATACCAAATTTATTCACTAAATACATAAAGGATGCATGATCGGTGTGGGAAAATTTTTCATATCCAGTGATGTAGTGCTTAAACTTGTTTAGAGAGTGTACCACATCCAAGAGTTCCTTTTCAATGATTGTATAATTTAGCTCAGCTTTAGAAAGGTTCTTAATAATGAAATAGATAACACAAGGAAATTTGTCTTCCACTTGTCCTAAGGCTGCCCCTACATCTTTCTCTAATGCACTTGTGTGTATATGGAAAGGTAATGCCCAGTTGGGACCCCTAAGGATGGGTGTAGTGGTCAACTTTTCTTTTAACACCTTAAAGGCCTCTTGAAATTTGTATATCCAATAGAAGTTAGAATCTTTAGCCAATAGTCCAAACAAAGGGTGAAGCCAACTTACTAAATCCTTAATGAACCTTCTATAATACCCATCCAACCCAAGAAAGGTCCTGACATCTCTTTGTTTTTTAGGGATAGGGAGGCTTTTAATGATGGAAATTTTGTTCAGTTCAACCTGTATACCTTCTTTGGATATGGAAAGGCCAAGGACAGTCCCTGCATTCATCAAAAAATCACATTTTTCAGGATTTAATGAGAGATTCATCTCAATTCATTTCTTCAAGACTTTGCATATGTTATAAAGAAATTCTTGGAAGTAACAACGATAAGGAGTGAAGTCATCCATGTGAATATCAATAGTTTCATGAACAAGGTCAGCAAAGATACTCAAAATTGCCCTCTGAAAGCTAGCAGGTGCATTACACAAACTGAATAGAAGGACCCTATACATAAAGGCACCCCAAGGACATGTGAATGTGGTCTTGTGTTGGTCCTCCAGCCTGATTTCTATCTAGTTGTACCCACTAAATGCATATAGAAATGAACTGAACCTCTTTCCTCCAAGGCCATCTAGGACTTGGTCAATGAAGGGCAAAGGAAAGTGGTCCTTATTTGTAGCCTTGTCAAGCTCTCTGAAGTCAACACATATACTCCATTTCCCATTCTTCGTGGGGACTATAATGAGAGGGGACACCCACCCACTGTCTGAAATCAGGTATATGAACCCTGCATCTAGTAGATTTTGTAATTCCTCTTTCAAAATGTTCTTAAGAGTCTGGTTCATCCTTCTCTGGGGTTGGCACATAGGCTTTCATCCTCCTCTGATGTACGTATAGTGAATACAGACTGAGGGATTCACATCTGTTGGGTCCTTTTTTTGGAAGGAATAGAAGTTGCGGAGGAAATTTTGGTAGATGAAATTCTAGATAGAGTCACTCGAAGCAGAGCACTAAAAAATCAAAGTGGAAGCATAATATTTTTTTTGGGACTTGCACAGTGGAAAGTAAGGGTGCACACCGAAAAATCTGGAACTGATTTTGAGACAGTCAATAGGAAACCAAGTAATGGCTCGAGGTTTTGGAAAACCGCAGATCAAGCGAGCGAGGGATCAAAGACCAAACCAAGTGAATGCAGGCTATAAAATTAAGATGAAAAGAAACGATAAGTAAGTTTAGAATGATTTGCCAAAGTTTAGATGACATTGCAAGGATTAGATCTGGGTTGTGTAAAAGAAATATTTCTTGTAGGCAGATCTGATTATGAAATGATGTATTTTGATAGTTGTTTCAAGTTGTAATATCTACGCACAAGTCTATAATGTGTTGTGATTTGTACTAAAAGACTGATGTTTAATAATAAAAGGAGAATGGGAGTTTTGTCGCATGTTTATGTGTTTCACACCCCCTTTTAAAATTTTATGTATGTTGATTATTCTATTTTAAATGAATAATTTAGCTTGTTCTGAATGAATGTATGGGTTGTTTCACTGACTGCATAATATTTAATTCTAGATCCCCTTCTATATTTCTATGGTTTTGTCTCACCTCGAGTGAGATGATCCTTCGATCCAAGGGAGTGAAAATGTTGGCAAAGTGCTAGACAATGCAGAAATATTTGTTGGCACTCTAGGGCAAACCCTAGGTCATTGTTCATTCAAATATTTTTGCCAACAATACCCTTCATCTCCTTATAGTCCTAGGAAAAAGCATCAAGGTGTTTGATCTTCATATTTCTAGATGGCCTAATTTCCACAGCCTTGACATGTTCTGCACTAGGGCTAATAGAGCACAAATCAATCCAAGGATTACTCTTGGATTCCTTCGTTAGTTCATCAACTAGCATGTCAGTAGGGGGTTGATTCTGTAAAATATGGTCAATAATGTCATCTTCATCAAGTTTCCTCCCCCCTATGGCAGTGTCTAGTGTGTAGACTGGGTAGAGGGATGTTTGATAAAATTCCTCCTCTTTATCATCCTCTAACCATAAGGGCAAGTCATGCTCAATAGAAGGTTGAGAAGGAGGATAAAACACAAATTGTTTTGATATATTCCCATTCTTGACGGTCATGTTCCCATCCCTGCAACTAATGTACGCATCAACAATGGCAAACCAAGGTCTTCCTAGGATGAGAGGATAGCCATTAAACCTAGTTTTGTGATGGAGGACAAGTAAATCAGTCGGGTACTCCCAGGAGTCAATGGAGACCATTAAATCCTCAATAACCCCCTCAGGATATACTATGGATCTATTTGCAAGTTGCAATACTATAGCAGTGTTCCTTAAGTCTTCTTAGAGATTGAGCTTGAGCATGGTTTCCTTGGTCATCACATTGATTGCAGCCCTGAGGTCAATCAAGGTATTAGGGACCATAATCCCATCAATGTGTACATCCACTACTGGGTTACCAGGATCCATGTACTTGGGGGATATTACCCTCCCAAGCATCACATCAGATAGTTGTCCAACAACATTGATGGTGGGGGTATCTCTTCTTCTTCTCCCATGCTATATGAAACACTCTTCCTTAATGAGATTTTTGTAAATGGGGACATCTTTGATGGCCCGAAGAAGGGGAATTGTGACACGCAAGTTCTTTAATTCTCCCAGACTTTCAACCCCTTCTTGTTGGAAACAATGTTAATACAGAGAGGCAAGGGTGAAACAATATTAAGGCTAATTTTAAACTGTATGCCTATTTACTTTTCTTATTAAAGGTTGTCACGCATTCATATAATTAGCAACAATATGTAATATGGCAGCAACATGAATCCAACATACAAGCATACACACCATGAGTATCATACACATGAGACACAATTTGTTTACGTGGAAACCCTTTCGGGAAAAAAACACCAAATCTTGTTGTTGTTATTGATGTAAATAAGAGCACCTACTATATTACATCCATCTATTTTGTGAGCACCCACTCACAGGAAACACCAACTCCCTTTGATTGTTTGCTAGCACTGACTAGTAGGAAGCAAAAACTTTCTCTTTTTGTAGACACCTGTCCAACTTACCAGAAGCACCATGTGAGGCACCAACCTCATGGACTTTTTGCAAGCACCAACTTGTAGCTCCTTGGATTTTTGCAAGCCAAATTGCAGTTGGAACCAACCCCCAAGCCTTCTCAAGTACCCACTAGAGATGGAAGCACCAACTCCTATATGCAGGCACTAACCCACACTCAAATAGGAATTGTATATTCATTGTAAATGGTAGCCACTCTCCCTAATCTCAGCTTTTTTCTGTGCTCACTTTGCAACAACACCCTGATCTATTGAACAACAATCACTCATCATAGTACATGCATCTTTGTCCTCTTCTCTCCATTAGCATGTTGTCATCTCATGACCTTTTTCTATCCTCAGCACAGGCTCATCTCTAAGCCATCTTTCTCTACATAGGCACATTTGGCCTTTCTCGTAGCACAGACAGTTTTAGCCTTCCTTCCCAACATGGATGACTTCATTGCGCACATAGCACATGAAACTATGGACTTTCTCACAGCATCGCACAAGAAACTTCCACCTTACACACAGCGTACCGAAACTTTCACCTTTACTCACAGTAGTGTAGCTCTCGGGTCTCTTACCTCTGCATAGGCACTCTTTGCCTTACTCTACAGAACTGGCTCTCACTCACCCTTACATAGAAATTCACACACTCAGATATTTTCCACTTACCTCACTTGAAACTATGTTTCTTTCCCCCCATTTTCTCATATGATCTTTTGGGTTTTATTCCTCTGCCGGCCACCCCATCGATGTTGCCACACTTTCTTTTGTTCACACTGCATGAGTGTACCTCGGCATGGCTCCTCCATTCTAATATTGCATATAACTTGGTCTCTACCACTGCATTAACCGTGAGAATGAGAACCTAACAGTTTCTCCATACTGAGAATGAATTCTCAGTCCACCTGCACACTCCAACCAGGCACAGTCCTCTGTGGACAACACTCTTATCATTGAGGCTCTCCATTCCTATTCATGGTTTCACATAGTTTTAATATCCTTCAACATGGCTTCTCAGTAGATTTAGGCATGGACTTCCTCTTTTTTTTTGCATCTCCTATCAATTTCTTGTTACATTGCAGAAACAATGATCGACCTTACAGTCCTTCACCGCCTCACTGCATGGAGCTCCATGCTGAGAAATTAATTCTCAGATGACCTCAAGGCATACCCAACACTCTTTCCTGAATATCTTGGTCCTTTCTGCCTTGACCCAATGATATTTGACAGTCGTCATTATTCCCGAGACCAAGTCCTTTTCCTGTACAGTCAATCTCACAGCTGTCGACCCATACGCATTTACCTCTTTGTATTGCGCTATTAGAGAAATTCCACATCGCAACTTCTTAGTAGTGTAATGTTCCTTCCAGAGAAATCCTTTGCTACGCTCTGTGCACTTGGCTCTATGGATTTACATGACCAAGATCCTACCCAATATAGGAATTTCCCATTGTTGGAACCTTTTCAATAACCAATTGTTCTGAAGTTTTGATATCCTAATCCACTGATTATCGAGGTCCTTCTGTTTAGCCCTCACAGTGCACTTCTCACTTTAGGACAGTTTTCCATGACCTGCCGCTTAGCATTATGGTTCTGAAGCCTTCAGAATCTTGTTGGGGGCCATTCTCCCTTTTTTAACTTCTATGTACCTTTGGTTCTTTGACCTCTCATGCGCATGTGCCAACCAAATATCGGAAGCCCTTCCATAACAGAAATTTTCCAAACTCCAACTATTCTAAAGTACCGATGTCTTCAACCTCCAATTTCCAACTTCTAATATGATGTCATCACTTCACGTGGTGACTCCTTAGTGGTGACATGTGTCACCAAGTTCTGTCCCATTAGCCTACCCGATCAGGTTGAATATCCCTACCACATGTCCTATTGTACTGTCGCGGCATGTTGACACCAAATTCCACTGTACCTTATTGGAGCCAACTAGATGCTGCCATGTGTCATTATTGGAGCCAATCACATGCTGCCATGTATCCTTAATGGAGCCAATCATATCCTGCCATGTGTCTTGCTAGAGAAGAGAGAGGAGGACCCGTCAACCTTGGTTTTGCATTAAAATTATTTGTTAAACTTCCTTTGGAATTCCTCGACCTTTTAAAGGCTTATCAATAATTATCGATATAGTAATATTTTAAAGGTTCCTCACTTAACAAAGTTCCGATATTTCGATCTCTGTTATGTCAATGTTCTAATACATCAATATTTTGGATTTTGATATCCTCCAACTTCTTATACATCCTGATTCGATGTATCACACCTCTGATATTTTGATATCACTGATATGCTGACCTTTGACATTCCAATGCACTGATACACCATTCTCTGCGGTTCCAATCTCCTGTTGCACTGATACTCTGACCTTCCATCATCGACGCACCAATATTCTGGCCTCTGGTCACTGATACGCCAATATATTGACCTCTTATCACTGATGCGCTAATATGCTGATGTGTTGATCTTCTGATCTCTGATATGTTGGACCTCTGATATTCCAGCCTTCTTAGGACTTCAAGTCTCTGATCATCAACAGGCCATAGCTTTTGAACGAGGAATCCATTTTTGGACTTCCGCATATCATTGGAAAAATCTTCTAGATCACTTTCCAATGGAGAGGCTTTTATGTAGTTTTTGAGCCCATATTCTACCTCTACAATGGATTCAAACTCTCTATAATTATTCTTCTCCTTGAGTTTACAGACAATTGAACTCACAAACACCAAGGTGATCCTCTACATGAAGCCTATAAATACCATGGAATTCCATCTAGTCCATCACTGTAACCATAATTTGATGGCTTCTCCAATAATCCTGATACTGTAATGATTTTTTTCATGAAGCCTATAGTTATCATGAGATTCATCTTGGTCCATCACTAGCAACATCTGTTACGCCAAGCATCCGAGATAGTCTGGTTGACATCAATGCCAACACTCCTGCCAACAGTTAGGTAATGCTCTGGCCAATATTTAGGAATTTATCCTACCAACAGTTAGGCAATGCCAATTGCCCAACACATCTCCCCATCATGATTTTTGACATCAATGCCAACACACTTTCATATGCCTTCACTAGGCCACTTGACATCCAGGCAATGTGAACTATACAACACTTCTCAAGTGTGTTGTTTAGGGTGGACCAACCTTTTAGGGTAAGGAGCTGTATTGGCTTGAGGGGAACTTTCTTCCTTATCTTCTTCAATCTCTCCAGGTGGAGAAGGTGGATGACCATTTGGGAGCACCTCCCCAAACCAAAGGTTGATCTCTTATAATTCCAAAACATAGGCAGGATAGTATGTCACCCCACTATAAACCTATTGTGCCTACTTATTATTCATGTTTGGATTGGGTTGATTAGTAATTTGAGGTTTCTTAGGTGTGTTATGGTGAGGGAGATGTGGTTGAGGCTAAGGTGGAGGAATTAAAGAAAGAGTTTGGGTTTTTTAAGGCCTCCACCCATATGAGGGGTTTCCCCATTGGGAAGAATGAGGTGTATAGGGCTGGAAAGGAGCATTAATAGGCTAAGGAGGATATTGAGGAGTATAAAGCCAAGGAGGAGGTGTGGACCATGTTAGATGGATAGAAGGGTACCAAGGTTAGAAAGGTGCATTTTTGTGGGGAGTGTAATGAGGATAGTGTGCCCCTTGCATGCCCTGTTGATATGGTCGAGAGCCTTGAAGCCTCCTTTTATTAATGAAGAAAATTTTCTCCAACCCCTTGGTATATATATTTCAGGCTTCGAAAAGAAAGAAATTTGTCCGTTGCATGGTTTTCCTCACAGATAGAGGAAACTTCTATGACATTTAATGGAGACTCATTCCTAGGATGTCTCTTAGTGAACCTAGTGTAGAAGATAGCTAGAGATCTTTCTACTTCCTCCTGCTTCCTTTTAATCTGTATAGTATCCATCTATAAGGAAAAGTTATGCAACATTTCACCCTTGAAATTCTCCAACATACTTCCTATCTCATGTTTGATGTTTGATGTAGAGGGAGATGCACTAACCATGACTTGGCTAGACCTACGCTTTTTCCTAGCAGCCCTAGATTGGTTCCTGAATACTATCTTCATGTCATCATAAGTCATTTGGTAGATGTCTCCTCCAAACAACATGTTGAGGATCTCCATTACATATTCCCTAATCCCTCGAACAAGAATGAAATTGAGTGACTCAGTGTCAAGGGTGCAATTAGCTCTTTTATAATTGAGTTGGAACCTTTCCTCATAGTCCTCTAAAGATTCATTTGGTCCTAGGGTCATCCTAATGATTTCATCCTTTGTTTCTTTGGACCTACATTAATCCTTATACTTATCATTAAAGGCTTTCTACATTTCAACCTAGGCAGTGATGTTGCATCCAGGAAAGCCCATAAACCAGTGCAAGGCTGCATCTTTGAGGGTAGATGGAAACAACTTCATCTTTTTTTCATCAAAGGTATAGTCATAGGTCCTATAAACAAAAGAAAATTCAAACATGAAGGTGTCAGGGTCTTGAGAGGTTAGGCCATGGAAATGTGGAAGGGAAACATGACTTATATTTTTCATTCTGGCCTCCCTAGTGGTTTATCTCTATTGACGGTGCTGGACCTACCAACATGTCAAGGAGATCTCCCCAGTAAGAAGTCCCAATTAGACCTCAAACTATTTGTTGTAGTAGTCCCAAAAGTGGGTCATAAGGTAATGCTTTGACCACGGTGTCGCACAGAGGCAAGTGGAATAACTTTGTCAGTAGCAAGGATGTGACTAATGTAGTGAGTCAAGGAAGGTGTATGAGAGGTTCCAACACTTCGAAAGGGGGAGGAGATGAAGGTGAGTTCCAAGTTGTAAGGGATCAGTCCCAACTTGGCTAGGAACACACAGCACAAAGGACATGCACAAATTTTGATGGAGCAGTCCACTCGGATGTGCCAGTCACATCATATAAAGTAAGATACCACATAAAAAACTCATGGATCAGTCCGAGATGAGTGTGATGGTTGTTATAGCAAGTTTCAAGTGAAATATGTCTGGTGTCCAACAAAGTAGTCGACACGGACAGTGACAGCATTAACAACATATGCAACACATTAACAAAAAGATTCATATAATTTCATGTGAATCAGTTCATACACAAGGACGTAAGTTAAGCAACACATATCATTAAAGCAACTGGAGCAGTCCAACTACAATAACAACATATGCATGAAAATGTGTTGGCTCTTATTATATAAAGAAGTGTAAGTCACAATCATACAATACATCCATGTAAACCTGCTAGCCCCAATAGTGGAACATTACAGCCACATCCGTCTACTCCTCCAAAGATATGTACCAGCTCCGTGTAGTGGAGAAGCCAAGGCACATTACAATACTATCCAAGCCTCTTCAAAATAGTCTTAGTAGAAGCTTGGCTGACCAAAATCCTATACAATGAGTTATGAGGGACTATTTATAGCAAAGGGTGGGGTGGCCCTTAACATTCCCCTTTGTGACCATTTAACTACCCTCATGACCATTCACCTACTCTATGATTGTTACATCCACTCTTGACACTTGACTTACACTTGACATGACTCAACATTACAATGCACATGTACCCATGTGAACAATAGCTTGGACAAGCCAAACTAGACATCATTCAAACTTAGACAACCATATAAGTCTAACTGCTCGACATCCTCATGTTGATCAACAGTGACATATTGATGCCAAGATTGGTAGTCCTTGAGAGTGTCTGTGTGTTCTACTGTGACATCTGTTTGAAACCTGAACCTTGCCTCCATAGCATCTGGGTACATTGGTCAGGCTCCTCTGTCCAACTCGTCTATGAGCATGCACATCATTGTCTTTAGTGTGGCTGGACCAGCAATTTACTTGCGCATGATGTCTACACTAATAGGCCAGTCTGGGTTGGTGGCGATGCGCATCAACTCGTTGAAGTATGAGTCAAGCTCCTATTGGACCTGCTTCTTGGACATCCCCTGGGGGAGGATCCCAAGTGATGGGATCACATGAGTGTGCACTATAACCTCCATGATTTTGAATACTCATGCATGGGAAGCCTATATGCTAGTGATTAGTTGTAGTAGGTCTTCATAGTTCTGGATCTGACTCTGGATATGTGCTTACGGCTCGACCGCATTGGCCTTCATCACCTTTGGCAAGTGAATCGAGGCTCCCTTTTACTTCATCGTCCATGCTCACATGTTATCAAAAATAGTATGTATGTTCTTCAAGATGCATACTCTTCTTTCACATCGATGTTGCCATCCATGGAGATGAACGACTACTTGATGCATGGTACCAAACTTGGAGTACAATTCTCGCATAACTATGTCCAAGGACAACAATTCATCTAGTATTGCCTTCTTCAGTTCAGCCTGGGCAAACATTGTCACCAAGTCTCCTCCCTGCTTGGCCACCTGTAGTTCCTTCACCATTCACTCATTCTCAGCTATGAGAAAATGAACACTTGAGCTAGTGGCTTCGACATACACTCTAGTTGCATTCGCCAACACAGATGGATGTTTGTGCACATCAATCATGATCACCTGCTCCTCAAATTGCACAGGGATTTTTTTGTCCTTTGGAGTCGGTACTCTTTCAGACTGCACAACTCTGTGATGAGATTCATCAAAGGATATGTTGTGTATCTCTGCTTCCGGTTGACCACCAAGGATCTCAGTGCCTCCTTAGTCATTCGAGACTTGCTCATCGTCTGGATGCATTAAAGCAGGTGAGTCGACCTCTCTTTGGTGAGGCATGAGGTCAATGTCATGTTCCAACTCTTGTTTCTCCATGTCTACATCCAATTGTTCAAGAGCCTATTCTATGTCATGAGAAAATTCTTTCCCCTGTGAGGGTTCACCCTGTTTTCCTGATGCCAGCTATTCAAAAGAATCAACTACTTGTACGGGCGCTACTTCGTCTGTCTGCACGTGATGTGCCCCTTGCTCAATCTGCTACTGTTGCGCTTCCTTATCGTGTTGGTGTAGCTCTTGTTCTTTCTGTAGTTTCTCCCTCAGCTCAAGCAACTCCTTCTCTTCTTCTTCCATTCTCTTCTTATCCCTCTACCTTCGCACAATTCTCTTGTCAGGCTATTGCCTCTTCTATTGAATAGCCATAGCTGCTTGTTCTACAAGTGGATCTGCTTGAAACTTGCAGCTTTTCTCCTCCTCTAAGTAGTCGACAATCTTCCTCTTCCCTTTGTCACACATAGGTATGCTGGGCTCTGTTGTCTCTACTGTTGGTTCTACTGCCGGTGTTCTCCATGATGTTGCTTCATGCTTCCATGCTAACCTCTCAATGGTGAAACTGACATGTTCATTAGATCTGGAGGAATTGTAACAGTATCTCCATGGGCCCTCTTCAGCCCAATAAATGCCCCATGGATCCAATTGAACTGAACTCTCATGCTATGATCCTTCATAATGCAATGTGGGTCATACGGGTTGAAGCTTCGGAGGTCAAATGGGCACTTCTTCATCTATTTAGCTTTGACATACACTTGCTTAATGCTCTGGATCTCGTATAACTGAATCCACAATGGAAAAGTGGGCGAAGGTGTCTTCTTGTTCTATTGCAACATAGCTGTCAATCCTACTGAGATATGATACACTACTTCCTGCATGATAAGCATGTCCAAAGCAAACTTTGGCAGAACATATAGAGGCTTCTCCGCACTGAAGACTCAGATGAACGTGTCGTCCCGTGAGGCATACCAATCTGCAACACCTAAAAATGCCTTCATCGATTCTTCTGACATACAGGGTGGATCCTGTTCGAATATCAACTTGTACACTGGGGTGACAAGATGGTCAGGAAGTTGTATGATCACTCCTCTGAAGCTACACTCAGACAATAACTTGAAATACATGCTTACAACAGTCTCTGTTGGTGACCATACCCACTCTAAGCCCGGGAACTCATGTCGGGCACAGACTGCATCTAGAATGTAGGCAGACATATAAATCTCTACACACATGCCTTCGGGTGACTGTCGAGCCTTCGTGACTTGATCCTTCAGCTGATGAGCTAGTATGTCAGACCAATTGCATGGTCTTCCTTCTCTAGCCAGTTGGTCGAGCGCGACCACCCAACTCTAAGGGAAGGTCTCAGTGCTGACTTGGCCACTGAGTCGACGTGTGAATATAACCAAGTATTGGTATTCCTTCCTTAATATCTTCATCTTATAGATTTGATTGGGGGTCATCCTGAAATGAGCTGGCTCCTTTAGGCAATCCTTCAGAATGTCTCTAGAGTGGCCTCTATTGTTGGGCAATCTCAGTGGGGGAGTCATGATAGTCATGGGCTCAGTCATCAGATACATCTCATCATAATCTCATGCCCAGAAGGTTGCAAGCTTCGTCCCACTGACACTGCTAAAGGTCATCGTCTTGGGGTTAGTGTGAGAGACAATCCAATGAATCATGTTTGCACATGGGAACACGGGGTATCTGCATGCAATCCGGTACAAGATGGAATTATGAATGTTCACGTACACCTAACAGTCTTCAAGGTCTTCCCCAAAAGAACCTGCGAAGGTTTCATTCACCTCTTTCCACTTCAGTTTGATGTCCTTGTCTATATACAGCTTCGTATATTCATAGATGGGCAAACCAAACGACACCTGCTCAACTGCTACTCCAGCTACCATACCATCAGTGTCCTAAGATCTTGTTGTCTTGGAAGCCATTGAGACAGATGAACACCTTAAATATTTGGAAACAAGTGGCATGCATGGCAAGAAATATGTTAGTGAAAACAAAGAAAATCCATGGAAGGACACAACACATACCTGGGAAATTAATGAGAAATATTGTGAAAATTTCAATGGGAGGCTGAGTGAATGGCTGCCAAAACTACACAAAAGGTAGTCTAGGCTATTTGGGAGGATGTACTGTTTGTTGGATCTACGAAATTCACAATCCAGTTCAGCAGCTAACTGTTGGGATTGCGCAATTTGCAATTCCAGCTGGGAAGGATTACTGGCCTAGGGACAGATTTGCGCAATTTCATGGGCCAAGCAGCTATTTCCCTCCAGGAATGTGAAAAATAGTCTAGGGGGCTATTTCTAGGAAAGAATGCACAAATCTATAGAGGAAGGTGAGCCTTCCTTCCCCATATTGTGCAATGCAGCCTAGGTGAAGGTAGATACCGGGCCAAGGTTGGCCTGACTCGCCGACGTGCAACTGAAAGCAAGTAAGTCGATACAATGCATGGAGACACTAAGTGATAGAAGAAGTGATAAATAGTCCATGAAAAACATGAATGGAAGATTTTGCAAACAGATCAACATGCATGTGGGTGAGGTCATTCGTCGGTTGGGCAAACGTCCGTGCAAAACAGTTCATGCATGCGATAACATTGAGATAGCAACAAAAATTAAAACAGAGCTAGGACAAGCTATAATATATGTAAATGACAGCAGGTGTTCAAATAAATCAAACAAACAACACTCACACAAGAAAATACACTAAAAGTCATAGAAATGTTGAAAAAGACAAGTTGAGGCCACTTACCCATGAATAGCTAAGCCGGATGTGTCGAAGAATCCTGTATCTGTTGTGGTAGTTAAAATATCCAAGATCGATGTGAATGAATGAGCTTTGATGCATCGAATAAATAATATTGGTATCATGACGCGCATGCCACAAATCTAGGAAAAAGCGACACTTGGAGGGAAACTTCTAAAACAACTTTGCATGTAACCCTAGGCTGCTAAAAATAGTTCCCTAAATCATGAGATGCATTTTTCATGTTGTCTCTTGCTATTCCGAGGAGATCAAGTCATGCATGCACGCAAGTCAAGTTTCTTTGGTCCCAGGTGGAACTGATCAACCAAACCATTCATGCATGCAAGTGCTCAACTGCTCAGGAAAATGCACATTCCTAACTATGGGCTGGGATGACTACCCAAGGGGATTGTTCAATTTATAGGCAGAGCAGTTGACTACTGCCTAGGTTTGTGCAAATCCTGGGCTGAACAACCTCCTGCTGGGAAGATGTTATAGACATATTTTGGCATTGCAACCCCAATCTCATATGTCCATAAACCAAGGGATTCTAAGCCCCTAAAAGTGTTGTTTCATACCCTAAAGGAATAAGGTCAACTGATTACATCATCTCCCAGAAGTTCTCCATGAAAAACTACTCAGAATTGGTCAAAACTGGACCATACAGACTGCTTAGTGCTAAGGGTGCAATGCATCTCACCTGCTACATGCAAAAAGTGTGATGCATACTGAAAAGCCCTTCTGTAGGGTGTGATGAGCGAGAGCAGACAAATGGCAGAGGCAGTTGGCTAGGTGGAAACCCAGAGAATCTTCTAGAAACTGCCCATTTGACACTTGCCTCTTTGAATTCGCCCAGGGATGAGTAAGAGATCATGAAATATCCAAGTGGAACCAAGAACTATTAGAGAAATGACACTAATCAAAATCCCAGAAGCTGACTCACCCACCTGCAAATATCTATATATGGATCCCTCATCCTAGAGATCCAGAGGCTGGAATTTTGTATTTTGTAAGGAAGTGTTGTTGGTTTCTCTGTGAAACATTGTATTGTTGCGTGATCTAAGCTTTTCATGAGGTGAAGAGGGCTTTCATGCTGGGAGGATGGCGCTGGATCAGACAGCTTGGTTGTAATCCTCTCTTCTACTACTTCTATCAATAAAGCTATTTGATTTTTCCTCCATATACTTGTATATCTCTGAATCTTGTATTTGTGTATGCATTTGTATGGTTAATATACATCTGATCCTATATTGTTTATGGTTATAGATCTCTATGCTTTGATGGTATTTTGCTGCTTTGACTCTACAGGTGTTCTTTGAAGTGGGACAAGTGAGGAAGGAGTGGCGAAGGCTCTATCAAGGGAGGGAGGAAACAAGCAAGGAGCCAAGCGAAAGACTGAGGTTGGTACTCTCTGATTCTCTCTCATCTACCTCTCATAAAGGAAAACACAAGTGACCTTAAATTTTTTGTTTCTAATATAGCTACCCATCTTAGTGGGACTAGCAACTCTGAATGGACACCAGTTTTCTCGATAACAAAATGGCGACTCCACTGGGGAGTCAATAGTTTGTTTGCTTGTTTCTATTTTTTTGCTTTATAAACTACAAATGGAGCCTGAAGTTAAGCCAGCTAGCCTTCGAACTGCTTTTACTATGCAACTGCAAAGTAGATCAATGCTGCTTCAGACAATCTTTGGGTTTGTTTATGAGCTGAACAATTAACTTACAAACATCCTAAGTGCCATTGTGGTAGCTCTAGTAACCTCATTAGATCAGCCCCTATAATTTGTGTTTACTGCCTATCATTAGCTCAGCCTAAAACCCTGAACTTAACTGCAAACTGTGAGAAAAAACCAAGCTCAGTCTCGTCCCTAGACCATCACACTGTCTCTCATTGGCAACCTGGATGCATCGCACCTTCCGTGTGTTGCAGGTGAGATGCATCCCTGTTTCCCTGTGTTACAGGTGCGATGATTGAATGAAATTGTTTCTGCCTCCAGATTTTGGTTTTTTCTTCATTGTTTTCAACTCTATTCAGGAATTTTTCTATCTATGATCAGTATATCACTGTTGAAACTCTCTTCCTTTGCATTATTCAGCCTCCATTGATAAAGAATTGTGAATGTTTTTTATGTATCTTTCATCATTTAAAGTTCTCCTTTGCAAACAATAGCTTAATCGAACTGTCGTCTTTTGATTCGAAAGTGTCGTTTTCAGTCAAAGAAAAGAGTGTCGTAAATTCTTCCTCTTTTAGATAGTCGATTACACTTTTGCCATTGTATTTGATTTGGACTATCAGTATTTCAAGTGTCGAAATCAATTTTAAATTCGAAATTGCAAAGTCTCGTCTTAGTCTTCCTTTCATTTTTTCAATTCGAAATCGCAAAGTGTCATCTTAGTCTTCCTTTCATTTTTTGAATTCGAAATCGCAAAGTGTTGTCTTAGTCTTCCTTTCGTTTTTTGAAAGAAAATTGTTAGTATTGTCATTGTGAAAGAAGAATAGTTCAGATCTGTACCTAGCATTCTTTTTGTCATTCACACATTAAGAAAGCGGAAAACAAATACATGCATGTGCATTTTCATTTAGACTGCTTGTGGAAATTGATTTAGGACAGTGCATCTTAGTGTGTGCTCTCTTCTCTATGTTGAAAGGATTTTACTTCTCTTTCCTTAGTAGCTAGGATTTTCATTGCAAAAAGAAAGTAAACGATTGTTTATCATCTTAGATTGCATATTTAGGAGTTGTATATCTACATCACGTGGTGAAACTTAAAGGCAAACTTGTTAAGAAAGATCAACTAGAAAATAAATTTTAATGAACATAAAAACTCTTTGGAACCTAACGCACAACATCTAGAAGTCTAGGCTAGAGACATATTCCAGCATTGTAAAGCCTGGTAACTATCGCTTTCATCGTAGGTTGGGTGATTCCTCCTCTTTGAGATGAAAAGTGCCAGTACGGACTTGTGCTCCCATGTACCATCAAGTATATATTGGGAGACCACAATAGGCTATATCCTTTATCCTTAGGAAGTCGTGTCTGCCACCCTATCGATCACAATTCACTGAACACAGCATTCAGGAAGATTGACTACTGTACCTTAAAAAGTATTATTTAGTTTTGTGATTGGTTTGGTAATCCCTCTATCTAGATTTCCAGAGTAGTCACTTTCGTTCCTTTTCAAACTCCTTAAAAGAAAAGGTCCATATGAGCACTTGTCACATTAGGCTCATTAAAAACCAAAGGCGACTAGATTCATCTTTAGCTTTTTCTCAACCCTTAAAAATTGAAAAAGAAAGTTGTGTCAAAGCGTTATAAAAATTATTTTAAACGGAATAACATCATTGTTCCCTCATTGGTCTTAGGTTGAGAAAATGGAGTCCACCAACCAAGGATTTCCCCTTGCGGGGAATCCTAGTCCCTTCTCCTCTTGGGGAGATGTTGGTGCACCTCATATGGCTACTTTGTCCCTTCTAGGACTTACAATCGGCCTACCAGTATCACTTTTCTCGACCTCTGTCATTCAAAACACTGTAATTCCTGAGCAATCAAATCAACAACCAAATGATACTAGAGTTTCCCCCCCACCTTCTACCTCGTTTATTTCTCCCTCTCCTTCTTCCTCTTCGCTTGGTGAAGCTAGTAACGCTAAAAACCAAGTAACTGAGAAGAAGAAGAAAGGGAAGGAGAAGAAGAAGAAGAAGCCAATAGCGAAAGGGGGCAACCATGCATCGTCTGGTGAAAATCCACACACTGCACCATCCAAACCTAAATATCCATGTGTCATTTGCAAAGGAGACCACTATCATCGAGATTTTCCTTGCATCCCACGGATCTTAAGGGACTGGTCTCCCCGCTTGCACAATCCGGTGTCCTCAACCTCTGACAATCATGTTGAAAGTACACCATCAACTAGTGAAAACGAAGTCAATGGACAAAAAGGAAGATCTAAATTTCCTTTTAGACTGTGTGAAGGCGATCATGCCCTCCACCGTTGTCCCTTCATGGATGAAGCTAAAAGAGTCTTGGATAACCGTCCTGCTTCACCGCTACGGTTTCCTCCTGGATACAAGAAACTCTTACCTAGTCCATTGCTAGTTGAAAATCCAACTGACACACCTCTATTATCAGTCGAAGCGTCTATCATTGAAGATAAACCCTCTGAGTCCACACCAGACAAAATTCAACAGGTCGAGATGGCAGTCGACCCAATCTTGTCTTCAGAAGATCCCCCTTCAAATGATATAGTCACCAAAGAGAATGAGGACGACACCGTTCAAATTCTTTTTGTTAACATAGAGTCCAATGAACATGAGGGCAATCTACTTGTTCCTTTACCACAAGAAGGAAGTTCATCAGAGACTCATCTGGCCATTTATTCGGTCCCTCCTCCAAGCAATCTAGTCATTTCCTTCGATTGGAATCTACTAGGGAGACCCCACCTACCATCTAATGTACCATTCTGAATCATAGTACAAGCTTACAGAATGATCATGGTTGGTACTATCATAGATGAAGGGGCTTCCATGAGTATCCTTTCCTCCACTACTTGGAAAGCGCTTGGTTCGCCATCGCTTCTGCCTAAGATTCGAAATCTGTCAGGCTTCAACAAAGGAACCAGTCGACCGTTAGGGATCCTTCCAAATTTGCCTATAACTTTGAGAAGGAAAACCGTTTATCTGAACGTGATGGTAGTCCAAGGGCCTCTAGATTACAATCTACTCCTTGGGCGTGACTACATTTATAGCATGGGAGCTATTGTTTCCTCACTCTTTCGAGTGATGTGTTTTCCACATGAAAACAGAGTGGTCCACCTAGTTGACTAGCTCTCATTCCCTGGTTCAAACATAGCTACTAGTCAAATGCCATCCCTAACTGGTCTTTTTTCACAAGGAATGTCTCGTCAATCCCCAGCCTGTCCACCTAATGATCGTGAGTGATTAGGTGATTGTGACTGAAACCCAGGAGGCATGCGCCCTAGTCTACTTCAGTAAGAAAACCCCATATATAAGGTAGGTTTCCGCGTAGGAATATGACTAGTCTGATACCCCTGTCCATTTAGGAAAATGGATTTAGACTGGAAAAGGATTCCCTGTCAAAGGTTAGGTGATTGGAACTGGAATCACCTACGTCCATTTCAATGGACAAAGCCAAGGGAGTGTTTTGTCTGCTACGCAGATGGAACAATCTTGCTAATGAAAAAACTTCCATATGGTAACCTGGAAACTCTACTTATACTTGGGGGCATGTAAACCTTTTTGCATACAAGGAAAAGTGACCTTTTATTTTCCTAGTTTGTAGGCTTAGTTTCTTAGTTTGTAGGCTCTCAACCCTTTAACCTCGTAGGTATGTCATTCCTATCTTGCATAAAAAAAGGCTCTAGAGCAAAGTTGCACATGGGGAAAGCTCCCTAAAAAATGAACCTACTGATGAGAGATATCCTTATTATATGACTGGCATGAGCAGTTTTACGCGAAGTTCAAGCTCGTTAAAAAATAAACCTAGCAATGAACAAATGTTCCCCCAGAGTTTAAGCTCATTAAAAAATGAACCCACCTTCAGTAAATAATCTTTGCGATCGCATAATTATCAGTTTTGAGCCCTGGTCATGTTCTTACCATCACCTCCACTCTTTTTTAGTTGATCATATGCCTCCATTTGATTGTTTACCCCTTTTGAGGAACAGCTGCGACGAGTGATTCTATTGGCCACCTTCTTTACACTGTCGTTATTGAAAAGTTCCAAACCTTACTCGGAACTAGCTACTATCTGAAAACATCACTCGTTCCTCAAAAAACGAGTCTCCTTTAAGCTCTTTTCATCTGACTCATAAAATATGAAAAGATTGCCGAGCAATTGGCCTCTCCAACTCATTAAAGCGATCGGAAGTGCCATCCCTCCTCTAGATTTTAATATTTTTGGACATGAGGGATAATTACACAAAAAAAATTGAGCGTTTGTCTTGTTCGGCTTGTTAAAGCTATCGAAAAGTCATCCCTTTCGTATTATTTTATACTTTTTAGGACTTAAGGGATTATATTACGAAAAAGGAATACTAGAGTTGGCTTTCCATCTCTTTTTAGACTCTATAAAATTGAAAAGGACCGAGTTATCTTTGTCATTAAACTCATTAAAACGATAGCGACAAACTTGTCCATTATAGACAAGAGTGAGTTTCACTATCGCTAGGCTCGTTAAAACATAGTGACAGGTTTTCCCGAAGGGAAAATTATAGAACAAGCATATGTTATCCTCCTCAAGCTTGACAAAAATAAAGAGGTACTAGTCAGAAATGACTGGGGAAAAATTGGGAAGAAAACTTGAAGAACTTTATTGCTAGCAGATCGCTCTTGAACATGACACTTTCACTCCATCACCATGATTGAGTCGGGTTGGGTTATTTCGTTCACTGGTCATATCACCATTGGTCCTCTGTACCATCCATTTTTGGGGTTAACGCTACCAATCCATTTCAGTGTCGCCAGTATGTTCAAGAGAAGTCGCTCAGAGAATTCACCAACCCATCTTACACCTCATCCGCTGCAATACCTTTACGCTCCATTATTTCATGACCGCCACCCTGAACCTTGTATCATCATATCGTTTTCACCTCCACAAAATCATTTGCTCCATTCCGTGTCATAGATGTGGGATTCATTAAGGCCTTCCTACGACGGGTCACGTCTTGTCAACATTAGCTCATTATCTAAGAAGTTGACTTAGGAACAACCCTTTCAGTACTTTGAAGCTTGCATGCCTCAATGGCAAGTTTCTCACTTCCGGCGACAGGTTTACATCAATGGCCTTTGACCAAAAGATTTTACGTGGTGTTCGACATCAACTCATTTATTCACACCACGTGAATTTTACTGCAGTACCTTGAGGGTCATCATCATTATCAGTGATTCCTCTCACGCCTGTTAATAGCTTACATCATTGGCTGGTAATCAGGCGATGTATTTCCATGTTCGACATCATACCATATTTTCACATGGATCGACTTGTACATCAGGCAAAGATTGAACGATTTTGAAGACCTCGAATCTAGTTTCATCCATCTGGGCTGCAATATATTCAGGAAAATAAAGACATCAAATGTACATCATAGCTTCACAGATAATCATCCAAGCCAAATGATGATGGCTCTACCATAATCATCAGTCTGTCACACGGTCAATTGTTTATCATATGTACATGAAAATGAATTTATAAAGCTGAGCATGGGAATGCCCACCTCAGCTAGATCATGAAAATATTATGAAGATAATGTGTTGTATTGTATCTTATTACAGGTCACCTTCCAGTTCGAAAAACCTCGAATCCTCTTGATAAATCATTTCACCCGACATCAGAAGATTTACGACCTCATGCTTTAGGGGGCAACTGTTATAGACATATTTGGGCACTGCAACCCCAATCTCATATGTCCATAAACCAAGGGCATCTAAGCCCCTAAAAGTTTTGTTTCATACCCTAAAGGAACAAGGTCAGCTGATTACATCATCTCCCAGAAGTTCTCCCTGAAAAATACTCAGAACTAGTCAAAACTGGACCATATAGACTGCTCATTGCTAGGGGTGTGATGCATCTCACCTGATACATGCAAAAAGTGCGATGCATACTGAAAATCCCTTCTGTAGGGTGTGATGAGCGAGAGCAGACAAATGGCAGAGGCAATTGGCTAGGTGGAAACCAAGAGAATATTCTAGAAACTGCCCATTTGACACTTGCCTCTCTGAATTCGCCTAGGGATGAGTAAGAGATCATGAAATCTCCAAGTGGAACCAAGAACTATCAGAGAAATGACACTAATCAAAATCCTAGAAGCTGACTCACCCACCTGAAAATATCTATATATGGATCCCTCATCCTAGAGATCCAGAGGCTAGAATTTTGTATTTTGTAAGGAATTGTTGTTGGTTTCTCTGCGAAACATTGTATTGTTGGGTGATCTAAGCTTTTCATGAGGTGAAGAGGGCTTTCATGTTGGGAGGATGCGCTGGATCAGACAGCTTGGTTGTAATCCTCTCTTCTACTACTTCTATCAATAAAGCTATTTGAGTTTTCCTCCATATACTTGTATATCTCTGAATCTTGTATTTGTGTATGCATTTGTATGGTTAATATACATCTGATCCTATATTGTTTATGGTTATAGATCTCTATGCTTTGATGGTATTTTTCTACTTTGACTCTACAGGTGTTCTTTGAAGTGGGACAAGTGAGGAAGGAGTGGAGAAGGATCTATCAAGGGAGGGAGGAAAAAAGCAAGGAGCCAAGCGAAAGAATGAGGTTGGTACTCTCTGCTTCTCTCTCATATACCTATCATAAAGGAAAACATAAGTGACTTTAAATTGTTTTTTTCTAAGATAGTTACCCATCTTAGTGGGACTAGCAGCTCTGAATGGACACTAGTTTTCCCGATAACAGAAGAATTGCGCAAATCCTACTTGGAGGGTTGGCTGGCAAGATTGCACAATCCTGGAGCCAAGTAGGCTATCAAAGAGGATTGTGCAATTCCTGGAGGGAAGGCTAGTTTCCCTCTAGGAATGCGCAATTTTCAAGGGGAAGTTGCTCAGCCTGCAACTAGACCAAGTCCGGGTAAGCAACCTATGAAGGGAATGGATTGACTGTGATTGATAGGTTGTCTTTGTGTGAGGAAAACACTGATGCTTGAGTACTTGATGAAGCAAGACAAAGTGTTGTGTAGGGTTGGTAGGGAGACTCCAAAATAGGATAAGGCAAAATTTTGGAGGGTTATTGTAGACACTACAAAAATCTCATAGGAAAATCTCATTTTGTCTATTTTTAGGCATGGTGTAGATAAGCAACGTGGGCTCCTCTTCTCCTATGGGTTCCTCAAGAATTTCAGGTTCCTCACCGAGAGGTTTTTCTAACTACCCTACCGACAAAGAGGGAAGTTCACAGTCACCCAAGAATAATGAAGGTTGGCTACTTGAAAGGGTGGGGGTACTATGTAGGAATTTTCCTTGACTATCCCTATTCCTATGAGGCATGAAAGAACTAACCTTCTTCTTCTTTTTTCTCTCTTTTCTCCGTTTTTGAAGCTTTCAAACCAATAGTAATAATGAAAAAAAAAACTTCTAAGTAAAAACAACACCTACTTGGACCCCTCTTGAAAACGGCGCAAAAAGTGATGGGCCCTAGTATTGCATCAAGGATGTTACAGCTCCCAAGGACCTCAACTTAGATTATCAACCCAAGGTTTGTACAAACTTAGAGCTGATAGTGTTATATGCACAGTAGGTTAAGTTTTTCTCATGTCATCCTTAGTCATTAGATCAGATCAAGGTATTCATAAACCACTCCTTTATCTAACTACGAAGAGGATTTCCTATGAAAGCATATCATGTTTGCAAGGAATGAACATGATTCTAATTACAGAAATGAAAATTCCATTCATAAAATGTAAAGGCTATTTGTAATTGCATGAAAGGAATAGACTAGTCTAGTTGCATAAGTAAACCATGCTACTCTACTTGCACACTAATCAAATCAGTAGTCTACTTGCATGAATGATTTATCTAATTGCATCTTCCTTGAAAAGGAGGAATTCAATCTTCAAAACAACTGTGGAATTCAAAAAAGCTAAGCTTAATTCTACTTTTTGTCTTGTGTTTGCAGTGAGGAAAAGGTAGGATTGAAGTGGTATTGGAGTTCCCTTGATCATGAAACCAAATCCTAGGTTTCATTATTCAACTCCAAAATGCAAGAGTCAAAGTCTAGAGAAAATCTAGCTGGGTTTATGCAATGTTGCAGGACTGCTACAAGAAGCGCTACAGGAGGACTTGTTTTGCTACAGGAGGGGATCCGAGAAATTTTTTATGGAAATTAGGGTGTCTTGAAGTGAAAGTAAGGTGGATGAAGGTGAATGAAGGGTGTGACGGGCCTTTTACCAAGCCTAGTACCCCTCAGAGGCCTATATTACACAAATGTTAATGCCCACGGTGTTCTTCATTAGCCTTGTAAGGGTGATCTCTATGGTAGAGTTTGAGAGTAGTATGAGGTGTCTAGGAGGAAGATGGAATGGATTGAGTGGATTTGGATGAGTGTGCCAACCACTGCAAGTCAACAATAATCCCTACAAACCAGTCAAGTACATGCACTAAATGAACAATATGGCAGCAAAATTAATCAATGTGGAAAAGATGAGTTAACTTTTATTTATTCAAAATATAATCTATCCTATAACATGAATCTAATCTAATCTCCAAATCAATGATGCTAACTCCTAAATTGTAAAAACCAAGCATGCAAAATAATCTCAATCAAAAACTAAATAATTTTCAACAAGTCATAAACACAAGTTTTTGGCTTATTGTTGTAAAGTCTTCCACCACAATTCCCACAAGAGAGGTGGTAGGCCAACCTGCAACTACAATTTTTAAATATAATCCAACTTAAGTAGAGAAGGAAGTAAAATGACTTACTTAAGAAAAAAAAACAAGAATAAAATACAAGAGAGGGACTAAAGCCTCTAGGTTGGGCCCAAACCCATGGGTTTCAACCCTCAAAACCTAACTCAGATGGACGCCAACAGTAAACTTTCCATTAAAAAAAAATAAGAGTCACATATGTTACATGGAAGATGAAAAGAATAGTATCAAGCATTAGGTTCAAATCCTAATGATCCTTTAGGCTTTTTTATTTATACAAAAAGTAGCTAAGGGGTAGATTCCCTGAAAGGGGGATTTCTTCCCTCCAAGATCTCAAAATTTGTGGATCTAGTTCCCTTGTATCTTCACATGCGCTTGAGTTCCTTGGCTGTTATTGAATTCAAATTATTGGTGAGGAATATTTGATCTCAAGCTGAGTTGGAGAGTTAATGTAGTGGACAAGGCCTCCTATATTCTCTCTAGATGTCTCTTACAAGCCCCTGCATAGTAAATATTTCCAAAAATACTTCTTTTCCTGCATAGTAATCCCATTAGGCCATGAAATACGAAAAGTACCCTTTAGTCTTCCCACTATGCATAATATGGTTAAAAATTCAAATTAATGTGAGAAAAGGAGAGCTTTAAGGGTTGGAGAGTACAATGGGCCTCAAAATATACTTATTGATGGTATCCATCTTTCAACCATGGTCCAATGTCACATTGTGATAAATATCGTCTCAATGTGGAAATGAACCATGGACAACCATTTTCAACTGTCATCAGCCATGCTCAATCATGGTCAACCATGGTTTAACGTCACATTGTGACAAAGATTGTTTCAATATGAAAATTAACCATGATCAACCATGGTCAATCATGGTTGATCATGTTTAGTTATGGCCAATAATGGTCCAAAGTTGCATTGTGAGAAAGATCATCTCAATATGAAAATCAATCATGGTCAAACCCACATTATTAAAAATCAATATTGATAAGCCCTTAGGTTTATTAATTAGGATTGTGTTAGTATGAAAATTAATCATGGTCAACTATGTTTATTGTAGGGTTTATAATATTTATCATAGGGATTATATACATTTGGTTTATAATATTAATCGCTTGAGTTTAATATTATTTCCTTGGGTTTATAATTCCTTGGGATTTTAGTATCAATCCCTTGGGTTTATAATATCAATCCCTTGGGTTTATGGTCAACTATGGTCCAACATCACATTGTGAGAAATATTGCCTCAATATGTAATTCAACCATGATCTAATGTCGCATTGTGACAAAGATTGTCTCAATATGAAAATCAAGAATGGTCAAACATGGTCAACCATGTGTATTTTAAGGTTTATAATATTTATCTTAAGGTTTATATACATGAGGTTTATAATATTAATCCATTTGGTTTAATATTATTCCCTTATGTTTATAATCCCTTGGGTTTATTATTCCCTTGGATTTATAATATCAATCCCTTGGGTTTATTAGTATAAGGGTTCATATTCCTAGAGTATAATATCATCCATAAGGCTTATAATAATAGTCCTAAGGTTTAATATATATTGCTTGGGTTTATAATTGTGGTCAACTATGGCCAATCATGATTCAACGTCACATTGTGACAAAGACTATCTCAATATGAAAATTAACCATGAGCGACCATTGTTAACCATAGTCAACCATGGTCATCCATGGTATTATGTCACATTGCGACCAAGATTTTCTCAATATGGAAATCAACCATGGTCATTCATGGTCAACCATGGTCCAACGTCACATTTTAACAAAGATTTTCTCAATGTGAAAATCAATCACGGTCAACCATGGTCCAACTTCTCATTGTGAGAAATATTATGTGAATATGAAAATAAACCATTGTCAACCATGTTTATTTTAGGGTTTATAATATTTATTTTGGGGTTTATATACCTTAAGTTTATAATATTAATCCCTTGGGTTTATAATATCAATCCCTTAGGTTTATGGTCAACCATGGTCACATTGTGACAAATATTATCTCATGGTCCAACATCACATTGTTAAAAATATTGTGTCAATATGAAAATCAACCATGGTCAACCATGTTTATTTTAGGGTTTATAAAATTTATCTTAGGTTTTATATACCTTGCGTTTATAATATTAATTCCTTCAGTTTAATATTATTCCCCAAGGTTTATAATCCCTTCTATTTTTAGTATTAATACCTAGGTTTAATTATTCCCTTGGGTTTATAATATCGATCCTTTAGGTTTTTTAATATAAGGGTTCATATTTCTAGGGTATAATATGAATCATAGGGTTTATTTTATTAATCCTTGGGTTTAATATAAATCCCTTGGGGTTATAATCATGGTCAACCATGGTCCAACGACACATTGTGACAAAGATTATCTCAATACGAAAATGAACCATGGATAGCCATTGTCAACCCTCGTCAATCATGGTCAACCATGGTCCAACATCACATTGTGACAAATATTATCTCAATATGAAAATCAACCATGGTCAACCGTCATTAAGCATGGTCAATTATAGTCAACCATGTTCTTACGTCACATTGTGCAAAAGATTGTCTCAATATGAAAATCAATGATGGTCAACCCCAAATTAATAAAATTCAATATTAATAATCCCTTGGGTTTATTAATTGGTATTTTGTCAATATGAAAATGAATCATGGTCAACCATGGTCCAACGTCACATTGTGTCAAAGAGTGTGTCAATCTAAAAATAAACCATGGTCAACTATGGTAAACCATTTTTTTAAGGTTTATATACATTGGGTTTATAATATTAATCCCTTAGGTTTAATATTGTTCCCTTGGGTTTATAATCCCTTGGTGTTTTAGTATTAATCCCTTGGGTTTATTGTCAACCATGGTCCAACATCACATTGTTAGAAAAAATGTCTCATATGAAAATCAATCATGGTAAATCATGGTAAACCAAGGTTAATAAGGATGGTCACATTCTGACAAAGATTTTCTCATAGTCCAAGATCGCATTGTTAAAACCATGGTCAACAATAGTCTAATGTAACATTGTTCCAAAGAATGAGTCAATATAAAAATCAACCTTGGTAAACCATGGTCAACCATGTTTAATTTAGAATTTTTAATATTTATTTTAGGCAATATCTACTGTGGGTTTATAATATTAATACCTTCGGTTTAATATTATTCCTATTACCAACTAACTGTGGGTAGTGTATCTAGGAGAAAAATTTTCTCTTAGATGGTCCTCAACTAGAAGCTAGCGGGCCCTTACAGTCACCAGATAAATCAATGTTCTATCATCTTTACCACTTGATCCAGGCAGGTGGTCCCTCACCCACTTATTATGATTGTGTGTTTGAAGGTGGGCCTCCTAGCCCCTAAGGTATGGATTTTCATTTGTATAGTTGAGTAATTTTCCTTGTCATGGGCACCTTTAGGAATGGATTTGTCATACAGAATAAGTCGATCTTGCGGACAAGATAGACCTTCCTAGAATCTACAGAAGACCTAATGACAAGAAAACCAACCAGACACTATCTTTCTCTAAATATGCTTTGATAAACAATAGCAAACAAGTGTTTTTAGGGCCTACCTTAGGTCCAACACTAGCTTGTGGATGCCCTCGCTCCTTCGATCCAAATGAGCTCCTTTTCGCGAACCTGCAAACACAAACAAGGCAAACAAATTAAATAGCACCTGAAAAGCCAATTGCATAAAACATATTTAACATGAAAGTCGAGTCCATGAAACAAATAACATAAGATACTTGTTGAGAAAAATGAGTTTGATTATATTAATTCAAAAGAAGAAGAACTTTACAACCTTTGCCTTGACGTTGTACAAGATCCTCCCAGGGTCCAGCAAGAAGTCTCCTCTACTTTGACAAGTTTCACTCACTCCCCAATGAAGCCAAAAAGATATGTGATCTCTCCTCTTAAGCTCAACTAGGAAGTCTTGATTTCACCAGCATTTACCCTCAAAAATGTTCAGCTTCTAACCTCCCCAGCAACCAGCCCAATGCCTGTATTTATAGTGCAATGGAGGGAGGTTACTAGGTCCTCCTTCAAAGGGATAAAGCCCTCCTTCAAAGGGATAGCTCCTCTCATCAAGGGATTAGCTCCTTCTCTTTTGGGATGCATGAACCACCTCAGAGCGAACAATCCATGTCAAAATTCCTTCTAGAAACCTCTAGAATTAACCCAAAGTGAGTTTTTTAAGATAAAACTTGCACCTTTTGACTTTCACAGGGATCCGCACCTACACCGTTAGGGACAGAGCGGGAAGGTCCGCAGTTTTTGTACACAGAAGGTGCGGGACCGCAGGTGACCATGAGAGAAAGTGCGGAACCAGAGTTACATTGATTTTTAATGTCTTTCTCTCATTTCCAAAGCTTGATTTGCATAGCTGAGGTCTGAGACTTGCTTAGGAGGATAGTACAAGTGATGATAGACCCATACTGACTACAAATAATCATGGTGACGATATTTTTGTGTAACAGATTGCCCCCTAAAGTGCGAAGTCTGTAGTAGATGAGGATTTCTTATCATTTAGGAAGAGTGAAGTACTTTATCATTTCGAGGATCATCTTGTGGAGAACCCAGTTGGAACCTGTAAAAACATTCAATGCAAGATATATATATATATATATATATATATGAGATCATATCATCGCTGAGGTAGGCATTCCAATGCTCAGATCAAAACTGACTAGAAAACTAACTACTGATCTGATACAGGAATGATCTTGTAAAACATCACAAGTATAGACTCATGTGGACACAGTATGGATGCAACCATCTTTTTATGAATAGTCCATTATATAATGAATACAAAATTCCTCGCAGCCTGGATTGTGGAAACTAGATCCAGGGTCTTCATTTCTACTTCCCGAAATAGTACGATTCTATCCATGCGAATGAATGTGTTGATGTCGAACATGGTAGAACCACTTGATTACCATTCAACGATGTAAATTGTTAACAGGTGTGAGAGAAACCACCAGTGATGTCAATGGCTCTCAAAGTACCCAATACAATCCATGAGATGTGAATAAATGTGTTGATGTCGAACATGTCACGGAATCCTTTGATCGAAAGTCAGTGATGTAAACTGTCGTCAAAGGCGAGAAACTTGCCATTGAGGCCTGCAGATTTCAAGGTACTGACGATTTCTAGATCATCTTTCTAGATAATGAGCTGATGTCGATAGAAATCGATCCGTCGTAGGCAAGCCCACAACACGAAATCATAGATTAAGTTGAAGAAATTTAGTTGCAAGAACTGACTCAGGGATGGTCAAGATGGATGATAGATATTTTGCAAATGAATGGCTTATTGGCAATGACCTCTTGAACACATAACGACACGACAGATGGCTTGGTGACAATTGACCCAAAGTTAATACCCAAAAACCAGCTTAAGACTTTCAATGTGGTTTGATCAACTGTTAGGCAAAGGATTTCCCAACCCAGGTGAATGAAAGTGTCGTGTTCAAGAGTGGTTACAAAGTATGAAAAACAGGCTCATTTTTCTCTCTTTTCCCCCACCATTTCTGGCAAGTACCTATTTATTTTTGACAAGCTTGAGGAGGATAACATTTGCTTGATTATAAGCTCATCCTTCGGATGAGTCCAACTTAGTTTAAATTGAACCCTAAGAAGGAGTGGTTCGTTCCTGTTTGTAATTGAACAGGTCCTTTACTATGAAATTTTAACGAGTCCAGTATAGGAGAAACTCGGCGTTTTTCAATTTTAGAGAGTCTAAAAAAAACTTAAGAAGACTCCAGGGTTGACCTTTTTCGTAAATTTGTGTCTCCCAAGCCCGAAAAAGTATAAAATAATACTTGAGAGAACCGCTTGATCTTTTACGACCAAGGAGTACTTTTCGTCATTAGTGCCTTTGACCCGAAAAAGTAAAAAAGTGATCAATGACACGTCATTTTATAACCAATATCGAATTTGAAACGACAAAAATCCGGCAATCTTTTCATGTTTTTTACGGTCAGAAAAGAGCTGTAAGTGGACCGTCTTTTAATTCCGTTTTAACGAGTTTAAAAGAAACACTCGGAAATCTTTTCATGCTTTAGGAGTCAGAAAAGAGCTTAAAGATGACTCTACATGTTTTTCATCGAAAATGATAGATTCCGCCTGAATAATCCTTTATTCTACACAAAAACACAAACATTACTCATACCTGTTTTAAATGGATAAAAATGTCGCAAAATACCTTTTCAAAGTGAAACATAAACAAATTTGAAATTTATTTACTCAAAAAACTTATAAAAAGGGCCTTTGTCAATTCATTTTTACCGTTTGAGTTTGGGTGAGAAAATAGTGCTTTTGTTCAGAAAACTTCCCGTGAAGATTGCGGAAAATCCAACCGTCGGAATCGAACGTCGTCTTCTCCAGGTAATCCACATCGTCCCACTCTTCATTTTTAACCGTTTAATTTTTTGTTTTTTTTTCCTTTATTTCATTTTTGGGAGGGTTTTTAGGCGCAAAACCCGCGCGCGGGGGCCTACAGGTTTACCATTGCGGGCCTGCAAACCCCAACTTTTTCTCCATTGGGAAAACACTCGGGGTCCGCACCTTCCGTGTAGACAAAGTGCGGTCCCACGCATTGTGTCTAACCCGGAGGGTGCGTACCCCGCCGCAAGGGTTTTTAACCCAAAAATTCTCAAAAATGGACTAATCAAAATAATTTCTAGCAATTTAATTTATCCTTATACTTGATGCAGAGAGTACATCATGCTAGATTGGCGTGAACGAGAGCATGAGGACGTGGATGCTGCCACATGGAATCATCAGCCTTCACTTGATGCTTTGAGGGCGTGCGGATTGTAAAAATTCTGGGCCATTCCTGGCATGAGGGCTCAGGTGGATTTCTTACAGTGGCTGGTTGACAGATGGAGCATACAGGACCAGTGCTTCTTCATTGGTAGCCACCAGCTCGAAATCGAGCCGGCGGACATATATTTCTTGACTAGTTTGCCTAAGAGAGGTGAAGACTTGACTCTACATGGGACTAGGCCAGGTGGCCAGTCTGTCGATAGCCTCCGGCTAGAGTACTGCAACAGCCAGGCTAGAGACAAAGGGATAGACATAAAGACGATATCCCGTCCTGAGCTCATGGTGATTGCATTCACTGTCACCAGACTTTGCGGAGCTACCACATTACATATTGCCACTGGATCCCAGATGCATATGGCAGTTGATTGCTTTTGAGGCACCATCTTCAATTGGTGCGATGCCGTGTTGGCCAATGTTAAAGGCCAACTGACCAGGGCCAAGAACGGGCGACTAAAGACCTTTGGTTATGGGGCTTTGGTCGTGAGTTTTGGCCTAGAGAGGGTTCCTATGCTGATCCCACAGCACCTTACTGTTGGAGCTGGGTTTCCTCGAGAGCCCAAACTGATGCGATGGGTCACAGTCATGGCCCGTCACCCGGACGAGAGGACAGAGGTTGCTCGATTCAAACCTGAGTATTTCAAATGGCTGGAAAACCAGGTCTTTTCCATTCAGGACTTCCCTTACGCTGGGATAGATTTTCGTGGTGACCCAGACATGGTTCTTCCACCAGGAGAGCAGTGGGACGAGTCAGGTAAAATCCTTTTCAAAATTTCTCTATTTTAATTTTTGTTATTTTTTCATTGTCTCAGAAATGATAGTAAAAATTTTAAAATGCAGATGTGGGTCCACAGCGACCAGCCACTCTCTGGCCTTTCAAGAGGGGGCAACCAGTTGCACCCACGCCAGCCCCACAGGACGAATTAGCAGAGGTTTTGGCCGAGTTGGAGGGTCATCTCGAGTGCTTGATAGGAGATATTCCTGAGACCACTATAGACGACATTCCTCGTCGATTTCAACGCTATGTGATTGGAGTCCCGGGACCTTTTAGGAGGTTCCTTTGCAAGGTGGCCCGTGCAGTGGTTTCTTATAGAGATCATCACCAGTGATAGGATGATCGCCTATTGTGGGCACATATGACATTTTGTTTTTTGTACTTATCATTTTTGCCGATCATAAGGTGTTTTCCAACCTATGATCGAGGACGATGTATTTTTTGACACACTCCTATATATATATATATATATATCATTATTACCGGCTTATCTTGTAAATCATGTTATGGAATGTTTTTAAATTTACATGTATGATTATTGCAAATGTCTATTTAACATTCGAGAAGCAATTGCATCTGCTAATGTATTTAAAGACCTTGGAATATGTTGATATTCAATATAATCAAATTCACGTTCCAAGAGACGCACTCTCAAAAATAATCTTAATAACACTGGATTTCTAATGGCATACACTCTATTAAGTTGTAATACAACGAATTCAGAATCTAACCTCACTATCAAACTCCGAATCCCAAATGAAATAGATTCAGATAATAACTCAATCACTGCACTATACTCGGCAATGTTGTTCGTTGTTTGACCGAGGCTTACCCCATGCATAGATACTAACTCGTCAGAGGGCGAATAGATAACCCAAGCTGCGGAAGAGATGTTCCGTGTATTACGACAAGCACCATCAGCAAAACCAATGTATGTTTGGAGATGCATCGACATCTACAATATCAAGAGTAAAACCAAGATAAGCAGGAATAATGACGGAAAAAACTCTCTAAGCTAAGCACATTGTTTAAACTAAAACACACCAGCTAGAAAGAAAAAACTATCCTAACAAAAACTCCATACCCATTCTTTTAAGCATAATACCTCTTCAAGTAAAGGCCATTTCTGGGTTTACCCAAAGAGTCCCCGTCAAAGTCTACCAATTCATAGGCCCCTTTGGCTAGCTTTCGCTTGACAACATAGGGACCATGCCACATAGGAACGAATTTTCCAGCGCCTAATTTATCATTATCTTGATCATAAACTAAGACTAGATCTCCTTCCGAAAAATTTTGAGGGGTCACATTTCCATCATACTGAGCTTTCATGCGTTTTGCGTGAGTCTCGATTGCCAATGCAGCACCACGTCGATTCTCATCTAATTGAGCCAAGTATAACAAACGCTTTTCCTCTTCAGAAGTGGCTAGAAGTAACTCGATGGCCATTTGCAGTGACGAGATTTCGCATTCAATGGGTAACACGGCTTCCAAACCATAGACTAGTTGGAAAGGAGTGAACCCTGTTGATGTTTTTACTGAAGTTCGGTATGCCCAAAGCACTGAAAATAGCATGTTGTGCCAATTCGACCGATGAATCCCAATGATTCGTCAGATCATGATAACTAAAACTTTGTTGATGGATTCAACCAGACCATTCGCTTGTGGATAATAAGGGGTTGAACTATCGTGACGTAAACCAAGCTGGCCTGTAAGTTCGGTCATCATAACATTTCGAAAATGATGCCCATGATCAGTGATTATCGCTTGTGGGACACCAAACCTAGCAATTATATGATTGAACATGAAAATTGCAATTGTCTTGCCGTCTGCCTCGAATGTAGGCATCGCCTCGGCCCACTTAGTAAAATAATCTACCGCAAGGATGATATACGCATGCCCCCCGGCCGTGTGAGGGTTACATGTAATAAAATCGATACCCCATTTGGCAAAAGGACCAATGACAATTATAGGGTGGAGAGGAGCAGGTGGAGCACGAATCTTATGATCAAAAATCTGGCAGTTGTGGCATTTTCGGACCGCCATAATACAATCTTTAAATAAAGATGGCCAGAAGTAGCCAGCGCGCAATATCTTTTGGGTTGTGGAAAACCCAGACATATGACCGCCACAGGCTCTAGAGTGACAGTCATTTAGAACCCTTTCAGCTTCCTTGTGAGTTAAACAACGTCGAAAAACAGAATCCGCCCCACGGCGATAAAGAGTATCTCCAATAATTCTGAATTGTTGGGACTGGAATCGAATTTTCCGACGTTCTGACCTTGAAATTTCTGGCCGAAAGGATTGGGTCTGGAGATAAACGATGATAACCCCATACCACGGATCTAAAGTGCTGATTAGAAACAAGGATTCGTCCGCAATGGGCTCCTCCGCCACAGTTTCTGTGTCAACACGCGGGAAGTCACACATTAACTCCGCAAAAACTAAAGATTTCTTAGACTTAGATTTTTCAAATTCCAAGTTGAACTCTTGCAGGATAACGATCCATTTAGAGTACTTTCCCCCTAGCAATTTCTTGGTCAAAATGTAGATCATAGGGTTGTAATCCGAAATTACCCTAGTTTTACGTAGTAAAATGTAGTGACGAAAACGTTGGACAGCTTGAACGGCTGGCAATGTCAATTTCTCCACATGTGAGTATTTTAGCTCAGTTGGATTTAAGGTTCGACTGAGGTAATATATCACATGTTCCGTTCCGAATTCATCTTCCTGAACTAAGACCATTCCAATGGTGGAACGAGAGGCGGCGAGATACAAGAAGTAATCCTGGTTGTAATTGGGAGGATGCAACAACGGTGCATGGGTCAACGCGTGTTTGAGTGCATCAAAAGATTTATGAGCTATCTCATCCCAATAGAATTGAGTGTTTTGCTTCAACAACCGGGTAAAACCCTTTGTAACCTCGGCGTAGTTAGGAATGAATCGTCGTAAAAAGTTTGCTTTCCCCTGCAAACTTTGGAGTTGGCGAAGACTCGAAGGAGGAGGCAATTTGATGATAGCTTCGACCTTCGAGGGATCAACGCGAATGTCGGCTTTCGAAACTACAAATCCCAGTAATCGACCCGTTTCTATACAGAAGACACATTTGTGTGGGTTCAACCGAATTCGATAATGCCTACACCTCATAAAAATTGCTCGTAAATGGACGAGGTGATCAGCTCGATGTAAGGAATGAGCAGTCAAATCATCGAGATACAGTTGCACAATGTGCTTGATGTCATGAAACGCATAAGACATCGCCCTTTGAAAAGTTGCTCCGGAATTCTTAAAACCAAAAGGTAATTTGCAATAAGAAAATGTCCCCCATGGACAAATGAAAGCCGTTTTTGGTTGATCAGCAGGTAGAATATTGATTTGATTGTATCCGGAAAAACCGTCCATAAAGGAAAATATTTCGCTACCGGCATAATCATCAATGATTTGATCGATATAGGGAGTTGGGTAATTGTCCTTTGGACAGGCTCGATTAATGTCCCTATAATTGATGCATATTCTTATTGTTCCCTACTTTTTGTTAACCGGAACAATATTTGATACCCAATCCGTTAATGGGATCGGATAAATGAAACCTGCTTTCAACAATTTTTCAACTTCTATTTTAATTGCAGCAGCTTTTCGTGGGTGAATCTGACGCAAACGTTGCCGGACGGGTTTAGCGTCCGGGTAAGTCTTGATCTCATGAACAACAATCGTGGGATCAATTCCTGGCATTTCCTCATAGGACCAGGAAAACACGTCGCGGAATTCTTGAAATAGGGCCTTATATAATTGAATTTCGTCATCTGTACACGAGGCACCTATATGAATGTTCTCAACAATTCCGAGCTTAACCGAAATGTCAATAGGAATAGTTCGAGAGATGTTTCCCAAATTTAACTCTGAATCGGGATGTTTCATTGGATTCTGAGGTTCCTTGACATATTCAGTTGTAAAAATTGATGAGAAATCATTTTCAAAATGATCATCCTTAGGTAAAAACGAAGATCTGTGATGGAGATCTTCCCATGGTAAATCATCTACACATAGGATTTCACGAATTTTCTCATCAGAGTGAACAAGTTCAAAAATTGTAGTTAAATCTGAGGTTGATGTAAAAAGTGATTCCTCACGGACCACATTCATTAAGTCATTTTTGGTTGAACACGGGTCGGCAAAAGACTGCACGGCTTCATAGGCAATTTCATATGGACTCAAAGGCATGGAATTACCAAATGAGTCTATCTCATATTCATAAGGAATGATCCAAGGATCATCATAAATAATGGTGTCTGATGTAATCATATGAATGGTTGCAAATGAAGATGATGCGTTGATCGGAGGAAAAGGAAAAGTTCCCAGTAAACCGGCATCTTTAACTAGTCCTACTCCAACATCCTTATATGGGATAGTCGTTTTACCGACATGCTGAATACTCTCCGAAGAGGCTGGGTCAGATGAAAAGTAAGCCAGCTAGTCTATTGTTATGATCTTTCCATTATGTGGAAACTTTATTATTCGAAAGACCGATGGAACGACCACTGTCATAGCGTAAGACCAACTTCGACCCAAGAGAAGGTTGTAATCTAGAGGGACATCAACCACCTCCACATCTAGACTAATGGTTTTTCCTTCAACACCTATAGGAAAATCCTAAAGACTGCCAAAAGGATGAAACCCACGACCATCAAAGGCCTTTAGAATTGTCGGGGATTGATTTAGCGAAGGAGAACCAAGCGATCTCCAACACTGTATCGACATAATACACGTTGAGGCTCCCTTATCAATTACAGTCCGATGAATAGGCCTGTTTTTTACTATCACTGGAATCTGGAAAGCCATTTGATGAGGCAAACGTGGTGTACTATTTTCTAGATTGAAAATTATTAGGTTCGGGTCCTGAACATCAACAGCTCATATAGCCGACAAAAGTAATTTACGTTGTGTTGGGCATGATTGCAGCACTTCCAAAGCCGACATTGTTGAGGGTGAAACAGCTAAATCCTCAACAATGTTATAATTCTGAGCCGCTCTCGCATGTGGATTGAAAGCTGACTTTCGAAGTATACCCTTGGCGGGCGGTTTTATTACCAAGTCTGGATTAGGTTTCTCGATCTGTAGTGGATCGGAACCGGGAGCTAAGGTTGATGGATTAGAATGAGAAGATTCTGCTTCTTTACCATCAACAGGACTTTTACTACCATAATCTTGCGATCGAGTCGCAATCCTCACATGGGACATCATCAGTATGGGTTCTTCATTGGCACTCGAGGATGAACCTATCATCTTACTGTCTTGAGCTGGAAAAGGATCCTTCAAAACAACAGGAGTTTGGGAACCCTTGACAATTTTCACAACCTCTACACGATGAGGGTAGTCTCTTGTAAAATGTTCATCGTCACAAATGAGACAAGGATAACGAGGTTTGCGTTTTTCATCATTGGATTCCGCTTTTTCAGGTTTCTCCTTTGAACTTTTGTCTGTTTTATTCTTATTCTTTCCTTTTTTCTTCCCACCGGATTTTGATTTGGCTGTAGATGACTCTACAACGTGAATATCAGCGGAAATCGCTGCAGAAGAATCTCCTGTTGGGGAATCAGGCAAGGTTATAATGGGAGAATAATTCTTGGAAGACTTCTTCTTACTTTTAGTGTTAACTGTGCCAATCATACCATCGACGGCATGAGATCCCGAAGGAGCTGCAGTGATTTGATTTTTCTTGGGAAGATCGGGGATTTTTTCGTGTAATGTACCTGACTGAGTATAGACCAAGTCAAGGTACTGTGCTTGAGCAATGACTTGATCCTCAGTAACAACTCCGGCTTTAGCAACATCTTCAGTGATCTTTGGCAACAAAGATTTTACAAACCACTCAGCCAAGATCTGATCCGAAATAAATACCTTCACTAAACGACGTCGACGTCTCCACTCATGAATATGATCTAAAATGTAAGCGGATGTCGATTGTTTTAGCGAAGTTAACAATTTCGTGCCATTGTCATATCGGACTGGCAACTGAAAATGATTTAAAAACAAGGTAGCTAACTGACTAAAATTATAAAAAGTGCTTCGCAGTAACTCAATGTACCACTTGGCCGCGGACCAATTAGAGTGTGCTGGAAAAGTCTAAGACGGATCGAATCATCTGTGATGGAGTTAGACGCACACCAGAGGTGGTAAGTCATCACATGGTTCGACGAGTCCTCTCCTGATTTACCTTCGAACTTGGGAATGTCACTGGGCAACTTATTCGGCATTGGCGGCCAAAACGGAAGATAATTAATGGGATCGTTCGTTAGGCGCGACAAGTCAGGTAAGTCCAAGGTTGCGATAAACGGTAACTGTCGATTAGGATCCCTAAAACTCTGGGTCATGAGACCAGCCCCAGGAGGAGGATATCCAGGATAACTAGGAATAGGAATTGCATTCGGGATAATGTATCCTCCCGGAAAACCAGGATTAACCGGACTGTACTGGGGTTGTTGAGGTTGTTGATAAGTGTACCCAGGGTACAATTGATACTGATAAACTGGCTACTGCACAGCAGGACCGAATTGGTACTGTCCCTGGTACGGTTGATAAGTGAATTGTGGTTGACTTGTGACAACCGTACTTAAACCAGGTTGCCCTACAGGCATCTGAACCGAAGTTTGAATCGTAGATCCAAACGATGGTAAAGATGTCTGAGGAGTAGATACAGGAACAGTAGAAACCGGAGCTGTCGATACTCCAGAAGTAGGTGGGGTAGATTGAACAGATGTTGCGGCAGTTGTAGCAGTCGTTTGAGGCGGAGTACGATGTGTACTAGGCCCGGGCTGAGAAATTATCGAAGGTACAGAAGTTTGAATGTTAGACTGGACTGGTTGCTAGGGTGTACCAGAAACTAAGGGTTGTCCAGTTTGAGATGACAACTCTACACTTGGCTGCAACACCTGTTGGGTTTGCGATGGATCCCACACTATATTCATTCCGGGGTACTGACCCATAACTGGTTGAGAATACTGAGGACCATAACCGGGTTGAGGGTAGGATTGATAATTGAAAGGTACATTTCCCATTCCTTGAACATACGTTTGACCTTGGGGTGGTTGGAAACCTTGGTTCGAGTATTGACCTTGGGGTTGATACCCTTGAGGCACATAATGATACTGGGGTTGACCTTGAGGTATAAATTGATACTGGGGTTGACCTTGGGGTACATATTGAGTCTGGGATTCACCTTGAGGAACGTACTGTCCCGTAGGTATGTACTGTCCTTGAGGTTGCCCCCCAGATACAAATTGTGTACCTTGAGGTTGCCCCCCAGGCGTTAATTGAGGCTGCCCCCCAGGCGGTAACTGGCCACTTTGAGGTTGAGGATTGGGAATAGAACCTGACATCATAAGAATGTCTTCTACGCTCAACGGCTTTGTACCATTGCTTCTAGTTAATAACCCTTGCTCAATGGATTGAGGTGATGCTCCCAAAAAAGTACCAGAAAGAGACTGATACCCAGAGGGAACAGATGGACCGCCATACAAAAAGGATTCGGGTGATTGAGTAAACATGGACAACTGTCCTGACATATTTACGGGAGTATAAAAACCTCTAGGTGTTGAGTGATAAGGAGCACGAGGTGGTGAAAAACTTGACCCTGAGTTTTCTAAATAATTAGTCAAAGAAAGATACCAAGAACGGCTCCTAGGTGGACTGTAAAAAATTGATTCGCGCTCCCTTAGTTCAATAATAGGTTGATTTTCAGGGATAGGGATGCCTACTTCTTCTTCTTCCGGAGCAAGTTCTTCAATAGAAATAAGTCCAGAAGGAAGATCTTGAGTGATTACTCTTTCTACCCTAGGTGAACCAGGACCACTAAAAGTTGGAGAAACAAACCCCGTTGTCGGAGTAGCAGCAAATTCACTTTTAGGCTTGGATATTTCAGGTTCTTCACCTATATCACTAGTAGATGAAATTCTACCAGCGATTTCGGAGACAGACACTGACTGTGGATTATAATCTGCTACTAACGGTTGAAAATTAGGATGTACTATCAAAGACGATTCTCCTTCCTCAGGTGACCCAACTCTACTGTCTCTAGGAGTTACGAGGACTTTTAAGCCTTCAAGTTGGCTCGGTACTTCCTCAAGAGGTTTGCCCCGAAGTCTACGGGACTTCCTCAGTAACTCAGCCACGTTTATAATCTCAGGAGACTGGGCCCGAAGTCTACGGGACTGTCTTGGTAATTCAGCCACAGTTAAAGACTTTTAACTACTTCACACGCAAACAAAGTAAAATCTCAATGAAAAGCACCTAAAGTCTCTAAAGAACCAAAAAAATTTGAATCAAACTCCTAAAGAATCTAGGAGATCAAACACACACAAACAGTAACTTTCCGGATTGAAAACACTAGTTGGTGATGAAATCCAATGTCGCAGAGTTCAATACAGAAATGGCGGTTGGAACAGTTACCCCGGCAACCTGCTTAATGAATAGACTAGCACAAGTTTCTCCACTTAACCGTCTCGAGTGAAGAGAACCCCCCAGAAAATCCAAGTGAGTCTAGCCGACGTCTGCTCCAGGTACAGTGGGATCTTCCCACCACTGTCACCTTAGGAAGAGTCCTAAAGAATATGGCCACTAAGGTTACCAAATGAGACAAATACACCTAGGGGAACAATCTACGATCCGATACGCACGCAAGGGCAGAGTAGCAAGCTCAATCCCCTTGAAGGCTCCTTGACATAATCCAAGGTTTACCAACAAGTGACCCCAGGCTCCTCGACAATGGTTAATCCGAGGTTTACCATTTTTAATACGTGAATATCTGGCATCATTCCCAATGAGGAAGGATTGATTCCCACACTGGTTCGGACATGATCTCGTGCTTCTCCTTTAAGAGGAGCTTTCCCAGAGCATAAATGCAACAATTGGATTTCTTCCCTACCACAAGATACAGCTACTTATTTGTTTTTACTGTCTTGGAGAGTTAATTACTCTCCTACTCCAAGACACTAGCCTAAGCTAATTTGGTGTATCAGAGCCCTAGAAATAAAAATGTTACTAGGTGAATTTTACTTTAAGTGTTAATTTTAGTGGTTTTTGTTTAAGTCCAAAGGTGCGGAGATGAAACTCGTGGTATGAAGACTCGACTCAAAATCACTAAAAATGCACCTAAGATGATCTAAACAATCATTTTCTCTTCGATGAACTTCTAAACTAAGAAAGAGTTTGAGAATGCAAATACTTTGTAAACACAAATCTTTCTTAATTAAACAAATTAAAAGAAGAGCTTTTCCTTTCCAAAGCACTCAAAAAACGAGACAACTAGTTATTTCACAAAAATTTCCCTTTTTCGTTTCAAAGCACTCAATCACTACGAAAAACAAACTTTTTTCAAAAGAGATTTTTTATAAAACACTCAAAACTAATGAAAATGACTAACTTTGAGATCTACAAATTATAAAAACCTATTTGAAGTCAAAGCCTACTAAAAGTCTTTTTTAAGGATGTTTTACTCAGCTAGATGCAAGCTGAGGACTAATTTATGCAGAATCACAAATTAGTCAAGAACAACCAATTTCGTTTTCTTTTTGAAAATGAAAATCCAAACTCTCAAACACAAGCTTTTCGAAGTTTTGTAAAGAGAAAACTCAAAGCGGATTCCTCAAACAAGGGGAGATTTCATCAATGGTCAGACTCATAAGAAAGCTGGTAGACACTAAGGTGATATGAAGCCCCTACAGCCTCTAAGCTCAGAGCCACTACACAACCACAATGAAAAACAAACCCAACAAGCAAAACTCCTAGGAATTTCACCTAAAACCCTAACACTAACGAAATCAATCCAAGGAAAGCTTCTAACAAGTTATATGCAGGTCTGGGCAGTGGATAACAATTTCTAAACACAAAATAAGCTGACTGACAGAGGAAATTTTAGGGTTTTCAAAATTTTGACAGGGTTCGCAGGCCCACAGTTGGCACAGGTGCGGCCCCGCTCTGTGCTAAAAGCCAAGCTGCGGGTAAGTACGCACTGTGTCAAACGGCTAGGGTGCGGTCCTCTCCCAAAGCTATGAAAAATGAAAAATAACCCTGGATCTACAAACTCTACCCAATTTTACACACAACAAGCCAAAAACAGAAACAAAAATAGAGTTTCTCAGGTCAAAGTAAAAACAAGGAAAACAATCAAGTCCCCAGCGGAGTCGCCATTTTGTCACACAGAATAAGTCGATCTTGCGGACAAGATAGACCTTCCTAGAATCTAAAGAAGACCTAATGACAAGCAAACCAACCAGACACTATCTTTCTCTAAATATGCTTTGATAAACAATAGCAAACAAGTGTTTTTAGGGCCTACCTTAGGTCCAACGTTAGCTTGTGGATGCCCTCGCTCCTTCGATCCAAATGAGCTCCCTTTCGCGAACCTGCAAACACAAACAAGGCAAACAAATTAAATAGCACCTGAAAAGCCAATTGCATAAAACATATTTAACATGAAAGTCAAGGAGTCCATGAAACAAATAACATAAGATACTTGTTGAGAAAAATGAGTTTGATTGTATTAATTCAAAAGAATAAGAACTTTACAACCTTTGCCTTGACGTTGTACAAGCTCCTCCCAGGGTCTGGCAAGAAGTCTCCTCTACTTTGACAAGTTTCACTCACTCCCCAATGAAGCCAAAAAGATATGTGATCTCTCCTCTTAAGCTCAACTAGGAAGTCTTGATTTCACCAGCATTTACCCTCAAAAATGTTCAGCTTCTAACCTCCCCAGCAACCAGCCCAATGCCTGTATTTATAGTGCAATGGAGGGAGGTTACTAGGTCCTCCTTCAAAGGGATAAAGCCCTCCTTCAAAGGGATAGCTCCTCTCATCAAGGGATTAGCTCCTTCTCTTTTGGGATGCATGAACCACCTCAGAGCGAACAATCCATGTCAAAATTCCTTCTAGAAACCTCTAGAATTAACCCAAAGTGAGTTTTTTAAGATAAAACTTGCACCTTTTGACTTTCACAGGGGTCTGCACCTACACCGTTAGGGACAGAGCAGGCAGGTCCGCAGTTTTTGTACACAGAAGGTGCGGGACCGCAGGTGACCATGAGAGAAAGTGTGGAACCAGAGTTACATTAATTTTTAATGTCTTTCTCTCATTTCCAAAGCTTGATTTGAAGATCTGAGGCCTGAGACTTGCTTAGGAGGACAGTACAAGTGATGATAGACCCATACTGACAGCAAATAATCATGGTGACGATATTTTTGTGTAACAGGATTTGTGGGGGGATTCGGCAGAAAGAGTGGGTTAGGTTTTCACTCTTGTATCCATTGTCCAATTTCATGGTTAACCTTATATCCTAGTCTCATCGGATCTCATTTAGTGGCCATTAGCTTTAGGGTTTCCACTACATGGGAAATCCAATTTTGGTTGTGTGGTTTTGCTTCCCGACACCCTGTACATCACCCATTTCCACTCATTTTAGCCCCATTCATCTCTTTTCCTATTCAGGTCCACATAGGCTTATCCTCCCCCTTCCTTTTTCCAGACCTTAGGTCAATCCTAGAATGATGCCCGAAGGTTGATGCAGCTAAAAAGAAAGAAAAAGCATATTTGGCCACTCTCACCAAGAAATGTGCCACAAAATGCAAAAGACGGTTGGGACACACAAATTTAGCACATCGGAAAAATCCAAACATGAGCTCTACTCGTTATCCATGGCCATCCTGGTTCCTTTGGGCCCTATATGATCCCCCTCCATCATTAAGGAACCCATGATCGTCATGACCCCTAGTGGGCAATGAACTGCCCCGCCTTAAGTGGGGTTATCCATTGTTATATATTACACAACATTCTCTCATCCTGTGGAGCCCCAAGTAGTCATGAATAAAAATCAATCAAAGGAAAAAGGCATATGAAGAAGATTGGAAAAACAAAGGCTGAGGTAACTCATGTACCATGCTTTTCTACCTCCTACACTCATCTACCCAAGTGTGGGCTTCCCTTATTATACCTAACCTTGTACCATGACATGTTTTCTGGATGATTCCCCTGATCCCCACTCTGCTCCATTACTATATCATTTGCCACCTAATAATATCCTTGATTAACCACCTATTGAGCTTCAAGAAACTTGTACATGCCAAAGACCAGTAAGGAAGGGCATGCCACCATGAAGTGCCCCATTGATTCCATGACTTGTAAGCTATTTTAATTGATTATTCTAATGATTTGTTTTATTGGAAAGCAAGGGGATGCATTAGATCTTACGCAAGATTGCAGGTGGGTCTCCATTTGGTGCTCGATCTCCCTATACGGGGCCCTATCCCTCTAGAGGGCCACATTGGCACTTTTAGGGTGAGCATTGAGAGCCATGGGCCTCCACAATAGCAGAGAGTACTTCATGGATCCCAAACACCACTCATTGATTTCTCATGTTCCACCTCTTGGAGGAGGAGGATGCACCTATTTCTCCATGCCAAGTTGACTCCACACTTGCACCATACACTTGGCAAATGGTTCAGGGTCCATATGAGGCCTTATGACATCATCCTAGCCCTTATATATGGTTTAAAGCCATTTTCGACCCACTTGGAGACCCATGAGGGTGTCCTTCTGCCCCTCACACCCACTTGGAGCATCACAGGGATTTTCTTGGAAACAAGGGCCAACACCTTGTCCACTATGTTTGAGTTGTATTCTCACATCATGACACATTCTGGACTTCTATTGGGTTTGTGTTATATTATTTCCATGACTAGCCCTAGGAGTGAAGGCAAGGGGTTATTGGGGACGGGAATCCCACACTTCGTTGCATCAGGCGCAGCGAGGGGGTCACAGGGTGGGCAGCAATCTCCCCTGTCAGGGGACTTGCAGGGGGGTGGTAGCCCCCCGGCATAGGGTTCGGGACAGCACCCCAAAAATTTATTTTGTACCGTATATTATGTGGGAGGACCTACCCATGGTTTTGTGCATGGATTTTATAGATGATTTTGGGCATGATGGTTTTCTTCCCATGGTATTTTGTAGATCCAGTCAAGGGAACTACGGTTATGTTATAATCTAGGGTTAATGGATTGGTGTTTTGGATGCTTTGACATGTATATATATGTATTATAACATTGAAAGGAATATAATGAAAAATCAATCTGGTAGTCCCAGTGTTGGGATCGAGGGGAAAATCTTTGTGTTTATCTATTTTATGTTTTATTCTCTCGCCATTGTATATTTTCTGTTTTTCAAGAATCTGTTTGCAGGTAATTTCTATACAGGGCTAAACCCTACAACTTAATTAGGCCTCCTCAAAGGCCCAATGACTCACTTTATTGATCATTCAACCCTCTTGAGAGGCTTATTATTGTGTTATTGAGAAATCTTGGTGGGCTTGTCACCAAGGGATGTTATTATTGCACATTATTTTATTGTTTAGGGTTCAATTAGGCAAAATTAGGCAGATCAAACTCATTAGTGATTGTATAAATAAAAGTGAGGTGATTCATTCTAATCATCTCACTTAAACTGAGATTTAGTAGCTCTTGTGAACTTCAAATTCCCTTTTGGAGGACGAGTTTGGATGTTATGGATGAATTTTGATGTTTGGATCTACTTCTCTTGACTTGGAGCTTCATTATTGGCATAATATGATGATTGGATATACTATTTTGAACATGTAAGTAATATTTTTCATGATTATTCTTGTCGTTTACTTTGTCACATGAATGTTGTTGGGATTTTTTGTTATATAATTTTGAAATTTTTTGCTTTCTTGTACGAAATTGTGGAAATTTTGATCTTTTATAGCACTACATCATTGCATGGTCCATGTATGAATGTTTGAAGCTTCCTAGAGGTTATTTTGTCATAATATACCTTGATAAGTGATTATTTGTTGCATATCGAAGTGGAAATATCTCAAGTAGCTACCCTTGTGCCTTAATGCTATGCAAAGTTGGTTGAAGACCTCCTTTATTGGGTGAACTTCTTCCAAACCATAAATTCTCCTCGCTCCATCTCTCGCAAATGATAAGGCACTTGTCCTTCCATAGTTCATCACTTTAAACACATATTTCTCTCACCTCCCCTTCTCTTTCTAGGCCTAGTCTCCATAAGTCATACAGGTTATCAATTATATCACGTTTTAGCCATCAAAAGACTTCAATCTCTTTCACATTTCTACATTAGGGTTTCCACTAGAGGCTCTCCAAATTTCATGAAATTCTAATGGTGGGATCTCAAGATATTACAAGTCCTAGCCCAAGGATCATCTCTTGCCCTAGGTTTCCCTTGGCTAGTGATATTATTTAGATAATTGCACTTTCTTCTAAAAAAATTTGTCCATTGATCCTCTTCTCTTCCACAATTATTTCAAGCCACATGATCAATTCCACTTCCTTGATCCACTTAGTCTTGTGTGGTCCCGCAACCTAACAATTCCAATTCCACAAAGATCATATAGAGGCCAATTATCCATAAGGATTTATAGACCTAGGAATAATATTTACAAGATATTTCCCAAACCCTAGCCTCAAGAATCCTTTATGCCTTCTTAAAGAGCCTATCACCTTGCTTCTCGAGCAAGAAATCCATACAATTAAGTCTCTCTTGTGAATAAGCCTTAGGAACCATTCGTTATCCTCTTATTGATCTATTCATCTATTGATTCCTCTTTATACCCGGTCTCTTCCCATCGATGAAATTCTGTAAAGAGCAAGGATCCTTAGTTGAGGTGACAATGGATTATCGCTCCATTGTTTCCCTTGACCTAGTAGTTTCCCTTTAGGATCCCCTCCTAGGACCTCTGCTAGTTTAATCGGTAACAATTCCCATGGGTTTATAATCTTTTGGGTTTTTAGTATTAATCCCATGGTTTAATATTCCCTTTGGTTTATCATAGGGTTTTCTCGATATGAAAATCAATCATGGTCACATAGTGACAAATATTATTCCCATGGGTTTATAATCCATTGGGTTTTTAGTATTAATCCCATGGGTTTATTATTCCTTTCGGTTTATCTTAGGGTTTTTGTGATATGAAAATCAATCATGGTCACATAGTGACAAAGATAGTCTCATGGTCCAATGTCACATTGTGACAACCATGGTCCAACATCACATTATTACAAAAATCAAACATGGTCAACCACCTTTATTTTATAGTCTATAATATTTATCTTAGGGTTTATATACCTTCGATTTATAATATTAATCAATTTGGTTTAATGTTATTAACTTGATCAATTAAGATTATAAATCTAATATAATATTACTATTAATTAACATTAAATAATTTAATATTAATATTAATTTAATATTGATATTGATATTGCTATTAATTAAATTTAATCTCAGATTTTATGCTTATGAGATTCATGATATATTGTTAAGATCTTCTGGAAAAATCACATTGAGAACAAAGAATCGACACATTTCGAATCCAAATCAAAATTCATTTTCTGGAAAATCTTAACAATTAAATTTAATATCAATATTAGAATTAAAATTAATATTAATTTATTTTCACCGTACTTATAATTATAATAATTATATAGTAATAATTATAATTATATAATAATTATTATTATTATAAATAATTATATCTATATAATTATTATTATTATAATAATAATATATTATTAGAATTAAAATTAAATTGTAATAATAATAATAATTTTTTATATAGTAATTTTATTATTATTATTATTATGGTTATTTCTATACATTTATCAATATAAATTTTAATATTAATATTAAATCTATACCATTTCAATTAGATATATTAATGTGATTGTGTATGTCATTGATGATTTACTAACATGATTGTGCATGTGATTGATTTATATTTATGATCATGTATCAACAAAAATACAGTTTTGATAGTTATAATTATATTTATTGTTTGTTTGTTAATTAGAATGACATGATCGTTAGAGGTGGCCCTATTAAAATATTTGGATGATTTGAACAAGCAAGAGAAAGATGTGAACCAGGCACTTAAGTCGGCATCCAAGGGCACCCTCACCCCTCCCAAGCCCATATCGTTGGCATCGCTTCCTCTCCCACAAACCCCTCTTACAGAGAAGGCCACATCCAACGCCAAATCATGGCTCGACTCCATCGTCTTCCTCCATAACATGTGATCATACTATATCAGGACTGCCATAGCCACGACGAATTTCCCTCATTGGAATTAGCATCCAGATATGTCCTATTTGGCATCGATGTTCCAAGACCTTGGTCTCACATCAGTGGCCATGAAAAAAACACCACTTTCCTTTGAATTCCAACGAGGAGTGCTAGCCTGGGAGTTTCTGCTTCGGGAAGGAGCATCGGCGTGACTGAACAACAGCGTCGCAGAGGTCGTTATCAGGCACTGGGACAACATATAAAAACTAATATATATCATAGATACTATGATATATAAAATAATGTTGCAAAGTTCATTCTACAAGTTTTTAAGAAGAACAGTTTGTAATTATTAGTTTGAAATGCATCTCCAAATTAAGAGGTTTATCGTAAATAATAGGCTGTTTGATTGCATGTTTGTACTCATATGTGATGGAAAGGCACAGGAATCTTGAGCCCAACTTTGTCATGCAATTTTATTATAGAGTGATAACTCTGCATTCAAAAAAGGGGGTAAAAACACACATTAATGCTCAAAGGTTGGGTCCTTCATTGCTCTAACAAGGCCTTGTTCCTCCCAGCCATATTGGGTCGATAGCTTGGGAAACCTGCTTACTATACTTGTTGAGTTTTGCAAAAGAGGTAATGTTGTCAGGGGTGATATTCCTCCATGGTGCTGGTCATGGAAGTTGCAGAGGCCAATTTCTACTTCTGCTCCATCCTTGGATTAGAGGGACGGGCCAATAGGATATGGAAACCATTAAACTCCAACTGGTGTCCCCTATTCTATTCATTAGTTAAGGTTATATTTATATGTTCTTACCTAGAATGAGAACTAAGCATAAGTTTAGGTATGAGGTCAAGCCGAAATGACAATGGATACTAAAGAATGAAACACAATTATCTTAAATATATTGTCATTTCCTCACTTGCAGTAACGTATCTCTAGTTTTGTCGTCAATTAACTCTAAACCTATTCCATTGTTATAGATAAAAGACTTATTATGTATTATAAAACATGACTAATAATAGATAGTCTTACTATAGATACTAATGCAGGCTTGTTGCAAATGTCTCCCAGTGAGGCTCACACAAATAGATAAACATACAAAATTTTAGTTCTAATTGAATATATATGACAGAAATGTTGTAGAGGATTTACGAGATGAAGGGTTTTGTAGTATGATACTCCAATTCAATTCAAATTATCAAAATTGGCATAAAAAAATAAAAAAATACTTATTTATGCATAAATATCTACCTGGAAAATGGTTTGTCAAAGAGAGAATTCACAGGTTGTCCATAACCATTTGATTCCTATGCCATGACTGAATATGGAAATGAGATGACAAGGATATGACTGCTACCACTTTACTCTAAAAAAATATCTTAGTGTATGTCCCAACATTCGGAAGCTAGCTAGGAAACTAAGTAACAATGCAACTAGAAACCAACTCAACATTTGCAAGAATAGTAATCAACAAGAACAAATCTTATTAAACATGAAGTCCAACCAAAGGAACCTGAAGAACATAGAGTTTGAGCTTAAGGAGGAAGATTTAGACTCTACAGCAGAGGAGGAATCAGAAGATGAAGAGCCACAAACTCCGGGTATGAGAAGATCATTTCGAGAAAGAAGGCAGCGAGAAAGGTATAGTCCATCTGCTTTCTGTTCAAATTTTGCTTTATCTATTACTGATGATGATCCTAGAACTGTGAAGGAAGCAGTAGATTCAGAGGATGGAAAACTCTGGAAAGAGGCCATGGTTGATGAAATGGCATCTTTGCACAAAAATGAGGCATGGGATCTGGTGGAGTTGCTAGCTGGAAGGAAACCCATTGGTAGCAAATGGGTGTTCAAGAAGAAGACAAATGCAGAAGGAAAGGTGGAGAAATACAAAGCTCGGTTGGTAGCAAAAGGTTATTCCCAGGTGCTAGGAATTGGTTTTGGTGATATTTTTTTCTCCTGTTGCCAAGGTAGCTTCTATTATATTAATTCTAGTTGTTGCTGCTGCTTTGGAATTTGAGGTAGAATAGATGGATGTGAAGACAACATTTCTTCATGGGGATCTAGAAGAGGAGATCTACATGAAGCAACCTGAAGGTTTTGCAGTGAAGGGTAAGAAAGAACTGGTATGCAAGTTAAAGAAGTCTCTGTACGAGTTAAAACAGTCGCCAAGGATGTGGTATAAGAAATTTGATACATTTATACGGGGACTTGGCTTCACCAGAAGTAAAGCAGGTTACTGTGTGTATTTTCAATTAATTGGTGACCGTGTTATTTATCTGGTGTTGTATATGGATGATATTTTGTTCGTTGGAAATGACAAAGAAATTATCCAGGATTTGAAGACCCAATTGTCCTCCAAATTCAACATGAAAGATCTTGGTGCTGCAAACTATATTTTGGGCATGGAAATTAGAAGAGACCGGGAAAAGAGGAAGCTCTGGTTAAACCAGGGGAAGTATGTCGAGACAATACTGCAGAAGTTTAATATGCAGGATAGTAAACCAATGAAGGTTCCTAGTCCTGTAGGTGTGAGGTTATCTGTTGAATAGTGTCCCAAGACACAAGAAGATGAAGAGGACATGTCCCGTGTTCCATATGCAAGTGCAGTCGATAGTTTGATGTATGCAATGGTCTGTACTAGACCAGACATTGCACATGCACTGGGAGAATTGAGCAGGTTTATGTCAAAACTAAGGAAGGACCACCGGATAGCGGTGAAGCGAGTTTTTAGGTATTTGCGTGGCACTAGTGATTATGGTTTCTTCTACCAAGGAAGACTAAAATTGGGCAAAGTGTTGGATATTCGTGGCTTTGTTGATGTAGACTTGGCTAGAGATCTGGATCAGAGAAGATCTATAAGTGGGTATGTGTTTAACATTTTTGGAGGTGCAGTCAGTTGGATGAGTAAGAAACAATCTGTAGTGGCACTATCAACTACAGAGGTAGAATACATGGGAGCCACTCATGCAAACAAGGAAGCCGTTTGGTTGCAGAGATTGTGTTCAAGTATGGGGTTAGTACAGGGAGCTATAAGGATAGACTGTGACAGCTAAAGTGTAATTTTCTTGGCAAAGAACCCTACATATCATTCAAAGACAAAGCACATTGATGTTCAGTATCACTTTGTGAGGGATATGATAGAAGACAAAAAGGTGTTGCTCGTAAAGGTGGACACTTTGAAGAATACTACAAATGCATTGACAAAATCTGTGAGCTCTGAGAAGTTCTCTTGGTGTAGAGAAACAATGGTTGTTGCAAGGCTGGATAAATGACTAATCTCTCTTGTGGCCCCCTGTGGAAAGAGAAAAAACAAGTGGGAGAATGTCGGATTTTGTTATATTATTTCCATGACTCGCCAACGTAGTTAACCGAGGGGTTAGAAGGGGGTCGGAGCCCCCGCTTCGTTGGGCCAATTGCATAGCGGGGTGGGTCACAGGGTGTTTGAGGGGTGCAGGTAACCCCACTCTATGGGGTCTGGACCTACCTATGGTTTTGTGCATGATTTTTCGCACCTATATTAGGTTGGGCGGACCTACCTATGGTTTTGTGCATGATTTTTTGCACATGGTTTTGGACACGATGGTTTTCAGTCCATGGTTTTGGATGCAATGGTTTTCGATCCATGGTATTGGATGCTTGAGCATGTATAAATATGTATTGTAACATTGAAAGGAACATAATGAAAAATCAAGCTGGTAGTCCCGGTTTTGGGATCTAGGGAAAAATCTCTATGCATATGTGTTTTATGTGTTATGCTCTCACATTGTTTATTTTTTATGTTTTAGAATTCGTATGCAGGTAATTTATGTACAGGGTTAAAACCTACATGCATGGGGGCGGTAACCCCACTACACGGGGTCCAGGGCAGTGCCCCAAAAAAAAAAATTGTACCCTGTATTAGGTGGGAGGATCTACCTATGGTTTTGTGCATGGATTTCATACATGGTTTTGGGCATGATGGTTTTCTTCCCATGGTATTTTGTAGATCCCAACAAGAGAACTACAGTGATGTTCTAATCCAAGGTTAATGGATTGAGTTTTATGGATGCTTCGACATGTATATATATATGTATTGTAACATTGAAAGGAATATATTGAAAAATCAATATGGTAGTCCCAATGTTGGGATCTAGGGGAAAATATTTGTGTTTATCTATTTTATGTTTTATGCTCTCGCCATTGTATATTTTTTGTTTTTCAAGAATTCGTTTGCAGGTAATTTCGATACAATGTCAAAACCTACAACTTAATTAGGCCTCCTCAAAGTCCCAATGACTCACTTTATTAACTATTCAACCCTCTTGAGAGGCTTATTATTGTGTCATTGAGCAATCTTGGTGGGCTTGTCGCCAAGGGATGTTATTATTGCACATTATTTTATTGTTTAAGGCTCAATTAGGCAAAATAAGGAAAATCAAACTCATTAGTGATTGTATAAATAGAAGTGAGGTGATCCATTCTAATAATCTCACTTAAATTGGGTTATAGTAGCTCTTGTGAACTTCACATTCCCTTTCAGAGGAGGAGTTTGGATGTTATGGATGAATTTTGATGTTTGGGTCTACTTATCTTGTCTTGGAGCTTCATTATTGGCATAATATGATGATTGGATATACAATTTTGTACATGTAAGTAATATTTTTCATGCTTATTCTTGTCATTTTCTTTGTCACATGAATGTTGTTGCGATTTTTCATATACAATTTTGAAATTTATTACTTTCTTGTACGAAATTGTGGAAATTTTGATCTTTTATAGCACTACATCATTGCACGGGCCATGTATGAATGGTTGAAGCTTTGTAGAGGTTATTTTGTCACAATATGCCTTGATAAGTCATCATTTGTTGCATATCGAAGTGTAAATATCTCAAGTAGATGCCCTCATGCCTTAATGTTATGCAAAATTGGTTGAAGACTTCCTTTCTCGGGTGAACCTCTTCCAAAGCATAAATTCTCCTCGCTCCTTCTCTCACAAAGGATAAGGCACTGGTCCTTCTATAGGTCATTTATTTAAACGCATATTTCTCTCACCTTCCCTTCTCTTTCTAGGCCTAGTCTCCATAGGTCATATAGGTCATCAATTATATCATGTTTTAGCCCTCAAAAGACTTCAATGTCTTTCACATTGCTACGTTAGGGTTTCGACTAGAGGCTCTCCAAATTTCATGAAATTCTAATGGTGGGCTCTCAAGATATTACAAGCCCTAGCCCAAGGGTTGTCTCTTGCCCTAGGTTTCCCTTGGCTAGTGATATTATTTAGATCATTTCACTTTCTTCTAAGAAAATTTGTCCCTTGATCTTCTTCTCTTCCACAATTAGGTCAAGCCCCTCCTTGAGTGATCAATTCCACTTCCTTGACCTAATTATGTATCCACATAGTCTCGTGTGGTCCCACAACCTGACAATTCCAATTCCACAAAGATCATACAAAGACCAATTCTCCATAAGGATATATAGGCCTAGGAATCATCTATACAAGATATATTCCCAAACCCTAGCCTCAATAATCCTTTTAACCCTTCTTAAAGAGCCTATCACCTTGCTTCCTGAGCAAGAAATCCATACAATTGTGTCTCGCGTATGAATAAGCCTTAGGAACCATTCCTTATCCTCTTATTGATCTATTCATGTAGTGATTCCCCTTTATATTGAGTCTCCTCCCATCCGGTGAAAGTCCGTAAAGAGCAGGGATCCTTAGTTGAGGTGATAGTGGATTATCGCTCCATTGTTTCCCTTGACCTAGTAGTTTCCCTTTAGGATCCCCTTCTAGGACCCCTGCTAGTTTGATCGGTAACAATTCCCATGGGTTTATAATCCCTTGGGTTTTTAGTATTAATCCCATGGTTTATTATTCCCTTCGGTTTATCATATGGTTTTCTTGATATCAAAATCAATCATGGTCAACCATGGTGAATAACCATGGTCACATAGTGACAAATATTATTCCCATGCTTTTATAATCCCTTGGGTTTTTAGTATTAATCCCATGGGTTTATTTTTCGCTTTGGTTTATCTTAGGGTTTTCGTGATATGAAAATCAATCATGGTCACATAGTGACAAAGATAGTCTCATGGTCCAATGTGTTAGTGTCCCACCCTAACCCCCTTATTTATGTAGTAGGATCGAGCCATAAGTATAGTTAAGTAAAGAATCAATAAAGCCCATATTAATAATTGTAAGTGGTTAACCCGCAATTAATGACGGGACCACAGTTAGTTGCAAACGGGCCATGGTATTAGATAGATGGTATTAATAAGAACCATGGTATTACTCCATGGTATTGCATGTACGAATCATATATAAAGGATAGAGACTCCCGTTGAGGAGCATCATGTCTTATTTTGTAATCGAGCTCTGCTCTATTGGAGGTTGCCCCCTCGAAGAGACAAGTGAACATTGATTTTTGAATAATAAAATACTTGTTGTTATTTCTCACCGTTCTATGTTCTAGGTATATTTTTGCGCATATTTGGTATTCTTTTATCATCTTGCAAGTTAAGAGCATAACACAATGTCACATTGTGACAACCATGGTCCAACATCACATTATTACAAAAATCAACCAGGGTAACCATCTTTATTTTAAAGTCTATAATATTTATCTTAGGGTTTATATACCTTCCATTTATAATATTAATCCCTTTGGTTTAATATTATTAATTTGATCAATTAACATTATAAATTTAATATAATAAATTACTATTAATTAACATTAAATAATTTAATATTAATATTAATTTAATATTGATATTGCTATTAATTAAATTTAATCTCAGACTTTATGCTTCTATGGCTCATGATATATTGTTAAAATCTTCCAGAAAAATCACATTGAGAACAGAGGGTCACACATTTGGAACCCAAATCTAGGTTCAATTCATTTCCGGGAAATCTTAACAATTAAATTTAATATTAATATTAATATTAATTTATCTTAATTGTACTTATAATTATATAATAATAATTGTAATTATATTATTATTATTATTATTATAATAACCATATAATTATTATTATAATATTTTATTATTATTATTACTAGAATTAAAATTAAATTGTAAAATAATAATTTTTTATATAGTATTTTTTTTTGTTTTTTTGTTATTATAGTTATTGTTATACATTTATCAAATGTGAATTTTAATATTAATATTAAATTTATAGTATTTCAATTAGATTTAATGATGTGATTGTGTATATCATTGATGATTTACTAATATAATTATGCATGTGATTGATTTGTATTTATGGTCATATATCAACCAAAATAAAATATAGTTGTGCTGGTTATAAGTATAGTTATTGTTTGTGTGTTAATTAGAGTGGGATGATCGTTATAGGTGGCCTCTTAAAATATTTGGATGAATTGAACAAGCGGGAGAAAGATGTGAACCAGGCGCTTAAGTCGGCATCCAAGGGCACCCTCACCCTTCCCAAGCCCATATCGTTGGCGTCGCTTCCTCTCCCGCAAACCCCTCTTACAGAGAAGGCCACAGCCAATGCCAAATCGTGGCTCGACTCCATCATATTCCTCCATAACATGTGATGGTACTATATCGGGACCGCCATAGCCACGACGAATTTCCCTCATTGGAATCGGGATCCAGAGATGTCCTATTTGGCATCGATGTTCCAAGACCTGGGTCTCACATCCGTGGCCATGAAGAAAACACTTCTTTCCTTTGAATTCCAATGAGGAGTACTAGCCTGGGAGTTTCTGCTTTGGGAAGGAGCGTCGGCGTGACTAAGAAACAGCGTAGCGGAGGTCGTTATCAGGCACCGGGACAACATATAGAAACTAATATATATCATAGATACTTTGGTATAATAATTTCATTCTACAAGTTTATAATAAGAACAGTTTGTAATTATTAGTTTGAAATGCATCTCCAAATTAAGAGGTTTATCATAAATAATAGGCTGGTTGATTGCCTGTTTGTACTCATATGTGATGGAAAGGCACAGGAATCTTGAGCCCAACTTTGTCATGCAATTTTATTATAGAGTGATAACTCTCCATTCAAAAATGGGAGTTAAAACACACATTGATGCTCAATAGAAGGTTAGGTCCTTCATTGCTCTAACAAGACCTTGTTCCTCCCAGCCATATTGGGTTGATAACTTGGGAAACGTGCTTACTATACTTGTTGAGTTTTGCAAAAGAGGTAATGTTGTCAGGGGTGATATTCCTCTATGGTGCTGGTCATGGAAGTTGCAGAGGCCTATTTCTACTTCAGCCCCATCCTTGGATTAGAGGGACGGGCTAATAGGATCTGGAAACCATTAATCTCCAAATGGTGTCCCCTATTCTATTCATTCGTTAAGGTTATATTTGTTGAAATATTAATTTGCAACTGCCGTGCGCATTAACTCAGCTGAAAACCACCCAGACTCCATCAGACCACTTTTACGGAAGGAGTGGTATTCCTTCAATCACCCCGATGCAATAAAAATCTTCCACGCATCCGCAGTACATTTTTCAAAACCACTTTTTATCGGGACATAATGTTCGGGTGACTTGATCGAGCAATGATTGTTGGATTAAAGTGAAGGCTTGAAGCCGTTGATTAAATTCAAAGCTGCGTACAGGCCTGCAACAAATAAATATTGCGTGGAGTGAAAGTTTTTTGACTGTCAGGTTTAATAGTAAAATTATTAATGATTTTACTCCAGTCAGTAAGGGTTGGTAAAATTTTAATTTTACTATTTGTTTAATTCACGGGAAGTATGGGCATAGGTAAATGTTTTTAATTTTAATGTTTTTAATATGTACAGGAGTATGGTCATATATGCGATGTAATTTCTTTTGGTTTTGTTTTTGCATACGCATCGTATGTATTATGTGTTTTTTTTTTGAGTTGACCATTCTGAAATGAAAGGGTGGAACGCACAACAGTGCAAAACGAAGACTAGAACAGAGCAGCGTGAATGTTTGATGTTTTGTTTGGTAATGAAATGAAGTAGCAGCAGCAGCGCATGAGTAAAGAGAAAGGAAATGCTTGGCAGAGCCTGAATGTAATTTTTTTTATTTGAATATGAATGTAAAACTGCAGCAGCATATGTAAGAATTCGTTTTATTTACAGCACTAATTGTAAACAAAAAAAATTACACACAGCTGTGTAAATCTTTTCAAAAGGAGACAGAGTAATTTTGTTGAAATGTTTTTGGTGAATCCCTCTGAGAGAAAGAGGATGAATTTTGTATCAGGCATTTTATTTTAATGAATACAAAGCTTTTGTGGGTGTATGTAATACTCTGTTCTCATAAATCAGTTATAGCTTCCCTGTGTTAAGATCTTGGAGAAAAACAGAGCATTGTCTCTGTGTTCAGTTAATTTGTTTTTGGAATTTTACCAGAAAAATTCCCAACAGTGGTATCAGAGCAGATCCAGGCTCTTTGAAGGTGTCAAAGAAGCTGAAGGAAGGAGTTTTTTTTTTGCTGCAGCAGCTTCTCCGCAGAGTGAAGACTCAGTGAAGAAAGGATCCAGGTATTTCTCAAAGTTTTTTGTGTATTGCTGTTGAAGACGGTCTGTTATTTTAAATACACAGTGAAGTATTTGAAGCATAGCTGAGAGAGTGCAAGGATGGCTAGCACCAGCACTAGCATGGGTATTTTTAATACTCAGCTCCCACAATTTAATGGGAAAAACTATGACTATTGGGAAATAACCATGAGAGCCCTGTTTGCCTCACAAGATTTATGGGAATTAGTTGAAGATGGATTTGAAGAACCAGCAGATGAAGAAGAGTTTAATAACTTGACACAGGCAGAGAAAGATCTGTTGAAGAGTAATAGGAAGAAGGATTCAAAATCCCTTGTATTTTTGTATCAAGCAGTGCATGAGAGTGTGTTTCCAAGGATAACAGCAGCCAAGACATCCAAAGAAGCATGGCAAACTCTCAAGACAGCCTATCAAGGCATGGAGAAAGTGAAGACAACAAAACTACAGTTGCTGAGGAGAGATTTTGAAAACCTTTGCATGAAGGAGTCAGACAATATTGACTCATTCTTCACACATGTATTTGGTTTGGTCATACAGATAAGGACTCATGGAGAAGTTCTTGAAGAAAGGGGGATTGTGGAGAAACCATTGAGGATATTACCCTCAAAGTTTGATTTGACTGTCACCACCATAGAAGAGACAAAGGATCTCTCAAATTTTTCAGTTGATGAACTTCATGCATCACTGACAACACATGAGCAGAGGTTGAGTAGAAATGAAAACTCATCTCTAGAGCAAGCCTTCAAGACCCAGATGTCCTTTGGAAGAGGAAGGGTCAAGGCAGAGGAAACAAGAGAGGAAGAGGCAGAAGCCAAAACAGAGGTGGAAGAAACAGTCCAACAAACACTCAAGGAAGAGGTAGCAATCCAAATCAGAACCAAGGCCAAGGCAGTAGTCAACAAAGTGGACAACATCATGCTCAAGCACAAAGGTATGAAAAATCCAATGTCCAATGTTATTATTGTAAAAAATATGGGCATTATGCCAATGAATGTAGGAAGAAGCAACATGATATAAATAATAGATCTAGTGCAAATATCACTAGAGAAAATATTAGCGAAGATAATGTGCTTTTAGCTTGTAACATGGCTGAAACAAACATTGATGATATATGGTTTCTAGATTCCGGTTGCAGTAACCATATGACAGGAAACCTAGCTTTGTTTTTCAATTTAGATCAGAGTGTGAAGTCACTATTCACACTAGGAACTGATAGTAAAATTTCTGTTATGGGAAAAGGAGAAGTTAAAATATTGACAAAGAAAGGTGAAAAGAAAACCATAGCAGATGTCTATTATGTTCCTAGAATGAGATGTAACCTCTTGAGTATTGGACAACTTGTTCAAAAGGGGTACAATGTTTTCTTTTTGAATGATGTATGCACCATCATGGATAGAGCACCCAGCAAATGATGCATTGCTGAAGTGAAGATGACGAGGAACAGGATGTTCCCTCTCAGAATAAGGGCAGATTTGAAAAACAAAGAAGTAATTGCAGCAGTTACCCAAGAGGCTTTCCAAAGCGTACCAAAGGATGAAAATTGGTTGTGGCACTTGAGATTTGGACATCTCAACTTTGGAGGTCTTAACTTGTTGAGTAGAAAAGGAATGGTAAGAGGATTACCATTGATAGAGAAACCGAACAGCCTTTGTGAAGGTTGTATTTTGGGGAAACAACATAGAGAAAGTTTTCCATCAGGGAAAAGCATAAGGGCAAAAGCACCCTTAGAAATTGTCCACTCAGATTTATGTGGACCGATGCAAACTCCATCACTAGCAGGCAACCAATATTTTCTAACATTCATTGATGATTTCACCAAAAAGACTTGGGTTTATTTCCTAAAGAACAAAAGTGAAGTGTTTGAAAAATTTTGAAATTTCAAAGCATTTGTAGAAAATCAAAGTGGGATGCATATTAAAGTTTTGAGAACTGATAGAGGAGGTGAGTATATCTCCAAGGAATTCCTATGGTTTTGTAGAGAAAATGGAATTCACAAGCAATTTACAGCAATGTACACTCCGCAACAAAATGGAGTTGCTGAAAGGAAGAATAGGACCATCATGGATATGGCGAGGAGTATGTTAAAGGCAAAGCATTTGCCAAATGATTATTGGGCTGAAGCTGTACACTGTGCAGTATATATTTTGAATAGGTGTCCTACAAAAGCAATGATGAACAAAGTGCTGGAAGAAGCATGGAGTGGGAGAAAGCAAGGAGTCATCTGCATGAAGGTTTTTGGATGTGTGGCCTATGCACACATTCCAGATCAGCTAAGGAAGAAGTTGGACAGCAAAGGGGAGAAATGTATTTTCATTGGATATAGTGAGGAATCCAAGGCATACAGGTTGTATATCCCATCCACCAAGAAGTTTTTTGTGAGCAGAGATGTTTAGTTCATTGAGGAGGAAGCTTGGGATAGAAACATAAAGAAAACAGTGAATGTCAAAAACTGTTTGTCTCATGATGAAGATGATGAGGATATGTCTGAAATACATCACCAAACACCAGTGCCAACACAAGGACAGCAAGTGACACCCTTGAGGAGAAATGAAAGTGCTTCTCCAAGCACATCATAAGGAGGAAATTCAAGTGCTTCTTCAAGCACTTGTACACCAAATGAAAGAGGTAAGAAGTTCAGAAATTTAAGTGACATTTATGATGAAGGTATGAATTCCTTGTTTGCTTTGTATTGTCATGTTGATGACCCTATTCATTTCGAAGATGCAATTAAAGATAAGAAATTGATAGAAACTATGGATGAGGAGATGAATGCCATAGAAAGAAACAAGACATGGGATTTAGTTGAGCTACCAAAAGGTAAAGAAGTCATTGGAGTTAAATGGGTCTACAAGACCAAAAGTAATGTTGAAGGCAAGATAGAAAGGCACAAGGCAAGACTGGTTGTCAAGGGATACAAGCAGCAGTATGGGAGAAACTATGAGGAGACTTTCGCACCGGTTGCTAGAATGGAAACAGTGAGAGCAGTGTTGTCCATAGCAGCACAAAACAAGTGGAAAGTTTACCAAATGGACGTGAAGTCAACATTCCTAAATGGAGTGTTAATGGAAGAGGTTTACATTGAACAACCTCCAGGCTATGAAAAGAAAGGCCATCAGCACAAAGTGTACAAATTGAAGAAAGCTCTTTATGGGCTGAAGCAAGCACCAAGAGCGTGGTACAGTACAATAGATTCCTATCTACTGGAAAATGAATTTTCAAAGTGTGAGGGAGAACCCACCGTCTACATCAAAGAAAAGGATGGTAAAATTTTAATTGTAGTGTTGTATGTTGATGATGTTATTTTCACAGGTAACGATGAACATCTTATTGAAAATTTCAAAACAGTCATGAAAGAAGAATTTGAAATGATTGACATGGGTTTGCTGAGATACTTCTTAGGAATATAAGTAGATCAAAATGAAAATGGAATTTTTATCTCACAAGAAAAATATGTAAATGAAGTGTTGGAAAGATTTAATATGCAGGACAGCAAGGCAGCAATCACTCCCACAGTGATGGGATTAAAACTCAGCAAAGAGGACAGCAACAAGGATTTTGATCCTAGCGTGTACAAGAGCATAGTTGGCAGCCTTATGTATTTAACTACAACTAGGCCGGATATTATGTTTGTTGTTAGTTTAATTTCCAGATTCATGGAGAGGCCGAAAGAAGCACATTGGCAGGCAGCAAAAAGAATTCTGAGGTATGTTAAAGGTACAAAAAGATTTGGCATTTTATATACTACTTCAGAATGTTCAGATTTAGTTGGATACACTGATAGTGATTGGGCTGGAAGTATAGATGATCGGAAAAGCACATCCGGTTATGTCTTTCACATGGGTTCAGGAGCCATTTCATGGGCTTCTAAGAAACAGCCTATTGTAGCATTGTCTACAGCAAAGGTTGAATATGTGGCAGCTACAGCAGCAGCATGTCAAGTAGTTTGGATGAGAAGAATGTTAATGAGCTTAGGCCAAGAGCAGGCAAAAGGAACGGTGATTTTTTGTGACAATAGCTCAGCTATTGCATTATCCAAAAATTCTGTGTTTCATAAGAGAAGGAAACACATTGACACAAGGTTTCATTACATCAGGGAATTGGTAAGCAATGGAGAAATTGTTTTACAACATTGCAGGACTCAGGATCAGGTTGCAGACATTCTGACAAAGCCATTGGACCAGAAAAGCTTTGATTTTTGAGGAAGTGTTTGGGTATGACTGAACGCCCAGCAGTTGAAATTAAAGGGGAGTGTTGAAATATTAATTTGCAACTGCCGTGCGCATTAACTCAGCTGAAAACCACCCAGACTCCATCGGACCGCTTTTACGGAAGGAGTGGTATTCCTTCAATCACCCCCGATGCAATAAAAATCTTCCACGCGTCCACAGTACATTTTTCAAAACCACTTTTTATCGGGACATAATGTTCGGGTGACTTGATCGAGCGATGATCGTTGGATTAAAGTGAAGGTTTGAAGCCGTTGATTAAAGTCAAAGCTGCGTACAGGCCTGCAGCAAATAAATATTGCGTGGAGTGAAAGTTTTTTGACCGTCAGGTTTAACAGTAAAATTATTAATGATTTTACTCCGGTCAGTAAGGGTTGGTAAAATTTTAATTTTACTATTTGTTTAATTCACGGGAAGTATGGGCATAGGTAAATGTTTTTAATTTTAATGTTTTTAATATGTACGGGAGTATGGTCATATACGCAATGTAATTTCTTTTGGTTTTGTTGTTGCATACACATCGTATGTATTATGTTTTTTTGAGTTGACCATTCTGTAATGCAAGGGTGGAACGCACAACAGTGCAAAACGAAAACCAGAACAGAGCAGCGTGAATGTTTGATGTTTTGTTTGGTAATGAAATGAAGTAGCAGCAGCAGCGCGTGAGTAAAGAGAAAGGAAATGCTCGGCAGAGCCTGAATGTAATTTTTTTTATTTGAATATGAATGTAAAATTGCAGCAGCATATGTAAGAATTCTTTTTATTTACAGCAGTAATTGTAAACAAAAAAAATTACACACAGCTGTGTAAATCTTTTCAAAAGGAGACAGAGTAATTTTGTTGAAATGTTTTTGGTGAATCCCTCTGAGAGAAAGAGGATGAATTTTGTATCAGGCATTTTATTTTAATGAATACAAAGCTTTTGTGGGTGTATGTAATACTCTGTTCTCAGAAATCAGTTATAGCTTCCCTGTGTTAAGATCCTGGAGAAAAACAGAGCATTGTCTCTGTGTTCAGTTAATTTGTTTTTGGAATTTTACCAGAAAAATTCCCAACAATATTTATATGTTCTTACCTGGTATGAGAACTAAGCACAAGTTTAGGTATGAGGCCAAGCCGAAATGATAATGGATACTAAAGAATGAAACAACATTAACTTAAATATAATGTTATTTCCTCACTTGCAGTAACGTATCTCTGGTTTTTGCAAATGTCTTCAGTAGATGTTAGTGTTGGTTTTTTCAAATTCTGCATTTTCAAAGAGGCAACTATTGTGAGTTGTAAATTTTCTTAGGGATTCTTACTTAACAAATTGTCATTGTTATCGTCAATTAACTCTAAAACTATTGCATTCTTATAAATTAAAGACTTACTATGTATTATAAAACATGAGTAATAATAGATACTCTTATTATAGATACTAATGCAGGCTTGTTGCAAATTTCTCCGAGTGGATATTTATGTCATTTATTTTGAGAGCCTCACAAATAGATAAACATACCACATTTTAGTTTTAATTGAAAATATATGATAGAAATTTTGTAAATGATTTACAAGATGAAGGGTTTTGCAGTCTAATACTGCAATTCAATTCAAATTATTCTAATTTTTGTTTTTAAGAAGGGGGAATTTTAAATCTGCATTTTAGTAAGATGTTATCATGTTATGAAGATTGAATGAGACCCGTTCCTCTGGAACAAGTTTATTTTCTGTATCAACTACACAGAATTGATTCCAGTGGAATGAATTGTCTTCTTCTCTGTAATTAATTATATGCATATTGCTATTATGTTAATTAATAGTTACCTTTGTTTTCAATAGATGCTATATTTTACAACTCCTTTTATGCTATGTTTTCTATTTTCAAAAAATATTTTCATTGAAGATAAACCATCTGGATCCATACCAGACGAAAGTCAAAAGTTCAAGGCAGCAGTTGACCCGGTCTTGCCTTCAGAGGTTTCATCTTTAGATGATACAGTCACTGAAGAGAACAAGGATGACACCGTCCAAATTCTCTTCATAAACACAGACTCCGACGAACAAGGGGGCAATTTACCCGTTCCTTTACCACAGGAAGGAAGTTTGTCAAAGCCGTACCCGGCCGTCTATTCGGTCCCACCTCCAAGCAACCTAGTTGTCTCCTTCGACTGGAATCAACTAGGCAGACCCCGTTTACCAGCAAGCGTACCATTCCGAATTATCGTTCAAATATATAGAATGGTTATGGCTGTGTTGTGGCCACCAACAACCCCCCTCTTTGTTTGGTATTAGCGATAACACCAAGCAAATGGGGACCCTTAATAAAAATCCAAAAAAAAAACATTTTATCAAAAAAAAATTGTATTTTAACACCCTAAAGCTGTATCGCATCGCGAGAAGAGAGTGAAACGTTTTCCTATGCGCATAATAATCTGCGAAGAAGCGACGCGAAATTCATCGCATCGCTTATATTATGAAGCACTCTTAATGAAAAAACTTAAGGAATCTCCGACGGCCGATATGCGACGTCGCATATCACAACATCGCATAAGCAGCACATAATGATTGGATGACTAAGCGCGATTTGCGATTCGCGATCTGCGATATTGCGATCTGCGATGTTGCGATCTGCGATGAATGCGATCATCAATTCCTGCGATGACACATCTTGACGACGCAATCCTCGATACTGCGATGCGAGTTGCAGAAATCACCCATCGCAAAATTTCCTCAGCACAGTATTCAAGGAAAGCTGTCTGTAGACCAAAATTGGGCGCGCGCCTTAAAAGAAATTAATGATTGTACGCCAAAGTATCCAAGAAGGATTGTGTTGTGTTTTTCAAAGAGTCAGTTCATTATGGGTGTCATGATTATGCATTCATTAGAGCTTAAAGCTTTCATGTCAATCTTTTCATCATTACTCTTTTTCTTTACGTAAACTGTAAGACAGCAAATAACATAAAGCAATGTGTAGGAAACATCTAAGGAAAAGGGGAAAGCATCAATGCTCAGAGAACAGAGAAGAGATGCCTTCACAAACGGATGCCGCATGAAACATGACCACAGATTCCAGAGTATCACTCAACAGATATTGATGTCAATAGGTCATCCAAAACTCAGAATCAAAGGCGCACAAAAGCAGCATGTTTGCAAAAGATCCTAAAGCTTATGCCCGGTAAAGCAAAAAGAAAGAAGGCGCTAAAGAGGGAAAAAGCACCAGAAAAGTCTGGAACAAAGAACAGAGGCAGTTTCCAATACAGAAAATTGTTCAGAGAGAAAAGTCCCTAACTTATTCAGTCATTCGCAAGGCCGGAAACTGAAATAGCAAAAGCAGAACCAGTTTGAGAGAAATTTGGGTTATTACCAAGTATACACACAGTGAATACACCAAGCCAGAGGAAGATTTTCGAAAATATCTTCTAGTTTGCCAGAAAGTGGTGTCAGCGCTTGTTATTTCTATTTTCGTAGCTCAAACGAAAGGAGAAGACAACCAGCCGACTCTTCCCAGGCGAATGTTGCACGCTTACAGCACTAAGGAGAAAATACAGAAACAGTTAGGAATTAGATTCAATTTTTAGAAATAATTTTGCTTTAGTAGAAGGGCGGTCATTTAAAACTGTGTCCTAAATTTATGTAATTAAGATTAATTAGTTAGCAGTATTTAAACCCTTCTCAGGCATTTGGAGAAGGGTCCAGAAATTTGTCAAAAAACTTGTCCTCAGAACATGCACTTTTGCACCCTCGGAGGGGGTTTTTGATGAATGGTTGGATCGAGATTTATCAATGTTTGCATTTGATATCTGCTACTGATGTTGCACTTTTGTACTCTTAGTAGATGTTAGAACAAGTAGAGATAAATCGTTGTTGCTTGAAGCTTATGAGTGGAACCAATCATAAATGGTACTTTTATCTCTTGACCATTTCTGCTTATATTCTTAAAGTGATATATAGTTTTCAGTTGTTTATATGTTAATGCATGAATGTGTGGGTTACCATTTGGCACTTCTGTACGGTGGAGTCATTTATTTGTGTTTGATATATGAATAACTTATTATGCGATATGCTATTCACAACTGTTTTGCTTAACTTTTTATGCAAAGTGGTTTATCTTAATTGATTTCTATTCTTGTGATAGCTGAATGATCTTTATTACCAGTTATTGTTCGAAATCTCTTTAGATCGCATGATAGAAGAAATACACCCCGGGTTAGTGTAGATTAGATGTGTTGTTTCTCATTAGATTACAATAGCATAGAGTTAGTTTAGAAGTTTCAATTAAATTAGATTTAAGTACTCCTAGATCAGCATCATCCAACTCTACACACACACACACCCCTAGATTGGGAAACTAGTCCCATTATCCCCAGTCGGACCCGCTATACCAAACGGATAAGGAGCTGCCAACCAAGGTCCGGACCGGGTGGGTATCCCCCTTGTTGTCGACCCGATTTTCGGGGCTTCAACATATTTGGTGCTAGAAGGAGGGCCGAACTATGAATGGCACCTAAATCAAAATCTAAATACCATTCTGAGAGTAAATCACCCTCATCAACTCCCCCGACTTCCCTAGTACGTTTAAATCCAGAGTCAGAAGTCGCTCGAGTATCAACCGATGCTACATACCCTAATATTTCAGACCAATTTACCATTGAACCCCCTGAAGTTCAAACTCTGATTCGCAAACTCCAGGGATTTTCTATTTTTACACAGAGGTCTGATAAATCTCAAAGCAGCATGACTTCGCAGTACAATCCTGCTCATCCCCTGACCAGATTAAAGAGTGAAAAATTTGGCATCCAGCCAACTGAATTCCCTCTCCCCACCAGGAAAAGAGCAAGGAAAACACCTCCAGAGTCTGACAGTGAGACTCTTTCATCTACGTTGTCCATTTCAACTCCCTCACCATGAAGTCATCCACCCACATCTTCATTCCAAACCACTCATCCATATTCCACAACCCCTCCTCTTCAATCATCAAAGATCATAATATCTTCATCTTCCCAGCCTCAGGGATCATCCTCTACACTTTCATTTACTAGCAGCTCAACGATGGCCCAGTCTCCATGGAACAATCCTGGGGCATTTTTAATGCCTCCACCCCTGAGCCAAATACTGGCCCATCCTGAGAAATGGCTACCCAAATTCAATCCAGAAGCAGGCATGCTAGCTGAAGAGCATATTAATAATTTCATGCTTTCTGTCAATCTCAACGGAGTTACCAATGAGGATGCTGTTGTCCGGCTTTTTCCCTATACAATGCAAGGAACAGCCGGGTCATGGTACTTTTCATTACCTTCCGAGTCTATCACAAGTTGGGACATTTTTCAAAGTCAATTCCTTACCAAGTTTGGTGATGACAGATCAACGGCGACGTTAATCAATGACCTATCCAATCTTAAAGCCGAGGCTAGAGAACCCATCAAAGATTTCAATTTACGGTTCAATAAAATCCTCAACAAAATTCCCGCTGCTTCCCAACCCAGCGAAGAAGTAATATGTGAATGGTATATTACGGCCTTACCATCAAACTTGGCAATCTTCGTGGATAGGGCAAATAAGACAACCTTAGTTGAAAACTTGACAGAGGCGATAGCAGTAGAGAAACGCGTAGTAGCCCTGGAAAAAAGATCTGCAATAGAGGAACGCAAATCTAAGAAAGTCTCCTTCAAGGAAGACCCCAAGAAGAAACAAACGAAAGACCCTTTCGATTTGGAAGGATTACAAAAAGTGTTAAAAACCATGTCCAATGAGATGATTGACATAAAAAAACAAGTAGCAGAAACTTCTTCAAAAAAGCCCTACAGAGCTTTTAAAAGAAGTCCTTCAATGGATGTGAAACCACCCAACGCTATCTCAAACGTCGAATCCGAAGAAGAGGAAGAAGAAGATAATACCACTGAAGGGCAGACCGATGACGAAGAAGTTGTGGAACTACAAGGAATGTGGGATTTCATCCTCCCACAAGAAGAAGATCAAGAAGCATTTCCGGTTAGCACACGAAGCAAAAATCAACTTGATCCTCCCCAAACTACCCCTAAGCAGAAGGGCGCAAGCCCTGCAGCAAAAGATAAAGTCGCAACAAAGAAAATGACCGCTAAAGCGACTCAATCTAGCCCAGTCCAATCAGATCAAACACCTCCATCAAGAACACTGATTGTGTCGGATGAAATGGAGTACAATATTATTGATGACATGAAAAATACTAGGGCTAATATCACTCTTTATGAATTGAGCAAATTGAAACATCAACAGAAGATAATGATGAAAGAATTACATGCCGTGCCTACTACATCTTTGCCTACAGCTGTAGCTTCCCACAACATGGGAAGACCTCCAACCAACACGATCAATAAGGTTGATCCAAATAACATCACCTTGATTGGAGGAAGATCAAGGTCTCACACTCCCCCTTTTCTTCTCACTTATGAAATTTTCAATAAAAATGTGCACAATTGTTTGGTAGATTCTGGTGCTTCAACGAATATTTTACCCAGATCAATATGTGCCAAGTTGAATGTTCAACCACAAAAATCCGCAGTATGCATAGTTCAGCTTGATCGATCTCAAGTCGAAGTGATTGGTGAACTTAATCAAGTGACCATAAGATTGTCGTCTAACCCGAAGGTATGTCAGGTTATTGACATTCTAGTAGCTGATATCCCATAATTCTATGGCTTGATTCTTAGCAGGGATTGGTCCGAAAAACTCCATGGATACTTCTCAACCGACTGGTCGCACATGTGGTTACCCTACAATGGTAAACCGAATCAAATAAAGGTTGAACGAGAGTTACACCAGAAGTACATAGTAACGGAATTGGAGGGAGAAAATGAAGCAATAGCATACAACAGCAGTATCATAGGCAATTACTCGGTAGATTCTTTCCTCGGCAATTTCAATGCTCATACCTCACCTTACTTAGAAAATTCAGTTTTGTCCCAAGTAGAAAATTTTTCCCAAACTAATAATTCGAAGTGTGTTAATTTTTTAGATAAATCTGTAAATACATATTTGTTTTGGAAATTATATTTTGATGGCTCTAAATCTAACGAGGGAGCAGGAGAAGGATGTGTTCTTATTAGCCCAGAAGGAAATAAGACCATGCTTACGTGCAGACTTGAATTCGATTGCACAAACAATACAGCGGAATACGAGGCCTTGGTGCAAGGCCTATACAAAGCAATCGGGTTGAACGTTAAGTACCTTCAAGTCTTCGGAGACTCTGAGATTGTCTTCAAACAGGTACGTAACACCATACATTGCCTATCAGGTCATTTGAAACACTATCAATCTTTAGTACAAGATCTGACTGCACATTTCATAGTATTCAATATTTCATCAATCCCAAGACTCCAAAATGCGAGCACAGACCTGTTAGCTAACGTAGCCTCTAGACTTATTCCCTCCGAAGATTTTGTTGGAAATAATACTGAGAGGGGGGGGGTGAATCAGTATTATCAGATCAATAAAACTTTTTCAATGCTCAAAAACATATACGCTACTTTAGTTAAGTGAACCCGCGTGTACACGCTGCTGTGTCTAAAGCAACTAGCGTATATCCAGAAATCTTATGATTCAGTTAGCTTATCTTCAGTAAATGCATCAGAACATTATTAACCATATTAACAGTAAACAGGTGCAGTATAACAGAACAGATCATCACACAAAAGCCACACACATGAACACAAAGATATAAGGTGGAAACCCAATGTGGGTGAAAACCACCTGCTGCAAGTCATCTCAATCTTCTTCTTAATAAGAAAATACTTTTACAATATTTGTACTGGTGCAGTCTTATACCAGTACGGGAGCTACAACCCCCTTTGCTTTTGTACTAGCCGATCCATTTACTAGTACACAGGCTGCTACCTGCTACAATGCTCCAAAGATCTCCCTTAGCTTTTGTACTAGCTTAGATACTAGTACGTAGGTGCTTGCCTACAATCTTCTCTCCTCCAGGTACCACGTTTCATCAATTTTCAGACTGGATACACTGAAGCACAACACATAATTTGAAAGGCCACATTTCATCCAATTTTCATACTGGACCCATAACTATCATTGAAGCTCAAAACAATCATCAAACTCTGAATCACTGAAACCCTGTTAACAACACCGTCACCAGAACACAGAGCAGACACAGAACTCTGTAATAACCATCAGACCCATCTGCAACTTCAAGTATCAAGCTTTACAATGTATACGCTACTTCGATGAATCAAACCCGCGTGTATACGCGCTTTCGCCAAAGACAACCCGCGTACAGATCTAAAAATAATTTCAACAATCATCAAACTCTGAATCACTGAAACCCTGTTAACAACACCATCACCAGAACACAGAGTAGACACAGAACTCTGTAATAACCATCAGACCCATCTGCAACTTCAAGTATCAAGCTTTACAATGTATACGCTACTTCGATGAATCAAACCCGCGTGTATACGCGCTTTCGCCAAAGACAACCCGCGTACAGATCTAAAAATAATTTCTCATAACTTGCAGCTGTACCAGACATCAATCATACTCATAATACTTATAGAACAATACATGCGTCAGTATGTAGATCTAGAATAAGCATCATAAAGATAGTTCATTTCAAACCATTTGATCCCGATCTCTCCTTAGATCTTGCTCTCCATCAACCGATGAGATCTCTCCTTAGCTCAGATCAAGCAATGCATCATCAACCCATAACCTGCATACTGGATCTAATGCTTCATCAGATATTCAAGACATTTCAGATACCCTTGCCTAATGATTTCCTTCCCTTTATATAGCCTTAGGCCTTGCTCAATACCAAGAGCCAAAACCATAGTAACACAATACCATCAACTTCAAAACTAGGGATCGACACGCCCGTCGAGACACAATGGTCCGAAACCATAGGCACAACTTCCAAGGACTAACCGCCATGGACCAAAGGTACTTTTCCACATACACGTGCTTTTGCTGAAGCCAACCAGCGTGTACACGCGACTTGGGCTTAACGAACCTGCGTGTATGAACTTTCTCTTCTTCTTATAGTCTGATCATCAATTCCTTGCTGCTGACCTTCTGTACTATGATTTGTGATCAGTGAGCTTTGCCATCAAGGACAACACTTATCTCATAATGCCAACAATCTCCCCCTTTGGACTTGATGGCAAAGCTAACTTGTCACACTTAGAACTATCATCTGATTCCTTTGAGCTGTCCTCCATCAGTCACATCTGATATCTCTTCTGAAGATTCATCATCTGATTCCTTTGAGCTGTCCTCCATCAGTCACATCTGATATCTCTTCTGAAGATTTACCCAGTTATACATAAGTGAGATATTCTTCTATGAGAGGGTTGCCATCAAGTACAACACATGCATCATAATGCCAACAATCTCCCCCTTTGGACTTGATGGCAACAACACCAAATCACTCTCCCCCTTTGACATCAAGGGCAAAGGGTGGACCAAGATATTCTCTTCCTTTGCTGAATCATTCCACTGTCCATACTCCCCCTGAGTACCTGCTGAAATCTCTGAATAGTCTCCCCCTTTGTATATGCCAAGGTGTACCAATCTGTCCATGCTCCCCCTGAGTACATGCTGAGTCTCTGTACCGCTGAAGTGTGTTGTAAATGCTCTTCCTGACTGTAGGCAAGATCTGCAAAAGATGTTCTTCAAGAAGAACATGACTCTATACATCATAAAAGACCTTCCTATCACCAAAGACTCATACATACATCCATCTCTCAACTAAGTGAGAATATACAAAAATTGACTCATCCACCCAACCAAGTGGGGATACATCAAAAGTTTACATATGACAACCAATCATATTGCATCAATCATCCCAGGCATAGTGGGGAAACCAAAATAGGCCGTTACATGACCTTGACATCATAAAAGAGATATGACATAGAGACAACAGATCTAGACCAAGACTTATGAAAGTTACTATCAGCATCTGATAATCACCATTCAGATCAGCAACCAATTTCGCCTTTGTTCCACTTGAGACCAACAACAAATGTGAACTAGAACCAAAAGCTTTAAGATAATGCCAACAATGCATCATTGGAAGATTATCTGCTCCCCCTGAATCTGTGCCAGATGATCTCTGTCGGACCCATATCAGACTTTCTACAACCAACATCTGTCCCTGCTGATTTCCTTCAAAACTCCATATACGCGTATTAATCCACATAAACAAGCGTATATACGCGGATAGGCCTTATGAAACTCGCGTACAATCATTTTCATATCAACAACCTGTAAATGTCCTGCAGCAAGGTATGTCTGAACATAGATGTCAACTCCTTCTTTTGAACATCATCATGAAATCATTCACATTACATGTGAAACCACCATAGCCATTACATCAACTTCAAGATCTACATGATCCAAGTATCATTACTTGGGAACATCTGCATCAATCAACATATGTAAGTATCAACCTATCATCATATAGATAAGAACTCATCACCATGTCTCCAATAAAGCAACTTTGAGTAGTCATCCATGTATCAGCATTATGTATCTTGATATCAGCAACAATCCTTATCCACAAGAGTGCCTGCATCATAACTATATGATTTTTATGCATATGACAACAGCAGTATATAAGTGACTCATCATCAAGTGAGGAAGATGTGTATTCAAGTTTTGTACTTCTCCTTGTCCTTATGAAGATCACCATGTAAGCACCATATATGCATCATCAAAGAATCAACCATAAATCTGATCTGAACATCTTCTATGTAACTTCAAGAATCATATGAGAGTTTATCATAGACAACTCACAACCACATCATAGCAAGATATATCATTTAGCCATATAAGAATCATCACCAAGGATTATTAACCATAATGCCAACAACCAATTACTAAAGGCATATGCTCCCCCTCAACCAGTGCCATCTGTTAGATCTGATCATGCATATATCAGTAATAAGCATCAAAACATCATCATCCTCAAGTTAGGATAAAAAACACTTCTAGACATCATACAAGTAACAAAACATTTCCACACATCCTCAGCAGACTGTAACCAATAGAGCAAATAACAGACTGAATCATATCAGATCCTTTTTCTGATCTGTCCCCACTGCTTTTCCTCAGACTGACATATACGCGACTTTGCAGTGTGAAACTCGCGTATATACGCGGCTATACTTCATGAAACTTGCGTATGAGAATTAGAACACTGAAGTTTTACACCTTCAGCTCCCCCTGAGTCTGGTATGTTTGTGCTGTGCTGTGTCTCAGTACATTGTGCTGACTGTACTTCCTTCTTCCTCCATATCTTCAAGTGTGATGAGGTTTTCTCCTTTTGATGTGATGTCCATCCTTCGTTCCTGCATTCCTTTGCTATATGTCCAAGCTTGTTACATGCATAACATCTTACATGTTTCATATTCCTCCTGTAGCAATCAGCAGCTTTGTGACCATACATATTGCAAGCAAAGCAATATCCATTAAAGTACCTTGATTGAGATGACCTGTCCGCATAATAGTCTTGAACTCTTCTTCTTCTACATCTAGCTGCAACATGTCCAAGATTATGACATACATAACATTCAATATTATTCATAGGAGGAGTAAAAGATTTTCTTTGAGGAGTCTTTTTCTTTGATTGTTGATGGGGTTGACCTTTCATCTCCTTGTTGATCATTTTAGTTTTCTCTTTAGAGTTCCTTGCCTCACCTTGTGAGCTAGATTCACCTTCAACAGATTCATGAAAACCAAGACCAGTCTTGATAGCAGGAGACCTTTGACTATTAAGAATATCATCCAAGACTTTAGTACTATCTTGAAATCTCAAAAGTTTATCCTTTTCTTCTAATTTACCTTTCAAGATATTTACCTCAACTTGAAGTTGTTCCTCCTTTTCTAGACATTGCTTCTTCATGTCTTCTCCATCTTTTCTTCCTTCTTCCATTTGTTGCCTTAGATTGAGTATCTCTTTTTCTTGCTTTTCATACAGATCCTGCTGAATTTGACGAACTCTGAAGGCACATTCCAACTGTGATTTTAAGTTGATGACTTCGTTGTCTTGTTTTTCAATTGCTTGGTGTAGATCTTCATTCTGCTTCTTGGATTCTTCAAGATCTTCCTTTAGTGAGAGGATTGTAGCTTCAAGATTTTCATAGTAGCTGGATCTATCTTTGAGTTTCTTGATGGTTGTGTTTTTGTCATTGACTTCATTTCTTAGAGAAGTTGCTTCAACCTGCAACTTTTGATATTTCTCCTTGAATAACTCTCGTTGAGCCTTAGCAGTATTATCCTTTATGTTCAGAAGATCTTCTTGAGTTCTAATTTTTCTTCTTAGTCTTCTAAATTCTGCTTCTATCTCATTTCCTTCTTGTTCACCCATAAGAGCAAGTTCAGTAGTTTCACTATCACTTCCATCTGTCTCACAAGGAAATATGGCTGGAACATCAGAGGATAACACATTCATACCTGATAATGATTCTGAATCTGATTCTGAATCTGAAGAGCTTCTTATACCTAATCCCCAATCGACTCTCCCACTGTCATAGATCTTCTGAGATGTCTTCTTCTTCTTATGAGCTTTCTTCTTAAGCTTCTTTCCCATTGTTCCACGGATCTCCTTCAAGCGATCAAGCTTCTACCAAAGGACCTGCTCTGATACCAATTGTTGGAAATAATACTGAGAGGGGGGGGGTGAATCAGTATTATCAGATCAATAAAACTTTTTCAATGCTCAAAAACATATACGCTACTTTAGTTAAGTGAACCCGCGTGTACACGCTGCTGTGTCTAAAGCAACTAGCGTATATCCAGAAATCTTATGATTCAGTTAGCTTATCTTCAGTAAATGCATCAGAACATTATTAACCATATTAATAGTAAACAGGTGCAGTATAACAGAACAGATCATCACACAAAAGCCACACACATGAACACAAAGATATAAGGTGGAAACCCAATGTGGGTGAAAACCACCTGCTGCAAGTCATCTCAATCTTCTTCTTAATAAGAAAATACTTTTACAATATTTGTACTGGTGCAGTCTTATACCAGTACGGGAGCTACAACCCCCTTTGCTTTTGTACTAGCCGATCCATTTACTAGTACACAGGCTGCTACCTGCTACAATGCTCCAAAGATCTCCCTTAGCTTTTGTACTAGCTTAGATACTAGTACGTAGGTGCTTGCCTACAATCTTCTCTCCTCCAGGTACCACGTTTCATCAATTTTCAGACTGGATACACTGAAGCACAACACATAATCTGAAAGGCCACATTTCATCCAATTTTCATACTGGACCCATAACTATCATTGAAGCTCAAAACAATCATCAAACTCTGAATCACTGAAACCCTGTTAACAACACCGTCACCAGAACACAGAGCAGACACAGAACTCTGTAATAACCATCAGACCCATCTGCAACTTCAAGTATCAAGCTTTACAATGTATACGCTACTTCGATGAATCAAACCCGCGTGTATACGCGCTTTCGCCAAAGACAACCCGCGTACAGATCTAAAAATAAAACCCTGTTAACAACATCGTCACCAGAACACAGAGCAGACACAGAACTCTGTAATAACCATCAAACCCATCTGCAACTTCAAGTATCAAGCTTTACAATGTATACGCTACTTCGATGAATCAAACCCGCGTGTATACGCGCTTTCGCCAAAGACAACCCGCGTACAGATCTAAAAATAATTTCTCATAACTTGCAGCTGTACCAGACATCAATCATACTCATAATACTTATAGAACAATACATGCGTCAGTATGTAGATCTAGAATAAGCATCATAAAGATAGTTCATTTCAAACCATTTGATCCTGATCTCTCCTTAGATCTTGCTCTCCATCAACCGATGAGATCTCTCCTTAGCTCAGATCAAGCAATGCATCATCAACCCATAACCTGCATACTGGATCTAATGCTTCATCAGATATTCAAGACATTTCAGATACCCTTGCCTAATGATTTCCTTCCCTTTATATAGCCTTAGGCCTTGCTCAATACCAAGAGCCAAAACCATAGTAACACAATACCATCAACTTCAAAACTAGGGATCGACACGCCCGTCGAGACACAATGGTCCGAAACCATAGGCACAACTTCCAAGGACTAACCGCCATGGACCAAAGGTACTTTTCCACATACACGCGCGTTTGCTGAAGCCAACCAGCGTGTACACGCGACTTGGGCTTAACGAACCTGCGTGTATGAACTTTCTCTTCTTCTTATAGTCTGATCATCAATTCCTTGCTGCTGACCTTCTGTACTATGATTTGTCATCAGTGAGCTTTGCCATCAAGGACAACACTTATCTCATAATGCCAACAGATTTTAGTCCAGATAGATTCTCAATAGAATTAATCTTTAGACCGTCCATCCCTGACAACATTACAAACTGGAGAGTATTCAATGACGATCCTGACATTGTAAATTTCCTCACTTCTGAAGGATCCTACTCCAATCAAATAATTAATGAAGACCATCATGATCGATAAATACAACAAAATAGCACTGATAATGCTATACCTAAATCGGTGGTTAAGTTAGAAGACTTATATGATTTGAAAAGTCGGTTTAAAAGGTCTACCAATTCTAAGCTCTACAGTTCAACTCTGAACTACGAATTAGTAAACCTAGGAACCAATGATAAACCACAAAACGTTAATCTAGGCCACGGCCTAGCCCCTGAAGAAAAACTAGCGTATATCCGTCTTTTGAGACAATAAAAAAATGTTTTTGCCTGGAATTACGATGAGCTGAAGGCATACGACACTTCTATCATTCGACATACTATCCCTATGATTGACAATGAAAAACCTGTCCAACAGAAGCTCAGAAAAATCCACCCCAATTTAGAAAATCAGATAAAAACTGAGCTAAATAAGTTATTAAGAGCCAGAATAATTTTCCCCGTCAGACATTCCAAATGGGTCTCCAATATGGTACCCGTTAGAAAGAAAAATGGAGATATTAGAATCTGTATCGATTTTCGAAATCTCAACAAAGCCTATCAAAAGGACAATTTTCCCCTCCCACCTATGGAGCAGATATTACTGGCAGTAGCAGGCTCAGAATTAATGTCTTTTTTGGATGGATTTTCAGGATACAATCAAGTGCTGGTACATCCCGATGATCAGTTAAAAACCACATTCCGAACTAAATGGGGCACATACGCATATCGGAAGATGCCATTTGGTTTGATCAATGCCGGCGCTACATTTCAGAGAGCCATGGACATCGCATTCAAGGGTTTAGTCAATAAATCTGTAGTGATTTACCTGGATGATATAACAGTGTACTCCAAGAAGAGAAGCGACCATCTCAAAGACTTGAAACAAATATTTCAACGATGTTTAAGGTATGGGATTTCACTTAACCCAAAGAAATATTTTTTCGCATTAAGTGAAGGAAAACTTCTAGGATTCATAGTGTCAAAATCTGGTATTCACATTGAGCCTGACAGAATCCAAGAAATTTCTGAAATATCCATGCCTCATAATAAAAAAGCCATGCAATCTTTCCTTGGTCAAATCAATTTTGTGAAGAGATTTGTCCCAGATTTTTCACGTATTGTTTCTCCTTTGCAAAACATGATTAAAAAGAATTCAAATTTTAAATGGGGTCAAGATGAGCATGAAGCATTCAACCTAATCAAACAAGCTATCATTAACGCTCCATCTTTAGCAACCCCGAATTTTTCAGAATCTTTTATCTTATACACATTTGCCTCAGAGAAATCATATGCCGCGATTCTAACTCAAGCAAATCAAGAGAAAGCGGAAGCTCCAATCGCATTTTTTAGCTCGAATTTACAAGGTGCTGAACTCAACTATTCAGACGTGGAGAAACAAGCATATGCTGTTTTCAAAGCAATCAAATATTTCAGACCTTTCTTACTTAAAGCCCATACTAAGGTCATAGTACCGTTTCCAGCGGTAAGAAACCTTCTAATACAGAAGGATGTGGGTGAAAAAAGAGCAAATTGGATCACCGCTTTACAAGAATACGATCTTGAGATCAAACCAGCAAGCATTGTAAGAGGTCAAGGCTTCTGCAAAATGTTGGCTGAAGCATCGCAAATTCCTGAGAATTCATCTGAAGAGGTACATACATATGAGGTAAGCCTAAATGATGCAGAATCATTATATGCTGACACCATTTATTATCTTAAGAACGGGTATGCTCCATCGCACCTGGATCACACCAAGAAAAGAGCTCTGAGACTGAAATCTAAACAATACCAGCTCATAAATGATGTTCTGTTTAAAAGGAATTACGATTATGTGCTTCTTAGGTGTCTTGAGAAAACTGAAGCCGAAAAGGTTTTGCAGGAACTCCACGATGGACTAGCAGGCGGACACTATGTTGGAGATGCTACTGCACATAAAATCTTATGTGCAGGATATTATTGGCCCACGTTGTTCAAAGACTCACACAGTTACGTGAGGAAATGCCAAGTCTGCCAGAGAGTCAAAAGAAACCGTCTGTGCCACTACATCCGGTAAACATCGAGCAACCATTCAGTCAGTGGGGCTTGGACATAATAGGTGAGATCGTTCCTCACTCTTCTAAGCAGCATAGGTACATCCTCACAGCAACAGATTATTTTACTAAATGGGTAGAAGCAGTTCCTCTCAAGACAGCTAATTCTGAAAACATTATTGAATTCATAGATCAATTTATAATCACTAGGTTTGGATTGCCAACGGCCTTAATGTTTGATAATGCCTCATACTTTTTTGGAAATACAATGACTGAGTTTGCACTTAAAAGAGGGTTCAAACTGAAATATTCGGCCAACTACTATCCGCAAGGTAATGGATTGGCTGAATCGACAAATAAAAACCTGATCAGGATTATTAAAAGAACAGTTGACCAGAACCAAAAGAATTGGCACAAAGCGTTGGTAAATGCTTTATGGGCAGATAGAATAACGAAGAAAGCTTCAATCGGCACTTCTCCCTTTAATTTAGTTTATGGGAAAGAAGTGGTTCTCCCAACTCACTTAGTCATCGATGAGGTATCTACTTCCTCCATACAACTAAGACAAATGGAAATAATTAAACTAGAAGAACGACAAGAACAAGCTAAAAAAAACCATGCTCATCGCCAAGCACTGATAAAATCCTCTTTTGACTCAAGCATAATGACCAAAAAGAATTTTCAGATGGGAGATTTAGTTTTGAAATGGGATAAGGCTCATGAAGAAAAGGGAAAACATACAAAATTTTAGAAGATGTGGCTTGGTCCTTTTCAGATTGTAGAAGTCATAGGCCCATCAACGTTTGTGTTGCAGGATTTAGCAGGTCGAAGGGATTCTTTGCCTATTAATGGACAGATCCTTAAAATATATTTTCCATAGAAGATCACTCTTCTATTTTGTAGGATAGTTTTAGTTTTTATTTTTTATTTTTCTCTTTCTTATAAATAAAACCAGTTGTAGATGGTTACTAAAGGGGTTCACGAAAAAGACATCAATTCTCTATCAGATTTTGAGCTTTTTCGCTTGTACAAGTAGCAAAAATTTTTCAAAAAATCTGATCTTTATTATTGATAGGTAGAGTTAACCTTAGCCTAGACATGATACTAGTTTCAACTTCAAAAATTTGATGAAAGCAACCTTTGGTAAAAAATTGCTTTATATCAGCACAATGAAAGGTATCAATAATAAAATAAATATTCTCTGTAAAACTATTGTTTTCAAACTCTATTATTGTCGTCCAGAGCTTTCTTAAGGAAAAACAATGACTTCCTCCCTGCTAAAGGAAATCGCAGCATTCAGAGGAACAATCCGAGAAAACACTATATCTCAAAGAATAAGAGGTCTCATCACGAGCCGGCTTATCATGATCACAGATATTATAACTTGCTGAATTTTCCAATGCTGTCCACCAAAACAGGGCAACGACTCAAGATTGTTGCAATCAAAAGACAAGGGGTCTCATCACGAGCCAGCTTGTTCAGCAATAGTGTAAATCAAGTGAATGACTGTGTCATAATTTGGCCACCAAACCAAGACATTGTTCTTTAGAGAATAAAAAAGGAAAAAGTGTCAAAAGGGGTTTTTCTCTGAAAAGTTGTAAACAACCTTAAGCAGGATAAAGGATCATTGTTGGGTAACAGGTAACTGTTGAGTCTTGAAAATGTCATTCATTTCCATTACACTTTCACTATTATGTCCATTATATCACCTCCATTTCACCTCCATTTCACTACTATGTCACCACATTCATCCCACTTTCATTATCATTGGGCCACCTTTTTGTTTTTCCAATCTTTATTATTTCTAAGCTTTTTAAGTGAATTTGTGGTTAAACATTAAAAAGTAATGTGCATATGCTTATACCTAACAAATGGGTTGAGATTGTTGACATGTGTAGGTTGAAAGGAGGCTTCTAGAAGACCCTTATGTGGCACCCCAAGGCCAAATTCGAATTTGAGTGGAAAGAATCATGGGATCATGAGGATATGTGTCACATCTCCTAATTGTATTGTAACTCTAAGAAGACATGTGTCTTATCAGTTCCTATTTTGATTAGGACTCTAGAGGTAGAGGGAGAGATTCATGGATTCACATTAATGAGATGGCTCTCATCTTTTTGTATAAATAGGATATCTCTCTCCTTCATTAGTTAGTCCTCTTTAGCTTAGAGTTCGGAGTTCTTATGTGTTTTTAGCTTGTGAGTTTGTAGTTCTTCCTTGATGGCTTTTGAAAGCTTTGGAGAACTTTGTTGTACTTTTTTAATTTTGAAGAATTTGAATAAAGCTTTGATGTTCTCAACATGGAAGCAGATGTGAAGTAGATGTCATGGAGCATATTAGAATGTAAGGTAGAGTAGATTTCATTTTGTAAATTTTGCTTTGATTTCATTATGTCATTTGATTGCTTTCAAGTTGGTAGATTAGATTTTTCATTCATGCAATTTTAATTCATGAAAGTGTGTTCAACCAGTTGATTGTAGATTAGTGATGTACATAGCCTTTTAATGACTAATGACATGATAGAATCATCTTGTCCTCCTGCTGATTTATTTTCTGAGTTCTAATTCCAGCATTGTTATTTCTTTCAGTTTTGTTTTGCTCATTTACTTTCATGCAATTTAGATATCATATTGCTTAACTTGTTCATGATTGCTTCCCATAAGGTAGATTGAGCTGAAGGGTAAAAGATCAGAAGAGTTGAAGTAGTGTGATTAGTTTCCTTTATGCAATTTATATATCATATTGCTTAACTTGTTCATGATTGCTTCCCATAAGGTAGATTGAGCTGAAGGGTAAAGGATCAGAAGAGTTGAAGTAGTGTGAATTAGTTGCTTTGCTTTCAGTCTTTGAGTTGCTTTAAGTTCAGTTTTTACTTTTTTTCAGTTTTCTTTTTATACAGCAGCAAGGATACTGGGTCTCATAGTCACTAGCTCATTGATTGGTTATTGCATTTTATTTTGATTGAAGTAGCTGCATATTTACACTTTTGTTTAAGTACTAATTCCATCAATAACATGTTTTAAGATCTTTTGAAGTGCTAAGTTTTGGAAGCTACCATTAGGGACATAGGCCTTGTCTTGAAATCTTTATCCATACTTGTCCTTTAAAAGTATTCTTAAGACCTTAGAATAGGATTTCCATTTGCATTAGACACTTTAGGAAACCAACAAGAACAAAACCCCAAAAACAACATAAACTATAAAACAACGAAGTAAGAGAAAGGTTAACTAAGCACATATGGTGCACCACACTTCATCACTTTACGATACCCGCATTGATAATTTATGTAGAGCAATTTAAGACGTTAAATTGACTAGACAGTAACCCTGTCGAAGCTATGGACGCTTGTGGGCAGCAGAGGATCTACCTACGACAAATGAGCATATTTTAAAAGCCAGCATGCAGAGAAGACCTTATTTTATCTTTAAAAGACCAAGTAATGTCTGGTGTGAATACAAGGACTAAGCCTGAGGAAAAAAACAATTGGAATATGAAAAGGTTGAGACAAAATATCAATGATAGGATAAGGCGTAATGTACTCTATCTGTCCATAACAAAATTTAGACGTATGAAAATTTTTCTTCTTTGGAAGTTAAAATTCAATAGAAAAGCACAGATAACTGGTTCTTCACAGTGAATCGCCATTGTTGTGGCCACCAACAACCCCCCTCTTTGTTTGGTATTAGCGATAACACCAAGCAAATGGGGACCCTTAATAAAAATCCAAAAAAAAAACATTTTATCAATTTTTTTTTGTATTTTAACTCCCTAAAGCTATATCGCATCGCGAGAAGAGAGTGAAACGTTTTCCTATGCGCATAATAAGCTGCGAAGAAGCGACGCGAAATTCATCGCATCGCTTATATTATGAAGCACTCTTAAATGAAAAAACTTAAGGAATCTCCGACGGCCGATATGCGACGTCGCATATCGCAACATCGCATAAGCAGCACATAATGATTGGATGACTAAGCGCGATTTGTGATTCGCGATCTGCGATATTGCGATCTGCGATGTTGCGATCTGCGATGAATGCGATCATCAATTCCTGCGATGACACATCTTGACAACGCAATCCTCGATACTGCGATGCGAGTCGCAGAAATCACCCATCGCAAAATTTCCTCGGCACATTATTCAAGGAAAGCTCTCTGTAGACCAAAATTGGGCGCGCGCCTTAAAAGAAATTAATGATTGTACGCCAAAGTATCCAAGAAGGATTGTGTTGTGTTTTTCAAAGAGTCAGTTCATTATGGGTGTCATGATTATGCATTCATTAGAGCTTAAAGCTTTCATGTCAATCTTTTCATCATTACTCTTTTTCTTTGCGTAAACTGTAAGACAGCAAATAACATAAAGCAATGTGTAGGAAACATCTAAGGAAAAGGGGAAAGCGTCAATGCTCGGAGAACAGAGAAGAGATGCCTTCACAAACGGATGCCGCATGCAATAGGACCACAGATTCCAGAGTATCACTCAACAGATACTCATGTCAATAGGCCATCCAAAACTCAGAATCAAAGGCGCACAAAAGCAGCATGTTTGCAAAAGATCCTGAAGCTTATGCCCGGTAAAGCAAAAAGAAAGAAGGTGCTAAAGAGGGTAAACACACCAGAAAAGCCCGGAACAAAGAACGGAGGCAGTTTCCAATACAAAAAATTGTTCAGAGAGCAAAGTCCCTAACTTATTCAGTCATTCGCAAGGCCGGAAACCGAAATAGCAAAAGCAGAACCAGTTTGAGAGAAATTTGGGTTATTACCAGGTATACACACAGTGAATACACCAAGCTAGAGGAAGATTTTCGAAAATATCTTCTAGTTTGCCAGAAAGTGGTGCCAGCGCTTGTTATTTCTATTTTCGTAGCTCAAATGAAAGGAGAAGACGACCAGCCGACTCTTCCCAAGCGAATGTTGCATGCTTACAGCACTAAGGACCAAATACAGAAATGGTTAGGAATTAGATTCAATTTTTAGAAATAATTTTTCTTTAGTAGAAGGGCGGTCATTTAAAACCGTGTCCTAAATTTATGTAATTAAGATTAATTAGTTAGCAGTATTTAAACCCTTCTCAGGCATTTGGAGAAGGGTCCAGAAATTTGTCAAAAAACTTGTCCTCAGAACATGCACTTTTGCACCCTCGGAGGGGGTTTTTGATGAATGGTTGGATCGAGATTTATCAATGTTTGCATTTGATATCTGCTACTGATGTTGCACTTTTTTACTCTTAGTAGATGTTAGAACAAGTAGAGATAAATCGTTGTTGCTTGAAGCTTATGAGTGGAACCAGTCATAAATGGTACTTTTATCTCTTGACCATTTCTGCTTATATTCTTAAAGTGATATACAGTTTTCAGTTGTTTATATGTTAATGCATGAATGTGTGGGTTACCATTTGGCACTTCTGTACGATGGAGTCATTTATTTGTGTTTGATATATGAATAACTTATTATGTGATATGTTGTTCACAACTGTTTTGCTTAACTTTTTATGCAAAGTGGTTTATCTTAATTGATTTCTATTCTTGTGATAGCTGAATGATCTTTATTACCAGTTATTGTTCGAAATCTCTTTAGATCGCATAATAGAAGAAATACACCCCGGGTTAGCGTAGATTAGATGTGTTGTTTCTCATTAGATTACAATAGCATAGAGTTAGTTTAGAAGTTTGAATTAAATTAGCTTTAAGTACTCCTAGATCAACATCATCCAACTCTACACACACACACACCCCTAGATTGGGAAACTGGTCCCATTATCCCCAGTCGGACCCGCTATACCAAACGGATAAGGAGCTGCCAACCAAGGTCGGACCGGGTGGGTATCCCTCTTGTTGTCAACCTGATTTTCGGGGCTTCAATAGGCTGGTACCATCATAAATGAGGGGGATTCTGTGAGTATCCTTTCCTCAACTACTTGGAAAGCGCTTGGTTCACCATCGCTTTTGCTTGAGATGAGAAATCTGAAAGGCTTTGATAAAGGAACCAGTCGACCATTAGGGATCCTTCCCGATGTGCCCATAACATTGAGAAGGAAAACAGCTCATATGAACGTAATGGTAGTTCAAGGACCCCTGGATTACAATCTACTCCTTGGACGAGACTATATTTATTGCATGGGAGCAATTGTCTCCTCACTCTTTAGAGTAATGTGTTTTCCGCACGAAGGAAGAGTCGTCAAGCTCGTGGACCAGCTTTCATTTCCCGGATCATACAGAGCAAATAGTCATATACCATCCCTGAATGGTCTTTTCACGCAAGAAATGTCTCAATATCAAGTCCGTCCTCCCGATGAGCGCGAGTAATTCGGAGGGATATGACTAAAACCCAGGGGGCATGCACCCCGGTCTGCTTCGGCAGGAAAACTTCGGGTATAGGGTAGGTTTCCGCGGGAGAATATGACTAGTCTGTACCCCGTCCGTGAGTGGAAAAGAGGGTTATTCTAGAACAAGATTCTCTTGTCAAAGTTATGTGATTGGAGTAGCCTCCTTCACTCACCTTTGTCTATTTCAGTAAACATCGCCGAAGAAGTGTTTTGTTTGCGTTGTGAATAAAGCAATCTTTGGGTAACCTGTAAGAGGTAGGCCTCTCTCGGTAAAACAATGTTTTATCGGAAAGAAGTAGGGGTAACCTTGAAACTCTATTTTATACATGGGGGCATGCAAACCTTTTGGAGTGCAAGCAAAGAGTGATCATTTATATGTTTTTTGGATTGGTCGTTTCCTAACTTGCAAAAAGAAAGGATGTGGGGCAAAACTCTAAAAGTTTCCGTTTTATATGAGACATTCTTATCACACGACTGGATTAATCGAGCAGTTTTAGCACATAGTTCAAGCTCGTTAAAAAATAAACATAATACATGAGCAAATGTTTCCACCCGCGTTTATGCTCGTTAAAAAATGAACTATTCCTCAGTAAATAACCACCGTGAATGTAGTACTTCAGCCATTAAAGCCTTGGTCGTGTTTGCACCGTCACCTCCACTTTTTCATTGGCCGATCATTCACCTCCACTTGATTGTTTACCCATTTTGAGGAACAGCTGCGAAGAGTGATTTCACTAGCCATCTTTGTGACACTGCCATGATTGGAAAATTCCAAACCTTACCTGGAATCAGCTGCTACCCGTTTTATCACTCGTTCCTCAAAAGACGAGTCTTCTTTAAGCTCTTTTCAACTGACTCGTAAAATATGAAAAGATTGCCGAGTCCTTGGCCTTCCAGCTCGTTAAAGGGACAGGAAGTGCTATCCCTCATCTAGATTCTAATCTTTTTGGACCTGAGGGATTATTACACAAAAAGATCGAGTGCTTTTTTTGTTCGGCTCGTTAAAACTATCAAAAATTCATCCCTTCTGTATTGTTTTATACTTTTTCAGACTTAAGGGATAAGATGACGAAAAAGGAATTTTGGAGTTACCTTTACGTGCCTTTTCAGACTCTCTAAAATTGAAAAGGACCGAGTTATCTTTGTCGTTAAACTCGTTAAAAAGATTAATAGCGACAAACTTGTCTTTAGACGAGAACGAGTTTCACTATCGCCAGGCTCGTTAAAACATAGCGATGGGTTTGCCCGAAGGGAAAATTATAGAACAAGCATATGTTATCCTCCTCAAGCTTGAAAAAAATAAATAGGTACTGGTCAGCAATGACTGGGGAAAAATTGGGAAGAAAACTTAAAGAATCTTTATTGGTAGCAAGTCGCTCTTGAACATGACACTTCCACTCCGTGTCCGAGTCGGGTTGGGTTGTTTCATTCACCGGTCACATCGCCATGGTCACACCATACCATCCACATTTGGGGTTAATGCTACCAATCCATCACATCAGTGTCGCCGACATGTTTAAGAGAAGTCATCCAGAGAAGCCACCTGTGTCTCACCCACTACCATACATTATACTCCATTCTTTCATGACCGCCACCCTAAACCGTATATCATCAGATCGTTTTCACCTCCATCAAAATCATTTGCTCCGTTCCGTGTCATTGATGTGGGATTCATTAAGGCCCTCCTGTGATGGATCACTTCTTGTCGACATCAGCTCATTATCCAAGAAGTTGATCTAGGAACACCCCATTCTGTACTTTGAAGCTTGCATGCCTTAATGGCAAGTTTCTCACTTCCGGCGACAGGTTTACATCAATGGCCTTCGACCGAAAGATTTTGCGTGGTGTTCGATGCCAAGTCCTTTATTCACACCACGTGAATTGTACTGTAGTACCTTGAGGGTCATTATCATTATCGGTGATTCCTCTCGCGCTTGTTAACATTTTACATCATTGAATGGTAATCAAGCAATGTCTTTCCATGTTCGACTTCAAAACATTTCTCACATGGATCGACTTGTACTTCGAGTGAAGATCGGACGAGATTGAAGACCCCGGATCTAGTTTCATCCATCCGGGCTGCGATATATATTCAGGGAAATAAAGACATTAAATGTACAAGCACTGCAGCACAGATAATCATCCTACCAAAAGGATGATGGCTCTATCAGAATCATCAGTCTACACTCAGACGATTGTCTGTCCTATGTACATGAAAATGAATTTATAAAGCTGAGCATGGAAATGCTCGCCTCAGCTAGATCATGAAAAACAGTATGAAGATAATGTATTGTATGTATCTTATTACAGGTCTCCTCCCAGCATTGAAAGAACTTCGGATCCTCATAATAAAGCATTTCACCCGACACTAAAAGGTTAACGGCCTCATACTTTAGGGGGCAACTGTTATAGACATTTTTGTGCCTTACAACTCCAAGCATGAAATGTCCATAAACCAAGGGATCCTAAGTCCCTAAAAGTGTTGTTCTAACCCCTAAAGGAACAAGGTCAACAGATTACAGCTTCTCCCAGAAGTTTTCCACCAGAAACTGCTCAGAATAAGTCAAAACAGGATCATTTCAGCTGCTCCACTGGCTAGGTGCGTTGCATTGCACCTAAATACACTGGCTAGGTGCGTTGCAATGCACCTAAATACACTGTGAGGGTGCGTTGGGTGAGAAATGACAAATGGCAGTGTCATTCCGCGAGGTGGAGAGACAATGGAAGCTTCCAGAATATTCTCCTGTGACACTTGCCTCACTGAATTCGACCAAGGATGAGTAAGAGGCCTTCAGTCTCCAAGTGGAAGCAAGAAATGACAGAGAGAAGACACTAATCAAATCACAAGCTGACTCATCCTCCTTACACATATCTATATATGGATCCCTCATCTCAGAGATCCAGAGACTGGAATTTTGCACATTGTAAGGAATTGCTGTTGGTTTTGAGACAAACATCAGAGTATTGGGTGATCTATGCTTTGTTGGAGGTGAAGAGGGGCTTCTTTGCTGGGAGGTTGATCCTGGGTCAGGAACCATCGGTTGTAACTCCTCCTAGATCTTTTCCTCCATGTTTTTGTATCATTGATGCTTGTTACATTTGTATGGTTAACTTAAATCTGATCCTAAGTTGTTTATGAATATAGATCTATGTCTTTGTATAGTGTTCTTCTTCTGTGATCTTACAGGTACTTGGTGAAGCTAGGCAAGTAAGGGAGCAGGTAGATGGAGGCTGTCAAAGAAGAGAGGGATTGGATCAAAGGATTAGCGCAAGACACAGGTTGGTTCTTTCTATTCCTCTCTATCTATAGTTCATAAAGGAAATACAAAAGTAGTTTTTCTCTGTTTGTTTCTAAGGCAGCTATCACACCTTAGTGGGATAGAGTAGTTCTAAATAGACACTTTTCCCGGTAACAAAATGGCGACCATACTGGGGAGAATGTCTAATTATTTTGTTTGTGTATCTCTTTGTTGTTTGTTTCATAAACTTATAAGTAGCATTCGAACTGCATTTGCCATAACAAATGCAAAGTAGACATCTGCTGCTTCAATCCATTCATTGGATCTGTTTATGATTTGAACAGCTGATTCACAAACTATCTGATTGCCCTTGTGATAGCTCTTAGACCCTCCTTATACCCCTGATTGTGCATTACTGATTGCTTTTACTCGGCCAAAAACCAAAGACTGAACTGTAAACTGTGACCCAGAACCCGGACAGATTCTCGTTTCTGGCCCAGCGCAGGTACTGTTAAGAGATCCTGAATTTCAGTGCACTTCCCGAAAGGGCAACCTGCACTGCATTGCAGTTTCTCTATGTTACAGGTGCGCTGATCAGATTAGCCCTGTGCAGCTGTGGTTATTGTGCTTCATTCTTTCCAGTTCTGTCTCTGAATGTTGTTGCATGTGATCAGTATATGTGTCTGTTTAAAACCCCTTTTCCTTGCTGTTATTCCACCTCCTTTGTACAAAAGAACTGTAGATGTTCTTGTGTGTTTGTTGAGTCGTTTACAGTTTTCCATTGCAAAAGTAGAATAGTCGTACTGTCGTCCTTTGATTTGGATCTGTCACAAGTGTCGATTTCGATCATAGGAGAAAGTTTGATTGTTGTTGATGGTCGATTATACTTTTACTATTGCCTTTGGTCTGAATTTGTGATTTTCTAGTGTCAAGTACAAGTGTTCATTTCAAAATCGCAAGGTGATGTAATCATCTCTGTTTTTTTATTTCGAAAAAGAACTTGTTTATATTTGTCGCTTGAAAAGAAATTCAGATTTGTACATCAACTTTCTTTTTAGCATCAATACTAAGAAAGTCGAAAACAAATACATGCATATGCATTTGCATATAGACAGTCTGTTTGGCTTGATTTAGGAAAGTGCATTTACAGTGTGCTCTTTGCTCTTTGTGAAAAGATTGTGTCTTTCTTTTCCTCTAGTAGCTAGGATTTTCATTGCACAAAAGAGATAAAAGTTTGTTTATCATCTTTAGATTGCATTTTAGGAATTACATCTACATCTCGTGGTGAACCCAAAAGGAAAACTTCATAAGCAAGATCACTTAAAATAAATTCAATGAATCTAACAAAGCTTTGGAACTTAACGCACAACATTTAGAGGTCTAGGCTAGAGATGTATTCCGGCGTCGTAAAGCCTGGTAACTGTTGTCCTCACTGATGGTTGGGTGATTCCTCCACTTTGAGACGATAGGTGCCAGTACGGACTTGTGCTCCCACGTACCGTCGAGTATATTTTGGGAGACCCCTATAGGCTTAAATCCTTTATCCATAGGATGCTATGTCTGCCGCCCTATCGATCGCAATGCACTGAACACAACATTCGGGAAGATTGACTGCCGTACCGTAAAAAGTATTCTACAGTTTTGCGATTGGTTTGGTACTCCCTCTACCTAGACCTCCAGAGTAGTCCCTTTCGTTCCTTTTCAGACTCCTTAATGCAAAAGGTCCATCTGAGCACTTGTCACTTCAGGCTCATTAAAAATCGAAGGAGACTAGAGTCATCTTTTGTTTTTTCTCGACTCTTAAAAACTGAAAAAACAAGTTGTGTCAAAGCGTATAAAAAATTATTTTAAACGGAATATTCATTACCCTTTCCTACGTTGATCTTGGGTTGAGAAAATGGAGTCTACCAACCAAGGAATTCCCCTTGGAGGAAATCCTAGTCCCTTCTCCTCTTGGGGAGATGTTGGTGCACCCCATATGGCTACATTGTCGCTTCCAGGGCTGACAATTTGTTTTCCTGTATGGCTCTTCTCAACCTCTGTTGTTCAGAACACCACTATTCCTGAACAATCGAATCAGCAATTAGACGAGTCCAGAGTTGCCCACCAACCTTCTACTTCCTCTAATTCTTCCTCTCCTCCTTCCTCTTCGCTTGATGGGGCTGGTAAAGCCAAAAGTCAAGTTCCTAAGGAGAAGAAGGAAAAGAAGAAGAAGAAGGAGCCAAAGGCAAATGGGGGAAAACGAGTGTCGTCTAACGAAAATCCACACACTGCACCGACCAGGCCTAGATTGCCATGTGTCATTTGCAAAGGAGACCACTTTCACAGAGATTGTCCTTGCATCCCTCGGATCTTAAGGGACTGGTCTCCTCGTTTGCACAACCCGATGTCATCAACCTCTGATGATCATGTTGAAAGCACACCGTCAACTAGTGAAAGTGAAGCCCCAGGACAAAAAGGGAAATGTAGATTTCCTTGTAAACTGTGCGAAGGCGATCATGCCATCCACCGTTGTCCCTTCTTAGATGAAGCTAAAAGATTTTTGGATGATCGCCCGGTTTCACCCTTACGAATTCCTCCTGGATATAAAAAACTCTTGCCGAGTCCGTCACTAGTTGAAAATCCGGCTGGCCCACTCAGGTGGTTGGCTGAAGCACCTATCATTGAAGATAAACCATCTGGATCCATACCAGACGAAAGTCAAAAGGTCGAGGCGGTAGTTGACCCGGTCTTGCCTTCAAAGGTTTCATCTTCAGATGATACAGTCACTGAAGAGAACAAGGATGACACTGTCCAAATTCTCTTCATAAACACAGACTCCGACGAACAAGGGGGAAATTTACCCGTTCCTTTACCGCAGGAAGGAAGTTTTTCAAATCCGTAGCCGGCCGTCTATTCGGTCCCACCTCCAAGCAACCTAGTTGTCTCCTTCGACTGGAATCAACTAGGCAGACCCCGTTTACCAACAAGCGTACCATTCCGAATTATCGTTCAAATATATAGAATGGTTATGGCTGGTACCATCATAGATGAGGGGGCTTCTGTGAGTATCCTTTCCTCAACTTCTTGTAAAGCGCTTGGTTCACCATCGCTTTTGCCTAAGATGAGAAATCTGACAGGCTTTGATAAAGGAACCAGTCGACCGTTAGGGATCCTTCCCGATGTGCCCATAACATTGAGAAGGAAAACAGTTCACATGAACGTAATGGTAGTTCGAGGACCCCGGGATTACAATCTACTCCTTGGACGAGACTATATTTATTGCACGGGAGCAATTGTCTCCTCACTCTTTAGAGTAATGTGTTTTCCGCACGAAGGAAGAGTGGTCAAGCTCGTGGACCAGCTTTCATTTCCCGGATCATACAGAGAAAATAGTCATATACCATCCCTGAATGGTCTTTTCACGCAAGAAATGTCTCAATATCCAGTCCGTCCTCCCAATGAGCGTGAGTAATTCGGAGGGATATGACTGAAACCCAGGGGGCATGCACCCTGGTCTGCTTCGACACGAAAACTTCAGGTATAGGGTAGGTTTCCGCAGGAGAATATGACTAGTCTGTACCCCGCCCGTGAGTGGAAAAGAGGGTTATTCTAGAACAAGATTCTCTTGTCAAAGTTATGTGAGTGGAGTAGCCTCCTTCACTCACCTTTGTCTATTTCGGTAAACATCGCCGAAGAAGTGTTTTGTTTGCGTTGTGAATAAAGCAATCTTTGGGTAACCTGTAAGAGGTAGGCCTCTCTCGGTAAAACAATGTTTTATCGGAAAGAAGTAGGGGTAACCTTGAAACTCTATTTTATACCTGGGGCATGCAAACCTTTTGGAGTGCAAGCAAAGAGTGATCATTTATCTGTTTTTTGGATTGGTCGTTTCCTAACTTGCATAAAGAAAGGATGTGGGGAAAAACTCTAAAAGTTGTCGTTTTATATGAGACATTCTTATCACACGACTGGATTAATCGAGAAGTTTTAGCACATAGTTCAAGCTCGTTAAAAAATAAACATAAGACATGAGCAAATGTTTCCACCCGCGTTTAAGCTCGTTAAAAAATGAACTATTCCCCGATAAATAACCACCGTGAATGTAGTACTTCAGCCATTAAAGCCTTGGTCGTGTTTGCACCGTCACCTCCACTTTTTCATTGGCCGATCATTCACCTCCACTTGATTGTTTACCCATTTTGAGGAACAGCTGTGAAGAGTGATTTCACTAGCCATCCTTGTGACACTACCGTGATTGGAAAATTCCAAACCTTACCTGGAATCAGCTGCTACCCGTTTTATCACTCGTTCCTCAAAAGACGAGTCTTCTTTAAGCTCTTTTCAACTGACTCGTAAAATATGAAAAGATTGTCGAGTCCTTGGCCTTCCAGCTCGTTAAAGGGATAGGAAGTGCTATCCCTCATCTAGATTTTAATCTTTTTGGACCTGAGGGATTATTACACAAAAAGATCGAGCGCTTGTTTTGTTCGGCTCGTTAAAACTATCGAAAATTCATCCCTTTTGTATTGTTTTGTACTTTTTCGGACTTAAGGGATTAGATGACAAAAAAGGAATTTTTGAGTTACCTTTACGTACCTTTTCAGACTCTCTAAAATTGAAAAGGACCGAGTTATCTTTGTCGTTAAACTCGTTAAAAAGATTAATAGCGACAAACTTGTCTTTAGACGAGAACGAGTTTCACTATCGCTAGGCTCGTTAAAACATAGCGATGGGTTTTCCCAAAGGGAAAATTATAGAACAAGCATATGTTATCCTCCTCAAGCTTAACAAAAATAAAGAGGTACTGGTCAGCAATTACTGGGGAAAAATTGGGAAGAAAACTCAAAGAATCTTTATTGGTAGCAAGTTGCTCTTGAACATGACACTTCCACTTCGTGTCCAAGTCGGGTTGGGTTGTTTCATTCACCGGTCACATCGCCATGGTCACACCATACCATCCACATTTGGGGTTAATGCTACCAATCCATCACATCAGTGTCACCGACATGTTCAAGAGAAGTCATCTAGAGAAGCCACCTGTGTCTCACCCACTACCATACATTATAATCCATTCTTTCATGACCGCCACCCTAAACCGTATATCATCAGATCGTTTTCACCTCCATCAAAATCATTTGCTCCGTTCCATGTCATTGATGTGGGATTCATTAAGGCCCTCCTGTGATGGATCACTTCTTGTCGACATCAGTTCATTATCCAAGAAGTTGATCTAGGAACACCCCATTCAGTACTTTGAAGCTTGCATGCCTTAATGGCAAGTTTCTCACTTCCGGCGACAGGTTTACATCAATGGCCTTCGACCGAAAGATTTTGCGTGGTGTTCGACGCCAAGTCCTTTATTCACACCACGTGAATTGTACTGTAGTACCTTGAGGGTCATTATCATTATCGGTGATTCCTCTCGCGCTTGTTAACAGTTTACATCATTGACTGGTAATCAAGCAATGTCTTTCCATGTTCGACTTCAAAACATTTCTCACATGGATCGACTTGTACTTCGAGTGAAGATCGGACGAGATTGAAGACCCCGGATCTAGTTTCATCCATCCGGGCTGCGATATATATTCAGGGAAATAAAGACATTAAATGTACAAGCACTGCAGCACAGATAATCATCCTACCAAAAGGATTATGGCTCTATCAGAATCATCAGTCTACACTCAGAGGATTGTCTGTCCTATGTACATGAAAATGAATTTATAAAGCTGAGCATGGGAATGCCCGCCTCAGCTAGATCATGAAAAACAGTATGAATATAATGTATTGTATTGTATCTTATTACAGGTCTCCTCCCAGCATTGAAAGAACTTTGGATCCTCATAATAAAGCATTTCACCCGACACCAAAACGTTAACGACCTCATACTTTAGGGGGCAACTGTTATAGACATTTTTGTGCCTTACAACTCCAAGCATGAAATGTCCATAAACCAAGGGCTCCTAAGTCCCTAAAAGTGTTGTTCTAACCCCTAAAGGAACAAGGTCAACAGATTACAGCTTCTCCCAGAAGTTCTCCACTAGAAACTGCTCAGAATAAGTCAAAGCAGGATCATTTCAGTTGCTCCACTGGCTAGGTGCGTTGCATTGCACCTAAATACACTGGCTAGGTGTGTTGCAATGCACCTAAATACACTGTGAGGGTGCGTTGGGCGAGAAATGACAAATGGCAGTGTCATTCCGCGAGGTGGAAATACAGTGGAAGCTTCTAGAATCTTCTCCTGTGACACTTGCCTCACTGAATTCGACCAAGGATGAGTAAGAGGCCTTCAGTCTCCAAGTGGAAGCAAGAACTGACAGAGAGAATACACTAATCAAATCACAAGCTGACTCATCCTCCTTACACATATCTATATATGGATCCCTCATCTCAAAGATCCAGAGGCTGGAATTTTGCACATTGTAAGGAATTGTTGTTGGTTTTGAGACAAACATCAGAGTATTGGGTGATCTATGCTTTGTTGGAGGTGAAGAGGGGCTTCTTTGTTGGGAGGTTGATGTTGGGTCAGGAACCATCAGTTGTAACTCCTCTTGGATCTTTTCTTGTTTATCAATAAAAACTATTTGAGTTTTTCCTCCATGCTTTTGTATCATTGATGCTTGTTACATTTGTATGGTTAACTTAAATCTGATCCTAAGTTGTTTATGAATATAGATCTATGTCTTTGTATAGTGTTCTTCTTCTGTGATCTTACAGGTACTTGGTGAAGCTGGGCAAGTAAGGGAGCAGGTAGCTGGAGGCTGTCAAAGAGGAGAGGGATTGGATCAAACGATTAGCGCAAGACACAGGTTGGTTCTTTCTATTCCTCTCTATCTATAGTTCATAAAGGAAATACAAAAGTAGTTTTTCTCTGTTTGTTTCTAAGGCAGCTGTCACACCTTAGTGGGATAGAGCAGTTCTAAATAGACACTTTTCCCGGTAACACAGCTGTAATCAATTGTCCATCTGTATATAATTTAATTATGTACATAGTCAATAATATATTTTAGTAATCTTGTACGCTCAGTTTTCCATTTTAGAACAATACTCACAGCTTATTGAAATATTACCATACAACTTTAGTAGTCTATGATCACAATTAACAAGAACCCGGTGCAAAGCGTACCAACACATAATAACAGTGAACATGGAATTATCACGTAGTTTCCTCGTATCAAAACTGGCATAACAAAACAAAAAATTACTTTTTTATTCATAAATCTCAACCTGGAAAATGGGTTGTCAAGAGAGCATTCACAGCTTGCCCATAACCATTTGATTCCAATGCCATGACTAACATGGAAATGAGATGACAAGGGCATGACTGCTACCACTTTACTCTAAAAAAAAATATCTAAGTGCATGTCCCAACATTCGGAAGCTAGGTAGGAAACTGAGAAACAATGCAATCAGAAACCAACTCAATATTTGCAAGAATAGTAATCAACAATAATGAATCTCATTTAAAGAAGGGAACCATGAGGAATGTCGAACCTTGTTTAAAAAAAAATACCACTGCCCCCTAAAAAATACAAGATAATGTCGAACCTCATTTAAAAAATAATGCTATGACTCCTTCAGAAATAGAAAACAGTGGTCGAGGTTATCTCGATTTAGACAAATTTTGAGAATCAAAGGGACATGGAGAAGGATGCAAGGAATATATATCAACTCTTTTTTAGGTGAGAAATTGTGTTTAGTTAGATTATTGTATGTAGGTCTGTCTACCTATATGTTTTTCTCAACTACTACTTTTGTTTTAAAGAATTTAATGGAAATTTGTTAAAATCACAGTTGCAAAATATTTAAATTATAAAATTTAAATATTCTTCAATAAAACATATATATGAAATTATGTAAACTATGGTAAGGAAGTGTTTAAACTTTGAGAATGTGGGTGTAACTCACTACCTTGGTCAGCTGAAAGTTCAATATATGGTTGTGCTCAGTTAGATGACTTGAAAATTCAAAAAAAAGGTTTACTGGTTTGATATAAGTTTTTATTATAATTAAAATTGATTTGTTAAATTTTAGATAACTTCAAAATTTTAGTGTAACTAGTAAAAAAATGTTTTTTAATTATTATATTTTAATGACTTAAAAATATAGAAAGATTTATATTTAATAATGAAATGGAAAAATGTATTTATATAATAATGCCAATTACAAAATCTACATATTTAAAAGAAACTCGAATTGGCTCTAAGGCCCTCCCGAGCTCTGAAAAAACCTTAGACTAATCCCATTATGGCATCCTTGGAGGGGGCCTCTCCACCTCTACCACACAAGTTGCGTCCTTCCAGGCTCTTGTGGCTGCTCTATAGAAAAACCTAGAAGTAGATAAGTGTAGGAAACATTTGTGAAGACAAAATTCATTCCTTCGATGGCTCTTCCCACAAGACTTCAAAGAACAACCTTGGCCTTTTCTGATAGAGATATGGTTGGCCCATGATTTATGGAAGCATCGCTGGATAAGACTTGGAAGTTGATGATGAAGGGTAATATCATACTGTATGTGTGTGGTAATGGATTTTTTGGTTTCTTGTTTCAACTAAAGGAGGATAAATATTTGATCTTTGGAAACAAACCCTATTTTTTTGGAACTTGAAGTATGTACTTCAACAAATGGTCTCTGGACTTCAACCTCGATGAAAGTTATCCCGAATGCACTCCTTGTATGGTTAAAATCCCTCAGCTCTCGCTCTCTTGCTGAAGTGATGACTATCTGTGAGCAATAAGAAACGGAGTTGGAAAATATTTGGATAGGGCTAAACCCAAAGGATCAAAGTTTTCATGTGCCATGATCTATGTGGAAGCAATGTGGAGAAGGGTTTTCCTTCATAAATTAATCTCACCCTAGGATATGGACTGATTTCTAGCATCTATATTATGAGAAAATTCCATTTAAAAGTCGATTCTATCATGAATATGACCTTTACACTAGATATTGCGAGAAGGCCCAAGAAACTAAGGGCACATATTCACCTATAGAACAAGAGGAGCAATAGAAAACACAGAATCAAGGAGGGAAATAAGGTGAATTAACAGTAGCTAAGAACCAAAATAACCAAAATGAAAATAGGGACTCATCGCCAACAAATCTATTCAATGTCCTATAGACCCAAGTCGAAAACAATTAGGAAGAATCCAATCCTAGGTCAAAGAAGGGGACTCCTAGTGAGAAAGAATGATCCTAGAATAAGAATATGGGGAGATAAAAGATATAGAGGAGGTTCCAAACACCGAGCATGTTGAAGGATAAACTTTTTTTTGAAATTTTGTGTTAAGTGCTAAAGAGGGTGACCACGTAGAGGATAGATTAGCACATCAAGAGAAGCAATTAAGGCATAACAATGAGAGCTAGCGTGGGGGGGTAAGATGAGGAACATGAAGGCATCATGCACAAAGGAAATGGAAACATCCAGCGAGTAGGGACGCATGCAAATAAGATCCAGTAGTTAGGATTTTGTAGTTAATGGTGAAGGAAGAGAGGGATGCCATGGCATATGACGCTGAAGAGATTTGCATGAAGAAGTAGTTTGGTGAAATGGGATGAGCGGGAAGGAAATATTTTCAGTAAATGATTGGAAGATATGGGACAATTAGAGAAAGGATGTCAGAAAATATCCTTAACTGTTAGTCAGCCAGGAGGACAATTGGAGGAGTGGAGGAGTTGGCCAAAGAAGATTGAGAAGATAGCAAGAGATGATATAGGGACATGTTCAAGGTATAACATGGGTTGGACATTTGGGCGATTGGACAATTAGACTGTAGTTGTTGAAGACAAAAGGATTGTTGTTGTTTTCTCTTCTGGTTACAAAAGTCTTATCTGTTAGTCTCTACATCTGTAGTTGTTGTGCAGTGTGAATGTGATAGAAGTAATGTCATATGGAGTCGTTATGCGTTGACATTGTAATGGTTGTTATGTTGTATTCTGAATGGTTCAATGAAGGCAGGTGAGCCAAGGGTACATGATATGTGCTGTAGCACCTTGTGCCTTATTGTATTTTCTACTAAAGTAATAGAAAGAATGATGGGTTTCCTCCTTTATTTTGTGGTATATGAATGTATTCGTTTATTAATATTATCTGTTCACTTATCCTTTGTTGAATAATATTTGATTGAGTTGAATATCTCTTAATTTTATAAATAGTTGAATGGAATGATAGTTGGTAATATTTTTATATGGTAAAGCATTGTTGTGGTGAATTGTAACCCATATGATGAGGTTAAAAGAACTATTGGAAAGAATATTATATCTCTACCTTAGTTGTATGGTCGATTATTTCCTGTGCACTAACTAGTGTGTGCAAGAGTTCATGGAGTCCTGCACAATTTGCAGTCACAAATTGACTACTAGGTTTCCATCTAGTAGATGTTTGAGTTATGTGTTATAGGTGAAAATTTGAGTGATCGAGGGTCCCAACAATCCCATATGACTGCAGAAACCTAGTTCCAATAGTTCCCATTAGCATCTCAAGTGAGATTTCATCCATTTTTTAGGTGATGCCAAAAGGGTTGATGTTGAGTGCTTGGTTGGCCAGCTACGCAACAAATCCTGAGTCTAATAGAATCCCACACGCCAACAAAATGTTTTGTTGTCAGGACTACGAACCGTTGTATGATGGGATTATTTTGCAGAAAATATGTGGAATCCATGAAACCCCACAAAGGAAGAAGTTACTCAATGGTAATAGGTTACTCAATGGTAAACAAAAGAAGCAGGAATTTACAACAAAATGGATCGGGGATAAAAGACGAAGCATAGAAAAATGGTTGGAAAAGTATGTATTTACTGAACTTTAGGAACCTTTCTTTAGAGAATTTCCCAATACTTTGAAAGAGTGGTCGCAATGGCCAACGAACAATAATAAGATGGACCAAGGCAATGTACTTTTGAGGAGATACGAAAATTGCAAGCGGTAAGTAATAAAGTTTCCCATGTTGTATATTTTTGGTTTGAAAGTGTGCTAGAAGGTTATGTTATTGAATTTGAAATAGAAGTGATAGTTTCCTATGGTGTAGGACAGAGAAAGTTCTTTAAGGGATTGTGAGGCAGATTCATACAATCACTACCATTATTCATTAAGATGTTACTATATGACCATAAAGCTTTTCCATTAGATTTAGACAACATGAGAAGTTAAATCGCTCTCGCACTAAGGGGAAGGGGAGAGAACTAGAAGATGGTCTTATAAGAGAGAAAGGAGAAAAGATGGAAGTACTGTGATGGAGGCTAACAATGAGTACAAGACTGTGTAAGTGAAGGTAAGAATATAGTATGGAGATAGAGGGTTTTGAGGGTGGCACCTTAAGAAGTGGACATAGGTTTCGACGAGGTGATGTTGGAGGAGGTTGATTAGCTTCAATGCCTACTAAGAGGAGGATCCCAAGGAGAGAGGTAATAAAAGGCCATCGAAGAGAATTAAGGAGTAGTGTAAGTGATCAGAGTTATGAAGGATTGCAGTTCAGTACTCCATGTACTGAAGTTGGGGAAGAGGATTAGCTAAGTCCACATAGCATGGAACCACTAGATCTTAGATAACTAATCATATCATGTCTAGTGTCAAACCCATGACCCCACGTGCTTCTACTAATCTAGAGGAGAGTACTCAACATATTACCCTGAATACTGTAGAGGGTAATTATAGTCAAGGAGGTGGAGCTACTAGTACTAGTGGAATTAGATAGATTATAGGAGGATGGTCGCAAGGGACTTAAGCTCATTTAGGTGTGCAAACAAGTGCATAGTTTCTAGTGGTTCAGCGGGTGCAAGTGGGAGTACTTCAACGAGAAATATTGCGCAGATTTCAATTGCAGACGTAAAATTAAGAATGCCTATGTTCCCTGCTGCTAGGAATGAATACCCAAAGAAACATTTTCTTGTTTGTGAAGTTGTCTAGACAAAAAAATAGGTCCAAGAAAACGAAACACATATTACACAATGGGGAACAACATTCAAAGATCATGTGTTAACATTGTACATGAAATTTAAGTGCGTGACTCCAGCTAGGAAAATATAACCTTGAATGAGATCAAGTGGGCTTTGATCGGAGAGTTTCAGAAGCCAAAATATAAATCCCAGTGCATTACTAAGTTGAAGGAGATCAAGCAAGGCTGAAGCGAATCTATGTGGGATTTTAACCAGTGCTTTAAGATATTTAAGGACCGGTTAATGTTTGAAATCTCGGACACGCAACATAAGCAATGGTTCATCACTAGGTTATCACCCTAAATTAGGATACCCTTGACACAAAAATGAATTTGTTCATATTTTAAGGCATTATATCTCCTGTTGAAGTTGGAAGTGTCACCAGCAGGAAGTGGAGGGAACAATGGTATAACCCAGGTACATTCATAGTTGGTTGTGTTGGCTCTACAACTCCAATATTTGGCCCAAGGGAAAGAGAAGCGGGAGGAAGTATAGGACCTAGACAATACAATGAACCAATTCAAGGATAGGGATTCGAAACTATAGGTTTAGGAGGGCAATCTTGAGGAAGAGGAATTGGGCAAGGATGGGGAATGATAGTCTGTTATAATTGTGGAAAATAGGGACACCTCACGTGGGATTCCTCTAATCCCTACTACACATGTACATGTTGTAGGAAGTTGGACCATTCGAGTGAGAATTTCCCTTAGTTAATTTCCAAAGGGCATGAGAAGAAAGGGACAAATGTACAGATGATAGTTGTCGAGCCAAACAACGATTTGGCGTAGTAACTTGAGGAGGTGCCAGATCAACTAGACAAAATTTCGTGAAGTCTGTAATTCCATCGTCACAATAGGTGAGAAGGTAACTTAACCTCCACTGAAGTTTGATCCTATCCAAGAGAAGGAAATTTATAAAGAAGCACAAAAATAAATAGTTGTTGTGAAATGGGACAAACTAGAAGCAGTCCGTGAAGCAGATATATCAGTTATCTATGATGATATTATGTATTAGGAGCCTATGAATGAGGTAGATCCATTTTGAAACATGCTTCAAAGCTACCTTGAGTTGGTGAAGGATGCACATCCGCTAGAGAAATTTACGAAGTTGATGGAACAATGTGGCAAGGAATCTAAAATAACCACTGCTCAAACATCCTCGTCCGTTGTCAATTGGGTAGCTCGAAGGAAGAAGACAAGTAAGGAATTAAAATTTGGCATGCAAGTTCAAGAATATGAAATGGAAAATATCATAATGGATTTTGGGTCCGATGTAAATACTTTTCCAAAGAGTACCTGGGAAATGATGGGAAAACCAAAGTTAAATTGGTCTCCTATTTAGTTGAAATTAGTAAATCAACATTGTATCTTTCACATTGGTAGACTCACAGGAGTGATAATAGATATTGATGGAGTTGTGAGTGTTGTTGACTTTGAATTCATATATATTTTTAATGACACCAATCCATACCCATCTTTGTTGGGAATTGATTGGGTGTATAATTATGTGATCATTAATTTGAAGAAGAGGCAGATGATTTTTGAAGGGGGGGTTCAGGTGATAGCGCCCCTAGATCCATGTTATAGCTCCAAATCTCACTCTTGATGTTTGTGATGCTGCACTCATGGCCTAGGGCAACCCCTCCTTCCAGAACTGGTCCAAATACTTAAAAAATCATGTTTTATTCCCTATACGTGACATTGCCTTGAGCTAAATGTGTGTGTACACGGGTCTGTGTATACGCAACCCACGTATATGTCTTAAAACACTTAAAAAAATTAAATATCCTTAATTTCAGGCAGAGATCGTGGGTTTTACCTGTTGATTACCTATTAGTGCCCGTGGCCCAACTGTTCCCAACGAATTCCCAACTAAAAAACTACTTTGGGAGAAGTATAAAAAGGCTTCAATGGGAAGGCCTAAGGGAGGAGAGAAGAGAGAGAAAGATCACTCTGCTGAGATTATCCCTGACCAGGTCTGAAGATCCTTGTGCTTCCAGCACTTCCCCCATTTACAGGAAACCCTTGTTTCCTTGTGTTATGATGTCTTTCTACTACTTGAGATATCATGGAGTAAGTCATGGAAGGAGTTTGTTGAAGGCTTGAGACTGGACGAATCTGGAGGATGGTTCCGCTTGGAGCCTGTGAAAGGATGACTCAGGTGAAATCATTCCTTTCTGTACTTTAGTTATCTATAATAAAAGAAACACTTGTCTTGTTCCTGATATGAATCTTCTTCATGTTTATGATATCAATGTTATGATTCACATATGAATGGTTGTTTTAATTGTATAACTAACTACCTTTCCATATGTTATGAAGATGATTTCTTTATGATGCTTGGTCCATATACTGTTGTACTTTCTTGAATTGATTGTTTTGCAGGTTGAAGGAGCGAAAGGAACTCCAAGAGGGTTTGGACCCTGGCTAGATCTTCCCAAACGAAGGACCCCCAGGTGCACCTCTCTTCGTTTAGTTTGTTTATATTAGCATCATGGCTGTGTGGAATGTGTGTTTCTCTGTGTAGATAACCTCTGATCTGCTAGGGTATCAACCCAAGACCCTAGGGGAATTTATCCCTTAACAATATGTACATAAACCAAGGGCTTCTAAACCCCTAAAAGTGTTGTTTCATACCCTAAAGGAACAAGGTCAACTAATTACATCATCTCCCAGAAGTTCTCCCTGAAAAACTACTCAGAACTGGTCAAAACTGGACCATACAAACTGCTCAGTGCTAAGGGTGCGATGCATCTCACTTGCTACATGCAAAAAGTATGATTCATACTGAAAAGTGCTTCTATAGGTTGCGATGAGCAAGAGCAGACAAATGGCAGAGGCGGTTGGCTAGGTGGAAACCTAAAGAATCTTCTAGAAACTACCCATTTGACACTTGCCTCTCTGAATTCGCCTAGGGATGAGTAAGAGATCATGAAATCTCCAAGTGGAACCAAGAACCATCAGAGAGATGACACTAATCAAAATCCTAGAAGCTGACTCACCCACCTGCAAATATCTATATATGGATCCCTCATCCTAGAGATCCAGAGGCTGGAACTTTGTATTTTGTAAGGAAGTGCTGTTTGTTTCTCTGTGCAACATTGTATTGTTGGGTGATCTATCTTTTCATGAGGTGAAGAGGGATTTCATGCTAGGAGGATGGCGTTGGGTCAGACCAATGGGTTGTAATCTTCTCTTCTACCACTTCTATCAATAAAGCTATTTGATTTTTCCTCCATATTCTTGTATATCTTTGAATCTTGTATTGATATATGCATTTCTATGGTTAATATACATCTGATCCTATATTTTTTATGGTTATAGATCTCTATGCTTTGATGGTATTATGCTGCTTTGACTCTACAAGTGTTCTTTGAAACGGGACAAGTAAGGAAGGAGTGGCGAAGCTCTGTCAAAGGAGGGAGGAAACAAGAAAGGAGCCAAGCGAAAGACTGAGGTTGGTACTCTCCTCTTCTCTCTGATCTATCTCTCATAAAGGAAAACACAAGTAACTTTAGTTTGTTTGTTTCTAAGATAGCTACCCGTCTTAGTGGGACTAGCAGCTCTGAATGGACACTAGTTTTCCTGATAAAAAAATGGCGACTCCACTGGGGAATGAATAGCTTGTTTGCTTGTTTCTATTTGTTTGCTTTATAAGCTACAAAAAGTGCCTGAAGTTAAGCCAGCTAGCCTTCGAACTGCATTTGCTATGCAAGTGCAAAGTAGATCAACGCTACTTCAGTCTATCTCCAGGTTTGTTTATCAATTGAACAACTAACTTGCAAAAATCCTAAGTGCCCTGGAGGTAGCTCAAGTAACCTCATTAGATCAGCCCCTATAATTTGTGTTTACTGCCTATCATTAGCTCAGCCTAAACCCCTAAACTTAGCTACAAACTGTGAGAAAAAACCCAGCTCAGTCTCGTTCCTGGACCATCGCATTGTCTCTCATTGGAAATCTGGATGCATCACACCTCTCGTATGTTGTAGGTGAGATGCATCCCTGTTTCCCTGTGTTACAGTTGTGATGATCAGGTAAGCATGTTTCTGCCTCCAGCTTTTGGTTTTTTCTTCAATGTCTTCATCTTTATTCAGTAGTTTTGTTGTCTGTGATCAGTATATCACTATTGAAACTCAATTCCTTTGCATTATTCAGCCTCCATTGATAAATAATTGTGAATGTTTTTATGTATTTTTCGTCATTTACAGTTCTCAGCAAACAGTTGCATAATCGAATTGTCGTCTTTTGATTTGAAAGTGTCGCAAGTGTCGTTTTCAGTCAAAAAAAAAGATTCTTCCTCTTTATGACAGTTGATTACACTTTTTCCATTGTATTTGATTTGAATTAATAGTATTTCAAGTGTCGAAAGAAATTTTAAATTCGAAATCACAAAGTGTCGTCTTAGTCTTCCTTTCATTTTTTGAAAGAAAATTGTTAGTACTATCGCTGTGAAAGAAGAATAGTTCAGATCTGTACCTAGCATTCTTTTTGTCATTCACACATTAAGAAAGTGGAAAACAAATACATGCATGTGCATTTTCATTTAGACTGCTTGTGGAAATTGATTTAGGACAGTGCATCTTCATGTGTTCTCTTTGCTCTATGTTGAAAGGATTTTACTTCTCTTTCATTAGTAGCTAGGATTTTCATTGCAAAAAGAAAGTAAATGATTGTTTATCATCTTGGATTGCATATTTAGGAGTTGTATATCTACATCACGTGGTGAACCTTAAAGACAAACTTCTTAAGAAAGATCAACTGTAAAATAAATTTTAATGAACATAAAAATGCTTCGGAACCTAACACACAACATCTAGAAGTCTAGGCCAGAGACGTATTTCGATGTCGTAAAGCCTGGTAACTATCGCTTTCATCATAGGTTGGGTGATTCCTCCTCTTTGAGACGACAAGTGTTAGTACAGACTTGTGCTCCCACGTACCATCGAGTATATATTGGGATACCACAATAGGCTATATCCTTTATCCTTAGGAAGCCATGTATGCCGCCCTATCAATCACAATGCACTGAACACAGAATTTGAGAAGATTGACTACCATACCGTAAAAAGTATTCTGCAATTTTGCAATTGGTTTGGTAATCCCTCTGTCTAGATTTCTAGAGTAGTCACTTTCATTCCTTTTCAGACTCCTTAAAAGAAAAGGTCCATCTGAGCACTTGTCACTTCAGGCTCATTAAAAATCAAAGGCGACTAGAGTCATCTTTAGCTTTTTCTCGACTCTTAAAAATTGAAAAAGAAAGTTGTGTCAAAGCGTCATAAAATTTAACTTAATCGAAATAACATCACTGTTCCCTTGTTGGTCTTAGGTTGAGAAAATGGAGTCCACCAATCAAGGATTTCCCCTTGGGGGGAATCCTAGTCCCTTCTCCTCTTGGGGAGATGTTGGTGCACCTCATATGGCTACACTGTCCCTTCCGAGGCTTACAATTGGTCTACCAGTATGGCTTTTCTTGACCTCTGTCATTCAAAGCACTGTGATTCCTGAGTAATCAAATCAGCAACTAGATGATACTAGAGTTACCCCCCAACCTTCTACTTCGTTTGTTTCTCCCTATCCTTCTTCCTCTTCACTTGGTGAAGCTAGTTAAACTAAAAACCAAGTAATTTAGAAGAAGAAGAAGGGGAAGGAGAAGAAGAAGAAGAAGCCAATGGTGAAAGGGGGCAACCATGCATCGTCTAGCGAAAATACACACACTGCACCATCCAAACCTAAATCTCCATGTGTCATTTGCAAAGGAGACCACTACCATCGAGATTGTCCTTGCATCCCACGGATCTTAAGGGACTAGTCTCCCCGCTTGCACGATCTGGTGTCCTCAACCTCTGATGATCATGTTGAAAGTACACCATCAACTAGTGAAAGCGAAGTCAATGGATAGAAAGGAAGATATAAATTTCCTTGTAGACTGTGTGAAGGCGATCATGCCCTCCACCATTGTCACTTCTTGGACGAAGCTAAAAGAGTCTTGGATAACCGTCTTGCATCACCGCAGTGACTTCCTCCTGGATACAAGAAACTCTTGCCGAGTCCATCACTAGTTAAAAATTCGACTAACACACCTTTGTTATCGATCGAAGCACCTATCATTGAAGATAAACCCTCTGAGTCCACACCAAACCAAAGTCAACAAGTCGAGACGGCAGTCAACCCAGTCTTGTCTTCAAAAGATCTACCTTAAGATGATATTGTCACTAAAGAGAATGAGAACGACATTGTTCAAATTCTTTTCATAAACACAGACTCCGATGAACATGGGGGCAATCTACCCATTCCTTTACCATAGGAAAGAAGTTCATCTGAGATTTATCTGGCTGTTTATTCGGTCCCACCTCCAAGCAATCTGGTCGTTTCCTTCGACTGGAATCTACTAGGCAAACCCCGCCGACCATCTAATGTACCATTCCGAATCATAGTACAAGCTTACAGAATGATCATGGTTGGTACTATTATAGATGAAGGGGCTTCTGTGAGTATCCTTTCCTCAACTGCTTGGAAAGTGCTTGGTTCACCATCGCTTCTGCCTGAGATTCGAAATCTATCAGGCTTCGACAAAGGAACCAGTCGACCATTAGGGATCCTCCCAAATTTTCCTATAACTTTGAGAAGGAAAACCGTTCATCTAAATGTGATGGTAGTCCAAGGACCTTTAGATTACAATCTACTCCTTGGTCGTGACTACATTTATAGCATGGGAGCTATTGTTTCCTCGCTCTTTTGAGTGATGTGTTTTCTGCATGAAGGCAGAGTGGTCCACTTAGTTGACCAGCTTTCATTCCCTAGTTCAAACACAGTTGTTAGTCAAATGCCATCCCTAACTAGTCTTTTTATGCAAGGAATGTCTCATCAACCTCCAGTCCATCCACCTGATGAGAGAAAGTGATTCAGTGATTGTGACTGAAACCCAGGGGGCATGCACCCTGGTCTATTTCGGAAAGAAAACTTTAGGTATAGGGTAGGCTTCCGCAAAGGATATATGACTAGTCTAACACACCCATCCATTTAGGAAAATGGGATTAGACTGGAATAAGATTCCCTCATCAAGGTCATGTGATTGGCACTAACAACAGTCACCTTTGTCCATTTCGATGGACATCGCCAAGGAATTTTTTTCCTGTGACGCCGATGGAAAAATCTTGCTAGTGCAAGAAACTTCCATATGGTGACCTGGAAACTCTACTTTATACCTGGGGGCATCCAAACCTTTTTGCATGCAAGTGAAAAGTGACCATTTATTTTCTTAGTTTGTAGGCTCTTAACCCTTTAGACTCGTAGGTTTTTTTTTCATAGCTTGCATAATGAAAGGCTCCAAAGAAAAGTTTCGAATGGGCCAAGCTCCCTAAAAAATGAACCTATCGATGAGACATCCTTATTCAACGACTGGCACGAGCAGTTTTACGTGAAGTTCAAGCTCGTTAAAAAACAAACCTAGCAATGAGCATATGTTCCACTAGAGTTTAAGCTCATTAAAAAATGACCCACCTTTAATAAATGACCATTGCGATCGCATAATTATCAACTTTTGAACCTTGGTCTTGTTCTTACCATCACCTCCACTCTTCTTTAGCCGATCATACGCCTCCATTTGATTGTTTACCCATTTTGAGGAACAGCTGCGACAAGTGATCTTATTAGCCACCTTCTTTACACTACCATGATTGAAAAGTTCCAAACCTTACCTGGAACCAACTGCTATCTGAAAATATCACTCGTTCCTCAAAAACGAGTCTACTTTAAGCTCTTTTCATCTGACTCGTAAAATATGAAAAGATTGTCGAGAAATTGGCCTCTCCAGCTCGTTAAAGTGATTGGAAGTGCCATCCCTCCTCTAGATTTTGATCTTTTTGGACCTGAGGGATCATTAGACAAAAAGATCGAGTGCTTGTCTTATTTGGCTCGTTAAAAATATCGAAAATTCATCCCTTTCATATTATTTTATTTTATACTTTTCTGGACTGAAGGGATTATATCATGAAAAAGGATTACTAGAGTTTCCTTTCTGTCTCTTTTCCGACTCTCTAAAATTGAAAAGGACCGAGTTATCTTTGTCGTTAAACTCGTTAAAACGATAGCGACAAACTTGTCCATGTAGACAAGAGCGAGTTTCACTGTTGCTAGGCTTGTTAAAACATAGCAATGGATTTGTCTGAAGGGAAAATTATAGAACAAGCATATGTTATCCTCCTCAAGCTTGACAAAAATAAAGAGGTATTGGTCAGCAATGACTGGGGAAAAATTGGGAAGAAAACTTGAAGAAACTTTATTGGTAGCAGGTCGCCCTTGAACATGACACTTTCACTCCATCACCATGATAGAGTCGGGTTGGGTTATTCCTTTCACCAGTCATATCACCATTGGTCCTCCGTACCATCCATTTTGGGCTTAATGCTACCAATCCATTTCAGTGTCACCGATGTGTTCAAGAGAAGTCGCTCAGAAGATTCACCAACCCAGCTTATGTCTCATCCGCTGCAACACCTTCACGCTTCATTCTTTCATGACCACCACCCTAAACCTTGTATCATCAGATCGTTTTCACCTCCACAAAATCATTTTCTCCGTTCCACGTCGTAGATGTGGGATTCATTAAGGCCCTCCTATGACAGGTCACTTCTTGTCAACATCAGCTCATTATCCAAGAAGTCGACTTAGGAACAACCCTTTCAGTACTTTGAAGCTTGAATGCCTCAATGGTAAGTTTCTTACTTCCGGCGACAAGCTTACATCAATGGCCTTCGACCGGAAGATTTTACGTGGTCTTCGACATCGACTCATGTATTCGCACCACGTGAACTGTACTACCGTACCTTGAGGGTCATTATCATTATCGATGATTCCTCTCGCTCTTGTTAACAACTTACATCATTGGCTGGTAATCAGGCGATGTCTTTCCATGTTCAACATTAGAACATCCTTTCACATGGATCGACTTGTACTTCGGGCGAAGATTGAACGAGTTTGAAGACCCCGGATCTAGTTTCATCCATCCAGACTGCGATATATTCAGGAAAACAAAGACATCAAAAGTACATCATAGCTGCATAGATAATCATCCAAGCTAAGGGATGATGGCTCTACCAGAATCATCAGTCTGCCACACAGACAGTTGTCTGTCCTATGTACATAAAAATGAATTTATAAAGTTGAGCATGGGAATGCCCGCCTCAGCTAGATCATGAAAATATTATGAAGATAATGTACTGTATTGTATCTTATTACAGGTCATCGTCCAGTTCGAAAAACCTTGGATCCCCATGATAAAGAATTTCACCCGACATCAGAAGATTTATGACCTCATGCTTTAGGGGGCAACTGTTATAGACATATTTGGGCACTGCAACCCCAATCTCATATGTCCATAAACCAAGGGCTTCTAAACCCCTAAAAGTGTTGTTTCATACCCTAAAGGAACAAGATCAGTTGATTACATCATCTCCCAGAAGTTCTCCCTGAAAAACTACTCAGAACTAGTCAAAACTGGACCATACAGACTACTCAGTGCTAAGGGTGTGATGCATCTCACCTGCTACATGAAAAAAGTGTGATGCATACTAAAAATCCCTTCTATAGGGTGCAATGAGCGAGAGCAGACAAATGGCAGAGGCAGTTGGCTAGGTGGAAACCCGAAGAATCTTTTAGAAACTGCCCATTTGACACTTGCCTCTCTGAATTTGCCTAGGGATGAGTAAGAGATCATGAAATCTCCAAGTGGAACCAAGAACTATCATAGAGATGACACTATTCAAAATCCCAGAAGCTGACTCACCCACCTGCAAATATCTATATATGGATCCCTCATCCTAGAGATCCAGAGGCTGGAACTTTGTATTTTGTAAGGACGTGTTGTTGGTTTCTCTATGCAATATTGTATTGTTGGGTGATCTAGATTTTCATGAGGTGAAGAGGGATTTCATGCTGGGAGGATGGCGTTAGGTCAGACCAATGGGTTTTAATCGTCTCTTCTACTACTTCTATCAATAAATCTATTTGAGTTTTCCTCCATATTCTTGTATATCTTTGAATCTTGTATTGATATATGCATTTGTATGGTTAATATACATCTGATCCTATATTGTTTATGGTTATAGATCTCTATGCTTTGATGGTATTATGCTGCTTTGACTCTACAGGTGTTCTTTGAAGCGGGACAAGTAAGGAAGGAGTGGCGAAGCTCTGTCAAAGGAGGGAGGAAAAAGTCAAGGAGCCAAGCGAAAGACTGAGGTTGGTACTCTCTGCTTCTCTCTAATCTATCTCTCATAAAGGAAAACACAAGTAACTTTAGTTTGTTTGTTTCTAAGATAGCTACCCGTCTTAGTGGGACTAGCAGCTCTGAATGGACACTAATTTTCCCGATAACACATGGGCCAATCCTGGAGCTGTAAGAATGCCTACACCTTTATCTCAATTACCAGCTCATCCTGAGAAATGGTTGCCCAAATTCAATTCTGACAATGGCCTATTAGCCGAAGAACACATAAATAATTTTATGTTATCTGTCAATTTGAATGTGGTAACAGAAGAGGATGCAGTTGTAATATTATTCCCCTATACTTTACAAGGAGCAGTAGGATCATGGTATTTTTCATTACCATCTGGCTCCATAAATAACTACGATACATTTCAAGATTAGCTTTTGACAAAATTTGGGGATGATAGGTCTACAGCAACCTTAATAAATGACCTCTCCAATTTGAAAGCTGAACCAAAGGAGCCAATTAAGGACTTCAATTCTCGCTTTAATAAATTATTGAACAAAATACCAGCAGCATCTAAGCCTAGCAATGAAGTCCAAAATGAATGGTATATTTCTGCTTTAGCTTCAAATTCAACCATCTTTGTAGACAGAGCTGCTAAGCCAACCTTAGCAGAAAACATGAGAGAGGAAATAGCTGTCGAGAAGCGTATCCTAGCTGTAGAAAAGAAAAATGTTGTAGAGGAAAGGAAGTCTAAAAAAGTGTCTTTTAGAGATGATTCTAAGAAGAAACAATCGAAGGACCCTTTCGACCTGGAAGGGTTGCAAAAAGTTTTGAAGACCATGTCTAATGAAATGGTAGATATAAAGAAACAAGTAGCAGAAACCTCTTCCAAGAAACCTTTTAGACCCTATAAAAGAAATCCTTCAACCAATCCAAAACCTCCAAATTCTATAACAAACGTTGAATCAGAAGGAGAAGAGGAAGAAGTTTCAAATGAGGAACAAACCGACGATGAAGAAATCATAGAACTACAAGGAATGTGGGACTTCATTCTTCCAAACGAGGAAGATTAAGAAGCCTTACCTATTGCTACTAGAAGTAGAAATCAACTTGACCCTCCACAGTCTAGTACAAAACAAAAGAACCCAATTCCACCTCCCAAGGATAAAATCATAGGTAAAAAATCCTCACCAAAGTCTACTCAGACAAACCCAATTCAATCTGATTTGACATCTTCTACTAAAACACTTATCATCTCAGATGAAACGGAATACAACATTGTTGAAAATATGAAGAAAACTAGAGAAAACATTACTCTTCATGACCTCAGTAAGTTAAAACTTCAACAGAAATTACTTTTGAAAGAACTCAATGCAGTACCTACTACTCCTCTTCCTGTTGCTATGATCTCGCAAGCAGCTCATGAAATGGGAAGACCTCCAACTAGCATCTCAAATAAAATTGACCCAACTGATATTGCTTTGATTGGCAGAAGATCCAAATCCCATACTCCGCCATTTCTCCTTACTTTTGAGGTTTTCAATAAAAAATTTCACAACTGTCTAGTTGATTCTGGTGCATCATCTAATATTTTACCTAAGACAGTTTGTGCTAAGTTAAATGTTCAGCCTCAGAAATCTGCAGTACGAATAGTACAGCTAGATCGGTCTCAAGTCGAAGTAGTCGGAGAACTTAATCAAGTAACCATAAGACTTTCATCAAACCCAAAGGTGTGTCAAGTCATTGATATACTGGTGGCTGACATTCCTGAATTTTATGGCCTAATCCTCAGTAGGGATTGGTCAGAAAAGCTTCACGGTTACTTTGCAACCGACTGGTCTCATATGTGGCTCCCCTACAATGGCAAACCAAATCAGATTAAAGTTGAACGAGAGAAACATCAAAAGTATATAGTAATAGAGTTAGAAGGAGAAAATGAGCTTGTAGCGTATACCAACAACATAATCGGAAATTATTCTGTTGAGTCATTCCTAGGAAATTTCAATGCTCATCCTTCACCTTTTTTGGAAAATTTCATTTTATCTCAAATAGAAAATTTTTCTCAAACTGACACGTCTAGATGCATTAATTATATAGATAAACCTGTAAATAAAACCTTGTTTTGGAAATTATTTTTCGATGGTTCTAAATCTAATGATGGAGCAGGAGCAGGTTGCATATTAGTTAGTCCTAAAGGAGAGAAAACCATGTTAGCATGTAGGCTTCAATTCGATTGCACAAACAACACCGCTGAATATGAAGCATTAGTTCAAGGGTTATACAAAGAAATCAGACTTAATGTCAAATACCTTCAAGTATTTGGAGACTTTGAGATTTTCATTAGACAAATAAGGAATACTATAAACTATTTGTTGAGCCATTTGAAACACTATCAATCCTTAGTACAAGACCTAACTTCACACTTTACAGCATTTAATATTTCATCTATTCCAAGACTCCAAAATGCTAGCGTTGATCTTCTTGCTAATGTAGCTTCCAAGCTTATTCCATCAGAGGACTACAGGCCAGATAGATTCTCGATTGAATTAATTTTTAGACCCTCTACTCCTGATAACATTACCAACTAGAGGGTTTTCAACAATGACCCTGATATTGTGAATTTTCTTACTTCAGAAGGTTCTTACGATGGTCAGATAATTGACAAAGATCAACATGACAAACAACTCGAACAAGAAAATAACAAAAACGCTACACCAAAATCCGTAGTCAAATTAGAGGACCTATATGACTTAAAAGACAGATTTAAACGATCTACCAATTCAAAACTCTATAGTTCAACTCTGAGATACGAATTAATCAATCTAGGGACAGACATGAAACCACAAAACATCAACTTAGGTCTTGGCCTGACATCTGAAGAGAAATCAGCTTTTATTCAATTGTCGAAACAATGCAAGAGTGTCTTCACCTGGAATTACAATGATCTTAAAACCTATGACACTTCAATTATATAGCATACAATTCGTATGATCTCTGATGAAAAACCTATTCAGCAGAAGTTAAGGAAGATACATCCTAATTTGGAAAGCCAGATTAAATCTGAGTTAAACAAATTATTAAGAGCTAAGATTATTTTCCCGTCAGACACTCCAGATGGGTCTCCAATCTCGTCCCAGTCAGAAAGAAAAATGGTGATATTCGTATTTGTATAGACTTTCGCAACCTCAATGAGGCTTTCCAAAAGGATAATTTTCCATTGCCTCCCATGGAACAGATATTACAATCAATCGCGGAGTCTGAGTTAATGTCCTTTTTAGACAGCTTTTCAGGGTATAATAAAATCTTAGTCCATCCGGATGATCAATTGAAAACTACGTTTAGGACAAAATGGGGCACTTGTGCTTATCAAAATATGTCATTTGGGCTAATCAATGCTGGTGCCATGTTTCAAAGAGCCATGGAAATTGCGTTTAAAGGAGTAGTAAACAGGTCAGTGGTGTTAGGATATTCCGACACATAGGAAATAGTTAAGTTCAACTTGGTCTAGTATAGAGTTAGGTAAAGTGTGTTTCTTTACCGTTGTACATTTTTGTAACTTACAATCCGACGGTCACGATATGTAGTGATCTGACGGTTCACTCTCTCCTCGGTATTACTGACACTTGATCCGTGGCTTGACACCCAATTGGTCCATGAGTTCTATTTAAAGCGCATGGAGGGTCATTGTTCGGGTAATCCGTGCATGAGAGAAGCTTATGTAAATTTTCATTCTTTGATTAATAAATTGCCTGTAGTAGCCACGTTGGCGCAGGCCGTGGACTGTTTCCCTCTTTGAGGGTTTTAACCACGTCAAAAATACTGGTGTATTGATCTGTGATCTGGTTGTGAGCGGTGTCCTTTTGGTGTTCTTTCTGAGGAACTTACCCTGTAAATTCCTACATGGTATCGGAGCTATTTGAGGGCCGCGTCCGTTGGTGATCCAAATCTGAAGCCGGTAGAACTGCATCCGACTGCCGTTTCCTAAGATATGTTGTTTCTGACTGCTTTTGGGCCGAGAGGACTGCTCTGTTGTGTTCGGAGCATCTTTTCCAGTGAGGAACCCCTTTCGTTTCACGCGAAAAGGTTTCCGGTAGCCCTAGTTGCGTCATTTTTCAGATCGGGAGGTATATAGTGTTTATTTGCAGTTTACTGTTATTTTCTCTCTGCTTATTTCAGTTTCGGTTTATTTAGCTTTTTTTTAACCGGATCTATACCTTTCATTTCTGCGTATGCTCTTTGCCCTGCGACTCTGTGCAATCTGGGCAAATCAGAAATAGAAAGGAAGGATTTTTGTCATGCGTATGCTCTTTTCCCTGCACCTTAGTGTGATCTCGGAAAATCAGAAACATTGAGAAAAATATTTAGTTTTTCGGCTAAAGCTAACTTTGAGCCGCAAGGTTCATTTTTTAAAATATCTAGTTTTTTGGCTAAAGCTAACTTCGAGCCATAAGGTTCGTTTTCTTTGCATGTCCGTGTTGGGTTTTTTGTTTTGTGTTTTGTAGGGAAAAAGAGCTTTCTCAAGGCAAGCACGCAAACCAAGGCACCCCCCCCCCTCTCTCTCTCTCTCTCTCTCAAATTTTTTGTATAGATCAATTGGTTCAAAGCTATTTTAAGAGAGTAGAGGTCTTGGGTTCAAGTCTCCATTTTGTGGGGGCGGATTATTTCATTCCCGCACATTCGCGCACTTTGCCGGCAACTTCAACAAATTTTTTTCAAAAAGCCATAACTTCTTCATCCGGAAGCCTTTTTCAGAGCCGTTTTTTTTAAAACAGCCTAATTTTTCGAGATCTATCCATTTGAACACTTACTTTCAGCATCTTCAGCTTCAGTTTTTTTTTTTAAATGGAAAGTCCATGCCAAGTCATTCTTGACAACACTAACTACTTTCAATGGATATCCTACATGGAAGATTTACTTAGAAGTAAAGGTCTCTACAGAATAGCCACAGACCAAGAGAAGAAACCAAAAGATGAAGACAAGGCTGCAAAATGGGAAAATAGACAAGATCAAGCACGTGGTTTCATAGGGATGTCTATTTCTCCTGATCTTAAATTCCATATTGCAGAACTTGAAACTCCTCATGAAGCATTGGAACAAATCACTAAAGTTTTTGGGATTAAAAATGAAATTAGAGCCCATCAACTTGAAAATGAGTTGCTTACATTGGATCCTAATAATTTTTCTTGCATTGAAGATTTCTTGTCCAAATTCAAGACCCTTAGATATCTCTTGGAAGGTGTTAAGGTTAAGAAAGAAGATAGTAACCTTATTTATTCCATCCTTACTAAGTTGGGACCAGCCTACTCTGTATTTGTTTCCACCTTCCATTCTACAAGGGAAGCTTTCATTTGTCAAGGAAAAGACTACAAGGCCCCTTCCTTTGACTCTTTTTGTGATTCTTTAATAAGAGAACAAGAAAAACTCTTACACCTTGGTCTTCTTAATCTTGGAAACTCTTCCAAGAAAGCGTTAGCCGCCCAGCAGCAACCAAATTCAAAGAATCCTAAGAAGTCATATCCTAAAAAGAATGGTCCTAAACCAAACAAGGGTCCTAAGCAAACTCACCCTCAAATTGAAAGATCATTTCAGCAAAATGATAAGACCAATAAAAACAAATGGAAGAAGACTGATAGACATTGTAACTTTTGTAATCGAGATGGCCACTTAGAATCTAAATGCTTTAAGAAGATGGAAGCCTTGGAAGCCGCAATGAAGAAACATAACATCCATGTGGAGCATTCTTCAACTTCAACTTCATCTTCAGGAATGGCACTTTCTGCATGTCGTTGTCAATCATCTCAGTCTGGTTATGCATTAAATGTATCTTCTTCTTCTCATTCTCATGAGTGGCTCATTGATTCTGGAGCCTCTTATCACATGGCCAAAAACAAAGCCATGTTTTCTTCTTTAAATGATTGTAACACCAAAAATATATATGTTGGTGATGATAGATCTCTTAATGTTGTAGGGACTGGAACTGTTCATCTAGACAATGGTCAGTTTAATGATGTATTATGTGTTCCAACCTTATCCTGCAACCTTCTATCTGTATATCAGATAACTCATTCAGGTGAAGGTAAAATTGTTGAATTTTCACCTCATGATGTTGTAATCAAGGATCTAAGAGATCCTAAACAGATTCTAGCTACTGGTATTGCTGATGATTCCACAAGGTTGTATAAGTTTCACAACTTTGGGTCATCAAATCTTCCCTCAGTATTTGTTGCTCATAATGATGAAGTGAGCAAACTTTGGCATGAGCGATTTGGTCACTTAAACTATCGCTCCCTTCAGCATCTATGTAAAGAAAACATGGTGACAAGTCTTCCTATGGTATCTTGCAGAGATGGTATTTGTTCCGGATGTGTACTCGGAAAACATCATCGGGACAGTTTTGAAAAACGTGCCTCTTGGCACGCCTAAGCCCCTTTACAGCTTGTGCACAGTGATTTATGTGGTCCACTTCATGTTGCTTCATTCTCTGGCTGCAAGTATTTCTTAACTTTCATTGATGATTTCTCCAGACGCACTTGGGTATACTTCTTAAAACTCAAGAGCGAAGTATTTAACACTTTTTTGGCCTTTAAAGCCTTTGTTGAAAAACAATCTGGACATCAAATTCTTAAGCTAAGAACTGATAATGGTGGAGAATATGTTAAAAACACCTTCATCAACTTTTGCACCGAAAATGGAATTCAAATGCAACATACTGTTCCATACACTCCACAACAAAATGGTGTAGCTGAAAGGAAAAATCGCACCTTAAAGGAAATGGCTAATTGTATGCTGCAATCTAAAGGACTCAGTCTTAGTTTTTGGGCCGAAGCAATTAATTGTGCAAATTATATAATAAATCGCACTCCTACTAAGGTTCTAAAGAATATCACTCCAGAAGAAGCTTGGAGTTCCATTAAACCAGATGTAAGTCACTTTCGTGTTTTTGGAAGTGAAGCATGGGCCCATATTCCAGATGAAAAGCATAAAGCTTTACAACCTAAGAGTGAGAAATGTACTTTTGTTGGATATTCTGAAGATGTAAAAGGTTATAGACTTATTCCATTTAAGTCCAAAAATGTTATCATTAGAAGAGATGTAAAATTTGATGAAAATAAATCAGCCTGCGAGCCTAGTCCAGCGGATGTGCCACCTCTTCCTATCTCTTCTACTTTTGAAAAAATTTCTTCTTCAGATGATGAAAGTGAGGATGATAATCCTCCCCCACCTTCTCAGGATCCTCAACTTCCAAGATGGGTCCGTGCTACTCGGGATGCAGCAGGTGATCTTGTCGGTGATCCTACAGATCAGCGACGTACACGTTCTCAGTTTGAAAGAGCCTCTTCTTTACTGGCTCAAGCTCCAGTAAATCATGATCCTGACACTTTTGCAGAAGCTTCAGGCCATCCACATTGGGAAGCAGCTATGAATGAAGAATATCATTCATTATTGGCAAATGATACATGGGATCTTGTTCCTCTACCAAAGGGACGCAAACTTGTTAGATGTAAATGGGTTTACAGAACCAAGTATGGACCAGATGGGAAAGTTGATAAACATAAAGCTCATCTTGTTGCTAAGGGCTTTTCACAGGTTGAAGGCATTGACTACACTGAAACCTTCTCCCCTGTTGCCAAAATGAACTCTATCTGCCTTGTTCTTTCCCTTGCTGCCTCTTTAAAATGGGAAGTCCATCAGATGGATGTTAAATCTGCCTTCTTGCATGGGGACTTGCATGAAGAAATCTATATGGAACAACCCATTGGCTTCATCCAAACAGACTCCAGCCTTGTATGTCGACTTAAGAAATCTCTTTATGGTCTCAAGCAAGCTCCTCGGGCTTGGTATGCCAAAATGGATAGCTTTCTTTTAGAATCTGGCTTCTCTAGGTGTTATTCTGACAATACTGTCTACACCAAGAAAGTGGGCAACTCTCTTATCATCCTTGTTCTTTATGTTGATGATCTTATTCTTACTGGTAGTGATCCCAACCTTATAAACCATGTGAAGTCCAGCCTTAAAAAGAAATTTGAAATGACAGACTTAGGACACTTACACTATTTTCTCGGTCTTCAAGTCTTGCAATCCAAGGAGGGTATTTCCCTTTCCCAATCCAAGTATGCTTGTGATATTCTTCGTCATTTTGACATGGAAGACTGTAAGCCAGCCCCTTCTCCCTTTCTGTCTGGAGTCAAACTTTCAGTCTCTTGTACTTCTCCTGAAGTTGATGCTACCTTATACCGTCAACTTGTAGGAAAACTCTTGTATTTAACCCATACTCGTCCTGACCTTTCCTTTGTTGTTGGCCTTGTTGCTCGTTTTATGCAAAACCCCCGTGAAAGTCATTGGAAAGCAGCTAAAAGAATACTTCGTTATGTTCGAGGTATAGTACAGTTTGGGATTCATTACAGTGCCAAAGCAGCTCCTCTATTAGTTGGTTTCACTGATTCTGATAGGGCTGGTGACCCTGATGATCGGAAGTCTACTGCCGGTTATGTCTTCACTCTTGGTTCAGGACCTATTACATGGGCTTGTAAGAAACAGGCTGCCATTTCTCTTTCGTCGGCAGAAGCAGAGTATCGTGGTGCCGTGGAAGCTAGTAAGGAAGCCTTGTGGCTTCGTCAGATCCTATCAGAGTTTGGCTTTGAGCAGCAACATCCAACCACACTTTGGTGTGATAATCAAAGTGCCATTCAGCTATGCAAAGATCCAGTCCAGCATTAGCGCAGCAAACACATTGAACTACACATGCACTTCATCAGAAAGCTCATTCATGACCATGTTCTTGAAGTGCAATATTGTTCAACAGATGATCAGGTTGCAGACATCTTCACAAAGGCTCTCACAGAGGCGAAGTTCACTAAACTTCGATATATGCTTGGAGTTCAAGAAGTTGTCACTAAGGGGGGATAGGCTCTAGTGCCTCCTTCCTTCTCCTATTGTGTCATATTTGTAAATCCTTCAATCCTATCCCAAGTTGTTCTTAAGGGGGGATGTTAGGATATTCCGACACATAGGAAATAGTTAAGCTCAACTTGGTCTAGTATAGAGTTAGGTATAGAGTTAGGTAAAGTGTGTTTCTTTACCGTTGTACATTTTGTAACTTACAATCCGACGGTCACGATATGTAGTGATCCGACGGTTCACTCTCTCTTCGGTATTACCGACACTTGATTCGTGGCTTGACACCCGATTGGTCCATGAGTTCTATTTAAAGCGCATGGAGGGTCATTGTTCGGGTAATCCGTGCATGAGAGAAGCTTATGTAAATTTTTATTCTTTGATTAATAAATTGCCTGTAGTAGCCACGTTGGCGCAGGCCGTGGACTATTTCCCTCTTTGAGGGTTTTAACCACGTCAAAAATACTGGTGTATTGATCTGTGATCTGGTTGTGAGCGGTGTCCTTTTGGTGTTCTTTCTGAGGAACTTACCCTGTAAATTCCTACAAGTGGTAATCTATTTAGATGATATAACGGTATATTCTAAAAAACGTAGTAGTCATCTCAAATGCTTGAAATAGATCTTTCAACGATGTCAAAAATATGGAATCTCGCTTAACCCCAAAAAATCCTTTTTTTGCATTAAGTGAAGGAAAACTTCTTGGATTCATAGTATCTAAGTCAGGAATCCATATTGACCCAGATAGAATCAAGGAAATTTCTGAGATATATTTACCCCATAATAAGAAAGCAATTCCGTCTTTCCTTGATCATATCAACTTTGTTAAGGGATTTGTCCCTGACTTCTCAAGAATTGTGTCACCTCTCCAAGCCATGATAAAGAAAAATTCTCTCTTCAAATGGGGTCATTCGGAACATGAAGCATTCAGCTTGATAAAACAAGGAATTATAAATGCCCCATCTTTAGCAATGCTGAATTTTTCGAATCCCTTTACTCTATATACATTCGCCTCTGAGAAATCATATGCTACCACACTTACACAAGTGAATCAAGAGAAAGCCAAAGCTCCAACTGCTTTCTTTAGTTCAAATCTACAAGGAGCTGAATTAAAATACTCTAATGTTGAGAAACAAGCTTATGTTGTTTTCAAAGCAGTTAAATACTTCAGACCTTTCCTTCTCAAGTCTCACACCAAAATAATAGTATTGTTCTCAGCAGTAAAAAATATTTTGGTACAAAAAGACATGGGTGAAAATAGAGCAAATTGGGTCACAACCCTGGAAGAATATGATGCTAAAATTAGACCCGAAAATATCGTAAAAGGTCAAGGTTTTGCAGGTTGTTGGCAGGAGCATCGAACATATCAGAGTTGCAGTCTTCAAATAGTGAAGTACAACTTTACGAGGTAATCCTAAACGAATCTAAATAAAGATATGCTGATATCATTTTCTATTTAAAAAATGGATATGCTCCTTCACATTTGAATTACACCAAGAAAAGAGCCCTGAGGCTAAAAGCTAAACAATATCAAATCATTAATGATGTACTGTTTAGAATGAATTACGATTTTTTTCTCCTTAGATGCCTTGAGAAATCTGAAGTAGAAAAAGTATTGCAGGAACTCCATGATGGACCAGCAGGCGGACACTATGCAGGAGATGCAACAGCTCACAAAATCCTGTGTGTTGGCTACTACTAGCCAACTCTATTTAAAGATGCACACAGTTACGTAAGGAAATGTAAAATTTTCCAAACTGTTGTTGGAAGACAAAAGAAACCATCGTTGCCATTACAACTGGTCAACATTGATCAACCATTTGAACAATGGGGATTAGATATAATAGGTGAGATCATTCCTCACTCTTCTAAGCAGCATAAATACATCCTTACAGCTACTGACTACTTTACAAAATGGGTAGAAGTGGTTCCACTGAAGACAGCCAACTCTAAGAATATCATTGAATTTATAGATCAATTTATCATCACCAGGTTTGGCTTACCTTCTGCCTTAATGTTTGATAATGCATCCTATTTCTCAGGCAATTCCATGATAGAATTCGCTCTCAAAAGAGGTTTCAAACTCAAATATTCTGCTAATTATTATCCACAAGGAAATGGATTAGCTGAATCAACAAAAAAATCCTTATTATAATTATTAAATGAACCATTGATCAAAATCAAAGAAATTGGCATAAGTCTTTAATGAACGCTCTTTGGGCAGACAGGATAACTCAGAAAACCTCCATTGGCACTTCTCCTTTTAATTTAGTTTATGGGAAAGAAGTAGTCTTACCAACAAATCTAGTTATTCCTTCACTGGCCTTAGTTCAATTCATTGAAGAAACGCCTTCCTCATCCATGCAATTAAGACAATTACAAATTCTTAAACTTGAAGAGGAACGAGAAAAGGCAAAAATTACCCACGCGCATCATCAACAATTAGTGAAAGCCTCTTTTGATTCAAACTTAGTATCTAGAAAAGATTTTCAACTTGGAGACTTAGTATTAAAATGGGATAAAGCCCATGAAGAGAAAGGAAAGCATACTAAATTCCAACGGATGTGGCTTGGACCATTCCAGATTGTCAAACTCATTGGCCCATCAACTTTCATGTTACAGGATTTAGCAGGGAAGAGGGAATCTTTACCTGTTAATGGACAGATCCTAAAGAAATATTTTCCATAGAAGATGATCTCTTCTATTTTTCTATAAATTATAGTTTTAGTTTAGATTTCTTTTGATAATAAAACAAGTTGAGAATGTTCACTTTTGGTTTCATGAAAAGAATAGTTTCTCATTTCAACTTTCATTTTTCGCTTGTATGATTAGAAGTGGTTATGAAAATATTTCTCCATTTATGAAACATATGGTTAATTGCTATTATTTAAAAAAAATTGCCTGTTCTTCTATTTCAATTACCTGAGTTTTGGTTAGAATCAACCTTAGGAAGAAATTTTCCTTACATTAGTCACAAAAGGTATCAATAACCAAAACAAAGACTCTCTGCGGAAAAGCTATTTTTAAACTCTACAATTGTCATCCAGGAAAATTCTTAAGGAACCAATGACTCCCCCCCACTCAAGAAGTTTGCAAGATTCAAGGAGTAATCCAATTATACACTTTAAAACTTAAAGAATAAGAGGTCTCATCAAGAGTCGGCTTATCATGATCATAAAGATTATAACTAACTGACATTGCCATACTGAATATCAAAACAGGGTAATGGCTCGAGATTGTTTCAATAAAAAGACAAGGGTTCTCATCAAGAGCCAGCTTGTTCAGTTAAGTTATAAATCAAGTGAATGACACTGTCAATTTTGGCCACCAAACCAAGACATTGTTCTTTAAGGAATAAAAGAGAAATAAGAAAATAAAAAAGTAATAAGTATATATGAAGATTTATCTTTGAAAATTGCATTCTTCTCAAAGTGGGACACTGGATCATTGCTGGGTAATAGGTAACCCTGTCGAGGCTATGAACGCCTGTTGGCAGCAGAGGCTCTACCTACGACAAATGAGTACACCAAAACTGATCTAACAAGATTCTTTTGTTTTATCTTTACAACCTAGTAATGACTGATGTGAGTAAAAGGACTAACCCTAAGAAGAAGATAATTAGAATAAAGATAGTTAGAATGAAATGTTGTTATTAAGAAATAGCACTATTTACCTTATATATTAGACAATGTAGTTTCATTTTCAAAATCATCTCTGTTTTGGAACTTTTAGAAAATTCAAACAAACCTCAGAGATAACTGGTTCTTCCAAGTGAATCGCCAATTGTTGTGCTTATCAACAACCCCCCCATGTATTAGTGTTAGTAATAACATTAATAAATGGGGACTCTTCCAAAAAATCAATCCTAGTATATAGCCTTCCTTTTTATTTTTAGAATAAAATAGCATATGAAAGCGGAACTTGCTAAATCATAAAAAATTAACCTTTTCATACTTTAAGCATTTAAAACTTCATAAATGATGAATTCTTTAAATAAGCACCATATGATCAAAAAGCTTAAGAATAACTTTATACGTGGAAAGTCTTGAATATTAAAATAAACCTTGAAAAAGACTCGCTTTTAAGACTATTCTCGAATCACAAAAACGATCGCGACAGACTTTCCTTATAAAATTTATCTCATATCCGCGAAATGTGAAATCTTAAAAGACTCTTACAATCTTCTCACATCGCAGTTTCAATCATGCGGCGCTAATCGATAAAACATATGTAGACACTGTGAAATGCGATGGCATATCACATATCGCATCAACTCCTATGACGGTAAGTCTTAACGAAAACAAGTTTTTGTGATATAGTGATCTGCGATATTGTGAAATCAAATCGCAAAATCACTTTTATCGCAACTCAAAGGGCTCACAGTTCTAGGAAAGTACTTCCCAACTTTCGATGTGAAGTTATGAACATTAATTCAAAGTGTAACAGTTCATTAGTGAACATTTATTAAAACGATTATGATTAGTTGTGAAAAGCCATTTGATGCAAGTTGATATCTTTTAAAGTGATTTAGAATTAAAGATCCTCCGACACCTTATTTCTGTCCTTCTATTGCTTATTGTTGCATTCACTAGCATTTTTATCCTATTTTGTTTTCTGCTTGCAACTTTCAGGAAAAATACACAAAGCAGAATATCTGAAGAAATGGTGAAGAAAGGAAAGACACCCGCTTCTGAGAAGACAGAAATGACACCACTTGTAATTGAGATGTCGGGACATCCACATGGGAAACCATGTATCACCTGTTAGAAGAAGAACAACCGAGAATTATGGAAATAAAATTACAGTTGATGGATGCGGTTCTTCTGATGCTTCTCTAACTGAACTTGCATGTTCATTCTTGCACCGCATTGCTGCAAGACCAAAGATACTCCCTTATACTGACATGGTTAAGTGGATTATAAATTATGCGGATATCTCAGATAGAGAATTCAAGACAGCAAGCAAAGAAGTCATAAGGTCATTTACTCTAGACAACCTAAGACTCATGTATCATATGCCAGAGCCACATGCTGTCTACAACAGACAGTTCGTTGAGAAGTTCACCAAGGAAAATGAAGACTTGGCAGAATGCACAAAAAATTGGTCAAACAATGAAGAAATAATCAAGAAAGATAAAAACAGTATGTATGCCACTGGTTCTCTTAGTTCCCTATCTGTTATGTTGCCGCTATGTTATGTAGACTATTTGGTAAACCAGACATCAACAAATTTTCGTCAGAATGGTTACCCCTAGTAGATGCAGCTGCCAATGCTACAATAATGAATTGGGCTCAAATCTTGTCAGATAACTTAGCCACTACAATTTTAGAATACAGGAGGAAAAGGAGTATTGCTTCGATGGTTTACCCTCCATTTTTTATGAGTGCTTATGTTATGGACGCTATTTGTTTTGGTTTCAAATTCCCTATTATGGGATGTAAGTGGACTGCTCAAAATACACTTCCCATTCAGATATATCACAAAGTCATGTGGGAATCAAATTTCGTTCCACATTTTTTCAAAATTTGTCACGAAGTTATGCTCCCGATCCACAAGAACATTTTCAACTGAGATGCCCCAAGGTTTTCAAAAGAAGTCGAGGTAGATATTCTCCCCATAGCCAGATGGTTCGGGGAATAATTATTCTCATATATCAAGGTATTTGGTAGTATTGGCTTGCCCCATGTTCTACCTTTTTATGTCCCAGACAAACTGATGGCTAGAGAAATAGCCTACCAAACATGCGGTGAAGGAGGGATAAGCAAGATTCTGAAAGACTCCAAGAGGGGCATTTGGCCCCAATTTCCTCTAACACGTGGAGTATTTGCATTGCATGACTTAGGACATGCTTTTAGAGAAGTTGATAATATTTATCTTTGCAACTACCCAAGTTCCCAGGAAGGCAATATGATCCCTCTAGCATTGTAAAGGATTTTACCACAATGGTTAAAATAAGGGTATTTACCCATGAAAAAGATCCCTTTGATGATTTTTTTCTACAGAAAAAACACATTCAAAGAAGTGTGGCACATGGCACAAATGCTTTTTGACCAAGAAGATCTACAAACTTTTGATAGCTATAAAAGAGAGAGGTTATCTAAGGTCCCATTGGACTAATTAATCATTGAGCTAGAAAGAGAGCCTACACCCAGTGTAAGCATAAGTGGAGATTCAAAAGAGAAATCCAAAACATGTTCTGAAAATGAATTCGCAAAATAATCTGGTGATAAATCTAAAAGAACATCAGAAAACGAACCTAGCAAGGGCGAACAATCAATAAAAGATGCAGCCCAATCCCTAGCAAAGTCTGATCAATAGACACCATTTATAAAGCAAGTCAAATTTTCAACTCCCCTTACAGAGCAAACAAATCCGCCTATAATTGATTTAGAGGAATAATGGGAAAATTTCAATAAAATACTCAACACAGAGGAACATAATACAAAACCACCAAAAAATCCACAAGAGACGACCACAGAAATAGTAAGAGAAAGAGTTGTTAATACTCAGGAAATAGAGCATATTCCCATTGCTCCCACATCCGAGATTGTATTAAGAATAGAGGAAACTCCTCCTCTAGATGTATTTTATAGCCCTCAACATAAAGTCGTCATTAGAAGACAAAGAAAGAAAAGAAAGTTGGATTCTGTACTAGCTCCTCAGGATGAACCTCTGGATGTTCTTTGGAAAGACCCACCTACAGACCCTTCAGCAAATCTCACCAGACTCTCACAAGTTGCAGGCGCGTATGCCTCAGCAAACATTGATAAAGCAGCAAAGGTACAACTGCTGCTTAAAGAAAAATAAGATAGGATTTGGTTATTAGAACAACAGGTTAGCATCAACCAACAAGCAGAAATGCAGTTGGCTCAGCTTTAGCAAGAATTTCAACAAATGCAGTTGGCACATCAGAGCAGTCTAGCTAATAAAGAAGCACAGTTGCAGAACATAACAGAACTAAACAAAGATGATCCCAAAATTGAACAATTTGTCACAGAAGCACTAGGGCTCAATTCCCAGCTTTTACACCAAAAAGAATTATTATGCCAGAAGATTTCGCAATGGAATTCTCAATGTGAAATAAGCGATAACATAACAAATCAAGTTGTAGAATTACGACTTGAATATGGTTCAATTTTTAAGAAGGTTTCAGACTTCTTAAACTGGTAGACATATGAAGATGGGAAAAGAGCAGATATTGCTAAAATAGATGAATCACACAAAGAAATGTTACTTGCGAAATGGGATTCTAGAATCAGAGAAGTAGAACAGGCAATGGAGGATGCAGCAGCAACAGTAAACATTGTCATTGAATCTGTAAATGAAAATATACACAATTCTAATTTAGTGGCAGAAACCACCCCTGGCTTTCTTCCAAAAGCACAGCAACTTCAAGTGGTATGGAAATAGGCAGCAGAAGAAAGGGCAGAGGCAATTAGACAAGTAAACAAGTTGAACTAGGAAGCATACTAGCAATACCTCGTGAAACCACACAGTCAATGGATGACTCTGAAATGATTAATTACTGCCACCGAGAAAATAGTGCCAGCAATCACCAATGTCATTTTAATAGGACAATTGAAAGCTGAAGTCATCCAACCGACACTTCTAAAACCGATGCTAGATATTTGCGATCTTAAGGACCAGATGCAGGATTAGTCATATTTTATTTTTGTTTCTGTTTATTTTCACTAAATGAGGCAGGTCGTTTAGACCTCCTCATCTATTTTTTTTAATTTCTATTTTTAAGTTTCATAGATTAGTATTTAAACCCCTCTCATGCATTTAGAGAGGGGTCTAGAAATTTTATCAAAAACATTCTTCAGAACATGCACTTCTGCCCCCTTTGAGGAGGTTTTGGTAAAATTAATGGAACGAGATTTATTTTCTACTTAAGTTTAGCATCTGCTACTGAAATTGCACTTTTGCACTCTTATTTGATGTTAATTGATTTGAAGGTAGATCTATATTGCTGGAGCACATGAGTAGGACGTTTTACAAATGGTACTTCTATCTTTTAATGATTTTTACTCATGTATCAGGCAATAAATCATTTTCAGTTATTTATGTATGAAAGCTTAAACTCTTAGTTATCATTATTGCGCTTTTTTATGATGATGATTTATTCTTTATGCTGAATATATGAATGATTCTTTACACGATATATTTCTCATATCGTTTCGGCTAACTTTTTATACGAAACAATATTTATTGAATGAATTCTTTTCTTATTGTGATTGAATGATATTTATTATCAATTACTTTCAAAAATCATTTTAGATCGCATGTATAAATGTTACTCCCAGGATAGTTTTAAAGTTAGATGTTTTCTTTGATTATAATAGATGCATATGATAGTTAGAAGATAGATTAAGTTTAGAGTAAGTATTCACCCCATAAAACCAGAAAAGAAAAACATCATCCCATTAGCACAAACATTATAAATAGATTAGAAAATTGGTCCCATCATCCCCAGTCGAAGCCACTATTCCAAATAGAAAAGGAGTTGTTCTAAGGTCCGGATTGGGTGGTTATCCCCCTTGTTGAAGTCTCAATTTTTCAAGCCTTCAACAGTTTCTTAAAAGTTACAGAAGATACCTATGATTCTATTTGCAAAAACCTTAATAGGCACCCACTACTTCACCATTGCATTCTCCCTTTCATTTCACCAGGAAGTTTTCTTCTATGGTTTAGTATATTGTATTTTGTAATGCCCAGTATAATTTCTTCTCAATATTCTACAGCTTCATAAAACATTTTGATCATTAGTATCAAGCCAATTTGAGTAGTTTTTTAGATCTCCAAGATTAAAATACCATGACAAATAGAAGAGTTTGTCTCAAGGAAAATTTTTAAATAAATTTATAAAATTTGAAGTCAATGTCCTAGGCACTGGTTCCCCTTCAGCCAAGAACTGTCTCTATGGAGACAACAACTGTAATAGTACACTTACCACTACCTACCTCAGTTAGAAAATTGTGGTATACCATAGGGCATACAAGTTATTATGAGAAATTCATACAAGGGTACATCATGGTTACATCTCCTATGGAGAAGTTATTGAAGAAAAGGATAGATTTAAGCTACCATGATAGCATGAAGATTCCACTATTGTGCTTCCTCTATATTTTAGAAATGATAAAAAGCGTACTATTGTGCCCACTTCCTTAAAATTTTATTTTTATTCAACCTCATCTTCCAACTAAGAGTCTACTTCAACATCCCCAAGTCTCCTATTTTCTAGCTTTTCTATTTTTATTCTCAATTCCTCCAATTCTCTATCACAACATCTCCTCATGTTGCTCCTTCTCCACTTGGTGTCTCTCCTACAAGTTTTCTAGTGGCCTTAAACCTAATTGATCCAAGAGATCAATTTAGTGCTCAAAATTCAAAGTGTGAGACAGAGCTCAAAACCTAAATGACTGGATAGGTCTCGGTGCTCTGAATCCAATGCAACTTGTTTCACTCAAAAATGATATCGTATGCTCCCGATATCGTTTTCTGATTTAAATCTCAAATAGGTAAAATTTGGCAAAATTGACAGGTGACTGGACATTTTGGGCCCATCGTAAGCTGCCATATGGCCTCTCTTGATTGGTCTAAAAATTAAAATTTTATTGACCAATGGCTTTTCACCATTTTTCCTTTTATGATTGGCTCAGTAATTATTTTATTATATAATGGGTTGATTGTGTATTTAATGTGGACCAATGTGGGAGTGCCACGTGGGCCAAGAGGAGGCAGCCACATGACCTCCAAGGGTTGGACCAAATTTTTTTTATGGATCAGGCCAAGCAACCACCGGAGTCGAACCTGTGACCTCTGCCAAGCAACCACAAGGATCAACCAATGCACAATGCAATGTTTCTTAACCAATATATTCACGACTTATACTTAAAGTTTTACGTATTAAACATTGGAGGTTGGTGTCAGGGCTAAGCCCCAACCCTAGTCACCACACCCATACGGATCAAGGGGTGGGATTGTGGGTCAGAGCTTAGCCCCAGCCTCGTGGTCATTGCCCATGACACAAGCACTGGGAGCTATTAATCAAAGAACCGTGGCAGAGTTTTGAATAGGGGCCAACCCCCGGGTCACATGACCCTCAATGGAATCGAGAGCATAGAGGAGTTAAAGGGGGAATCCCCGAGTCATATGTGAGTCCAAATGACCACCGACAGAAGAGCAGGAGGAGCCAAGCTTAGGCACTTGAAGCGGGGGTCAACCCCAAGCCATATGGACCCCCATGTGACCAAGCCTATCAAATTTTTTGGGCACGCACATAATTTGGCACTAGCCCTTGTTATATGTGTAGTTATACGACCTCATGTCAAGCATTCAAGGACCTGGCCGGCAGGGGTGGGCAGTTAGCCCCAACCCTTGGGCACGTGACCCCCTACGAATGAAATTTTCAAAACTTTAGGGTTAATGGACAGTTTAACTATCTGGAAAATTCACCCTTTGGGCGAGATTGTAGACCAGATTTTCGCGTCGGTTCTGAGTTTTGGGTGCTCAAGCCATATTTGGGTCGAATTGTAAGATGACTAGCCATAAAATTTGGGAAAAACTTGTGACAGGCATAACGTTCTCAATTTTTGGCCAAATGAGGTGCAGAAAGAACTCAACTGGGGGTTTTTGACAGTTCTGGATCCATTGGAAACATTTATTTTTCATTATGAGCATTTTAAATCCATGAAAACACACTTTTTAGCACTTAATGAATGATGCCTAGCATTGGAAGTTGGACCAGGAGATGTAGCCCAGGAGAGGGGTGAACTCCTTTATCATGTTTTGTTGTTATGTGTTCCTGAAATGATTTATTTCCTTTGTTTGGTTGTTAATTGTGTTTAAAAATCACTTTTTTATGTGTTTAGTAACTTGATCCATTACCCAAAACACATATAAAATTTCACTTTTAGTTTGTATATCACCTTCAGTTTCAATTACAGATCATTTTGGTATTAGAGCATCAAGTTATTATGAAGGTTTGATTTTGTTTAGAAGCGTTTTTCTTATTCTTACAAGGTTGAAGTTTAAAAGAGGAGAAGGAGAACATATGGAGACAAGATCTCAAATTGTTCGAAGGAGAACAAACACACTTCAAGCCTCAATAGTGATGTCACATGAAGAAAGTGCCGAAGGAATGTTTGAAGATGAAAGAAATTTAAAAATATAATTCTTTGAGATGTCTCAAATGGTAAAGGTTGTTTATGATGAGATAATGCAAGGTTGTATGGAGAGAGGTCAAAACCTCCAAAAGGAGATGGAGGAAAAGGAGACAAGCCTCCAAAAGGGAATGGAGGGAATGGTGACAAACCACCACCTTCACCTCCATCATCCTCATCTTCTACTTCTTCTACCCTTTCACTAACATCTCCAAATTCTCCAAAGGGACATGGTAAAACTCCTTTTGCTTAAGATTGATATAAAGTTTGAATTGCCTATGTACAACAGAGAGGTAAATGTAGAGAGATTGGAAAATTGGGTTCATCAGATTGAAGTGTATTGTGGGATTCAAAGAAACAAGGATGATGAGACCAAGATTCAACTTACTTCTCTTAGATTGGGAGGTGCAACACTTATTTGGTGGGAAGCCAAAACTCAAGAGGACATGAAGAAACATAGTAAGGTTGTATCCTCTTGGAATGATTCTGTTGTTGTAATAAGAAGCATTTTTATCCATTAGCATACATTAAAAAAGCTATCATGGATTGGAAAAATTTTAGGCAAGTTAAGGGGAAAAATGTGCAATCTTATACTCAAGAGTTTAGGAAAAGATCTTTGATTTTGGGTATATATTTTTCCTCTCAAGATACTTTGCTAAAATACATTGGAGGATTACATAGCTACTTGATACATACCATTCTCATGTTTAACCCTACAAAACTAGATGAATTTTGTGTACAAACAACTCATTTAGAGGCAAGAGGGAAAAATGTTTCTGAAGAAACTAGTCAGAAGTCATTTAAGTATGGAGAAAAAGGAAAAGGGAAATTTAAAGGAAAGGATAAAAAGAATGTTGCAGTCAAGAAATAAGGAGAAAAGATCATATGTAAACATTGTTCTAAAGAAGGCCATGACGAAGACCACTGTTGGAAAAATCATCCTGAGATGAGACCCAAAAAATTTAATAACAAGGAGAAAGAAAAGATTGTTTCAACTACAAAAAATGATCTAAGATCTTATTCTGGAGATGAAACAAGAATAATAGCCATGGGATTGAAAGGTGAGGATTCAATTGCAGGTAATAGTTCCTATAGAAAACCCATTGAAACTCAAAATGAAAGAGAAAGAATGGAGTTGTTCCATATTAGAATAATCACAAAACCCATTTAAACTCAAAATGAAAGAGAAAGAATGGAGTTGTTCCATATTAGAATCATCACAAAACATAACAAGGTAGATACTTTGTTTGATAGTGGTTCAAGTTATCACTCCAGGAAATTCTCCTAGGTTGCAACTCGGAGATGCCTGGTAGCATATAATCTTTAATATTGTTCTATGAACTATTGGAATAAATGATGGTTTGGATCAAGCCAGATAACCATTCCAACTATGTTTTTAATTAAGACATGCATGAACACCCTCAACTTACAAGGCTTTAGACCACTAATGCTCAATAGATTGTAGATTCAATGAATGGATGGAGAATACTGACCATACCGGCAGATGCATATATAATAACACATATGAATGGCTAACTACAGGCAACAAATAAGCTTGCAAATCTAATTTATCAAGGTAGAGATAAGATGACAGTTATCTGGCATTAGATACAGAAGAAACATGAACAAAATGTTCAAGTGCAAGCTTAGAACAGAAGAGAAAATGAACATTGAACATATAACAGCAAAAGAAGCTTGTACTACTAATGAATGAAGATGAGAAGCTTGAGTAGCAGAGTCTCAATAGTCTCTAGAAGTTGAACTTTTGTTACGTTTTGTTTTCAGCCTTTTATAGGCCTTCTACAATGCTCCTGAGCTCTCAAAGGCTCGGAGTCTTAATCTGTCCTCTATGTCCCTTAATTGTTTCATTCCCTGAATAGGCAAGCATGGCTCAGAGGTTTTCTCCTTCTGACAGAGGAATAACCACCTTCAGGTAATTTGATGTGCTGTCTGGGAGCTCTCTCATGCCAGAGATGCCCCATAATGTTTGTTTTGATGAGCTGCGTTGGGCTATTGATGCGTTGTGCTGCTCCATGATATTTCTGTTTCGAGCTAGCTACATTGTCTGCTCCATGACTGCTTTGTCGGTTTGGGATGAGCTGCGCATGCTGTGGCCCTTTCAATTCCCCTTCCAGCCTTTGTTATTTCCTTTCTAGTCTCTGTCTCCCTTTAAATATTTAGAACTACTGTTTTTCTGTTAAACAGAGAAAAACGCTGCATATAGCAAAAAACCCGCCCATTTCTGCTTTTCCAAACCTTAAAAAGTCCTTAAACATGGCTTTCTTTTCTATTGGGTTTGCCTTTGCAGTGATATCACATCTCCACCGTTGATCTGGGTGCTCTAGATCCAATGTTGTGATCCGTTTTGGGCAGCTATTTTGTACTGGAATTAACCGCCCGATGAGGGTGGTTTTCTCTCTCCTCACCCTGGACACGTGGAATCCGTTGTATGGAATCAGGCGGAGCCCGACCAAACCATTTACCACCAACGGCCCGCCCAAAAACCTACCTATTTTGTGATTTCTTTTGTGTTTCAAAAATGCATCAAAACGTTGAAAATCATTAAAAAATGGTTCTCGCGGACTTCAAATATTATATTTTTCACTTCCCAGACCCTTTCGAGTCCAGGTTTCATCACAATCGGCGCTACCCCTTGGTTCCTTTTGTATTTCATTAAAATACGAAATACACAAAATTCATTATAAATGGCCTTTCCAACGAACTTGAAATATTATGCAATATCAATTATAATGTCGTCGAGTTCAATTCGTCGGGTCGCAGTATGTGTATATGCCAGCTCCCATGTGTAGCCGATGCGATATAGCAATGCGATCAATCACAATCGCATGTCGCTCAAGCCCTGGCCCGTGGTTAGCGCTCCTCTATAATCCATGATAGAGATCTGCGATGCAATGTGGGCCATCGATCTGTGCATTTGATCGACAATCCACATTGCATCGTTGATCACAATCGCTCTACACGCTTACTCCGCCTGCTCCCTCTGCCAATTACGACCCACCAATCCGATCATTAGAGATCGTTGATTGAGGGTGTCCTCTGCTGATTCTTAAGTCCTTTGTGCTGGTTGATATGCGATTTTCTGCTTAGATCTAGGTTGTTGATCAGCCATATCTAACGGTTGCTATTCTTTTGGACTGTTAAGCCTATGATTTTGGTATTTTCATGGTTTTAGAGTGTTTTTTCCTCCCGATAGTGTATTTTTGACCTTCCAAGGGCTCTTCGCATGCGATGGTTTTGACTTTGAATGATCCTTAAGAGGATTTTGAAGACTTCAAGAGCATATATGGATCCATTGGCATGATTTTAAGCAAATTTGGAGACTTTGGGGCATATTTGGATCCATTTTTGGGCCAAATGCTTCCAAGGCTAACACTGGCTCCTTCTAGGGGTGAAATCCTCTCTGTGAGGTTTCAAGAACTACAGAACAATTCCTTTGCTATAAAAACAACATCAAACCTTCCTCCTAATGTTGCATTGGGCATGAAGTCTATTTTGCAATGAAAAATAAAAACTAGAAAAAACATATTTTACAATACCAAGACTTTAAAGCCTTAAATGAAATAAAGTTTCAAAAACTTCCCATTGACTGGGCCATCAAAAACATCTCCTCATTCCTTTAATGCACCCCTTTTGAGAAAACAGTCACCAAACTAAAAATTGACCATTTTTACTGTTCTATCAAAGGTTCTCTTGGTTAATATGCATATCAGCAAATTCATCAAAGACTTGAAAATCCCTATTAATTTGATCATCTACTTCAAAAACTTTCTAGCATTTGATATTATCAGGCAGAGATGGTCTATATTTAACCTCCTCTTTGTATGCTTTCAGCCTTGGATGTTTTGTTTAGAAGGTTTTGTACACCTATTGAACGATAAGGTCTGCTTCATACTCTACTGTGCCACTTGTGACCTAAAAAGTTTATATGAAATATGAATCAATGTATTCCTCTATGGGGGACACAAGGACTTCACCTCCCCCTGCAGCTTCTTTAGAGCAAGCTCCTTCAAATAACATGTCCCAAATTTGTGGACCTTCTTCCTTTGTGATCTGGAAAACTAGTCTCTTAAGCTGAGTGGAGGCTTGGATGGCTTTAGGCTCAAGAGCCTCAAGGATAGATGTCTTGAAGGACTCATTCTCTATGGCTGGAGCTTTAAGGATGATAGGATCAACTCCTGGTTACTTCTGCTTATTAGCTTGTTGTTCCACAGGGACGACAGCTTTATGAATAGGAGTTTCCTTGACATTATTCATCTTCGACCTCATATTATATTGGTGTTGATCTTCAGTTTGTATAACAGCTTCACCATCCCATTCTTGGTTGATATGGTCATTGAATAATGACTTCTCATAGGCAGCTTTGGTTAAAAAGGGGCATTGCCTTTGTCTTCCATACAATGGATCTCATCCTCTTCTTCAAATTTCTCTTCTTCCATGACTGCATTCTGAAAAGGGGTCTTCACCTTTTGGTCTTCATTGGCATCTTTGTTTCTTTGCAAGATCTACAATTGGTCATTTTCCCTTCTATATGGATTTGGATTTGGAGGAGCAAAGGTATTAGGAATCCTTCCTTTCCTAGAATGTTGCTCAACCTTTAATTTGGAAACTTCAGAGGCTAATGACTCTATCATCTTGGCCATTTTATCAATCTTGGGATCTGAAGATGATGAATTCTCACCCCTCTGTCTCCTTCTATCAGCATTACCTTTGAGCTTTTCTGCAACCATGATGTTTGATTCTACTTCCAGGGTTGCATCTTGCATATCAACCAAAGAAGCACATTGCCTCTCCCTCAACAATAAACAAAAGTCAGAATCAAAGGCACTGGCATAGATGAGTCTAGCAGAGGTAGTGGTGGGTTTTACTTCAGCTGGTATCTTGTTGTACATGTAGTTAAATCTCTTATTAAAATCAGACAGCAACTCACCATTTTCCCTCTTTAAGTTTCCAAACTCAGTATGGTAGTAAAGGAGATCCTTATCCCCCCAATGCTTTAGAAATGCATCATCTAAAGCCTCAATATCTGCTATAGATCTTGGGGTCAATTCTCTGAACCATTTCCTAGCCTCTCCATCTAGGCTTTGGACAAAGACTCTCATCTAGACATCATCTTCACTAATATCTAGGTTATTAGCATAGCTATAGAATGACTCAAGGTTTTCTTCAGCTGAAACACCTTCAGTCCTAGTGAACTTAGGCATATACTTCTAATATTCTCCAGTAGGCATAGCATTCAAACGAGTGGGTAGTATTAGAGGTCCATACCTAGCAGTTATGATTCTTTCCATTTTGGTGGGTACTTGTGGACCTGCCATAGCTATGGTGGCTAAAAGAGTACTGGAAGTCTGAATGACAAAGGGCTGAGGAGTGATTAATAGGACTAAAGCAGTATGATGGATGGGAGGTGAGGTTTCCTTTGGGCTTACAACAAAAGGAGAACCTAAAGAATAAGGAGCTCTATGAATCTCTGAGAGTTTTTCTTCACTGCTAGTATTAGATGCTATACTCTCAACATGTATTTGTTCTATTACAGGCCTTTCTTGAAGAGATATAGAAGATTATTTAGGTTTACCTGAACCCGATGCTCCTTTTTGCAATACCTTTCTCTCTTTGATCATTTTTTCAAGGTCAAGTATTGGGTCAGCGTGTAGCTTCTGAGGATTTCTCTGAGTATGCCTCACAAACTGAGCCAAAAATATGAAGTGGAGTTTCCAAGAGGTTCGGCCTCTAGTAGAGTCACCAGATAGATGATTACAACCAAAAAAGTGCCCAGACTTTGTCTATCATCAAAGCTGGATCTATGTCATTTGCCAGGGAAGGTGAGATTCAGTTTCCTCTCCCCGACAACGGTCCCAATTATGTTATCACTCCAGGAAACTCTCCTAGGTTTCAGCTCGGAGATGCCTGGTAACATATAATCTTCAATATTGTTCTCTAAACTATTGGAATAAATGATGGTTTGGATCAAGCCAGATAACCATTTCAGCTATGTTTTTACTCAAGACATGCATGAACACCCTCAGCTTACAAGGCTTTAGACCACTAATGCTCAATAGATTGTAGATTCAATGAATGGATGGAGAATACCGACCATACCGGCAGATGCATATTAATAACACATATGAATGGCTAGCTACAGGCAGCAAATAAGCTTGCAAATCTAATTTATCAACGCAGAGATAAGATGACAGTTATCTGGCTTTAGATACAGAAGAAACATGAACAAACTGTTCAAGTGCAAGCTTAGAACAGAAGAGAAAATGAACATTGAACATTAAACATATAAAAGCAAAAGAATCTTGTATTACTAATGAATGAAGATGAGAAGCTTGAGTAGCAGAGTTTCAATAGTCTCTAGAAGTTGAACCTTTGTTACATTTTGTTTTTAGCCTTTTATAGGCCTTCTACAATGCTGCTAAGCTCTCAAAGGCTCGATGTATTAATCTGTCCTCTCTGTCCCTTAACTGTTTTATTCCTTGAATAGGCAAGCATGGCTCAGAAGTTTTCTCCTTCTGACAGAGGAATAACCACCTTCAGGTAATTTGATGCACTGTCTGGGAGCTCTCTCATGCCAAAGATGCCCCATAATGTTTGTTTTGATGAGCTGCGCTATGCTATTTTTGCGCTGTGTTGCTCCATGATATTTCTGTTTCGGGCTAGCTGCATTTTCTGCTCCATGACTGCTTTGTCGGTTTGGGATGAGCTGCGCGTGTTTTGGCCCTTTCAATTCCCCTTATAGCCTTTGTTATTTCCTTTCCGGTCTCTATCTCCCTTTAAATATTTAGAACTACTGTTTTTCTATTAAACAGAGAAAAACGCTGCATATAGCAAAAAGCCAGCCCATTTCTACTTTTCTGGACCTTAAAAAGTCCTTAAACATGGTTTTCTTTTCATTGGGTCTGCCTTTGCAGTGATATCACATCTCCACCGTTGATCTGGGTGCTCTAGATCCAACAGTTGTGATCCGTTTCAGGTAGCTCTTTTGTACTGGAGTTAACCGCCCAATGAGGGTGGTTTTCTCTCTCCTCACCTTGGACACATGGCAACCGCTCTATGGCATCGGGTGGAGCCCTGCCAAAACCATTTACCACCCACGGCCTGCCCGAAAACCTGCCTACATCACGATTTCTTTTGCGTTTCAAAAATGCATCAAAATGTTGAAAATCATTAAAAAATGGTTCTGGCGGACTTCAAATATTATATTTTTCACTTCCTGGACCCTTTCAGGCCCAAGCTTCATCGCAATCGGCATTGCCCCTTGGTTCCTTTTGTATTTCATTAAAATACGAAATACACAAAATACATTACAAACGGCCTTTCCTGCGGACTTGAAATATTATGCAATATCACTTATAATGTCGTCGGGTCCGGTTCGTCGGGCCGCAGTATGTGTATATGCCAGCTCCCATGTGTAGCCGATGTGATATAGCGATGCGATCAATCGCAATCGCATGTCGCTCATGCCCCGGGCCCATGGTTAGCGCTCCTCTATAATCCCCAATAGTGATCAGGTGACACAATGTGGGCCATCGATCTGCGCGCTTGATCGATGGTCCACATTACATCACTGATCGCAATCACTCTGCGCACTTACTCCTCCTGCTCCCTTCACTAATTGCGACCCGCCGATCCAATCATCGAAAATCGTTGATCAAGGGTGTCCTCTGTTGATTCTTAAGTCCTCTGTGCTGGCCAATATGTGATTTTCCTCTTAGATCTGGGTAATTTATTGGCCAAAATCTAACGGCTGCTGTTCTTTTGGACTGTTAAGCCTCCGATTTTGTTATTTTCATGGTTTTAGAGTGTTTTTTCCTCCCGATTGTGTATTTCCGGCCTTCCAAGGGCTCTTGGCATGCGATGGTTTTGAATTTGAATGATCCTTAAGAGGATTTTGAAGACTTCAAGAGCATATATGGATCCATTGGCATGATTTAAGCAAATTTGGAGACTTTGGGGCATATTTGGATCTATTTTTGGGCCAAATGCTTCCAGGGCTAACAGTTCACAAGAAAACTCATTTCAGAAGATATTGTCAAGAAATTAAATTTGGAAACCATTCCCCATTATAAACCTTATCCTTTAGGTTTGGTATGTGACAATGCCAAGTTGCAAGTGAGAAGGAAATGCATACTTATATTTTCCATCACTGCAAATTTTATTGATGAGGTAGAACATGATGTGGTACCACTTGACATTTGTGGGATTGTTTTGGGAAGCCCATAATTATATGACAATAAAGTCATCTTTGATTGCCATGAGAACAAGTATCACTTGTTTAAATATGGGATTAAGTACATTGTTAGAGAACATAGCTATGAGAACAAGTATCACTTGTTTAAATATGGGATTGAGTACATTGTTAGAGAACATAGCAAGAAGATGAATTTATCTCTTGTGAATGTTGGACAAATGAAGAGGTTTCTAAATGCTAGTCAGAATTTTACATTGTTGATGATTAAACATAAAGATGTTGATGAATCTAAAGTCTTTCAAGGATATGAATTAAGTTTAAACTCTGATTTAATTGAGGTTGCTAAATCCTTATGATAATATGTTTCACGAGTAACATGTTGCCTCCTAAAAGAGGAAAACAATGTGAAGTTCATTTGTAGCAAGATGCATCATTGTTGAACATTGGTATGAACAAGAAGCCAATGTTAAAGAATTCAAGGGTCAAAAAGAAAATGAAAAAGCTATTTGATAAAGAATACATTGGTTCTAAATATCTTCTTGTGGGTTACATAATGTTTTGGCTTTGAGGAATAATGGTGCAAGGTGATGGTGTTCACATTTGGTGAAGAGTCAAGCCAAAAACAAGGCTAGACATGTTAAGCATCATCATGACTATAGTGTTCAAGGTGAAGTGAACTTGAAATTGAATAAGTCTCCTTTCATTGAAGGTCGAGGAGAGAATGTTTAGATTTATTTAATAGAATATTTCTTTGACAGAAAGACAAAGACTTCAAAAGGGAAGTTCCTTCATGAGAAGCTCAAAGCAAACAAAACAAACAAAGCCAAATGGATTAAGGTTGGAAGGGTGAGCGAATTGTACTTTCATCTATTTATTGATTGAAAATGAGCTTTTAGAGGTCCAAAAGCTTCCAATGGGGAGGAGTGATCTAGGGGATCAATTTAGTGCTCAAAATTCAAAGTGTGCGACAGATCTTTAAACCTGAATGGTTGGATAGATCTTAACGATCTAAATCTAATGTAATGTGTTTCACTCAAAACTAATATCGTATGCTCCCGATATCGTGCTCTGATTGAAATCTCAAATAGGTAAAATTTGGCAAAATTGATAGGTGACTGGACACTTTGGGATAGTGGAAAACTATCACATAGCCTCTCCTGATTGGTCCAAAACTTTGAATTTTATTGACCAATGGGTTTTCACCATTTTTCCTTTTGTGATTGGCTCAAAAATTATTTTATTATATAATGGGCTGGTTGTGTATTTGACGTGGACCAATATGGGAGTGCCACGTGGGCCAACAGGAGGCATCCATTTGGCCTCCAAGGGTTGGACCAAAATTTTTTTATGGATGGGGCCAAACAACCACTAGAGTCGAACACGCGACCTCTGCCAAGCAACCATAGGCATCAACCAATGTGTCATGCAATGTTTCTTAACCATTATACTCACGACTTATACTTAAACTTTAATGTATTAAATATTGGCAGTTGGGGCTAGGTCTAAGCCCTAGACCTAGTCACCACACCCACAAGGATCCAGGGGCAATACTATGGGCTAGGGGTTAGCCCCAGCCCCGTGGTCACCACCCACGACACAAGTAGCGGGAGCTATTAATCAAAGAACAGTGGCAAAGTTTTGAATAGGGCCAACCCTAAGGGGCTAGCCCCCGAGTCACATGACCCTCAATGGAATAGGGAACACGAAGGAGTTAAGGGTGCCAACCCCTAGGGGACCAGCCTCAAGCGATATGAAAGTCCAAACAACCACCGAGGGAAAAGCAGGAGGAGCCAGGCCTAAGCGCTTGCAGCGAAGGCCAACCCCGGGCCATATGACCCGCCATGTGACCAAGGTTGTCGGATTTTTTGGGTGCGCATGCAATTTCGCACCAACCTGGAGTCTATGGGTGGTTATATGACCATGTGTCAAGCATTTGGGGGCTCTATTGGCAAGGGTGGGTGGTTAGCCCTGACCCCTAGGCATGTCGCCCCCATACAACCGAAATTTTCAGAACTTGGGGATTAATGGGCAGTTTAACTGTCTGAAAAATTAGCTCGTTGGGTGGGATTGTAGGCCAGATTTGCATGTCAGTTCCAGGTTTGGTGCGCTCAAGCTAGATTTGGGTCGAATTGTAGGATGACTAGCCATATAATTTGGGAAAAACTTGTAACAAGCATAACTTTCTCAATTTTTGGCCAAATGAGGTACAGAAAAAATCCAGATTGGGGTTTTTTATAGTTCTAGATCCATTAGAGACATTTCTTTTGCATTTTGAGCATTGTAAATCCATGAAGACACACTTTTGAGAACTTAATGAAAGATGCCCTATATTAGAAGTTGGACTAGGAGATGTAGCCCAGGAGAGGGGTGAACTCCTTTATCATGTTTTTTTGTTATGTGTTTCTGAAATGGTTTATTGTCTCTTTCTGGTTGTTAATTGTGTTTAAAAATAACTTGTTTATGTGTTTAGTTACTTGATCCATTACCCAAAACACATATACAATTTCACATGCAATTTGTACATCACCTTCAATTTCAATTATAGATCACTAACTAACATTCGTAGGCCTTATTTAGGTTGGGCTTCCCACAACTTTCCCTCCAACAATTTTTCTAAACAATGCCTCTCAATTCTAACCACAACCACATGCCATAGAAGCATTAAAAAGTTACAAATCTCAAGAACTTAAATGAGCTCTAATACCACCTTACATAGCAGACCATATAATGTTGTGCATAACCACTAAGAACTCAATCTTCACCCATAGAGTGCATAGCTACTTGTATGCTAGCATTGACAAAAACTTAAAGACTCCAACATATAATCAGGAAATCAAGAAGTTTACAAAATACAATACAAAAGAAAACAACACATTTTTATATCTTATTCACATAGACATCAAATTTGTTCTACAATTTTTGTACAATCCCACTTTACATTTTGCCTTTACATATCTACCATTTGTTTCATCTCTAGATGCACCAATTTTTCTTCGTCTATTCTGTTATAGCCTCCCTTTTTCCAGTTTCACGAGTTCTTCTTTCTTGTCCAACCTCTCAAGTTCTTCCTATTTCTAGCTACATGGGTTCTTCTTTACATTTCTAGCCTCTCCAACTCTTAAACAATAGTTGGGAAACTAAACAATCACAATGGTTGAAGTTTGTTAGTTGCTTTCCAATCTTGTCACCATTAGTTTGCATATTGATAGTCATGGTGGTTCAACTCCCTAGCTAATCATTATTTCCTCATCCAATTCCCTAGTTAATCATTGTTTCCTTGCACAAGTGGCCCACCAATTCACAAAGAAGTCCCTTAGGATGTCGAATCGTTGCATGTCATGATCCATAGTGTTAATGTAGGGATGGAACTCTATAGCAAGAATGGTGTAGCAACACTGTAACAATAGGTTGATGCCACAACAATCGTGGAGTCATGACACTATAATAACAACAATGTCGCAACACTGTAACTATGAAGTGATGTTGCAACATTGTAGTAGCAAGGTGATGTCATAGCAATTGTGCAATTACGGCATTGTAACAACAGGTTGGTGTTGCAACAATGGCGTCATAACACGTGTATTTCTTCCTCTACGCTACTAAATGAAATTGATCAATACAAATTACTTTTGGCTAAAAATACTCCTACATCAAATTCCATAGTGAAACAGAATAGTAAACAATGCGAAAAAAAAATTCATCTCCATAACATTGAGAAAAATTAAAAATAATAAACATTTTATCTTAAAATATCTCATTTACACTTATATTTAATCATAATTTCAAAACATTTACTATAATATTAACCTCTATAATTTAACTCAACAATTAATTAAAAAAATTCCCTTAAAAAATTTCGTATCTTAAAACAAAATTCTCAACCAAATAAAATGATTCTTTAAATTTTAGTAAAAACAAATAAAAACTAAAAATTTGAAAATGAATTCTATACTATTCATCAAATAATTATAAAATTAAATAAAATACACTTTTTAAATACTTCTGTTTATTTTTATAAAAGTAATATATTTATATTTTATATAAATAATATCACATAAAATAACGAATTTAGTATTAAAACATATTATATAAATAAATATAATGATCAAAAATCATTTGTTTTTTTATTGAATCGGATAAACTTCAATCCGACGCATATCAAAAATCGGATAAACCTGAACTGACATCCAACACAAAAGACAAAAAATTACCATCACCTACAACACCGCCGCAAACCATATAATTTTGAGGATATCGGAAGCCGATTGAATCATATAAATATATCCACCAGGATAGGATAAAAATTGATGGGTCACTAGTGTTTTATATTGATTTATCTATAAAATATAGGTGTTGTCTGTGTGTTGATTACAATGGCATCTATTTGAATTTTGATTCCATAATTATGGGTGTTCTCTGTGTGTGGCATCACCCTTTTGAGTTTTGATTCCATAATTATAGGTGTGGTCTGTGTTGATTAGAATGGCATCATCTTTAGAGATAGTTTGTAAAATTAATTTGTATATTAAAATTTGCGTAGGATTAATTACATATAAATATAGTAATTGAAGATAGAAATTATATTTTAACCACATAATTAATATGTTGAGTGAATATTTCAATCACACATCTAAATAAGATTTAAGATCTTTTAGATATAACAAACATCTAAACGAAACAACCATCACAAAACAAACAAAAATTATATTTTCCAAATGAAAGGGCCTTCTTAAAAGAGCCTAATAATTTGAACAAATTGGAGAAAGAGGTGAACCACGCACTTTAATCGGCATCCAATGGCGCCCTCACCCCTTCCAAACCCATTTCATTGACGTTGCTTCCTCTCTTGCAAACCCCTCTTACTTGTCATAATTATCTATAACTAATCACCCTAAACCTCTTCCATTGTTATAAATTAAATACTTATTTTAGATGAGTACTAATATTTAGTACTATTACAGTAGATAGCACTGATACAAGATTGTTGCGTATGTCTCCTAGTGAATATTAATGCCATCCATTCTGAGAGGTTCATAATTAGATAAACATACAACATTTTAGTTCTAAATGAATATATGTGACAGAAATGTTGTAGAGGATTGGCAATGGCTTGTAGGTTATAAGATGAAGGGTTTTGCACTTTGATACTCTAATTTAAGTCAAATTATCTTATTTTTTGTTAATAAATAATGATATTGTTAAGTTTGCATTTTAGTAATATGTTATTATGATTTCTATGATGAACCACAATTTTTGGTTCGAAACTCATTAGTTAAAAATTTCTTTTATGTGATTTATACCAAAAGACTTTTCTTAAAACATGTTATCATGTTATTCTTTGTGATGAAGATTGAATAAGACCAGTTCCTCTAAAAAAAAATTATTCTTTGTATCAATTACAGAGAGAATTAATTCCAGTCTAGTGAAATGTCTTAGTGAAGATTAATTATATACATATTTCTATTAAGTTAATTAACAATTACTTTTATTTTTAATAGACAATATATATTATAATTCCTTGTATGCTCTATTTTCTTTTGTAAACAATATTTACAACTTTGAAATATTACCATACAGATTTTTAGTCATCTGAAAAATGGAGAAATGTATTATGATGAAGATTGATTGAAACTAACTCCCTTGAACAAGTTTATTCTCTAAAGAAAATTGAGAATTGATTTCAATATAATGCTTTGTCTTACTGCTTTCAATTTAATTATATACACATTTCTCTTATATTGATTGGTGAATGGTATATTTTACCACTCTCTTTTACAATCTCTTTTATGTTTTAAAGCAACACTGACAACTTGTTAAAATATTACTATAAAACTTTAGTTTACGATTACAATTAATTTAACTAGCAATATATGCAAACCATAACAACACTTAATAACAATGAACATGGAATTGTCACACAATTTCACCATATAAAAATTTCCATAACACAACAGAAAAATACTCCTAGCAAATGGGTTGTCAAGAGAGCACTCACAACTTTGGCCATAATCATTCCATTCCAATGCAAAGTGACAAAGAATGTTGAATGATGAAAAGTGAGAATAATAAGAACTTAGTGAATTACAAATAGTTTACAATTTCATGAAGCAAAGATTTGAGGTAAGTGAACATTTTATTTAAAATGAAAATTCAAGTATTTTAATTATGATTAACAGATAAATCAATGCAGGTCTTCTTTTTATGTTTACACTAAAATCAATGTACATTATTAATCTGATCATTTGAAAATTAATATACATCGTACATCTAGTTACATTAAATTAGAAATCAAACATTTACACTAAAATCAATGAATCTAGTCCAAGGAATCAAATAGGATTATAAATCAACATCTATATTGAAATCAATGCATCTAGTGAAAACAATCCAATAGTAATAGAAATCAACATTTACACTAAAATCGATGCATCTAAAAAATGGTGCCCTAGATTATCTTGATTTAGATTCTATCCAAAGAGCATGGACCTAGATACCAAGAATTTGTAATAAAGATAAAGAAGTCAAATAATTTGTAGTCAACATAAAAATATATATGTGAACTCTAACAAAGTTGAGTAATTTGCAATCTAGATAAAGAAATACATATATGTTAGGTTTTTTTTTTTTGGGTTTAGTTTAATGTTTACCTTATATATGTGAACTCTAACAAAGTTAAGTAATTTGCAATCGAGATAAAGAAATATATATATATATATATATATATATGGTTTTTTTTGGTTTAGTTTAATGTTTTATATTTTTTAATTAAATTGATTTATAATTTAATTTAAATTTATTTTAAAATTATGAAAATCGTATAAATTAAATATTTTATAATTTTTTTAAGAAATTAATTTTATTTATATTTAAAAATATAATTCATATAATAATTATAATGATTATTAGACTATTTCATTGAGATTTTTTTTTATGTTTTTATGTAAACCACGGTAAAGTGGCTATTTATTAAAGCTTAAATCAGGTTTAAACTTTGAAACTATTACCTTAGGATTGATCTAAAAGATAAAGAGGCTATCAATGTGAATGCGACTCACGGCCATGGCCGGCCAAAAGTTCGACATATGATTGTCATGGTTTGATATAATTTTTTATTAAAATTAAAATGGATTTTAAATTGGTTTATTAAATTTTAGATAAAAATATTATTTAAATGTTTTTTGTTCTGTTTTATGATTGTCATGGTTTGATATAATTTTTTATTAAAATTAAGATGGATTTTAAATTGGTTTATTAAATTTTAGATAAAAATATTATTTAAATGTTTTTCGTTCTGTTTTTAATGTATTATTTAATAAATATTATGAACAATTTGACGAGAGTGTATATTAAAGAAAAAAGTGTTGTTGTTTTTTTTTTTTTTCAAAATTTGAGTTTTATAAAAGGATAATTTTTTAGCTTTTTAGGATTATAAAGATAAAAATTTCTTTGAACTAATGGAGTTTGAGTGAGGCTAACCATTAAAAACATGTGATATGTTAATTTTATAGTAAATAATAATTATATATAAAACAATTGGAAATCGATGAAAAGTAATGATATTTTCATTAATATGCATTGAACATAGATTTATTTAAAATTATAATTTTATATAATGAAAATGAAATATCGTAAACGTTTTAAAGTATATATATATAATTTTTTTAATTTGAAAATAAATGTATTAAGTTTTAGAATTATTAACCAACAGTATTTAATTAAGTTTGATGATTGGATTAAATATATATATTTTTAAATCATTAAATAATTTTCATTTTATAATAATGACAATAAAATAGGGTAAATATTTTAAAGTTTATATAAAATTTAAAATGAATAGATGTATTAGGATTTTGTTGATGGTGTTGCACCCGTCAACATGTCAAGGGATCTCCCCCGTAAGAAGTCTCAACTAGATCTCAAATCATTGGGAGTAGGAGTCCCAACAGTTGGTAGTAAAGTTATGCCTTGACTGTGGTAGCGCGCAAAGGTAAGCGTGATATATTTGTTGGATGCAAGTGTGTGACCTTGCAGTGAGTCAAGAGAGATGCATGGGGAGGTTCTAACACACGAAGGGGAAAAGAAAGTGTGTCCCTTAGAAGCTTGTAATAGTACGCAACCTGAAAGGAACACACGAGCATAATGACATCACAGGTTGGAAGCAAAATAGTCCACAATCCAAGGTGACAGGTTAAACCAACAACACGATTCCAACAAGATTCATACAATCATATACAAAGTATTTCATACATGAATGTGTAAGTTAAATAACATACATTGCTAAAGCAACTAGAATAGTCCAACTACAATAACAACATATGCATGAAAATGTGTTGGCTCTGTTATATTATATAAAAGTGAAAGTTTCATCCATACATACAACCATGACAACCACTAGCCCCAATAGTGGAACATTACAGTCAACACCGCTTGCTCCTCCAAAGAGATGTACTCACTTTGCACTGTGGAGAAGCCTAGGCTCGTCACAATACTCTCCAATCCCTCTCTACGCAATGCCTAGCAAAAGCTTGGCTCCCAAAAGCCTTTCTATGAGCTATGATGTTTCATTTATAACAAAGGGTGAGATGACCCTTGACATTCCCCTTTGTGACTCTTGGACTACCCTCATGACTCTTCAACTTCATTACATAACTCGTTATATTACATATGACTGTTTCATTCCACTAATGGCACTTGGAATTTCACTTTACATCATGTTTAAAAAAATATATTTTCCACATATACCTGTGTGGGACAAAAATAGGCTTGAGTCAGCGAGATAAGAAAACACTAAGACTCGAACGACTATGGAAAGAACAACTCATCAACATCCTCTCTGTGATCCTCGGTGACGAATTGATGCCATGCTTGGTAGTACGCAATGGTGTCTGCATACTCTTAGATGATGTGTTTCTATAAACGAGCTCTTGCCTCCATTGCTTCTAGGTATACTGATTTGGAACCTATGTCCAACTCGTCATGTAACATGTGCAACTTAGTCCTAAGCAAGGTCGGACCAACAATATACATCTTCATGTTCTCTGCGCTGACTTTCAAATCTGCATTGGTGGTCATGAGAATCAATTGATCAAAGTAAGCACCGAACTCCAATCGAACTTGGTTCTTCTCTTCGGCCTCGATGAGGTTTCAATTGATAGGGTGCCATACTCTCACACCACAACATCCAAACTCTTGTATAACCGTGCATACAAAGCCTTAATATAGGTGATGAGTGGCTGGAGTTCCTCATAGTTCTAGATCAAGCTCCGGATGCATGATTTTTCCAACTCTACCTGTGGCTTTATCAGCTTATGCAAGTGAAGCGGGGCTCCCTTGTACCTCATTGTCCATGTTCGTACATGATCAACAATGTCTTGTATATCTGTGAGTGTTCGCACTATCTTGGTGCAACATTGTTGATGACCATGTAGATGGATAATTTCCTTGTGCACGTGACGAACCTGTCATACAGTCTCCGCATGACTGTCTCAAGAGTCGATACTTCAGCAAGTATGGCGTTCGTCATCTCTACCCTGGCGGATCCTGTTGAGTGTTCCTCTCTCTGCCTGCCCGCTTGCAACTCCTTAAACATGTGCTCGTTTTCTGCTATCAAGAACTTCACACTTAAGCTCGTGGCTGCGGCATAATCCTTCATAGCATCGGTCATGGTAGTTGGATGCCTTCATACATCTGACACACTCAACCATTCTTCAAATTTTGCAGGTGATGCATGCTCATCTGGGGTTTGCGCTCTACGTGCTTGTACAACTATGAGTTATGACCCATCAAATGCTATGTTGTACACATCTGCTACTGGATTATCCTCAAGGACAATAGTATCCCCTTACTCAGTTGGGATGATCCAAACTTAAACAGGAACGCAACAACTTACATATATAATCATAAACACAAAGATGCAGCAAAAAATCACTTCATTTCATTTTTAGCAAATTACTTAACTATGCTTACAAACAGAATGGAAATAAGATAGCTTGAGTTATGGTAGCTTATCTATGAGAAGAGATGTGGCAACTACATGCCTCTGAACTGTGTTACAATGAGGCTTAAGGGCCTATTTATTATTGGAAAACATGAGAAAACCCTAGACAGCCAAAACCCTAACCCCAGGATATGTAACACCAAGAGTTTGTGGGCCCCATTGGGGTTAGTTGGGAAGCCAACTTCCCGGGGTCATAACTTGGTCATATTATCTTCGTTTGGCATGTACGATACCTTGTTGGAAAGGTCTCACCGAGTACTATAGGTCGTCATGGGGCACTACCTATGCTTTGGGGTCTACCGCAGACCCAAAAAAACATTGTTTAGGGGGTCAAAACTGCTCCGGAAGTTCAAGACTTGAAAAACTGCTAAAAATAGTAAATGTTTAAATGAACAAGGAAACATATGAAATTGACTGGGGGGTCTAGATGGAATAGTCAGGTGGCCACCAATATCCACCTGGATCATTCCTCCCCCCTTAGGAAGCAATGGTCCCCATTTTGTGGAGAGCCTCCATGAGGTGAGGAAATTTCTGTTGAACCTAGTCCCTGGTGAACCACTTACACTAGTGAAGGAGTTGGCTTGTTTTGCCAACTTGATATAATTGTATGCTCTATTGGCGAATGTTCTAGGTCTGTGTGTCCATGATCTGATCAATTGTGGCCTATTCCATGTAGTCTGGGTTGATCTCTGTTGGTGTGAGTTGTTCTGCAATGTTAGATGTGTCCAACAATGGTGGAAAGTATGGCCAAAGGTGATCTACATTGAACACTAGGTGCAGACCAAGGAACGATGGGATGCTGAGCTCGAAGGAATTTTCATTGACGGCCTTGGTGATGGTGTATGGCCCATACCGGATTAGGCAAAGCTTGTAGCGGGGTCCAGCAAGGCGCTCCTTCTGTAAATGTAGCCAAACTTTGTGGCCCACCTAGAACCTGTGCGACACTCGATGCTGATCATGGCGCTGATTGTACTTAGAATTGGCTCTATAAAATATATCATGGACCTATTGGCAAATGTGTTGAATACGCTCAATGAAGTTGTTAACCCTTTCAGTTTCGAACTAAATGTGAGCCGAATCTACCTGAGTGGTTGCAAATGGTATGGCCACATCAATGGGGCATAATGGTTGAAATCCCAGCCCTACCTCAAAGGGGTTGTGGCATGTTGAGTTGTGGAGAGCTCTGTTGTAGTTGTATTGGACACAGGGGATACTTTCATCCCACGTGTGTGGATGCTTCGAATTGTACATGCACAGAATGTGTACGATCATCCTGTTGACAGCCTCTGTTTGGCCATCAGTTTGGGGATGGAAAGTCATGGAATTAGTAAGTTTTGTATCCAACATCAACTAGATACTTAACCAAAATGCACTCAAGAATCTGTTGTCCCGATCTAAGACAATGGAATGTGGGATCCCAAAGTGCGCCCACACTCGCTCAAAGAAGTGCTTAGCAGTGACCTCTATTGTGATACTCTTCTTGCAGGCCACCATGATGGCCATCTTAGAGAATCTTTCGACAACCACGAAAACGAAATCGTTGTCATGCTCAGTAGAAGGAAGGCTTGACATGTAATCCATGGAGACAGATTCCCAAGGTCAGCTATGAGTAGATAAAGGAGTATGCAAACCTTTCTTCTTCATGGTTGGTTTGGAAATGGCACAAGCGGTGTAGGATCTAATGTACTTCCCAACATCCTGATGAAGTTTCGGCCAATAAAAATACTTCTGCAATATTGCCACTATTTTCTCTACTTCAAAATGTCTAGCAACCTGACTGTAGTGTGCCTCCCAAATCATCTTGAAACGCTCACTTGAAGGAACACAAATGTGTCCCGAGTGGTATAACAGTGCATCCTGAAGTTGAAAATTTGGAACTTGTTGCCCTTCCAGGAGTGTCTAGTATATGTTGTTGAATTCTAGATTGCTCTTGTAAAGAATCAGTCACCCCGATGTCTCGTGCCCATAGGAGTCGAGCACAGGGATCAACGCCATGACCGGTGGTTGGCTGAGACAATCAGCAACGTTATTGGTGATGCCCTTCTTATACTTAATGTTCAAATGGAATTTTTGCAAATAGGTGGACCATTTATGATGGTGATCGTTCTGCAACTTCCTTTGTGTCTGTATGAACTCTAGAGGTCGGTGATCTGTGTGGATGACTTTTTCCTTCCCCAAAATGTAATGCTTCCATTAACGGCAGGCCTGCACAATGGCATACATTTCTTTGTCATAAGTGGGGTACTTTCGAACTATGTTTGAAAGTGTCTCACCGTGGTAAGCCATTGGATGTCCATGCTGAGTAAGAACCGCACCAATAACATAGTCAGAGGCATTTGTCTCAATCTCAAATGGTTTTTGAAGGTTTGGTAATATGAGCATTAGTGTAGAACAAAGGCAAATATTCAACTCAGAGAATGCTTTTTGTTGGGTTTTCAACCAAAAAAACTTTGCTTTCGCTCCGCCCTTGGTGAATTGACTTAAAGGCCAAGTGACATGAGAGAACCCCAACACGAACCTATAGTAGAAATTGGCAAGACCCAAAAAGCTGCGGAGCTCTATTAGAGTGGTTGGGGCTGGCCAATCCCGAATGACTTGCATCTTAGATGGGTCCACATGTACACCATACTCATCAATGATGTATCCCATATATTTAACCTGGGTCAGGCCAAAGGTGCATTTCTCCAAGTTAGCACATAGCTTGTGTTGTCGCAGAGTTTGAAGGACCTATCAAATATGTTGGATGTGCTCTTCCCAACTTTGAATGAAGATCAAGATGTCATCTAAATACACCACCATGAATGCATTGGTGAAGGGTCACAAGATATCATCCATGCGTCTCATGAAGGTTGCATGGGTGTTCGTCAATACGAACGGCATGACCAACCATTCGAAAAGGCCCTCCTTGGATTTGAAGGCAGTCTTCCACACATCGGAGGGTTTAATAGGCACTTGGTGATAACCTGTCTTCAAGTCAATCTCACTGAAATATTTGGCCCTTTTGAGCTGGTCTAGAAGGTCATCAATCTGCGGGATTGGGTACCTATTCCGGACAGTGATCTTGTTCAACGCCCGATAGTCAATATAGAGCCTCTAGATCCCATCCTTCTTCTATACCAATACAATCGGGCTCCCACAAGGTGACGAGCTTGGCCTGATGTGCCCTTTCTGCAATAGTTCTTGAATACGCCTCTTGATCTCATTGTTCTCTGGAATAGAGCGTCGATAGATTGGTCCATTGGGCAGCAGCGCGCTCGGGGTTAGATCGATGGAGTCCTTGACCTAACAGTGTAGAGGTACCCTTGTGGGTGAGGCGAAAATATCCCTGTACTCCTCCACGACCTTGTTCATCTGTTTTTTCTGTGCAGAGGAGCCCTGCCTAGAACCCATGGCCACAACCTTCTTCTTGCTCTGGGGGAAAATCATAAGGAAAAAAAATTCCTGGTCTGGGAAATGATCTTATTGCATTGCTTTGTAGTGATCAAAGAGATGGTGGTAGGCGGGGTACCTCCGATATCTTGTACAACTTATTAGCCAAAGTAATAATCACATATGAGGTCTAGACTCATATACAACATGTCGCGTCCATAAGTATGGTTTTCCTACCAATAAATCACAAACTTCAAGAGGAGCAACATCACATAGTACCTCATCCATGAAAGGCTTGATGTTGTTGGGAAGGTGACACTGCTAGCTGACGCGAAGATCTTGTCCTTGTTGAAGCCACCTGATGGTGTATGACTATGGATGTGTTGTAGTCTTTAGTCCCAGTCGCTTCACGAACTCTGCTAAAATGAGGTTCTTCTGGCTCCCACTGTCGACAATGAATTGCAGCAGAGAACCCTTCACCCACATCTGTGAATGGAAGAGGCATTCCCCCTCCTCTAGATCTCCAGGCTCACTATTTTGGATCTTGGTGGTGGCCACGATGGCACTGGGCTCGTCATCAATGATTTGCTTCCCTTTGTCAGTTCCCTTATCGGGTTCTAATTTATAGTCAGAACCTGTGTCTGATTCAGAAGCCTTTAGCTTGGCCAACAGTGACTACTTGACCAGCCACTCACTTGTATCGTGAGTGGAGCTCTTATGGAACACACCATTTTCCCATTTCCGTCTTCGTCTTCATGGTGTTGTTCTTTGCTTGCAGCTTTGGCGAGTTGTCCTAGGTAGCCCTGCCTTGGCTTGTTCCTTTTTTCTATGGTATGGGGGCACCTTTTCCTTGCTTTGAATTTGCAGATCTAAAGTCTCGCTTCTTCTTTTTAAACTTCTTCTCAATCTTAACAACGTACCGATACGTCGTGCCGAGCAAGGAAATGTCCAAGAACTCCATCTCATCCTAGATGTACTTGTGTAAACAGTCCCGGTACTTGAGCACCAAATTCCACTCATTATCCTTGATATTTAGCTTCGTGCGAAGGGTATGGAAAATATTTGTGAACTCTGGCACATCTTGGTCTCTTCCCTGTCAGAGCGTGGTCCACTTTATGTATTTGTCTTCATAGCTCCCGACAGGATAATATTGTTCCTTGATGGCGTCTTAGAAAGAATTCCAAGTGGGTGTAGCTGAAAACAATGAGGGTTCACTCTTGTCCTTTTGTTTATAGTAGGTTTCCCACCAGTCCTTGACGTGTGGGGCGGATTTGAGAAGTGAAAAAGTAATCTTTTCCCGATTAGAAAAGTCATGAACTGAAAAATATCCTTCCAACAGATTTAACCATTTATCTATGGTGTTTGCATCTATCAGGCCTTCAAATATGGGAATATCGAAGTTAACTTGTACCTTAAAAGGAGTGGTGCCTCCAGAGTAGCTTCTAGATGAATATGCATCGCCTGTGGGTAGTCGTTGAAGGATCTGGGCAAATTTATCCATCATTGCGTCCCTCTATCGCTCGAGGGCTTCCTCAAGCAACATTTTGAAAGGATCTCCTACCCCCTCATCTTTCTTTTCTTCCGCCATGGGAGGTCATTGGGTTTTGCGAGGTTGATCTTGCAATGGTTCAACCAGATCAAGCCCTAACTCCTTATACCTTGACCTCGTTGGGGACATGCAAAGAAAAACAAAGAAAGAGTAGACCGCTCTGATACCACTGATATGAAATTAAACAAGAATGCAACAACTTACAGATATAATCATAAACATAGAGATGCAACAAAAAAACACTTCATTTCATTAATAGAAAAATATTGAACTATGCTTACAAACAGAATGGAAATAAGATAGCTTGGGCGATGGTAGCTTATCTCTAAGAAAAGATGTGGCAGCTACGTGCCTCTGAACTGTGTTAGAATGAGGCTCAAGGGCCTATTTATTATTTGAAAACATGAGAAAATCCTAAACAACTAAAACCCTAACCCCAAGAGATGTAACACCAAGAGTTTGTGGGCCCGTTGGGGTTAGTTGGGCAGCCAACTTCCAGGGTCGTAACTTGGTCATATTATCTTCATTTGGTGCTTACGATACCTTGTTGGAAAGGTCTCACCGAGTACTACAGGTTGTGCCACAAGCCGCTACCTATGGCAACAAGCTTGCCACGGACCCCAGAAAAACATCGTTTAGGGGGTCAAAACTACTCTAGAAGTTGAGGACCTGAAAAACTGCTAAAAATAGTAAATTCTTAAGTGAACAAGGAAACAGATGAAACTAATTGGGGAGTCTAGGTGGAATAGGTGGGTGGCCACCAATATCCACCTAGATCATGGGACTTTCTATGTTGATGGAGTTGGTGAAGTCTGTGGGGTGACCTCGGTTGCTTTTGGCATGAGGTCAGTGTCCTGATCCTGTTCAGGTTGCTCCATCTCCATTTCCATTTGTTCTACTATCGGTTCATCTTGCTGAGCAAGTTCTTGTTCCTGCAGCTGCTCACCCTATTTGTCATCTACTGCTGGTTCTGAGTCTTCAACTTGTATCAGTGCAGTTTGCACTGTCTGTGCGTCTTACACTTCCTCCTATTCCTATGCATGTTCCTGTTTCGGCTACACTTCCTTCTCTCTTCTGCACAACTCTTGTTCTTCTTTGAGCTTCTTCTATAATTCCTGCAACTTCCTCTTCGTCTCTTCCAACCTTTTCTTATCTCTTCTTTTCTGCGCTCCTCTCCTGTTGCGTTGTCGCCTCCTTGCTTCTATCTCCAAAGCGGCTCTTTCAACTACTGGATCTTCCTTAAACTTGTAGCTTTTCTCTGCCTTTGCACTTTCGACAATCTTCCTCTTTCCTTTGTCTTGTGTAGGTTTGCTACTTGCTGTTGTTGTCGTTGTTTCTTCCTATGGTGTTGTTTCCTTGAGTGCTACTAGCCACTCTACTACCATGTTGACTGATTCATTGAGCCTGGAGGAGTTATAACAATATCTCCATGGGTCTTCCTTTGGCCAATGACATGCCCCGTGGATCCAAGAATAGTACACTCTCACACAGTGGTCCCTGCATAATCCATGTGGATCGTACAGATTGAAACTCTTGGTGCCAAACTTAAACTTATTGAAGTCCTTGACCTTGGCATCTGCTTCTTTCAAACTCTGGATCGCGTATAACCCAATTCGCAAAGGAAGCATAGGCCATGGTGCCTTCTTCTTCCTGTGAAATCCAGTTGATAACCCTGTCAAGATGTGGTATGCAACCTCCTGCATGACCAACTTGTTTGTGGCAAACCTCAACAACACATGAAGATATTTCTCTGCGCTATACATCTTGATGAAGGTGCCATCGGGTGAGGCATACCAATATGCAATGTTCAGCAATGCCTCCATTGCTTCCTGGGACATGCAAGGCAGATCTTGTTCAAAGATCATCATGTACAGAGGGGCAATGAAGTGGTTAGATAGTCTAGCCATGACTCCTCAGTAGTTGTAGTCTGAGAGAAACTTGCAATATACGTTCACAACATTCTCTGAAGGTGTCCATGCCCAATCCATGCCAGGAAATTGTTGACAGGCACAGATTGCATCAAGCAGGTAGGCAAACATGAAGAATCTTGCTTTTTGATCCTTGGGCAGACTCTAGGCATTGGATACATGCACTTTCAGCTGGAGAGCCAACATGTCGGACCAGTTGAAAGGTTTTCCTTCACTTTCCAACTAATCCAACATAACAACCCAACTTTGCGGGAAGGTCTCCGTACTCCCTTAGCCATACAAGCAACATGCAAAGATGACCAAGAATTGGTAAGCCTTCCTAAGTGTCTTTGTCTTGTATATATGGTTAGGTGTCGTGCTGAACTTTGATGGCTCCCTTACCCAATGCTTCAAGATATCTCTTGTATTCATGTTGTTGTTAGGAGTATAGAATGGTGCATCCATCATATTCACTTGTTGTGTCAAATGGTACATTTGCTGATAATATTTCGTCATGAAGGAAGCAAGTTCTACTCCACTAACACTCCTCAGTATCGTTTTCTCAAGATCAGTGTGTGAGACAATCCAGTGGATCACATCCGCACATGGGAAGGTGGGATATCTGCATGCAACCTTGTATAATCCTAACTTATGAATATTTACATAGACTTGTCGGTCCTCTAGATTCTCCTCAAAGTTGCCTGCAAAAATATTGTTGATGTCTTGCCATGTCATCTTGATGTCTTTCTCAATGAACATGTGTGTGTCCGTGTACACAGGCAAGATCATAGACCCCTGCTCAACCACATCTCCAATACTTTTTTCAACTGTGTCTTTTAGTCCAACTCTCTTGGAGGCCATGATACCTATACTACTGAGAAGCTACTTGAAAACTTGTGGTACCTAGAGAGAGAGAAGACACTCACAACAAGACAATGTCAGCTAAAAATACATAAAGCAACTTGAGAATCAATCGGGCAATAAATTGGTGACTATTAGGAAAGATTGCATAGCATTGACTCTAGGAGGCTGGGAAACTGTCAGTTGGAACTGCACATTGCACAGTCTCAGTTTCCAGTGAGGCTCACCGCTGACTGGAACTATGCAATGCGCAGTCTAGAGAGGCTGAATGCTCACTAAAACTACGCAATGCGCATATCAGTAAGGTTGGGTTGTTGGTTGGAACTGTGCATTGCACAATTCCAGTGGGTAGGACTCGGGCATTGCCTCCCAGGATTGCATAGAGCACAACTAGGAGCTAGTTTGGGAAGCCTCTGCACCAGTTCCAGTGGGTAGGACTAGGTCATTTCCTCTCAGGATTGCGTAGAGCACAACTAGGAGCTAGTCTGGGAAGCCTCTGCACCATTCCTAGAGGCAAGACAAAGCCTTGACTGCCAGGAATGCACAGTGCATGCCGGGAGAAGTAAGATTTGGGCCAAGGCAACCTAGATCTGCCTAAGGGCAACCTTAAAATGTGAAGGGTTGAATGTGTGTGAAAATATGGTTCAGATCTAAGTGAATGGATATGCATGCAATTCAGGTAAGTGCAAAAATCAATCAAATGGAAAAACAATGAACCTCATAAAGAGAGTTGTCGTAATGATGATTGTTAGTGCAGAAATAATGTTATGCATGTGACATTAAGGAAATGCAGTGAAGAACTTGAAAAAACACTTCTACAAGTTAAAATACATTAAAATGCCAGTGGTCATTCAATAAAATAAGGAAAACAACACTCATACAAAAAGACAGAAAAAATGACAAAAGACATGAAAAGCAAAACTTACTCGAAAAATTTGTGCACTATGTCGAACGTTCCTAGATGTCTCGGGAATGCTAGAGCTCCAAGATCGAATGTGAAGAATGAGCTCTGAGGCATCATTTAAATAGATTTGGTGAACTTAGGGTTTATGACACACATGCTACAAATCTAGGAAAAAGTGACACTTGGCGGGAAGTTTCTAAAATTGACTTTGCATGTAACTCTCGCTGCTAAAAATAGATCCCTAAAATTTAGAGATGATTTTTCACTTTTTTCTTTTTTGTTTTTTCGAGAAAAGTTGCCCGACATGCAAGGAAGGATTGCACGGTTCTGGAGGGAACCGGGCAACCTACTGGCACATGCAACGGAAAATCACTAAGGGAAAATATTCTATGTTGTTTCTAGGCTGAATGGCCCTAGTTGGCTAGCCAACTCTGTCCAATTTTCCAGAGCAATACTGCTGGCTTGCTCTGCGCATTTCTAGAGAGCAATGTCGGCTGGATTGCTCTGTGCATTTCTAGAGAGAAGTGTCGGCTGGCTTGCTCTGTGCATTTCTAGATAGTAGTGCCAAGTGGCATGCTCTGCGCATTTCTAGAGAGCAAGGCTGGTTGGCTTGCTTTTCACAATTTTTGAGTGTAGGGCAGTTGTTGGGCTACTCTGCGCAATTCTTGAGGGGAAGACAAATTTCCCTCCAAGATTTCACAGTTTTTCCCAACAACATAAAGATCGGATGTGAAACAAGTGCGGGGTCAGCTTGTGGTTGGTCAACGTAACAAGAAAGTGAACACAAGTTGTTATGTGACAGATAAAATCAAATAAACGCAAGTACCTAATCAGTGCAGGATAGTTGCTATGATTTCAAGGAGGGAGGCTCCAAATCAAAGAGAAAGAAAAATTTTAGAGAGTGATTATAGCTGCTACAACAAGTTCACAATCACTAACAAATAGTATTTAGTTAAATTATGATTGGTTTATGGATTAAACATCTTTTGTGATAGTTTAGAGCATACATCACACACAACATATTTATACTCAGAGACTTAGATGGCAATAGCAAAGAATAATTTCAGAGATAGACAAATGGAGAAACAACAAGATTACTCAATCAGAAACAACGGAATAGATAAAACAATCACTGGAGAATAGAAATCACTTTGCATTACGTAATAGGCCTGGACCTTGGCTTGCTTTCCTTGGCTAGAGAAATTACAAATTTATAGAGGCTAAAGAAGGATCTAGAATCCTACATGTGATTTAGATGGAGATCTAGAAACTAATGGCAGTGTAGAAGGATCTAGAATCCTGCATGTGATTTAGATGGAGATCTAGAAACTAATGGCGGTGTAGAAGGATCTAGAATCCTGCATGAATTTGGCTTCACACTTAACATTCTCCCACTTGAAGCCAAATAAGAATCATGAATCAAGTCACACCAAGTCCTACCATGCCTCTACATAACTCATGTTTATTTCGTGGTAGAATCTTAGTGAGTATATCAGCAAGGTTCCTATCTGTATGGATCTTTTCCAAGGATAATTGTTCTTCCTCCAACACATGTTGGATCCAATGGTACCTTAAGTCAATGTGCTTGGTTTTTGAATGAAATGTTGGGTTTTTTGCCAAGTGAATGGCACTCTGACTATCACAATATAACACATACTTGTCCTGCTTTATTCCTATCTCTCCTAGGAATTGTTGCATCCACAACATCTCTTTACAAGCTTTTGTTGTAGCTATGTACTCTGCTTCTGTTGTAGAGAAGGCTAGTATTCTTTGTAGCCTTGACACCCAAGATACTGCTGCACCTGAAAATGTATACAAATAACCTGTAGTGGACTTTCTGGTGTTCATATCTCCAGCCATATCGGCATCTGTAAATCCTTCAAGCACAGTCTCATCATGACCAAAACATAAACAATAATGACTAGACCCTTGAGATACCTCAAAATCCATTTTACTACTTGTCAATGTTGTTTTCCTGGATTGGCAAGGAACCTACTCACTCCTCCCACTAAATATGCAATGTCTGGTCATGTGCATACCATGGCATACATCAAACTGCCAACTGCTGAAGCATAAGGAATCTTGCTCATATCTTCTTTCTCCTTGTCATCACTAAGACATAATTCAGTACTCAGCTTGAAGTGGGCTGCAAGGGGTGTACCAACTGTAGGAATTTACAGGGTAAGTTCCTCAGAAAGAATACCAAAAGGACACCGCTCACAACCAGATCTCAAATCAATACACCAGTATTTTTGACGTGGTTAAAACCCTCAGAGTGCAAGGAGGGAAACAGTCCACGGCCTGTCCCAACGTGGGTACAGACAATTTATTAATCAAAGAATGAAAATTTACATAAGCTTCTCTCATGCGCGGATTACCCGAACAATGACCCTCCATTCGCTTTAAATAGAACTCATGGACCAATCGAGTGTCAAGCCACGGATCAAGTGTCGGTAATACCGAGGTGAGAGTGAACCGTCGGATCACTACATATCGTGACCGTCGGATTGTAAGTTACAAAATGTACAACGGTAAAGAAACACACTTTACCTAACTCTAACCTAACTCTATGCTAGACCAAGTTGAACTTAACTATATCCTATGTGTCGGAATATCCTAACATCCCCCCTTAAGAACAACTTGGGATAGGATTGAAGGATTTACAAATATGACACAATAGGAGAAGGAAGGAGGCACTAGAGCCTATCCCCCCTTAGTGACAACTTCCTGAACTCCAAGCATATATCGAAGTTTAGTGAACTTCGCCTCTGTGAGAGCCTTTGTGAAGATGTCTGCAACCTGATCATCCGTTGGACAATATTGCACTTCAAGAACATGGTCATGAATGAGCTTTCTGATGAAGTGCATGTGTAGTTCAATGTGTTTGCTGCGCTGATGCTGGACTGGATCTTTGCATAGCTGAATGGCACTTTGATTATCACACCAAAGTGTGGTTGGATGCTGCTGCTCAAAGCCAAATTCGGATAGGATCTGACGAAGCCACAAGGCTTCCTTACTAGCTTCCACGGCACCACGATACTCTGCTTCTGCTGACGAAAGAGAAATGGCAGCCTGTTTCTTACAAGCCCATGTAATAGGTCCTGAACCAAGAGTGAAGACATAACTGGCAGTAGACTTCCGATCATCAAGGTCACCAGCCCAATCAGAATCAGTGAAACCAACTAACAGAGGAGCTGCTTTGGCACTGTAATGAATCCCAAACTGTACTGTACCTCGAACATAACGAAGTATTCTTTTAGCTGCTTTCCAATGACTTTCACGGGGGTTTTGCATAAAACGAGCAACAAGGCCAACAGCAAAGGAAAGATCAGGACGAGTATGGGTTAAATACAAGAGTTTTCCGACAAGTTGACGGTATAAGGTAGCATCAACTTCAGGAGAAGTACAAGAGACTGAAAGTTTGACTCCAGACTGAAAGGGAGAAGGGGCTGGCTTACAGTCTTCCATGTGAAAATGACGAAGAATATCACAAGCATACTTGGACTGGGAAAGGAAAATACCTTCTTGGGATTGCAAGACTTGAAGACCGAGAAAATAGTGTAAGTGTCCTAAGTCTGTCATTTCAAATTTCTTTTTAAGGCTGGACTTCACATGGTTTATAAGGTTGGGATCACTACCAGTAAGAATAAGATCATCAACATAAAGAACAAGGATGATAAGAGAGTTGCCCACTTTCTTGGTGTAGACAGTATTGTCAGAATGACACCTAGAAAAGCCAGATTCTAAAAGAAAGCTATCCATTTTGGCATACCAAGCCCGAGGAGCTTGTTTGAGGCCATAAAGGGATTTCTTAAGTCGACAAACGAGGCTGGAGTCTGTTTGTATGAAGCCAATGGGTTGTTCCATATAGATTTCTTCCTGCAAGTCCCCATGCAAGAAGGCAGATTTAACATCCATTTGATGGACTTCCCATTTTAAAGAGGCAGCAAGGGAAAGAACAAGGCGGATAGAGTTCATTTTGGCAACTGGAGAGAAGGTTTCAGTGTAGTCAATGCCTTCAACCTGTGAAAAGCCCTTAGCAACTAGACGAGCTTTATGTTTATCAACTTTCCCATCTGGTCCATACTTGGTTCTGTAAACCCATTTGCATCTAACAAGTTTGCGTCCCTTTGGTAGAGGAACAAGATCCCATGTATCATTTGTCATCAATGAATGATATTCTTCATTCATAGCTGCTTCCCAATGTGGATGGCCTGAAGCTTCTGCAAAAGTGTCAGGATCATGATTTACTGGAGCTTGAGCCAGTAAAGAAGAGGCTCTTTCAAACTGAGAACGTGTACGTCGCTGATCTGTAGGATCACCGGCAAGATCACCTGCTGCATCCCGAGTAGCACGGACCCATCTTGGAAGTTGAGGATCCTGAGAAGGTGGGGGAGGATTATCATCCTCGCTTTCATCATCAGAAGAAGAAATGTTTTCAAAGATAGAAGAGATAGGAAGAGGTGGCACATCCGCCGGACTAGGCTCGCAGGCCGATTTATTTTCATCAAATTTTACATCTCTTCTAATGATAACATTTTTGGACTTAAATGGAATAAGTCTATAACCTTTTACATCTTCAGAATATCCAACAAAAGTACATTTCTCACTCTTAGGTTCTAAAGCTTTATGCTTTTCATCTGGAATATGGCCCATGCTTCACTTCCAAACACACGAAAGTGACTTACATCTGGTTTAATGGAACTCCAAGCTTCTTCTGGAGTGATATTCTCTAGAACCTTAGTAGGAGTGCGATTGATTATATAATTTGCACAATTAATTGCTTCGGCCCAAAAACTAAGACTGAGTCCTTTAGATTGCAGCATACAATTAGCCATTTCCTTTAAGGTGCGATTTTTCCTTTCAGCTACACCATTTTGTTGTGGAGTGTATGGAACAGTATGTTGCATTTGAATTCCATTTTCGGTGCAAAAGTTGATGAATGCGTTTTTAACATATTCTCCACCATTATCAGTTCTTAGCTTAAGAATTTGATGTCCAGATTGTTTTTCAACAAATGCTTTGAAGGCCAAAAAAGTGCTAAATACTTCGCTCTTGAGTTTTAAGAAGTATACCCAAGTGCGTCTAGAGAAATCATCAATGAAAGTTAAGAAGTACTTGCAGCCAGAGAATGAAGCAACAGGAAGAGGACCACATAAATCACTGTGCACAAGCTGTAAAGGGGCTGAGGCGTGCCAAGAGGCACGTTTGTCAAAACTGTCCCGATGATGTTTTCCGAGTACACATCCGGAACAAACACCATCTTTGCAAGATACCATAGGAAGACCTGTCACCATATTTTCTTTACATAGATGCTGAAGGGAGCGATAGTTTAAGTGACCAAACCGCTCATGCCAAAGTTTGCTCACTTCATCATTATGAGCAACAAACACTGAGGGAAGATGGGATGACCCAAAGTTGTGAAACTTATACAACCTTTTGGAATCATCAGCAAGACCAGTAGCTAGAATCTGTTTAGGATCTTTTAGATCCTTGATTACAACATCATGAGGTGAAAATTCAACAATTTTACCTTCACCTGAATGAGTTATCTGATAGACAGATAGAAGGTTGCAGGATAAGTTTGGAACACATAATACATCATTGAACTGACCATTGTCTAGATGAACAGTTCCAGTCCCTACAACATTAAGAGATCTATCATCACCAACATATATATTTTTGGTGTTACAATCATTTAAAGAAGAAAACATGGCTTGGTTTTTGGCCATGTGACAAGAGGCTCCAGAATCAATGAGCCACTCATGAGAATGAGAAGAAGAAGAAGATACATTTAATGCATAACCAGACTGAGATGATTGACGATGACATGCAGAAAGTGCCGTTCCGGAAGTTGAAGTTGAAGTAGGCTCCAGATGGATGTTATGTTTCTTCATTGCGGCTTCCAAGGCTTCCATCTTCTTAAAGCATTTAGATTCTAAGTGGCCATCTCGATTACAAAAGTTACAATGTCTGTCAGTCCTCTTCCATTTGTTTTTATTGGTCTTGTCATTTTGCTGAAATGATCTTTCATCTTGAGGCTGAGTTGGTTTAGGACCATTCCTTTGAGGATAAGACTTCTTAGGATTCTTTGAATTTGGTTGCTGCTGGGCGGCTAACGCTTTCGAGGAAGAGTTTCCAAGATTAAGAAGACCAAGGTGTAAGAGTTTTTCTTGTTCTCTTATTAAGGAATCACAAAAGGAGTCAAAGGAAGGGGGTTTGTAGTCTTTGCCTTGACAAATGAAAGCTTCCCTTGTAGAATGGAAAGTGGAAACAAATACAGAGTAGGCTGGTCCCAACTTAGTAAGGATGGAATAAATAAGGTTACCATCTTCTTTCTTAACTTTAACACCTTCCAAGAGATATCTAAGGGTCTTGAATTTGGACAAGAAATCTTCAATGCAAGAAAAATTATTAGGATCCAAAGTAAGCAACTCATTCTCAAGTTGATGGGCTCTAATTTCATTTTTAATCCCAAAAACTTTAGCAAGTTTTTCTAATGCTTCATGAGGAGTTTCAATTTCTGCAATGTGGAATCTAAGATCAGGAGAAACAGACATTCCTATCAAACCACGTGCTTGATCTTGTCTATTTTCCCATTTTTCGGCCTTGTCTTCATCTTTGGGTTTCTTCTCTTGGTCTGTGGCTATTCTGAAGAGACCTTTACTTCTAAGTAAATCTCCCATGTAGGCTACCCATTGGAAGTAGTTAGTGCTGTCAAGAATGACTTGGCATGGACTTTCCATTTTTTGAAAAAAAATCCTGAAGCTGAAGATGCTGAAAGTAAGTGGTCCAATGGATAGATCTCGAAAAAATAGGCGGTTTTAAAAAAAACGGCTCTGAAAAAGGCTTCCGGATGAAGAAGATATGGCTTTTTGAAAAAAACTTTGTTGACGTTGCCGGCAAAGTGCGCGAATGTGCAGGAATGAAAAAAATCCGCCCCCACAAAATGGAGACTTGAACCCAAGACCTCTACTCTCTTAAAAAGTCTTTGAACCAATTGATCTATACAAAATATTTGAGAGAGAGAGAGAGAGAGAGGGAGGGGGGGGGCCTCGATTTGCGTGCTTGCCTTGGGAAGGCTCTTTTCCCCTACAAAACACAAAACACAAAACCCAACACGAATATGCAAAGAAAAACGAACCTTACGGCTCAAAGTTAGCTTTAGCCAAAAAACTAGAATTTTAAAAAAAAATCTCAAAGTTAGCTTTTAACCGAAAAACTAAATATTTTTCTCAATGTTTCTGATTTTCCAAGATCACACTAAGGTGCAGGGAAAAGAGCATACGCATGAGAAAAATCCTTTCTTTCTGTTTCTGATTTGCCCAGATCGCACAGAGTCGCAGGGCAAAGAGCATACGCAGAAATGAAAGGTATAGATCCGGAAAAAAAAAAAGGCTAAATAAACCGAAACCGAAATAAGCAGAGAGAAAATGACAGTAAACTGCAAAAAAAACACTGTATACCTCCCGATCTGAAAAATGACGCAGCTAGGGCTACCGGAAACCTTTTCGCGTGAAACGAAAGGGGTTCCTCACTGAAACAGATGCTCCGAACGCAACAGAGCAGTCCTCTCGGCCCGAAAGCAGTCAGAAACAGCAGACCTAGGAAACGACAGCCGCATGCAGTTCTACCGGCTTCAGATTTGGATCACCAACGGACGCGGCCCTCAAATAGCTCTGATACCATGTAGGAATTTACAGGGTAAGTTCCTCAGAAAGAATACCAAAAGGACACCGCTCACAACCAGATCTCAAATCAATACACCAGTATTTTTGACGTGGTTAAAACCCTCAGAGTGCAAGGAGGGAAACAATCCACGGCCTGTCCCAACGTGGGTACAGACAATTTATTAATCAAAGAATGAAAATTTACATAAGCTTCTCTCATGCACGGATTACCCGAACAATGACCCTCCATGCGCTTTAAATAGAACTCATGGACCAATCGGGTGTCAAGCCACGGATCAAGTGTCGATAATACCGAGGTGAGAGTGAACCGTCGGATCACTACATATCGTGACCGTCGGATTGTAAGTTACAAAATGTACAACGGTAAAGAAACACACTTTACCTAACTCTAACCTAACTCTATGCTAGACCAAGTTGAACTTAACTATATCCTATGTGTCGGAATATCCTAACACCAACTGGCTTGGCATCCTTCATATTAAACCTGTCAAGCATCTTCTTGATATATTTTTCTTGTGACAGCCACAACCTTTTGTTTTTCCTGTCACGCATAATCCGCATGCCCAATATCTGTTGTGTTGGTCCCAAATCCTTCATTGCAAATTTGCTACCCAAATCTTTCTTCAATCTATTGATCTTATTCTTATCATGCCCAACAATCAACATGTCATCCACATATAACAATAATATGATATACTTTCCTTGATCATACCTCTTGATATAGACACAATGGTCAACTTCCAACCTATGAAAACCATGTTCCAACATGAATGAATCAAATTTCTTGTACCATTGTCGAGGTGCCTGTTTCAACCCATAGAGACTCTTCTTCAACCTACAAACAAGGCCTTCTTTGCCTTTTTCTATGAAGCCTTTTGGCTGCTCCATATAAATTTCTTCCTCCAATTCACCATGAAGGAAAGTAGTTTTTACATCTAACTGTTCACATTCTAAGTCTAAAGCAGCAACTAGACCAAGAATGACTCTAATGGATGACATTTTAACAACAGGTGAGAAAATTTCAGTGAAGTCAATACCTTCTTTTTGGGCAAAACCTTTCACCACCAACCTTGCTTTATACCTCTCCTTCTTTTCATCACCTTCATGCTTAATCCTGTAAACCCATTTGTTTTGTAGAGCCTTTCTACCTTTTGGGAGGTTTACCAACTCCCAAGTTTTATTTTCCAGCAAAGAGTTCATTTCTTCTTCCATTTCTTTCTTCCATTCTTCACTGTGCTCAACTTTATAGGCTTCTTGAAAACAATTAGGCTCACCTTCATCAGTCAAAAAAATATAGTTTGAAGGAGGATACCTTTGTGAAGGCTTATGAGGCCTAGAAGATCTGCGAACCAACTGTGGTGGTGCATTATTAGGTTGAATCTCTTGTAAAGGTTCCTACAAGATTCCTTCTTCTTCTTGTTCATCACTTTCCACTTGTTGTTCTTCATGCTCCTGAATTTGCTATTCATTTTCTTGTATTGGTGGTATGTTTTCCTGCTGCTCTTCAAACCTGTCAATAACCTTCTTGACCTCCAACTCACCTACAGTCCTCTTGAACATTTCTAACTCATTAAATATAACATCCCTACTTCTAATAATTATATTTTTTACTGGATCCCATAGACGATAACCAAAATCTTCATCCGCATATCCCAAAAAAATGCATTTCATAGATTTATCATCTAGCTTAGTTTTATTTTCTTTAGGAATATGTACAAATGCTTCACATCCAAAGATTTTCAAGTGAGAATAATTCAAATTCTTACCAGACCAAACTTCTTCAGGGATACCACCATCCAAGGCTGTAGTTGGAGATCTATTTATGAGGTAGCAAGCGGTCCCGACTGCTTCAGCCCAAAAATTCTTCTCCAAACCAGAATTGGACAACATACTTCACACATTTTCCATAATGGTGCGATTCATCCTTTCCGCGACACCATTCTGTTGAGGAGTACCAGGCACAGTCTTCTCATGCTTTATGCCAAACCTGTTACAATATTCCTTCAATGCATTTGAGCAATATTCTCCACCATTCTCTATTCTTAAACACTTAAGCAATTTGTTAGTCTCTCTTTCAACAACAACATGAAATTTTTGAAATATTCCAAACACTTCACTTTTACTTTTCATAGGATATGCCCAAACCTTCCTGGATGCATCATCTATAAATGTTACAAAATATGATGCTCCTCCTAATGATTTGATGTTAACAGGCCCAAACACATCCGAGTGTACCAATTCTAACAATTTTTTCTTTCTGTCATGGCCACCTCTAAGGAATGAAATCCTTCTTTGTATACCATATATACAATGCTCACAAAGATCAAGATTGTAGGATTTCAAACCAGGGCAATAAATTTTTACCAACAAGGATTTTTAAGCCCTTCTCACTCATGTGACTCAAATGCTTATGCCACAGATCAGAAGAATTTCCTTCTTTTGTGACAGTGGCCAAATCTGATTTTCTTATCAGTGTCTTCAATGTGTATAGTGTTCCTATCTTGGGTCCTTTGGCCACGACCAATGATCCTTTGCTAATTTTCCAGCCTCCTTTTCCAAAGCTTGTGGAATAGCCTTCATCATCTAGTCGTCCCATAGAGATTAAACTCATGCACATTTTTGGTACATGCCTAACCTGTTTCAACAATATATATTGTCCATCTTTCATCTTGATCTGGACATCTCCCACTCCAACAATATTGCAAAAATGATTATTCCCCAAATGCACTCTACCATAAATCACCAGGATTATATGAAACAAAACTGTCTTTGCATGGGGTTACATGGTGAGATGCCCTAGAGTCAAGGATCCAATCAAAGCTACTGCTAGATGTATATACACATGCATCCTCTATTGAAACAGTAAACAACACATCACCATTTGTGGCTACAGTAGTAGTCTCACCTTCATTTGTGCTGGATGACTTGTGATTTGTACTGGACGGTCTCTGATCCTTTTGTCCTTTCTTCCAAAATCGACATTCTTTCTTCATGTGACCGGGTTTGCCACAATGAAAGCAGATGATCCTTCCTCTCCTTGATTTTTATCGGCCTCTCGATCTTGATCGCCCTTGTCGGCCTCGATCCATTCTCCTACCACGATCAGCTAGAGCTAGAGCTTCTCCTCCCTGGTTTTCCACAATTGACTTGCGTTGCAACTCCTCATTCATTAAACTGCAACTGACATCATCAAACTTCAGGGTCCCTGTAGTTGTTGAAGTTCTCATAGCTACAATTAAATTTTGCCAACTGTCTGGCATAGAACACATTAGCAAAGTAGCTCTAATTTCATCATCTAAAATGATTTTAATAGAGGCAAGCTGATTAGTAATAATATTAAATGCATTCAAGTGCTCAACAACTAAAGCACCCTCCATTTTGAGATTATAAAGCTTCTTCATCAAGAACTCTTTGCTTGATGATGTGTTCTTCTCATATAGATCATGGAGCTTCTTCCATAATCCTTCAGCCGTCTTTTCTCTGAACACATTGAAATACACATTCTTTGCTAGATATCGGCGGATTGTTGCAATCACCTTTCTATCTAGCTTATTCCATTCTTCATATGTCATTGATGAGGGTTTCTTTGTTGTGCCCTCAATTGGAAAATACTGATCCTTCAAAATCACTATATCCTCCATCTGTGATTTCCATAAGGCAAAATTAGCCCCGCTCAAGTTCTCCATATCTGTAACTGCTCTCTCCATTTTCAATATATTGATGCCCAAAAACAAAAACTCCACTTAAAAATAAAACTTTAATTATTACTCTTTAAAATTTAGTAATAATGACCTTCCTCCTTTTAAAATACCCTTTTGAAAATTCCTGCTCATTTTTAAAATATAATTTTCAAAATTCCAACATATAATTATATAAATATAAAAACATATATAATGTTTTAACCTTTTCACATTTCACACATACATATGTTGGTTTGAAAAAAAACTTGACGTATACATGTAAGCTTGATGAAAAAAAAATTACGAACTCCATGTAAATCACTTATGCACTCCACGTTTTAGGCTTCATGGCATGTTTCACCATATGCCCACGACCTTTTTTTTCTTGCAACAACTGTCTTAATGTTCCTCAGCTAGTTCCTCAACTATTTCCTAAATAGATCCTTTTCCTGAACTCTCTTCTTTGTAGTGATTTCCGATTTCCTGGACAGATCCTTCAACAACTCCAGAGGTAACAGCCAACGTTTTAATGAATGCTGCCAGAGTAAGGCGATGGCACTAAGTGGCTTGCACGGTGGATATTCAACCCTAGCTCTGATACCAGTTGTTAGTTCATAGCATACATAACACGCAACAGATTTATACTCAAAGACTTAGTCGGCAATAGCAAAGAATAATTTCAGAGACAGACAAATGGAGAAACAACAAGATTACTCAATCAGAAACAACGGAATAGATAAAACAATCAGTAAAGAACAAAAATCACTTTGCATTACGTAACAAGCTTGGACCTTGGCTTGCTTTCCTTAGCCAAAGAAACTATAAATTTATAGAGGCTGAAGAAGGATCTAGAATCCTGCATATGATTTAGATGGAGATCTAGAAACTAATGGTGGTGTAGAAGGATCTATAATCCTGCTTGTGATTTAGATGGAGATCTAGAAACTAATGACAGTGTAGAAAGATCTAGAATCCTGCATAAATTTAACTTCACACTTAACATTTTAGTAATTTTTAAACCATTTATATGATTTCTATTTTATGTTTTCTATTTTGATTTGGAAAATAAAAAATATAAATATTTTTTAACTAAATATAAATATTTTTTTAAATTTCGTCACACTCAAATATATAATATGCTATTTTAGTCTATTCTTTTATAAATAAGATAAATAATTATAACAATAATCATAAATTAAACTTTCTTCCTCATATAATTACCTTACTTAATTCTATTATCTATTCATTAAGAATGACGAGAGCTATCCATTCTCAATGAATGACTCTATTATCTATTCGTTAAGAATGACGAGAACTATCTATACTCAATGAATGACAAGAGGCAGCACCAATCGTAAGAACATCAACCTAATTGTAGAATAAAAAATTCATGCGCGGTGTATAATTATGTGCGTGATCATTTATAAGTGAAGAGAAAAGTTTAAGTTAGTGTGTAGGATCAAATTTTATTTGCTTTTAATATGTAATGTTATGCAAAATATCAAATTGTATGGTTGAAATTTTGTAGTAGTATTATGCATATAGTAATGGTGAATATTCTATAGACAATGATGCATTCCCTCCATTAATGGTGGCTAGTGTTAGTGATAGTAATCATGACTTAATCATGAGTACAAATTATCCATTTTCTATAGTCGTTGAATATTGTTGATAACATGTGGTGAGTACAATGATTATGTCGGTAATTTTTGTGTAATATTGTAGCAATCCATCTACATTTTGTCATATTTTCTTATTGCATATTTTGAGTTAATGCTTGATGATAGGGTATATATATCGCTCTAACTCAAGCGTATTGAAAAGTACAATCCCTCCATTCCCTTCCCTCCCTACGTGTCCCTCTCATTCTTTGTCACAATATAATATGACTCACGAATTCATGGGTGCCATGCTTTTGGAAATATATCAATATTTCTAACCATTTAATGATAGACCACAGGTGGGTAGATAAAATATTTTGTGAAAAAGATAAGTTCAAAATAGCCTTCAGCGTGCCTGCAGGACATTACGAATGGAATGTAATGCCTTTTGGATTGAAGCATGCCCCCTCTAAGTTCGAGAAGGTGATGGATTCCATCTTCAAACCTTGCTTTGATTAGCTCCTGGTCTATATTGATGACATCTTAATTTTTTCGAAAAATATTCAAGATCATTTCAAGCATGTACATATATTTGTACAGTTGGTAAAAAGAAATGGTTTGGTTTTAAGCAAAAAGAAAATAGAGGTATTCCAAACCTCTGTAAAGTTTCTTGGCCATATCATATTCAATGGCCAAATATCCTTGCAAAAACATGCATTAGAATTCTCTGAAAAGTTCCCTGACATTATTATTGATAAAGCCCAACGTCAGAGTCAGAGATTTCTAAGATGTCTAAATTATGTGAGTAACTTCTATCAAGATTGTGCAAAGGATAGAAGTTTGTTAAATCAAAGGCTCAAGAAAAATCCACCTCCATGGATTGAGGCCCATACCAAAGTTGTTCAACGAATCAAAGGTAAAGTCAAGACACTGCCTATCCTTTATGTTGTTGATGACAATGCTTTCAAGATCGTAGAATCAGATGCAAGCAATATTGGTTGGGGAGGCATCCTCAAACAAAAAAAGGAAGGTGCAGAACAAATTGTACAGTTTGCTTCAGGAACTTGGAATCCAGCGGAACAAAATTATTCTACTATAGAGAAGGAAGTTAAAGCTGCCTGGAATTGTATAAATAAATTTGAGGTAAATCTTGTAAATAAAAAATTCCTGCTAAGGACTGATGCCTTGGCTATGAAAAAAGTCTTAACTAAAGACATTAAAAAGCCGGGTGAAGCCAAGTTTGCTCGGTGGCAGGCTTTGTTCGCCAACTTTGATTTCGAAGTGGAGCATATTAAAGGGAAAGAAAATTATCTGCCAGATTTTCTCAGTAGAGAATTTATTCAGCCAACTGAACATGTGATGATAATAGTAATAGAATGGGATCAAGGCCAACAAAAAGAAGTGCTTAGGACAATTCGAGATAATCTCAGTTGGTCAGAATACAAAGAAAGTTGACTTGGCAATTAAGAAATGCAAAAGTATTAAATGCTAATCTCCAAGCACATACTGATATATTACATATAGTACCTGAAAGAAGAGTGTGCCCAAAAGGGAGTAGATGGATCCATGATATGGTCTATTCCAACAGCATAAATGTTGCAATCCAAGCACAAGATGCTTTTCTACATGACTTTCATGATTTGACTATGATATGGTCACATGGGGGAAGTGGAAGTGGGGTCTATGAAAGATATTTTTCAATAAATTGAATGAGGAACACTTCTTGGCCTTTCCAACACATAACGCAGCACTATGGCCCGGAAAGGACCCCAGCCTCATCTTTCCAGACACAGTCTATGATTTCGGCATCTATAAAAGATTGTGGTGGGACATACTAAATAAAGACAACAAAGAAGAAACCCACTACACTAAGATAAAGTTTGGAACTACAGGAATCATGCAATGGAACCAACAAAGTGATTGGATGCGGGATTGGTGGACTGATTATGGTATGAACAGAACAGGCATAGATCCTATTTACCATGAATCATATGTTAGAATGGGTTGTGATATATGTTTTGAACACAATATTCCTGATTGCTTCCATTCTCCTTATGAGACCGTTAAAGACATGTTTTCTCTCCCAGATCGATATCCTCTCTGAGATAACGAGGTGTTAAAAGAATATATGAACAGACATCACCAATGGCTTATTCTCACAAAAATTAAGCATCAAATTATATTAAATAAGCCTATGATTGTGAGAAGGATTTTTACCAAGGCTTGGGATGAAAATGTGTATAAAAAATTTTGGTTTCCTGAAATTACAATTTTTTAATTTAATTTTGGTTCCCGTGGACTTGTTCGTAAAAGTCTCCACAGTGTAAAAATGATGTCGAGTCACAAGGACAATTTGTGACCAGATTTTCTCGTGGGCTTTTCCTATTCAAAAAGCATCCAATTTGTACATTTTATCCTCTATAGATTTGTAATAATCTTCAGTGATGAGACTCGGAGCACTTCTCCGACTTCTGTTGCCCTTTGAGCCACATCTCATGATCTGACAGATTCCTTCAATACCAAGTTTGTCGTCCCGTTGGTCAGATGCTTGTCCCCTCCTTTACTTATATAAGAAAGTGAGTAAGGCTCATTCAGGGCATTCGGAGTTGGAAGAGTTTAGAGTCGAGAGATTTTCTTGCTCTACAACTGCGGACTCCAGTCTGATCTACTTGCATCACGAAGAAATCTCAAAGTCTTAGGTGATCTAAGAAGCCTGCACATCTGTGTGTTCGGCACAGGTGAGAACCTAAAGTGGCCAGATCTATAGAGAGTCTATCTTTATGAGTATTAAGAGCAGTGTTCAAAGACTGAGTCTGTGATCTCGCCAGGTAGCCTCCAGTAAGCTATCTCCTAGCTGAGTAGCTAAAGTCTGGTAAACGTGAACACAGTCTATCTCAGGATTGAACAGATTGTAATCTTTCTGTAATCCATTTCTGAAATAATATAAAAGAGTGTTATCTTGTTTCCGCATCTGAGTACTTGTGCTTTATCAATGATCTGTTGAGGTAGTATCTACTTAAGTTACTCTGTATTGAAGTTCGCTAGAGGTTCGCCAACGCACAGAAGGGACGCCAGACCATGTAAGGCAAGGAAGCCATTGGAGAAGGTCGACAGTGCGAGAAATGTGCTAGTAGGTTCGTGTAAATCAGAGTAAAGTGGCAAAAGTAGAGAAGAGACTCAGCAAGGCCTAGTAGTTGTGTTGCTGTTGCAAGCTTCATCGAAGCCCCTGCGTAAAATTGGTATCAGAGCCAAGTGTTTGGTTCAGGTTAGTACTTAGAAAAACACTCTATATTAAAATGGAGCCTTTCAGAAAGTCTATTTCTTTCCACGAAATAGAAGAAAGAGAATCATCTGTTCAAGAAAATCCCCTTAGGGATATGTTCGCATCTGCGTCTAGTCGAGTTTTAAATTCTTCTGAGTTAGAGTATGAGGAAACACAGCCCTCTGCTAGATGGCAGCTACCTAGAATAAATGCATCTGAAGTCTACTCAGACCTGTCTGCTTTTCATTTAAGAGCTGCAACTAGAATTTCTATTAAGGAATCTATAAGCCAAATTCAAGAAAATTCTGATTGTGTCCAATCCATTCCTCTTCTAAATTCTAAACAACTTCAGGCTGAGGAAAAAAGACTAAAAACCCAGTACCTTCATTTGGGTTGTATACGTATCGGGATACATGCTTTAACACATCAGGGTCTAAATACATTTGTCTTAGCCACTGTTCGAGATTTGACCCATAACAAATACACTGACTCATTGATAGGTGGGATTGTAGCTCCTCTGTCCAACGACCCTGTCTATTTTGATTGTTATCCTAATTTCTCTGTATATGTTTTTGATGAAACAATTGAAAGTATTCTTCAGTTGCAAATCCAGACAACTGGATTTGACATGGCCAAAAAGAGACACAATATTGCCATACAAACCAGAGGTTGCTTCCATCATACAAACACCCTCTATCCTGCAGTCATACATGCCCCCAGCAAAGAGTCAAAAGCAAGTGTAGTGGTGTTAACAGATTCTCGAAATCAAAAGATTGAACACCAAACTATAAGATGGGAAGATCTTACTTTCCCAGAACATTGGGTGGTATCCAATCCCAAGCCTCCTGCTATAAAGAAAATTACTTCTGCTGATATTAGAGAAGAACCCTCTTCTGCTATTCTTTCTTTCCCTCGAAGATCAACTATTGATAGGCAAAGAATAGACCAAATGTGCAGAAGTTCACCATTGTACAAAAACCCCGAATTTGTAGATACAGCCTGCTCCAGTTCTAGTTCAAACTCCTGGAAACATATTTCATTGTTTGAATTCGCACAATTAGTCAATTTGTCCTCCCTTGAAGTAGAATGTCCAGAGTGTCATTGCCCTGTTAACCTCAGTCATCTTGTTGATATTGTCACGCACGAAAACCATAACCCTAGGACAGGAGATGCTCCACCTACCACTTCTATAAATCCTTGTCCTAATCCTAAATGTTCAGATATACCTTTTCCCCATGAAGCTGAACATATCATGATGATGCATGAGATTACTACTTTGGAAAAAGAGGATCCAAGGTTAACAACAATCTTCAGCACATTAAGGCCAACAAAGCCTAGATATGGGCTTGGATTCCTAGAACAAGAAAATGGACTAATCCCTGATTCAAGATTTGGCCCAATTCCAGATGATTATAAAAAACCTGTTGTAATGGAAATGCAGAAGTTTTTTACATTAATGGATGGTTGTCCCAAACATAAAATTGGAGGTGCATGGATGAAAGCCATGTTAAATTGGGACCTTCTTACTCATTTAGAAGCTGAATCTTTTGGTTCTACTCATACTATTGAAGAAAAAGTTAAATTCTCTCATGAATGGAAACAGTATATGGAAGAAACAAATTCCTAGATATCTTTTTATTCCTGGAAAAATATGATACAGACAAAAGATGTTATGATGGCCGATGATAGAGCCTCTACTTCATCACTTCACTCTTGGTCAGCCTTAGATGGTAGTAAGGTTGAGACAGTAACTACCTTCCCTCCCTACAAAGGTATTGTCTTAGGAGAAGGTCAAAATTCTGCAAAGGCCATTCCTATTGTATTAAAGGATGATAACACCTTGGGAATAGATGGCAGAATTTAGAAGGCCAGTGAACAACTAAACTGGACAAACACAACCATTAAAGGTCTGGAGATGAATGTGCTAAAATCTGCAGAGGTTAAAAATCAATTTGATGCCATGCAAGTTTCTTTGAATGATGTAAATAAAAATTTCAATGATGTACAATTTACATTTTCAGTTTTTAGAGGATATACCAGAGAATCCTTGGACAAGATAGAAGAAGTAGGAGAAAAAATGGAAGAAACAATTTGATTCCACTAAAGGAATAATAAGTGAACTGGCAGGGAAAATAGAAAAGATATCACTATCAAAGATAGACAAACCAGTTCTAGATTCCTTTTTACGCAAAAGAAGCGTAAATATATAGGACCTAGTCAGACCAGTGGACAAATTTCCATCCTTATTTCCTAAAGAAACGATAGTATCACAAAAGGAAGAATCTTTAGAACATGTTTCTCTAGCATCATTATTTCAGGAAGAAGAAGAAAAATTAGCCAAGGTTCTTCCCATCTATGAGCCTTTAGAAAATCGGTTCAATAAATATCCGGCTCTTGATCTAGTTGGAAAAGGAAAACTTCCAAAGACACATACATTCTTCCCAGAATCCCACAAGGAATGGAATATTGATAATCTTAGCATTGGCCAAATCAGACAACTAATTGATGTAATGTTTTCTGAATATAAGCTAATGTGTCTCAGGGGTAAGAGTGAAATTGAAGCATGCAAGACCATCATATAGTGTTTCACTAGAACACTTCTTAGATGGTGGGAAACAGAATCATCCCCGACCTTAATAGCTAAGATGGAAGAAGAATGCCTTAAAGATACAGATGGAAATATCATCCATACTGCAGATGGGTCAGTTCAAAGTAATATGATCAGAGCTTTGACTTCAATGATCTTAGAGCACTGGTGTGGCTCTGAAGAAGAATTGGCTGACAAACATGAGGTTATATTAATGAACCTCAAATGTAACAAAATGTCACAATTTGAAGACTTTCACAAAGATTGGGTGCAAAGGATATATGAAGTGAAAGATTCCAAAAATTTATTATGGAAATAGGTATATCTTGCAGCCCTACCATCCAGATTTGTTGATTATATCAAACTGCAAGAAGTGTTTCAATTACCATTCGAATCATATACCTGGGGAGAAATTTATTCTCTCATTACAAAAACATTGGTCAGTTTGTGCACCAGTTCTAAAGTAAATAGATCTTTAGAAAAGTTGTCAAGGCTTCCAGATAGTAAATCTATTTGTAGCAAATATGGTCTAACCATTGATGATCCTTTGGTTAGAAAAAGGAAAGCCAAAAGGCGAGCCAAAAAAGAATATAAGCAGACTGCCAAATTCTATAAAGGCAAATCATCAGGAAGAAAAGTCACACCAAGGACCAGAAAGGGACACTACAGGTATGTGCCTAAGACACATTACTATAAGCCTTCCGATATACACCTGCATACTTCCAAACAAGAAAAATGGAATAAGCTTACCTGTTGGCTTTGTGGTAAGTCGGGACATACATCTAATCGATGTCCAGTAGGCGAAGAATCAAAGAAGAACAAAGGCAAGAAAAATCAGCCTCTAAGCAGACAGGACAAAGCTGTCAAAATAGAGACCCAAACACAATGCAGAAAGTGTGGGTCTAAAAATCATGACACAAATCGCTGCCCAAATATTTCAATCACAGAACATCTACAATAGCAACAACTAGAAGAGTCATCTGGTGACTCCTTCAACGCTTCATCAGACTCATCTGGTGAAGATTTACATGCACATATGCAAGCTTGTGCATGCTCAAACTCAGAAAACTGTGCATGTCCTTATGATTATGATTCTGATTTTTACAGTGAATCCTCTATTGAGGAAACACACATAGCACCACCAAAGGAGAAGGTGTTGATGGCCACAGCTGAAGAAGAAGAATTCAAGATTCTTTCTCAAATCCGAGCAATGGAAGAAGGTGATATGAAGGAAAGACTTATTGCAGCTTTCATGGATTAGCTACGTTTGTGAAGCTGGAGTATCTACATAGTGAGAAATTGATTTGTAGTGGTTAAAATTATTAAATTTAATGGATTTTCTTATTTTCAAACTTTAATTTTTAAAAGTGGTTATGTATTTAAATTTTATTATTTTTGTTTAAATAATTAAAATTAGTAATAAAATGGTCTAATATCCCATTCCAATTAATAATTAAATATTCAAAATTATAAATTTAATTTAATTTTTTCTTTTTTAAATTTCAATTTTAAAAATAAATATTTTATTAAAAAATGTAACTTTATTAAAAAATATGAAAAAGTATTTTATTATATAGTTTTTCTATTATTTAATAATTAATATATATTTTATATTTAAACATGTTATGGAAACTAAAGTTGTGATAAGTTGTACAATAGGCGGGTGAACTGTTTTCATAATATAATATTAAATAAATAAATAAATGTATTTAATAACGTTTTTATAAAATTAAATTAATTTAAATTTATTACATAGAATATTTATATTAGTATTTTATTTTAATTGAAATTTAAAATAAATTTAATATTTAGTAAAAAAATATTATATAAATATTTATTTATATTAAATCATTAAAAAATATCTCATTTAACATAAATATTTTATGTGAATAATTTTAAACAAAAATTTAATATAAAATTAAATAATTTTAAATAATATAAACTTAATGAAATAAATCATTCATAAAATTGAAAATTTAATACAAAATTAAATAATTTTAAATAATATAGACATAATATAATAAGATAAATCATTCATAAAATTGATTTTTTAATATATATTTTATAACCTAATATGAAACCATACACTAAATTTAACTAACACTAAATTTAACTATGACTTAAGTAGACTCAACAGATTTTGTAATTTTAGATAAATCTACGTACAGGAGTTAATTAGCTAGCCATTGATCACACAATCAAATAAAACATATTCCCTTAACCATATTCACGCGAACCTTCTTCGGATAACGATTGAAAGAGAATTACTAAAGTCGAGTAAATGCCTGAATTATAATTTCACAACGTTGGGATTCGGAGGAGAGAATCATAGCGAGGAGTGGGAAGAAATTTGTGTGTGAGATCATGGAGTATTAAGGTAGAGTGTTGTTTATTTGACAAAAGACAAAAAGGTTCCACCAACTATACCAAGTACGCAAAACCTTATCTTTTCAGGATGTCGGAAGCCAATTGAACCATATAAATATTTAATGGGATAGAATAAAGTGGGTAGAACATTTATTATCCACTTAGTATTTTTGTAGAAGTGTAGGGATGCAAGTCAATATCAACAAAACGAAAGTAGTGTTTTTCTCTAAGAAAAGAAAACATAACCAACATAAGTTCTACTTTGAAGGCAACATTCTGGAAGAAGTTGCAGATTACAAATACCTCAGAATTGACTTCAACAAAAATCTACGCTGGGATGGTTGTAGAAAGAAAAAAACTTTGGGGGGTTGGAAAGCATTTTATGCTTTTCAAAATAAGTGTAGAGAGGCAAAGTTATGGGACTGGAAAACCACTCAAATTCTTTTTGGACTTCCAGTTATTCCGATGATTCTCTATGGTTGTGAACTATGGACCAGCAGTACATCTGACATGCAGTAGAGACAAATTGAGAAAATTCAGAAACATTTGATTACAAACAAATTCAAGATTAAAAGTGCAGTTCCTTATGCTATCTTGTTAAGTGAAACAAGAGCTGCTCCTATTGAAGCAATTGCTATGGTGCGAGTCATAAGGTATTTAAAAAAAATGAACAAATGAAAGAGGGTAGATGACCTAAGGTTTTCTTTAATGATAGATTATGCGACAGGAAAAAAAAATTGGATGTAGCAAAATAACAAAAGGTTTAGTAAATGGGGTATTTGATTGAACGCATGTCCCATAAATAACAAAGAGATACAAACTTTTGTTATGGATAAGTTCCACAAGCGTACTTGGGATAAATAAGGAGCCAGGAAGAAAGAAAAAATACTATATTGAAGTGTTTAATCCCACTCATAGTCATCAACCAAAAGCATACATAGAGGTCAATATCTCTTGGAGAGCCAAAATTATTATTGCTCAGTTAAGAACTAATTCTCATCAACTCTATTGTGAAACAAGGCACTGGAAAAGGCCAAAAGAAGCGTGGGAGGAAAGAGTATGCAGTTTTTGTTCTTTTGGAAAAAGTGGAAATAGAAAAATATTTCATTTTATAATGTGAGGTCTTCAAAGACAACATGGAAAGTTATGCAGATATGCTGGCAGCTAGCTTTTGGGATAATCTATTTAGCAAGGGGTTTGTCGAGAAGCTTAGAGCATTTATTGTGACGCTTCACAAAAAAGAGTCGAATACATCAAGCAAATGAAGAAGCAATATGTCTCATAAATTATCTTTAGCCTCTTAAACGTTAAAATAATTTCTTTCCTTCTTCTTTCTATATAGTTTGATCTATTAAATATATTAAAAATAAATATTTAAATTAAAATGGTCTATAAAATGATGGTTCAATCTCAAAAATCAAATAATTAAGATAATTAAACCAACTATTAAGATAATTAAATCAACCAAGATATTTTGAAATGCCTACGCTGGTTGCCACACCCTTTTACCGTGGTTTTTATTTAGTTCATCTTTAATCATACTTTCTTTACTTGGATCCAACCTTTGTCCCCTTTATAATTTCACAACGTTGGGATTCTGAGGAGGGAATCATAGCGAGGAATGGGCAGAAATTCCTGTGAAATCTTGGAGGATTAAGGTAGTAGAATCCGATCTATTTGAGTTTTGATTCCATTCCATAATTATAGTTGAGAATGGCATCATCGTCAGACTTGGCGCTGTTAAAAGAGCTGGATGATCTGAACACGCTGGAGAAAGAGGTGAACCAAGCGCTTCAATGTGCATCCAAGGGCACCCTCACCCCTCCCAAGCCCATATCGTTGGCGTCGCTTCCTCTCCCGCAAACCCCGCTTACAGAGAAGGCCACTGCCTACGCTAAATCGTGGCTCGACTCCATTGTCTTCGTCCACAGCATGCGAGCATACTATTTGGGTTCGGCCATAGCGACGGCGAATTTCCATCATTGGAATTGGGATCCGGAGATGTTCTATTTGGCATCGATGCTCCACGACCTGGGTCTCACATCCGTGGCCATGAAACAGACACCGCTTTCCTTTGAATTCCACGGAGGGGTGCTCGCCCGGGAATTTCTGCTTCGCGAAGGAGCGCCCGCGCGACTGAGCGATAACGTGGCGGAGGCCGTTATCAGGCACCGGGACAACATATGCGCGACCTTCGGGCACTCGCCGGAGAGTGCGATGCTCATCTTCGGGACCCACCTAGATGTGTACGGCGCCTTCAGCCCTCTCATCCACGCGGACACAGTGGAGGAGGTGGTGAATGGCTACCCCAGAAATAATTTCTGCAATGAGTTTGCGGATTTGATCATTCAGGAAGTGAGGATCAAGCGCTTCTGCGCGGTGACAGAGTGGCTGCAGGACTCTGTGTTTATCAGTAATGTGAGAAACAATCCAGTGTTTACAAAATATGATCACCCACCACTCTGACACTTGAACACCTTTGGTGTTTAAGGTTCAGGGTCCATATCTATGCGCAACAGGTTTCATCGAGTCATCGTGGGTACTTGTCAAATATTCAGGGGGTTTTTCCGAAGTAAAAAATATATGTATGTGCGGCGGGGGTTAAGACAATATTGTCGTTTTATTTTGGTGATTTCTAGCCTAGCATGCTAAATGTATTTTCTGGAATATCTATATATATATATTTATTGTGTAAAGTTTATTCTATATGTTTTAATAAGAACCGTTTGTAATTATTAGTTTGAAATGCATCTCCCAAATTGAGATGTTTTTTTAATAAGGAATAGGCTTGTTTGTACACATATGTAATAGGAATCTTGAGCCCAATTTTGTCATGCAATTTTAATAGATAACTCTGCTTTCAACAATTGGGCTAAAAATGTACATTGACTATGTGCTTTCTTTAAGTCGATTGTAGATTCTCGAAATATTCGGGAATGAATATGGGTGTGGTTAATTTTTTGACCGGGCCTATGTCCGTCAGATTCCAGAATATTTCGAGAATCTGCAATTGACTTAAACGACTATGTAAGGAAGATGTAGAGGCCAGTTTCTACTTCTGCTCGATCCTTGCATGGCAGGGATGGGATAATAAGATATGAAGTCATTAAATTTCAAATGGTGTTCCCTCTTATGTTCATTCATAATGGTTATATTTATATGTCCTAATCTGGTATGAGAACTAAGCATAATTTCAGATTTGAGGTCAAAGCTAAATGGTAATGGATACCAAACAATGAAACTGAACATGAACTTAAATATAATGCCATCGCTAACAACTTTAATGCAGCAACTCATCTCTGGTTTTTGCAAATATCTTCCAGTGGACGTTGGAAATTTTACCATAAGATTTATAATCATCTGAAAATAGAAATATGCATTGTGGTGAAGATTGAATGAAACTGCCTCCTTGAAACCCTTCGGCAGCAGCGTTATCACAGGCCCAAAGAAGACCATCTCCTTGTTCAAAGGAAATTCGAAAGCATAAGTCAAAGGTGAGATATATGCCTTTCAAAAACTGGTTTAATGGCATTGGTAAATTCATTTTGTAAGTCGTCTCATAAATTAACACATGCTCTGGAAACATATTGTCCATGGAAAGTGATTACAATAAATCTGGTGTATTTAATTACACAAAGGAGGCAGAAGTAATGCAATGAGTTGAGGATTATGACCAGCATGATGTCATGTAAAGGAGAATTATTTTCACAATTAATGTTGCCTTTGCTTTAAGTTTTTAGAAACTGTTATGTCACTGATGTCAGTTTTCAGAAACTGTTATGTTTTTAGATTCTAATGCAGCCTTGTTGCAGATGTCTCCGGGTGAATATTAATGTCATCTATTTTGAGAGGCTCACAAATAGATAAACATACAGCATTGAATATATATAACAGAAATGTTGTAGAGGATTGGCAAGGGCTACTGGCTTACAGGATAAAGGGCTTTGCAGTCTGACACTCCAATTCAATTTAAATTATCCTAATTTTTGCTTAAAAAGGGGAAATTTTAAGTTTGAATTTTAGTAAGATGCTGTCATGTTATGAAGACCAGTTCCTCTGGAACAAGTTTATTCTCTCTATCATCAACTGCATAGAGACCCGATTCCCCTGGAATGAATTGTCTCATTCTCGATAACTTAATTATATACATGTTTAGTTACCTTTATTTTTAATAGATAATATATTTACAATTCCTTTTATGCTCTGTTTTCTGTTTTAAAACAATATTTACAGCTTTGAAATATTACCATACAGATTTTGAGTCGCCTGAAAAATAAAGAAATGCATTGTGAAGAAGATTGAATGAAACTGGCTCTCTTGTAACAAGTTTATTGTCTGTATCAATTACAGAGAAAATTGAGAATTGATTCCAGTGTAATGAATTATCCAATTGTATAATGTAATTATGTACATATTTCTATCATGCCGATTAGTTAATAATATATTTTAGCACTGTTTTACGCTCAGTTTTCCGTTTTAAACAGCTTGTTGAAATATCACCATACAACTACAGTAGTTTACGATTACAGTTAATATAACCAGCACCCGAGGCAAACCATGCCAACACCTAATAACAGTGAACATGGAATTACCACACAATTTCCTCATATCCAAATTGGCATAACAAAACAGAAATGTACTTATTTGTGCATAAATCTCAACATGGCAAATGGGCTATCAAGAGAGCATTCACGGCTTGCCCATAACCATTTGATTCCAATGCCATCGCTGAATATGGAAATGTGATGATGACAAGGGCATGACTGCTACCAATTTACTCTCAAAAATCTCTGAGTGTATGTCCCAACATTGAAGCTAGTCACGAAACTGAGTAACGAATTAACCAGAAACCACCTCAACATTTAGTTTATATGCAGGAAAGACTCTGGAACTGTGCTTAGACTGACCATGGAGAATAAGTTTTCTACAGCACAGAAGAAGAATTAGAGTCCAAGTCCAACAGAGGCATTATAGCTGAACCTGAACAGGTCCAGGTCAGTGTTACCAGACTAGGAATCGGCAATAAATCGGCGAGGCAAAAGAGCGAAGAGTTTTAATCGGATCGGGAAAAAATCGGCAAAAAATCGTTGAATTCATTAAATAAAAATATACACATATATTGAATTAAAAAAACCATTTTTCATTAATATTGGGTAAAGGCATATCCAAACAATGCATAATATCAATAGATGTCCAAAATATCATGAATAAATAAGTATCTCATATATGTTATGAGTCCAAACATGATCCAAAGCACTGGGTCTTGAGTCCTTAGAAGCATATGCTTCTAAAAGTTTACAAAAAAGTTAAAAACTGCATACTAATCAGAAAAAAATCAGCAACTAAGAGTCTAAGACTCTTAAGAGTGAGAACTAGAAGCGATTCCTTCCACTCCTTCGCTTGCTTGACTCAAAGTTCTCCAAGTCATGAAGGCTTAAAAGAGGAGGCTCATCTAATTGAACCCAGTGTGCCGCATTTGTAGCTTGCAAATCTATCTCTTCAAGGTCGATTGGTGAATGATCTATACCTGTCATTATCATGAGACATTGAAATGTGAATTAAAATTTCACTTTGAAGTTTGAAGTTTGAAGTTTGAACTTTAAACTTTAAAGTACGAACTAGATTATGAAACCTTCAAATTCAAGCTCTCGAATCTCACCTCGTATTTGTTTGTTGCGAAGTCGTAGATTGTAATGGACAAATACAAGGTCATTCAAGCGTTTTTGTGTCAATCGGTTGCGCTTCTTAGAATGTATTTTCTCAAACATGCTCCAGTTGCGTTCACAACCTGAAGCACTGCATGCTTGGTTTAAGATTCGAATGGCAAATCTCTTCAAATCTGGCGTATCACTACCAAAGTTTTTCCACCAAAGACCTAGCAAGTGGTAAGGGTTTGTGAGTAGAAGACTAGAAGTACTAAATTAGTAAACAGTAAAAACTTAAAAAGAAAAAAAAAATTAATAAAACATTTAACATACAAAATAAAGTTTAAACAAATTTAATGAATTGATGAAGCCTTCAAGCTGGGTACCTGGCAACATCTTAGACCTTTGTCTTATAGCACTGGTATAGGCAAACAATTTAGATGGTGCCCTATAATCTTGTAATTGGGAAAAGACATGACTTCGTTGTTCTGGATCAGGGAAGCACCTTTCCACGCATGTCATAAGTCCTCTGCCAACCTCCCCATCCTCATTAAATTTGCTTTTATCATAAAAATATTGTGGGTTTAAGAAGTACCCAGCACCATGTAAGGGGGAATGCAATTGCCTATCCCAACGTGCATCTATAATGTCCCAAAGAGGCATAAACTTTATCTCATCATCCCCATATCTTCTTTTGATGGCCTCCTTTGCGAGATCCATCGCCTCATAAATGTAACCCATTGCGGGTTTGTCACCATCGACCATCCTGAAAGTTCAAGCATTCAAATTTAAAGAAATATGAAACATTGTAAATAAAAAGAAGCTTGAAATGAAATTTTAAAAATGAAAAAGTTAAAAGACTTGAAGTACCTAAGAACTCTATCAAGGGACTCCGTCACAGCAATAATCTCTTCGGCATCTTTCCAGAAGCCATCATTAAACACAAGTGCAACAATTTCGATGCCTTCAGGGGTCTTGGAATGTTTAGATCCCATCCACTCAGGTCCCAAGAACATCCTCTTCAGATTTATCTTTTGCTCAACCACAGATTGCAAAGATATGAAATTTGTTGCAAATCTAGTCACTGCAGGTCGAACAATTTCTTTACCTTCAGTGTATATTCTCATAGTGTTTAGGACAATAGTGTGGTTTTATAGGTATTTGGTTATGGATTTTGCCTTCTCCACAACCTCATGTATCCAATGAAGCTTACCAATGTCCTCAAGCATTAAATCTATGCAATGGGCAGCACAAGAGGTCCAAAAAATAGTGGGGTGCCTCATCTCAAAAAGTCTACCAGCAGCCATATAATTAGCTGCATTATCGGTGACAATTTGTACAACATGTTCTTCTCCCACTTCTTGAACGACTTCCTCCATCATTTCACAGATAAGTTGGGCAGTCTTAACCTTGTCTGAAGCATCCACTGATTTGAGAAACATTGTGCGTGCAGGACAAGATACAAGGAAATTTATTAAAGTTCTATTCGTCTGATCTGTCCATCCATCACTCATGATGGTGCACCCTGTTTCTACCCATGATGAACGAAACTCAGATTGCACAAGCATGACATCTTCAACACTCTCTAACAACATATCTGTCCTAAGGCTCTCTGATGTAGGGGATTTGAACCCTGGACCTGCAACAACAATTGCATCAATCATAGCTTGCCAATAAGGACTTCTGGCACAATGGAAAGGTATGTCAGAGTAGTACCAAAAGTTAGCAATGGCCTTCCTTGCCTGACTATAGATATTTTTTTTCCAACCAGTGCCATCCAAGGTAGGTTGAGAACCGGGTTTTGTGTGGGGAGCAAAAAAGGTGTTTATGTTTCCACCTCCAGTGTTGAAGGAAGGAGTTGAAGGACTCGCATGGCTTTGAGTTTGACTTGGCCTTGGAGGCATGTGTGGAAAACTTGGGAACGACATTGAGGATTCAACAGATTGAGGTGACATGGGGCTAGTGGCAGAAAAAGTATCAACTCCAACAGTTCCTATTTCAGTATTTTGCTTTGCTGTCTTGGCATTATGCTGCTCTAACATCTCAAGGGCCAAGGCTGCTTGGTATTTGACATTGTCATCAACCTTGCCGCAAAGACTTATATCATGGCCAGGTATTTGTGCAAGGTGGAACTTGAATCTATAAATGCCTCCACTACATTCCTTTTTGCAAAATTTACAAAGGAGCTTGGATTTTCCGGGAATCTTGTCACAATAAGCCCAAGCAAAGTCCATCTCTCTCGGCATTGTTGTTGCTTTGAACTTGTGTTTAATTTGTGGCTTCTGTTAAGATTTGGAGTCGTGGCTTCTATTTAATTTGTGGCTCCTGTGAAAGACAACAAAAAATCAAATTTAAAAATGATCCAAAAATTTAAAATATGCTAGAAATTTAAAAAATTAAATGAAGACAGATGTCAGTAAAGTTGTAAACATATAGAAATGTTGCCTTTCAATAAAAGCAGAACCCTGTGCTTGGAATCTGGATTATTTCTCTCTCTAGTGTACTTGTGCTGGGGTTTATTTTTCTCTGTAGGGCTGCACCTCTTTTGGCTGCCCTACTGTTGTTTAACAGTTAACTCTTTCTTCGGTCATGGATGAGAGCATTAGTAGTTCAAATATAAGGCAGATTCAAGAAGACATGGTCAACATAAGGGCCAGACCATGATTTATGTGAAGATGAAGGGACTTCTGCTGAACATACTGAGTTCCAACTTCCAACTGTCAACCTGAACAGAGAGTGTTTACCTAGGAAAGTAGGGCACCTCCAATCCAGAGAAGGAATTTTGATAATATTAAGTTCTCAGCTCTGAGATCCAATTTCTGTTGTTTTGATAGTTTTTCGACATAGGGAATTGCATATATCAAGAGGGGAACAAACTTTCTGTATATAATATATATGACGTTTGAAAGAGCTTTTCTCAATGCATTCTCACGCCCGTCACAGTTCATGGTCACTTATAATTTTACATCCTAAAGCACATTAAAAATTAAATGGGGAACATTGATGTTTTAGGCTTTTAGCCATATTAAATGTTAATCAACAACTTCAAAACTATGCTAAGTCTCCTTTCATGTTTTAACAAATCTACCACTCGGTCATACTTCAGTCTTCTAGACTCTATATGTTAAGTTTATAATATATATGTTAAAACTTAAAACTTAATATGTCAAGTCACTGTCAATACCGAATACGTAACCGTTCAAACTTCACGCAGGTTACCTCGGTCCTCAAGGCTGAAGGCGGCTCACGCAGGTACTCAGCAATCCGGCTCTGCGGCGTCGAATGCGGCTCTACGGACTCGGGACTATGAATAAAATGACTGTAACTCGGCCCCTTTTCCACAGAGATAGCAGTCCCGTGCAAGGTTGTTTGTATAGTCTTCTAAACCGGCAGCAGGTCGACCCCTTTTCTTAATACTCAACCTACACAAAAGACTGTATATTTATATCAGTCCACTCAGCGAACAGACCAGGGAGTTCATGGTCACTACAACAGGTATAAACTCGGCATAATATGATGACAACTTAGCCAGTGAATTGTGACCCTTTCCAGCAACTCGTGCAGCATACTAGGATGAATTCGGGCCTCTAAAATAACTGGACTCGGCCTGACTTTAACACTCAGCTCTCAGCTAGCAAGGAAGGTATACTTGGCCAGCAAAGAGAGATGCGCCCAACCTCTTGGTATGGTAACCTCAGCCTGAAATGAGAAAGAAATTCAGCGCCAATTGACAGTGAGAAAGTTAGAAACAATGAAACAACGCTATCACGTAACTGATATAGTTATAAAAGCCTTACCGCCACAATCCGAAACCCAAAACCCGATAAAAAAAACTGGCGGGACTTGCCAAAAAAACGCAGAATCGGCTAAATCACCAGACTCGCGAGTCAAACTCATGTTGACCACGAGTCAAACTCGGTCAACGTGAGTTGACTCGCAGAGTTTCCAATCGGATCTTTTCACCGCCGAGCTGAGTATGACTCGTGATTAATCACCAAAGTCGGCAATTCCTGTTTCACTGGTCCAGGTTTTATAGCTTCATGTTCCTGTGACCGAGATGAATTAGCAGACCAGGTTCATGTCAGGTTTTTGTAGTTTGGGTGCTAGAATTGAGCTTGAAGGGAACTAATGTCAGCATTAATTTGACGGTAGATATTTTTGAAGATAATGGAGAATATCCTAGAATAGGTAGATTTGGTTCACGTAACGGTATGAATTAGTTTCTATTTCTTAGGATGTTGTTCTAACTTCCCTAAAACCATGTATTCTATTTAATGTATAATGTGCATGAACAATGTAGAGCATTCTGCAGAGCCAGACTCTCCTGGTTTAGACTCTCTTTTGTAGAGCTGACCAGTGGATTTTATTTTCATTAATACAAACATTACCATTTTTTATCATGGTATCAGAGCGTCAGGGTTGAGGAACCTGTACGCTCGCTGGTGGGTGGTTTTTTAAACTGAGATCATCGCAGTTGTAAGGCAGATAACTTCGACGATTCTGAAATTGTCGTTGGTTACGAGTGTACCTCTACGACGAGGTCACTGTAGCACTTCACGGATATTTTTCATTGCAGTTCGTTGCAGAAAAGACGTGTACAACTGCAACGACGTCGCAGAAAAGACAGGAAATTTTGCGACGATCGTGGAAGCCAACAAAAAGGATGTGGATGCGTGGGAAAGCCAAGAACAAGGTTGTAGCTGTCAGAAAACATGCGTGGGGAAGCCAATAACAGGGCCATAGCTGACAACTGGAGGTTGTCTGGAGGCTGAGAAGGAAGCCATGGTGATCTGCGCGTGTGCTGCGAGATCAAACAAGGTTGAAGAATAGTGATCTGTCTCTGTCACAGATCTGGATTAAATTTAACATCTTTTACCTATCCAATTTTTTTTTTCTAAATCGACAAGATGAATAACAATATATTTGAAGCATGCATGAACGAGCATAACAAGCTCAATGGTTCCAATTATGCAAATTGGAAATTCAAGATGTAGACTCTACTAGAAGTGCAGAGTGCTTGGTCGATCGTGAATGGGGATGAGCTGAGGCCCGCGGCTGGATCAACATCAGTCCCAGATTGGGAGAAAAGAGAAAGTAGAGCAAGGACAATGTTAAAGATGTCAGTGAAAGACTATATTATATCGCACATCAGAGAAGGTAAGTTTGATAATGAGATCTGGGGAATTCTGAAGGAATTGTACGAGATCAGGAATTCAAATCGTCTTCTGTTCCTCAAGAGTAAAACCTTGTCCATGAAGATGGAGGAGAATGAAACAATTGCTTCATTCGTAGCAAGGATTAAGGATATGAAAACCAAATTATCAGATATTGGTCATACAATGGACGATACAGATCTTGTGACCATTACAATGAATGGTGTCACTGATGATTATCAAATGTTCATCACTGGGATCAATGCCAGAGAGAAGATCCCACAATTTGAAGAGCTGATAGGTATACTGATGCAGGAAGAAGAGAGGAGATCAACTATGAAGCCCCAGAGTGCCGATCTTGCATTGATGGCGAAGAAGACTTCTACAAAGGGAAAGAAGGTCCACAATAGCAAAATGGAGCAAGTTCACATAAACGACTAAATCTGACTCAAAGTATGCATCCCAATAAAAACTACTCTGAAACTAAATGTCTTTATTGTGGAAAATTGGGTCATATTGCTAGGGAGTGTAGGAAAAAGAAATATCATGAAGAACAACAGAAGCCAAAAAGACATGCAAGTCATCTCGCGAATGGTGATTAGGTGCAGAATTTAAGATTGTTCATGGTAGATTGTGATGAAAATGTTGATGCAAACATCTGGTATGTAGACTCAGGAGCGTCAACACACATGACAAGGAATAAGCACTAGTTGGAGGATTTTAAAGAGATCAATGAAGGCGCACAGATCTACCTAGGTGATGATAGAAGCCATCAAATCAAAGGGTGTGGGAAAGTTTCTATTATTCTACCTGATGGTAATATGAAACAAATTTATAATGTAATGTATGTGCCTGGAATAACAAAGAACTTGATTTCTGTATCTATGATTACAGATCAAGATTTGAAAGTTGAATTTTTAAAATCTAACTACTACATTAAAGATTTGCTAGATGGTATGAAGACAATTGCTACAGGAATCCAAACAGGAGGACTGTACAAGTTGGATGTGAGACCTGCACCGGTTTGAGCATTGACAGTAGCGATCCTGACTACAAAAGAGCTTTTATATCAGAGATTCGGCCACATCAACTACAATGATTTGTTGTTACTACAAAAGAAGGAAATGGTAAGAGATCTTCCTATGCTAAAGCAAGTACATAATGACTATGATGCCTGTACTTTAGGAAAAATGCATAGAGAAGAATTCCTTGTTAGAGTTGAAAAGAAACAGAGGGATATATTGGAGTTAGTGCATACAGACGTTTGTGGTCCCATGCAGGCAAAAGCTTTAGGAGGTGCACTGTATTTTCTACTGTTTATTGATGACTGTATGAAGTTTTCTTGGGTGTAATTCTTAAGTAAGAAGAGTCATACACTCGAATGCTTTAAGTAGTTTAAAAATATGATTGAAAGACAAACAGGAAAACAAATAAAAATTCTCCACTCTAATCAAGGGGGAGAATACAGGAAGGATGAACTCATCAGATATTGTGAAGATCATGGAATTTTGCAGCAGTTTACAGTACCCCATACTCCACAGCATAATGGAGTAACAGAAAGAAAAAACAGAACACTGGTGGAATGTGCCAGAAGCATGCTTAAAGGTAAGAATCTTTCAAATGGTTTTTGGGCTGAAGCAGTGAACACTGCAATTTATTTAAAAAATAGGAGTCCTACAAGAAGTCTTGAGTCTAAAACTCCTTTTGAGGTACTATATGGATATAAGCCCAAAGTAAAACACTAAAGGATATTTGGATGTAAAGCATTTGCCCACATACCAAAGGAAGATAGAAGAAAATTAGACTCGAAAGCCATCAGATGTACTTTTATAGGGTATTGTTCGTCATATAAAGCATACAAATTATTTAGTCCCTCTACTCACAAGATATTTTTTAGTAGAGATGTTAAATTCCATGAGCAGGATAATGAAGAACCTGATGAGCACTATGACATATGGGACATTCCGTACTTTGAGGAAGATGAAACAGAAAACAATCAGGGTCAACAACACACAAAGGCAGAGGATGAATAGCAACAACAGCGATAGCAACAGCAGCAACAACAACAACAACAGCAGCAACAACAACAACAACAACAGTAGCAACAACAATAGCAGCAAAAGGAAGAAATAAGGTTTGAAACCACTATCCCACCACTTAGGAGATCAGGTAGGAAAGCTCAAATGCCTGCAAGATATAGGGAAAATGCTTTTATAACTAGTATGATGAATGTGGTTGAATCGTCTAGTTATAAAGAAGAAAATGAAAGTAGTGAATGGAAAACAGCCATGGAACAGGAATATGATTCAATAATCAGAAATAACACTTGGGAATTGGTTGAACTTCCTAGAGGAAAACAGACCATGGGTTGCAAATGGTTATATAAACTGAAAATTAATGTAGATGGAACTATAGAAAAACTAAAAGCTAGGTTGGTTGCAAAAGGGTACTCACAAAAAGAAGGGAGAGACTATGAAGAAACATTCGCCCTTGTAGCTAAATTGAACACTATTAGAATGTTAATTGCTTTAGCTACTAAGAAACATTGGATGATGCACCAACTAGATGTAAAGTCTGCATTTTTGAATGGAGAACTAAAAGAAGAGGTTTATCTAGAGCAACCAGAAGGGTTTGTACAGAAAGGAAAAGAAAATTTAGTCTGTAGGTTGAAGAAAACACTGTATGGACTGAAACAAGCTCCCATGTCATGGTATGAGAAAATTGACTCATTTTTTCTACAAGCTGGCTATAATAGAAGCAAGAATGACCCTAATCTTTACACCATGAAAGATGAACAAGGGTGCGTAGTATTGGTTTCATTATATGTAGATGATTTGATAATTACAGGTGATGCTACATATCTAATTGATGAAATCAAGCAACAGATGTCACATATGTTTGAGATGAAGCACCTTGGTGCACTCAGAAACTGTTTAGGTCTTGAGATCTGGAGAGATTCATGCCAAACATTTCTGTCCCAAGAAAATTATGTCAAAGGCCTGTTAGAAAAGTTTAGAATGGATCAGTGTAAGCCTGTACCGGTACTATTACAACAGAACATCAAATTGCAGTGTGAGGATGGCTCAAAAGTGGTGGATGCAACACTTTACAGACAGCTGGTTGGGAGTCTGATCTATCTAACCACCACTAGACTTGATTTGGCTTATGCAGTCAATGTGCTAAGCCAGTTTATTTCTAAGCCACTTGAAAGCCATTAGAATGCAGCGAAGAGTGTTTTGAGGTATCTATAAGGTACTGTAGATTATTGAATTATTTACACTGACTCTTATGATGTGATATTGGTAGGATTTGTAGATCCAGATTGGGCAGGGAATGTAGATGATCGCAGATCTATAACAAGTTATGCATTCAGTCTTGGATTTGGGGTGATCACATGTGTTGAAAAGTGTGCAACAAGAAATGCTTGTTGAGAATGCAACAAGATGATGGAGCTTAGTGGAAAGGAGTCGCCTTCACTAAGTGGTCCCCTGAAGAAATTCAAATTTACACCAACCTATTTAAGGAATTTCGAGATGTATTTGCTTGGTCTTATGAGGAAATTCCTGGCATTGATCCTTCTATAGTTCAACATGAGATCAAGACGTATGAGAACGCCAAACCGGTTCGTCAAAGGCTTCGGCCGGTTAACCCTAGGAAAGTGGCAGCTATCAAAGCTGAGGTTGAGAAGCTGCTAAGGGCAGGTTTCATATACCCTGTTCCTCTTACTGATTGGGTTTCTAATCCAGTCCCTGTGGATAAAAAGCAAGGAACAAGCCGAGTATGCATCGATTTTAGGGATTTAAACAAGGCCTGTCCGAAAGATAATTACCCCACACCATTCATTGATCAGATTATCGACGAGTGTGCAGGTAATGAAATTTTTTCCTTCATGGATGGTTTTTCGGGTTATAATCAAATTTCTATCCGTCCTGAAGATCAACATAAGACAACCTTCATATGTCCCTAGGGTACCTTTGCATATAGAAAGATGCCTTTTGGTCTTAAAAATGCTGGAGCCACTTTTCAGCGGGCCATGTCATATGCTTTCCACGACATCAAACATGTCATCGAGGCTTACTTGGATGATCTCGCTGCTCGTTCTCGAAAGAGAACTGATCACCCTAGTCATCTTCGATTGGTTTTCGAGCGATGTCGTTTTTATAAAATCCGGTTGAGTCCCAACAAGTGCGTTTTCGCGGTTACGTCTGGTCGGTTGTTAGGGTTCATCGTGTCCAGTGAAGGGATTCGGGTTGATCCCTTCAAGGTTGAGGAAATAGTTCAGTTGCCTCCCCCGTCCTCAATTCGACAACTTCAAAGTCTTCAAGGGAAGGCTAATTTCTTAAGACAGTTTATAGCAAACTATGCCAAGATCACTAAAGGGTTCATGCGTTTGCTTCGGAAAGGCATTCCATTTGTATGGGACGACTTTGCGCAGTGATCATTTGACGCTTTGAAAAAGGCATTAGTCTCTGCCCCGCTTTTGAGTCCACCGGATTATGGTAGAGACTTCCTTTTATATCTCGCTGCAGCAGAATCAACCATTGGTATGGTTCTCGTTCAAGAGGATGACGCTCTCACCGAGCATGTGATTTATTATTTGAGCCAAGGCTTAATAGGTCCTGAACTTCGCTATTCTCCGGTTGAGAAGTTGGCCTTGGCAGCTGTCCATGCTGTCCAGTGGCTTCGTCATTATATCCTGCTACGCAAATTTTTTATCTTAGCGGCAGTCAATCCATTTCAATTTGTCCTCAGTAGGCGAGTGATTGGGGGCAAATATAATCGATGGATAGTCATTTTGCAAGAATTTGATCTCGAGTTCTTGTCTGCCAAGTCTAAGAAATCTATGGTTTTCGCGGAGCTAATTTATGAGCTACCTTGTGGAGAGGATACTGTTTATGAGGAAAGTTTTCCCGACGAACATTTATTCCTCATCTCTTCACTCGACCCTTGGTATGGAGATATCATTGTCTATCTCCAGACTTCGAAGTTTCCCTCTACTTTCTCCAAGGATGAACGTCGAAAATTACGTCACCTGGCTAAAAACTATGTTATCATCGGTGACACATTATACCGTCGAGGGGTTGATTCAATCCTTCGGCGTTGTTTAACCTTAGAGGAAGTAGAGTCAGTGCTCAATGACTGCCACAGTGGAGCTTTTGGTGGTCATCTATCAGGGTTTGCTACAACCCAGCGCATCTTATGTGCCGGCTATTTTTGGCCTTCACTCTTTAAAGACTGTGTGGAAGCAGTCAAACATTGTCACCCATGTCAAATTTTTACTCGGAAAATGCGCGCGCATCCAGCTCCTCTTTTTCCCGTTGTCACCGTCGGTCCCTTTACAAAGTGGGGTATTGATTTTACGACTTGTAATCCGCCTTCAGTGGCGAATCACAGGTACATTATCGTGGCTATAGACTATTTTACGAAGTGGGTTGAGGCCATGCCTACTTATAAGAACGATAGTGACACGACAACATTGTTTCTTTTCAATCAGGTTATCTCAAGATTCGGTATCCCGAGAGAGATTGTCACTGACCATGGCAGTCATTTTCAGAATCAACTGATGTCCGAATTGGCTCTCAAATTGGGTTTCCGGTAGGAGCATTCATCTCCTTATTACGCTCAGGCCAATGGACAGGTCGAGGCAGTCAATAAAACTCTTAAGACGATACTCCAACAGACAATCGATAAAAATTGGTCCAATTGGCACGTTATGTTGTATTCGGCTCTTTGGGCATACCGAACCTCCGTTAAGACGGCTACTGGTTTTACACCTTTTCAATTGGTTTATGGGATGGAATCTATCTTTCCGGTTGAATGTGAAATTCCATCTCTTAAATTTGCTGTTGAGCTCCTTCCAGAGACTTCGAGTCTCGAAGAGTGCCTACTTCACTTGGAACATCTCGATGAGGAGCATCGAGATGCCACCACGATGAATGAGGCTCATAAGAAAAGGGTTAAAACGCAGTATGATAAATCTGTCCGTTCTCGAGTCTTTTTTGAAGGTGACCTTGTCCTGGTCTATGACCAAGATAAAGACACCTTGGGGGCAGGCAAATTTAAGCCTATGTGGTACTGTCCTTTCATTATTAAACGAGTTTTAGAAAAAGGGTCGTATGAGTTAATCGATTTTGAGGGAAACACGCTGGCGGAGCCCCGAAACGGGGTCTACCTAAAGAAGTACTTTGCTTAGTTTTGGCCAGGCAATGGCTTCTTTGTACTTTATGTATATTTGTACATATATCGTCGAGAGTTTTCTGATATCATCACTTTTTGGTATGCTGTGGCAGGTGTTGATGGATGATTTGGTCTATTTTGGGTTCGCCGATGGTGCTAGTCGACACACTCGGAATCTCTCTTCCGCAGCTTGGGTACTCTATTATCCAACTGGTCAATTGATGGCATCAAGAGGCGTGTGTATCGGTCTTGCTTCAAACAATATGGCCGAGTATACTGTCGTTATTAATTTATTATCCGAGGCAACCTCTCATGGGATCGAGTCGTTGGTAGTGTATCTTGATTCTCAATTGATAGTGTCACAATTAAACAACATTTATCGGGTAAGGGATCCATCTTTATATTGCCAGTATTTAAGGGTGAGGTTGTTGCAAAGATCATTTACTTATATTAATTATTTGCATATTCCAAGATCTCATAATTGGTTAGCTGATTCTATCGCTAATCAGGCATTAGACTGGCACATCAATCATTCATCATAATAAAATCAAGCATCAAAAAGTCAAACTGTATATATATATATATATCGTAAAGCATCTCGAGTGTACATATGTGTGTCCAAAAATATACAAAATTTGGGACTCAAATGCCCATAATCATGTCCGGCATATCTAATGCCTTGGCTCAGGATGAGCATCTAAGTATGTAACTATCACGTTGGCCACACGCCGAAAAGTGTGAACCCAGTCACGTGGCATGCCAACCACATGATGCTGCATATCCTCAGGAAGGTCCTCTATGGTGGCCATCGGTACTCGGCAGCTCAGTCTCGCCAAGTGTCGCTGGACGTTGTTTAGAGTCCGTTCTGTATCAGCAGCCGCCTCTTCGGCTCCTCGGCCGCGTCGTCCATGCCGTGGGAACCCATCTGGTCGTACCGGACCAATGTCTGGAACATGATCATCATATCAGTCATTTGAATCTTAGCAAAAATATTTTTCAAAATGCATCATTATATTTGAAAAATCCAAAAAAATGGTGAGTCCAAAATGCTTTTTATAAGTTTTGAAAATGCAAATTTTTTTCTAAATTTTATTTTGTTTAGCCTCATGTGAATTTTAACTTGGGAGCTTGGAATGTCGAGAATGGTTTGTTTTTCAGGACATTTTTGACGATTTTCAGTTTCGAGACAGTTCCATGACTACTGACCCGTCATGGCAGGTATCGTTCTCTCACTGGCATATAGGTTAGGGACACCATTTTTCCGTTGCATTATGCATACTAGCCTCCATTTGCCCATACATCTGCCATAGGGTCGATCCCATCATGTTATGGTTCGTAAGCCATCTTCACTCGCCGATTCTTTAAATCATGACACGATGGTAGAGCCATCCTTTACATGGGCATTGTAGTTAGCACCTCACTGACATTTGTTGCCCATGCTGCTCTATTGAGTAGGCTCGGGAGTCCTCTGTAGTCCCGCCATGACTTATGTGTTGAAGACTCATTCCTCTTCGCTTCTCCGCTTTGTTCTGGCCTTATACCCTAGAGGCTCCTTTGTGTTGAGTTGTACTATTGCATTGCATGTTGACCACTTGCACCTTTTGGCCTAGAGCCGGCTTCACTTGGATTCGTGTTTAAGCCACCTTTTGACCATGAAGACTGCAAAATCAACCTTGCATACCTTTGACTTCTGCAGCTTGACACACCTTGACCCGTGGAAGGAACACACCTTTGAGTGTCACTGACCGGTTTTCACCTCCCTGCATTGAGCATAGTAACGTTCCATTTCCAGGAACTAGATCATCTGTTTCACCGACACTCGTTCTTTCCACTGTACCATAGCATTCTTTTATTCTTTTTCAGCTTAACGGAAAAAGAGAAAAAAATTAAATATTCCAAAAAGAGCGGGAATGGGACAGTATTTCCATTTATTGTTGGCAGCTAGAGTCAGTCGTGTCGCCCTTGAACAAAGCACTCAAAACAAAGTCTCCTCCGCATGGGTGGGATTTAGTTTGACTTAGGTATGCCACAACCTTGTTATTGAGTCAGCTCTCCCCCGATTGGTTATCTCTTCCAATCATATGGAGGGTTCGTTCGTGCCTCCTGCGTGGCGAACTTATACAGAGTCATCATATGTTGCCACATAGTCACATTGAGTCATGCTTTTGTTCAAGGGAAGTTAGCCTGAGTCGGCCTCTCTGTGGTGTCTCTTGACTCATTTTTCAGTCGGCCATCCCTGGTTGTCAGTGTCATGTCTATCATAACATCAGCTATATTGGTCCTTTACTCGTGCTGGTTTGAGAAGGTCCCCATTGAATTCTTGCTGGCGGGTCTTGTCCTTATCGACGACAACATCTTGCTTTGAGGACAGGCCTAGAGCGGCACCCTGGCCCTATTTTCATTATTGATAGGTCACCTTGTGCTCAGCATCGATCAGTATCATGAGTCTTTGACTGAGCGGTTTCCCTTGTGTTCGACATCAGCTTACATTATCACACATTGGGATTCGTGCAGTACCTTGGTTTCCATTTGACCCTATTGGTGGATACCTCGCCTCTGTGTTAGCTTTCATTATTGGTTGGTTCAGAGGGTTTCTGTCGTGCGCTAGCCACATATTGTGTACATCGGAAACGTACTTCGGTTGGGTTATTACATCTTTTTCGTCCAATTCCTTCCACATTATTGGCCTACGGGTTACACCGGCGCTAGATTGATGAAGGATGCCTTAATGCCTTCCTTCTAGCGGATCTTTCCCTATCGACTTCGACTCATTGCTCTGGGGCAAGGATCTAGAGTCCATTTGGCAGTACCTTGGGGTTTGCAGTCATTAGTGGCAGATCCTTCGCTATCGACAGTGGGAAACCATCATTGTCTCCTGATCGATAGATTCTTACAGGTGTTCGACTCCAGCTCATCTATTCACACTTGTTAGATTGTACTGGGTACCTTGACGCTCATTATCATTATCAGTGAGTAGTCTCGCGTTTGTTAACGGTATACATCAATGACCAGTAATCAAACGATTTCTCACATGGTCGACTTCAGATCATTTATTCCCATGGTGTAGAAATGTACCACGGCGATTGGTGAAGACCTCAGGTTGTATCAGCATTCATTGGTTCACTTGACAGTTGCTCCTGTTGCTGCTAGTTGATACCACTCCACCTTATATGTTGCAGTCAGTTATGGCGACATTCTATATGCTGGCACCTGAGTTTGCAGTGTAGTACCATCCTATTCCATCATGTTCAGTTGGTACCTTTTGGGATCAGTCTTTGATATCAGTGATCCGTTGCATCTTTCAACATCATTGACAGTCTTATATGTGATATTTAGACATGTACTTGTTCATTATAATCAGATGATCCATTATGTATCTTTCATTCATTTATACTTGTATACTTAGTGGATCCACTTGTACTTGATATGCGGACATGCTTTACTTTTTCTGAGCATGGGTATGCCCGCCTCAGATAGTGTTTCTTTCTGATCTCCTTTGGTGGCTAGGCAGGCTGAATTCTGGTGAAGTCCTTATCGGTTTTTGACAGACTTCCTTTCCATGTACTCGCATAATATATTTCGGCCATCATGTACCCCTTCTGACCTCATATATTAGGGGGCATCTGTTATAGCTCCAAATCTCACTCTTATGGTTTGTGATACTGTACTCATGGCCTAGGGCAACCCCTCCTTCCAGACCTGGTCCTAAAATTTAAAAAACAATGTTTTATGCCTTATACGCGATATTGCCCTGAGTTAAACACGTGTATACGCGGGTCTGTGTATATCCAACCCGCGTATATGTATTAAAATTCTTTAAAAAATATAAAATTCCTTATTTTCGGGCGGAGATCACGGGTTTTACCTGCTGATCACCTGTTAGTGCCCGTGCCCAACTGTTCCCAACCAACTCCCAACTAAAAAAATACTTTGGGAGAGGTATAAAAAGACCTCAAAGGGAGGGCCTAAGGGAGGAGATAAGAGAGAGAAAGGTTATTATGCTAAGATTTTTCCCCTGACCAGGTCTGAAGTCCCTTGTGCCTTCTGCACTTCCCCCATTTGTACAGGAAACTCTTGTTTCCTTGTGTGTTGATGTTCATCCATTACTTGTGACATCATGGAGAGAGTCATGGAAGGAGTTTGTTAGAGGCTTGAGGCTGGAACGGATCCGGAAGGAAGCTTTGCTTGGAGCCTACTGAAGGTGACTCAGGTGAAAATATTCCTTTTTATGTACTTTATTTGTCTATAATAAAAGAAACACATGTCTTGGTTCCCGAAATGAATCCTCTTTATGTTAATGATATTCATGTTTAGAATTCATATGTAAATGGTTGTTTGGATTTCATAACTAACTACCTTTATTTATAACATGAAGATGGTTTCTTTATAAGGTTTTGTCCATATACTGCTGTGTTCTTTGGAATTGGTTGTTTTGCAGGACAAAAGAGAAGAAGGGAACTCCAAGAAGGGTTTGGACCCTAAGGGCCTTCTCGAACGTAGGACCTAAGGTACGTACCCTTTACAATAGAATTTGCTTATAATAGCATAATGGCTGTGTGAATGTGTGCTTCTTTGAATAGAAAATTTTCAGTCTGCTAGGGTTTCAACCCAAAAAGCCCTAGGGGAACATTTCCCTCCAACAATGCACCACCTGTACAATTTGGATGATTATACAACTAATAGTACATTGTCCCTAAACTCTAATCTCAACTGGGTAAATCTCAGATCTAACATGTATGAGTTATTTATGAGTGAATCATCAGTTACTGGTTGATCATTGTAGGCAGCACCACACTACTAGACCTCCCACTAGTTCCTCCAACAGTTTGAACTATTTTAACCGACTTTAACTCAATTCAACTGAATTAATTAATTACAACTCAAAATAAACTCAACCAAGGCTCCTATAATGTAGGAGACACTCTACATGACTCAAGTTAGACCCTCAACTCGATTTAACTAAGCCAACTAAGTCAAATTAACTTAGTTAACTAATACAAGTTGTCATGAGATGTGGAATTACAATTTTGTTCCCAATTTAATTCAAGGACAAAATTAAATTAGGATTTTCTTGTTGCATTTTCAACACTACCAAGTGAGCATTCCAGGTGAGTTAGGAAAGTGAGCGGGTTTAACCTATACTCCAACTTACCTATACATGTCATCTCATATTCCACATCACCTTTCTGTATTCTTTCACGTCATCCAACTTTTTGTTTCTCCTTCCGAGTACATGAAGAATAAAAAGATGTGCCACCTATTATTATTTTTCCTTTAGTTTATAGAGCCATAGAGACTAGTATCCAGATTTTTCCCAGTCAACACCATGTCAGCATCCTACCTCTCGCCATCCTTTATTGCTAGATAATCCATAAATCCTCATTTTTTTCTTACTGCTTTTTTAAAACCATCAGTACCAAAAAAAATAGAAGGAAATTTAAAATCCTCCAATAACACTACCATCTATTCATATTCCACTCATGGATAGAGAAGCAAAAACTATGACTCTCACTACCCTTTTGACTTCTTGGACATTCATAAATATTCCCTTGATCATTTAAATCATTCCAATGAACCCTTTCAAGTTGTGCAGTCTGGTCTTTACCATTTTATCGTCCCAACCACCTATAGCTTTCCTGAATTCACATGCTAGTTAATGTCTTCCCTTGTACCGCAAAGGAATTTCATTATGTCATAAATAGGGGAGAATGTTTTTGAGGTTAACCCATAACTAATCCATAAAGCTTTCAATTTTCCTATGATTGAAAATCTTGAGGGTTTTACAGATAATTCCTTGCTTCTTACTTATAAGAAACTCCCTAACAAAAGCAAAGAAAGTTTGTTCAAACTTATCCTTCCACCCAATTCACAAATTCCTCCATCAACAACAGAATATCCTATGGCCTTATTCTCTGAATTTGCATAATAGGTATTGGCCATAGTTTTATCCTTTATAGGAGAAGATGATACTAATAAAATAAATGAACAAAGCTAGAGGTTTTTGAGTTTAATGTTGCAACCAAATGTTGTCCTGGACATTCCTTTATTTTACCAAGTATAATTATCCTTTTCCAATCTCAAAATTTCCATATAACTAGTTATTTCAATACCCTTCTATCTTGGTCCATTATTTCATATATTTCCATGATGACAAGTTTAACGACTCAATTTAAACATGTGGATGCAAACAAACAAACTAAATTTTTGATTGAATGGAGTAGTGTCATTAGGAGGAAGGAGAACAATGAGGGATTTGTTAAATATTTACCATCATTCATGGCTATTGTATATTTCATTCTAAATAATCAATAGCCCCCTAGAATTCTACCAAAGAAAAACAAATGTTGTAGCTGAGTGTAAATACCAGTGTGGGAGACTGGTATATCTTTGAGGAATACACTGAAATAAGTTTATCTGGAGCTGAATTCCAGCCCCACTATTTACTAAATTTCATTTCCAAGAGGATATTTTCCTTGGAATTTAAAAGACAAAGTCTTGATTTGGATCAAATTCACTTCATCCCTAGGCACAGAAAGTATGTTTTCAAATTCGAGAATGTTTTTAGACCATTTTTTGTAAATCCTAGACAAGCCATTTCCTAGGTCGAAGAAATGATGAAATAATTTGGTTTTGAAAAGTGAGAGAAGTGGAAAAACAACCCCCATAATATCATTTCTAATGAAAGGATGGACACTAAATCTGCACCATATCCTCATGAAAGTAAACCTGAACTTGAAAGGATGGATAATCAGGAGAATTGGAAAAATAGACAAATGCAACACAAAATGGAGGTTGAAACTCCTATAGTAAAAGATAGAATCTTGAAAAGGGATGTCTCTAAAAAAATATATGTTGTGATGGAGGATGTTCAAGCACAAAATATAACAAAACTTCAAGGGGAAAGTGATAAAAAAAAGGTCAAATTGACAAAAGGACCTTCAAATCAACTTGGTTTTCAAATGCAGTTGGGAAATTCAGGACGTACAATTGAATCTTCTTCCATGTCCACTGATTTAAAAACATATTTAGTATAAGAAACTCCTTCTTCAACAAAGACATTGCAGAAAGATTATCAACAAATTCAAGAAAGGAGTTATAGGACGAGAACTAATGTGGCTACTCAGTTAGCAACACAAAAAGTTCCATCTTATCAGATGAGACTATTTTTTGCTATGGACCTTGATAGAAACCAATTAAATTTTTCACTCATGCATCAAGTTGTTCAATCTATTCCTTTAGTGCCTAATTTTAAAACATTGAACCTATCTATAAATGTAAATGTTATTTCGTTGCCTAATAAGATTAATTTGCATAAGCAGGGAAAATGTAATACAATGAATTTAGCAAAAATTCTTTGACAATTAACAAAGTAGATAAACTCCTAGCCAAAGTCTCACATTAGCTTAAGAAGGAAAACTAAAACATCAGGGATCTGGATATTCAAAATGAAGAATATAAGAAGTTAGTTATAAAATTGGGAATATATCCTAAGGATAGGGAAGCCATCAAAACCTTGTTACAAAATACAAAATTTGAAGTAGAGTAACTAAGGAAAAAGCTAAAAATGCCTACTACAAAACATGCCCAAACAATTGAATTATCACAAGTGGAGAAAGATAAAGAAGTGTTGATGAGAGAATTAGTTGATAGAAATAAAGAGGTTGTTAATTTGCAACAACAGATATAGAGTCTACAACAATCAATTGAGAGACATGTTTGTATTATTGTTGTTTTAGTTGATTCAGAGGACCCTGTAGAGAAACTAAAAGGGTAACGACAAAGCTCAGGATTTTAGAAGGTGAGTTAAAGAAAACTCAAGATAATTTGCACCTAATAAAAAAACAGCTAAAAACAAAGGAGAGATAGTTGAATGTGGAAAATGAAAATAATAATTAACAAACAAATAGGCATAAGGAAGCACAAGGTGAAATCAAGGGGCTAAAAACAAAACTAAAGGGTAGCATTACCTTGATTAAAGCTAGGAAAATCATTTGGGACAATATTATTCAAGAAATCCATTCTATATAGGAATGTATTCAGATAATTGCACAATAGAAAATTATGATCAAAGGATCTAAAATGGTCATTCATACATGCAAAGGACAGGTCCAAAAATGAAGTGTTAAAAGTTAAGAAGATGTTCAGTTATCTAAATGAAAATCTTGCAACAAAATTAAAGGCATTAGATATCATAGATGGAGATGCAATAATCATGGAAGTCAATAAGAAGGATGAGAAAAACATTCTTCATATTCATGTTGAGAAGAAACTCAATGAGGTCCAGAGGTCAATTTCTTTATTTGATTATAAATTCAATTAGAGGACTGGAGTTGGCTGACCCAATTGCTAGGATCAACAAGTGAATTTTCTCTCATGGGAATTATATGAGAAAGAGTTTGTAGCAGCCACAATTAAAGCAGATATTACTCATGAGAGGACTATAGTATTGAAGGGAAGAACTATAGTAAACCATTTACAAATATATTTCCAAGTTCTATGGCAAGTGAAAACCCTATTTGCTACAAATCCCAACTACGTGAAGCTGACAAATTTAAAGGCCACATTTTAAAAAATGATCCTATGTACACTTCGAGATCCATTGCTTTGGAAAAAATGTGAAAGGTTGATTACACCCATGAAGTTCAAATTGTAGAACCAGGAACTACTTCTCAAAGTCAAAGTTCCACTAGTCATATTATTTCTCGTCAATGAGGATGTTTGTTTTGTAAATTTTGGAATTTGTTAATTTTGAAGATAGTTAAGATAGTTAGCGAAGTTTGAAAATTATTTTATAATTTTTTGATGTAATATTCAAAAAGACTTGCGAACTATTGAAGGGGGGTTCAAATTTTTTGGTTAAGAGACTTTTTTTGAAAATATGTATGTGTAATGTGTAAATTGTTTTGGAGGTGAATAAATATTATTAAATTTGATTTCAAAATATTATTGATTGTTCACAGTACATGTGTCTTTCTTCTGTGATACATCCATTATTGTTCTCTATTTTTTGAATTACATGTATGGCTGCAATAGTTTTCTTATTTAAATGAGAATATTTATTTATGTTTCTTAAAAGTTACAAAAGATACCTATGATTCTATTTGCAGAAACCTTAATATGCACCCCACTACTTCACCATTGCATTTTCCCTTTCATTTCACCAAGAAGTTTTCTTCTAGGGTTTAATATATTGTATTTTGTAATGCCCAATATAATTTCTTCTCACTATTCTACAACTTCATAAAAAGTTTTGATCATTAGTATCAAGCCAATTTGAGTAGTTTTTTAGACCTCTAAGATTAAAATCCCATTTTAAATAGAAGAGTTTGTCTCTAGGAAATTTTTTAAATAAATTTATAAAATTTGAAGTCAATGTCCTAGGCACTAGTTCCCCTTCAGCGAAGAACTATCTCTATGGAGACAACAACTGTAATAGTAGACTTACCACTACCTACCTCAGTTAGACAATTGTGATATACCTTAGGGAATACAGGTTATTATGAGAAATTCATACAAGGGTACACCAAGGCTACATCTCCTATGGAGAATTTATTGAAGAAAAGGACAGATTTAAGCTACCATGATAGCATGAAGATTCCACTATTGTGCTTCCTCTATCTTTTAGAAATGATAGCTGTTGGGCCCACTTCCTTAACATTTTCTTTTTATTCAACCTCATCTTCCAACTGAGAATCTACTTCAACATCCCCAAGTCTCCTATTTTCTAGCTTTTCTATTTTTATTCTCAATTCCTCCAATTCTCGATCACAATACCTCCTCATGTTTCTCCTTCTCTACATGGTGTCTCTCCTACAAGTCGTCTAGTGGCCTTAAACCTAACTGATCCAGGGGATCAATTTAGTGCTCAAAATTCAAAGTGTGTGACAGAGCTCAAAACCTAAATGACTGGATAGGTCTCGACAATCTAAATCCAATGCAACTCGTTTCACTCAAAACTGATATCGTATGCTCCCGATATCGTTTTCTAATTTAAATCTCAAATAGGTAAAATTTGGAAAAATTGACATGTGACTCGGCATTTTGGACCCGTCGCAAGCTACGATATGGCCTCTCTTGATTGGTCTAAAAATTAAAATTTTATTGACCAATGGCTTTTCACCATTTTTCCTTTTGTGATTAGCTCAGAAATTATTTTTATTATATAATGGGTTGATTTTGTGTTTGATGTGGACCAATGTGGGAGTGCCACGTGGGTCAAGAGGAGGCAGCCACATGACCTCCAAGGATTGGACCAAATTTTTTTATGGATGAGGCCAAGCAACCACTGGAGTCGAACCTGTGACCTCTGCCAAGCAACCATAGGCATCAACCAACATGCAATGCAATGTTTCTTAACCATTATATTCATGACTTATACTTAAAGTTTTACGTATTAAACATTGGAGGTTGGTGTCAGGGTTAAGCCCCAACCCTAGTCACCACACCCATAGGGATTTAGGGGTGGGACTGTGGGCTAGAGCTTATCCCTAGCCCCGTGGTCACCGCCCATGACACAAGCACCGAGAGCTATTAATGAAAGAATCGTGGCGGAGTTTTGAATAGGGGCCATCCCACGAGTCACATGACCCTCAATGGAATCGGGAGCACAGAAGAGTTAGAGGGGGCATCCCCGAGTCATATGTGAGTCCAAATGACCACCGACAGAAGAGCAGTAGGAGCCAAGCCTAGGCGCTTGAAGTGGGGCTCAGCCCCAGGCCATATGGCCCCCCATGTGACCAAGCCTGTCAAATTTTTTGGTGCGCACATAATTTGTCACTAGCCCGGGTTATATGTGCAGTTATATGACCTCATGTCAAGCAGTTAGGGACCTAGCCAATAGGGGTGGGCAGTTAGCCCCAACCCTTGGGCATGTGACCCCCATATGATTGAAATTTTCAAAACTTTAGGGTTAATGGATAGTTTAACTATCTGACAAATTCGCCCTTTGGGCAGGATTATAGACCAGATTTGCACGTAGGTTCCGAGTTTTGGGCGCTCAAGCCATATTTGGGTCGAATTGTAGGATGACTAGCCATAAAATTTGGGAAAAACTTGTAACAGGAATAACATTCTCAATTTTTGGCCAAATGAGGTGCAGAAAGAACTCAACTGGGGGTTTTTGACAGTTCTGGATCCATTGGAGACATTTATTTTTCATTATGAGCATTGTAAATCCATGAAAACACATTTTTTAGCACTTAATGAAAGATGCCCAGCATTGGAATCTGGACCAGGCGATGTAACCCAAGAGATGGGTGAACTCCTTTATCATGTTGTGTTGTTATTTGTTTCTGAAATGGTTTATTGTCTTTGTTTGGTTGTTAATTGTGTTTAAAAATCACTTTTTTATGTTTTAGTAACTTGATCCATTACCCAAAACACATATAAAATTTCACTTTTAGTTTGTATATCACCTTCAGTTTCAATTACAGATCATTTTGGTATTAGAGCATCAGGTTATTATGAAGGTTTGATTTTGTTTGGAAGTGTTTTTCTTATTCTTACAAGGTTGAAGTTTAAAAGAGGAGAAGGAGAACATATGGAGCCAAGATCTCAAATTGTTTCAAGGAGAACAAACACACTTCAAGCCTCAATAGTGATGGCACATGAAGAAAGTCCCAAAGGGATGTTTGAAGATGAAAGAAATTTCAAAATATAATTCTTTGAGATGTCTCAAATGGTAAAGGTTGTTTATGAAGAGATAAATGCATGGTTGTATGGAGAGAGCTCAAAACCTCCAAAAGGAGATGGAGGAAAAGGAGACAAGCCTCCAAAAGGGAATGGAGGGAATGGTGACAAACCACCACCTTCACCTCCATCATCCTCATCCTCATCTTCATCCTCATCTTCTACTTCTTCTACCCTTTCACAAACACCTCCAAATTCTCCAAAGGGACATGGTAAAACTCCTTTGCTTAAGCTTGATATAAAGTTTGAATTGCCTATGTACAATGGAGAGGTAAATGCAGAGAGATTGGAAAATTGGGTTCATCAAATTGAAGTGTATTGCAAGATTAAAAGAATCAAGGATGATGAGACCAAGATTCAACTTACTTCTCTTAGATTGGAAGGTGCAACACTTATTTGGTGGGAAGCCAAAACTCAAGAGGACATGAAGAAACATGGTAAGGTTGTATCCTCTTGGAATGATTTTGTTGTTGTAATAAGAAGGCATTTTTATCCATTAGCATACATTAAAAATGCTATCATGGATTGGAAAAAACTTAGGCAAGCTAAGGGGAAAAATGTGCAATCTTATACTCAAGAGTTTAGGAAAAGAGCTTTGATTTTGGGTATATATTTTTCCTCTCAAGATACTTTGCTCAAATACATTGGAGGATTACATAGCTACTTGAGACATACCATTCTCATGTTTAACCCTACAAAAATAGATCAATTTTGTGTACAAACAACTCATTTAGAGGCAAGAGGGAAAATGTTTATGAAGAAACTAGTCAGAAGTCATTTAAGTATGGAGAAAAAGGAAAAGGGAAATTTAAAGGCAAGGATAAAAAGAATGTTGCAGTCAAGAAATAAGGAGAAAAGATAATATGTAAACATCGTTCTAAACAAGGCCATGATGAAGACCACTATTGGAAAAATCATCCTCTGATGAGATCCAAAAAATTTAATAACAAGGAGAAAGAAAATTGTTTCAACTACACAAAAAGATCTAGGTCTGATTCTGGAGATGAAACAAAAATTATAGCCATGGGATTGAAAGGTAAGGATTCAATTGCAAGTAATATTTCCTATAGAAAACCCATTGAAACTCAAAATGAAAGAGAAAGAATGGAGTTGTTCCACATTAGAATCATCACAAAACATAACAAGGTAGATACTTTGTTTGATAGTGGTTCACAAGAAAACCTAATTTCAGAAGATATTGTCAAGAAATTAAATTTGGAAACCATTCCGCATCATAAACCTTATCCTTTGGGTTGGTTATGTGACAATGCCAATTTGCAAGTGACAAGGAAATGCATACTTATATTTTCCATCACTACAAATTTTATTGATGAGGTAGAACATGATGTGGTAGCACTTGACATTTGTGGGATTATTTTGGGAAGCCCATAGTTACATGACAATAAAGCCATCTTTCATCTCCATGAGAACAAGTATCACTTGTTTAAATATGGGATTGAAAGAGAACATAGAAAGAAGATGAATTTATCTCTTGTGAATGTTGGAAAAATGAAGAGGTTTCTAAATGCTAGTTAGAATTTTACATTGTTGATGATTAAACATAAAGATGTTGATGAATCTAATGTCTTTCAAGGATATGAATTAAGTTTATACTCTGATTTAATTGAGGTTTCTAATCCTTATGATAAGATGTTTCACGAGTCTAACATGTTGCCTCCTAAAAGAGGAAAACAATGTGAAGTTCATTTGTAGCAAGATGCATCATTGTTGAACATTGGTATGAACAAGAAGCCAATGTTAAAGAATGCAAGGGTCAAAAATAAAATGAAAAAGCTATTTGATAAAGAGGACATTGGTTCTAAAATATCTTCTTGTGGGTTACATAATGTTTTGGCTTTGAGGAATAATGGTGCAAGGTGATTGTTCACATTTGGTGAAGAGTCGAGCCAAAAACAAGGCTAGACATGTTAAGCATCATCATGACTATAGTGTTCAAGGTGAAGTGAACTTGAAATTGAATAAGTCTCCTTTGATTGAAGGTCGAGGAGAGAATGTTTATATTTATTTAACAAAAGATTTCTTTGACAGAAAGACAAAGACTTCAAAAGTGAAGTTCCTTCATGATAAGCTCAAAGCGAAAAAAACAAACAAAGCCAAATGGATTAAGGTTGGAAGGGTGAGTGAATTGTACTTTCATCTATTTATTGATTGAAAATGAGCTTTTGGAGGTCCAAAAGCTTCCAATGGGGAGGAGTGATCTAGGGGATCAATTTAGTGCTCAAAATTCAAAGTGTGTGATAGATCTTTAAAGCTGAATGGTTGGATAGATCTTGACGATCTGAATCCAATGCAATGTGTTTCACTCAAAACCAATATCGTATGCTCCCGATATCGTGTTCTGATTGAAATCTCAAATAGGTAAAATTTGGCAAAATTGATAGGTGACTGGACATTTTGGGCTAGTGGCAGACTATCACATGGCCTCTCCTGATTGGTCGAAAACTTTGAATGTTATTGACCAATGGGTTTTCACCATTTTTCCTTTTGTGATTGGCTCAAAATTTATTTTATTATATAATACACTGACTGTGTATTTGACGTGGACTAATGTGGGAGTGCCACGTGGGCCAACAGAGGCATCCATGTGGCCTCCAAGGGTAGGACCAAAATTTTGTTATGTATGGGGCCAAAAAACCACTAGAGTCGAACCCGCGACCTCTGCCAAGCAACCATAGGCATCAACCTTCGTGTCATGCAATGTTTCTTAACTATTATACTCACGACTTATACTTAAACTTTAATGTATTAAATATCGGCGATTGGGGCTAGGTCTAAGCCCGAGACCTAGTCACCACACCCACAAGGATCCAGGGGCAATACTATGGGCTAGGGGTTAACCCCAGCCTCGTGGTCACCACCCACAACACAGGCACCAGGAGCTATTAATCAAAGAACAATGTAGAGTTTTGAATAGGGCCAGCCCCCGAGTCACATGACCCTCAATGGAACAGGGAGCGGGAAGGAGTTAAGGGTGCCAACCCCTAGGGGACCAACCTAAAGCAATATGAAAGTCCAAACAACCACCGAAGGAAGCGCAGGAGGAGCCATGCCTAAGCACTTACAGCAAAGGCCAACCCCGAGCCATATGACCCGCCATGTGACCAAGCCTGTCTGATTTTTTGGGTGCGCACACAATTTGGCACCAACCTGGTTTCTATGGGTGGTTATATGACCATGTGTCAAGCATTTGGGGGCCTCGACTAGCAAGGGTGGGTGGTTAGCCCTGACCCCTAGGCACGTCGCCCCCATACAACCGAAATTTTCAGAACTTGGGGATTAATTGACAGTTTAACTATCCGACAAATTCGCCTATCAGGTGGGATTGTAGGCCAGATTTGCGTGTCGGTTCCAGGTTTGGGGCGCTCAAGCCAGATTTGGGTCGAATTGTAGGATGACTAGCCATAGAATTTGGGAAAAACTTGTAACAGGCATAACTTTCTCAATTTTTGGCCAAATGAGGTACAGAAAGAACCCAAGTGGGTTTTTGATAGTTCTAGATCCATTGGAGACATTTGTTTTGCATTTTGAGCATTGTAAAGCCATGAAAACACACTTTTGAGAACTTAATGAAAGAGGCCCTATATTGGAAGTTGGACTAGGAGATGTAGCCCAGGAGAGGGGTGAACTCCTTTATCATGTTTTGTTGTTATGTTTTTCTGAAATGGTTTATTGCCTCTTTTTGGTTGTTAATTGTGTTTAAAAATAACTTGTTTATGTGTTTAGTTACTTGATCCATTACCCAAAACACATATACAATTTCACATGCAATTTGTATATCACCTTCAATTTCAATTACAAATCACTAAATAACATTCGTAGGCTTTATTTAGGTTGGGCTTCTCACAACTTTCCCTCCAACAATTTTTCTAAACAATGCCTCTCAATTCTAACCACAACCACATGCCATAGAAGCATTAAAAAGTTACAAATCTCAAGAACTTAAATGAGCTCTAATACCACCTTACATAGCAGGCCATATAATGTTGTGCATAACCACTGAGAACTCAATCTTCACCCATAGAGTGCATAGCTACTTGTATGCTAGCATTGACAAAAACTTAAAGACTCACACATATAATCAGGAAATCAAGAAGTTTACAAAATACAATACAAAAGAAAACAACAAAGTTTTTTATATCTTATTCACATAGACATCAAATTTGTTCTACAATTTTTGTACAATCCCACTTTACATTTTTCCTTTACATATCTGCCATTTGTTTCATCTCTATATGCACCAATTTTTCTTCGTCTATTTTGTTATAGCCTCCCTTTTCCAGCTTCACGAGCTCGTCTTTCTTGTCCAACCTCTCAAGTTCTTCCTATTCTAGCTACATGGGTTCTTCTTTACATTTCTAGCCTCTCCAACTCTTAAACAATAGTTGCAAAACTAAACAATCACAATGGTTGAAGTTCGTTAGTTGCTTTCCAATCTGTTAGTTTGCATATTGATAGTCATGGTGGTTCAACTCCCTAGCTAATCATTATTTCCTCATCTAATTCCCTAGTTAATCATTGTTTCCTTGCACAAGTGGCCCACCAATTTACCAAGAAGTCCCTTAAGATGTAGAACGTTGCATGTCATGATCCATAATGTTAATGTAGGGATGGAACTCTGTAGCAAGAATGGTGTAGCAACACTGTAACAATAGGTTGATGCCGCAAGAATGGTGGAGTCATGACACTATAATAACAACAATGTCGCAACACTGTAACTATGAAGTGATGTTGCAACATTGTAGTAGCAAGGTGATGTCATAGCAATTGTGCAATTGCTGCATTGTAACAACAGGTTGGTGTTGCAACATTGGCGTCGTAACACATGTATTTCTTCCTCTAAGCTACTAAATGAAATTGACCGATGCAAATTACTTTTGGCTAAAAATATTCGTACATCAAATTCCATAGTGAAACAAGACAATAGACTACCAAAAAAAAATCATCTTTAGGGCATTAAAAAAATTAAAATAATAAACACTTTATCTTAAAATATCCCATTTACACTTATATTTAATCCTAATTTCAAAACATTTACCATAATATTAACCTCTATAATTTAACTGAACAATTAATTAAAAAAATTCCTTTAAAACATTTCGTATCTTAAAACAAAATTCCCAACCAAATAAACTGATTCTTTAAATTTTAGTAAAAACAAATAAAAACTAAAAATTTTAACATGAATTCTATACTATTCATCGAATAATTATAAAATAAAAGAAAATACACTTTTTAAATACTTCTGTTTATTTTTATAAAAATTCTATAAAATAAATATTTATATTATATAAATATATTTTATATAAATAATATCACATAAAATAACGAATTTAGTATTAAAAATATTATATAAATAAATATAATGATAAAAAATCATTTGTGTTTTATTGAATCGGATAAACTTCAATCCGACGCACATCAAAAATCGGATAAACCTGAACTGACATCCAACACAAAAGACAAAAAGTACCGTCAACTACAACACCTCCG